>CM035129.1:58748025-60163025 GCA_020205605.1 Panax ginseng | reverse complement strand
AAGACTGTCCAAGAAGGAGAAGGGAGGCAATGAATGTGAATACGAGTAAAGGCAGCAGAACATTGGCGACAACGGGACCAACTTCAACAAACAAACCAATAGAACCAACCGAAGGAGTCTTCAACATGAATGTTCGGGATTCAGTAGAAGCCGAGGATGCAACTCCAGGTATTATTCGATCAATTTTTATTTTTTTATATATGATTTTCTTATATATATATATAGTAAATTATTTTATAAAGATATTTTGAAGGAGGAAATTGAGTTCTATTAGAAATCAATTTTCCGTTTAATCAGATAGATAAGCTTTATGTTGAATAGTTAAAGATCGGTTCGATCAATTATGATCGAGATCTAATTGCAATGATTGTGTATGCTATGTACCCTGGTATGTATAAGTTTTAAAACGGTGATTCCGGGGATAGAATCTTTATAAGGGAGGGTGAATGTAATAACCCGATATTTTTTATATAATTAAATCAAAAATTTTGCGTATAAATTTTTTTATTATTATTTTAAGGGTGAGAATATGTGCCAGGTAATGTGTATATATATTTGTGATAAATAAAAATTTATTTATTACATGAATAATTTTAAATAATTTTATTTTAGAATTATTGATCATTATAAATTATATTCTTATAATAATTATTTTTACAAAGAAAAATGTTTTTATTAATTATTTTCTATGAAAATATGTTTATATATTATTTAAATAATATATGAATTGATTATAGCATTATTATAATAACTATTTTATTATATGAATTTATTTCAAATTAATTAAGCTAATTATTTAACTTAATTAATAATGTTATATATGACAGATAAATCAGATATGGAATCCAAACTCTAATTTTGGATTTTGATCAAGGAATGAGAATAATAATATAATATTAATTATATTTTGATTTTTCAGTGCTATAAATAAGTAATGTATGTACTCATTGTTAATGATTGGTCAATGGTGGTGCAGTATTTGGAAACCCTTGTATTACTGGTAAACCCTGGTTTCGAAGTCAAACGAGACTTCAAAATGTGTTAAGTCACTGTGTTATGTGGTATATGATTTGAATTATAAGTGTTAACGCTAATTATGTAAAAACCCTAATTAGTGATTTAAACCCCAAATTTCTCAAATTATAAACCTTAAACAGTAATTAGCTAATTGCTAAATGGAAACTCTAATTTAAAACTCAAGTTGAGTTCGAGACTGTTATGTAACTATGTTGGTATGATTAAGGTTAAGTATTATAGAATTTTATATTGATTAGGTAAACCCTAATTAATATTTAGAAATATTAATTTCTAGAAAACCTATTATTTAAATTAATAACCCTAATTGTTAGAATTAGTAACCCTAATTATCCAATTGGAGCCCTAATTGTTAAATTAGCAATCTCAATGATAATTAGTGAAATTTAAATCTAATTCTCAATTCTATGAAATTAGATAACCTATGTTAATTAAAGAAACCCTAATTACAATTTTTAGAAACTAAAAATTTATATTTTAAACCCTAACTAGAAATCATGTAATTTTTGTGCTAAACCTTAGGGTTAAACCCTAAGGGTTGGCCATGTTACAAGATTGCCATTAAATTGGTTAGCAAAATGATAAAAATGCCCTTATTGCATTATTGGACATTACTTGTGTATCTTGCCAAGATGGGAGTTGGTAAACAAATCTAACAACTCCATGTGACATTAAATTCCAGCAATCAGTCAATAGCCCAGCAAATTTATTGCATCTAAGGCTAATATATAAAGAATTGGAGAGAGAAAAAAAAACCATTTTATGCTCATTTGATCACAACTCTACCAAGTCCCTCACTCTCTAACCTAATGAATTCTATTAGTATTTGGGTTCTAAACAAAGCCCCACCATCACCCATAACAAATCTAAAGTCCAGATTCAAGATTGTTCATGTAAAGGTATAAAGTTAATGTTGATAACGATCTTGAATGATGTGTTAGAAGTTATGTTTGTGTGTTGTAATATGTTCTACGTGGTGTTAGTCAATGATCTGGGTTGGTATTTAATAGATCCATAACATTTAAATACACGAAATTGGTGTTTTCAAAAATCTGGGAGATTTTTTTTTTGGTGGTCTGACAACGAATGTCAAACCCTGTAGATCTTAGGCTGTTAGTTGTTTTTGTTGTTTAAATGTCTGGTCTTGTATTATACTGTGAGATCTGTGTCCTGGAACTTGTATCATGACCATATTATGCATAGATACCAAGCTATTAGTGGTCAAAGACCGCCGACCGTCGTACGATTGGGCAAATCAAGGGTGACTTAAAACCGCCGTAACGCTCGACTACATGTTCATCTGTTTAGATCTTTCTTGTTGTTATTGTTTTGTTCTTGTTGTTGTATCAGTATTATAGTATGTTATATGGACTTCAAATTTATGCCTTTATATCACTTATACAATAAATATAATGGATTGTGTGGATGGTCAAAGTGGCTGGAATGACCACGAAAACCATTTTCTGGAATTTCCAGAAAATTCAAGAACGCTGTTTCTGACAGGCTTTGACCAGATCAAATCTGGTCATTGTTTTGTACTCTCACTGATTTGTTGTTTGTTATATGTTCCTTGACATATGTACTATGGATTTAAACCTTAAGAACACCAACTGTATGAACAGAACCTTATGATAATCGGGCCTCAAAGTGACACCATGACATTGTCTAGGTTTCTGGGTTACCCAGAAAACCCAGATCAGCTCTGACAGTCATTTTGCCTGCTTAGATCTTATTGGTTTTATGTTGTTTGATCGTGTTTATTGTTGAAGCTTATAGTATTACACTATGTCTACAAGATCCGACCTTTGTATTTCCCAGAAACACAATACACTGTGACTTAATTTTGGTCAAACCAGCTCACTCGTTCATTGACATGTTTTACTAGGTTTCATCATGAACGCTCAAGAACACCTATAAATTAATTATTTTTATTAAATAAATAGAAAAATTAGTTTTAAATTATTAAAATACATAATAAATTATTAAAAATTATTTTAAAGTCCTAAAAATAGTTTTTAATTATTTTGAGTATATTTCATAAATATTTAATATTTTTGGAATATAAATGATATTTAATTTATTTAATTATAATATTAAATAAATTATTTAAAATGATTTTAATACATGAAAAATCATTTAAAATTATATTATGATATAAGAAAATATTTTAAGTTATTTTTAATGACTTTTAATATTTTGTGATGAATTTAATTAATTAATTAATATTAATGATATTTAAGTTATTTAATAAATGTATTAAATAAATTATGAAAAATAGAATTAATGATTTAAAATCATATAAAATGATTTAAAGATTATAAAAATATTTTAAGTTATAAAATATAACTTTTGATATTTTGTCAAAAAATTATTAATTATTTAATATTAATGATATTAGATTTATTTAATAATAATATTAAATAAATTAGTTTAAAATGTTTTTTAATATTATAAAATCATTTTAAATGAAAATAAAGTGTTTAAAGATATTTTAAGTTATAAAATATAACTTTTAATATTTAAAGGATAATTTTATTAATAATTTAATATTAATGATATTAATTTAATATTAATGATATTAAATTTATTTAATAATTATATTAAATAAATAGTTTTAAAATAGTTTTATTAATTTAAAAATCATTTAAAAAAGGATATAAATGAATTAAAAATATTTTAAGTTATAATTAATGACTTTTAATATTTTGATAGATAATGAATTAATATTTTAATATTAATGGTAATTATTTAAAAATGATTTTAATTATTTTAAAAATCATTTAAGGGTAATATTAATGTTTTAAAAATATTTTAAGTTATTATAAATAACTTTAATATTTTGGCAATGGTTTTATTAATAGTTTAATATTAATTAAATATTAATGATAATAGAATTATTTAATATTTAAATCATTTAATAATAATTTCGGTGTTTGAAAATTTGTGATAAATGTTTAAAAATTATTATAAGTCATTTAAAAATAATATGACTGATACTTACAGATGTTGAACTACAAGATAGAGTCTTAGACTCGATAATTACCCGATAAAGTCGTCGGTACACCGACATATTTCAAAAATTGATCTGGACTTAGATATTTTAACTGTATTAATGTTTGTTTGTGATTCAATGACTGTTGAATATGTGTGACAATGTGAGTAGGTTATGTGCTGACTACAATAAGCAGTGCTATGTGTTATAGTATGTTATTCTAATTGAACGAATGATCTAATTAATGATAGGTTTCGGTATAAAAGATAAAACTAAGTTGCGTATTGTAAGCAGCAGACCAGGCAAGTATCCTACCTTTACATTTCCTTTATGCAATAGATATGAGTAAGAAAGTTTCAGAATTATATTATTATTGTACCAAATTATTAACCCTATTGTTATATATATTATATCCGATCATAGTTTATCAACATGATATTATATTATATAATTCAGATATATATTCTGTTCGTTAATTTCTAAATATGGTTATACAAGTGACCTCACTTGGATAATCATCAGTATTTAAACACATGTTGATATATATATATATATATATATATATATATATATATATATATATATATATATATATTGATGATCCCAGATGTATACATTAAGTAAAAGTCATCTAAGCTATTTGACCAAATTTAGACACGTATTTAGAAATATCGTTGAATATGATAAAACCTTTTTGTATCTAATCAAATTGTTTTGGGTTGATTCCGCACTAAGTATGAACATCCCAAACTAGGAAAACTTTTTTATACGCAAGGTGTCAGAGAGAGAACGATAATATCATTTTTGCATGTAGTATTGATCATCACAGGGCCCTTGGGATGTACACCCTCGCGCCCGTAAGTTATGACGGTTTGCGGATGAAGTTCTGCTAAACCTATTCGAAAATTAAAAACAATGTTCATAGTATGTCAACTAAACCCTATTTATAGTCAATACGTAATTTCAAAAATTTGAGATAGAATTGTTATGTTATTATGATCGGTTCAGTTTACTTCACAACTATTGATTTGTTGTAGAAGTGATGTACAAAGAAAATATTTAATTCTTTCAGCTAATTATATCTATAATTGTTATTACTTGATGGGCACCCAAATGCTCATTCTTGCTTTAAATTTAAATGTTTTCAGCTAAGCATGATCAACCCGAAGGTTCAGGCAAGAACAAGTGAAAAGGAAAGCAAACAGAATATGATTATTAGTATCTTTTGTAATAGTTAGACTGTATTAAGATAATGATATGTATTATATATCATGTAAAGAATGTAGTAAAGGTTGCGTACTTTGGATTAGACTCTGATAAATGTAAGTTAAGTTTGATATTTGTATTATTGTTATTATTAGTAGTAATATTTCCGCTCATAGAAATTGTATCGTACAACACCAAGTTTGGGTTTCAAGTACTTGAATTTGGGGGCGTTACAAGTACTCTAAATGAGTATCCTCTATCTCGCTTATGGTTATAATCCTAGGGTTTTCCCCCACCCACTTAAGGTTTATAACCTATAGCTTTGATACCAACCTGTGACACCCCCAAATTCGGGTTACCTAACCCCCGAGTTTGGTGCTCACGATCCATAATATAATTAACATCTAACTACCCATTCATTAATGAATAGAATTTTATACCACATTAACTGATATAGTTAATACATTCGTCCCAGGTTATCTAACCTTAACATTACAAACTTACCCTTAGATATACAAAAAGGGTTTACAAATATAACATAATAATAATGTTATTCATAATTATCCCAACATAACACCTTTGCCTTTGTTCTTCACAGCACCTCCTGCCACCTCGTCTCTAGCTAAAATGTATTATTTAGCAAGGGTGAGCAACAAATTTGCCCCGCAAGTTAAGACATACAATGAATGTATAAGAATCAAGAATAACAAACTATCTATTTAGATAGAATGATACCAAAGTTCGAAAAACTTTGAAATAGTTGAACAATTTATTCTTCTCTAACCAATCTTCTCGCAACCTATGCAACATAATAGTTCAATAATGAAAGGGTACAATGCTTTTTTTATGATATTCGATTGAATAATAATTTAGAAGTATTCTCCAAAGTTTAAGTTGAATGATCTCAAATGATCTTGAAATTATCTTCTCGAATAACTATCAAAGATTTATATACCCAAATACAAGATGGAAATATTTTCCAGAATTATGTTGAGTGATCACAAAGGATCTTGAACTTCTCTTCTCGAGTAACTATCAAAGATATACTTTGATATACCCAGGTGTATCAGATAACCATAAAAAATAAGTCATACCCCTCTGCAAGTACTTAGAGCGGCCAACTCCTTGTACCCTATATTATGCATAATACTTACACATGCGCAAAGGCCGAATATACGACCAAAAATATTCCCTTTGTATAAAAGGTTGTTGTGACGCCCACAAATTCAGGTACTTAAAACCTGAATTCAGTGCTTCACGATACCATTTCTTTGAGCGAAATAATAATAATTTTGTCATAAATATCAAACTTAATTACATATCAGAGTTGTCTAAATCCCAGGTATGCGACCTTAAAATATTTCATTACATAATAGATAATAAATATCATCATCTTATTTAAGTCTAGTTATTACATAAGATAATACAACTTATTCTGACAGCTTTCCTTTCCCTTTGTTCCTGGCAGAGCCCTCTGGTTGATCATACTTAACTGAAAACATTTAATTTAAGCAAGGATGAACATTTGAGTGCCCAGAAAGTAATAACAATTATAAATATTAGCTGAAAGAATTAAATATTTTCTTTGTACTACCTTTCTACAACAAATCAAAAGTTGTGAAGTAATCTGAATCGATAATAATAACATAACAACTCTCTATCAAATTTTTGAAACTACGTACTGACTATAAATAGGGTTAAGGTGACATTCTATGAACATTGTTCTCAATTTTTAAATAGGTTTAGCAGAACTTCATTCACAAACCGTCATAACTTACGGGCACGGGGGGTGATCAGCCCGTTATGCCCTGTATTGATCAATACTACATAAATGATCGGATATAACATATATAACAATAGGGTTAATAATCTGATACAATAATAATATAATTCTGAAACTTTCTTACTCATGTCCATTGCATAAAGAAAATACAAAGGTAAATATACTTGCTCAATAATAATTGGAGTAAGTATAGGAAACTTGCCTGGTCTGCTGTTTACACAACCTAGTTCTACCTTTAATTCAACAACCTATCATTTATAAGATGGTTCTATTGATTAGAAAATCATATCATAACACATCGTACTGTTATTTACAGTCAACACATAACCTAATCACACTGTCAAATAGTTATATGAGTCATTAAGATGCAAACAAACACTTATACAGTCAACCTATAAAGGTTTGGATCAACTTCGGTAACATTTCGGTGTACCAACGGCTTTATCGGAAAATTATCGAGTTTAAAACTCTAATCTGTATCTTAAATATTATTATGGATACTTTAAATATCAATCATAGGACTTATAATAATTTTTAATTAATTATTATAATTTATCATGATTTTTCAAACTCTGGAATCATCATTAAATGATTTAAATATTACATAATTCTATTATCATTAATATTTAAATAATATTAAAATATTTATTCAACCTTGCCAAAATATCAAAGTTATTTTATAATAACTCAAAATATTATTAAAGTATTAATTATTACCCTTAAATGATTTTTAAAACATTTAAAATTATTTTTAAAAATTACCATTAATATTTAAATATTAAGGTATTATTCACTAAAGTATTAAAAGTCATTTAAAATAACTTCAAATATTTTTAAACCATTTATATCCTTTTTAAATGATTTTTAAATCAATAAAATCATTTTTAATCTATTTATTTAATATAATTATTAAATAAATCTAATATAATTAATATTAAATAATTAATAAAATTTACCTTAAAATATTGAAAGTTACATTTTATAACTTAAAATATTATTAAATATCTTATTATCATTTAAATAATTTTAATATAATAAAATCATTTTTTAATTTATTTAATGTATTTATTAAATAAATTAAATATTAATAATATTCAAATAATTACTAATATTTATTGGAAATATGTCAAATTATTAAAAGTTAATTTTTATAACCTAAAATAATTTTTAAATCTGATTTTGTAATTTTTAGAATTTATTTACTATTTTTAAATGATTTTTAGAATTTAATATAATTAAATATTTAAATGATTTTTAGAATTTAATATAATGATCATTCACTGTGTAAAGTGTTTCTAGGCTAACTATCGATCACAACTTGTAGAACTAATGTAACACTACATCATTCAACAACAAACATGGCCAAATATCAATACACAAAAGATATCTAGCAAAAAGCGGAAGATGTTTGTCGGGACGTTCTTCATTTCGGGTTACCTGTAAATGAAGAACAACTTGAGCAAATACTTTTAGGCTTCTATTACTTTCTGCCCATGTAATCTTTTTGTTATTTAAGAGTTCTAGGTTGTAGACAACATGTAGTACTACAGATCTATTACAAAACATCAACAAAACATCAACCGAATCAACAGTTATAATACGGTCAAACCATGTCAGTCGACATGTTCATATGTTTTCTAGGTTACCCGAAAACAGAGAACATGCTCGACTTGGCTAGTTCGACCTACTAACGAAGTTCAATCCACTTGATTAATTAGTGATCTAAAAGCATGTATCCATCGTATTACATAACTACTACAACTTAGATGCAACAAAAATAACAAACAAACAACAACAAGCAAGATCCGAGGACACAAAGTCATTGTCAGACGCTTCTGGGCTAATCTGGGTCACCCAGAAAACCAAAAGTCATGGCCGGTCAATGGGGTTTGACCACCCATAACTTTCATTCTGTGCACGACCTGAGCTAGACTCAAGTTCCAGAATACAGACCACATGTCATACTACAAGTTTAAACACTTAAACAACAAAAATGATAACTAGATAAAGATCTATATGGTCTGACATTCAGTTGTCAGACCACTTTTGAAAATTTCCCAGATTTTGTAAAAACTTAAATTCGAGTATCTAAGTGTTATAGATCGGAGTTATAACAACCCAGATCACTCAATAACATCCTATTACACTACTATAAACATCTAAACACAAAGATTAACATGAATCATAAGGATTGCTAAGTTTAGGGTTTTTGTACCTTTCTATGAACCAATCCTTGATTCTGGCTTTCTGATCTGCTAGAAGTGATAGTGGGGCTTTATTAGGGACTGGTCTAGCAAGGTAATTTCGGAGGTTTGAAGTTGAGAGAGTCTTGGCTGAGTGTTAGTGTATAAATGATCAAGTTAGTAACCTTTCTCTCTCTTTGATCTTATATAATATGGTGTAATGCTTATGGTTGATCATGTCTATCATATTTTTATTGATTAAAGGCTATTACTAGACCACATGGCTAGCTAGAGTTGGTCACCAACTAAAGTTATGGCAAGTTCTACAAGTTATCTATTAAATAATGTAAGAAGGGCAATTTGGTCATTTGACTTTTACTTTTAGTGGCAAAGTTGTCAATTCCTTTCTAACCCTTAGGGTTTAACCCTAAGGTTTCCTAAACTCATTATCTAGGTTCGTGTATTAAGGACAAAAATGGAAATCTTAGTCTCTACAAATGTGAATTAGGGTTCTCTAATTAAATTTGGTTTCTGTTGGTTGATTTCACAATCAAAGCAAACGTGCAAGTATACACGGTGAACAAGTAATAGAGTGATAAGATAGAGTGTCGATCCCACAGAGAATTCTAATTAATAAATTCCAACTACTAGCATAATATCAATTCAATTTTATTTAAACAACCAATAATTGTGATTTTTCGAATTAAAAAAACTAAATTGAACACTTAAAATAAATTAGTCTAAAAGGAAGCAAACAAAACTAAGATTTGAATGAATTCAGGTAAATAAGGATTAAGACTCCAATATCCCCAATTATGAACTATAAATCAATTATCCAATTATCCCAATTATTATGTCTACTGAATTGTTAACAAGAATTCTTAAATGCCAAGAGTCCTTTTCCAAGTGATCAATTGCCTTCTATTTAATCCAGATTAATCTTGCTATATTATTATGCAAAACAATTGAATTAAACTCTTTTCAATCCCAATTCCTTATGTGTTACATGCGGTGAACATATATTTCCATTCTATTCACAAACCTAATTATTCACTGTGCAAATAACTAAGTCACATGTCACCATGCCCAGTTCTAACCCTAGAATTCCTCTTTCAATTCCTTCTAGAGTAATAAGGTAATTATTGGCTAGATAATTAATCAATAAATACAAGACAAGATGAACAATTCACTTCAACATAAATAATTGGAATAAATCAAATAATCAATTCATAATCATAAAAGGTTCAATTGGAATCTTAATTAAAGAAATTAGTTCATAACAGAAATTAAAACCAATAATATTTGAAAAATCATCCTTAATGAATTACACAAATTGAAAGAATAAAGAAGAAGAAGAACTCCAAGTGAAAATCTTCCAAAATCTCCTCTTGCTCCTTGATTAGCCCTCAATTGTGTAGATTCGTCCCCTAATTCAATGTAATAAACCTTATATACTTCCCATCTTGTGCTCCAATCCTTCTCCAAATCAACTTTGTTAAATAACATCCCTTTAAGCAAGTCAACCACCTGCCTTGGTCAACGCCAGCCAAGACCCAGCTCCCCGGCGCTGGGATTAGTACTATGTTGAGCGCTCCGGTGCTGGGGTGCAGAAAATGACTATTATTCCCTTTTCAGCTCAAATGCCCCCAAGTGTTCCTACAGCTCACAAATCTGCAATATCACAACTAAACACGGTAAAACGAATCTAAATACTTTGAGAATACAATAAATTAAGCCTAAATATATCCAATTCATGGGTATATTACCCAATCATCAAATACCCCCAAACTTAAATCATTGCTTGTCCTCAAGCAACACAACACAAAACAACAAGAAATACTAACTATCATGCAAATGCAAACTATCTAAGTATTCTTAATTCCAGCAATCGATTAGCACACATATAATCATAGGCCTCAGAAAAGTCACATAAACATGCTAATACATCAAGTTAAAATAGATCAATAATACCCCAATAATCAACAAATCTAATTTTGTTATTACTGATATCGTGAGTGTGTGTTCAACAACCATGCTAACCAACGAAAAGCAAAATGTGAAAGATAATAAATTTCTTAATAGGCATCATACAGTTTCAACTTGAGAACTCATCAAATAAACTTGACTCAACTGAAATTAAACAATCACCAAAGTCCAAGGGTCAAGATGGAATACTTATGCTTGTTTTTGTTATACGGGGGCTTTTTGCACTTTTCCCGCTTTATTATATATATATATACTTTTTTCTCATGACTATGCATTGTCTTATTCCCTTAGGCTTTTCAGTGTTACCTTAACGAGCTTTCGACCAACGACTCCCAAGCCATTAAGACCTTAGGGCGCTAGGTGTAGAGATAATCCCCTCGGGCTTATTTACTCAAGTAACAAAGGCCACAAAACTAGACAAGCATGCCACGGTGTTTATTATTATTATTATTATTTTTTTTTTAAGCTTATATATTCCAAATATTTTTTCCCCAAACTTGAGTTTATGCCTAAATTCAGTTTTCACTAGCTTATTCAAATTGCTCCTTCATTTCACTAGCATTCATCCTTTAGAACTCTATTATCTAACCATTTACTATCATAGCCAACATGGTCATTTTTCAAAACGTGCTATCTTTATAATATCAATGTCAATCAGATGAAGATTTAAATCATATCAAGAAAATCATATCACTAGCTTAACAATCCTTACTAGCCTTATTCATGCAATTTTAATTTCATCATTGGCCCCAAACATACGTACTATCAAAGGCTGGAATTAACATGCAATACTAAATGCAACATTTAACAATAGCAATTCAAAGCACCCACAAACTATTAACAATCACAATCTACTAATGCAAATAAAAATAAACTACCCCCAAACTTATCTAGAGCAATGTCCTCATGCGAAAAATACAGCAAAAATAAAATAGAGGACTTTTCTGACAAGCTTAAGCCTCGGGTGGAGCATCATCATCCTCGCTCATCTCTAGATCAGAAGGGGGAAACACTAGTAGAATTGGAGCAGTAGGGAACTGACTGAGATTAACGCCCGGGAACAGCTGAGCATTCATGGCATTTTGGGCTGCAAACTGGTCGACCAAATACTTGTAAATAACATCTTGACGTTCAGACAGGCGGACATTTTGGGCTTCGAGATTGTAGAACCATCCGTTTATCTCACGTTGGACTGCTTTTGGGACCACACCACGGTGAGCTGCGGAGGAAGGGCCATAGGTAGGTGGAGTCTGAGGTGGTGGAGCTTGAGAAGCTTTAACTTGGGGAATTATGAAACCTAATCCCCTAGGGTGGTTTGCCCCACCGGTCCACACTTTATATCTACTTATCAACTTATGGTCCAAAATTGGCATAGGCGTTTGAATCATTTCGTCTGACTTCCATTTCACCCCAAACTTGGCACATAAAACACAAATTAACGATGGATGGGGTAAACCTCCTGTGGTTCCTCCTCGTGACACTCTGAGAATAGACTGCTAGATAAGGTGGCCAACATCTATCTTTAATCCTTGAATGATGGAATACAGCAGGTCAACCCTCTCTTTGGTGACATGGCTCACATGTGTACAGGGCATGAGTTTGGAGCAAATGAAAGCATACCACGCCTTTCCATATAGACTGAGGTTATATAGTGGAAAGGTCATGCTGCCTCGTTCATGCAATGTCCATGTGGTGCCCGGTTGACAAAGCTCGCGAATTATCTTCTCGTAGTCCGACCCATCACTCACAAGTCGTGCATACTCGTCGTTCAGTCCCTCTAATGGCAGTTGATAGCACCCATTTATGTCCTCTTCGCCAATCTCAACAGTTTTGCCCCTCATAAATACCCCATAATGATAATGCTCAGGCACGTTGGCGTAGAACTCTTTAACTACTGCAATGACTACTGGGTCTGGTTGTTCGTCGAGGGTGAACCAATTCCGTTCAGCTATCATAACTGCCATTTTCCATCCTTTGATTGATCAGGTCTCAAACCACGTTCTGGGACTAGTAAATGTGTAGCCATGCGGTTGTAACGTTCTTGAGCCACGACACTGACAAAACGGCGGCTGTCTAATTTTGGAGGTGGAGTCGAAGCGGTCCCTGAACCTTCGCCACGTTGACGCTTAGAAGCCATGTAGACAATTCTAAAATTAATGGCATAAACATGTATTAGTATTGAACATAATTTTAATGTGGGTTAACATATCCATGACACTACCCCCAAACTTCAAAATTTATGTGTACGTTGAGTACATGATTGGGGTGTAGCAGGACACATAATAGCATGAAAATGCACAATTGCACCGAGTAGACGCATGTATGATTCAATTTCTATAATTTGCAAAGGAAACACACGATTTGCTCAAAAGATGTGTCATATCAAGCAAAATAAAACCTATGCCATTGAGCCCCCCCACCATAATAAGATATGTACTCGACAGTAAACTTATGACATTGAGGTGTCAAGATGGCAAGTAAATTCAGTATGTGGATATGGTGTTGTGTGGTATTGGTAAAAATAATTGACTCATGCATATTTTCAAACACCTTGTGGGCTGGGTGTAAATCTCTATATATTCACACATTGGGGTACATCATAAATACACTCATTCAACCGCTAGTATCAACATCATCCACATGACCCACTTCAGACTAAAAATAGTCCATAAAAGTTGATAAATTCGACTGACATGCATAAGTGTAAAAGATTGTAGTGATAATAAGAAGAATTTGGGCATCTAATAATTAAATTGAATGTACTGGCTACCTTTAATTCATAGTGCGATAAAGGAAGATGTAAGATGAATGTGAGGGTACATATACCTTTTACTTGGAGAGATTGAACTGAACGTAGATATGGAGCGAAAGTGTGCAAATTATCAAGTGATGATGCAATATGTCATGCAAAAGATATATGAGATATTAGATATGCAAGTACAGGGATAGACTTTAAACTTCAAATATGCGTATGTGTGGTAGATCAATTAGAATTCAAAAAGGAGTGAGAGTTATGGGGGTTGAGGAGTTCGTGCTACACAAAACTGCTCATCTTCATATTGATACCGGTATTTGGCGCTGGGTTTCTAACTGGATAGAGCGTCGGGCGCTTAGGGGTCGTGGATTTCAAAAGGTCGTAAATCGTGTAAGGCCGGGCGTGTTAGGAACTATGACAAGCCTCGCGTTAGGTATTTGAGTTACATAGAAAATGTAGTGCCGAGGCACTGCATGTCAGGGATTGTTGAATGGGCCAAGCACCGGGGCGCTATGTTGTGGTAAAATCAAGCGTCGGGGCGCTGTCCTCACTCTTCTCTTGTGGCCATGTTCTGAACTCTCAACATGCATCGCAGAGACATGATCTGAGAGAAGATCTGGTATAAAGCGAGCATATATTAACCAATAAAAAAAAGAATGAAACTGAGTAAACAACAAATATACTAAATGAAGAAAAATGAAAACATATTAAACTAAAATTTGTTGGGTTGCCTCCCTAAAGCGCTTGGTTTTAAGTCGTCAGCCCGACTTTGCTGTTGTGCTCAGTTCTCCACCGGGTCAGAGAGGTACATGACTGTTGATTGACGTTCAATGGGTCCACTCCAGTAATGTTTCAATCGTTGACCGTTGACCTTAAATTTACGTTTTGAATTCGGTTCTTTGACTTCAATGTTTCCGTGTGGAGCGACAGATATTATCACGAACGGCCCGGACCACCGAGATTTCAATTTCCCTGGGAATAAACGCAATCGTGAGTTAAAAAGCAGGACTTGTTGGCCCGGTTCAAATGTCCGATCAAGAATTTTCTTATCATGCCAAGCTTTAACTTTCTCCTTGTAGAGTTTTGCGTTCTCGTAGGCATTGAACCAGAATTCGTCCATCTCATTCAATTGCATCAACCTTTTCTCACCCGCTGCTTGTAGATCAAAATTAAGTTTCCGAATGGCCCAGTGTGCACTGTGTTCTAGTTCAACCGGGAGATGACACACCTTTCCGTAATCCATTCGATAAGGTGACATGTCGATCGGATTCTTATATGTTGTTTGATATGCCTATAGAGCATCGTCAAGACGCAAAGACCAATCTTTTCGTGACGGATTGACCACCTTTTCTAGAATTCGCTTTACCTCCCTATTAGAGACCTCTGCTTGACCATTGGTTTGGGGATGATACGCGGCTGCAATTTTATGACGAACCCCATACTTTACAAGCAATTTAGTGAACTGCTTATTACAGAAATGAGTTCCCTCATCACTTATTATCGCCCTTGGCGTCCCAAATCTTGTGAAGATGTTTTTTTTTAAGAAGCGGAGGACAACGTTGGCATCATTCGTGGGTAAAGCTGCGGCTTCTACCCATTTGGAAACATAATCGATCGCCAACAGAATGTATTGATTATTAAAGGAAGACGGGAATGGTCCCATAAAGTCAATTCCCCACACGTCGAATAGTTCAATCTCCAAAATTATGTTGAGTGGCATTTCATTGTGCTTGGAGATATTACCTAATCACTGGCATCGATCACACTTAAGCACATAGAGGTAAACATCCTTGAATATAGAAGGCCAGAAAAATCCTGATTGTAACACCTTGGCTGCTGTTCGATCACCGGAATAATGGCCTCCATAATCTGATGAGTGGCAATGACCCAGTATGCTGTCCATCTCTTCATGTGGTACACAACGTCTAATCATTTGGTCCGCACAGGCCTTAAACAGAAATGGTTCATCCCAACAGTATTGCTTCACGTCGTGGAGGAATTTCTTTCGTTGTTGTTAGTTCAAATCTGGTGGTAACACCTTAGCAACCACGTAATTCACGTAATCTGCGTACCATGGTAATATTGGGGTTAATCGAAGAAGTTGTTCATCTGAAAAGTTCTCATTGATCATTATGTTATCTTTATTCTGCACCTCCACGCTTTCCAACTGAGAAAGATGATCCGCCACCTGATTTTCGGTACCTTTTCTATCCCGGATTTCCAAATCAAATTCTTGCAGCAGTAACACCCACCATATTAACTACAATTTAGCGTCCTTCTTCTCAATCAGATATTTGATGGCAGAATGATCCGTGTGACAATTACCTTGGTCCCAATGAGATATGCTCTGAATTTGTCAAAGGCAAACACAACTGCAAGTAATTCTTTTTTGGTGGTTGTGTAGTTTAATTGGGCATCCGTCAACGTCTTGCTGGAGTAATAGATTGTGTGAAAAATCTTATCGTGACGTTGTCCCAATACTGCTCCAACTGCGTAGTTGCTGGCGTCGCACATCAATTCAAATGGTAAAGACCAATTGGGCACCACAATAATTGGAGCAGAGACCAACTTCTTCTTTAATACCTCAAATGCCTCAATACATGACTGATCCATCTTGAAAAGCACGTCTTTCTCCAACAGGGAACATAAGGGTTTTGAAATTTTGGAGAAATCTTTAATGAAGCGTCTATAGAAACCCGCATGTCCCAAGAAGCTCCGGATTCACTTCACAGATGATGGAGGAGGTAATTTCTCAATTATCTCAATCTTCTCTTTGTCCACCTCTAACCCTGCTGCAGAAACCTTATGTCCCAAAATAATCCCTTCTTTCACCATAAAGTGACATTTTTCCCAGTTAAGAACCAAATTAGTCTCCACGCATCGCTTCAACACTAAAATCAGATTTTTCAAACATAAATCAAAGCTATCACCAAACACAGAAAAGTCGTCCATAAATACCTCCAAATTCTGCTTTACCATGTCGGAGAAGATCGCCATCATGCACCGTTGAAAGGTTGCCGGTGCATTACATAACCCAAAAGACATGCTACGGAATGCAAACGCATCTGGTAGGGGCATGTGAATGTAGTTTTCTCTTGATCCTCGGTGCTATGGCAATTTAATTATACCCGAATATCCATCCAAGAGACAATAGAAGGCGATGTCCCGCTAGCCTATCCAAAGATCTCGATCAATGAATGGCAAGGGGAAGTGATCCTTGCGTGTGGCTTTATTTAGCTTGCGGTATTCCATGCATACTCTCCATCCTGTAACTGTTCTAGTAGGGATGAGCTCATTAGCTTCATTCTTCACCACTGTTATACCCCCTTTCTTTGGTACGCACTGTACATGACTCACCCATGAACTATCCGAGATTGGGTAAATAATGCCGGCATCCAACCATTTTATGATCTCCTTTTTCACCACATCTTTCATAATGGGATTTAGCCTTCTTTGCATCTCAATGGTTAGTTTGCCCCCTCTTCCATTAAAATCTTGTGCATACAATAAGATGGACTAATTCCCCGAATATCCGCTATAGACCACCCAATTGCAGTTTTGAACTCTCGCAAGACCCGTAGCAGTTTCTCTTTTTACATATCAGTTAACTCCGTCGACACAATAACTGGTAGAGTAGCGTCTTTTCCCAAATAAACATACTGCAGATGAGATGGTAGTGGCTTTAATTCCAACACCGGTGGCTCTTCTATCGAGGGTTTGAACTTTTTACCTTCAGTTATAGGCATATCAAGGGTGTCGAATGATTGATTGTTTTTCCAAAAAACAGATGATGTATCTAGCCATTTAACATATTCAATGTCATCTTCAATACCATCTTCGGCTGTCCCAAGCAAAATGGATTCAAGCGAGTCCTCCGAATAATTTCCATTAAACTTGTGATTAATCAATTCCTCCATGATATCAACCCTCAAACATTCACTTTTTTCTTTCGGATAAGATATCGACTTAAAAACATTAAAGGTGACCTGTTGATCTTCGACTCACATCGTCAATTCACCTTTTTGAACGTCAATCAAAGTTCTACCCGTTGCTAAAAATGGTCGCCCAAGAATGATTGGAATTTCGCTGTCCACTTCACAATCCAAAATAAAGAAGTCCGCAGGAAAGATGAATTTATCCACTTTAACTAAAACATCCTCAACAATACCTCGTGGATATGTAACCTATCGATCCGCCAACTGCAAACTAATATTTTTCGGTCGTGGTGCTTGAAGTCCAAACTGGCTATAGACGGACAATGGCATTAAGTTTATACTGGCCCCCAAATCACACAATGCTTGTCCCAAAAACTAATTTCCAATTTCACATGGTATATTAAAACTACTTGGGTCCTTAAGCTTCGGTGGTAACTTATTCTGAATGATCAAGCTGCATTCTTTGGTCAATGCCACTGTTTCGAACTCACCCAATTTCCTCTTCCTTGACAAAACTTCCTTCATAAATTTGGCGTAACTCGGCATTTGTTCCAAGGCTTCGGTAAAGGGGATGTTGATATGCAGTTTTTTGAAAATATCCAAGAATCGTGAAAACTGCTTATCCAACTTGGCTTATTGAAACCTCTGCGGGTACGGTATGGGAGTCATTATGCTGGTTGGTTTGGGTTCTTTCTGCTTTAAGGTCTCATCTTGACGTTTTCCGGTGTCCACAACTTCCTCAATTTCAATTGATGCCTTGTCCCTCTTTTCCCTATCCGTAACTGTATCTTGCAAATCCTTTCCACTTCGTAGAGTTACAGCCTTACAATGCTCATCTCTGCCCGGATTCTTCTCTGTGTCACTCAGAAGTGTTCCAAGTGGTTGGTTATTCAGTGCATGTGCTATCTGTCCCACTTGATTTTCCAGATTCTTGATCGACGCACTTTGGCTTTGCATATTCAGCTCTATTTGATTAAATTTTTTCTCATTTGCCTCGTTCATTTTTTCAGACGCTTTAACAAATCTATCCAAGGCTTCTTCCCAACTTGCTTTCCGCTCGGGTTGTTGTGTCTAATTTTGAAATTTGGATGTGTTTTGTTGTCTTGGCGCTTGAGCTTGAGCTTGATTGTTACTCCATGAAAACCCCGAATGATTTCTCCAACCTGGATTATATGCGTTTTAATTTGGGTAAGGTTGGGTAGATCGATTATAGCTCCCTACGAACTGAGCTGATTCAGAATTTATGGCACATTGATCCGTAGCATGACTCCCAGCACATAATTCACAAACCATTGCTACCTATTGTGTGGATTGTGGACGCCATATTTCCATCTGCTTAGCCATTGCGGCCACTTGTCTTTATTAATGTTGTTATCGCATCTCGTCATACTATACTTTCGGTGTTTCGGAGGATTAGACCTAGTCATGGGCCACTGATAGTTGTTGGTGGCCATTGTCTCTAATAGCTGATATGCCTCATCAAAACTCTTAGACATGATCGCTCCCCCTGCTGCTGCATCAATACTGGCCCTCGTGGATGCGTGCAAACCATCACAAAATATCCCTAACTGCATCCACTGCGGAATTCTGTGGTGTGGGCACTTACGGAGCATATCCTTAAACCTTTCCCATGCCTCATATAACGATTTTGAATCAAATTGTACGAAAGTGTGAATATCGTTCTGTAGTTTTACCGAATTCGCTGGTGAAAAAAACTTAGCTAAATTTTTTTGAGCTAAGTCATCCCAAGTGGTGATTGAGTCAGGAGGCAAAGTGTAAGACCCCAACTTTTATGAATAAAGATGATTTTTCTATAATTATCATTTTTGAATATTATGGAATGAATTTGTTATAATGTTATAGTTGTGGGTAATATTTATAAATTTTGCAAAGTACGCAAGTTGTTATATAATATTCATTTGGCCGGGGAATATTCTTTTTGTAGGGGAATATTCGTACGACGGCATAATCATTGGTGGACCCCACAACGGAAGTACTGTCGTAGTTAGAAAATGACAAAAATATTTTATGAAATATTTGTATTAAAACTCACAGTTTGTATTATGTCGTATTTTACACGATAGTTGTATAATTAAGTTGTATTTGATTTATGTACCATGTATTTGACGACTCAGAATAGGTGATGTATATCTATTTTGGGGGTGTCACACAAAGAGTGTAGCCAGCTTCGCGCTTTATCTTTCAAGATAAACGGGAACATCCTCAACCTTGTAGTATCTTCCGATACATTGTTGAATTTGAAGGTGTCGCAAACTTCCAAGAAACTTAAGATATGCTCATTAGGATCATCTATCGAACTACCCCCAAACTGACATGTATTCTGAAGCATCTGAATTGTTCCCGGTTTAATCTCAAAACTGTTTGCATTGATCGCCGACCTCCTAATACTCAACTGTATATCCGTGACATTCGGCATGGCATAATCCCTAAGTGATTTCTGGTCGTTCCCTACCATGTTCGTTGGAATTTCTTGTTCTAACAGTTCTTCTTCCACAGGTGACACTGCACTAGTCGACTGCAATTTCTGGAACTTCCTTTCAATATCGTCCGTATAAGGAAAAAGTTCCTTTTTCGCCCTTGATCTAGTGTGCATACACTCGCAAAGAATTCCTGCAAATACAAGAAGAAAAATAAGTAACGTTTAAATTAAGACCGAATTGATTATAACTAATATAGAATTAATACTAATAAAGAATTCCCCGGCAACGATGCCAAAAACTTGTTGGTTGATTTTACAATCAAAGCAAACGTGCAAGTATACACGGTCAACAAGTAATAGAGTGATAAGATAGAGTGTCGATCCCATAGAGAATTCTAATTAATAAATTCCAACTACTAGCACAATATCAATTCAATTTTATTTAAACAACCAATAATTGTGATTTTTCGAATTAAGAAAACTAAATTGAACACTTAAAATAAATTAGTCTAAAAGGAAGCAAATAAACAAAACTAAGATTTGAATGAATTCAGGTAAATAAGGATTAAGACTCCAATATCCCCAATTATGAACTATAAATCAATTATCCAATTATCCCAATTATTATGTCTACTGAATTGTTAACAGGAATTCTTAAATGCCAAAAGTCCTTTTCCAAGTGATCAATTACCTTCTATTTAATCCAGATTAATCTTGCTATATTCCTATGCAAAACAATTGAATTAAACTCTTTTCAATCCCAATTCCTTATGTGTTACATGCGGTGAACAAATATTTCCATTCTATTCACAAACTTAATTATTCACTGTGCAAATAACTAAGTCACATGTCACCATGCCCAGTTCTAACCCTAGAATTTCTCTTTCAATTCCTTCTAGAGTAACAAGGTAATTATTGGCCAAATAATTAATCAATAAATGCAAGACAAGATGAACAATTCACTTCAATATAAATAATTGGAATAAATCAAATAATCAATTCATAATCATAAAAGGTTTAATTGGAATCTTAATTAAAGAAATTAGTTCATAACAGAAATTAAAACCAACAATATTTGAAAAATCATCTTTAATGAATTACACAAATTGAAAGAATAAAGAAGAAGAACTCTAAGCGAAAATCTTCCAAAATCTCCTCTTGCTCCTTGATTAGCCCCCAATTGTGTAGATTCGTCCCCTAATTCAATGTAAATAAACCTTATATACTTCCCATCTTGTGCTCCAATCCTTCTCCAAATCAACTTTGTTAAATAACCTCCCTTTAAGCAAGTCAACCGCTTTGGTCCACGCTACCGCTTTTGGTCAGTCGCTTAAATTAAGACCCAACGCCTTGGCTATTGGGATTAAGATCTACGTTAGCGCCCTATTGGGGTGAAAAAAAATGACTATTATCCCCTTTCAGCTCAAAATCCCCCAAGTGTTCCTACAGCTCTCAAATCTGCAATATCATAACTAAACACAGTAAAACGAATCTAAATACTTTGAGAATACAATAAATTAAGCCCAAATATATCCAATTCATGAGTATATTACCCAATCATCAGTTTCCTAATTACTTTAGACTTGTAAATTAGCCTTTATAATATATTAATTACCATAAGCTTGCTAATTTAACAATTAGAGTTTATAACTTAGCAATTAGGGTTCTATTCAGTAATTATGATTTCTAAATATTAATTAGGGTTTAACTAATTAACATTAAACATAATAATGGTCATTAATTCCATAACACATAACTTAACACGCTTTACAGCCATAGTTGACTCTGTACTATAGTTTATCAGTAATGCTAAGATGTTGTACTATTTTACTATAACTATTCCACACATTAACATTACACACATATCATGCATGTTTATATTACTGAAATATAAGTAATATTATATTATTATTCTCATTCCTTATTTAAAATCCATACTTAGGGTTTTGAATTCATATCTGACATAACCTTCATAGATACCATTATTAATTAAGTTAAAATAATTAACTTAATTCATATAATAAATACATATCATAATATCCATATCATATATACAATAATCATATTTTCATGGAAAATAAATAATAAATATTTTTATTACAACATAATTTTATTATAAGAATATAATCTATAATGATCAATAGTTCAAAAAAAGAAATTAGTTATATCTAATAAATAATTTTATTTATCAGATATATACATATACTTTACTTTGCACATATTCCCACCCTTATCTATATATATAAAAAAATTATTCGCAAAATTTCTTATTGAAAATATTGGGTTATTACATCACCCTCCCTTATAAGGATTCCGTCCCCGGAATCACCGCTTTAAAACCTATAGACACTAGGGCAAATAGCATACACAGTCATTTCAAGTAGATCTCGATCAGATTTGATCGAACTGATCTTTAACTACTCAACATAAAGCTTGTCAATCTAATTCTACGGAAATTTGATTTCTAACAGAACCCAATTTTTTCCTTCAAAATTTCTTTATAACATAATTTACTTATATTTAAGAAAAATCATATATATGAAAATACAATTCATACGAATAATACCTAAAGTTCCATCCCCGGCTGCTACGGTATCCTGAACCGTCATGTTGAAGACTCTTGCGGTTGATTTCGTCGAAGTTCGTCCCGTTATCGCCATTGTTCCACTGCCTTTCCCTACATTCACGCTTCTTATATCCATTCTCCTTTTTGGACAATCCTTCACCTTATGCTCCGTGGATCCACGTAGAAAACACCCATTGCTCATCCTAGGATTGGGGAAGTTAAGAGAGATATGTCCCTCCTGCCCACACTTGTAGCACACAAACTTACACTTAAGACACTCACCTAAATGACTCTTCCCACAATTCTTACACTGCACAGCCTGCTTTTTCATACCTTCCTGCTTGACTTAGACACTCCTAACATTGTTCCATTTCCTTTTTTCACCCCTACTTCCACTACCTACTTCTACCTTCCCGACTCCATCACCCTTATTCTTCCTCTCCCTATTGTAGAGGCTCATGGCCTCACTTCCCCCTTCAGCTATGATAGCCTTTTTTTTAAGAGTGCTGACAAACGATTGATCTCAACAACGCCGCCACCTTTATGTCTGACCCGGGGTTTTAGGCCTAGCTCAAACCTCCTTGCCTTTCTAGCCTCCGTATCCACTTAGTGTCGAGCTAACCTAGCTAATTCATTGAACTTTGGGGCATACTCCGCAACTTTCAAGTTCTCCTGCTTCAATTCTAAAAACCTCACCTCCATCTAGCCTGCACACTAGTCGAGAAATAGTTCTCAAAGAATAACATCTTAAACCTAGTCCATGCTATCACTCCTTCTCCCGCCCTAGCTTGATTTTCCTCCCACCAAAAATTCGCCTCTCCCTTCATTATATAGGTGGCAAAAGCTGTCTTTTGCCCCTCATCTACCCTATCAACTATAAACACTTTTTCTATTTCTTTAACCCAAGTTTGGGCTTCTATCGGGTCAGTGGGACCTCTAAATTCGGGCGGTCCTACGGCCTTAAAATCCTTGAAGTTCGCAAATCGGTTGTCTGACTGATTTCCCACCGCTGGCATTCCATTCTGCATGGCCTGAGCTACCATGTTCGTAAAATTCTGCATTAGATCTGGTTGTTGTCCTCCAGCAATGTTGATAGATTCTTCTGCCCTTTGGTTTCGAGTTTGACGTCTTGGCGGCATTTTCTAGTTAAATAAAGCAAAATCTATATTTTATTAACTTACATTCTAAACCTTATCGTATAAGTTTAATATTTCAAACTTATTCCATTAATCAAATATAGATTCATATTCATTTAACAATTTCAAAATACTTTACATAGCATAGCACATACTGCTTTCAACATCCGATATTCCTTTATGACCACAAAAGTTGGGAATCGCTACTACAACTTACACTAAAGTTGGGATTATTAAAATACACACGTACATTACCAAACATACATAATTAAATACTAATTCTACCTATTTCCTACACCTCTTTCCTGATTCTGGACAACCCTTCGCTGGATGACCTTCCAATCCACAAATAAAATATGCACCTGGTTTATAGTCGGGATAATACAGAGTGGTATGTCCTTCATAACCGCAAAGATAACATATCTTTTTCCATTTCTTCTTATCGAATTTTCTTAAGTCGTGGCCTTCTATCTTTCTTTTCCCCTTCTTGCCTAGAGCTGCACACGATATGTTGTTTGTGGCTCCCATTTGATCAATTTGGATCTTAAGCTTATCTTGTTCTTCCATTGTTTCTAGTAAGGCTTTTCGCAACTGACTATTCAATAGCTTTTCTATTTCCCACAGCTTTTCCAGAGAAGAAACCTTGTTCCTCAGATTCTGCACCTCTGTTGATGCTTGATCAGCTTCAACTTTAGTGTCTAAATCACTATCTGTTAGTTCCAACGTTTCTGGGTCCGGTACTATATTTTCCAAAATGATCACCTCATCAAGGTTATCTTCAATGTGAGCCTCTACTTCAGCTATTGGCTTTAATATTGGCTCCTTCTTTACGATCTTAGGGTATCCTAATCCTTTTTCTCCTGATATCTACACATAAATTATCCTGATTAGCATATAATATATACACACAACAAGTAAAAGTTTTACATAAGTTATCTTTTATTTTTGTTTGAAGATGAATTTATTCGATTCATCTCCTTTTAAACTCTATATGAGTTATTTGTACTTTCAACGTTTTCCTTTGCTCTAAGGTTATAGCCTAAGGTCTACTCCCACCAATGGTTTCTAACCCTAAAGCTCTGATACCAACCTGTGACGCCCTAAATTCAGGTACTTGAAACCCAAATTTAGTGCTTCACGATACCATTTCTTTGAGCGGAATAATAATAATTTTGTCATAAATATCAAACTTAATTACATATCAGAGTTGTCTAAATCCCAGGTACGCGACCTTAAAACATTTCATTACATAATAAATAATAAATATCATCATCTTATTTAAGTCTAGTTATTACATAAGATAATACAACTTATTCTAACAGCTTTCCTTTCCCTTTATTCCTGGTAGAGCCCTCTGGTTGATCATACTTCACTGAAAACATTTAATTTAAGCAAGGATGAGCATTTGAGTGCCCAACAAGTAATAACAATTATACATATTAGCTGAAAGGATTAAATGTTTTCTTTGTACTACCCTTCTACAACAAATCAAAAGTTGTGAAGTAATCTGAACCGATAATAATAACATAACAACTCTCTATCAAATTTTTGAAACTACGTACTGATTATAAATAGGGTTAAGGTGACATTCTATGAACATTGTTCTCAATTTTTAAATAGGTTTAGCAGAACTTCATTCACAAACCGTCATAACTTACGGGCACGGGGGGTGATCAGCCCGTTATGCCCTGTATTGATCAATACTACATACAAGAACGATATTATTGTTCACTCTGTCCGCCTTGGGCGCATAAAAGTTTTCCCTTGATTGGGATGTTCATACTTAGCCTGGAATCCGAACCAAAACAATTTGATTGGATATAAAAAGGTTTTTTATCATATTTAACAGCATTTCTAAATTCGTGTCTAGCTGGTCAAATAGCTTAGATGACTCTTTGTTATCGTATACATACTGGGGTCAATAGGTATATATATATATATATATATATATATATATATATATATATATATATATATCAACATGTAATTAAGTACAATGATTATCCAAGTGGGGACACTTGAATAACCATGTTTAGACATTAACGAACAGAATATATATATCTGAATTACAATATAGTACCATGTTGATAATCAATGATCGGATATAACATATATAACAATAGGGTTAATAATTTGATACAATAATAATATAATTCTAAAACTTTCTTACTCATGTCCATTGCATAAAGAAAATGCAAAGGTAAAGATACTTGCTCAATAATAATTGGAGTAAGTTTAGGAAACTTGCCTGGTCTGCTGTTTACACAACTTAGTTCTACCTTTAATTCAACAACCTATCATTTATAAGATGGTTCTATTGATTAGAAAATCATATCATAACACATCGTACTATTATTTACAGTCAACACATAACCTAATCACATTGTTACATAGTTATATCAGTCATTAAGACGCAAACAAACACTTATACAGTCAACCTATAAAGGTTGGGATCAACTTCGGTAACATTTCGATGTACCAACGGCTTTATCGGAAAATTATCGAGTTTAAAACTCTAATATGTATCTTAAATATTATTATGGATACTTTAAATATCAATCATAAGACTTATAATAATTTTTAATTAATTATTATAATTTATCATGATTTTTCAAACTCTAGAATCATCATTAAATGATTTAAATATTACATAATTCTATTATCATTAATATTTAAATAATATTAAAATATTTATGCAACCCTTGCCAAAATATCAAAGTTATTTTATAATAACTCAAAATATTATTAAAGTATTAATTATTACCCTTAAATGATTTTTAAAATATTTAAAATTATTTTTAAACAATTACCATTAATATTTAAATATTAAGGTATTATTCACTAAAGTATTAAAAGTCATTTATAATAACTTAAAATATTTTTAAACCATTTATATCCTTTTGAAATGATTTTTAAATTAATAAAATCATTTTTAATCTATTTATTTAATATAATTATTAAATAAATCTAATATCATTAATATTAAATAATTAATGAAATTTACCTTAAAATATTGAAAGTTACATTTTATAACTTAAAATATTATCAAATACCTTATTATCATTTAAAATGATATTTAATATAATAAAATGATTTTTTATTAATTTATTTAATTCATTTATTAAATAAATTAAATATTAATAATATTCAAATAATTACTAATATTTATGGAAAATATGTCAAATTATTAAAAGTTAATTTTTATAACCTAAAATAATTTTTAAAACTAATTTTGTAATTTTTAGAATTTATTTACTATTTTAAATGATTTTTAGTATTTAATATAATTAAATATTTAAATGATTTTTAGAATTTAATATAATGATCATTCATTGTGTAAAGTGTTTCTGGGCTAACTATCGATCACAGCTTGTAGAACTAATGTAACACTACATCATTCAACAACAAACATGGCCAAATATCATAACACAAAAGATATCTGAGCATGCAAAGTGGTTTGTCAGACACATTTCTTCATTTCCCAGGTTACCGTAAATGAAGAACAAACGACAACGATCACTTTTAGACTTCTACTACTTTTTGTTCATGTAATCTTTTTGTTATTTAAGAGTTCTAGGTTGTAGACAACATGTAGTACTACAGATCTATTACAAAACATCAACAAAACATCAATAGAATCAACAGTTAGAATCCGGTCAAACCATGTCAGTCGATATGTTCATATGTTTTCTGGGTTACCCAGAAAACAGAGAACATGCTTGACTTGGCTAGTTTGACCGGCCACTGAGTTCAATCCACTTGATTAATTAGTGATCTAAAAGCATGTATCCATAGTACACATAACCAGCTACAACTTAGATGCAAGAAAAATAACAAACAAACAACAACAAGCAAGATCCGAGGACACAAAGTCATTGTCAGACGCTTCTAGGCTAATTTAGGTCACCCAAAAAACCAAAAGTCATGGTCGGTCAATGGGGTTTGACCACCCATAACTTTCATTCTGTGCACGACCTGAGCTAGAATCAAGTTCTAGAATACAGACCACATGTCATACTACAAGTTTAAACACTTAAACAACAAAAATGATAACCAGATAAAGATCTATGTGGTCTGACATTCGGTTATCATACCACTTTTGAAAATTTCCTTGATTTTGTAAAAACCTAAATTCGAGTATCTAAGTGTTATAGATCGGAGTTATAACAACCCAGATAACTCAATAACATCCTATTACACTACTATAAACATCTAAATACAAAGATTAACATGAATCATAAGGATTGCTAAGTTTAGGGTTTTTATACCTTTCTATGAACCAATCCTTGATTCTGGCTTTCTGATCTGCTAGAAGTGATAGTGGGGCTTTATTAGGGACTGGTCTAGCAAGGTAATTTCGGAGGTTCGAAGTTGAGAGAGTCTTGGTTTAGTTTTGGTGTATAAATGAGCAAGTTAGTAACCTTTCTCTCTCTTTGATCTTATATAATATGGTGTAATGCTTATGGTTGATCATGTCTATCAAATTTTTATTGATTAAAGGCTATTACTAGACCACATGGCTAGCTAGAGTTGGTCACCAACTAAAGTTATGGCACGTTCTACAAGTTATCTATTAAATAATGTAAGAAGGGCAATTTGGTCATTTGACTTTTACTTTTAGTGGCAAAGTTGTCAATTCCTTTCTAACCCTTAGGGTTTGACCCTTAGGGTTTAACCCTAAGGTTTCCTAAACTCATTATCTAGGTTTGTGTATTAAGGGCAAAAATGGAAATCTTAGTCTCTACAAATGTGAATTAGGGTTCCCTAATTAAATTAGGTTTCCTAATTACTTTAGACTTGTAAATTAGCCTTTATAATATATTAATTGCCATAACCTTGCTAATTTAACAATTACAGTTTATAACTTAGCAATTAGGGTTCTATTCAGTAATTAGGGTTTCTAAATATTAATTAGGGTTTACCTAATTAACATTAAACATAATAATGGTCATTAATTCCATAACACATAACTTAACACACTTTACAGTCATAGTTGACTCTGTACTATAGTTTATCAGTAATGCTAAGATTTTGTACTGTTTTATTATAACTGTTCCACACATTAACATTACACACATATCAGACATGTTTATATTACTGAAATATAAGTAATATTATATTATTATTCTCATTCCTTATTTAAAATCCAGACTTAGGGTTTTGAATTCATATCTGACATAACCTTCATAGATACCATTATTAATTAAGTTAAAATAATTAACTTAATTCATATAATAAATACATATCATAATATCCATATCATATATACAATAATCATATTTTCATGGAAAATAAATAATAAATATTTTATTACAACATAATTTTATTATAAGAATATAATCTATAATGATCAATAGTTCAAAAAAAGAAATTAGTTATATCTAATAAATAATTTTATTTATCAGATATATACATATACTTTACTTTGCACATATTCCCACCCTTATCTATATATATATAAAAAAATTATTCGCAAAATTTTTTATTGAAAATATTAGGTTATTACAGTTGTTCTTCTTAGTCTTATAATAAGAGTTTAATTTATAACAATGAAATACAATGATTTCAATATCTAATCACTTTCTCAATCTAGCCGAAATAATTGGCATCGATCTGTTAATAATAATTAAATTCTCTTCTCGAACCTACCAAGTTCTGACAAATGTTCGTCTAGCCAGAATAATTACCTAAGACATATCTCAACTCAATTCGAAAATAGACATGAATTATCTGTACTGTCAATAATAGCTTTTACGGATGTAAATATCCAATAACAAATTATTCTCCAATTATATATTCTTAGAATCACTAATTCAATTTGAATTAATAAACATGTACTAACTGCGAATAATTAAAAATAATTTTTAGACGTGGTCTAATCAACAATAATTAACCACTATAATAATTGAACAAATATAACTCAAGGTTGAGTTAGGAAACTTGCCTTCTGCGTTGATTACTGCTACACAATATACTTATCTGCGTTCGTAAGACCTATAATTAATAGTTTCGGTCTCACAATTAGCACAATAATTTATAACACATAACACTGTAATTCACAATCAATCTTTCTCCTAGACATAATATCACATAGTCACCTCAGTGTTTATATCCTATATAAACACTCATCAAGTCTAACTAGTTCGGTCTGGTTGGACTTTGGTCTATTCTCGGTGTTCTGGTCACCTTATCTGACAATTAACACATTTATTGTCAATTAAACTCAGTTTCAAAGCTTCATAGATAAGTTAAATATCGTTTATAATATTTTTCAGAAGCTTTTAATAATTTTCAAACAATTATTATAATTTATAATAATTTTTCAAACACTGGAATCATTTTTAAATGATTTAAATATCAAATAATCTCATCATCATTAATATTTAATAATATTAAAATATTAATAATATACTTGTCAAAATATTAAATTTATCAATAATAACTTAAAATATTTTTAAATCACCAATATTCTACTTAAATAATTTAAAAAAAAATTAAAATCATTTTTAAATCATCACCATTATTATTTAAATATTAATAAAATTCTTATCAAAATATTAAAAGTCATTAATTATAACTTAAAATATTTTAAATTATTTTTCTCATTTTAAATGATTTTAAATTAATAAAACTATTTTTAATTCATTTATTTAATATGATACTTTAATAAATCTAATATCATTAATATTAATTTATTAATGAAAATTCTCCAAATATATTAAAAGTTACATTTTATTACTCAAAATATTTTTAAACACTTTATTCTTATTTAAAATAATTTTATAATATTAAAATATTGTCTCTAATTTATTTAATATACTAATTAAATAAATTAAATACCAATAATATTCAAATAATTATAATTTTAATGAAAAATATCCCAAATTATCAAAAGTTATTTTTCATAATTTAAAATAATTTTTAAAACTAATTTTGTAATTTTTAAAATTTATTTCTAATTTTTTAAGTATTTTTCGGAAATTCAGAAAAATAAAAATATTAAAACCATAGGCTATAGCGACAGTAACCGCCGTTGTTGTGACGCCCCCAAATTCGGACCTCCACTTGGTCACTCGAATTCGGTTCATCAAGTTCTCACGGTAAAACAATAATAACTAAAATAATGCATATATAACGGAAAATCTACTTTAGAATAATATACAATGATTTATTATAATTATTCCCCTAAGTCTCGCAACCTACAACGCTTAATAGATTACATAATAATATCTAATAAAGACTTATTACATGATCTTACTTAAGCTTAAACATAGTCTGAAATAGTCTTAACATAACATAATAGACTTTAAACATAAAAGGAATGTTTAGTGGTAGCCTTGCTCCTTGCCCTTATGTCATTCGAGAGACACCTCCCTGTTCTTCCTTAACTGCAAGGTTTTAAATAAGCAAGGATGAGCACAAAGTGCCCAGCAAGTAATATACAACAAGGGTGTATGATATAATATCACAAGGTTTGAAATATCGAAGGGTTATTTCTAGGATAGTTCAAAGTGTCAGAATAACATCATGAATAAGGGATATGACATTTCAATATAAATCAACATATATATATGAATTCAACGACTAACAATGTGTCCAACTGGATAAGCAATTTATACTGAGCAGTCACTAAGGACCATTGAACTTTCACTAGAGTTACCAATATTAAACTGATAACCAAAAATATCAAGTACTATAGATGATCAGTCTAAAATACTTTACGTTATGCATAACACCACAATAATATTTATTCATGAATTGGGGTTTCCAACAACATACACTCCCCTTACCAAAAGGGTTGCCCAACTCAGTTTTCAAGATTTCCGCACCAATCAATTGGTTTGAACAGTTTTTATAAACATGCATATAGTCTAGCTGAATCTAATGGCATCTACTCTTTCACAATATTCAAGGACAATACCAATTTCAACATGAATAATAGCTTTCACAAGGGTTAACATACTAGCTCATTTGAACGACAAAGTAATATAACTTGTATTTAAAGGGATAAGCTTACGGTATTGTTCGAATAAATAATGGAATGGTTTAGGATACTTGCTCAATAAAAGTAAGGTTCAAGGAAACTTGCCTTAAGCGTAGTTTATCCACGTTAATAAATCAACACTTTCGAATCCTATTTATAGCGTATTATATGATCAAGATATTCATTAGCTAACACAGTCTTTACACAAGTTCGACACGATACAAGTATGCACATATGGTAAAAAAATCAGTTTATAAGTCATCATGAAATAACTACATAGTTACTTCACAAGTAATTCAAAAATGCTCAAGGTTAAGACCTCCTACTCATGGACTTTTCATTTCAATGCCACACCGACTTATCAACTAGGCATCACTCATATATATATATATATATATATATATATATATATATATATCAGTAGGTTTTATATCACATTTAGCATCATAAGCATCACGTAGTTACTATCCAAAAGATCAGAACTCACTATCGGGATTCTTTGGTGCGATTCGCCATGGCTAAGTTTTAGGACCCAGACAACATTGTAGTCCCCTCGACTCCAACCAAAACTCATTTCTTTATGATCTCTCTGTTTGGCTTGAACACACAATCATATTTTGTCATGTTAAAGGCTTTCACATGCTTCTTAAATCAATCTAGGTCCCTTCTTGCATAACATGGTTCTAAGTTCAATCATTTCAACAATTTGAGGTCATTCAAGGTCATGAAACCACAAAGTCTAACATGCTTGCTTTCTAAACATACAAGATAGTTACAACACTCATATTATACATGCTTGTGTGTATTCATAACACATACGTGAAACTAACACCGTTTTAGTTGAAAATATGCCTTTTCATGCTTTATTTGAAATATAACATACAAGCATAGTATATCCATGGTTACAATACATGAGTTAGTCTAAGAGCATCATCAAGCATGATCACAAATTTTAGATTCTAGTCTTCAATGTATCATGACAATATTCATCTTCTAAGCTTGCTAATAGGTTCAACATGCTCATGTTTCCTTACTAATCAAATAAACCCAAGCTAAAGGTTTATTCATGCATTTCTAAGTCACACTAACATTCTTTGCAAAGTCAGAATATAAACCATGTATAAATCATGCATGTTAGCTCACTAGGCTAAGTCTTTCCTTGAAAAACATTTCTAACATTAGGCTTAATAAGTTGATCATGCTCGAAGGAACTATGTACAATACAACATGCTCATCTATGTGAAAAATCAGTCATGTATAGCTTACTAGGTTCATAATTTGTAGAACATGGTCTTTACATAGTTTGTTTTCAAAACTTAAGGTTCAAATCTCCATTTAAACCATATGTCTCCATTTATCATGCAAGTCTATGAAAACATGCTCACATTAGGTTAACATATCCATATATACATCATACACATGTTCACATGCTAGCTTAAGTCATAACTACTAGCTCATATAGATCAGACTTGAAAATAGGTATTCATTTGAATTCAATTGACGGCAAGACATTTACACAACGTCGTCATTACTGATTCAGCCCTTGACGATACCGCTGCCAGTGAGAACTCTAGCCCAACCTCAAACATTACTCATGATTTCATTCCTAAACACTCATATATCAATTGCAACATGCTTATATGATCATATAACAATTATATAGACATCACCCAACCTCATTAACATACAATTTCATGAATTCAAGAATTTGAAACTTCAAGACTAAAACTCCATTTTTACAGAGAATGAAAATGGCAACAAGGAAAAAGGAGTTATACCTCTGTAATGAGATTGAAACTTGCTCTAATTGAACTCCTAAGCTCTAAGAATGCTTGTATGCTCTCAACTCTCACTTAGCAAATTCTTAGACAATTTCAAGCAACAAGAATGAAGAAACACACAAGCGCTATTTATAGAGAAGAATTTTGGTGCAGGCATTGATGTTACTGAAGACAAGATGGAAATCCAAGGTGCAATGGAGAAGAACAATGGTTGCTCAGGGTTGGACTAACCACCCTCAAGCTCGGCCATCATCACACTAGAGCTAGCCTTGTGGAAGAAGACGTATTATAGCTTTGAGTTACTGTTCATTGTACTTGGTGACACTAATTATGGGACAAGAGATAAAATCCTAGCATTTTAAGTTATCTAGGCTTGGTTTGGTTTATTTAAATCCCCATAATGTAATCTTAATGTACAATTGTTACCATATTAGGAATTTCAAGGATAAATTATACTCTCACATCATATAGTCCATATACATTAAATATATGCAATAAAATAATGCAGTCAGGTGTTATTGTTTGGGTAGTTCTATAATTATCCTACCACTCATATAACCATACAATAATCTTATTATATTAATAACTTATCTCACAGTATGATTTAACATTGTAAGGTAGTAGATATTATGCAACATATATATAATCCAGGTATATACTATTTTAGTGTCTACCCATATGTACAAGATCACTTTATTAAAATAATAATTTACAAGATGCTCATAGCATATTATTTTAATACATACCCACATACATATTGTCACAAAGATAAGGAATTTATAGCATATAGTTCCAATATATTTAATCACATTGCCTCATACAATATAGTTTTACACAACTTAATATATATAGTCACACAAATGTCACACAAATCACATAATTTCTTCATTTAATTTCCAAAGGTAGAAGAATTAATTTTTCTCCAATCGACCCATTTGGCCAAGCAATTGCGCCGGTTTTATCTTCTTCAGGAGCAACGGTAGCAATTTCTCTCGATACTTTAAGAGTCTCAAGGTAGTTTAGCTTCAGCCTGTGTCAATTCTCACCGCTAAACACGCTTTATACGACATGTATTACTGTCCACGAACGTGTTACTACGAGTCTATGAGTACATTGATTACTTATATGAAATCACATAATTATTCCCGATTAATCTTCCTAATTTCAGTTTAAAATCCCATTATATAAATAAAATTTCTCCGTTCTGAATGTGTTATGTGTTAATATATACTTGGTTTTACAAATTTGACTAAATAAATTTTTATCCGAAAAACGTCGTGCTTGACACCTCGTGCTTAATTTTTTTTTTAAATTCAAACTTTTCGGTAAAATTATTTCGACAAGTTGCTTTGTTGTGCTTACACTGACAAAACACTTTGTCGTGCTTGTTAGGATTAGTGAGAATTTATGTTAACAACCCTAGATTAACAAACCCTAACCCTAATTTGTAAATTAAACCCTAATTAGCTAATTAAACCCTAATTAGATTATATTAACACCTAATCATGGTTAGTAAACTTCAATTAGGTACTAATTAACATTACTTAACATTCTTAATCATTAGAAACAAAACCTTAATCAAGATTAGTGAAGATTAAAGCCTAATTAAGCTACTAACATACTTAAATAGCTCACAAGTAGGTTAGGAGTCACTATTGCAAGTTCCAAGGTAGCATATGACATGCTTTTAACTCCCAAGCATCACCATAGTCATCAGATCAGATCTTTGTAGAGGCAAGTTGCTCAAAAATGACCAAAAAGCCAAGTTGAAGAATTCTATATATAGGAACCTTAGGGCTAAGTAAACTCACGAAATTCCTAAGCTTAAATACACTTATAAACCTACCAAATCAAGCCTGGGTGATAGCAGCAACAACATTAGAAGCTAGAATTAAAAATTGCTCAAGAAAAGGTACAAACCCTAGTTGATAATTAGCTCTTTGATCCTATGTTAGATTTATTGTTTAGATGTTTAGAATTATGTATTAGTATGTTAGATTGGTAGAACACGTTTTCATAACATCTAGATGCCTTAATTAAGTGTTTTAAGAAATCTGGAAATTTTGAAAATTAAGTCTGATAGTCGAATGTCAGAGCCTATAGATTCATATGTGTTTATGTTTTGGTCTGGTAATTGTTTGGTATTTGTAGCCTGTTAGTAGGTCTTTAGTCTGGAAAAGAAAACAGGTTCATTTGAACCATAGATTTCAAATTATAAGCAGTCAAAGTGGGTTGACCGTTCACGGATTACAATTTTCTGGGTTACGCAGAAAGCTCAAGAACAGTTGAACCGACTACTTTGACCAATCTGTTTAATCGTCTTCTATTTGTTATTTTTGTAAGTTTTTGTTATAGATCAATACTCTGTTATATGTATTACATATCTATGATCTTTAATGGAATAAACAACGTATATGTTTACTGGAATTAATGGTCAAAATCCATTGACCGAGCATGACCAAGTTTTCTGGGTTTTCCAGAAAATTGAAGAAGATGAAGAACAACGTTTGGCTGTACTTTGACCAACAAAATTAGAGACCTTGGAGTTAGGCTTGGTTCATATTAATGTTATATATATGTACCTTGACATATATACTACATGTTACAACAAACATTACACACATCAAATACACCGAATCGAAGATATATAAGCCACAAAACCAGTTGAATTGAGCCATGACTGACTTGCTCAGGTTGCCTAGAAACTCAAGAACAGCTCTGACAGTTACTTTGAGCCTCTATAACTTCTTGTTATATGTAGGCTAAAGTCTAAAATTTGTTTCATATTATACTACTGTATGAGTACTACAAACATCAACTCTTAAACAAACCAAAACTCATTAATAGTAGCCTTATAATTAATGGTCAAACCAGTCACTCGACCATGACCAAACTGCTACCCAGAAACTCAAGAACACCTACAACGACACTTTCTGTCACTGAAGGGCTTTAGCGACAAACATAAATTATTTTTCTAAAAATAAATTATAAAAATTAGAAATAATTAATAAATAAATATAAATAAATATAAAAATAGTTTTAAAAATGATATTAAAATATTATAAATAAATTTAAATTTGTACATAAATTTAATAATTAATTTATACTATTTTGATAATTTTAATAATTAACTTATCAATAAAGAAATTAGAATAATTATTTTTAAATGCTAAATAATTGTGGAAAAATATTATTAATGATATAAAAATTATAATAAATGAATATAAATTATTTAATAATAATAATCAATGTTTTTGTAAAATTTTAAGTAAATATTAATTACTTATAAATAGAAATAAATGATTTAAAAATTATTTATAAAGATAAATAAATGTTTTAAATACTTTAAAATTTCTAAAAAAAGTATTATAAAGGATAATTAAAGTTTATAAATAAAATTTAGTCTATTTGTTAAAGGTATTAAACACCAAACCCTATTAAATCTAACTGATATTATATAAGTGTTATAATTGAGTATTGTTATCAATACTAACATGTTAGATTATATATATGAACATCGTATGTACTTATTAACGTTTGAATAGCATAACTTGACTGATCTACGCTCATGCAAGTTCTCTACCCTTAAATCTCTTATAAAGCAAATTTCTTAAACATGTTTTTGATCAAGATTTTTATCTTGATAAGCTGTTGATATAATACACTACACACAATTGAATTACCTTCTTATTGTAAAGTTATTGCTATAGCTTCAGTATAACTAATAAACTCGTTATGAGAATCATGTAATCGAATCTTAATATATATATATATATATATATATATATATATATATATATATATATATATATAACATCTTTATTTTTATAATCGAGTTTTCTTACATACATAGATGTAAAATTAGACTTCTTCAAATCTAGTTGAGATCTTTGGGAACTATTTATACGAGTGAGGGTATTAATAGCATGGATTTATTCATGTTGTTATTGATACTCTGGATTTCGGATAGATAGTTACTATCGATACGATAATATAAATTCGTTTGGCTTAGACTATACATACGGGTGAGGGTATTAGTAATATGGATATTCATATTATTGTTGATACCTTGAATTTGGATAGATAGACTCTAGTCACGAATCTGATTCAAATATCCAAGTGAGGTATCCAAACACGGAAAAAGTTCTCTTGAGAATTGACATACATTATGGGATAATGTGAATTTTGGATGCATGGGAATTATATCCGCTAGTCCCTACATTTAATGTAATCTTATAATCGGATACCATGGGTGTATAGATTTAAAAGCATTATGTTGATTTTACTGTAAACACCATATCGAGATCTGGTGGGAGTATAGATATGGGGCGTTACAAATTTTGGTATCAAAGTCATTAAGGTTATAGATATAAGGAAGAGAAATCTTAGTATATAGTCTTGAGTCTCAGTAAAAATTTTAAAAGTACACATAAAATATAACATTAAAATTATTATGTTGTGTAATTTCTATATCTCGGTATTGAAGGAGTTTTCTTTTATAGATGGCCAACTCAATCTTTGAGGAAATGATATTAGCCAATAATCCACCACAAATAGAGTCATACATAGCCATGTGATGATGCGGAAGATGAGGAATTACTTCATTATCAACAAGCTGTTGAATCTTTGAGGAAGAAGAGGATCGATGGCGATGGACAGTTAATGAGAATTGATGAGCATGATGAGGCAATGACATCACTGTTGAAAACAACAGAACATGAGGGTAATAAAATGAATTTTAAGGTTGATATAGTTGAGGGAATGCTTCAGCAGGAGAGGGGACATAGTCAACGACTAAAAGTACAACTGCACCATGCACAGAGGGGCAGAAAGGAAATTTAGTCAAGGCTTCTTAAAACATCTTTAGGTGTTCGAGATACTTTTAATAATTTACGGTGTCGTGTAGTTCGATATCCGGTAGAGGAGAAGAAGACGGCTTATCTCATCGATCGATCTGTGGTTTGTCACATGATCCGGGATTCCTTTGATGATATCAATGAATTCTAGAGAGTAGCATAGGTGGTTGAATACTTTATATTAGTACAATAAAGAAGCTTTCAAAGTTTGTAATCAATACTTTGTAGTATGTTTAATTATGAAGAAATAAACAATATGTGGTGTTACTCAAATTCTTATGTGAATTTTTATTGATTTATATAGAATCATGCCACCAACCAGAAGACCCCAAAGAGAAATGAATGATGATAATTCTACCCAGCAGTTAGTAGACCTTATGCTAGGAGTTATAAATAGACCTGTGAACCCGAACACAAATTTTAAAGACTTTAAATTAGTTGGACCACCTGAGTTTAAGGGTACATCAGAACTTGTAGATGCACAAATTTGGATATCTGAAATAGAGAAATTTTTCCTAGTAACCAATGTTAATAATAACCAAAAGACAATTTTTGCAACCTTTTTCTTAAAAGGTGAGGCTAATTATTGGTGGGAATCAACCAAAGGTCGGGTAGAAACTGAAATTATTCCTTGGGATAGATTCTAAGAGTTGTTCTTTGAAAACTATTTTTCTCAATCCTTGAAAGACCGAATGGAAATAAAATTTCTGGACTTAAAACAAGGAGATCTTACTGTAACCCAGTATAAAGCTAAGTTTAATGAATTATCCAGGTTTTCTCCATATCAAGTAACCACTGAACTTAGAAATACTCGTAGGTTTAAGGAGGGTTTAAAACCTCAGATTCGGAGTAGATTGTCAGTACTTCAAATAAAAACTTTCTCTGAAATACTAGAGAAGGCCATTATAATTGAAAGTGAGAATGAAAGTCTTGCTAAATTTCATCAAGACAAGAGAAGTCAGAATGAAAAAGGGAAAATTAGAACAGAACCCAGTTCAGGTGGGTTTAATAATAAACGTAAGTGGGATAATTCTTTTTCTAACAACCCAGGGAAAAAGATAGGAAATACTAACAATAACTTTAGTAATAATAATATTAAACCTTGTCCTAATTGCGGTAAGAAACATAGAGGAGAATGCCTTCATAACAAATGTTTTAATTGTGGACAGTCGGGACATTATTTTCTACAGTGTCCTCTTCCAAGGAAAAATAAATGATAATTGTTATTCCTTAGACCATTTTTTAAGGAACTGTCCCAAACTTAGGAATCAAGGAGGAAAAGGGGTTAGAATACCAGAGAATAATCAATCAACAGTAGCTGCAGTTGGAGTTCAGAATCGACCTACCGCGAGAACATTTAATATGTCGGTGAGGGATGCTGCTGCTTCACAAGAAGTGGTGACAGGTATCATCCCTATCAACACTTTAAATGCATATGTGTTATTCGATTCTGGTGCTACATGTTCTTTTGTGTCTAGTAATTTCTCTACAAACTTGAATACATTTTATGAAAATTTAGACAAACCATTCTGCGTGGAAATTGATAATAATGAAAGAATTCCGGTTAAGACCATATACAGAAACTGTAGTGTGGTAATAAAAGGACATAATTTTAAGGTAGATTTGATACCAATTCAGCTGGGAGAATTTGATGTAATTTTAGGAATGGATTGGTTAGTTAATCATAACTCGATGCTTGATTGTTATCAAAAACGTATAAATCTTTTGACTGCTTCGAAGTCAAAGGTAATGTTCAACGGTAGTTGTTCACCTAAGCAATCTCAATGTTTGACTATAGTTCAGGCAGAAAGATTACTTAAAAAGGGTTGTTTAGGATATTTGGCCTATATAGTTGATACTCGACAGGAAGGAGTAAAACTGGATCAAATACCTATAGTTAAGGAATTTCTGATGTATTTAGAATGACTTACGGGTTTGCCTCTAGATAGGAAATTGAGTTCGTCATTGATCTTGCACGAGAGCGGAACCAGATTTTAAGGCACTTGCGTCTGAATGGCACCTATAGAACTGAAAGAGTTACTTATACAATTATAGGAACTCTTAGATAAAAAGTATATACAACCTAGTGTTTCACCCTGGGGAGCACCAGTTCTGTTTGTAAAGAAGAAGGATGGAACTATGAGATTATGTATAGACTATAGGGAGCTAAATAAGTTAACTATTAAAAATAAATATCCTTTACCAAGGATTGATGATTTGTTTGACCAATTAAAAGGGGCCAAACATTTTTCAAAAATTGACCTTAGAACAGGTTATCATCAATTAAAGGTAAGAAAGGAGGATGTGCCAAAAACAGCGTTTAGGTCACGCTATGGACATTATGAGTTTCTTGTAATGTCTTTTGGATTAACAAATGCTGCAAACAACATTTATGGATTTAATGAATCAGTGTTTAAACCATGCTTGGGAAAAATTTGTTGTAGTGTTTATCGACGATATTCTGGTATACTCGAAAACACGTGAAGAGCATACTGAACACTTGAGAGTCGTATTGGAAATGTTACGAAAGGAACAACTTTATGCAAAGTTTTCCAAATGAGAATTCTAGTTGAAGAGAGTTCAATTTTTTGGTCACATAATTGATAAAAATGGAACATCTGTAGATCCAACTAAGATCGAAACTGTTGTGAATTGGGAACAACGAACAACTCCAACAGAAGTACGAAGTTTTCTCGGTTTAGCTGGTTATTATCGACGGTTTATAAAAGATTTTTCAAAAATAAAAACCCCATTAACCAATTTAACTCGAAAGACGATGAAATAAATGCAGACGAGATAAATGTGAGGAAAGCTTCCAAGAGTTAAAAAAGCGAATGAGCATGGCTCGGTGTTATCCTTACCGGATGATACAGGAGGCCTTGTAGTATATAGTGACGCATCACACGAGAGGTTTAGGGTGTGTGGTGATGCAACATGGGAAAGTGATAGCTTATGCATCAAGACAACTCAAAGATTATGAGAAGAGGTATCCTACTCATGACTAGAGTTAGTTAGTAGTAGTAGTTTTTTGCTCTAAAAATTTGGAGACATTACTTGTTAGGGAGAAGTGCGAGATATATCTGAGATCATAAAAAGTCTGAAATATATTTTTACACAAAAGGAATTAAATTTAAGATGCAGAGAGGCGATGGTTAGAACCGATAAAAGATTATGGTGTGAAATCTTATATCATCACCGTAAAGCCAATATTATAGGCGATGCGTTAAGTAGGAATAATCAGAAAAAATTGAATGTATTAACCACCAATGATAGGTAAATAAAAGACTTTGAAAATTTAGAAATTGAGGTGGAATGTCCAACTACCTCTACCCAAAAGTTGTATATTTTAGAAGGAGTTTCATCTCTGCTTAATAAAGTTAAAGAGATACAGGAGATGTGAGAACCCAGATTTTATGAATAAAAATTTAATTTTCTCGAAATAATTTTTCTGAATATTATGGAATGAATTTTATATAATGTTATAGTTGTGGGTAATATTTATAAATTTTTCAAAGTATGCAAGTTGTCATATTATATTCGATTGGTCGGGAAATATTCTTTTTGTTAGGGTATATCCGTACGACGGTACAATCATTGGTGGACCCCACAACAGAATTATTGTCGGATTGAGAAAATGACAAAAATATTTTATGAAAATAACAGCGGAAGTTTTACCGATGATACTATTGAACTACTCGGTAGTAAAAGTACAGTAATACGCGTGGTTGCATAGTAGCACATGATATTAATTATTGATGTTTTACGTGAGAAGTCACTCAGTTTTGTTCAATTATTGCTACAATAGTTGTTGCATAGTATCTCACGTTATTTGATTCAATTATTGTTGATTGTTATATATATATATATATATATATATTATATATATATATATAAGTTTTGTTTTATTAGTATTATTAATGTAATAAAAGCGGAAAAACTTTTTATATAAAACAGAATACTTTTATAAAGTTATTCGTTTTATTAGGCTAATAGTAAAATCTTTTTATATAAAACAAAAAACTTTTATTAAGTTATCTGTTTTATTAGACAATAATTAGAATATATTATATTTTATTATGCATAGTATTTGCATAGCGCCTGCATAGTATTTGCATAGTAAAAAATTTTATAAAGTTATTCGTTTTATTAGATTATAAATAGAATATATTATATTTTATTTAAAAGATTTTGCTTTAAATATACACCGTCAGATTAAAGTAAATCAATCTGGACCGTTCATGAATTAGTTACTATGCAGTCCATTCTTCTATAAATAGAAGCTCATTCCTTCATTATTTCTTACGAATTCACTGAAACTCTAGAGAGATAAACTGTAGAGAGAAAGAAGAAAAGTATTCTGCTACTACTCATATATCCAGTACTCTTCTTCTTAAGGTAAGGGATATTATTTTCTTTTAATACTCGTAAGGGGTATTATTTCTTTTGTATTCATGAAGAGAACTTTTGTTATTCCATTTCTTTATTATTTTGTTGGAATAACCTGTATACGTGGTCTACCCTATACTTGGTGATTTCTGTTGTTATTCTATTTGTTATTATTCTGTTGGAACATCACGTCATGCATGCGTTATCTATTTGGACTCGGGTTCGTCTTTCTTTATTATTACATTGGAATATCTTATGCGTGCGTTTCTGTGGGACTGGTTAAAATCTTTATTATTACATTGGAATATCACATGCATGCGTTTTCTGTGGGACTGATTCCGTTATTTATTATTACGTTGGAATAACTTTGTCTATGCGAAACACCACATACATGGTGATTTCTGTTGTTATTCCATTCTTTATTATTCTGTTGGAACATCACAATCGGTGCGAATTTTGCACGACTTGGTTCATTACTTATTATTACATTGGAATAACACATACATCACAAGTACCATGAGCATGGTGATTTCTTTTGTTATTCCATTCTTTATTATACTCGGTTGGTTAAAGTTTTGACTTATACTCCATGAAATTAGTGGAATATCCTTGATATTTGCGCTTCATCCGATATCTTTTCATAGAAATATTCTTCTGAGCATTCTTGAATTTTACTCTACAAAGCAGTATCATGTTGACAATTTGGACGTTATTGGTTCCTGGACAAATTAATTCGTGAACTTGTTTTTATTGAATCCTTGTATCATTGTCATCATCCTCATGTTTATATTATGTTGAAAGTCATTTGTGGCCTGTAGTGCATAGATGGACTTGGTATGATTATGACCAGGGATTATTCGGTATAATCATGACCGTAATATTATAAATGATGTGGTAAAAGTCCTCATTGGCTCGTAATGCATTGATGGACAGTTGTTGGCATGATCATGACCATTGATGAATACACGAATATCCTTGGCCCGTAGTGCATGGATAATTTGTGGTCGTGATACTAAAGAATATCCTTGGTCGTAGTGTGAGGGGTGATTCGATGATGTGGATTATTTATTAAAAGTTGAGTCCCAAATGATAAAAATGATGAAAACCTTTAAAATCATAAAAGATAGTTGATTTTATTCTCTACTTGACTCTTTTAATGGATTGCTTGTTCCACGCTGATTAAACTTGATGTCTATTGTATTTTATCGGTTTAACATTGTTAAAGACTAATGATAATTTTATTACGCATTATCTTAGTCATAATATTTCTCCTTGGGCTAGTTAAGCTCACCTTTCTTTCACTTTTTCTCTTGAGGAAATGAGAAGCGTAGTTGAGATTTAGTCGGGGAGCGGAGTGATGGTCAGGATGATAGTATTAGCTAGTAGTCCTCACTATTAATACATTAAATAGTGTGACAATAAATGTAATGAGGACTTATTCGAGAGAGTGGAAATTGTCAGAAGATAGTATTTGTATTTAAACTCACAAATTTCTCTTGTTGTATAATTAAGATTGTATTTATATTACGTACCATGTATTTGGCGACTCGAATAGGTGATGTATACCTATTTTGGGGGCGCCACGGAGAAAGGATGAAGAATGTCAGAAGTTCAAATCTAATTCAACACATAATAAGTATAATAAATTTAGAATAGATACGGATGGAATAATAAGATATGAAAATAGAATTTGGGTTCCGTTAGACCAAGATTTAAAAGATGAAATTTTAAATGAAGCTCATAACTCTAAATTTGCCATACATCCTGGCAGTACAAAAATGTATAAGGATTTAAGTCGACACTTTTGGTGGTCAAACATGAAAAGAGAAATAGTTGAATGGGTAAGTAAATGTCTCACGTGTCAAAGGGTTAAGACTGAGCATCAAAAACCGAGTGGTTTACTTCAACCCTTACCAATTCCTGAGTGGAAGTGGGAACATATAACTATGAATTTTGTTGTTGGTCTTCCAGCTACACAAAAGGGCCATAATGCCATTTGGGTAATAGTGACCGTTTAACAAAATCAGCTCACTTTTTACCTATTAAGATTACTCATAACCTTACCTTGCCAAACTTTATATCAATGAAATTATCTCTAGGCATGGAGTACCTGTGTCCATAGTATCAGAACAAGATCCAAGATTTACTTCTAATTTTTGGAAAAGCCTTTAGAAGCACTTAGGAACACAACTAAGATTAAGTACAACTTCTCATTCTCAGACTGATGGTCAGAGTGAGAGAACCATACAAACATTAGAAGATATGCTGAGAACTTGTATTATAGACTTCAAAGGAAGTTGGGAAGATCAGTTACCCTTAGTTGAATTTGCTTATAACAATAGTTATCATGCTAGCATAGGTATGCCACCCTATGAAGCTTTATATGGGCATAAATATAGAACACCTTTATGTTGGGATAAAGTAGGGGAAAGACAAATGTTAGGACCTGAGATAATTCAACAAACAACTGAAACTATCAGAATTATTCGTCAACGATTACAAGCATCTCAAGATCGACAAAGGAAATACGCCGATCCATATCTTCAACAACGAAACTTTATCGTAGGAAGTCACGTATTCTTGAAAGTATCTCCTTGGAAAGGCATGATACGTTTTGGCAAGAAAGGAAAATTAAGTCCGAGATTCATTGGACCTTTTAAAATTTTGAGTAGGGTTGGTGAAGTTGCTTATGAAATAGCACTACCTCCTGAGTTAAATCATATTCATAATGTGTTTCATGTGTCCATATTACGACCATATAAACCTGATTATAAACACGTTATACAATATGAGCCAATCCAAATAGAGGAAGATCTTTCTTATGTAGAAGAAACACATGCAGATAAATCATTTGTAAAGAACAAGTCACGAGAAATAAAGTGATAGCATCGGTCAAAGTAATGGAGAAATCGTAACGTTGAAGAAGCTACATGGGAGCTTGAAGATAAAATGCACGAGAATTATCCTCAATTATTTACTTAACTTGTACTGTAATTTTGAGGACGAAATTCTTATTAGTGGGGGTGAATGTAAAAATCCAAAACCCTAATAAGACTCGTAAGTGTAAAATCCCATTATATAAATAAAATTTCTCCGTTCTGAATGTGTTATGTGTTAATATATACTTGGCTTTACAAATTTGACTAAATAAATTTTTTGTCCGAAAAACGTCGTGCTTGACACCTCGTGCTTAAATTTTTTTTCTATATTCGGACTTTTTAGTAAAATTATTTCGACAAGTTGCTTTGTCGTGCTTACACTGACAAAATGTTTTGTCGTGCTTGTTAGGATTAGTGAGAATTTATGTTAACAACCCTAGATTAACAAACCTAACCCTAATTAACAAAACCCTAACCCTAATTTGTAAATTAAACCCTAATTAGCTAATTAAACCCTAAATAGATTATATTAACACCTAATCATGGTTAGTAAGCTTCAATTAGGTACTAATTAACATTACTTAACATTCCTAATCATTAGAAACAAAACCCTACTCAGGATTGGTGAAGATTAAAGCCTAATTAAGCTACTAAACAAACCTAACTAGCTCACAAGTAGGTTAACAGTCACCATTGCAAGTTCCAAGGTAGCACATGACATGCTTGTAACTCCCAAGCATCACCATAGTCATCAGATCAGATCTTTGTAGAGGCAAGTTGCTAAAAAATGACCAAAAAGCCAAGTTAAAGAATTCTATAAATAGGAACCTTAGGGCTAAGCAAACTCACGAAATTCCTAAGCTTAAATACACTTATAAACCTACCAAATCAAGCACGGGTGATAGCAATGACAACATCGAAGCTAGAATCAAAAATTGCTCGAAAAAAAGGACCTAGTTGATAATTAACTCTTTGATCCTATGTTAGATTTGTTGTTTAGTTGTTTAGAATTATGTATTAGTATGTTAGAAAGTATGTTAGATTGGTAGAACACGTTTTCATAACATCTAGATGCCTTTAGTAAGTGTTTTAAGAAATCTGGAAATTTTGAAAATTAAAGTCGACAATTGAATGTCGTGAGCCTATAGATTCATATGTGTTTATGTTTTGGTCTGGTAATTGTTTGGTATTTGTAGCCTGTTAGTAGGTCTTTAGTCTGGAAAAGAAAACAGTTTCATTTGAACCATAGATTTCAAATTATAAGCAGTCAAAGTGGGTTGACCGTTCACGGATTACAATTTTACGGAGTTACTGTGTAAAGCTCAAAAACGATTGAAGCAAACTACTTTGACAATCATTTAATCGTCTTCTATTTGTTATTTTTGTAAGTTTTTGTTATAGATCAATACTCTGTTATATGTACTACATATCTATGATCTTTAATGGAATAAACAACGTATAGGTTTACTGGAATTAATGGTCAAAATCCATTGACCGAGCATGACCAAGTTTTCTGGGTTTTCCAAAAAACTGAAGAACCTGAAGAACAACGTCTGGCTGTACTTTGACCAACAAAATTAGAGACCTTAGAGTTAGGATTGGTTCATATTAATGTTATATATATGTACCCTGACATATATACTACATGTTACAACAAACATTACACACATCAAATACACCGAATCGAAGATATATAAGCCACAAAACCGATTGACCAAGCCATAACTTACATTGCAGGTTGCCCGAAACTCAAAACGACTTTTGTGATTACTTTCGGCCTCTATAACTTCTTGTTATATGTAGGTTAAAGTCTAAAATTTGTTTCATATTATACTACCGTATTTGTAAGTACTACAAACATCAACTCTTAAACAAACCAAAACTCATTAATAGTAGCCTTATAATTAATGGTCAAACCAGTCACTCGACCATGACCAAACTGTTGCCCAGAAACTTAAGGACACCTCTGATGACACTTTACATCCTTTGAAGAAGGGCTTTAGCGACAGAGCAGAAATTATTTTCTAAAAATAAATTATAAAAATTAGAAATAATTAATAAATAAATATAAAAATAGTTTTTAAAATGATATTAAAATATTATAAATAAATTCTGATATTTGTACATAAATTTAATAATTAATTTATATTATTTTGATAATTTTAATAATTAACTTATCAATAAAGAAATTAGAATAATTATTTTTAAATGGTAAATAATTATGGAAAAATATTATTAATGATATAAAAATTATAATAAATGAATATAAATTATTTAATAATAATAATCAATGTTTTTTGTAAAATTTTAAGTAAATATTAATTACTTATAAATAGAAATAAAAGATTTAAAAATCATTTATAAAGATAAATAAATGTTTTAAATACTTTAAAATTTCTAAAAAAAGTATTATAAAGGATAATTAAAGTTTATAAATAAAATTTAGTCTATTTGTCAAAGGTATTAAACACCAAACCCTATTAAATCTACTTGATATTATATAAGTGTTATAATTGAGTATTGTTATCAATACTAACGTGTTAGGTTATATATATGAACATCGAAAGTACTTATTAACGTTTGAATAGCATAACTTGGTGATCTACGCTCGAGGCAAGTTCTCTACTATAAATCTCTTATAAAGCAAATTTCTTAAACTTTTGTTTATTGATCAAGATTTTTATCTTGATAAGCTGTTGATATAATACATTACACCTACAATTGAATTACCTTCGTATTGTAAAGTTATTGCTATAGCTTCAGTATAACTAAGAAATGAATTATTTATTCATATGATAATGTTTATTGAGCATAAACTGTTGTGTCAAACCAAATTGTTTTGGTAAGACATCTTATACTGAAGTTGGGTATCCCGTAAGGGTTTGAAATTTGGTCAATTCATATATTAACAGTAATTTTAGTGTATTTTGAGCACTGTAGGATGATTTGCATACTCCTAAGATGTTGAATAGGCTGATCCCCTATCTCATATCTGAACAAAATTTCTAAGTCTGTGTGACTGACAGAAATAAAGAAAATTCCAAAAATGGTTGAAATTAGAAATCCAGAAATGGTACAACTATCAGTCGAAATTTGAACTATTATATTTCTTCAAATCCTATATTGTTATAAATACAAAACTTGCTGAGCATGTCATAGCTCACCCTTGCAAATTATTCCCTTTGCAGTTTTAGATTGTAATCCTGGAACTTCTAGAGTAGATAAAGGAAAGCGTCCCTACATAGATTAGATTATATTCTTGTTTGATTGAATACCTTTAAATAAGAACTCATTATGAGAATCATGTAATCGAATCTTAATATTATGATATATATATATATATAACATCTTTATTTCCGCAACCGAGTTTTCTTACATACATAGATATAAAATTAGACTTCTTCAAATCTAGTTGAGATCCTTGGGAACTATTTATCTGAGTGAGGGTGTTAATAGCATGGATTTGTTCATGTTGTTATTGATACTCGGATTTTGGATAGATAGTTACTTATCGATCGATAGTATAAATTCGTTTGGCTTGGACTATACATCCGGGTGAGGGTATTAGTAATATACCTTTGTTCATGTTATTAACGATATACGAATTTTGGATAGATAGACTCTAGTCACAGATAAAGTTCATATATCCAAGTGAGGGTATCCAAACACAAAAAAAGTTCTCTTGAATTTTGGATCTATGGGAATTATATCTGCTAGTCCCTTTATTTAATGTAATCTTATAATCAGATACTATGGGTGTATAGATTTAAAAGCATTATGTTGATTTTTTGTAAACACCATATCAGATACCGTGAGAGTATAGATATGGGGGTGTTACAGTCTGCCTCGGCAGAACTCCAGCCCAACCTCAAACATTACTCAAGATTTCATTCCTAAACACTCATATATCAATTGCAACATGGTTATATGGACATCACCCAACCTCATTAACATACAATTTCATGAATTCAAAAATTTGAAACTTCAAGACTAAAACTCCATTTTTACAGAGAATGAAAATGGCAACAAGGAAAAAAGAGTTATACCTCTATAATGTGATTGAAACTTTCTCTAATTGAACTCCTAAGCTCTAAGAATGTTTGTATGCTCTCAACTCTCACTTAGCAAATTCTCAGACAATTTCAAGCAACAAGAATGAAGAAACACAGCTGCTATTTATAGAAGAAGTTTGGTCTGGGCATTGATGTTACACAAGATGGAAATCCAAGGTCAATGGAGAAGAACAATGGTTGCTCAAGGGTTGGCCAACCACCCTCAAGCTCAGCCATCATCACCTAGAGCTAGCCTTGTGGAAGAAGACGTATTATAGCTTTGAGTTACTGTTCATTGTACTTGGTGACACTAATTATGGGACAAGAGATAAAATCCTAGCATTTCAAGTTATCTAGGCATGGTTTGGTTTATTTAAATCCCCATAATGTAATCTTAATGTACAATTGTTACCATATTGGGAATTTCAGGGATAAATTATACTCTCACATCATATAGTCCATGTACATTAAATATATGCAATAAAATAATGTAGTCACATCATAAGTATGATTTGACATTGTAAGGTAGTAGATATTATGCAACATACATATAATCCAGGTATATACTATTTTAGTGTCTACCCATATGTACAAGATCACTTTATTAAAATAATAATTTATAAGATGCTCATAGCATATTATTTTAATACATACCCACATATATATTGTCACATAGATAATGAATTTATAGCATATAGTTCCAATATGTTTAATCACATTGCCTCATACAATATAGTTTTATACAACTTAATATATATAGTCACACAAATGTCACACAAATCACATAATTGCTTCATTTAATTTCCAAAGGTAGAAGAATTAATTTTTCTCTAATCGACCACTATTAGCCTTAAATTGCCTTGATTTATTATTCTTTGGGATGACGCATTTGCTTGCAGTGCCTTTCGACAAATGCCAAGATTGGTTTAGCTTCAGCCCGTGTCAATTCTTATCGTGAAATGATTATGTGATTTCATATAAGTAATCAATGTACTCGTAGACTCGTAGTAACACGTTCGTGTACAGTAATTCCCAATTAATCTTCCTAATTTCCGTTTCAACTCGCTTAGTGAATTTTCTCGTTTCACATTATACCACACAAGGCATTTCACAATCCTCATTGTCACTTCACGCATCTTAATACGCATTGATCTAATACGAATAAATCGAATTAACCAACTCACAAAATAATAACGCTTTTATTCACAGAAATATTATTTCCATTAATATATTAATAATACGCGGAAATTCTAGGGTATTACATCCTCCCCCCCCCCCCTTATAAAAATTCCGTCCTGAAATTGCTACAAGGTTACACAAATAGATGGGGATAATCCCTCATCATCCTATCTTCTAACTCCCACGTTGCCTCCTCGACATCGTGGTTACACTAAAGTACTTTTACAGAAGAAATAACTTTATTTCTTAAGGTTTGCTCTTTCCTATCTAGAATTTGGACAGGAATTTCTTCGTAAGCCAAGTTCTTCTCCACTTGAAAGGGTTTGTGAGAAATCACGTGTTTGTAGTCGGACTTGTATGGATGCAACACATATATATGAAACACGTTATGGATGTGCTCCAACTCAGGTGGTAGTGCAAATTTGTATGCTACTTCGCCCACTCGTTGTAATATCTCGAACGGTCCCATGAATCTTGGACTCAGTTTTCCTTTCTTGCCAAAACGGATCTTTCCATTCCACGGAGATACTTTTAAAAATATGAAACTGTCGAATTCAAAATCTCGGTCTTGCCGATGCAAATCTGCGTACTTCTTCTGGCGATCTTGAGCTGGTACAAGTCTGGCCCTTATCACTTTCACCACATCTGCGGTTTGTTGTACTAACTCTGGTCCGAGTATTCTCGGGTATTACAGTTGTTAGTGTTCTTGAGCTTCAAGAACACTGACAGCCAGTTACCAACATGCCAAGTTTGACCACGATTACTTTTTTATCTATCATATTTCTGGGCCTGTTTAAACGTTGATCTTGTAGAAGGTAAACAACACTACAATTATCAACCAATATCTATGTCATACATTAACACATCATGAAGATCTACCCCTTTAAATTTGTTGTCAGAGCGTTCCTGGGTTTTCTTGGTAACCGAGAAACCTAGGCAGTCACAAGTGCCTACTTTCTAGATCAATTTGCTCTACGTTCTGGTCATTAGTTAAGTGTTTTCTTGGTCCATACATGTAGTACTCATATCATAGAACATATTTAAATAAACATATCAGTTCGAGTACATCACATGTTCAAGATTCAGTTAGGTCAAAGGCTGTTAGAAGTTGTGTTCATCCAATTTCTAGGTTTTCCAGAAACGGTATCCATGATCGACATGCCTAGTTTGACCATTCCCTATGTTCGATCTGTTGATTGTTTTAGTGTTATATAAGCATGGATCTAAAGTCCATATATCAGGCTACAAACTTGTTACAATAACATCAACAAACAACATCATACCTGATAGATCAAGGCATTATAAAAGCTTGTCAAACACTGATATTTGATTTTTGGGTTACCTAGAAATCATCTGGTCATGCCCGGTCAACGGGTTTTGACCAACTATATCTTGAAATCTGGACATGGAATAGCTTTGATTCCACTTCCAGATTAAAGTCCTCATGTCAGACTATGGATCTAAACCATAAAACAACAAAGATCGTAAACAGGGAGAGATCTAAGGCCACTGACATATGGTTGTCAGAACACTTTAGGGTTCAAGAATAGTTTTTCAAAAACTCCATTCTAAAGCCTTTTGATGAAATAGATCTATGGTATATCATCATGGATCATCTTAAAACATCTTCTAGCATGAAATAAAACACATAAACATAAATTTTTTTCTTAGCACACAAGGTCAAAAAGTGAGTTAGGGTTTATACCTTTCTTATTCAATCCTTAATCCTTGTTCTCTTCTACTGATCTTGGTGTTTCTGGGGGTTAATTAGTGACTAAAACAATTAAGAAATTCAGAGGTTTGGAGAGAGAGAGAGAGAGAGAGTTGTTGAGAGCTTGGGTACAAATGAGCCAATTTTGTGGACTTTTGCTCTCTCAAATCTATATATATTACGATGCAATGTATGTTGCTGCTATACTAGGCTGATTTGCTAGAGATTTTTAAGTCACAAGGTCAAAATTAGGTGGTCACCAACTCTTAATTTGGTAAGATTTACAAGTTACCAATTAAAGAATGTGAAAAGGGTATTTTCAACATTTGCATTATAATTTTAATGGCATAATAGACTTTTATCCAAACCCTTAGAGTTTAACCCTTAGGGTTTAACCCTAAGGTTCTAACCCTTAGGTTTTATAACATTAGTTTCTAAGATTTTCTAATTAGGGTTTTTAAAAAAGAAAATTAAGATAACTAAAATATAATTAGTGTTTCCTAATTATATTAAAGGTTACCAATCACATTAGGGCTTACTAATTAGGATTAGGGTTTTTTAATTAGGGCTTAGGGTTTCCAAATTTAAAATTAGGGTTTTTCGGCATTCTTTTTGGGTTCCTAACTGTACGTTAGGGTTTCTAATCCCTTATTAGGGTTTACTAATTTTAAACCATATCCGATCAATCATTGATCACTAACTCTATACTATACAAACACGTACTCACAGTTACTTTTATTTTAATTACGATTTCTACCGAATCCCTATCTAAACTTAGGGTTAGGGTTTTAAATTCTCAATTAAGCACAACTCTACTCTTATTTCTCAGTCAATACACAAATTGACTAATTCTCAAAACTCATATCACCGATACACAACACAATATTGATAATCAATATCAATATTAATTAAAAAAAAATTTATTCGTAAAATTCGGATTATTCGAAATCCCGGATTATTACATTCTCCCCTCGTTATAAGGATTCCGTCCTCGGAATCACCGCTTTCTTATATCCTACAATCTTATAAAGTTGTATCATCAATTCATTCTTATCAACACGATATTAATTTATGTCTTATATTCTAACTTGTGAGTTGGATCTATAAAAGAAAATAATTCACAGCGATATCTATCCCATATTACTCGCATAATTAACTATTAAGCAAAATTGTTACCTTTTGCCACCTCCTGAGCAGCCACTAAATCTTGCGTCATCATGTTAAATGTACGGGCTGCTGGTCTTCCTAGCTGTGCAGGTCCTTTAATCGCCAAGGTTCCACTACCGAGTCCCTTGTTGACACTTTCCTTCTCCACATTCCTTTTTGGACATTTTCGAACCAGATGATCAGTCAATCCGCAAGCAAAACAACCTTGTATCTTCTTCGGACTAGGACAATTAGGCGACATGTGCCCCTCTTGACCACAGTTTTTGTAACAAACTCCTTTCTTCTTCAGACAAACTTCTGCATGATTCTTTCCACAAGTCGCACATGGCTCCCTCCCTTTATTATTTCCTTCTATTTTATTACCCGACTGGGTACTCTCGCTCCACTTTCTTTTGTTCGGATTACTACCAGCACTACTACCTCCTTCAGTAGTCTTATTCTTCTTCTCCTAATTATATCGGGATGCAGCTTCGCTTCCCCCTTCAGCAATTATCGCTTTCTCCAAAAAAGTTGCGAACGTATTAATCTGTAATACGACTACATTGTTGTATATACCCGGCTTCAATCCATTCTCAAACCTTCTTGCATTTTATAACTCCATATCTACCTGACGAGGTGCAAATCTCGCTAATTCATTGAATTTAGCAGCATATTCAGACACCGATATGTTCTCCTACTTTAGTTCTAGAAACTTAAATTCCATCCGAGCTTGCATACCTGACGAAAATTAGTTCTCAAAGAACAATTCCTTGAATCTTGTCCAAGTCACCACAGTTGTACCAGCTCTCGCCTGATTAGTCTCCCACCAGTAATTGGCTTCCCCTTTCATCAAATATGTTGCAAAAGCTGTCTTTTGCTCTTCTGCCACTTGCGCAATGATGAATGCTTTCTCCATCTCCTTCACCCATGTTTGGGCTTCAATCGGTTCCGTGGTTCCCTTGAATTCTGGTGGTCCTACCACTTTAAAATCCTTAAAATTTACCAATCTATCAGCTGGCTGATTTGTTGCTCTTGCTCTTTCTGCTGGAGCTCTATTTCCCATAGCTTGGGCTAACATGTTCACAAAATTTTGCATCGAGTCCGCTTAACCTCCTTCATTATTCACTGACTATTCTTCTCTTTGATTTTGATTCTATCGTCTAGGCAGCATGATCTGATTTAAATAAAAATCTTACATTAATTCTCTTTCTCAACACAAATTCTCACTAACAACACAATAAGAATGTGACACAAAATTTCTCATATATTCGTATTTATTCAAATAGAATATAATACATTTAGTACTTAACACATATTGCTATCCCTTTTTAAATAAATCAGGATTAACAACACAACTTTACACAAAAAGTTACAATTCTCCAACTTTACACAAAAAGTTGCAATTCTCCATTCACATATAGCTATTCCTAGTTCGTCAAACTTACCACACTTATGAGTCTAGGAACTTGCCACAATTATATGAGTGTATGAACTTATCCTAGTCAGACCTTGTGTGTCCATTCGCTGAGGGGTTGAAAACATCTCATATAATTATGAGTCATGAACTTACCATAAGTATGAGTTTTAAGAACGCACCAATTAATCTTATATTCATATAGAAAATAAAGATTTCATTCATACAAACATATATATTTATATATGTTCACACATCATTCTCGATATTACAACAGTTAATATCACATACTACTACCAAAAGATACTACCGCTTATATCTAAGTTGTCTACCGTCCACTCCCTTCACCCGTATTCTTTTTGTTGGGATACTTGTTGTATCCGTGACCCATTTTCCCACATGAAAAACACTTCCTCATATTCAGCTTGGGATAATGTAGGGAAATATGTCCTTCCTATTTACAATTAAAACACACGTTCTTCCACATCATGCATTCTCCCACGTGAGTCTTTCCACACTTGCTACAGACTTGCTTCTTCTTCGGGTTTGAATTTTCAGAATTATCACTATCGTGATCCCTCCTTTTCTTATTCTTGTTCTTCTGCTTGACTATTCCTTTCGACGATCCACCACCTTCAGTTTTCATCCTTTCCACATGTGCCTTTAACTCGTTCCGTTCTTCGGTCATCTCACGTAACGCCCTTTCTGTCTTCCTCAACTCCTCCAAGAGAAACACTTTACTCCGGAGTTCTTGTACTTCTACAGATACTTGATCTTTTTCTCCAACTTTGGTCTTATTCTCTTTCTCCACCTTAGCTTCTTCGGACTCTGCCTCCTCATCTCCACTCAGATACATCTTGGGATAATCATCATGATCACTCCCTAGATTAACCATAGGTTCATCTTTCCCCATTTCTTCAACTGACTCGCTTTGTCTTTGGCACACATATTTACTCTCATGGGCTGGTAAAAAGTGATGGCATCTCCGTACTCATTTTATATTCTCCTGACATCCTACAGTCAGTTAAACAACTTGATTAGTACTTCACCAATACAAAATTCTCACACTATGCATCCACATATCTCACTATAGATACGCTTCAGTAGTCCCTTACTTAGTACTCTAAATGAGTATTCTCTATCTCGCTCATGGTTATAATCCTAGGGTTTTCCCCCACCCACTTAAGGTTTATAACCTACAACTTTGATAGCAACCTGTGACACCCCCAAATCCGGGTTACCTGACCCCCGAGTTTGGTGCGCACGATCCACAATATAATTAACATCTAACTACCCATTCATTGATGAATAGAATTTTACACCACATTAACTAATATAGTTAATACATTCGTCCCAGGTTATCTAACCTTAACATTACAAACTTACCCTTAAATATACAAAACGAATTTACAAATATAACATAATAATAATGTTATTCATAATTATCCCAGCATAACACCTTTGCCTTTGTTCTTCACAGCACTTCCTACCACCTCGTCTCTAGCTGAAATGTTTTATTTAGCAAGGGTGAGCAACAAATTTGCCCCGCAAGTTAAGACATATAATGAATGTATAAGAATCAAGAATAACAGATTATCTATTTAGATAGAATGACACCAAAGTTCAAAAAACTTTGAAATAGTTGAACAATTTGTTCTTCTCTAACCAATCTTCTCGTAACCTATGCAACAAAATAGTTCAATAATGAAAGGTTACAATCCTTTCAAAGTTTCTACGATATTTGATTGAATTATAATTTAGAAGTATTCTCCAAAGTTTAAGCTGAATGATCTCAAATGATCTTGAAATTATCTTCTCAAGTAACTATCAAAGATTAACTTTGATATACCCAAATACAGATTGGAAATATTTTTCAGAATTATGTTGAGTGATTACAAAGGATCTTGAACTTCTCTTCTAGAGTAATTATCAAAGATAAAGTTTGATATACCCAGGTGTATCAGATAATCATAAAAATTAAGTCATACCCCTTTGCAAGTACTTAAAGCGGCCAACTCCTTGTACCCTATATTATGCATAATACTTACACGCGCGCAAAGGCCGAATATATGACCAAAAATGTTCCCTTTATATAAAAAGTTATTCTTCTCAGTCTTATAATCAGAGTTTGATTTAAAACAACGAAATATAATGAGTTCAATATCTAATCACTTTCTCAATCTAGCTAAAATAATTAGCATCGATCTGTCAATAATAATTGAATTCTCTTCTCGAACCTACCAAGTTCTGACAAATGTTCGTCTAGCCAGAATAATTAACTAAGACATATCTCAACTCAATTCGACAATAGATAGGAATTATCTGTACTGAAAATAATAGTTTTTACGGATGTAAATATCCAATAACAAATTATTCTCCAATTATATATTCTCAGAATCACTAATTCAATTTGAATTAATAAACATGCACTAACTGCGAATAATCAACAATAATTTCCAGACGTGGTCTAATCAACAATAATTAACCACCATAATAATTGAATAGATATAACTCAAGGTTGAGTTAGGAAACTTGCCTTTTGCGTTTATTACTGCTACACAATATACTTATCTATGTTCGTAAGACCTATAATCAATAGTATCGGTCTCACAATTAGCACAATAATTTATAACACATAACACTGTAATTCACAATCAATCTTCCTCCTAGACACAATACCACATAGTCACCTCAGTGTTTATATCCTATATAAACACTCTTCAAGTCTAACTAGTTCGGTCTGGTTGGACTTCGGTCTATTCTCGGTGTTCTAGTCACCCTATCTGACAATTAACACATTTATTATCAATTAAACTCAGTTTCAAAGCTTCAATATTATTTTAGATAAGTCAAATATCGTTTATAATATTTTTCAGAAGCTTTTAATAATTTTCAAACAATTATTATAATTTATAATAATTTTTCAAACACTCGAAATTATTTTTAAATGATTTAAATATCAAATAATCTCATCATCATTAATATTTAATAATATTAAAATATTAATAACATACTTGTCAAAATATTAAAGTTATCAATAATAACTTAAAATATTTTAAATCATCACCATTAATATTTAAATATTAATGAAATTCTTATCAAAATTTTAAAAGTCATTAATTGTAACTTAAAATATTTTTAAATCATTTTCTCATTTTGAAATGATTTTTAAATTAATAAAACTATTTTTAATTCATTTATTTAATATGATAATTAAATAAATCTAATATCATTAATTTTGATTTATTAATGAAAATTCTCAAAAATATTAAAAGTTACATTTTATAACTCAAAATATTTTTAAACACTTTATTCTTATTTATAATAATTTTTATAATATTAAAATCATTTTCTCTAATTTATTTAATATACTAATTAAATAAATTAAATACCATTAATATTCAAATAATTATAATTATTATTAAAAATATCCCAAATTATCAAAAGTTATTTTCATAATTTAAAATAATTTTTAAAACCATTTTTGTAATTTTAAGAATTTATTTCTAATTTTTTAAGTATTTTCTAGAAATTCAGAAAATTAAAATATTAAAACCGTCGATATAGGCTATAGCGACAGTAACCGTCGTTGTTGTTGTTCTTGAGCTTCAAGAACACTCACAGTCAGTTACCAATATGCCAGGTTTGACCACGATTACTTTTTTGTCTATTATGTTTCTGGGCCTGTTTAAACGTTGATCTCGTAGTAGGTATGTAACACTACAATTATCAACCAATATCTATGTCATACATCAACACATCATGAAGATCTGCCCCTTTCAATTTGTTGTCAGAGCGTTCCTGGGTTTTTTCGGTAACCCAAAAACCCAGGCAGTCACAAGTGCCTACTTTCTAGATCGATTTGCTCTACGTTCTGGTCATTAGTTAAGTGTTTTCTTAGTCCATACATGTAGTACTCATATCATAAAACATATTTAAATCAACATATCAGTCTGAGTAAATCACATGTTCCAGATTCAGCTCGGTCAAAGGCTGTCAGAAGTTATGTTCATCTGATTTCTGGGTTTTCCAGAAACGGTATCCATGATCAACAGGCCTAGTTTGACCATTCCCTATGTTCGATCTGTTGACTATTTTATTATTATAAAAGCATGGATCTAGAGTCCATATATCAGGCTACAAACTGGTTACAACAACATCAATAAACAACATCATACCTGACAGATCAAGGCATTAGAAAAGCTTGTCAGACACTGATATTTGATTTTTGGGTTACCCAGAAATCATTTGGTCATGCCCGGTCAACGAGTTTTGACCAACTATATCTTGAAATCTGAACATGGAATAGCTTTGATTCCACTTCCAGATTAAAGACCTCATGTCAGACTATGGATCTAAACCATAAAACAACAAAGATCGTAAAAGGGAGAGATCTAAGGCCACTGACATATGGTTGTCAAACCACGTTAGGGTTGAAGAACAGTTTTTCAAAAACTCCATTTTAAAGCCTTTTGATGCTATAGATCTATTGTAAAACACATAAACAAATTTTTTTTCTTAGCACACAAGATCAAAAAGTGAGTTAGGGTTTCTACCTTTTTTGTCCAACCCTTGATCCTTTCTCTCTCCTACTGATCTTGTGTTTGTAGGGGTTAATTAGTGACTAAAACACTTAACAAATTCGGAGGTTTGGAGAGAAAGAGAGTTGTTGAGAGCTTGGGTGTAAATGAGCCAATTTTGTGGACTTTCTCTCTCTCAGATCTATATATATTATGATGCAATGTATGTTCTTTGCTATACTAAGGTGATTCTTTGGAGATTTTAAGTCACAAGGTTAAAATTAGTTGGTCACCAACTCCTAATTTGGTAAGATTTACAAGTTACCTGTTAAAGAATGTGAAAAGGGTATTTTGGATATTTGCATTCTAATTTTAATGGCATAATAGACTTTTGTCCAAACCCTTAGGATTTAACCTTAAGGTTCTAACCCTTAGGTTTTATAACTTTAGTTTCTAAGATTTTCTAATTAGGGTTTTTAAAATAGAAAATTAAGATAACTAAAATATAATTAGTGTTTCCGAATTATATTAAAGGTTACCAATCACATTAGGGCTTACTAATTAGGATTAGGGTTTCCTAATTAGGGCTTAGGGTTCCCAAATTTAAAATTAGGGTTTTCCAACATTTTTTTAGGGTTCCTAATTGTACGTTAGGGTTTCTTAATATGAGATTAGGATTTCTAATCCCTTATTAGGGTTTACTAATTTTAAACCCTATCCGATCAATCATTGATCACTAACTCTATACAGTACAAACATGTACTCACAGTTACTTTTATTATAACTTCGATTTCTACCGAATCCCTGTCTGAACTTAGGGTTAGGGTTTTAAATGCTCAGTTAAGCATAACTCTACTCTTATTTCCCAGTTAATACATAAATTGACTAATTCTCAAAACTCGTATCACCGATACACAACACAATATTGATAATCAATATCAATATTAATTAAAAAAAATTATTCGTAAAATTCGGATTATTCGAAATCCCGAGTTATTACACATGTTATGAGATGCATGAAATGTTTTACGAAAGGCTCGATGCAAGTTTTAACTCGGCTTGACTAATCTTAAAAGATTGATTGATTTATCTACAAGTCTTTCAATATAGAATTGATAACGCTATCATACGCCAATTATTTGGTACGGATTCAAGGTAAGCCTGAGTATGAATAAACAAATGTATTATACCGATTATTCGATGGGCATGCGAGGTTGCCAAAACTTAAACATAAATACGTTTAACGGATGAATGTTGATCAACATAGAGTACTATAGGCTGATCACCTAGAAGTGCTCGTAAGAAATATCGGACTTATGGTCTTAGTATCGGGTTGTCCTTTTTCATGAATAAAAACTAAAGAGAATATTCGTGGTCTTTTGACCTACTCAAAATTTCTAAGCTACTATATGTACTTCGAAATTGTTTTATGAGATGAGAAGTGCTATTCAATGTTTCATAGTACTTCATAACTATTGTTCAATTATTAAAGAATAATCATATGATTCTCGAAGTCGTATTTATATAATATATTGCTAAACTTGTTGAGCTAGTTATGCTCACTTCTTGCTTGAATCATATGATTGCAGCTAAGGTCGAGCGAACTGATAGTTCTAGTAAAGATAAAGGCAAGGCGAAGATGAATGATTAGTTTATCCTATAATAACTAGTATGTTTGTATGAATTCACTACAAGAACACACATTTTATGACAAATTTTTTGCCACGCACAAAATTTTGTCATAATTTGTTAATTAATAATTACGAAATTAATAATCGTCACTAAAACTTTTGCTTTTGTGACGACCTTTAATTTTGTTACTATTAATAATTTATATCGTCACTAATTTACACATTTGATGACGATTAACAAAATTTAAATCCTAAGTTATTTTGGAGGTAGAATTTCGTACCAAAATTTTGGAGGAACATTTTGTAATAATTAATAATGATGGACGATATTTATTGTCACAATATTTCTTTCGATGACAACATAAAAATTTGTCATTAATTATTTGTAAAATTTAGTGACAATGTGCTTTCGTCACTAATGTTCACATTTAGTGACTTGAGATACAAATTCATCACAATTTTATTTGGAGAGACAAAAATTTACGAAAAATTTTGGAGGAAAATTTTTAAAGCGAAAAAATAATAATTTATGATAATTTGTATTGTCATAAATACCAATTATATATGATTTGAGATAATAGTTTGTCACTAATTAGATGAGTGGATAAGTGACAACCTTTGGTTCGTTATAAATCCTTATATTTAGTGACAAAGTATGTAATATCATCACAATTTGATTTGGTGGCAAAAAAAATTATGAAATTTTGGAGGCAAATTTTGTAAAGACGAAAAAGTAATAAATTATGACAATTTTTATTGTTACAAATACTAATTTTATATGACGGGATAATAGTGCGTCACTAATTAGATGAGTGGATAAGTGACAACACTGGTTCGTCATAAATTCTTATATTTAGTGACAAAGTATGCAATGACGTCACATTTTTATATGGAGGCAAACATTTTCCCAAATGAACTTGTATCCAAACGACGTCACCGGTCTTCATTTTATCATTGGCAGCCTCCATTTAGTCAAGAACATCCATTATCAATTTTTAATAATCTCAATTTGAAGGTAGAAATTATTTAACATTTTAGGTATGTTTCTAGATTTTGATTTGAATTGATTAGTAGTTGTTCTAATTAAACAACTACGATTTTGAAATGATTTCATGTCATTGTTGTTGATGGTTGTTATTGTTGTTGATGATCTTGTACAATTTTGATAATCTAAATCACTATTTGGTTTAAATTTTTGACGAAACAACTTCATTGATTTGATTAGTAAGTGTAGTGAATCGACATCATAGAATGGTTCTGCTTTCTTGAAGAAAAAAATGAGAGTAGTGATTTCGCGTATCAGGAGACTTAAATTCATAAGGTTGCTCTATAAGTTATGTATGCATTTATAGTGTTGACGAAAGATAATATAATAGTCCAAATGTTCAGTATATATTAAACTAAGAATTTACTAAAATATTTTTTTATTTTAATATATACTGTATTGAATATGTGATACATAATAAGTGACTATGTGCGATATAATGTGTATGTGTGATAAATATATATATGAATATATTTTTATTGCATGATTTGTTACGAACTAAATCTTTCGCAAAAGAGACGATCAATTAAGAATAATTTTAACATTAAATTCTTATATTAATTTTTAGAAATTTTTATTTAAGAAAATATTAAAATAATTTTAATATAGAATTAGAAAATTTTATTTAAGAAAGGGATATTAAAATAATTTTAACTTTAAAAAATGTATAGATTTATTCCAACATGAATTTTTACAAAATATAGTATTTTAGGTGTAATTTGATACATATAAATATAATCCCAATTTTCATAAAGCTAGACTTAATAGAATTATTGTAATACATTACTTGGAAAATATAATTTTCATACAAAGGTGAGTAATACATTTTTTTGAATATTATGTAAAATAAGCATAATATAATAAACAATATATATACACACGTACACAACTGTTATATAATGTCATAAAATTTAATGATCAGATTAATTCTATACTTGGATATGTATTTGTGCATAAAACTTTTACTCAACTCTATGTAACTTATGATACCAAAATTTAATTATCGCACAATAATCTATCATCTTCTTATTATATTTTAATTTATTAATTAAACGTACAAATTTATTATTAACAAAATAAATAATCCCAATGCAACGCGCAAATTTATATTAATAAAATTCTCTAAAATAATCTTCACTCATCAAAGAAAAAAAAATCCAAACCAAACGTGATTAATCCAATTTCAAGAATCTTCACACACTCTTTTCTATCTCGCCTCCTCTTTTACTTCTTTGACCAAACCACGCTTTCTAGAGTCTAGTCCACCCCCTTTTGGCTTCATCTCATTTTTCTCTCAACGAATTAGGATTTTTTGATTCCGTTTCTGCAATCACTACTCGGTGATAGTGATTGTATTTCATCGATAAGGGTTTTCCGATTCCGATTCTGATTCCGATTCTTCAATCAGTACTCGTTGATAGTGATTGTGTTGTATTGAATCGACCGATGACGGTACAGGATGCGTCTTCGTATTTCGGTGACGCGAAATTCTTTCTGCCCAGATTTCTATTCCACAAAGAATCAATAACACCCAATTGCTTTACCACTCTCAGAACCCATAAAATTATACACACACATATGTATAGAGTAAGAAATTGAGAAGAGAGAGAAAGAGTAAGATGGGTTCTTCCTATTTTTGGTAAATCAGATTTTAGAGAGAGAAAGATTTGTGGTTTTTAGAGAGAGATGCAGAAAAAGAGGTGGAGGAAGTTGGAACTGGCGAGGAAGTTGCTAACGTGCGCCATATGTGTAACAGCCCTGGTGGCTCTGCTATCTGCCCATGTACACATTTTCTCTCACTCTCAAGTGCCAAGCCTCTTTGAGTCTTACAAGCTCCCCACGGTTTATTCTCTTTACAATTCCTTCTATTTCTTTTTATATTTTGAGCTGATTATTTCATTTCGAATCTTATTTTATAGAGTTATTTAAACCCTATAATTTTCAAGTCCTTATTAGGTTTTTTATATTTTTAAATTTTTTTTTTAGTTTTATGCATCTTGTAAAGCAAATTTCAAAGTCTTTGAATATTGTAGTTGATATTCTGCTTGATTCATGTTTGGATCTATTTTCATCTATTTAATTTTCCCCAATTATTGTTCACGAATTTAAAGAGAGTTTCCATTTCGTACAGACTTTGATATTTGAAGATATACTATATTGATTAAAGTTTCCACCTTTGGATTGTTTCATTTCAGTATGAGATGATATGTGTATATTCTTTTTTTTTATTGGATGATTGTGTAGTTTAACTCCCATTTTTCCAGTTGTTCTAAATTTAAATTGGAGGTTGATTTTTTTTCTTTTTGAGGTTAGGAGATTTTGAAGTAATAATAGTATCACTGATCTGGGTTACCTTATTTTGTAGCAACATGAAATTGTGTACCAAAGGCTGAGCAGAGAGCTAATCTCGACGCAAATTATCGCGCCATCCCATTTGTTGAAAGCTCCTCTTCCTTCTCGCAAGATTTTGTACTTCTCGCAATATACTTATTCATTCTCATATGGTTCTTACTTGCTACTTTTATCTAGAATGTACAAACCCGCTTGATTTTCTTTTTCCCTTGTGTAAAAATTAATTACCAATTTTCAGGATAGTCAGGTTTCTTCATGCCAGGATTCAAGAAAAAATATTGACAAAACAATTGGAAATGGAAATGTGGCTAATTCTGTGAATGCCCAGCCACCTTATACACCCCGTTCTTCATCTAGTCAACTACTTGCTCAGAGAAAATTGTTTACTGAGTCTCAGATAGGAAGGACCAGCTTCCAAAAGCTTATGGAACCAAGCGTGTCTCGGCGACCTGGAATCGCTCCATATAGAATTTTTCTCGGAGATGTAAAAGACAAGGTACTTATCATTTATTATTTTTAAAATGGAGTGTAGAATAGATGATAAATATGTAATTATAGCTAAATAATATGAAGCTTCTACATAAACCTTTACTGTCCTAGAAGTAGTGAAACATTACCTTGGACTTGATTATGGAAAAGCTCTGTATCGAGAAAAATATACAGCAATGTCTAGTCTATTGGGTTCACTTATTCAATATATTTTAGTCTATCATTTTTATGGAAAGGGATAATATGAAGAATTATTTGTTACAAAATCCTATGGCAATGACTCGCTTTTTGCATAATTTTCATTGTGTGTAAATGGTGATCACGACCAAGTTCATGACGAGCTACAAAACAATTAAGTTACCAAGCATTGGAGAATTTGTGGAATTACTGATGGAAGAAAGACTAAGGCAATGAGTTTTTTCCTTTCAGTTTTTTATTCAGCTATTTGATAATTTATAATTGTGGGGACTATGCATTCTATAATTCTTAACATAATTCAATTATTTTTGAGTATTTTTTTTTCATGACGGTGGAACTTAGTAGCCACCACCCCACCCTTCGGTGTGGCTAGAGCCAACCACACGGGTAAGCCCATAATAAATTATATGTGGGTGACCACATAGGAGATTATCGCCTTATTGAACCAATGACCTATTCCTTTTCCTTTTCAAGCACTTGTCGCTAGGCTCACTACCGCCAAGCTGATTCCTTGAAGTTAAATAATTTTGAGTTTTATTAATGCAAACCATAGGATTAATACTTTGACTTGGCCAGAACTTGAGACTGATAAAAGGCAGACATGCAACAAGGAGACCATGCTTTAGATTATGATTTACCTTTTCGATAACTTGATTTGGTAGGATCCAGGCTTAGGTACGGTGCAACATGGTGTGACCATCATAGATTTTATTTATTTGATGTGTTAATAGATCAAAGGGTTAGAGACTATAATTTCTTTTCCCCATCCTTGATTTAATGTGCGACTTTAATTTACTTTCTTGGCAGCTTGACTAGATATGACCAGGGTTAGATATGATGAAAATGGTGTGACCATTAAATATTTCATTTGTTGTGTTAACTGGGTCCAGGCTTAGAGACCATCATTTGTTTTTCACCACCCAAGATATTATGAAATTTGTGACAAACCATTTAAGCTAAGGGAAAAATGTTAAGTTCAAGGTATAAACTATCACTCCTGTAGTATAAAACAAGATCACAGGAAATATTATAGCCAAATGTATAATTGTTTGGGCTTGAGGTTGTTGAGACAGATGAATGAAAGGATCAATAAAGCTTTCAATAGCAAAATAATTGAAAAGGTTTTGGACAAAAGAAGCATCAATTGTCATGATCAAATGAATCATGGTAGTGATGATGAGAGATAATTTCTTGTTGAAAGCATTATAGAAGCAAAAGGATGATTACCTTCTGAAAGAAAACTTAGACTATAACTCAATAACTTGCTCTGAAGACAGATTTGAAAGAAATCTGTATTTAAAAATATAATTCCACTCATAGGGTTCTTTTTGATGCCCAATGGCACCTTTAAACTACTGTTGCATTGTTATTGTTATCATTGTGCCTTTAACTTATGAGAATATCTTAAAATTGTGTTTTGCTTTGGCAGCTCAGCTTGTGAAAACACAGAGGCGACTGGAGCTTCTCCTTGAGAATCTTCCCTGTGAACAGGACCCTTGTGATCTGAGCATAAATTAAGAATCTTCACAATGCAAAAATTTCCGCTTTGTGCAGGGAACATCTTTGCTTTTGGGCTCTTTTTGTCATCGATGTAAGTTAACTCCATTAAAGTATTTCGGTTTATTGGTTGGACTTCCTACACTTGCATATTTAAAATCAAAAGAGAAGGAAACAAAAGTCTTAGGAAATTCATAAATGTATTAGCAAACAAACATTTATGACGAACTGTTAAGTTATTTATATGGATTTTTTTACAACGAACTGTACTGTAATTGCATGGTTTGAAAACTCCCATCATCAAATCATCCCTTTTATTTCAGAATTTTCAATTGGCATGTGTGTGACCGAAGTTCTGGTTTTTGTCTTTTATAATTTAGTCAACTGCTCTTTGTAATCTAATACCACGCCGTATATGAGGTAGGTGTTTGATTCAGTGAGTTATCTTACTTTGGTTTATCACTGGCAGCTTCTTCTCAATAATATAGCAGACAACTGCTACGGGGTTGCCACCAATAGATGTGGGTGTTGTGTGCTGCAGATATGTGTGGAGAACTCTTAAGGGAAAACCAAGAGAACGTCTAGTCTCTGAGATAATAGTTAACGCACTGCACCTCTCGGAAAATGCTTATGGGTTTGTTTCTGTAATTCTTTGTGTATTCTTCTTTTTGAATGTAAATGTGATCCCAAAATAACTTGTTTTTTACTTTTCTTTACATCTAGCAATTATGTGCTTCAACATATATTGGGGCTGAGGGAACCGGATATCACAGCAGATCTTCTGAGACAGCTGGCAGGGGAATATGTGTCTATCTCCTGCAATAAATATGGGAGTAATGTTGTGGAGAAATGTCTGATTGAAGCAGGAGAAGAGCAAACCACAAGAATTATAATGGAGTTGGTTAGAAATCCCAATGCTTCCATGATTTTATTGGATCCTTTTGGGAACTATGTCATCCAGTCAGCATTAGCTGTTTCCAAGGTTAGTTCATCTGCTGTATTCCCTTTTCCTTTCGCCTGCATTTTTCAAATTCCAACCATATCGTTCAAACGAGGTCCTATCATCAAGTTAGTTTCACATTCAACACCTATACCAATAAGAGAAACCATGCCCAAGTATTAATCGATATTGGGTTCATTTGTAGTACTTGTGTGAACTAACTCCTATGTAAAAACCCTTTACATGATAACTCATTATGTTGCAAAAAAACTGGCTTCAAGTGCCATCAGGTGCAAATTAAATTCATGTTTGGGCACTCAGTTGTCCTTGTTCCAGCAATTATGCAAGGTATACCAAAAATATTTGTTGGCACAAATACATCATTCATACGTCATATGGAAGAAAGCTATAATATTATCCTTCCTAGTTACTTAATACTATAATATTATAGTAGACTACTTAATACTATAATATTATCCTTCCTAGTTACTACTTTTTAATGATTTTTTTAATCTTTTTTCTTGGTGCAGGGTTTGGGTAGTTTAAAAGCTATAATAAATCTTGAGGAAGAAAGGTATTCTTGCTTTCTGTTTCTTAGTGGAAATCTTTTATCTTGTAGGATTAAGTATTTAGGTTTGATTATTTAATTTCCTTTTTGTGATATGGCATTTCTCTTTTCCAACTTTCAAGGATCGTGGATGCTTTTATCCATGAAAGAACAAGGAGACCTTTCACTAGAAATTCGGAAGAAATATGAAGAGATCTTGGGATGACTGATGTAAAAGCGAAAATAAAAGGCGTTTGAAGGATGAAATCAAAAACTTTGGTGGGTCTGGAGTTCACATGAAAGTAGTTCTTGCATATGGTTGTCATTGGCTCATTACTTTGCACTTGATTGTGAAAATAGTTCATGCACATGATCATGTATTTTAGTATTAATTAAGTGCTTTCTTACATTGGTAAGTTTGAGTTTGTTGCTTTCGATTACGCTAGTGTTGTTGTAATGTTGATGATTTTATTTAAATGGTTGGAGTTTATTGGTCATTATTTTGGTGTAATCTTTTTCTTATTTCTAGATCTATAATTTTATATTAAGTTTTTTATTTAGTCGCAACAACTAATTTTGTCACTATTAATAACTCTTTCTGTGACGAGATGTATCGTCACCATAAGCATTCAATTAGTGATATTAAAAAATGTGTCTCAAAAAGTAACTCTTTGGTGACAAATTTTTTTGTAATAGTATTTAAAATATGAAATGACGACATAATTGTCATGTTAAATATATTATTAGGTGACGAATTGTTCTGTCGTCATTTATTTTCTTATTTTTGGTGACGATAAACACAATAACATGATGAAAGAATAATCATAAATATGACAATATTGTCGTCATTAAAATTAAATGATTTAAATAGAGTAACATTTTCGTCACTAAAATAATATCATTTAATGACGAAAAATGATTTTCGTCATTTAATGCACCAAGTTTTAATGACGAAATATAATATAGAGTGACGAAAGTTTTATTCAAATAGTGACGCTATTAACGTCACTAAAAGTAATTAATTATAGTGACAATGATGTAGATCGTCACCATAAGTTAAAACATTTAGTAACGACATCAAATATTGTCAAATATACCTAATACCACGCTCATACGGTGACGGTCTCTGTGACGATTAACAATCGTCACCAAATGTTTTAGTGACGAAAAATGAATTTTATGTGATAAATTTTAGCGTCATTTTTTGTGTGATTTCTTGTAGTGATTATATTATGACGAACAAAGAATGTAACGGTTTCAGAACCTGGGAAAGGGATTTATTATTATTATTGTAATAAGAATGTAGTTGATACACTCATTTTGATGTTGTTTCAATGGAATGAATGTATAGTTATGAGTACCGTGTAGCACCATCTGTCGGGTTGGAAGATACCTGGATTTGGGGGCGTCACAGGTTGGTATCAAAGCATTAGGTTATAAAACTTAAGGGGGAAGAACCTTAGGATAATAACCTCGTTAGTAGATGAGAAGTAGGAGCGAATGAACTCTAGTTAAATGAGTTAATTAAGTATTGAGGAAACTCAGTACCGAAAGATTTAAAAGATGAAAATTAATCCTAAATAAATTAAATGTGATTTATGCTTATACTATTGTGTATTGTGTACTAATCAACATATTATGTGTTATTGTAGATGTCCATCGATAGCTTCATGTATAGGGATATGTTGGTCGATGTAGATGGAGAGATGGAGGTAGCATTGTTTGATACGATGGTACCTGAACTATAGCCAACACCTCCAGAGGCAATGAGGGCATTGTATATGGCAGTGCTTGACCAAAATGTGCAACTGCGCATTATTGTACAGAACCAGAGGAAGGAGATTATTGATCTCCATGAAGCTAAGGTGTCTGCAGAAACATATTTTGAGATTGAGTATGACGAGAAGGTGTTCATGAACGATAAGGCGGTGGATTGTAAGAATGAGACTGATGAGCTTCATAAAGAATTGGGGCAGAAGGACTAGAAAATAGCACAAATGTCTTACATCCATGAGAATGCTCATAAGGATTTCAAGCTAAAAATTACTTGTTATTCCATTGAGTCGGGACAAACTCGACATACTATTAGTCGGGATATCATGCCGATTCTTGCGAATGAGAAACACGAGGATGTTATTATGCATTATTAGAAGTCTAGAGTGATAAATATGTGTGTAGTGACGTAAAACCCTCTTTTGTATAAAAGGGTATTCTTTTTGAAATCCCAACTTTTGTGAAGTTCAATTGCGGGATAGTGTTGCCCCTTTTATAATTCTAATAAAAGAGTTCTAACTCATGCAAGCATACATGTGTCAACAAGTAATACAGAGTAAGTAAAGTATCGATCCCACAGAGAAAGTTGTCAATTTTAAACTATTATGCATTAATTAAATCACTATACTTATATGCTTAGACTGATGACTAAATTGTTGAATTAAACTAATTATGATTACCAACTGAAAATAAAAATACAAATGGACTAAATATAATATGGAAATAATGGGACCCTAACTTCATTTAACATTTCATCTAATCGCCACGGTCATGCAAGAAGTGTTCACATATCACAGGAAAATAGCAAAGAGCACGAAGAGAGTTATAACCATTTTTCAATGCACTATAACCTACTTACACATCATCTACATATGTTAGACTCTATGTAATCACCAATACAATCACAATCACCATATGTACATCTTGAAATTGCAACCCTATTGATTTTAAGCACAAGCCCTTACTCTAGCTCAAATACGGTGAAACAATATATGTCTATCACGGTTCACAAAATCATAAGCCATATACAACATTATATTCTCATGCTATCATGATTACAATCCATATTTATATGTTCATTGTCAATTCCATACAAATACTGAAACGAATGGTGATCAAGTATTCATACATGTAAAACAACCATGACAGATATCCCATATGATATGCGAAATAATCCTAGCATTTAGTGTACAACCAAACTACATATTAAACTCCGTTAGAATCCCATAATGGAGTTTGTTCATGACGGAACCAAAATCCATTATGGGATCAATGCTAAACATGATCAATAAACAAACAATTGAAGTAAGAAAGATAGAATGATCAAACCCAATCGCTGAATAGAAACCAATGATCAACTATTAAATCCTCATAGAAATCCAATAGATAATAATCAAAATCCACGAAGACAGAGAATTCCAAGAAGAAGTAGAGAATTAGACGTTTTGGCTTCGTTCTACGTTGGAATCTCTCCCCAGGTGTAAACCCTAGTTTCTATGATGAAAAATACGTAAAAGTTATCAAGTGTCTCTCTGACACACGTCAGAATCGTTTAAAAACCATTACACATCATTTAATTAAGAATTAAAAATAAAAGCGAAATTCTGAGATCGGCGACTTGCGCTATAAGACGCCTCTATAGCTTCTCGGTCTCATGGTAGCGAGACTTGCGATGTGTATGTCGATCCGGTAGGCCTCTCACGCTGGCCAAGCGTCTTCTACCTCCTGCGGTATCGTCTCTCTTCCCTCGTGGTCGCTCAACTTGCAGTAGGTCCTTATTGTTTAGCCATGTACTCTCGGCATGGTATGTGAGTCTAAGCTTGTCATGCATGGCGGCTTATACTCTGCGGAGTTACGGTTACGTCAATCTTCATTGCTTACGCTTGTTCATTCATGCTTGATCCATTGTACTCCATGCCATGCACATCCTTGCCTTTGCTTCTCCTTTACGCATCCATTCGCCTCGTGCCTTCTAATACCACCAAAATTAAGCCGATTCCTGCACTTATTCACCAAAAGGAGTCTTAAGTAAATGTAATGCGAAATAACGTGAAATGCAACTAAAACACAATAAAATGTACTTGAGACGGGCACAATTCGCATGAATTGGTATTCAATAAGTAGGTAAAAATACCACTTATCAGATAGAAATGTAATAGGCTATGGAAACAAACTATAAATAGTTTCAAACTATGAAGAATCATATGAATATAATGAAGTTTTTATTTAATATGCTTTGATGTGGTATGAGTTGTTGTTTGACTAGCAATAACTAGGTAAGCAAATAAGTAATAATGAAGTTTTATTTGCTTAATTAAAAAATGCCGCCAAGAAGAAGACAATGTAATCAGGAGGCTTAGTCCCATAACGATAACCAGGGGGGGTCAAAACAACCCTATGCAAGAGTTTGTTAATTTATTAACGGCTGCATTTAATCAAACTGGGGGTAGGGCACCAGTAGTCCCTAGGGTAGCCAGAATGACTACCTTTAAGGAATTTAAAAGCGTAGGTCTGCTGGAGTTCAAAGGAACTACAGACCCAATTGAGGCCGAGACATGGGTAAAGGAAATAGAGAAGGCGTTTGTTATTACAAACGTAGGGGAGGCGCAAAAGACTTCTTTTGCGACTTATATGATGAAGGGAGAAGCCAACTTCTGGTGAGAGGCTCACCAGGGTGGGGCTAGAACAGATGCGGTAATGTGGGAACAATTCAAGAATATTTTCTTTGAGAATTATTTCCCTACAAGTATGCATGGGATGATGGAAATTAAGTTCTTAGAACTTAAGCAAGGGGACAAGAAAGTTCCCCAGTACGCGGCCAAATTCAATGAATTGGCAAGGTTTGCTCCACACCAAGTGTACACTAAGGAGAGGAAGGCTCGTAAGTTTGAGCAGGGCCTAAAACCTTGGCTCTATAGTAGGATTTCTTGTGACGCCTCCAAATTTAGGTACTTGAAACCCAAACTCGATGCTTCACGATACCATTTCTATGAGTGGAATAATACTAATAATAATAACAATAATATAAATACCAAACTTAATTTACATATATTAGAGTTTAATCCCAGGTACACGACCTTTAAACATTCATTACATGATAATTAATAGATATTATTGTCTTAATAAAGTTAAACTATTACATAAGATAACACAAACTTATTCGGTCAGCTTTCCCTTCCCTTTATTCTTGGCTGAGCCTTCTGGTTGATCACACTTAGCTGAAAATATTTAAATTAAAAGCAAGAATGAGCATTTGATTGCCCAGCAAGTAATAGCAACAATAAATATTAGCTGAAAGGATTAAATGTTTTCTTTGAACGACACTTCTAAAACGAATTAACAGTTATGAAGTAAGCTGAAGCAACAATAAATAACATATCATTTTGATTTCAAAATTTTGAAACTACGTACTGACTATAAATGGGGATCAGTCGACAGACTATGAACATTATTTTCTATTTTCTAAAAGGTTAAACAAAACTTCATCTGTAAATTGTCATAACTTACAGGCAGCCTGTTATGCCCTATATTGATCAATACTACATGTTCGAACGATATTTTCGTCCAGCATATCCGCCTTAGGCGCACAAAATTTTCCCAAATTCGGGATGTTCATACTAGTCTAGAATCCGAACCAAAATAATTCGGTTGGATACAATAAAGTTTTATCTTGTTCAATAATATTTTTAAATCTGTGTAGCTGAATCAAATGGCTTAGACAATTTTTAAGTCAATGTATACATACTGGAAACCGATAAGTATGTATCAACATGTGATAAAATATAATGATTATCCAAGCGAGGACACTTGTATAACCATATGTAGAAATTAATGAACAGAATAAATATCTGAATTATACAATAATACTTCATTGATAATTAATGATCGGATAATTAAAAACTTGTATGAATACAAATGTTTGCATACATAATCAATAACAATAGAGTTAATAATCTGGCATAACGATAATATAATTCTGAAACTTTCTTACTCATGTCCATTGCATAAAGTAAATGCAAAGGTAGGATACTTGCATGATCTACTTCTTATACAACATAGTTTTATCTTTTATATCAAGACCTATCATTAATAAGATCATTCATTTGATTAGAATAATATATCATATCACATAGTACTGCTATTTGCAGTCAGCACATAACCTAATCACATTATCACATATGTTTAGCAGTAATTGGATCACAAACAAATACATATCTAGTCAAATTATCTAAGTCCAGATCAATTTCTAAAACATTTCAATGTACCGACGGCTTTATCGGGCAATTATCGAGTCTAAAACTCTATTCTGTAGTTCAATATTCACTTAAATAACTTAAATAACAGTTATATTATTTTTAAATGACTTATAATAATTTTTAATTAAATTATTATAATTTATCATGATTTTTCAAACACCGGAATCATTATTAAATAATTTAAATATTAAATAATTCTATTATCATTAATATATAATTAATATTAAAATATTAATGAAACCATTGCAAAAATATTAAAGTTATTTATATTAACTTAAAATATTTTTAAAGTATTAATATTACCCTTAAATTATTTTTAAAATAATTAAAATCATTTTTAAATAATTACCATTAATACTTAAATATTACTACATTATTTATCAAAATATTAAATGTGACGCCCCCAAAATAGGTACACATCACCCATCTTGGGTCGCCAAATACATGGTACTGAATACAAATACAAACTTATTTATACAACATGAGCTGAGAGTTTTTATACGAATATTATCTTCTAGACAATATTTAAACTCAAATGGAGTCATCATTACATTTATTGTCACACTGTTTTATATAATAGTGAGGACTACTATAACACCATCTCGGACCATCACTCCGTTTCCCGACTAGTTCTGGCTACATTTTCATTTCCTTAAGAGAACAATGAAAGTAAAAAGGTGAGCTCAACTAGCTAAGTAAGAAATATTATGACTAAGATAATACAGAATAAGTTATCGTTAGCCTTCAACAATGTTAAATTGATAGAATATAATAGACAACAAGTTTAACTGCAGCGGAATAAGAATTCGATTAGAAGAGTCAATTAGAGCATGATATCTACTATCTTCTATTATTTAAAAAGTTTATCATTAACTTTTTCACTGAGATTCAGCTTAATAAATAAACCACATCATCGAATCATCCCTGCACTACGGGCTAAGGATATTCATTAGTATCACGTCCACAAATTATTCTTGCACTACGGGCCAAGAATATTCGTGTAATCATCAATGGTCATGATCATACCGACTTATCCCTGGTCATAATCATACCAATCAACAGTCCATCTATGTACGTAAGCTAAAGATGACTTTCATCACAATATAAGCATGAGGATGATGACAATGATATAAGAATTCAATTAAAAGAAAGTAAAGGATAAATTTTAAAGATTTATAATTTAATTTATCCGAAATCAATAATGTCCAAATTGTCAACATGATAATCTTGCTTTGTGGAGTAAAATTCAAGAATAATATCCATGTATCAAAAATAATTTGGACAGAAAAGAAATAAATTTTTTGGTGAATAGTACCCCATGAATAGTACCTTGTGAATAGTACTTCGGGAATAGTACCCCGTGAATAGTACCCCGACATGAAAAGTGCCCCGAATACCCGAGTGAACAATATTTGAGTGAATAGTAACTCATGAATAGTAACCCAGCATAAAAAGTGCCACGAATACCCGAGTGAACAATATTTGAGTGAATAGTAATCAGGTGAATAGTAACTCGTGAATAGTACCCTGGCATAAAAAGTGCCCCGAATACCCGAGTGAATAATATTCTAGTGAATAGTAACCGGGTGAATAGTAACCCATGAATAGTAACCCGGGTGAAAATATTGATATTTCAATGAAACGATACTGGATGAAGCGCAAAACTCAAGGATATTCCACTAATTTCAAGGATTGTAGAAGCAATACTTAACATAGTAAGTTTAGATTTTAAAATATGAAAAGTAATAACATACGAAACTGCAAATGGATTTTCACATGTCATACGGTATGTAATCCGCGTAGACAGGTTATTCCGACATATTAAAGGATGAATACAAAAAATAGTATTCCTTATGAATCTGAAAGAAATAATATCCCTTACCTTAGTAGAGAAATTTGGATCTTTGCAATAGTGAAGTAGCATAATACTCTTCTTCTTGCTCTCTATAGTTTTTCTCTCTATAATGTCTCTTGTGAATCTCAGTGAATTGGTGAGAATGAAAGAAGAATTAAGCTTTTATTTATACGAGAATGGACTAAATAGTAACTAATTCACGAACAGTTCATATTGATTTACTATTAGAACAGACAGTTCATATTGATTACTATTAAAACCACAACCGACAGTCTATATTGATTTACTTTTAAAACCACCACCGACGGTCCAGATTGATTTACTTTTAAAACCACCACTGACAGTCCAGATTGATTTACTTTTAAAACCACCACCGACGGTCCAGATTGATTTACTATTAAAACTACCATCAATAGTCCAGATGGATTTACTATTAAAACCACCATCAATGGTCCAGATTGATTTACTATTAAAAACCACCATCAATGGTCCAGATTGATTTACTATTACAACTACCATCAATGGTCCAGATTGATTAACTATTAAAACCACCATCAATGGTCCAGATTAGTTATCTATTAAAACCACCATCGACGGTCCATAAAATTAGTAAATCTTCCCATGGAATGCTAAGTCAAACTTACAACAAATGCCTCATAACAATCCCTATATTTATATCAAAAATTGAATAAATATTTACCACAAATTGTTTATCTTTAATAAACACATTTTTAATCTATTAACAGTTATTCATCATTAATATTAAAACTCATAATATTTAACAACCAGATCATTCCTAAGAAAGAGGGGGCTTTCTGATAAGGATTTCTCCCTATTAACGCGTAATTAGGTGACCAAACCTCTCCTTGATAGAACTTTCTAGACATCGTCAATATTGCAAATAATAATATGAATAACTTTGTCGTCTCAATTATTGATTTAATAATATAAAATATTAATACTGTGACAATAATTAAATCAAATAACGTGAGATACTATGCATAAATTATTGTAGCAATAATTGAGTATAATTGAGTGACTTCTCACGTAAGTATCAATAATCAATACCGTGCACTAATATGAAACCACACGTATTACTATACTTTTACCGCCAGGTAGTTCAACAGTTTAACGGTAAAACTTTCGCCGTTATTTTTATAAAAAGATATTTCTGTTATTTTCTAACTACGACAATAATTCCGTTGTGGGGTCCACTAATGATTGTGTCATCAAACGAATATTCCCTGACAAAAAGAATATTCCCCGACCAAATGAATATTTTCCGACACAACGAATATTTTATATCAACTTGCTTACTTTGCAAAACATTTCACATATCACCCTTAACTTTAACCTTTTATCAATTAAACCATTTATTAAATAGAATAATAATTATAAGAAAATTAAATACTTTCATTTCATAAAATTTGGGGTCTTACAATCTCCCCTCCTTATGAAATTTTGCCCTCGAAATTTACGTACGTACCTGGTATGTCGAAGAGGTGAGGATACCTTGTTTAGATTCTAACTCTTAAGGTATAACCTTTGAGCTTAGAATATGGTCCTTCTTATCCAACATTTTAATAGGTACCTCTTCATACGTTAAATCTTCTGCTATCTCGTCTAGTTGTAATTCAATAATGTGGTTCGGGTCATCCACATATTTACGTAACATCGATACGTAAAAAATGTTATGAACATGCGACATACTTGGCGGTAAGGCGAGTCGATAGGCCACAGTTTCTACTCGATCGAGGATTTCAAATGGGCCAATAAAATTGAGGGTTGAGATTTTCTCTCTTCGTCGATTCTTGCTTTTAGAATAACGCCTTCTTGCACCTTCTTCTTCACATTCATTAGCTCTGAGTCTGTAGCTTGAACAGCTTTAACTTTATCGATTAAAGTCGGTTCTAATATTACATTTGCTATCTTCACGTAGGTTCTTGGAGTCTTTAACTCTATCTCCATATTTTTTAAGTCGTATGAAATGAGTCTTTGTGTTAACAAGGTCACACTCGTAACCACATACGATCTTCTACTCAACTCGTTAGCTACCACGTTCGTTCTTCCACTATGATATTGAATGGTATGGTCTTAATCTTTAACAGCTCGAGCCAACGTATTCGGCGCATGTTACGTTCGTTTTGGGTGAAAAAATATTTGAGGGTTTTGTATCGGGTTCAAGGTCGATACAAAATTTGATTTCACGCTCTGAGGGTAGGCCAGGATATTCTTCGGGAAATACGTCAGGAAATTTTTTAACAATAGAAATATCATTCAAGACTGACGTATTTTTGTTTAAATCTATGACATGAGCTAAGAAAGCTTGACATCAATTTTCAATAAACGAATAGCTTTATGGCTTGAGATGACAGTGATTGACTTTAATGGTTTGGTTGCTTTAATTCGCATAATAGGTTGGTTAGGAATATGAAAGCTAACAACCTTACGAAAGCAATCAATTTTTGCATAATGAGTAGTTAACCAATGAATCCCTAAAATCACATCGAATGCAAGTATTTTCAAAGAGATAAGATCGACAGGTAACGTGCGGATACCGATTTGAATCAAACAAGACTTATAAACAGTGGATGTAATGAAGGTTTCTTCTAACGGAGTTTCAATAGATAAATCAAAGTCTAATTTCTCTGGAGTCAAATTTAAACGTTGAGAGCAAGTAGGAGAAATAAAAGAATGGTTAGAACCGGTATCAAATAAGGTATATACTTCACTAGAGTTTATGATTATCTTACCCGTGATAACCTCGTTCTTGTTTCTCGTCACGAAAATGCTCTCTCTTAAACTACTGATTTTGACTTTTCTGTAACATCCTTTGGCATCACCATCCCAGCTGGACTTGACTTCACTACACGAAAAAATCGGGCTAGGTGAGTTTCTCTTCCGCAATTATAACATGTTTTAGATTGCTGTGTACAGTTTGGACTGATGTGTCCCTCCCCTCCGCATTTGTAGCATACGATCGATGGTCATTCTCCTTCCTTGAAAATGGGTGCTGGTGCTGCTGTCTTTCCATCATTGTTGAACATTCTCTTCTTGAAATTTTCACTTTTATTGTCTTGGCCATGATTATCACCGAAGTGGTTACCATTTCTAGCATGCTGATTCCCTTCACATTTGTTGTCACCGCTCCGATGACTACTACCACTGGTATTATCAATTTACCGGCTGCTCTCTCTTGGTTGCGTTGACTCATTATTGCGCTCCAATAACTGAGCCCTATTTACAACATCTGAATACAAACACAATTTATGAGAAATAAGGTATTGACGTATTTTAGGTCTCAAACCTCGTAGAAACATTCGTGTTATTCTCTCCTCATTATCAACCAAATGGGATAAGAACCGGGACAACTCGGCAAACTTAGCCTCGTACTGCGACACGATCATATTGTTTCGTTCCAACTTGATAAACTCCACCTCCTTCACGTACGTGACGAATACTTTTGAGAAAGTACTTGTCGTTGAACAGTTCTTGAAACTTTTCCCAAGACATTTTGAGTGCGGCAGGCTGAGTACGTTTTACTGATTCCCACCATTAATCTGCCTCTCCTCTCAACATGAATGTAACAACCCGATATTTTCTATACAAATAAATTAGAAATTTTGCGTATAAATTTTTTTATATTAAAATAAATATGGGGAATATGTGCCAAGATAATGTGTGTATGTATTTATGTGATATATTTATTACATGAATGATTTTAAATAATTTTATTTTAGAATTATTGATCATTATAAATTATATTCTTATCATAATTAATTTTATAGTAAAAATATTTTATTAATTATTTTCCATGAAAATATAATCATATATTATTTATATAATATATGAAATGATTTTAAATTATTATAATAATTATTTTATATGAATTTTGTTCATATTATTAAGTTAATTATTTTTAACTTAATTAATAATGTTAAGTATGACAGATAAATCAGATATGGAATCTAAACCCTAATTTTTTTTGGATTTTGATCAAGGCATGAGAATAATAATATAATATTAATTATATTTTGATTTTTTAGTGCTATAAATATGTAATGTATATGTGGACCAATGAGGGTTGGTCAATTATGGTGATATGTGACAAACCCTTGTATTACTGTGTGAAACCCTAATTACAAATCTTAAGAACTAATTTTATTTTATTTTATTTTAAACCCTAAATGAAAGCTTCATAATACAAGGGTTTGTCAGATAACACCTAAGGGTTATGGTAATAAGGAAGGGTTAGTATTTAATATGTATACTAACTTAAGTGGATAATCTTGTTATTTCAAGTGACCAATAATTTTAAACCTATTTCTAGTAAACCTAATTAGGTTATGAGCTAAAGTCACATGTATAAGTAATTAAATTTTATAAGATTGGGAATGGAAACCCTAAATAAACAATTTGGTAGCATATATTAAAATTGTTAGACTATGTTCATTACATGACCCAAAACAATTAAAGGAGAAGCCCAAAAGAAATAAAATGCAAACCAATACTTAGCCCACTTGATTAAGCGTATTTTAGACTTTTGATTAATCAAATTTGTGCATTAAAATAAATGCAAAATGGAGTAGAATTGGGGCAAGGGGGACCGGCCACATTAGGCCATTTAAGGAAACAAAATTAAGCAAATCAAGTTCCATAAGTAGAAGTCTTACATACAAGGACAAGTGTGTCATGCTCCCATTGGTGGAAAGCTTAATTTGCACCCTTAATCACATGATTAGGCTTAATTGAAAGAGATAAGGTGAAGTATTTTATCCATGGGACAACAAAAGTATGGGGGATAATAGTTTAATCACACATTCATTTGCTAGACATTTTCATTTCTCCTATCATTCTTCTTCGTCTTTTTCTCCCAAGCTCGAACATACAAGAGAGAAAAGAGAGAGAGGGTTCGGTTTTTAGTGAGAGAGAGAGAGAGAGGTGTGCTAGTTTGATTATGCACCCTAAGTTTATACTCTACTTTGGTAAATCAAGGAAGGTTGCCACAAAATCAAGGTATAACCTAATCTTCATCTTCTTCTTCTATTTTGTATTATAGCTTGATTTTGTAGGGGTTATGAACTAATACTCAAGATACCCTAGTTCTACATATCATCATGTATGGAACTAAGTATGTTGAGTGTTAGATCAAAAGTTTAGAGGAAGGAAATGAGCATATGTTCTCCAAGGGGTGAAACCCCTGTTTTTCTTCCACTAAATCTTGTGTAACTCAAGTTTTACAACTTGGATTTGTGATCCGTCGATTGGGGGTGCTAGATACATGAGTTATCTAGTAAACCTAAGTGGTAGAACACAAATATAGCATGTACTGAAGCCATGGGGGCTGTTTTCACCAAAATAGTCCACATAGAAAGTTAAGGTTTCAAAACCCTAAAAAGCTACTGTCCCCATTTTTCTTAGGACTGTTTCGGACAGTTGCAAGTCTTTTAAAAATCTGGGAAAATTCACAGAGGTACTTTGAGAAGTTATCTACGTGTAGGAAAAATAACGGACACGTTTCGAGTTATAGGTTGTGCGTAATGGCTATTTCCGTAAAGGACTCCTAAATTTTAACACTTGAATTTCTCACAGTGTATACATGGGAAATATCCGAAATTTTTAAAGTAGGTTCATATATGTTATGAGTGTATACCCTGAAAATTTCTGAATTTGCTGAGTAAAACTCGATTTATGAAAAATGAAGCAAGATCCAAGTGTTTTGGGCACTTTAAAAATTAGTAAATCATTTTCTAAAATTGCAAAAAAATTTGGGGATCATTGTTGGGTCATATACTGTTTAAATCTAGAAAAGAAGAATTTGTGGAATCAGTTTGCTATTTTTCCTAAAAATGATGAAGTTATATATAAAAGAAAATAAATAGTTAAATGATGTCTTAAATAAGAAAAATATGATTTTAATGCTTAAATACTCCTAATATATAATATTATGACTATTTTAGGATATTTTGGTAATTTATAATAAGAAATATTATTTATGACCTTTTATGGATATTAAATAAATGATTAATAACATTTCATTTAAGCATTTAATAAATGATTAATAATATTAGATTAAAATATTAATCTTAGATTAAAATATTATTAAAAGATTAATAATATTAAATTAAAGTATTATTGGATGATTAAAATATTATTAAGTAAATAATAATATTAGAGATTAAATAAAATTAGTAAAGGAATAAAATATTATTAAATGATTAATAATATTAGTAAATAAATAAAATATTAATACTATTGGTAAATGAATAAAAGTATTATAAGTAAGATATTATTAAAGTAATAATATTAATGCATGATTAAAATATTATTAAGAGGATTAATAATATTAGTAAAGCATTAAAATATTATTAAGATGTTAATAATATTAGTAGCGAATAAAAGTATTATTAGTGAACTAATAATACTAAAGAGGTGAATTAAATAATATCGAGATTAATAATATTAAGTGAATTAAAAATATTTGAAGTTATACTTAATGACTTTTAACATTTTAAGGAATAATACATTAATATTTTAATATTAATGGTAATTATTTAAAATGATTTTAAATGTTTTAAAAATCATTTAAGGATAATATAAATGTTTTAAAAATATTTTGAGTTATTATAAATAACTTTAATATTTTGGCAATGGTTTCATTAATAGTTTAATAATAATTAAATGTTAATAGAATTATTTGATATTTGAATCATTTAATAATGATTTCGGTGTTTGAAAATTCATGATAAATTAATAAATGTTTATTAAGTCATTTAAAATAATATGACTGATACTTATGGATATTGAACGTTGGAATAGAGTCTTAGACTCGATAATTACCCGATAAAGCTATCGATACACCGACATATTTCAGAAATTGATATGGACTTAGATATTTTGACTGTATTAATGTTTGTTTGTGATGCAATGACTGTTGAACACGTTTGATAATGTGATTAGGTTATGTGCTGACTGCAAAATGCAGTACTATATGTTATTGTATATTGTTCTAATCGAACGAATGATCTGATTAATGATAGGTCGTGATATAAAAGATAATACTAAGTTGCGTATTGTAAACAGCGCATCAGGCAAGTATCCTACCTTTGCATTTTTTTTATGCAATGGACATGAGTAAGAATGTTTCAGAATTATATTATTACTTTACAGATTATTAACCCTATATTATATACGCTCATTGATTATCAACATGTTAGTATATGGTAATTTAGATATATATTCTATTCGATAATTTCTATAAATGGTTATACAAGTGTCCCCACTTGGATAATCATTGCATTTAACCACATGTTGATATACCTTTGTTAATTACCCGTATTTATATGTTGAAATATAGATTATTGTTGAACAAGATTAAACCTTATTATTATCCAACCGAATTGCTTTGGTTTGGAACCCCGACAAGTATGAACATCCCTTACACGGGAAAACTTTTATGCACCCAAGGTGGATAGAGTGAACAATAACATCGTTCATGCATATAGTATTGATCAATCTGAGGTACAACGGGTGATCACCCCGTGCCGTAAGTTATGATGATTCTGAGATGAAGTTCATTTAACCTTTTCGAAAATGAAAACAATGTTCATAGTATGTCCCCTTAACCCTATGTATAGTCGAAGACGTAGTTTCAAAAATTTGAAAGAGGGTTGTTATGTTATTATTATCGGTTTGATTACTTCACAACTATTGATTTGTTGTAGAAGGGTAGTATAAAGAAAACATTTAAATTCTTTCGACATATATATATATATATATATAATTGTTATTACTTCTTTGGGCACTCAAATGCTCATCCTTGCTTAAATTAAATATTTTCAATTTTAAGTGTGAACAACCTGAAGGCTCTGCTAAGAACAAGGGAAAGGGAAAGTTCTTTGAATGATTTCAATGTTATCTTATGTAATAGTTTAATATTATTAAGACAATGTTATATATATTTATTATCATGTATTGTAAGGAATGATTAAAGGTTACGTACTTGGGAGCTAGACTCTGATAATTATGTAAATTAAGATTAATATTATTATTATTATTATTATTATTATTATTATTATTATTATTATTATTATTATGCTCATAGAAATGGTATCGTGAAGCACTGAATTCAGGTTTCAAGTACCTAAATTTGGGGGCTTTACAGGTTTGTATCAGAGTTGTAGGTTATAAACATTAGGAATGCGAAACCTGGGTTATAACATTAGTAGAAAACTCTTATAGAGTATGTTAGCTAGGTGATGGATTGACGAGATCCATCAAGTTTTAGTTGTACTGAATAAAATATCATTTCATTTTATCAATGAATATATTTTATTGTGATACTAATGTTGTTTTGATTGTTTATTGTGGTCATAGGATGGCTGACGAGAGTCAAGATAGCTATTCAGTGAACCAAGAGTCGAGGGACTCTAGTGAGGGGTCCATGGAACATGAGATGATAGGAGAGAGACCTCATGATGATCCGATAGGAGATTTGTTGGCCAGGAACGTCGAGCTAGAGGTTTGGGCTGAGTGAGTGGAGGCGCAAAACCACACCCTCCAAATTTCAGAGTAGAAGTACAAGGACGCTACTTACCAAGCACAAGCTGAGTTAGCTGAGTTGTGAGGGAGGTTGGAGCAGAGAGAGCTACAACTAGGACAGTTGAGAGTTGAGGTGGAAGCTAAAGATGTGAGGATATATACTTTGGAGCAAGCTTTAGACATCGCCTTTATGCAGTTCGACACTGAGTGGATGGAGCTGCCCTCCAGTAGTGAGAGCAGGCGTTGATTTGTATTCGTGTTCGATAGAGTCCCACTTTTTGTTTCTAATAGGGACTATTTAGTTGATGTAAATCTTTATGCCTTGCTGTATGCATAGGATGGCAGTTAGACCCCAACTTTTATTTTGATAGAGGGATAGATGGTAGTGAATCCTCACTTTTTGTCCATTAGAGGATAGTTGGTGGTGGGCAGTTTATGCCTTGAGCGTTTATAGAAGTATGCGGATGTTTAGTCGATCGTATTAAAAGCGATTGGTATATGAATATAAATGCATTATTATGATATGTGTTTGAAAATTAAAAAAAGAAAATTGTCTATTTAATGTTATGTGAATCCAGTAGACAGAATTGGAAATTTTTAATCAAACTTAACCCACTAATCGGGGAGAAAGACTTCCAAATCTTGGTAATTTAAAACTCTCACATAATGAACATCTGATTGTTTGAATACATTAGCGTATTACATGCTAAGTACTTATATGATAATAAAACCGAGTAACGTGTTAGAATTTCGTTTAATTAGATAATGCAGCCCAGACGTGTACTAAGGAACCAGGAGATCGAAGAGTTAATTAATAATGCAGTGGGAGCTCAACCAAACCCAATGCAAGACTTTATCAATATGATGGCTGAAGCTATGAGGAATCAAGCTCAACCTGCAAGTAATCAGGCGGAAAACCAACTAGCCAACTTTAAGGACTTCAAGGCAGTAGGACCGCCAGAGTTTAGAGGGACAACTAACCCTGTTGAAGCCCAGACTTGGGTTAAAGAGATTGAAAAAGCATTCATGGTAGCTAGGGTAGCTGAGGGGCAAAAGACCGCTTTTGCCACCTACACGATGAAGGGTGAGGCAAATTTTTGGTGGGAAGAGAATCAGGCTAGGGCAGGGGAGGGTGTTGTTATTTGGGATAAGTTTAAGACACTGTTCTTCAATAACTATTTTTCATCTAGTATGCAGGCTAGGATGGAGGTAAAATTTTTAGAGTTGAAGCAGGAGGATATGACGGTGTCCGAATACGCCGCAAAATTTAATGAGTTGGCTAGGTTTGCTCCGCATCAAGTTGATACGGAGGCTAGGAAAGCTAGAAGGTTTGAGCTGGGATTAAAACCCTGGCTCTACAACAAGGTGGCGGTGTTGCAGATCCCTACATTTATAGCACTCATGGAGAAGGCTATTATTGCTGAGGAGGGGAGTGAGGCCATGAGCCTCTACAACAAGGAGAGAAAGAACAAGAGTAAGGTCGAAGAAACTGGGAAGGTGGAAGTTAATAGTGGGAGTAGCGGTGGTAGTAGCAAAAGGGAGGGAAGCAATTTTGGAAGTGTGCAGTTAAAACAGGGAGGAGTTAAGAAGCAAGCTATGCAGTGTGGACACTCTGGAAAGAACCACTCTGGAGAATGTTTGAAGGGGAAGTTCCTGTGCTACAAGTACGGGCAGGAGGGCCATATCTCTCCCAACTGCCCCAATCCTAGGATGAACAGTGGGTGTTTTCTGTGTGGATCGATTGAGCACAAGGTGAAGGATTGTTCGAAGAGGAGGACGGAGGCAGGGAGTGTGAATACTGGAAAGGGCAGTGGAACTCTAGCAATCACGGGACCAACGTCATCCAGCAAACCGACGAAATCAACAGTAAAGGTCTACAACATGACGGTCCAGGATACCATAACAGCTGGTGGTGCAATTCCAGGTATTATTCGTATAACTTTTATTTTCTTATGCATGATTTTCATATATATAGTAAACTATTTTATAAAGAAATTTTGAAGGAGGAATTTGAGTTCTTTTAGAAATCAAATTTTCGTTTAATCAGATAGACAAGCTTTACGTGAATAGGTTAAAGATCAGTACGATCATTTATGATCAAGATCTACTTGCAATAATTGTATATGCTAAGCACAATTGTATGTGTAGGTTTTAAAACGGTGATTCCGGGGACGAAATCTTTATAAGAGAGGGTGAATGTAACAACCCGATATTTTCTATACAAATAAATTAGAAATTTTGCGTATAAATTTTTTTTTATATTAAAATAAATATGGGGAATATGTGCCAAGATAATGTGTGTATGTATTTATGTGATATATTTATTACATGAATGATTTTAAATAATTTTATTTTAGAATTATTGATCATTATAAATTATATTCTTATCAAATTAATTTTATAGTAGAAATGTTTTATTAATTATTTTCCATGAAAATATAATCATATATTATTTATATAATATATGAAATGATTTTTAGAATTATTATATTAATTATTTTATATGAATTTTGTTCAGATTATTATGTTAATTATTTTTAACTTAATTAATAATGTTAAGTATGACAGATAAATCAGATATGGAATCCAAACCCTAATTTTTTTTGGATTTTGATCAAGGCATGAGAATAATAATATAATATTAATTATATTTCGATTTTTCAGTGCTATAAATATGTACTGTATATGTGGACCAATGAGGGTTGGTCAATTATGGTGTTATGTGACAAACCCTTGTATTACTGTGTGAAACCCTAATTACAAATTTTAGGAACTAATTTTATTTTGTTTTATTTTAAACTCTAAATGAAAGATTCGTAACCTAATTAAACATTAGGTGAGACAATTAAATAACCTAAGGGTTATGGTAATAAGGAAGGGTTAGTATTTAATATGTATACTAACTTAAGTGGATAATCTTGTTATTTCAAGTGACCAATAATTTTAAACCTATTTCTAGTAAACCTAATTAGGTTATGAGCTAAAGTCACATGTATAAGTAATTAAATTTTATAAGATTGGGAATAGAAACCCTAAATAAATAATTTGGGTATCATATATTAAAATTGTTAGACTATGTTCATTACATGGCCCAAAACAATTAAAGGAGAAGCCCAAAAGAAATAAAATGCAAAGCAATACTTAGCCCACTTGATTAAGGGTATTTTAGAATTTTGATTAATCAAATATGTGCATTAAAATAAATACAAAATGGAGTAGAATTGGGGCAAGGGGGACCGGCCACATTAGGCCATTTAAGGAAACAAAATTAAGCAAATCAAGTTCCATAAGTAGAAGTCTTACATACAAGGACAAGTGTGTCATGCTCCCATTGGTGGAAAGCTTAATTTGCACCCTTAATCACATGGTTAGGCTTAATTGAAAGAGATAAGGTTAAGTCTTTTATCCATGGGACAACAAAAGTATGGGGGATAATAGTTTAATCACACATTCATTTGCTAGACATTTTCATTTCTCTTATCATTCTTCTTCTTCTTTTTCTCCTAAGCTAGCAACATACAAGAGAGAAAATAGAGAGAGGTTTCAGTTTTTAGTGAGAGAGAGAGAGAGAGAGGTGTGCTAGTTTGATTATGCACCCTAAGTTTATACTCTACTTTGGTAAATCAAGGAAGGTTGCCACAAAATCAAGGTATAACCTAATCTTTATCTTCTTTTTCTATTTTGTATTATAGCTTGATTTTGTTGGGGTTATGAACTAATACTCAAGATACCCTAGTTCTACATATCATCATGTATGGAACTAAGTATCTTGTGTGTTAGATCAAAGGTTTAGAGGAAGGAAATGAGCATATGTTCTCCAAGGGGTGAAACCCTTGTTTTTCTTCCACTAAATCTCGTGTAACTCAAGTTTTACAACTTGAATTTGTGATTCGTCGATGGGGGGTGCTAGATACATGAGTTATCTAGTAAACCCAAGTGGTAGAACACAAATCTAGCATGTATTGAAGCCATGGGGGTTGTTTTCCCCAAAACAGTCCACATAGAAAGTTAAGGTTTCAAAACCCTAAAAAGCTATTGTCCCCATTTTTCTTAGGACTGTTTCGGACAGTTGCAAGTCTTTAAACATCTGGGAAAAATCACAGAGGTACCTTGAGAAGTTATCTACGTGTAGGAAAAAGAGCGGACACGTTTTGAGTTATAGGTTGTGCGTAATGGCTATTTCCGTAAAGGACTCTTAAATATTAACACTCAAATTTCTCACAGTGTATACATGGGAAAAATCCGAAATATTTACAGTAGGTTCATATATGTTATGAGTGTATACCCTAAAAAATTTAGAATTTTCTGAGCAAAATTCGATTTATGAAAAATGAAGCACGATCCTAGAGTTTTGGGCACTTTAAAATTAGTAAATCATTTTCTAAAATTCCAAAAAAATTTGGGGATCATTGTTGGGTCATATACTGTTCAAATCCAGAAAAAAAGAATTTTTGGAATCAGTTTACAATTTTTCCTAAAAATGATGAAGTTATGAATAAAAAAAAAATAAATAGTTAAATGATGTCTTAAATAAGAAAAATATGATTTTAATGCTTAAATACTCCTAATATATATTATGACTATTTTATGGCATTTTGGTAATTTATAATAAGAAATATTATTTATGACCTTTTATGGATATTAAATAAATGGTTAATAACATTTGATTTAAGCATTAATAAATGATTAAAGTATTATTAAATGATTAATAATATTAGATTAAAATATTAATCTTAGATTAAAATATTATTAAAAGATTAATAATATTAAATTAAAAAGTATTATTGGATGATTAAAATATTATTAAGTAAATAATAATATTCAAGATTAAATAAAATTAGTAAAGGAATAAAATATTCTTAAATAATTAATAATATTAGTAAATGAATAAAATATTAATACTATTGGTAAATGAATAAAAGTATTATAAGTAAGATATTATTAAAGTAATAATATTAATACATGATTAAAATATTATTAAGAGGATTAATAATATTAGTAAAGTATTAAAATATTATTAAGATGTTAATAATATTAAGTAGTAAGCGAATAAAAGTATTATTAGTGAACTAATAATACTAAGAGGTGAATTAAATAATATCAAGATTAATAATATTAAGTGAATTAAAAATTTTTAAGTTATACTTAATGACTTTTAACATTTTAAGGAATAATACATTAATATTTTAATATTAATGGTAATTATTTAAAATGATTTTAAATGTTTTAAAAATTATTTAAGGGTAATATAAATGCTTTAAAAATATTTAGAGTTATTATAAATAACTTTAATATTTTGGCAATTGTTTCATTAATAGTTTAATAATAATTAAATGTTAATAGAATTATTTGATATTTGAATCATTTAATAATAATTTTGATTGTTTGAAAATTCATGATAAATTAATAAATGTTTATTAAGTCATTTAAAATAATATAGTGATATACTTACGGATATTGAGCGTTGGAATAGAGTCTTAGACTCGATAATTGCCGATAAAGCTATCGGTGCAAATATATTTCAAAAATTGATCTGGACTCAGATATTTTGACTGTATTAATGTTTGTTTGTGATGCAATGACTGTTGAACACGTTTGATAATGTGATTAGGTTATGTGCTGACTGCGAAATGCAGTACTATATGTTATAGTATATTGTTCTAATCGAACGAATGATCTGATTAATGATAGGTCGTGATATAAAAGATAAAACTAAGTTGCGTATTGTAACTTATATTATTATTACTGTACAGATTATTAACCCTATATTATATGCGCTCATTGATTATCAACATGTTAGTATATAGTAATTCAGATATATATTCTGTTCGATAATTTCTATAAATGGTTATACAAGTGTCCCCACTTGGATAATCATTGCATTTAACCACATGTTGATACACCTTTGTTAATTACCCGTATATATATGTTGAATTATAGATTATTGTTGAACAAGATAAAACCTTATTATTCTCCAACCGAATTTCTTTGGTTTGGAACCCCGACAAGTATGAACATCCCTTACACGGGAAAAATTTTATGCACCCAAGGTGGACAGAGTGAACGATAACATCGTTTTATATGTAGTATTGATCAATAAAGGGTACAACGGGTGATCACCCTCGTGCGTTAAAGTAAGTTATGATTGATTTTCTGAGATGAAGTTACATTTAACCTTTTAAAAATGAAAACAATGTTCATAGTATGTCTCCTTAACCCTATTTATAGTCAGTACGTATTTTCAAAAATTATAAAGAGGGTTGTTATGTTATTATTATCGGTTCAGATTACTTCACAACTATTGATTTGTTGTAGAAGGGTAGTATAAAGAAAACATTTAAATTCTTTCAGCTTATATATATATAATTGTTATTACTTGTTGGGCACTCAAATGCGCATCCTTGCTTAAATTAAATATTTTCAGCTAAGTGTGAACAACCTGAAGGCTTTGCTAAGAACAAGGGAAAGGGAAAGGTTGCTGAATGATTTCAATGTTATCTTATGTAATAGTTTAATATTATTAAGGCAATATTATATATTTATTATCATGTATTGTAAGGAATGATTAAAGGTTACGTACTTGGGAGCTAGACTTTGATAATTAAAATTAAGTTTAATATTTATATTATTGTTATTATTATTAGTATTATTTCGCTCATAGAAATGGTATCGTGAAGCACTGAATTTAGGTTTCAAGTACCTGAATTTGGGGGCTTTACAATGAAGGTGGCAAAGAGAACCTTTTGCTCCTCAGAGCATCCTAAGACATCAAATATCTTGGTGATCTGCTTTATCAATGTCTTCGCCTTAAGTGATTTTGGCTCTCCCAAAAACTTCGGTGGTCCAAGCTTCTTGAACTGCTTAGCAGTGACCATGCAAGAGTTGCCAGTGTTTCCACCTGTATTTTGAACAGGACCCACTATTGCCTGATGTTGCATGAATTGCATAAAGCCTCTGAACATCCCATCGTTCATCATTTGATCGGTGTCGTTGTTTACCTGAGGATTATTGTCTTCCTGTTGGACATTATCTTGGGTATTGATCGTTGGTGACTCAACGGTCTCATGTAATTCATTGCTTATCTCGACATTTTCAGATGCCATTTTCAAATACTGCCATAAAACAAGGGTTAATTGACATGCCACATATTATCCCTGTACTCTGACCGACCAATTAAATACAAAATAAACTTAGGTAGGTTATACTAGCGAAGGAATTCCCCGTCTCTCCCCTCCTAGTTCTTGTCTCATATCTCAGCTAAGGATCATATCCCTAAGCTTAGATACCAACTGTGACGCCCCCAAAATAGGTATACATCACCCATCTTGGGTTGCCAAATACATGGTACTGAATACAAATACAAACTTAATTATGCAACATGAGCTGAGAGTTTTTACACGAATATTGTTTTCTAGACAATATCCAAACTCAAATGGAGTCCTCATTACATTTATTGTCACATTATTTTATATAATAGTGAGGACTACTATAACACCATCTCGGACCATCACTCCGTTCCCCGACAAGTTCCGGCTTCATTCTCATTTCCTGAAGAGAACAATGAAAGTAAAATGGTGAGCTCAACTTGTTAGGTTTGTAATATTCATGAACGCAATCAAATTGCATAAAATAAGCGAAAACGTAAAAAATTAGAGGTTAAAATTTTTTACAAACCATATACCCGGATCATCCTTTATGTACAATTATTAATTAAACAAAAAATATAAAGAACAAGAATCATACCCTTGAAGATTCGAGCTTCCTCAGGTACAAGTTCACCTCCAATCTTTTTCGCGTTCAACTTGAATCCACCGGGTTTGGTTCCTTCATTTGATCAATGTTAGTCACCCAAGTGTTTGGCCTCTAGAGGTAATCCACCAAGGAAGAAGAAAGATTCAAGAAGATGGGTGTTTGGAAAAATCCTAATTTTTCTATCTCTCACGAAAAAGAGCGTACTCTCCAACAATTGGAATCACATCTATTATTATCTGATATAAGACTCCTCTTATAAAGATATCAGTTAACCCTTCTAATCTAATTAGAAAATAGGATATTATTTAATTAATTAAATTCTTTTAATTAATTAAGCTCCTTAATCTTATTAGGGATAATTAATTAAATTCTTTTAATTAATTTAACCTCCTAATCTTATTAGGAATAAACGAGAGTACATTTATTAATTAATTCCCAAACTCCTTTAGCAATTAAATAATAATAATAGTAATAATAAAAATAAGACTCCTCTTATTAATTTATATTTAATATTTCTAAAATATTAAATAATAAATATTAAGCTATTTAATTTATTCTATCACCATAGATTAAATTAAATATATTTAACTTATTATTATGATTGTGACAACTCGAGTAAAACCGGATTGTCCATAATTTAAGATTTAAAGAATTAGTTATTAATAAAATGAATTTTTTTATTAATACTATTCTGTGTTATGTGTTTATTAATCGTTCTATAACCTAGAATGATTATTAATCGTGAGGATTCTGGCTACGAGCTAGACTGAACGAGTAAGAATTTTCAAGACAAAAATAAAAATTTTCTGGGAACAAAATATTTCCAGAGAAAAAGACAAAATAGGCACTATTCACCCGATGAAACCCTAATTGTTAGGGTTTGAATAACCTAAGCCTTTCCGAGAGTTCAGTATGTCAAAATGAATCTATCGAAAGATTTGACGATAATATATCGTGAAAAGTTAAGTAAGCCGATTAAAGTTTTTCTCGAAAAATGTGCAGAAATCGAACGAAATAAAAACGACGAAAAGTACTATTACGTACTTTTCATTCGTTTAGCCACGTTAAGGGAAAACGTGAAGGAAAACGTTTGACACCAAAAAGTGTTTTTCAGTTTTTTGGAAATCTGAAGAATACGTAAAAGTTAATCGGCAAAGGAAAGACGAAATATCCAAAAATATTTGGATTCCGAGAATTGCATTTTTTGAACTGTTGGACGAATTTCGTAAGACAGAAGCACGAAGCTTCCAAAGGAAGCTTTGTGAATATTAAGGAGGTCTATTGAGGAGGTGTGAATAGTAAGGAGGTTGGGACAAAATGACTAAAATACCCCTAGCCTTGGTTTTCTATAAATAGGAAGCTTAACTCATTTGTTTAGGATTTTGAAAATCCTACAACTTTTGAGAGAGAGAGAGAGAGAGAGAGAGAGATTTTGGATGAGAAAGAGAAGTAAAAGGAAGAGGAAAAGCTTGCTCAGGAGAAACTTTGTCCGACGGAAGGAGATTAAAGAAGAAAGGTAATCCGAAAACCTAACTTCTAGATAATTTTCTTTAAGTTTATATGTTAAAAACATAGCTTAATGAGAATAAGAAGTAAAAGATGTTAGGAATGATTTCATATGGTTGAAATAATGAGAAAAGAAGAAATAAGAAAGTAGAAATTTAGTTTATAAATTTCTTAAGGAAGTGTAAGATTTGTAATGAATTAGAACGATCTGAGTGGATTATATGAATGATTAGGTGAAATAAGTAAGGAATGGTATTCTATAACTTCAAATTCTAAGAAAAAAGTAAAATCGTAATCAAAATATCGATTAAAAATGAAGAACGAACGAAGAACGCGAAGAACACGCGAAGAACGTTGTTGATGGACAAATTTAAAACCATCGTAGGATAATTATTGTTGATGGACAAGTTTAAAACCATCGCGTATAAGTTAGTTTCTTATTACTTGGTTAGGAATGGTAGAAGCATTCATGAAGAACAGATTAAAATTGAGCTATAACAAAGTTATGGCAAAAATTCGTAAAAGAAGAACGAGAATTAGAAAGTTAGTAAATAAACCCGAACGTGTAGGGTTTTATAAGAATGTAAGAGAACATATAAAATGTGAGTTGTGGACATAAGAACGAATGAGTTTCGAGTTTGGATGACCGAATTACGGACGAAAGAACGACGAACGTTAAAAACGTAAAACTAACAAAGAGCGAAGATTTAAGCCAAGTGACTGGCACGTTAACGGATTCAGAATGAAGTTCTGTTCGAGGGTAATGGAAGTACGTAAGATAAGGAAGAGAATGGCTTTAGAACGTCCTTGTTCTGAGTTATAACGAATAAGTTATAGAATCGGGAAGTACGCGTGCTAACCAATTTCTAAGACTTAGAAAAATTTTCTAGGTTTTGTGCTCGGCGCCGCAGCGCCAGTCAAGCCTTGGGATGCGGCACTGCAGTGTGAGGCCTAGGCCATCAACTACTGCTGAGTGGCGTCGCGACATGAGAAATAGGGAAGAGAGTGGCACGCAACACACACGACCTCGGCGATTAGACATCGCAGAGTGGTGACTGCAATAAGAGTAAAAGGAAGGGGCGTGGCATTTGTTACCGTGCTGGTCAGAGGAAAAAGCCAGTGATGAGTTTTTAAGTGCTTAATTACTGGGGGATGTGCAAGAAAGAAATACGAACATGTAGTTCAACTAATTTAACACTTAATCAAGTGTATTAAACCTTTAATGAAGGTTGAATGAAAAGATTAAACGAGATTAAAAGACAAAGAATGTGAACGCGGATTACGAAACCAATATTCGGGGACCGTAGTCGCGATAAACGAATGTGAGGGATTTCTATGATGGTGATTCCTTAGACGTTGATTGACGAAGGTAATGTATAACGTTTCAATGTTATGACGTGGTAATGAGAGATAAATGTAAAGCATTTAGACGTTATGAACGCAACGCTGTTGCGATGAACGATCGGTCTTAGCATACAACGAACCGTATGGATTTGACATTAAGAAAGAATATTAAACATGGGGTTCAGGTGATGAGTAATGAATGAAAGTGTTAAAACCTTAGATAAAGGTTGAATGAAAGATTAAGAGAGGAACAACGTAAACGTTGAATACGTAAATGATTCTCGTGAATCGTAATCACGTCAGGCGAACGTTCTAAGTATACATTGGTTGTATGACTTAGACGTTGACAAAGGTAGTAAGTAAGATATGAATTATCAAGAAAGCCGTAGCGATCGGTAAGAAGAATAATGAAAGCCGAATGAGAGTTGGATGAGAATGTTAGAATGGAATGTAAGCGTGGAACACTTGAACCGACGTAAAGGTTAAGTGTACGCAAATATTAAACGGGTAGAACCTACACCCCGTGTATGGTTTGACCGTAAGGTAATGAAGATCAATAATTAAACCTGTGAACGGTAAAGAAGCTGAATTAAGGACAAGTACGTATAACGTAAAGAAGCCGAGTTAATGTTTATAACTTGGATGACGTTTCGAGTAGAATTAACCAGACGTTGTAAGATAAGAATAAGGTAACGTAAAATGGATAACGCTATAAATGCGTAGAATGAATATTGAATGATCGTTCTGAGTATACAAAGGACTGTATGACTTATTCGATAAAGAATGAATCCTGAGGTATGACATTTAGTTGCCAGAAAGCCATAAGGAATATAAAATGGACTTGCATAAGGAATATAAAACGGACTTAACGAACATTATAGTTAATAGTTCGGATAAGCTAAGATGGATTTAGGTTGTAGTACAATTGTAACCTTTGATGGTTGACATATGGGAGTTGGGCTAAACAATTCCTTCAGAGAGCGAAGATATATACAAAAGCGAAATGAGATCTAACTCATTGTTATGGGCGGTAGAGAGGAGAAGGAACTTTTTGTTAGTTGTTTGTGGGAAACCACTCAGAGTACCATATGGACTACTAGCAGAGACGCGATGTGTGCTGAGTCCTAGGAGAGTTATAAGAAGAAGATAAGACTGTAAATCATCGAAGATGATGAATGTATTGAGTAAGACATCTCCGTATGTCATGAAGACGTTAACCGGTAAAGGAAGTTGGTCGCGTAAACTTAGTTTGTAAGAACACGAACCCTAAGAAGTAAAGTTACGTAAACCAATAAGTAAGTCAAGTATATGACTAAGTGGTGTACGTGTTATTTCCTTATATGTTTTATAGGGATCGGAATGAGTAGTTCAGCGTAAGCTGTAGCTGTGCGTAAGGCAAGTTTCCTAACTTCATTCATATTTTAAATGAATGCTAGTTTCTAAAACTTCTCAGATGTTGAACTTGAGAAGTTCTGTCTATTTGCAAATGTGTGATATTTGTACAAGGTGTTAGAATATATGAGGCCTTGTGCCACAATTTGAACACTTCGGTGTTTCTGTGAGATGAACTGTTCTATGATTGAACTGTTCAATAAGAGAATGTTCTGTTTATACATGAACCATTATTGTTAAGTCTATGCTATTGATTCTAGCCAGATAGAATGTGTATGAAAGAAAGTAGAGAATTAAAGTATTTCAAAGTGAATGTGACTAATGTTTTAAAATGATAGGAATCGAGATTATTCCTATTATTCAAGCTGCTTCATAACCTTTGTTCGGTTATTGAGGTCTTAAAAGAATGTTTGAATTCTTAAAGTTGTTTGTTCAACTGTTATGATTTGCTGGGCAACTGAATACTCACACTTGCTTAAAATAAAAACATTTTCAGCGAACGATGTTAGAAGAACTTAAGGATCCCGTAAAGATCAAGTTGATCGGTATCTAGAAGAAGTACTATTCATTATATGAATGAGCGTGAAGATCAAGCGAAGACTTATAATATAGAATGATAAAATTAAACTATAGAATAGTTTAATGAATGATTATGTATCCTTGGTGGCGGATAAAAGTCACTTGTACAAGATGTAAAGAATAATGTAATTATCATTATTTGTAATGGAAGAGGTTATAAGGTTTTAGAACCTGGGATTTGAGGGTGTATGTTGTTATATTTAGCTATATAATGATGTATATTTGGAAGAAGATGGGATTGTGATGTACGAAATCCAGATGTGAAAATAGACCGAATTTTGGGGCATTACAACGATTATGTCATTAACTTCTTAAATAAATATTCTTCCTTATATAGTGTGACCCTTTAGGTTCTCCATATTAAACCGGTTGTGAATAAATCAATTAGAACAATTCTAATCTTATTTAAATAAATAAATTAAACTATTAATTTATTTAAATAAATAATATTTATTCTACAATAGGGATAAGCCTCCTAGCGATCATCGACTTTCCCGATAATATAGATTTCAACATTAATCATGAAAGAACCTTTGAGTAAATAGGTTACCGTACAATTCAATCCTTCTACCATACAATGTCCCAATTAAATATAAGACATGGAATTACTGTCAAGTCTTATTTTATTTAATTATATGTATTTTGACTCTTAAATGTACAACTCCAAATAATGCAAATTAGAAACTCATTTCTAATTTCATTCTGCCTTGGCCAAGGACTACTTAGTTGTCATTCATCGAATCACATAGGACATTTCTCTTCTTTTACTAGAAGTGGTAGATTCTTTATTGATCATACATTATCTCCATGTACAACTTATTATACCCAAGCATACCTTTTGATATACCCTAAGGGTCTTAAGGAATAAGTCAAAGTATAACTCATCATACACAAGATACTATGATGATCTCAAGTCCAAGGATCACTTGTACTACTATCACTATAGGAATTCCTAGTGATAGACAAGTAAAACTCCATTAGGTATTCCTTAGCGAGCCACATTCAGTGAACCTATTCTCTAATAAGCACCTACATACTTGCTTTAGTGTCTCCACATAAATGATCATGAGATCAATCATCCTCATCCAATGAGCAAGCAACGTATGTACCAATCTATCCGGATTCACTAATCCCCAATTTAGTAATCCAACGATTGGGAACTATTTTAGTTTTAAGCTTTCTAAGAATTTAGATCTCATTAGAATGATCATCATCATTATTCTAAAAGCATTGCTTAAAACTATGGGTTTATTACATATTATAAAACAACATCATGTAGATAATTAAAAGCCTTTAATAAATTAATACTTTTTATTAATAAATGAATAAGATTGTTATAAAGTATATGCTTTATCATCAAACATGATTGGCTTGTGTGCATACTACTTTCAATCTCCAACTTGCACTAAAGCCAATCGCCATGGTATCTTATACCCTTCTTCTCTAAGTGACGATTATCCTGCTGTTGGATAAGCTTTAGTTAATGGATATGTAATGTTGTTCTTGAGAGTCCACTATCTCTATAGTGATTTCCCATCTTTCAATGATTCCTATAATCAAATGAAAGTGCCACAACACATGTTTAGATCCAAGATGAGACTTAAGAACTATTCCTAGTTCTGTAATGAACTTTTCATCCAAACAATCAACTTGTAGCTTCATTTATAGCTATATACTTTGTCTTTATCACTAAACTAGCAACTCTTTATTGTTTGAAACCTTTCCAATTCAATGCACCACTGTTCAAGGTAACACTTTACCTTAAAGTGGATTTTTTTTCGTCTTGGTCTGTCTGAAAAACTTGAGTCTGTTAAGCCCTCTAGTTTTAATTTAGACCCACCATAAATATGATCACATCCTTAGTGTCGGTTAAGTACTTTAAGATGTTTTTCAATGACTCATAGTGAACTTCTCCAGAATATAACGGATCAATATCAGGTCTCATACATTTCATTGCATACATGATAGTTACTCATGCGATCTCTCTTTTATGAGTCTATGGGGACTATTAAGAGAGATACACTTCATGACTCATCAATATGAGATAACTCTTGGAGTTTGCCATGCTAAACGACTTTAGTTGCCATGCTAAACGACTTTAGCTTCCATGCTAAACGACTTTAGCATCAAATAAATATATGTTCCTTGGGTTAAGTCGAGCATCCTCTTAAATCTATCTATATAGATTTTTATTCCCAATAACCATACTCTTCCCAAATCATTCATGGAGAAATGTTTAGAAAACTTTATCTTTACTGATTCTAGCATTGACATGTTATTCCTTATCCGTAGTATATCAATATATAATACTAGGAATGTCACGACGCTCCCACTGACCCTTTTGTACACACTAGGTTCATTCTTATTTGTGATAAAATCAAACTCTTTTGATTTGTTTCATCAAAATGAATGTTCTATTTTTGAGAAGATTGCTTCAATCCATTTCTCTGAGTGTCTACAACTCTTACCTCATCGTATGTAACCGGATCATCATCTTCTATGATGCGTACCTCATCATCATCATTTATGATGAATCCATACCTCCCAGGTATCTTCGGTACTATTTCAGATTTACGATTCGGTTGTGGTACAATAAGTCTATCTACAAGTTCCTCTTATTTGAGTTATAGTGTTTTGTGGTTCTTGAACTCTTCAAGATTCTATTATCCTCCCACTAGCCCCTTCAATGATAAACACATTTATCTTAGAAGGTAGCGTGTTTTGCAACAAACACCTTTTGCTAAGTAGGATTATAGAACATATATCCTAAACTTACTTTAGGATGTCCCACAAATCTGTACTTGTCAAATTTTGTCCCAAGCTTAACCTTTGAAACCTTTTCACATAAGTTGGATAACCCCTTATCTTAACATACTTAAGATTAGGAATCCTCCCTGTCCATAAATTTTATGGAGTCTTGGGGTCGGATTTTGAGGTTACCTTTTTGTAAATATGCAGTCATTTCTAGGGCATGACCCTAGAAGGATACTGGAATTTCGGTAAAATCATTATGGACCGTACCATGTCCAACAAGGTACGATTTTTCCATTCAGATACATTAATCAATTATTGCGTATCAAGAGGCGTCCATTGTGAGAAAACCATTTGAGATGATCTAGAAACTTATTGCACAAGTATTTATTCCTTGGTCTAATCAAAGAATCTTAATACTTTGCCAATTTGTTTCACTTATGAATTCTTTGAACCTTTCAAATAATTCACACTTGTATTTCAGCAAATACACACATTCAATTCTTTGAATGATCATCTCCTTTTCTTATACTAGTTTGTTTAATTTGCAAAATTATTTTCACGTAAGTCAAGTATACAAAATCCATTAAGTAATATTTCAGTTCTATACAAAACATTATTATTATAAATAGAACAACAATTGTTCTTAATTATAATACCAAAGATTTCACTGTCCAACAATAAAATGGAAATAATTTTTCTAACAAGAACTGAAATACAATAACAACTTATTGACTTAATAGATTTACCCGTAGGCATTGCTAAACTATAAGTTTCTATGGCTAATGTGGCAACCTTTGTTACATTTCTCACACATAGGATTACTTATATTTGTTTAGCTTTCTACTTCTGCTTGGTCCTTTCTTAAATCTATATTTATGATAACCAAAACCGGTATCCAATACCCAAGTAGAACCTTGACTTAAAGAAAAATTTATTTTAATTACGAACAAAAACTATATTTATAACCGAAGCTTCACTAAGCTTCTTTTGGTTATCCTCTGCAAGATGCTTCTTACAGTTTCTTTCTAGTGTCCAGGCTTATTATAGTGGAAGCAAACTCCTTTGCTATCTGTATTAGTTTTGTTCTTATTATCCATTATTTTTACCTTTTTATTAGCCTTCTTTGAATCGCTCTTCTTTTCAGAAGATCATTTGGCCCCTACCAGTAAGACTTGATCTTTCTTGGTTGGAAAGTGACTCTCAACATTTTTCAACATGTTAAGCAAATCATCGAGGCTGATATCTAGCTTGTTCATATGAAAAATTCACAACAATTATGAAAGGAGTCCGGGAGTGAGTGCAAGATCAAATCTTGGCTCAACTCTCCATCCATGACAAAACTTGTTGTCCTAATTGTTCAATTAAATTGATCATGTTTAGGACAAGTGTCTGTAGTATAGTGGTGTTGGTCATTATAGATCGGAAGGGCTCCTTAGATATCTGATATCTATTAGTCCTACTTTCCTCACCATCAACTACTTGACGCGTAGGAGTATAGTAGGAGCATCCATAGTTTCATGCTGACGCTAAAACTCGTTACTCATAGATGTGAGCATGATGCATTGAGCTAACTGTGCACCATCTTGTCACTTTCTAAAAGTAGCAATCTTTCCTCAGAGGCATTGTTTGCAACCATTACAGGGATAGGCGTATTAAGGACATAAGATAGTTTTTCAGTCGTGAGAATTATTCTCAATTCCTTAACCAGTCCGTTTAATACGGTCCGGATAAATAACATCTAATATGCTTCGCATTGATAATAATTTAGACATTGTAAAATCCTGTAAATGAATTTGTTATTAACAACATTTTAGCATACATTCTTTTATTAATTACCAAAATAAATTAGGTCTTGTTTTAAATTAGTATCTCCCACTATTTTCATCAAACTATATTACCCTCATTTATATAGTTTGGCAAAATCTAATTAAAGATTTGCTAGTGAGATTAAGGATCCCATTTCAAATATATATAACCTTGTGTGTGCACAAAAAACTATATATAAATAAATAGGTAGACAACTCTTGTCAATTACATCAACTATACATCTCCTTTTATTTTGCCTCTTAAATCATAATGGTCAAGTGAGTGCACATCCGAACTAAATTGATTTAAGTTAAGTCAGACCCAGCATTTTCAATAAGTGAAGAGAAAATTACAGCCCTTGTGTGTGCACAACAAAGCAGTAATGTTTAATTCCTTATAAACATCATATGTAATAAAAATAACATCTTAAATATTTAATACCTGCCTTGTGTGTGCACAACAAACTCATATTAAATATTCAATACTCGATTGTTTCTATCATGCTAGAAGGCGATGTTCGATATTCTAAATATCTTTGAACGTTACAACTTAATATAAAAAATTTGAGGGATTTGTTATTAATTTATCTCATCTTGTTTAGCATGCATGCACATATATATATATATATAAAATACGCGTCATATTAATCAACATATGAAGCATGTTTACATAATATATAATTTATATATATAGTATAAGCATGCAAATATAGAATACTATATTCTACCTGGATTGATTATGGACTTTATTCTAGTTTGGTTCACTAGAGCCACCAAGTGAACCAAAAGGTCAAACCTAGGGGTGCAAGAATTAATATTTAAATATAACTATTACATTTAAACCCGGGCTCTATTACAAATGGGTCTTCAAGTGCTCCTTGCTCCTTGATCTCCAATTCTTCAAAATTAATTCTAATTATTCCTATTACAAAACTATTAAAAATAAATAGAAACCTTGATTAGCAGTCAAGGGGAAGTACATAGGAGGGAGATAGAATTTACATTAAGAAAAATTAGAGAAGACGAGGTACGCAGACCCCATTTAATAAAACTCATACATTTATGCATCCAACTAAAATAAAATCCAATCACATTAGTGAATAGTCCATAATCAATCTCATTTATTATCATACACATCTATATATGTATTAATAAATAACATTCATCTCATGAATAGTAAACATTCAATATATATTGATATCATTTAATGAGCAAATTTAGTTAGCATAAAATCTAATTTTGAATCAAAATAAACTCTTTTATTTTGATCCAAATTTAAATCAAAATAAACCTCTTTTATTTTAATTTATCCAATTTTGAATAAAATAAACTATTCATTTTAATCAAAATCTTTATTCAAAATAACTCATTTATTTTAATTAATTATGGAATCCAATTCCAAGTAAAAAAAAACTCCTTTATTAAAGGAAACACGGATTCTCTTTCCTATTCACAAATAAACTCCTTTATTTTGAATAATGTGAAATCTTATTCCATATCTAAATAAACTCCTTTATTTAAGGAAATATGGATTCTCTTTCCTATTCACAAATAAACTCCTTTATTTTGAATAATATGAAATCTTATTCCATATCTAAATAAACTCCTTATTTAAGGAAACATGTAATCCTTTTTCAACTCCAATTAGTTATCATGGAATCCAATTCCAACTCTAATTAGTTATCATGGAATCCAATTCCAACTCTAATTAGTTAGCAAGAAATAAACTTTTTTTATTTTAATTATAAAATAATTAAGAATATTATATGTGTGCGCCCCCAAATCTGGGTTACCAGACCCCCGAGTTTGGTGCTCACGATCCACAATATAAATAACATTTAACTACCCATTTAATTTATAAATAGTAATACCTATCACATTATTAACTGATATAGTTAATACATCACCCCAGGTCCTCCAACTCTAATTAGTTAGCAAGAAATAAACTTTTTTTATTTTAATTATAAAATAATTAAGAATATTATATGTGTGCGCCCCCAAATCTGGGTTACCAGACCTCCGAGTTTGGTGCTCACGATCCACAATATAAATAACATTTAACTACCCATTTAATTTATAAATAGTAATACATATCACATCATTAACTGATATAGTTAATACATCACCCCAGGTCCTCTAACCATAACATTACAAACTTACCCTTAGATATACCAAAAAGGATTTACAAACATAACATATAATAATGTTATTCATAACTAATTTATTACAATGCCTTTGCCTTTATCCTTCGCAGCACCTCCTGCAACTTCGTCCCTAGCTAAAATATTTTATTTAGCAAGGGTGAGCAACAAATTTACCCCGCAAGTTAAGATATACAATAAATGTATAATAATCAGAACAACAGACTATCTATTTTGATAGAATAAAACCAAAGTTCGGGGAACTTTGAAATAGTTGAACAAAACTTTAATTATTAACAAGTCTTCTCGCATTTTATGCAACAATAATCCGATAATGAAAGAGTAAAATGCTTTCAAAGTTTCTACGATATTCGATTGAATAATCAAGAATCAATTCTACGCATTAAAAAAGTGGAGTGTTTTCCAGATTTATACTGAGCGATCAACTGGATCTTGAACTTCTCTTCTCGAGTAAATATCAAAGATTTGACTTTGATATACCCAGGTGTATCAAATAATCATAAAGATTAAATCATACCCCTCTACAAGTACTTAGAGCCGGACAACTCCTAGTACCCTATATTATGCATAATACTTAATCGCGCGCAAAGGCCGAATATACGACCAATAAAATATTCCCTTTATATAAAAGGTTGTTCTTCTCAGTCTCAGAATCAAGATTTGATTTAAGAACGAAATACTGTGATTTCATTTTCTAATTACATCTCGATCTAGCCGAAATAATTGGCATCAATCTGTCAATAGTAATTGAATTCTCTTCTCGAACCTATCAAGTTTTAACAAAAGTTCGTCTAGCCAGAATAATAAGCTAAGATATATCTCAACATAATTCGACAATAAGCAGAAATTATCTGTACTGTCAATTCTATCTTCTACGGATATCAATATCCAATAACAGTTATTCTACGAATGTATATTTTTTGAATCAACAATTCAATTTGAATGATTAAACATGCACTAACTGTGAATAATCAACAATAAATTCTTGGACGTGGTCTAATTAACAATAATTAACCACCATAATAATTGAATAATATTAACTCAAGGTTGAGTTAGGAAACTTGCCTCTTTCGCTGATTACAGCTACACAATATAATTAACTGTGTTCGTAAGACTTATAATCAACAATGTCGGTCTCACAATTAGCACAATCATTTATAACACACAACACTATAATTCACAGTCAATCTTTCTCCTAGGCACATTACCACAAAGCCACATCAATGTTTATAACCTATATAAACACTAAACAAGTCTATATAGTTCGGTCTGGTTGGACTTCGGTCTTATCTCGGTGTTCTAATCACCATATACGACAATTAACACAGCTATTATCAACTAAATTCGATTTCTAAGCTTCAATATTATTTTAGATAAATCAGATATCATTAATAATATTTTTCAGAAGTTTTTAATAATTTAGAAGCAATTATTATACTTTATAATAATTTTTCAAACACTTAAATCATTTTTAAATGATTTTTAAACCAATAAAATCATTTTTAATTCATTTATTTAATATAATAATTAAATAAATCTATTATCATTAATATTAATTTATTAATGAGAATTCTCCTAAAATATCGAAAATTATATTTTATAATTCTAAATATTTTCTAACACTTTATTCTTATTTAAAATGATTTTTCATAATATTAAATTATGAAATAAACAATAAACAAACAGTGTAGATCTAGCCTCTCAATGTCATGGTCATACAATAAACAAACAAATAGATCTAGCCTCTCAATGTCACTATCAGATCACATCTGGGTTTTCTGGGTAACCCAGAAACCCAGACAGTGTCGAGTTGACACTTTCAAGCTCGATTTCCTTTATGTTCTGGTCATGGTTCATGCTGTTTAATGGTTCAAAGTTAGAGTCCACATGTCAAGCAACAATACTACAACAACAGATCGAATAAACAACAACAAGATCACAAGTTATAGCTTGGTCAAAGGATGTCAGAAAAACGTGTTCTTCCCGTTTCTGGAAATTCCAGAAACTGCAAATCAGGGTCAAGTTGCCTATTTTGAACACCTAATCTGATCAATATGTGGATGTTTTAAGAGGTCTAAAGTGTGACACCCCCAAATCCAGGTACTTCATTCCCACAGGATCTGGTGTTCACTTAATCAAACATTCATATCTAACTACCCAATCACAATAAAACTGGATAAATAAAACATTTCCCATTAAAGGGTTACATAATAAAATCTCCCAGGTTATCTAACATTTAAATACAATCATTCAAATGCGGAAATTAAATAAACTTCATTAAAACCAAGTCTAAGATCATCATAATAAAAGTCTAAAGTAAAAATTACAAGTCTTCATCACTTGCACATTTTTCCCTTTCCTTTGCTAGACGAAGGTTCATCTACCTTCTCTTCTTTAGCTGCAATGAGTTTATAAATATGCAAGAGTGAGCAAAACAATTGCTCACTGGATATAATATGGAATCAACAGGAGTATAGCAATAATAACTGCCAAAATAGGTTCATCAACAATGAATAGCACTCTATCAACAATGATCAGAAACTGAAATCCCAAGATATGGAAAATATACATCACTGAGGGTTGTAAGACCACGAACTACGTCCACAGTTGCAAGTAATCTTTCAACTCCAACTTTAACAGTCATAAGACTATAAGGACCTCGTACTTAGGGGGATCAGCCCTTCGTACAATGTATTGTACACAAACATTTTAACGCTATGCGTAAGTTAACCCCTATTCATAACAATAGGGTTGTTCATCTCAGTATTAAGAGTAAAAGTCCGCACCAAAGGAAGTTTGGTTTGGATAAGCTTTCAAGGTAATTTGGAATTCAATGAACATCAACTAGGGATTAGTTGAATAAAACCAATAACATTATACTATAGAATAATCGTGATTAAATCAATCATAGTAAACTAAAGTCATGCTTTAGGAATAATCTAAGAGCATACAATTTGAATAACTATAACACCTTGCTTGAACAATACTAAGCCAAGGTTAATTAGAATTGAATACTAAGCATGCATAGCAATTTGATCAATAAAAATGTTCAACATTAGAATATATAAATTTTGCATGCTAAACAACAAGTTAAATACAAGAATAACTTGATCAAGAATAACTTACATCATTATATCATAATCGAATTGAAAATAGTAGTTTGATTAACAAGATAATAGATTAGACATCTTGCTCAATGTAAAAAGAAAGTTTAGAAAACTTGCTTCATTCATAAGGTAATCTAATTGGAAACCATAATTAGTTCAACAAGATAAAGGATTAGAAAACTTGCCTTGTTCGTAGGCTAAACCGAATCAATACGAATTACAATATCCTATAAACATATGTCATCATGACATAGTTAGCCATTACCATTTTACAACCATAACTAAGTACGTACATCATTTAAAAATTGGATTTTAATCACATAATCAAGTTATAACACAAGTTAATCCTTAATAACATAATTATTCATAGTATAGAAATACTAAAATCAACATTTTACAGTCCTACTATCATCACATACCTTTTCTTAAAATTTTGTGTACAAAAGGTACTTTGTCAGATTATTTCGCTAACTTTCGTGCTGTACATGAGAACAAAGCTACAAGGCCTCACTCATTTAGTGCGTGAAACTAACATCTTCTTTGGTACACACAGCTCTTAAGCTGCAGATTTAATTGACGACTTAATAGTCAAGGAGAAAAAGCCAATTTTTGCCTACAAGCTCGTTTCTAACAGACCAAATAGCATATAATTCATAAAAAACTTCATCTAAACAAAATTCAAGAATTCTTAACATGTTTCTATCCATACAACAACATAAACAACAAGTTTAAAACATCCAATTTCACTATTTTTGATAAAAACTCACTTTTTGATATTTCAATAAAAATCAACACTGTAAATTTCGTTTTTCAACCAAAACCATTAATTTAAAGCATTTTATCAAAGTATATACATACTCTAACAAATTGAATAGCCAATTTATCAATAAAACAACTAAACAACCCATAATTTCTATTTTAACTAAACAATATATAATCACAAAAAACTCTCGGTAAAATATTTTTTCTTCACAAATTACATACATATCATCAATTCATTGATTATAATCATATATATCCTATGAAAATAACCTTATAACACTAGTTTATCACATGAACACACATAAAATCAACAATTATCTTATCACAAGAATTTTACAGAGAAATAGGAGAAAGCTAAAACTTTTAAAACTAAAAGAAATAGGAGAATACCTTGAAGAAGATGATGATGGCTATTCCTTTCTATTCTCAAGCTTTTCTTCTCACCAATTCCCTAGCCTTTCTTCCTCTCTTCTTTTCTTCTTCTCTTCTTCTTCTCTTCTTCTTCCTCTGAGTTTTTCTCTTTTCTTCCTAACTCTAACTACGTACTAAACATCTAACGTATATATAATATATATTAATTATATAATATAAATATAGATATAACTGATATCAGTTATATAAGTTTTGAAAACCAAAAGCCATAAGGCTTGTTTGGCTAGTCACTAAAAAATAACCAATTAATCTTTAGGCCTTGTTTGGTAGAACACAATTAGAATAAAGACTTAATAAGCAATAGGCCTTGTTTGGCAAAACTGAATTAAAACTCCTTTAAGTTATTTTAATAACTACTTTATAAAAGGTTATTTATCACACTTTAAATTTAATTAAATTAATTCTAAAAACAATTTATTACATCACTTTAACACATAATTCAATACCACAAAATTATAATTTTCTATATAATTATAACTTTATTTAATCAACTAACACGACCTTTTTAATTATAAATTCTAATAAAAAGAATAATAATTCAATTAATCAAAACTTTCTAGCATAAAATAATTAATTTCCTTAATTATTTATTTAACAAATAGCTAACCAAATTGAATCAAATTTGAACAATTATTTATTTAACAATAAACACATCCATTAAATACTTAAATATTTCAATAAATATTTAATATAATAATAAAAGTTCTGGAATGTTACATCATTCCCTCCTTACAATGATTTTGTCCCCAGAATCACAATTCAAACAATTCATTCGTCACATTCTTCCCTACTTACAAAGATTCTGTCCCCAGAATCAAAGACATAGATTAAACAAACAACTCAAGGTAATTCTTCATCATTTCAGCTTCGAGTTCCCACGTGGCCTCTTCCACATTGTGGTTCCTCCATACTACCTTTACAGAAGGTATCACCTTATTCCTGAGCACTTGTTCTTTTCTGTCGACTATCTGGATAGGAACCTCTTCATAGGACAAGTCTTTCTGAAACTGTAATGGTTCGTACTCAATTACGTGCTTGTAATCAGGTTTATACGGTCGTAACACCAACACGTGAAAAACATTATGAATGTTTTGTAATTATGGATGTAGAGCTACCTCGTAAACTACCTCTCCAAATTTCCTAAACACTTCAAAGGGTCCAATAAACCTCGGACTTAGTTTCCCTTTTTTACCAAATCGAATCTTCCCCTTCCAAGGAGAAACTTTTAGGAACAAGTAATTTCCTACATCGAACGCACGATCTTGTCTGTGTTGATCAACATATTTATTTTGTCTGTCTTGAGCAGCTATCAATCTTGTTCTGATGAGTTTGACAACCTCAGCAATTTGTTGTACCGATTACGGTCCTAACGATTGGCGTTCACCGACTTCATCCCAAAGACTGATGGAGTTACGCACCTCCTGTAGTATAATGCTTCATAAAGGCGGCATCTGCCGATGCTAAGCGTGGTAAGCTTTATTATTGTAGGAAAATTCCACCAACAGTAATTGTTCATCCCAGCTTCCTTTGAAATCTATGACGCATGCTCTCAACATATCTTCCAATGTCTGAATCGTTCGTTTGCTTTGGCCATCTGTTTGTGGGTGATATGTCGTACTCATTCGCAACTGTGTTCCCATATATTCTTGTAGTCTCTTCCAGAAGTTTGATGTGAACCTCGGATCTCTATCTGACACAATTAACACTGGAACTCCATGTCTCGACACGATCTCTTTAACATATAACTTTGCCAGCTGATCAAGATTGAATCTAATCTTTATTGGTAAAAAGTGTGCAGATTTTGTCAATCTGTCCACTATCACCCAAATCGCATCGTATCCTTTCTGAGTTGTTGGAAGACCTACCACAAAATCCATTGTGATATGTTCCCATTTCCATTCCGGTATCTCCAACGGTTGAAGTAACCCGCTTGGTCTTTGATGCTCGGCCTTGACTCTCTGAAATGTCAAGCACTTTGCAACGCATTCTGCAACGTCTCTTTTCATATTTGGCCACCAAAAATGTCGTCGCAAATCTTGATACATCTTCGTACTTCTTGGATGAATTGAATATCTAGAGTTATGAGCTTCGGTCAAGATGTCTTCCTTAATATCTGGTACTGCTGGAACCATATTCGTCCTTCAAATCTTAGCATCCCCTCAGTATCAACTTTGTACTTTATTTCTTTTCCCTCGACCACACTTTCTCTTATTGTTCTGCATTCCTCATCCTGCAGTTGAGCGTTCTTTGTAACATCTTTCATCGGATTCTATTGGAAATTTGATTTCCAACTCTAACCTTGACATTGCTGTAATAAGCTCCTCCTTATCAGTTAACAACATTAACTTTTCCCTGCCTTTCCTACTCAAGGCATCTGTAACCACGTTTTCTTTGTCTGAATGATAAAAGATCTCACAATCATAATCTTTTATCAGTTCCATCCATCTTCTTTGACGCATGTTCAGGTCCTTCTGTGTGAAAATGTACTTCAGACTCTTCTGGTCCGTGTAGATCTCACATTTCTCTCTGTAGAGATAGTGTCTCCATATCTTCAGAGCAAACACAACCGCCGCCAACTCTAAATCATGAGTCGGATACCCTTTTTCGTAATCTTTCAATTGTCTTAATGCATACGCGATGACTTTACCGTTTTGCATAAGGACACACCCTAATCCCTTGTATGAAGCATCACTATACACTATAAAATTTCCTGTATTATCCGGTAACGACAACACAGGTGCCATACTTAGCTTCTTTTTCAATTCCTGGAAACTTTCTTCACACTTCTCCGTCCAAATTTTTTTTACAGATTTCCTCGTCAAATTTGTCAATGAAGTGGCAATCTTGGAGAAATCCTGGATAAACCGTCTGTAATACCCTGCTAATCCTAAGAAACTTCTCACTTCTGATGGAGTTCTTGGTTGTTCCCAATTTATCACAGCTTCAACCTTTGATAGATCCACTGAAATTCCATCCTTATCAATTACGTGCCCAAGAAATTGTACACGTTCCAGCCAAAATTCACATTTAGAGAATTTCGCATACAATTTTCTTTTCTTAGCGTCTCCAGCATTAGACGTAAGTGTTCTGCATGTTCCTCTTGAGTTTTAGAGTACACCAGAATATCGTTGATAAACACCACCACAAACTTGTCCAAAAATAGTTTAAACACCATGTTCATCAAATCCATGAACGCTGCAGGGGCGTTTGTTAAACCAAAAGACATCACCAAAAATTCGTAATGTCCATACCAAGTTCGGAATGCCGTCTTCGGTACATCCTTCTTTCTTACCTTCAGTTGATGATACCCACTTCTCAAATCTATTTTTGAGAAATATCTAGCACCCTTCAATTGATCAAACAAGTCATCTATTCTCGGCAATGGATATTTATTCTTAATAGTGACTTTGTTTAACTCCCTATAATCAATGAAAAGATGCATTGACCCATCCTTCTTCTTTACGAATAACACCGGTGCTCCCCACGGTGACACACTCGGCTGAATGTATTTCTTGTCCAACAGCTCTTGTAGTTGTACCATCAGTTCTTTCATCTCCACGGAGCCATTCTCAGACGGGCTTTCGATATCGGAGCTGGTTCACGGTGCTAAGTCGATCACGAACTCGATCTCTCTCTGTCAAAGGAAGTCTGGAAAATCCTCCAGAAATACATCCACAAACTCCCTAACTACTGGTATTTCTTCCAGTTTCGCACCCTTCTTCTAAGTATCGACTATATAAGCTAAATAACCCACACAGTCTTGACTCAACAACTTCTTGGCCTGCATAATTTTCAGACATCTCATTTGTCTGGGAGATTTGCTACCATTGAATACTACCTTTGATGGAGTCATAAGGTTTACACATTTCTTTTGGCAGTCAATTATCGCTCCATAATTGAACAACCAATCCATTCCCAAAATAACATCAAACTCTCCTAGCCTGATAGGAATCAAATCTACCATCAAAATATTTCCCTTAATATTCACCCTACGGTTCTTGTATATGAACTAACCTAAGGAACTACTTCTTTACTCGCAATTTCTATGTTTAAAGGAAAATTCAATTCTTCACTAGGCAATTCTAATCTCTCATAGCAAATTCATCGAGATATAAATGAGCAAGTAGCACCGAATCAAATAATACATAAGCATCAATATCATTGATCGATAATAATACGACACCACATCCTTTGATTACATGAATCTTGCACAATCATGTTGAAGGTTCTGGCTGTGGGCTTATTTGTTGTTGTTGGTCCAGCAATAGCCAACGCACCTCCACTAGCATTTCCCTTGCTCCCATTTGACTCACCAGATCTCTTCTTAGGGCATTCATGAGCAAAGTGATCCTTGGATCCGCACGTGAAGCACACATTCTTCTTAGCTTGAGTGCAATTTGGGGCGATGTGACCCTCCAAGCCACAATTGAAGCATACTGCGTTCCCAAAGAAACACACTCCCTTATGAAACTTTTTTGCACGTAGCACATGCTTGAACTTCTTATTTTCTTTGGTTTCTTTCTTTGATTTCAGCTCCTCCATTCCCATTCCACTTTCTCTTCAGGTTGTTGCCATTACTACCGTTACCTCCACTCTTAGCTTCACCTTCACTTTTCGTCTTTCTCTACTCTTGATTATGCTTTGTTACCGCCTCGCCTCCACTTTCAGCGAGAATCGCCTTCTCCATCACTACTGCAAATGTCTTCAATTGGAACAGGGAGACCCTACTGTACAACCAGAGTTTCAGTCCCTGCTCAAACCTCTTCGCCTTACGCTCGTCTGTGCTGACCTGATATGGCGCAAATGTAATGCCCCGGAAAATCGAACATTTTGTAATTACTTTTAATAATGAATAAAATAGTATTATTTATTATTATTATGTGTTGAGAATGTAAAGTCCTCGAATCCGGATACTTGAAACCCGAACTCGGTACTTCACGATACCATTTCTATGAGCGGAATAATACTAATAATATTAACAATAATATAGATTTTCAAATTAATTTACATATTATCAGAGTTTAGTTCCCAAGTGCGAAACCTTTAAACATTCATTACATGATAATAATAATAGTATTTATCATCCTTATCATAAAGTTAGACTATTATATAGAATAGCTTAAACATTCATTCAGCAACTTTCCCTTTCCCCTTGTTCTTGGCGAGATCCTTGGGTTGTTCACACTTAGTGAAAACATTTAAATTAAGCAAGAATGAGCATTTGAGTGCCGACAAGTAATATCAACAATATCGAGTTAATTTGAAAGGATTAAATGTTTTCTTTGAAGCGAAACTTCTACAACGGATCAATAGTTGTGAAGTAAAGCTGGACCAATAATCAATAACATATCATTTTAAATTTTAAATTTTTTTGAAACTACGTCACGGACTATAAATGATGATCATTTGACGGACTATGAACATTGTTTTATATTTTTGAAAAGGTTTAAGCAGAACTTCATCATCGTAAGCGAAGTCATTTCTTCTGAACGCGGGGTGATCGGCCGTTATACCTGTATTGATCAATACTACATTGCTAGAAACGATATTATCGTTCATCCTTTGTCCGTAGTAAGCGCATAAAAATTTCCATGATTGGGATGTTCATAATGATCTTGAATCCATACCAAAATAATTCGGTTGGATAAGTTTTATCTTGTTCAACAACAACTTTAAATATATGTCTAAATTTGGATCAAATAGCTTAGGCGACCTTTATTTCGAGGTATACATACTAAGCAACTATAAGTATGTATCAACATGTGATAAAATATAATGATTATCCAAGTGGGGACACTTGTTTAACCATGTTATAGAAATTAATGAGCAGAATAAATAACTTGATCACTATTAGCAGAATAAAGGAAATTGTACAACAATTATTGTTTAATAGCTTACTTATCTGAGAATCATTGCATAAAGTATATACAAAGGTTGAAATATTTGAACAATTGAAATGAATAGTTTAGATATTATCTTATGCATGTCCTTAGCATAAAGTAAATGCAAAGGTTTAGATACTTTGCTTGTCTGCTGCTTACACAACTTAGATATATCTTTTATATCAAGTCCTATCATTAAATAGATCATTATGCGATTAGAATAATATATCATATAATACTGCTTATTGCAATCAGCACATTCCTAATCACATTGTCACATAATTTTAACACCATTGAATCACAAATAATTCACTTATCAAGTCAATCTATCTAAATCCGGATCAATTTACGAAATATGTTGGTTCACAAACAACTTTATCGAGAAATTATCGAGTCTATGACTCTATCTGAGTTATACAATATCCATTTGGATAACTTAAACACCGTCGCACTTTTTTTTCATGGCCTTATAATAATTTTTAAACAATTATTACCATTTATCATAATTTTGAAATATCGAGAATCATTATTAAATGATTTAAATAATAAACAATTCTATTATCATTAATATTTAATTAATAATAAACTATTAATGAAACCATTGCCAAAATATTAAGTTATTTAAAATAACTTAAACTATTTTTAAAACATTTATATTACCTTTAAATGATTTTTAAAACATTTAAAATTATTATTAAATAATTACCATTAATATTTAAATATTAATGAACTATTTATCTAAATATTAAAAGTCATTAATTATAACTTAAAATACTTTTAATTCATTTTATCCCTTTTAAATAAATTTTTAAATTAATAAAACCATTTTAAAACTATTTATTTAATATAATTATTAAATAAATTTAATATCATTAATCATTAAATAAATATCATTAATATTAAATTATTAATGAAATTATTCTTTTAAATATTAAAAGTTATATTTTATAACTTAAAATATTTTTAAACACTTTATTTTCATTTAAAATGATTTTTAAAAAATAAAATCATTTTTAAACTAATTTATTTAATATAATTAAATAATTTTTAATATTATTATTAATCATTAATTAATGAAATTAACCATTAAATATTAAAAGTTATATTTTATAACTTAAAATATTCTTAAATACCTTATTATTATTTAAAATGATTTTTAATATAATAAAATCATTTTTAATTTATTTATTTAATTCATTTACTAGATAACTTAATTATCATTAATATTAATTTATTAATGAAAATTATCATAAAATATTAAAAGTCATTGTAGATAACTTAAAATATTTTCATATATCATAATATAATTTATAAATTTTTAATGTATTTAAATCATTTTTAAATAATTTATTTAATATTATAATTAAATAAATTAAATACTTTTAATATTCCAAAAATATCAAATATTTATGAAATATATTTAAAATAATTAAAATATAATTTTCGAATTTAAAATAATTTTTAATAATTTATTTTGTATTTTTAATAATTAAAAACCCTTTTATCAATTTTTTATTAATTTTAGGAAATTATAAATAAAGCTGTCATTTGAAGATTGCTATATGATGAGAGGCAAAACTGCTATAGGTGTTCTTCATGTTCTTGATGAAACCAGATTTTTCATAGCGATGAACAAGGTATCGAGTTTGACCAAGATTTACGGTCATATCACGATGTTCTTGAGCGTCTTTATCATTCACATATTGAAGTACTAATGCTGCGACTACAAGATACAACAACTAAAATGACCAAACAACCTATAACAAAGTAGATCGGAGCCACGAACAAGTTTGCCGAGGAAGTTGTTCTTCATTTTACGGGTTACCCGAAATGAAGAAACGATTCGGACTAACTGTTTTGAGGCTTCCACCACTTCTGCAATCCGTGCTTTATTTTTGTGATTTATGAATTCTAGGTTCTAGCCCACATGTAACACTACACATCCGTTACTTAACATCAACAAAACAACAACGAGATCCATAAGATATACCTCGATCAAACCCTGACAGAAATAAACCAAATATTTTTCTGGAAATTTTCTAGAATTCATAATCATAATAGGATGGTCTACTTTGACCATCCACTACATTCGATTCTTATACTTTTAAGGAGATGTTAAGGCATAAGATTAAAGTTAATATACCCACTATAATCTGGATGCAACAAAGCGATAAAAAAACTAACAACATGCGGATCCGAGCCATCAAACTTCTGTCGTTGAAATGCAGGCAAGTTCTTATTTGCTTGAGAAAGTTCGGTCAATCTTAGGTCAGCGGTATTTGGTAGTGAATATCTTGCAATATAATACGGATTTATGCATGATTCTTGACCTAGATTAAAGAGGACATACCGGACTACAAGTACAAAGCTTTAAACAACAAAAATAGTTAACATATAAAGATTAAAGAGGCACGACATTTGCTTGTCGATTCAATGACAACAAAAATTTTCAGATTTTTCAAAAACTCAAATCTGAAGATTTTGATGATATGGATCTATCTAAAACCAACCCAGATCGTCATAATAACTTATAAACAACATGTTTTAACAATAAAAACTAACATCAAACAACAAAAATTTGGACAGATTCAAGCTAAGGTTTTTGTACCTTTGATGTCCAAATTCGATTTTGTGTTCTTTGATTTGGTATGGTTGATGGTGGGGCTTGGATTGGGGGGTGAAACACTTAAGAAATTAAGTATGCTTTAGAGGAGAGAGGTCAAGTATGAGCTTAGTGAATATTTGGGCAACAAAATAACATTTTCTCTCTCTCAATCCTTAAATAGACAATATAGATGCATGAATGGCTGAGATATGTTGCTGGTTTGCTGTCAATTTTGGGCAGGTAGAGTTGTTAGTTTGTTCACCCACTTCACCTAGAGTCAAAACCTAAGTTTGTAGCTTTAATAATGCAAAGGGGCAAAATGGTCATTTCCTTCAATTTCTAGAAAAGTGCCTTAGGGTTTAGGGTTTAGACATTTTAGTGTTTAGGGTTTAACATTTAACCCTTAAAGATTTAGCAACTAATATCTCCAAATTTAGGATTTAACAATTAGAGTTTATTACAAAAATAATAATATAAAATAACTAAATTTTAGTTTCTAAAATTAGACAATTTAGGTTTATTAATTAGATTAATTTTTTAATTACTTTATCTGATAACATTAGGGTTTAGATCATATAATTATCATTGACTTTGTTAATTTAGCAATTAGGGTTTCGATTTCAAATTAGGGTTTCGCATGACAAAATTAGGGTTTTAATCATTATGGTTTTAAATCACTAATTAGGTTTATTTTAATTAGCAAAATAAAACCTATCTTGCACGATATTAATCACAATAACTGATTCTCGTGAGATCATACCTCGGTTTAAATTTACGGATTAGGGTTTATTAAAAATTCGGATATAATTAGGGTTTTAATTTAATAATTAGGGTTTCTAATTATCATATCTTTAAGTAACACATAACATATATCCTATAACCCAAATATTTAACGTTCGTAAGTTTCCCATTTAAATTGATAAGCGAGTTAAATCAATTAATGCTGGGTTTGGTCGATATACCATAATTGACCGACCATCAACAAACATAATTTTTACAATTACATTATTATAGCTTTGAAAAATCAAAATATTATAATATTATAATATTATTATCATTCCTTGATCAAAACCCAAAATTAGGGTTTGGATTCCATATCTGATTTATACATTATCATTAAGTTAAAATAATTAACTTAATATCACGAACAAATTTATATAATGAAATAATTATTATAATTATTCTAAAATCATTTCATATATTATTTGAATAATATAAACATATAATTTCATGGAAAAATAATTAATAAAACATTTCTAATATAGAATTAATTACTATAAAAATATCACTTATAATAACCAATATTTCTAAAATAAAATTATTTACAATTAATAATGTAATACTTAAATTTTATTTATCAAACATATAATTATAATTACACATTACCTTGGCACATATCATTCATATTTATTTTTAATAATAATAAAAAAATTACACGCAAAATTTATGATTTATTTATATAGAAAATATCGGGTTGTTACAGAGAAGATGAATGTCATTCTATAACCTAGAAAAGTCGAAACGTCGTAGTATTTTAACTACGTGGGAGAATTAAAGTGTTTGAATTTCTAAAATGAAAATAAAAGATTTCCGAGAAATTTTTCAAAAAACACTATTCATCGATTTCTGCTCGGGAATTATTTTTGAACTTCCGAGAAATACGTAACGTTATAATATCGAGGTGATATTGATTATGTAATAATAACCTAAGTATGGAAAACGTAATATTTTGCATGTGGACCTAATTTGGGAACGTTAGGTTATTAAGCGTTAAAGGAAGAAAGTTGTGATCGTATAATGTGTATACATTATATGAAGTAATGAATGTAAGTATAATATTACGTATTGTATTACTATGTATGAAGAATGAGGTAACGTATATTACGATGTAATGTACGAGTTAGTATATGAAGATTATACGTGGGGTATAATTGTTAAGTTGTTAAGATTAAGTTAATGGACTTGTAGTATTATTAGCCTAATATAGAAGTCCAATTTAATGTGTCAATCAAGCCCAAGTGTTTGATTTATCATGAGTCCAAATTATGTAGCACAAGCCCATTAAGAGTGAAGCTTGATTAATTATCAAAGCCCAATGACTAAGCCATGATCCATGGGTCAAACCAAGTAGGAAATGGGTAAGCTTGATGGGCAAGGATTATGAGTAATGCCCAAGTACTTTATGTGATAAGCAAGTGTTGTGGCTAGCAAGTTACTTAGTGGTAAGGTAATGAATAGTAAGGAGGTTAGTAAAGGAGGTGAGGTGTTTAATGTCTAAAATGCCCTAGATTTGGATGGCCTATAAATACCAAGAACAATTCATTTTGTTGGTTGTTATTTCATCCAACTTTCCTCTCAAATATAAAGCTACTTATTTGGTATAGAGAATAAGTCACTTAAGACTTATCAGCCACTTCAACCTTTGCTAGTTTTCCAAAGTGAATTAAAGTCTTCAAGGGTAAGACTCATCTCTTTTATCTATATCTCTTCTATGATAGGATTGATAGAGGAGGAGGATGGTTTGATAATAGCATGTAATAAGTTAATAAGGAATGAACTTAAATCAAATAAGTTGAATAAGCAACTTGAACATTAATAAGTTTCTAGAACCATGAAGAACTTATCATATGTTGTCATATGATGTTTAATATGTTAAATATAGCATGAGAACTTTGATTGAAGGACTTAAGTTATTAATAAGTCATGAGCATGAAGATTTCTAGTTCATAAGTTAAATAAGTTAATGGCTTATGAAAATAAGTCAAAACCTACTTTGATTATAAGTTGGTGTAGTAAATAACTTGTAATGATCTTATGTTGATTAAAATCCATTTAGAACGCTTAGTAATGAAGATTTGCCGGAATTCACACGATTGGACGATAATTATCGTCGAATTCGTGAAATTCCCGGAATGAAAGTCGTATTTTGTATTTGAAGTCGGAAATGTTAGTTTTTGATGGAGACAAGTCATATTAGTCATTATAGAGTTGCGGACCCAAAAATGACCGGATTTCGACTTGAAACGAAGAAACGAGCATTGAACGTTCACGAACGTTTATCATTTTCGTTAAAAATGAACTCATGGGTGAATTTTTAGCAAACGAAGTCAAATAGATAAAATTCTTACATGAACGAGTAGATTATGAAACTTGTAAACCGTAGGCTTTTGAACGGACCAATTCGGACTTAAAACGAAGAAGTTATGCGTCCGGGAAGTTCGTAAAAATTCCAAAACTGAAAATTTTTTTGAGGCACAGAGTCCACGCTTGCAGCCATGAGGCGAACCCCTCAGACATCGCTAACTTCAGGCATAAATGTTGAGTCATAAGTAATACTTAGGCGCCATATTTCCAGTCATAAGAAATTGATAGTGAAGAAAGATTTCAAGTGTAGAAGGAAAGGGAACTTGTTAGTAATGAATTAAGATGTAATCATAACATGGTTAAGACATTGTAAGGTACTTGTAAGACACTAATGCATGATGATTAAGAGTTAATAATCAATCGAAGATTAGCAGAATGTGAATAACGTAATGAAAGCCAGAAACCCTAATAACGAATCTAAGTTAGAAATTACGTTGAGATGAACGGTAAGATATAATAGTAATCATACTTGATTGTGTATGACCTAATGTGGTACGTTATATGATTATGTATTGTAGAATCATAAAGACTTAAAGTATTGTACGGGTGTTAATCAGTAATCAGACGCCAAAGGCAAGTATTCTAACCCTTGTTCGAGTTCAGTCTGGACAAGCTTTGTAATTCATGTAACCTTTAGCATGAAGTCTTGAATGATGAAGTCTTAAGCCAATTCTTTCGGCTAGACTTGTATTATGAATCTGTCAAGCATGATTAATGTTTACCGAGTTCTATTGGTATGGTTTTCAATCGAAGACCAAGTATACTAAAATGTTTTTTGTCGTTTAACGGCAGGCACGCGTGAGGTTGTTACAACTTAAACGTATACACGTTTAATGAATGTAGTGTTGATCAACATAGAAGTACTATGAAGTGATCACTCGTAAGTGCTCATAAGCTATCTGGGACTTATGGACTTAGTCTTGCCGGGTTGTCCTTTTCAAAAGAACTTATGAATGCTCATAGACTTGAGCCATAATTGTTATTCCAACCGAGTATGGTTGTGTAAAGCGTTTTGAAGAAAAGAAGTGCTATTTTGAATTATCGATAAAGACTTCGTAACTATTGTTCAGTTATTGAAGATATATGAGTTCTATGTTTCAAGCATGTTGTTTATTAGAATTGTAGTACTTGTTGAGCTAGTCATGCTCACTCTTGCTTGAACCATATGAAAATAGCTAAAATCGAGGGGACCGAAGGCTCCGGCAAGGATAAAGGCAAGGCGAAGACGAACCCGTAGATACTTATGTAATAGTATAGGATGACTGTTTGTAATATATTGATATTATGACAAGAACAACTGAAAGGGTTACAAAGAACCTGGGGAATGTAATATTATTTAAAATATATATAAGTTATATTAGTCCTTTTGAGACTGTTCAATGGAATGAATGAATGAATGGTAGTACCGTGTAGCACCATCTATCGGGTTGGAAGAGACCCGGATTTGGGGGCGTCACAGCAAACCTCACCAACTCGTTGAACTTTGCGGCATACTCCGACACCGACATTGTTCCCTGCTACAACTCCAAAAACTAGACCTCTAGCTGACTCTTCGAACCCTCAAGGAAATAAGTCTCGAAGAATAGCTCCTTAAACCTATCCCAGGTCATTACTCCTGGTCCTTCCCGAGTTTTATTGGCCTGCCACCAATAGCTAGCCTCCTCTTTCAACATAAACGTTGCAAAAGCAGTATTCTGATTCTCCTTTACCCTAGCCACATCAAAACCCTTCTCGATTTCCATAATCCAAGTCTGTGCTTCAACTGGATTCATGGATCCACGGAATTCTGGTGGTCCAACCGCCTTGAAATCCTTAAACGTAGCACCTTGGTTCTGAGGTTGATTCTGCGGTTGATTTTGTAGTGCACCTGTCAGTAACATCACCAACTGCTGAACGAAGTTAGTTTCAGCATTATCGTTGTTGGTTCTTTCGGTGGTTCTCTGACGGGGTGGTTGACGTCTTGGAGGCATTTTCTGTTAAAAAATACATTCATTAGATTATTACCCAACTCTTTTCAAGTAATTTCTACTTAACTTGCCCCCATGAAAGTAATCACTTCATAACACATAACACTTTGGATAAAAAAAACAATATCTCTTATTCATAACTTCTTTGAAAACATCATATCAATAGCATCACTGCTATTTACATCCACTATCCCGAGATAAAGAATCTACGAGATTTAAAACATCAAAATATTCCTTTGTTTATAAACAAATGAATTTACATCATTAATTACCAAATAATTTTCACATAATTAAACTAATATTATCACCGTTTATGCATTTAATATTTGAATAGCCTTGCTACGTTCCTCTTCCATGATGCGAGCCATCGTTCTGCGATCCAGCATATATGATGGTAGATCCTCAAACTGGATTGGATACTTCCTAACTCGATCTTGGACCGCATCCATTGCATTTTGTAGTGTAGAGTACGTCTCCTCAAGTTTAGCCTTCTTCGCACGGCGATCATCTTCTGCAAGATCAGCCCGACGTGACTCTCGTACCCAGCCCTCCTCTGCTATGGCAAGCCTCTCTGAGCTCTCTTTCAGATCCTTCTTCAATTTTTCTATTTCTGCGGACTTATCCTCGGTTTGACCCTTCTCGTGGACCAGATCCCACTCCACGTTTCCTAAACGTGTGTGAAGAGTCACAATCTCCCTATCCCTCTGCTCAATAGTAATTTGCTGACTAACCGCCCGCTCAGTCAGATCCCGGACAGTATCCTGCAACTCTATGTTACGATCATAAAGTGCATCATACATCTTAGCATCAATAGAGTTCGGTGGGAACTCCTCTTCTTCTTCAGGATCCTCCTCTAGATCAGTCTTAGTCTCAGGCTCATGCTCCTGACCAACAACAGTGATCAATGGAGATGTCTCTCTCTGTACCAGTTGTTCCCTGACGACATGAATGTCTCGGGGCTCCTCCTCTATAGGTACTCGGGGTTCCTCCTCCCCAGCTCGACTAGCTCCTCCAACATCCGACATCCTGACAACAAAATTTTAAGTTTTAATTACTAATCATTACTACTCGACTCTCACGAGCACATAAGTTGTAAACACATAAGCACATAAGTGTTTTATTACTTCTTCCTTAAAACCGGATAAGAGTTTATCATCACTATCTTTTCAAAGGTTACTTCCTAAGGCTTTTCCCCCACCTAAGGTTCATAACCTAAGGCTTTGATACCAACTTGTGACACCCCCAAATCCAGGTACTTCATTCCTACAGGATCTGGTGTTCACTTAATCAAACATTCATATCTAACTACCTAATCACAATAAAACTGGATAAATAAAACCTTTCCCATTAAAGGGTTACATAATAAAATCTCCCAGGTTATCTAACCTTTAAATAAAATCATTCAAATGCAAAAATTAAATAAACTTCAGTAAAACCAAGTCTAAGATCATCATAATAAAAGTCTAAAGTAAAAATTACAAGTCTTCATCACTTGCACATTTTTCCCTTTCCTTTGCTAGACGAAGGTTCATCTACCTTCTCTTCTTTAGCTGCAATGAGTTTATAAATATGCAAGAGTGAGCAAAACAATTGCTCACTGGATATAATATGGAATCAACAGGAGTATAGCAATAATAACTGCCAAAATAGGTTCATCAATAATGAATAGTACTCTATCAACAATGATCAGAAACTGAAATCCCATGATATGGAAAATATACATCACTAAGGGTCATAAGACCACGAACTACGTCCACAGTTGCAAGTAATCTTTCAACTCCAACTTTAACAGTCACAAGACTATAAGGACCTCGTACTTAGGAGGATCAGCCCTTCGTACAATGTATTGTGCACAAACATTTTAACGCTATGCGTAAGTTAACCCCTATTCATAACAATAGGGTTGTTCATCTCAGTATTAAGAGTACAAGTCCGCACCAAAGGAAGTTTGGTTTGGATAAGCTTTCAAGGTAATTTGGAATTCAACGAAATCAACTAAGAATTAGTTGAATAAAACCAATAACATTATACTATAGAATAATCGTGATTAAATCAATCATAGTAAACTAAAGTCATGCTTTAGGAATAATCTAAGAGCATGCAATTTGAATAACTATAACATCTTGCTTGAACAATACTAAGCCAAGGTTAATTAGAATTGAATACTAAGCATGCATAGCAATTTGATCAATAAAAATGTTCAACATTAGAATATATAAATTTTGCATGCTAAACAACAAGTTAAATACAAAAATAACTTGCTTTTGATTAACAAGATAATAGATTAGACAACTTGCTCAATGTAAAAAGAAAGTTTAGAAAACTTGCTTCATTCATAAGGTAATCGAATTGGAAACCATAATTAGTTCAACAAGATAAAGGATTAGAAAACTTGCCTTGTTCGTAGGCTAAACCGAATTAATACAAATCACAATATCCTATAAACATATGTCATCATGACATAGTTAGCCATTACCATTTTACAACCATAAATAAGTACGTACATCATTTAAAAATTGGATTTTTAATCACATAATCAAGTTATAACACAATTTAATCCTTAATAACATAATTATTCATAGTATAGAAATACTAAAATCAACATTTTACAGTCCTACTATCATCACATAACTTTTCTTAAAATTTTATGTATAAAAAGTACACTGTCAGACCTTTCTGCTAACTCGCGCTACGGCGCGAGAACAAAGCTACAAGGCCATGTTTCGGCGTGAAACTAACAACCTTCTTTGACGCCACAAGGCATTTACAGCTAGCGATTTCGATCGACGACTTCTTTAACAGTCAAGGGAAAAAGCCAATTTTGCCTACAAGCTCGCTTTCTAACAGACCAAATAGCATATAATTCATAAAAAACTTCATCTAAACAAAATTCAAGAATTCTTAACATGTTTCTATCCATACAACAACATAAACAACAAGTTTAAAACATCCAATTTCACTATTTTTGATAAAAACTCACTTTTTGATATTTCAATAAAAATCAACTTTGTAAATTTAGCTTTTTCAACCAAAACCATTAATTTAAAGCATTTTATCAAAGTATATACATACTCTAACAAATTGAATAGCCAATTTATCAATAAAACAACTAAACAACCCATAATTTCTATTTTAACTAAACAATATATAATCACAAAAACTCTACAGAAAATATTTTTTCTTCACAAATTACATACATATCATCAATTCATTGATTATAATCATATATATCCTATGAAAATAACCTTATAACACTAGTTTATCACATGAACACACATAAAATCAACAATTATCTTATCACAAGAATTTTACAGAGAAATAGGAGAAAGCTAAAACTTTTAAAACTAAAAGAAATAGGAGAATACCTTGAAGAAGATGATGATGGCTATTCCTTTCTATTCTCAAGCTTTTCTTCACACCAATTCCCTAGCCTTTCTTTCTCTCTTCTTTTCTTCTTCTCTTCTTCTTCCTCTGAGTTTTTCTCTTTTCTTCCTAACTCTAACTACGTACTAACCATCTAACGTATATATAATATATATTAATTATATAATATAAATATAGATATAACTGATATCAGTTATATAAGTTTTGAAAATCAAAAGCCATAAGGCTTGTTTGGCTAGTCACTAAAAAATAACCAATTAATCCTTAGGCCTTGTTTGGTAAAACACAATTAGAATAAAGACTTAATAAGCAATAGGCCTTGTTTGGCAAAACTGAATTAAAACTCCTTTAAGTTATTTTAATAACTACTTTATAAAAGGTTATTTGTCACACTTTAAATTCAATTAAATTAATTCTAAAAACAATTTATTATATCACTTTAACACATAACTCAATAACACAAAATTATAATTTTTTATATAATTATAACTTTATTTAATCAACTAACACATTCTTTTTAATTACAAATTCCAATAAAAAGAATAGTAATTCAACTAATCAAAACTTTCTAACATAAAATAATTAATTTTCTTAATTATTTATTTAACAAATAGCTAACCAAATTGAATCAAATTTGAAAATTTATTTATTTAACAATAAACACATCCATTAAATACTTAAATATTTCAATAAATATTTAATATAACAATAAAAGTTCTGGAATGTTACATAAAGACCCAGATCTATAGTCCATTATACAGGCTACAACATGGTTACTATAACATTATCATATCACGAAAGAATTGTCAGATCTATTGCTCAACAATTCTTGTCAGACGCTAATTTCAAACTTCTGGGTTACCCAGAATGTACTCGGTCATGGTCTGTCAACCAACTTTGACCAACAATATCATGAAATCTAGACATCAAACATCTATGATTCCACTTCTAGATCAAAGACCACATATCAAACTTTAGATCTACAACATAAAACATCAAAAATCAATAACATAAAGGAATCTATGTACTTTGACATTAGCTTGTCAGGCCATCTTAATGTTCTTGGATAGTTTTTCAAAAACTCCATTTTAAAGCCTTTTGATGCTATGGGTCTATGTTAGATCATCATAAATCATCTAAAAACAACTTCTAACATGAATCTAAACACATAAACACAAAATCTTTCTTTACATACAAGATCAAAGTTGAGTTTGGGTTTATACCTCTCTTGTCCAATCTTTGATCCGTGTTCTCCAAATCTGATCTAGTTGATCTAAAGGCTTGGTTAGTGACTGAATTACTTAGTAAATTCAAAGGTTGGGTGTGAGAGAGATTTTGTTGAGAGTAAGATAGCAAATAAGAAAACTTTAGTAACTTTCTCTCTCTTAATCTTTTATAATCATTCGATGCAATGTATACAAGCATGCTAGGTGTCGATTTGGATAAGATTGGAGCTTATTTCTAGCACATGGAATAATTATTAAGTGATGACTCACTAGATCTTGCAAATCTTTTAACTTAAAAGCTAAGTAAAGGGTATTTTGGACTTTGTACATGTAATTTTAATGGCATACGTGGAATTTACCAAACCCTTAGGGTTTAACCCTAAGGTTCTACAACTTTAGCTTCTAGGATTTTCTAAATTAGGGTTTTAAAAATAGGAAATTAAGATAACATAAAATATAATTAATGTTTCCTAATTACATTAAATGTTACTAAACACATTAAAGTTTACCAATCACTTTAGGGCTTACTAATTAGGATTAGAGTTTCCTAATTAGGGTTTAGGATTCCTGAATTAAAAACTAGGGTTTCCCGGCTTTCTATTAGGGTTCCTAACTACGCATTAGGGTTTTAAATCTTGAGATTAGGGTTTCCAATCCCTTATTAGGGTTTACAAATATTGTACCCTACCCGACCAATCATTGATCAACATTCTATACAGTACCAACGCATACTCATCAATATAATTATTTTAATTATATTTTCAATTGAATCCCTATCCGGACTTTGGGTTAGGGTTTTTATTCTCCGTTAAGCAAAACTCTACTCTTATTTATCATTCAATACACAAATTGACCACTTCTCATATCACACATACACAGTACAATATTAACAGTCAATATTAATATTAAATAAAAAAAATTATTTGTAAAATTTAGATTATTCAAAATACCGGGTTATCACATTCACCCCTCCTTAAAAGGATTCCGCCCTCGTAATCACCGCTTTCTTACTCCCTACAATCTTTTAAAGTTGTATCGTCAATTCACTCTTATCAACACAATATTCATTTGTGTCTTAAATTCTAACCTGTGACTTGGATCTATAAAAGAAAATAATTCACAACAATAACTAACCAAGATTACTCGCGTAATTAAATTTCTAAACGAAATCATTACCTTCCACTTCCTGACTAGTCACTACATCTTGCACCGTCATGTTGAATGTACGGGCCCTTGGTCTTCCTGGTTGTGCAGGTCCTCGAATCACCAAAGTTTCGCCACCGGGTCCCTTGTTGTCACCTTCCTTTTTCGCATTCTTCTTCGGGCAGTTCCTAACCAAATGATCAGTTGATCCACAGGCATAACAACCTTGTATCTTCTTCGGACTGGGGCAATTGGGTGACATGTGCCCCTCTTGCCCACAGTTATAGCAAACTCCTTTTCTCTTCGAGATAAACTCTGGATGATTCTTTTCCAGATTCGCATTTTGGCTCTCCTCCTTTCTTATTCCCTTCAGTCTTACTACCTGATTGGGTATTCTCACTCCATTTTCTTTTGTTCGAGTTGCTACCGCCACTACTACCTCCTTCATTTGCCTTCTTTTCCTTCTCTTGATGAAATCGAGATGCAGCTTCGCTCCTGCCTTAAGCAATTAATGCTTTTTCCAACAAGTCGCGAACGTATTGATCTGCAATATAGCTACTTTGTTGTAAATCCCCGGCTTCAATCCATTCTCAAATCTTCTCGCCTTTCTTGCTTCCGTGTCCACCTGATGAGGTGAAAATCTCGCTAATTCGTTGAATTTAGCAGTATATTTAGAAATAGACATATTCTCTTGTTTTAGTTCTAAGAACTTAACTTCCATCCAAGTTTGCATACTCGGTGAAAAGTAGTTCTCAAAGAACAACTCTTTGAATCTTTTCCAAGTAACCATAGTTGTACCAGCTCTTGCTTGATTAGTTTCCCACTAGTAATTGGCTTCTCCCTTCATCAAATATGTCACAAACGCTGTCTTTTACTCTTCCGCCACACGCGCAATAATGAATGATTTCTCCATCTCATTCACCCAAGTTTGGGCTTCAATCGGATCCGTAGTCCCCTTGAATTCAGGCGGTCCTACCGCTTTAAAGTCTTTAAAATTTGCCAATCTATCTGCTGGCTAATTTCTCGCTCTTCCTCTTACAGCAGGAGCTCTATTTTCCATAGCTTAGGCTAGCATATCCACAAAGTTCTGCATCGGGTCAGCTTGACCTCCTTCATTATTTACTGACTGCTCTTCTCTTTGGTTTTGATTCTTTCATCTAGGCGGCATTATCTGATTTAAATAAAAATCTTACATTAATTCTCCTTTACACAAATTCTTAGCATAGTAAGCATTCAACACATATTTCTCATATAATCGCATATTTATTCAAATAGCACATAATACATTTAGTACTTAACACATATTACTATCCCATTTAAAATAAATTTTAGGATTGACATGCACAACTTTACACAAAAAGTTTTAATTCTCGAACTTTACTCAAAAAGTTTAATTCTCTGACTTTATACAAAAAGTTGCACTTCTCTATTCACACATAGGTATTCCCAGTTCGTCAAACTTACCACACTTATGATTTCAGAAACTTGCCACAATTATATGAGTGTATGAACTTATCCTAGTCAGACCTTTGGTGTCCATTCGCTGTTGGGTTCAGCAACATTTCATATAATTATGAGTCATGAACTTACCATAAGTATGAGTTTTAAGAACTCACAAATTAATCTTAATCTTATATTCATATAGAAAATAAGGATCTCATTCATGCAAACATATATATTTACATATGTTCATACATCATTCTCGATATTACAACCTTTAATATCATAATCTTCTACCAAAAGATACTAGAGCTTATCTCTAAGTTATCTACCACCCACTCCCTTCACCAGTCTTCTTCTTGCTGGGTCACTTGTTGAATCCGTAACCCGTTCTCCCACATGAAAAACATTTTCTCATATTCGACTTTGGACAATGTAGGGAAATATCTCCTTCATGCTTACAGTTGAAACACACGTTCTTCCACATTATGCATTCTCCCAAGTGAGTCTTTCCACATTTGCCACATACTTGCTTCTTCTTCGGGTTTGAATTTTCAGAGTTGTCGCTGTCATTGTCCCTCTTTCTCTTGTTCTTACCTTTCTGCTTGGTTGTGCCCTCCGATGATCCACCACCTTCTTGTCTTCATCCTTTCCACATGCGCTTTCAGCTCATTTCGTTCTTCAGTCATTTCACGTAATGCTCGCTCCATCTTCCTCAACTCATCCAAGAGAAATACTTTACTCCGGAGTTCCTGGACTTCTACAGATACTTGATCTGGTTCTCCAACTTTGATCTTATTCTTTAACTCCACCTTAGCTTCTTCAGACTCCGCCTCCTCATCACCACTTAGATACATCTCGGGATAATCATCATGATCACTCCCAAGATTAACCATATGTTCATCTTTCCCCACTTCTTCCAATCGACTCGCCTCTCTCTGTTGGCACCCTCATTATTGGCATCAAGTGCGACAAATTACCGCATCTCCGTACTCATCTTATCTTCTCCCGACATATTATAATCAGTTTAAACAACTTGATTAGTACTTCACCAGTACAAAATTCTCACATTATGTGTCCACTTATCTCACTATCGATATGCTTCGACAATCACTCACTTAGTACTCTAAATGAGTATTCTCTATCTCGCTCATGGTTATAATCCTAGGGTTTTCCCCCACCTGACTTAAGGTTTATAACCTACAAATTTGATACCAACCTGTGACGCCCCCAAATCCGGGTTACCAGACCCCTGAGTTTGGTGTTCACGATCCACAATATAAATAACATTTAGCTACCCATTTAATTTATAAATAGTAATACATATCACATCATTAACTGATATAGTTAATACATTACCCCAGGTCCTTTAACCTTAACATTACAAACATACCCTTAGATATACCAAAAAGGATTTACAAACATAACATAATAATAATGTTATTCATAACTAATTTATTACAATGCCTTTGCCTTTATCCTTCGCAGCACCTCCTACAACTTCGTCTCTGGCTGAAATATTTTATTTAGCAAGGGTGAGCAACAAATTTACCCCGCAAGTTAAGATATACAATGAATGTATAACAAAAGTTCATCTAGCCAGAATAATTAGCTAAGACACTTCTCAACATAATTCGACAATAAACAGGAATTATCTGTACTGTCAATTCTATCTTCTACGGATATCAATATCCAACAACAGTTATTCTACGAATGTATATTTTCCGAATCAGCATTTTAATTTGAATTATTAAACATGCACTAACTACGAATAATCAACAATAAATTCTTGGACATGGTCTAATTAACAATAATTAACCACCATAATAATTGAACAATATTAACTCAAGGTTAAGTTAGGAAACTTGCCTCTTCCGCTGATTATAGCTACACAATATAATTAACTGCGTTCGTAAGACCTATAATCAACAATGTCGGTCTCACAATTAGCACAATCTTTTATAACACACAACAATGTAATTCACAGTCAATCTTTTTCCTAGGCACATTACCACATAGCCACATCACTGTTTATAACCTATATAAACACTTAACAAGTCTAACTAGTTTGATCTGGTTGGACTTCAATCTTATCTCGGTGTTCTGATCACCATATACGACAATTAACACAGTTATTATCAACTAAATTCGGTTTCTAAGCTTCAATATTATTTTAGATAAATCAAATATCATTAATAATATTTTTCAAAAGCTTTTAATAATTTACAAGCAATTATTATACTTTATAATAATTTTTCAAACACTTAAATAATTTTTAAATGATTTTTAAACCAATAAAATCATTTTTATTTCATTTATTTAATATAATAATTAAATAAATCTATTATCATTATTATTAATTTATTAATGAGAATTCTCCTAAAATATTGAAAATTATATTTTATAATTCCAAATATTTTACAGCACTTTATTCTTATTTAAAATGATTTTTATAATATTAAATTATTTTCTCTAATTTATTTAATACACTTATTAAATAAATTAAATACCTTTAATATTTAAATAATTATAAATATTAAAGAAAAATATTCCAATTGGTCAAAAATTATTTTTCATAATTTAAAATAATTTTTAAAACCATTTTTGGTAATTTTTAGAATTTATTTCTATTTTTAATTAATTTTTGGAAAATTAGAAAATAAACTAAATATAAACCGACGCTAAAGCCTATAGTAACACTTGTCTGTCGTCTTAGGTGTTCTTGAGCTCAAGAACACTGTCAGACCCGAGTTCAAGCTTACTCATTTGACCACTTGTGATTCTTAATCCAAACATGATTTGGGCTAACTTAAACACTATTCATGTAGTGGAAATGTAACTCTACAACATCCAATCAGAATCATGGTCATATAACAAACAAACAAACAAATAGATCTAGCCTCTCAAAGTCACTGTCAGATCACATCTGGGTTTTCTAGGTAACCCAGAAACCCAGATAGTGTCGAGTTAACACTTTCAAGCTCGATTTCCTTTATGTTTTGGTCATGGTTCATGCTGTTTAACGGTTCAAAGTTAGAGTCCACATGTCAAGCAACAATACTACAACAACAGATCGAATAAACAACAACAAGATCAGAAGTTACAGCTTGGTCAAAGGATGTCAGAAAAACGTGTTCTTCTCGTTTCTGGAAATTCCAGAAACTGCAAATCAGGGTCGAGTTGCCTAGTTTGACCACCTAATCTAAACAATATGTTGATGTTTTAAGAGGTCTAAAGATCCAGATCTATAGTCCATTATACAGGCTACAACATGGTTACCATAACATTATCATATCATAAAAGAACTGTCAGATCTATTGCTTAGCAATTCTTGTCAGACACTAATTTCAAACTTCTGGGTTACCCAGAATGTACTTGGTCATGGTCGGTCAACCGACTTTGACCAACAATATCATGAAATCTAGACATCAAACATCTATGATTCCACTTCTAGATCAAAGACCACATATCAAACTTTAGATCTACAACATAAAACATCAAAAATCAATAACATAAAGGAATCTATGTACTATGACATTATCTTGTCATGCCATCTTAGTGTTCTTGGGCAGTTTTTCAAAAACTCCATTTTAAAGCCTTTTGATGCTATGGATCTATGTTAGATCATCATAGATCATCTAAAAACAACTTCTAACATGAATCTAAACACATAAACACAAAATCTTTCTTTGCATACAAGATCAAAGTTGAGTTTGGGTTTATACCTCTCTTGTCCAATCTTTGATCCTTGTTCTCCAAATCTAATCTAGGTGATCTAAAGGCTTGGTTAGTGACTGAATTACTTGGTAAATTCAAAGGTTGGGTGAGAGAGAGAGAGAGTTTGTTGAGAGTAAGATAGCAAATAAGAAAACTCTAGTAACTTTCTCTCTCGTAATCTTTTATAATCATTAGATGCAATGTATACAAGCATGCTAGGTGTCCATTTGGATAAGATTGGAGCTTATTTCTAGCACATGGGATAATTCTTAAGGATGACTCACTAGATCATGCAAATCTTTTAACTTAAAAGCTAAGTAAAGGGTATTTTGGACTTTGTACATGTAATTTTAATGGCATACATGGAATTTACCAAACCCTTAGGGTTTAACCGTAAGGTTCTAACTCTAAGGTTCTACAACTTTAGCTTCTAGGATTTTCTAAATTAGGGTTTTGAAAATAGGAAATTAAGATAACATAAAATATAATTAGTGTTTCCTAATTACATTAAATGTTACTAAACACATTAAAGTTTACCAATTACTTTATGGCTTATTAATTAGGATTAGGGTTTCCTAATTAGGGTTTAGGATTCCCGAATTAAAAATTAGGGTTTCCCGAATTTTGATTAGGGTTCCTAACTACGCGTTTGGGTTTTAAATCTTGAGATTACGGTTTTCAATCCCTTATTAGGGTTTACAAATATTGTACCCTACCCGACCAATCATTGATCAACATTCTATACAGTACCAACACGTACTCATCAATATAATTATATTTTCAATCGAATCCCTATCTGGACTTAGGGTTAGGGTTTCTATTCTCTGTTAAGCACAACTCTACTCTTATTTATTAGTCAATTCACAAATTGACCACTTCTCGAGACTCGTATCACAGATACACAGTACAATATTAAGAGTCAAAATTAATATTAAATAATAAAAAAAATATTCATAAAATTCGGATTATTCGAAATCCTGGGTTATCACAATATGTGACGCCCCCAAAATAGGTATACATCACCCATTCTGAGTCGCCAAATACATGGTACTAGAAACAACTACAACTTTATTATTACAATTGTCGTGAAAAATACGACAACACATACTGTGAGTTTAAATACAAATATTATCTTCTAGACAATATCCACACCCAGATAAAGTCCTAATTATAATTATTGATATACTATTTTACAAAAATAGTGAAATTCGCTAAAACAACTTTACAGAACCATCACTCTATACCCCATTTGGTTCTGCTTATATTCTCGCTTCCTAAGAAGAAAATGGAAAAAAAAAGGAAAAGGTGAGCTCAACTAGCCCGATAAAGAATATTATGACTAAGATAATTTACAAAAATTATCATTAGGCTTGACGAGGAAAAATCGATAGAATATAATAGACAACAAGTTTTAGATCAACACATTGCGCAGTGAAACAACAATTCATTAGAAGAGATAAGTAGAGAATGAAATCTACTATCATCTATGAATTTAAAAGTCCATCATCAATATTTTATCCTGTAACATCAATCGATATACATCTTGCATCAAATATTCATCTTTTTACTACTGGGCCAAAGATATTCATTTAATTCACCGAGTTGGTTCGTATTACGGCCAAAGATATTCATCTCAACATTTTGTTCATCTTTGCATTATGGCGAAGATATTCATCGAGTGTAATCATTCATCTTTACAAACTACTGGGCCCAGAGAAAAAAGATATTCAAATATATGATAATATACCATAATGAGACATCATTGAATATCTTTGGTAGTTAACTCTTCTAATGAAGTTTCAGTGTTGTTGATCTAAAAACATTGATTCTAAACATGAAGATAATCAGAATAATTTGTTGATACTATCTTAGTCATAATATTCTTTACTGGGCTAGTTGAGCTCACCCTTTTCCTTTTTGTTCCATTTTTTTTCTCAAGAAGCGAGACTATAGCAGGAATCAATCGATGTATGGAGTGATGGTTCTAGAAATTTGTTTTAGTAGTCCTCACTATTTTTGTAAAATATTGTATCAATAATTATAATGAGGACTTTATCTGGGTGTGGATATTGTCTAGAAGACAATATTTGTATTTAAACTCATCAAAGATGTGTGTCATGATTTTGCATTACACAATTAATAATAAAGTTAGTTGTTTTTCAATACCATGTATTTGGCACTCAGAATGGGTGATGTAAACCTATTTTGGGGGCGTTACAGTTGGTATCAGAGCCAGGTTTCGATCCTGGGACCTAAGGGTTATGGTCCTACAAATGGTTGTGGCAACGTACAAATATTCCTCGACAACAAGAATATTCCACGACCAAACGAATATTCCCCGACAAAAATGAATATTTTATAACCACTCGCTTATTTTTCAAACTTTGCGCATTTCACCCATAGCCAAAGCATTATATCAAATTAATTCCTTATTATTTCAAATGAATATAGGAAATTTAATTTATTTATAATAAGTTGGGGTCTTACAACCTCCCCTCCTTATGAAATTTCGTCCTCGAAATTGACGACGATACACAGTGTTTGAAAAAGGTGAGGGTACCTCGCTTTCATTTCCGATTCCAACTCCCAGGTCATTTCTTCAATAGCATGGTTCCTCCACAAAACCTTGATTGTGGTATAACCTTTATTCGTAGGACATGCTCTTTCCTATCCAATATCTTGACAGGTACCTCCTCGTACGTTAAATCTTCGGCTATCTCGTCTAGTTCTAACGCAATAATGTGGTTCGGGTCTTTCACATATTTACAAAGCATATATATATATGAAAAACATTATGAACACGAGACATACTTGAAGGTAATGTGAGTCTATAGGCCACATTTCTTATTCGGTCAAGAATCTCAAATGGACCAACAAATCATGGATTGAGCTTTCCTCTCTTCCCAAATCTTGTAACTCCCTTCCATGGCAATAATACGTAAAGATACATGATCTCCAATATTAAACTCCACGTCCTTTCGATGAAGATCAGCATAACTCTTTTGTCGATCTTGTGAAGTCTTTATACGTTGCCGGATCATTTGAATCTTTTCTATAGTCATGCGTACTAATTCTAGTCTTAACAACGTTGCTTCTCCCACCTCATCACAGCATACTGGAGAACGACACTTTCTTCCATACAACGCCTCGAATGGAGCCATGACTATACTTTCTTGATAACTATTGTTGTAGAAGAGTTCCACCAGTGGCAAGTACTTATCCCAACTTCCTTTGAAATCTAGGACACAGAGTCCTAAAAGATCTTCAAGGGTTTGAATAGTCCTTTCCAATAGCCCGTCCATTTGAGGATGGTATGCCGAGCTGAATCGTAAATTTGTGCCCATAGCTTTCTGCAAGCTAACCCAAAATCATGAAGTGAATCTTTGGTCACGTTCCGAAACCATGGATACTGGCATGCCATGAAATCTCACAATCTCATTCACGTACATACGAGCAAGACGTTCTAGGGAATAAGTCTCACGTATTGGCAAGAAATGAGCAGACTTGGTTAATCTATCAACAATAACCCAAATCGCATCTCTATCTTGAGAAACTTTGGGAAGACCTATAACAAAATCCATGGTAATGTGTTCCCACTTCCATTTTAGAATCTCAAGTGGTTGCAATGGACCCTTTGGCACTTGATGCTCCGCCTTTACACGTTGACAGGTTAAACACCTCGAGATAAACTCCGCGATCTCTCTCTTCATATTGCTCCACCAAAATGTATGTTGAAGATCGTGATACATTTTGGTACTCCCAGGATGGATTGAAAATGGTATGTTGTGTGCATCCATCATGATTCTATGATTCAAGTCAGAATCGTTAGGAACGCAAAGTTTGGAGTTGACTCTAAGTATTCCTTCTTCATCAATTCTTGCTTCTGGAATAACACCTTCTTGCACTTTCTTCTTCATACGCATCAGCTCTATGTCTGTAGTTTGAGCAGCTTTAACTTTATCAATTAAAGTCGGTTCTACTCGTATATTTGCCATCATCACGTGGGTCCCTGAAGTCTTTAACTCTATCTCCATCCTTTGTAAGTCGTAAAAAATGGGTCTTTGTGTTAACAATGTCGCACTCGTACCCGCATACGATCTTCTACTCAATGCGCCAGCTACAACATTTGTTTTTCCAGGATGATATTGAATGATATGGTCGTAATCCTTCAACAGCTCGAGCCAACGTCGTTGCCGCATATTGACTTCCTTTTGGGTGAAAAAATATTTGAGGCTTTTATGATCCGTATAAATCTCCACTTTCTCCCCCATACAGGTAGTGTCTCCCATTTTTTAGCATAAAAAGCATCACGCTAACTCCAGATCATGAGTAGGATAATTCCTCTCATATTCTTTGAGTTGTCGCGAGGCATAGTGTGACGCCCCCAAATTCGGACCTCCACTTGGTCACTCGAATTCGGTTCATCACGTTCAGATGGTAAAACCATAATAACTAAAATAATGCATACACAACGGAAAATCTACTTTAGAATAATATACAATGATTTATTATTATTATTCCCCCAAGTCTCACAACCTACAGTGCTTAATAGATTACATAACAATATCAAATAAAGACTTATTACATAATCTTTTTTAAGCTTAAACATAGTCTGAAATAGTCTTAATACAACATAACAGATTTTAAACATAAAAGGGACAAGCTAGTCAGTAGCCTTGCCCTTGCCCATGTACTGCCCAGATACACTTCCATGTTCTGCCTTAACTGAAAGGTTTTTAAAAGCAAGGATGAGCACAAATTGCCTAGCAAGTAATATACAACAAGGGTGTAGGATATATATCACAAGGTTTAAAATATCGGAGTGTCATTTCAAGGATATTTCAAAGTATCAGAATAACATTAGGGATAAGAAATATCAACAATTCTTTGAATAAGAATGATAATTCAATATAAACCAACAGATATATATGAATTTAACGACTATCAAGGTATCCAACTGAATAAACAATTTATACTGAGTAGTCACTAAGGACTATTGAACTTCCACTAGAGTTACCAATATTAAACTGATAACCCAAAAATATCAAGTACTATAGATGATCAATCTACAATACTATATGTTATGCATAACACCACAATAATAAATCACTCATGTGTTGGGGTTTCTAACAACATACACTCCCCTTACCATAAGGGTTGTTCAACTCAGTTTTTAAGATTTTCGTACCAATCAATTGGTTTGGACAATTTTTATAAACAGGCATATAGTCTAGCCGAATCAAATGGCATCGACTCTTCCACAATATTCAAGGATAATACCAATTTCAACATGAATAATAGCTTTCACAAGGGTTTAACATACTAGTTCATTTGAATGAGAAAGTAATATAACTTGTATTCAAAGGGATAAGCTTACGGTATTTGTCGAATAAAATAATGCAAGGGTTTAGGATAATTGCACAACATAAATTTGAGTAAGGTTAGAGAAAATTGCCTTAAGCGTAATTTATCCACGTTAATAAATTAACACTTTAGAATCCTAGTATAGCGTATTATAAGTATACAATGTTCATTAGCTAACACAGTCCTTAATAAAGCTCGACACGATACAAGTATGCACATATGGTACAAAAATAGTTTATAAGTCATCATGAATCAACTACTTAGTTACTTCACAAGTAAATTAAGAATGCTCAAGGTTAAAACCTCCTACTCATGGACTTTTCATTTTAATGCAACACCAACTTATCAACTAAGCATCACATATATACATACATCAATAGGTTTTAGATCACACTTAGCATCATAGGCATCATGCAAGTTCTTTGCCTAAAAAGTCGAAATTCACTAATTTGTGATTCCAGATCGGCATAGCAATTGCACCATGGCTAAGCTTTAGACCAAAGCCTTGACTGACGCTGGATCCTCCTGCCAAGCCAAGATGCAGCTACTGCCTTTTGGTTCCTGTCCAGCTTACCCAAAACAATCATACATGATCTATTTGTTATTTTAAGGGTCCTTTCATGCTCCTCAAGTCAATCTAGGTTCCCTTTTATAATATATTTCTAAATTAAACATTTCAACCATTTAAGGCCATTCGAGGTCATGAACTCACAAGGTCTAGCATGCTTGATTTCTAAACATACAAGATAGTTATAAAACTCATATTAGGCATGCTTGTGTGTATTCATAACACATACGTGAAACTAACACCGCTTTAGTTAAAAATAGGCTTCGTTCATGCTTTTCTTGAAATATGCTACACAAGCATAGTATATATATGTTTATGCTACATGAGTGAGTCTAAGAGTGTCATCAAACATGCTCACTAATATCAGATTTTAGTCTTCATGGTATCTTGACAATATTCACATTCAAAGCTTGCTAATAGGTTCAACATGCTCATGTTTCCTTACTAATCAAATAAACACAAGCTAAAGGTTTATTCATGCATTTCCAAGTCATACTCATATTCTTTCAAAGTCAGAATATAAACCATGTAGAAATCATGCATGTTAGCTCACTAGGCTAAGCTTCTTATTGCAAATATTTCTAACATAAGGCTTAACAAGTTTGATCATGCTCAAAGGAACTATGTATACTACAACATGTTCATCTATGTGCAAAATCAGTTATGTATAGCTTACTAGGTTCACAATTTGTAGAACATGATCTTTAACATAGTTTGTTTTCAAAACTTAGTCCAAATCTCCATGTAAACCATACGCCTTCATTAATCATGCAGGTCTATCAAAACATGCTCAACTTAGGTTCATATACTTACATATACACCTTAAACATGCTTTCGTACTAGTTTAAGCCATAAGACTATATATCATTGCAAAAGCAAGTTAAAAATCGATTTAAGAATCAAAGTATATTACGCCTACGCCACGCCTCAATACAAATGTGGCGTAGGCTGCTGGCAGGTTCTGGTTCAAAGCAGAAGCGATCGCTTGAGAACTCCAGCCCAACCTCAAAAATTACTCACGAAATCACTCCTAAACACTCATAAATCAATTACAACATGCTTATAAGATCATATAACATCTATATGGACATTACCCAACCTCATTAACATAAAATTCAATGAATTCAAGAATTTGGATTTCAAGACTCAAGTCTCCATTTTTACAGAAACTGAAATTGGAAAGCTAGTAATGGAATTATACCTTTGTAAGGTGAAAGAACTTGCTACTACTTGAACTCTTAAACTCTAAGAATGCTTGTATGCTCTCAACTCTCACTTAGCAATTCTCAACACTTGGAAAAATGGAAGGAGAGCTCATACTTATAGAACATCAAAAACCTAGACAATAACATTCTCCCCTAAATCAAACTCATGTGTTAAAGGATTGCATGGGGGTTAACTAGGAGGTGTTAGATTGGTTGTTGGAACTCATCATAATCACCACTCCCCCATGATCATGAGCTAGGGAGTTGGAAGAAAATGAAGAACATAGGCTAGCCTTTTTGAAATACACATGAATGAGAATTTAGAGTAAATGGGACACTTAATTTGGGACAAAAGGAAAAACTCAGCATTCTTGTATACTCCTACACATTCTCAGTCGTATGTTATATGTTTAATACACATCTCAACCATATATTATAACCTAATGTCACAACATGACCTAACATTCAAGGTAGTAGATGTTATGAAACATACATATAATCCATGTACATTTTATCAAAATGATAGTTTACAATGTGTTCATGGTATATTATTTTAATACATACCCACATACATATTGTCACATAGATAACGTATTTAAAACATATAGTTCCAATATGTTTAACCACATTGCCTCATACAATATAGTTTTATACAACTTAATATATATAGTCACACAAATGTCACACTGCACAATATAATATAGTTGTATATGCACATAACCGTCAATATAATATTATTATATTACTAACTTACTTATTTATGTTAAATAAATAAATCATGCACTTCCTTAATTAATTAACATCAATATTAATTAATCCAACCATTGATTAATGTAGTTATGGATTTCCATAATCATTATTTATCTTTATAATATATTGCAAATAATAGTAATCACACATTATTAGTTAATTATTAAGAATTTAATATTCTACAACAACCGTTAACAACTAATTAATATAACAATTAACAATTAATGTCACTTAATTGTGCCCTTTATTTCATGGTTCATCAATGTCACACAAATCACATAATTGCTTCATTTAATTTCCAAAGGTAGAAGAATTTATTTTTCTCCAATCGACTACCTTTGGCGTAGGCTGCTTGATTTTTTCTTCATTGAGACGGTCTTAAATCGCTTGCCAGCGTTCTCGATGATGCTGCCAAGACCGGTTTAGCTTTCACTCGTGTTAATTTTCATCGCTAGACTCACTTTGTACGACATGAATTGATGTCCACAAAGGTGTTGCTACATGTCTACGAGCGTATTGATTACTTATAATCACATAATCATTCCTGATTAATCTTCTTAATTCTCGTTTCACATTATGCCACGCAAGGCATTTCACAATTCTCATTGTCACTTCATACATTTAATGAGCATTGGTCTAATACGAATAAATTGAATTAACCAACTCTCAAAATAATAACACTTTTATTCACAGAAATTTTATTTCCATTAATATATTCATTTAGTAATACGTGGAAATTCTCGGGTATTACACATAGGCTATGACTTTCCCATGTTTCATGAGAACACATCCTAACCCTTTGCCTGAAGCATCGTTGTAGATAACAAATCCATCAAGAACCAGATGGTATTGTCGAGCAGTCGAAATGAGTCTCCTCTTGAGCTCTTGGAAACTCTTCTCGCATTCCTCGCTCCATATGAATTTTGTATCTTCCGAATTAGTCGAGTTAACGGAGAAAGCGATTCTAGAAAATCCATCCACGAATCTCCGATAATAACCATTTAAGCCCAAAAGCTACGACTTTTGGTCAATGACTTGGTTGCTCAACTTTGTATTGCTTCAATCTTCGTTGGGTCAACAAATACTCCATATTTTGACACCACGTGCCCAAGGAATGCTACTTTCTTAAGTTAGAAATCTCATTTCTTCAGCTTGGCATATAGCTTGTTGTCATGAAGTCTTTGAAGTACCAGCTTTAAATGGTGCTCATGATCTTCACGGCTTTTGGAATAGATGAGGATGTCATCAATAAAGACAACAACGAACTGATCCAAATATTCCTTGAATACACGGTTCATCATATCCATGAAAGCAGCAGGAGCATTAGTTAATCCAAAAGACATGACTAAGAATTCATAATGTTCGTACCGAGTTCTGAAGGCAGTCTTCAATATATCCTCAATTTTAATCTTCAGCTGATGATATCTAAAACGAAGATCGATCTTTGAAAAGAATTGTACTCCTTGTAACTGGTCAAACATGTCATCAATGCGAGGTAGTGGATACCTATTTTTGATGGTGACATGGTTTAATTCTCGGTAGTCAATACAAAGTCGCATACTCCCGTCTTTCTTCTTTACAAATAAAACAGAAGCACCCCAAGGAGATGTACTAGTACGAATGAAACCAATGTCTAACAATTCCTATAGTTGGACTTTTAACTCCTGAAGTTCAATAGGAGCCATTCGATATGGGGTTTTAGAAATGGGCTTTGTACCCGGTTCAAGTTCAATAAAGAATTCAACTTCACAGTCTAACTTCACGTTCTAGGGGTAGACCATAAAGTTCTTCAGGAAATACGTTAGAAAATTCACTAACAATAGAAATATTATTCAAATGATAGTATTTCCTTCAATAGCATTATGCTAAAATATTGATATGAATTTTATTGTGGAATTTCTACCTTTTTGTGTCGGGGTTACTATTCACGTATACATCACTATTCACGTATACGGCACTATTCACAAATACGACACTATTCACAGAAAAATGAAATTTTCTCTTCTTTGTCCCAGATGTCTATTATGGTTACTATCATTGATTGTATCCATGTTTTTGATATTTATTCTTAAATTTTACTCCATTATGGTTTATTATGGAGAATTTTTAAACTTGAGTTATCTAAAGTACGAATATCTAAACTTTATCCTTTTATCTTACTGGATTCGTTCTCTAAAATGTGTTTCATCATCCTCAGTCCTTAATGGTGATATTTGATTAATATCTTTGGCTTGTAGTGTGACGCCCCCAAAATAGGTCCAATCCATCCAACCTATTCTGAGTCTCCAAATACATGGTACAAAAAACAACAACTTTATTACTACAATTGTCGTGCAAAATACAACAACACATATGTTGTGAGTTTTGATACAAATATATATACCAACTGTGACTCTTGACACCAACTTGGATAGCAAATCACAATGGCACCTTACATAAAGGTACATTCAAAAACTGTTTTAGAAATTAAAATCTTTGGGAAGTGCTCAAGGAAACCTTCGTACATGGGAGGCCATGCGTCTAGGTTATGATAGATATCATATGTCCACAGAATTATCCTTGGTTGACCCAATAGACCCCAAAGAAAAACGAGAAGATTACTATCATGTTCTTTCCAATGGTGAGTCTTCTCTTAACATATAACTATCTCCAGTATCTGCAATTGAAAATTATATTTCAACCAAACTCCAAGATCATATAGGTAGTGCTCGTAGATATACTCAGCAAGTGGATGTGCACAACCCTGTCTTATGATAACACGAGGTTGTATGTCATTAAACATCTTGTATGATAGTGGCAAAACACCCTTCCAAAGTTGGGTTCACCTCACCCTATTCGGTTCACCAAAATTAAATATCAAATGACGTATACAATACGACACACTTATCTAAAGTTCTCAATAAAATTATTTCCATACTATTTAGGGAGAACCTCAACAGCTATAGACCACCATTCTATTCCCCTGTTATCCCCGCTCGACCCAGCTACACTTTTATTACCTAAAAAGGAATTGTGAAGCAAAAGGGTGAGCACAAATAGCCCAGTAAAGAATATCATGACTAAAGATAATTTAATTATCCATACCCTTCGTCAGTAATGAATCAGAGATTTAGAACATATGGTAGATGATAAAACCTTTCAACCATAGTTGCAGCGGAACGAGCAATCCATTAGAAGAGTCAAATAGACTATAAAGTCTATTATCTTCTCCATGTTAAAAGTCCACCAACAATGTTTTATCCTTGTAACATAAATCAACAGTTCCTGTCCACAATCATGTGAATAACTCAAAATTATAATTATGGTTCTAAATTCCCCTACTCATCCAGGACGAAGATAATTTTCATCACCTGTCTTTACCTGAAACATTAAAGATCATGGTTATACCAAATCATAATTCTTGTTCATAATCATACTAATAAATTCATCTTTGCACTACGGGCCAAAGATATTCATTAACAGTTCATCTTTCCACTACAGGCCAAAGATATTCAATAACAGGTCATCTTTGCACTACAGGCCAAAGATATTCAACAACAGGTCATCTTTTACTCTGTGCCAAAGATATTCATCAATAATTCATCTTTTGCACTACAAATTTAAAGATATTAATATCTCAAAGAAATATATAATTATTTCAAAATTTATATAAACCATAATTATAACCATGTTGATCAATTCACCTTTGCACTTAAGCTAAAAATATTCAATTGTAAATTCAATGGTCATGATCATACGATCAACGATTCAACTTTACACTCTTGGCAAAGAGAACCCATAGTCATGATCATACCAATAATCTACCCATCTTTACACTCAAGTCAAAGAGAAATTTCTTCACCAGGATTATAAAAATGTTATATATGATTATAAAAACAATATGATCAAAACATGGATTTAATTTCAAGAGTAAGATTCATAAATCAACGATAATTTGGTCAGAAAAAGAAACCAATTTTGTCGTGAATAGCACCCTCTGAATAGTAACTCATGAATAGTAACTCGTATTCGTACATAGTACCGTATACGTGAATAGTAACCCCGAGACGAAAAGATAAAGTTTCATAATAAAATTCATATCAATATTTATAACACCTTAATCCAAATGTTATAAATCACTAAATAATCTCATAGTCTAATATTATTAATATTACAACAATATTTTAATTATTTCTTAAACTTATAAACAATTTATTTTAATTATTTATACTTTATTAATTAATGCATTTAATCATTCTAAAATGCCAAACTCATAAGATTTCATCACCAATAATCAAAACCCTCATCAAAAATCTACATATAGCTTATATAGGATTTTCAAGCCATAAAATCTTATTTTCCAATTTTCTTACTTCACATAACATATTTAATTCATTTACTCATAATTAGTCTATTTTCATGAAAAATACCAAATCAGTCCTAGAAAATTTTCTTTTCAGGGATTTAGCAGAATATAGTCTCATATTGAACATATATTTTTCTCAGAATTTTTAAAATTCATTTTCTATTTCTCATATGGCCAAAAGCTATAGAATATTTAGAAATTTATCATAAAGCGTACTTTTGTCCAAAATTTCAAATTTTTAGAGTATATCTTTATTATATACATGTACTCCCAATAAAAATTTCACCAATTTTAGAGTTAACCACAAGGAGTTATAAGGGTTTACTTTTAAAATAGTATTTTCCCATAAAATTCATAACTCTTAATCTATACATCCAAAAATCGCCATTTTGGACACAATCTAGAAAACTCATCAAATTATCATTTTAAATTTTTCCAGAATTTTTGAAGGTCGAAAAAAATTACAAAACTGAAAAACATAATAACCCTTAAAATCCCTTTTACTCAAAAAAAGTAGTATTTTATTTGGAATATCGGATTTAAAGCAGAAGGAACCTTGCATTGAATAGCAACTCTCAAAGTATCTAAATACTCAAAAAAATACGCTCAATAATATAGAGAAAGAAAACTTATTTACGGTGTGATTTTCAATTCTAACTTATTAAGCATATTTATAGGAAAATGCTTTAGAGCATGAAAGGAGACTAAATAATAAAATATTAATATAATTTTTTTTTTCTTCCTACTACCGCTTCCTTGACAATTCTCAACCACCACACTTGAAAATTAATTCCAAACACATGTTTATAAAAAAAACAAAAGTGGGTCCAACCCATAATAAAAATATTTTAATTTCTGAAACTTCAATAATTCATAATAAATAACCCTTTATCAGAAAAATATGAATTTTATGTCCATTCCACACGAAAACGAATTCTCTACAACTTTGCAGAAGAAAGTTTTTCCAAATTCCAGACAAAAAATATCCAAATCCACAAACGGATGATTTTTAACACCTCTTAAAATTCATAACAAATCATACGTTAATTTTTAACGGTTCAAAATTTGTGGATATATACTCAACTTATATATGTATAACATATCCAAAAATAACTACGATCTAACGGTCAAATTAAAATTATAACTCACGCAATAGAGCTTTAAGAACACCGATTTGATCTTTTAATACCTCCAATCCGATAAAATACTGATAAAACACCTCAACATTAATTCCTTCATTTATAACCACATAAATAAATTCATCATTTATATCTGCATCAAATAAATATTTCCTTATCATATAAATCAATAATTAATTATTCACAAATAATATTACAGAATCACAATAATGACAACCAGGTGGTTCCCATGAAAGAGGGGGTTTTCCGATAAGGATTTCTCCTTACTAGCGCGCAATTAGGTGACCAAACCTCTCCTTGACAGAACTTTCTAGACATTGCTAATAATGCTATCTAATAATATTATTAAAATAATACGAATTATTGATCTGATAATAGGAAATACTGTGCAGGGATAATTATTGAAACAACAATAATATAAAATATAAATGCAGCAATTATTAAATCAATAAAATAAAATATTGAACAGTAATTACTGTAACAATTATTGAGTAGTGCCTTCTTATGTAAGAATCAATAATTTAAAAAATATTATGCAATATCGCGTGTCTTCTTTATGCAACCCGCCAGCGTATTCTTTGTATTTTAACCACCATGTATTCCAATAGTATAAACGGTAACAATTACGTCATTTATAAAAACTCATATTTGTCATTTTCTTCATCCGATAGTTATTCTGTTATGGGGCCCATAAATGGTTGCGCCGTCGTACGAATATTCCCCAACAGCAAGAATATTCCACGACCAAACAAATATTCCCCGACAACAATGAGTATTTTATAACCACTTGCGTATTTTGTAAACTTTACATATATCACCCTTAAGTTTAACTTTTTATCAATTTAATCATTCACTGAATAATAATTATATGAAAAATTAAATACTTTTATTTCATAAAATTCGTGGTCTTACAATCTCCCCTCCTTATGAAATTTCATCCCTGAAATTTATGTACCTGGTATTTCAAAGAGTTGAGAATACCTTGCTTTCATTTCAGATTCTATCTTCCCTGTCATCATGATTTCTCCATTGCTCATCTCCTGTATTTCAGATATCATTCTAAAATACAGCTTCAAAATAAAGGTTAATTGACATATCACAATTTGTCAGCTTAAGTAAGAAAATTCAGCTTAGGTAGGACACACTAGCGAAGGATATTACTCGTCTCTCCCTTCCTAGTTCTAATCACGGATCTCCGCCAGAGATCATATCCCTAAGTTCTGATACCAATTGTGATGCCCCCAAAATAAGTCCAATCCATCCAACCTATTCTGAGTTGCCAAATACATGGTACAGAAAATAACTATAACTTTATTACTACAATTGTCGTGCAAAATACAACAACACATATGTTGTGAGTTTTGATATAAATATATATACCAACTGTGACTCTTGACACCAACTTGGATAGCACGTCACAATGGCACCTTACATAAAGGTACATTCAAAAACTGTTTTAGAAATTAAAATCTTTGGGAAGTGCTCAAGGAAACCTTCGTACATGGGAGGCCATGCGTCTAGGTTATGATAGATATCATATGTCCACAGAATTATCCTTGGTTGACCCAATAGACCCCAAAGAAAAACGAGAAGATTACTATTATGTTCTTTCCAATGGTGAGTCTTCTCTTGACATATAACTATCTCCAAAGATATCGCAATTGAAAATTATATTTCAACCAAACTCCAAGATCATATAGGTAGTAGGCTCGTAGAGATATACTTTCAAGAAGTGGATGTGCATGACCTCGCCATCTTATGATAACACGAGGTTGTATGTCATTAAACATCTTGTATGATAGTGGCAAAACACCCTTCCAAAGTTGGGTTCACCTCACCCTATTCGGTTCACCAAAATTAAATATCAAATGACGTATGCAATACGACACACTTATCTAAAGTTCTCAATAAAATTATTTCCATACTATTTAGAGAGAACCTCAACAGCTATAGACCACCGTTCTATTCCTCTGTTATCCCCGGTCGACCCAGCTACACTCTTATTACCTGAAAGGAATTGTGAAGCAAAAGGGTGAGCACAAATACCCCAGTAAAGAATATCATAACTAAAGATAATTTAATTATCCATACCCTTCATCAGTAATAAATCAGAGATTTAGAACATATGGTAGATGATAAAACTTTCCAACCATAGTTGCAGCGGAACGAGAAATACATTAGAAGAGTCAAAGAGACCATAAAGTCTATTATTTTCTCCATGTTAAAAGTCCACCAACAATGTTTTATCCTTGTAACATAAATCAACAGTTCCTGTCCACAATCATGTGAATAACTCAAAATTATAATTATGGTTCTAAATTCCCCTACTCATCCAGGACGAAGATAATTTTCATCACCTGTCTTTACCTGAAACATTAAAGATCATGGTTATACCAAATCATAATTCTTGTTCATAATCATACTAATAAATTCATCTTTGCACTACGGGCCAAAGATATTCATTAATGATTCATCTTTCCACTACTGGCCAAAGATATTCAATAACGGGTCATCTTCAGACTCTGTGCCAAAGATATTCATCAATAATTCATCTTTGCACTACAGGTAAAAGATATTAATATCTCAAAGAAATATATAATCATTTCAAAATTTATATAAACCATAATTATAACCATGTTGATCAATTCACCTTTGCACTTAAGCTAAAAATATTCAATTATAAATTCAATGGTCATGATTATACCAGTCAACGATTCAACTTTGCACTACTGGCCAAAGAAAACCCATAGTCATGATCATACCAATAATCTATCCATCTTTACACTCAAGTCAAAGAGAAATTTCTTCACCAAGATTATAAAAATGTTATATATGATAATAAAAACAATATGATCAAAACATGGATTTAATTTCAAAAGTAAGATTCATAAATAAACGATAATTTGGTCAGAAAAAGAAACTAATTTTGTCGTGAATAACACCCTCTGAATAGTAACTCGTATTCGTACATAGTACCATATACAAGAATAGTAACCCCGACACGAAAAGATAAAGTTTCATAATAAAATTCATATCAATATTTATAACAGCTTAATCCAAATGTTATAAATCACTTAATAATCTCATAATCTAATATTATTAATATTACAACAATATTTTAATCATTTCTTAAACTTATAAATAATTTAATTTAATTATTTACACTTTATTAATTAATGCATTTAATCATTATAAAATGCCAAACTCATAAGATTTCATCACCAATAATCAAAACCCTCATCAAAAATCTGCATATACCTTATATATGATTCTCAAGCCATAAAATCTTATTTTCCAATTTTCTTACTTCACATAACATATTTAATTCATTTACTCATAACTAGTCCATTTTCATGAAACATACCAAATCAGTCCTAGAAAATTTTCTTTTTTGGGATTTAGCAGAATATATGTGACAACCTGAATTTTTATAAGTTATTAAAATATGAATTTAATAATTAAAATTCTTATTATGAGATGTTTTGAGTTTGAATATGTATATATAGGTGCTTTATATGTTAAAATATATGATATAGTGTGAAGAGAAATATATATTCATGTATTGGGAAAGTGAGGTTTAATAGTTAAGTTAACAATTGAAGAAATTAATTGAATTTGGTAGTTATTTTAAATATTTATTGAATTAAATAAATATTTAAATAATTTATTTATTGAGGAAAATAAATAATTGATGAGTTGTGGTGAATTAATTTAGTAACTAAATTAATTAATGTTAATTAAATTGAGTATTGATAATTGTATATCGATGGATTTAATTTAAGGAAATAATTAAATTAAATCAATTGCTTAATATTTAAGAAGATAATTAAATTAAATGAATTGTTCAATCTAAAGGAAATAAATAAATTAAACAAAGTGATGTGTCTAATTTATTAATTTAAATTAGTTATATAATTATGTGTTAATTATAAGGTATAATGATAATAAGAATTTTATTATTATTGTAAGTTATTTAAATTAGCTAAAACTAAAGTTATATAAATTGACTAAATTAAGGTGTGACAATTGGAAACTATATAATATAAGGTTATTAAAATAAAGTAGTTTAGGGGTTATAGTGGTAGCCAAACAAGACCTTATGGCCTTTGGCATTATTCCAACTGACGAGTCTTTTTATTTTTCTAACGTAAGAGGAGTGGTTATATTTTTCTACGCGTATTACTTTCTAAGGCTTGCTAGATAGCTGAGGAAGAGAGAATTACAGAGTATTGAGAGTGAGGAATTGAGAGAATAATCTCTGTGAGTTTGCCAAGAGAAGGAAGAGACCCACCATATTGCTAGTCTATAATCAAGAAGATTAAGGTATAACTAATTCTAATTCTCAGACTTGTGATTTTCTACTCTCTGTAAATTGGGTTTTAATGGATTTGTTGTTCTAAGTGTTGTGTATATGGTGTGTATTATGTTGGAGAATCTGTTAATTATCATGTATGAGGGTCGTTTAAGTATCAAACTCGTGGGAATTGAGTTATAGCAGAAGACTATATATAACAATGTTTATGTTCTTATTATATGGCTTAGAAAGTACAAGAAATTGATGCTCTATATGTGTAATAATCTGTAATTTGTTGATGGATTATGAAAATATATTGAGAAACGAAAATAACAAAGTTTAAATTATGCCAATTGATTGAAAAACGAATTCGTGGTGATCAAATTCGCTAAAGGTGTCAAAAATGGAGTTTTATGTGAAAAACATGAAAATTGATAAATTAAAATGGTTTTAAGTTGTGTTAAATTAGTATTTGTATGCTTGGTGAAGTTTATGTGTAATTTTCATAAGTTATACATGTTAATTGGTCTTAGAAATTAAGAATAGTAGCTTGGTTTTGTTTCTGGTTATGGGTGTTCGTAATTGAGCCCAGTAAAAATTTTGTGCCCCATTACCAAAAACGGGCGATGAAGTTCGTGCTTAAATTTGGAACTGCACTTTTCCGGCGCCACTAACTCATGCCCAAAGGCGGGAATTGTGTGCAATGTAGACGCTTTTGACTCTCTATAGTAAAACGGCCATAACGTTTTCATACGAACTCCGATTGAGGTGATTCAAGATGATCCGGAACGAGGAAGAATAGACCTACAACTTTCGTTCTTTAAGTTTTCAATTTGAGGTTTTTAGGAAAGGTAAAAATGATCATTTATGGGACTGTTGTGTTTTCGAAGACAATCGGAGGGCGTCGGGCATGCACGTATACAAGTGTAGTGCTCTTGACGATAAAAGATGTTGTTCTAAGTTATAGAACATGAACATTATGAAATATAATGATGCTTAACATTAATAAATGATGTATTAGATAAGTCGTATAAGCATACTAAGCACACACAAGAGAGACGAATCGGGCGTGTGACGAATGAACGTCGAAACGCCGTGCCAAGTGTTAATGAACTTAAAGAGTGTTTCAATTTAATTGAAATGAATATTATAAGATATGGAATAGGGTTAATATAAAACCAATAATGATTCCTAGCAAGACTTAAGCACTTGAATGAACTTCGAGTTTGACTAAGAAGAAATATGATGAGTTATAAGTTTAAGTTAACACAATCAAATTGAACATTGTGTATTGATTAATAGGAAGAGTTATAGGATGTAGATTAAAGTTTACATTACAACTACTATGCGTTGCTATGTGACTAATAGTTGATGTGAATGATTATATAATTATGTAGGCACGCGTGCAAAGATGCAGATAACCGTAAGTCGTTAAACTGTTATCGTAAACAACGATCAAGGCAAGTCTTTCGGCCCTATTTGCTATGTGAATTTGATTGTTTTAAATCTTTATTTCAAAGAGCATGATGTGTTATATATATGTTGAATGTATGAAATGTTAAAGTCAACTTATGACTACGTTGATTGAGTAAAGCATGCTGATTGAGTACGGAACTCAATCTTTATACTTGTTATGTGAAATGTAACATGTATGTTATGTTAGTTCAATGTTTATGAGATATATGTTGAGCATGCTATTATGTGTTATGTGATGCATGACAACTGTTAGATTTTACTGGGTTGTTGAGCTCAACCTTGCAAATAACCACTTTTGCAGGTTCAAGATTCAAGGTAAAGTTATGTGTTATCTGAAAGACATGAATCAGATGTGATACTTGAAGATTTATACACTTTGATTGTGTTATTATTATTTGAACCATGTTTAAGGTTCCGAATAATGTATTATTGTTGAATTATAATATTGTTTTGTAATGTAAACTAATGTAGTATTAAAAATGATTATGAGGTATTTAGATGTAAAGGTTGAAAGTTCTGGGAACGAGAATAGTTTGTAATAGAAAATTTTAATTGTAATAGAAAATTTTAATTATTCCGCAAATTTCAACGGTTGTATGTATTATCGTTTAATGATGTAAAATTAGAGGTTGAATGTATTATTAACGGCCGAAGTTGAGAATTAAATTGTATGAATTTTGGGGTCGTTACAGTTGGTATCAAAGCTGATAGGTTAGAAACCTTAGGTAAGAGTACCTTAGGCTATAAACTTAGAAAAGAGAAGTGCAGATGATGAAAGAATAAGCTCAAATAGAGTTTGAATAATAAGAAGTAATTTAGGAAAATTTTTAAAGAATGGATTAAAACATGTGTGAAAGGATTCAACTCCAATAATAAGAATGTAAGGTGATAATAAATAGACAATGTCTATAAGAAGGGGATGATAAAGAAGTTAAGAATCAAAAAGTTATACTTAAGTATGGTACAATTGTACTCTTTAATGGTTGATGTATGGTATCTGGGCTAAACGATTCCTTCATAGAGCGGAGGTATATACAAACTAGCAACTCGGAACTTAGTTTGTTGGCTGTTTATGGAAAACCACTCAGCGTACCATATTGAAACTATTAGAGACTCGATGTGTACTAAGTATAGAAAGTGGATACGTATGATGAAAATGTGGAACTCAAAGGAAACGAAGTTAGAAATTCTTAAAGGAAAAATTGTTATATAAACAAGAGAATTCAAATAAGAATCTTGAAGTGATATAAAGATAAGATATGGGAGTTGACTAACTCCAATAGCCAAGATAACGAACAATGATGATTAGACAAAGCCTGTGAGATTAAAAGATTAAATGAAATCGTAAATGATGAAAAAGGAAATAAAGATGATCGTAAAACAAAACGATCATGAGTTAAGAAAAGAATTTTAAGGGAGATGATTATAGAATAGGATCACGACGTGATCTGTTTAAGTTATAAAAGAAAGATGGTCTATAATATTTGAATAATTATAGCTTGATACTATGAAGATGATGTACTATGAAATAGTACGAGATAACTCACGAGGAGTTATAGATGATGTGATACGAGGAATTCGTATCGAGCAAAGAACAAGTTATAAGCGAGATAGAGTTAGGTGGGATTTCAATTGAGGACTCATGTGATGGTTGAGTTGTACAAATATTTGTATGGGCGAGGGTTTTGTGCTTGCACTCAATTTATCATATTGATAATCATTGGAATGTTGGTGTCGCGCTATCAATGTATATGTGGTGAAAAGGTGATTCTTTTCTCATGTGTATATTTGATAGTTAGAAACTATTAAGATTAGTTAGATATTATTAGGATTAAATGCGGTTCTTAAAACTAATGCATATGGTATGTTCGTGACTCATAATAATATGGTATGTTTTGAACCCCTCAGCGAATGCACGCCTATGGTCTGACTAGGACAAGTTCGTAAACTCATATTATTGTGGCAAGTTCCTGAACTTCTAATGTGCGGTAAGTTTGATGAACTAGGGTATATTTAAGTGTGAATGGAGTATTGAGGATGATAGGAATAGATAGACCTATTAAGCAATGGATCATTATAGAAAGTGGAGTTGATGGAGAAAATTAGGTATTCCAAATCTTCTAGCTTTGCTAGATTTTCAAAATTTATTGACTTCGTGCCGATGGTTATACTTTTGATTTTTGAAAAAAAAAATGTGTTGGGTCACACTAGTGAACCAAAGAATTTTTAAAAAAACAGTGCTATTATTCGTATGTCTATGTTAATTGCTTTGGCTAGAAAAAAATGATTTGAAATATATCAAAATATATATTTTATTTATATATCATCAATGCATCATGGAACTTGGTGCAGAGATGATAAAAACGATGGAAGCATCAATGCAGTATTACTTAGTGTTGGATGTGATCTAAGGATCGTCAGCCCACTATGGTATGATGTAGTATGATAAAATCACCAAATGACGGAATCCTCAAACGGACTGTAAATGCAGTGCGGTATCATGACGTCATAAAAAGATTTTTGAGATTTCTTTAAGGTATGAGAATATATATATATATATATATATGTATATGTATATTTCGATTGATGTTCGAATTATTGTAGAAGTCTATGTTATTTGATTCAGCTAGACGATTATTGAAAGATGTTCATGAAATTCAAGCGTTTATTGAAAAGTTATGCCAAACCAAATTGTTTTGGTGCAGATTCAGATGTTGAAAAGCTGAGGTGAACAACCCTATAAGGGGACATGTTTTCGGGGACAATGGTTTTGAGTGTAACGATATAGTATTAGTTACAAAACACTACGTTCTTACCAACGTAGTGGTACAATAGACCGCCACCTAGTGTACGTGTGGAGGATGTTTTCAGTCTTTGTGATTGATAAACACTCTGATTTGCAGTGTGAAGGATTGAGTTGAAGCACTAGTAAACCGAGAATAGAGTTCACGGTCTTGTGACCCCTCAGCATGATTGGAATCTTTGAAATTCCTGTTATTCATATCGCTTCCCAATTATTGAGCAATTGTGAAAGATTCTTATTATTCTGAAAGGTGAAAGTGAAAAGGATGAGAAAATTAAGCAAAACATAATAATTTCAAGAAAGAATTGAAACTCTAGAAAGAAGAGAAATGCAAAACTATTAGAAGAGGAAGAGGAGAGGAATATGATGATCTTAGAAAGATCCTTAGAGAAAGAATTTGGTTGTAGAACCCAATGAATGAATAAAGTATTAACGTAAAATCTACTTTGATAGATTGAATGAATAAAGATTAATAGATAAAATTTCAAGGACGAAATTCTTAAAAGAAGGGGTGAATGTAATGTCCCGAGAGTTTGAGAATATAGTATATGATAATGATCCTTAGGGAAAGGTAATGAACAGGTCAAAGAATATGTAATACTCAAATATAATTGAGTCTAAGTAAATGTTATGAAATAAAACCTACAAGAATTTATTATGAATAATGGTGGGAGTAGGAAATATAAAACTTATATTAAGGTAATGTGTTGAAGTTATTCAACGAAGAGATTTGGTGAAAACCGAGTAAGGGAGGTTTCGTTGATTCCGAGGACGGAATCCTTTTAAGGGGGAAAGATGTGACAACCTGAATTTTTATAAGTTATTAAAATAGGAAGTTAATAATTAAAATTCTTATTATGAGATGTTTTGAGTTTGAATATGTATGTATAGGTGCTTTATATGTTGAAATATATGATATAGTGTGAAGAGAAATATATATTCATGTATTGAAAAAGTGAGGTTTAATAGTTAAGTTAACAATTGAAGAAATTAATTGAATTTGGTAGTTATTTTAAATATTTATTGAATTAAATAAATATTTAAATAATTTATTTATTGAGGAAAATAAATAATTGATGAGTTGTGGTGAATTAATTTAGTAACTAAATTAATTAATGTTAATTAAATTGAGTATTGATAATTGTATCGATGGATTTAATTTAAGGAAATAATTAAATTAAATCAATTGCTTAATATTTAAGAAGATAATTAAATTAAATGAATTGTTTAATCTAAAGGAAATAAATAAATTAAACAAAGTGATGTGTCTAATTTATTAATTTAATTTAGTTATATAATTATGTGTTAATTATAAGGTATAATGATAATAAGAATTTTATTATTATTGTAAGTTATTTAAATTAGCTAAAACTAAAGTTATATAAATTAACTAAATTAAGGTGTGACAATTGGAAACTATATAATATAAGGTTATTAAAATAAAGTAGTTTAGGGGTTATAGTGGTAGCCAAACAAGACCTTATGGCCTTTGGCATTATTCCAGTGATTGAGTCTTTTTATTTTTCTAACGTAAGAGAGTGGTTATATTTTTCACGCGTATTACTTTTCTAAGGCTTCATAGATGGTGAGGAAGAGAGAATTACAGAGTATTGAGAGTGAGGAATTGAGAGAATAATCTCTGTGAGTTTGCCAAGAGAAGGAAGAGACCCACCATCTTTCTAGTCTATAATCAAGAAGATTAAGGTATAACTAATTCTAATTCTCAGACTTGTGATTTTCTACTCTCTGTAAATTGGGTTTTAATGGATTTGTTGTTCTAAGTGTTGTGTATATGGTGTGTATTATGTTGGAGAATCTGTTAATTATCATGTATGAGGGTCGTTTAAGTATCAAACTCGTGGGAATTGAGTTATAGCAGAAGACTATATATAACAATGTTTATGTTCTTATTATATGGCTTAGAAAGTACAAGAAATTGATGCTCTATATGTGTAATAATCTGTAATTTGTTGATGGATTATGAAAATATATTGAGAAACGAAAATAACAAAGTTTAAATTATGCCAATTGATTGAAAAACGAATTCGTGGTGATCAAATTCGCTAAAGGTGTCAAAAATGGAGTTTTATGTGAAAAACATGAAAATTGATAAATTAAAATGGTTTTAAGTTGTGTTAATTTAGTATTTGTATGCTTGGTGAAGTTTATGTGTAATTTTCATAAGTTATACATGTTAATTGGTCTTAGAAATTAAGAATAGTAGCTTGGTTTTGTTTCTGGTTATGGGTGTTCTGTAATTCAGAGCCCCAGCGCCAAATTTCGCGCCCCAGCGCCAAAAATGGGCCAGTAGTTCGCACCCCAGCGCTAGAACTCGCGCCCCGGCGCTGGAACTCGCGTCCCGGCGCTGGAACTCACGCCTGACGCCACTAACTCGCGCCCCAACGTGGGAATTGTGGTCTGGGTAGGACAGTTTTGACCTCCTATAGTAAAACGACCATAACGTTTTCATACGAACTCCGATTGAGGTGATTCAAGATAATCCGGAACGAGAACGAATAGACCTACAACTTTCTTTCTTTAAGTTTTTCAATTTGAGATTTTTAGGAAAGGTCAAAATGGTCATTTATGGGACTATTGTGTTTTCGGATACAATCGGAGGGCGTCGGGCATGCACGTATGCAAGTGTAGTGCTCTTGACGATAAAAGATGTTTTTCTAAGTTATATAACATGAATATTATGAAATATAATGATGTTTAACATTAATAAATGATGTATTAGATAAGTTGTATAAGCATACTAAGCACACACAAGAGAGACGAATCCAAGGCGTGATGTAATGAACGCGTCGAAACGCCGTGCCAAGTGTTAATGAACTTAAAAAGTGTTTCAATTTAATTGAAATGAATACTATAAGATATGGAATAGGGTTAATATTAAAACCAATAATGATTCCTAGCAAGACTTAAGCACTTGAATGAACTTCGAGTTTGACTAAGAAGAAATATGATGAGTTATAAGTTTAAGTTAACACAATCAAATTGAACATTATGTATTGATTAATAGGAAGAGTTATAGGATGTAGATTAAAGTTTACATTACAACTACTATGCGTTGCTATGTGACTAATAGTTGATGTGAATGATTATATAATTATGTAGGGCACGTGCAGTACAGATAACCGTAAGCTGTTAAACTGTTATTCACTACAAGAAATCACACATTTTATGACGAAATTTTTGCCACGAACAAAATTTTGTCACACTTTGTTAATTAATAATTACGAAATTCATAATCGTCACTAAAACTTTTGCTTTTGTGACGACTTTTACTTTTGTTACTACTAATCATTTATATCGTCACTAATTTACACATTTGATGACGATTAACAAAATTTCGTCACAAGTTATTTTGGAGGTAGAATTTCGTACCAAAATTTTGGTGGGAAACCTTTTAGTGGCATTTTGTAATAATTGATGACAGTATTTATTGTCACAAAATATTTCATTTGATGACAACATAATAGTTTGTCATTAATTATTTGTAAAATTTAGTGACAATATGCTTTCGTCACTAATGTTTGCATTTAGTGACGCCAAATACAAATTATTCACAATTTTATTTGGAGGCAAAAAATTTCTAAAAAATTTTAGAGGGAAATTTTTTAAAGACGAAAAAATAATAATTTATGACAATTTTTATTGTCGCAAATACCAACTTTATATGACGAGATACTCGTTCATCACTGATTAGATGAGTGGATAAGTGACAAAATAGTTCGTCATAAAGTCTTATATTTAGTGACAAAGTACGTAATATCGTCACAATTTTATTTGGAGGCAAATTTTTATAAAGAAATTTTGGAGGCAAATTTTGTAAAGACGAAAAATTAATAAGTTATGACAATTGTTATTGTCCCAAATACCAATTTTATATGATGACAGACTCATTCGTCACTAATTAGATGAGTGGTTAAGTGACAATATTGATTCGTCATAAATGCTTATATTTAGTGACAAAGTACGTAATATTGTCCCATTTTTATTTGGAGGCAATTTTTTTTAAAGAAATTTTGGAGGCAAATTTTGTAAAGACGAAAAATTAATTGTTTATGACAATTTATATTGTCACAAATACCAATTTTATATGACGAGATACTATTGCATCACTAATAGGATGAGTGGATAAGTGACAACACTGGTTCGTCATAAATTCTTATATTTAGTGACAAAGTATGCAATGGCGTCACATTTTTATATGGAGACAAAAAATTTTCCAAACAAACTTGTATCCAAAAGACGTCATTGGTCTTCCTTTCATCATTGACAGCCTCCATGTAGTCAAGAACTCCACTATCAATTTTCAATAATCCTAATTTGAAGGTAGAAATTATTTGACATTTTAGGTATGTTTCTAGATTTTAATTTGAATTGATTAGTAGTTGTTCAAATTTAACAACTTCGATTTGGAATGATTTGTAATGGTTGCTATTGTTGTTGATGATCTTGTACAATTTTGATAAGCTAAATCACTATTGAATATGTGATACAGTAAGTGTTTATGTGCGGTATAATGCGTATGTGTGATAAATATATGAATATATTTTTATTGCATGATTTATTACGAACTAAATCTTTCACAAAAGAGACGATCAATTAAGAATAATTTTTAATATTAAATTTTTAGAAATTTTTATTTAAGAAAGGGGTATTAAAATAATTTTAATAATAATTTTAACATAAAATTATTTAATACAAAGCATTACTATGAGGAATATAATTTTCATACAAAGGTGCACTACAAGAAACTCGGGATGTAGTAAAGGAAAATTTGTGAAGGAATTCATTCTTCACATGATGAGTTTTCTAGCGAGGGAACAATGAAGGAAAAAAAATTAGTGATACCTTCACAATTTAGATTTTTATTTCGCAAAATTGAGATGATAGAAGGATGCTTAGCGCCAATTTTTTATGAAAATTTGCATAGAAAGATATTATTAATGAAGTAATTATTACTCGTTATATATTATTGGTGAGACATAAAATTAGTCACTATTTTATTAAAATAAGTTTTTTGAAATTAATTATAATGAATATAAATTGTATTATATATAAATAGATTAAATTTTTTACAATAGTAAATTTATTTTTAATAACACTTTTTAATAAACTTACGATGCCGTTTTAGAGATTTGTTTTGAAAAAATTAAACACGGATCAGGCCTCCCAAATCAGAAATCGCGCACATAGCAAAGTCTCCCAAATCAGAAATCACATCAGGTCTCTTCTCCCAAATTTACTTCCCTCACTTCTACTCCTTCAGCTTCATGATAAGTGCATCATCGGATTACTGGTATTTTCATACTATTCTATTATCTTTGTATTTTCATTTTTCATTTTTTGTTTTTCCACTCCTGGATAACTTACCTTTTCAGAAATCGCGCATCAGGGCCACCGCTTTCGGCGTCTCCTCGTCGGCCGCCGCGATTTCAACTTCGTCGGCAGCCACAGTTCCACCTCCCACGCCCGCTTCCCTCACTTCTACTCTCTCTCCGACGCCCGCCTCTTCCACAAGGTCTTCTTTTTTCTTTTTTGTAATTTGGGATTTGATCTAGGTATTGAAGGGAACTCTCAAGGTTTACAGATTATATTCTATTCTTCGTGAAATCTGTTTTGATTTTACTTTTTTAGTACTTCAATTTCTGATAGAATAAGTAATTCATTTGCTCAATTGAAATCCAAGATGAAGAAAAGAAAAGAAAATTCCCAATTAAATTTGAGCTTTGTTGTGGAACAGAGCTAGTATTATGTAGAAAGCAAAATTAGTCAATATTTTGGGTTTTTGTATTATGTAGATAAGTAATTCATTTGCTCAATTGAAATCGAAGATGAAAAAAAGGGGGAAAAATCCCAATTATCTGCCTATGACATTAGTATATTACATGAAAATTTTGTAAGGATTTCCTCACTTTCTATTCTTTGTGTAAATATAAGCTCCTATTTGACCTGGGTATAAGGTATTTGCTAATTTCTCTTCACGTTTTTAAATTTCACTTGTCTACATATAGTTTAGCCTTAAGTTTGTGTTGTTGATCTTGCTAAATCTCTATACCAGAAGATTTACTTAATAAAATTATGCAATTTTGGTAATGCAGACAATTTAATATGATTTCCTAGATTTCATAATTTTTCATTTCAATTTACCCTAGTGAGATCTATTCTACTAAACAAAATATAGAGTGTGTTATCTTGCACTTAGAGAATGAAGAATGGCATCTAGAAAAGGTGCTTGTAAATTCACATGTTATGATTTTGAAGAATTATGTTAGTCACATCTTTCCACTGAACAGATTTTCGGATATATATGTATTCTTTGGAGTCAACTTCTATTTTTCTTTAGAATTATGAAGATCATTTCATTTTCTTAGCAAGGTTCGTTCGTCTAAAGCTATATTACGTATTCTTGTAGCAAATGGTGATGTTAGTACTACGAGGAGTTTGTCATTTTGTTGAACAGTATGCTTAAACAAATGTTGAAAACATTTCTTTTAGTCATGAAAAAATAATACTAGAACTATATATGGACTGTTGGTCATTATTACTGCACTGGTAACGCCCCCAGCAGCAAAAAGCTTCGTTCGGATTTGAGTGTCATCCTTTTCTTTTCTGGGAGATGTTAAACAATTGATTTTCTTGTTATAACTAATCATGATTGTGCAGGTGTAACTCAATGAAGAAGAAAAGTACATCCCCCCACTCCTAAGCACCCTTTTTTATCACTTTGTGAAGCTACAAGATTCACTGAAATTTATTTACACAAATTTTAATTAGAAAAAACATTGACAACACACACAAATTGTAGAATTCTAATCTTTTGGTTAAGTACCAAGTTTTTAATGCCCCCCTTTTTTCTAGCTGGTCTCTGAATCAAACCGTACCCATGAGTTCAAGAACACTAACTATAATTGGTTCCCAACCAAACAAGTACTCTACAAATGATTAACTTAAGCCATTTATTTTACAGTTATACCATTTATTAACATTTATTTAACAGCTATACTCAAATTGTACCCATGTTCTACATCAAATGAAAAGAATATAAAAACTTTCCCAGATTCTACTAAAGGGCATAGCACTAAAAAAATATAAATTGTGAACACAGTCATAATGATGCATGAGTTATCCACCCCATTGAGTTCAAGTAAACTTTGTAAAAATGTCTACTGGATTTTATATCTTTTACTAAAATTTTGATTCAATTCACTTGCTAAATTTCTGACACATGTTATTTATTTCAGTTTAGGCAGGCTTCTCTGCGAGAACCCGTGATGGAAACAAGTTTGTTGTGGCGGAAAGATCAGTGAAACAGGTGAGGCAAAATTACTGCACAGAGACGGAAGAAACTATTATCGAGGAGCGAAAAATAAGAAAAGAAAATACTTTAAATGGGGTCTTTGATGAAAATGGAAAAGAATATTCACCTACAAATAGGTCGTGAAAGTTTTACCTGTGAGTTTTTTGTCACTTTGTCAACATACAACTGAGTCAACTTTACACATGCTATTACTATTTTATGTGTTTTTATATATCAGGAGAAAATAAATGTGTTTTATCATCATGTTTTGGGTACAAATGCTATTAACTTAACCCTTTATTATCTTAATCCTATAAATTTCTGTTCTAAAGTTTCTACCTGTAAACTGTGGAAATGGTGCGTCTATTGGTAGAACATTAAACATTAGCTGACAGCCTAACACTGATTTTGGAGAAATAATACATGCATTATAACTTGCCCACCAGACAGAAGAAACTTAACCAAAATTTCTAGCTACGACATGATATGTTGATCACAGTTTTCTCCTCTCCATGAAGTACTACTATATGCACTTGCTCATGATGTACGGGGACTTATGAAGCAAGGAGAAATTTCTTGAGCTAACAGCTGGTTGCATAGTGTGTGTGTGTGTGTATATATATATATATACATATTTATTTATTCTAGTACACACCTTATTCTTTTTGTGAAAAGAATAAGGTGTGTACGGGGTTAAACACTCAGATTTGTTGAAACATTTGGGTAATAAAGTTTTGACAGTCTTTATGTGGTACAATTGATGTCATTGATACTATCTGTTAAATTTCTTATTGTTATTGTTTTCAAAACTGAATATTATATTTATCTGTTCATTGATGACGGTTAGATATTTACATGTGAAGGTGGTGGAATTTATCCTGTTGTTGTTGTTGTTGTTCCTTTAGTTGCTTTGGGATCTCAAAGTATTGTGTTGCTGCTAGTGTGTGGTTACAGTGCTCAGGTCTGTTATTGCTTAGGTACATACGCTCTATTATAGAAAGATGAATATTAAAGTTCCATGATTAGGTACCTTTCTGTTTAGAACTTCTGGGAACTGTATTTGGCAGATGGCTCTTAGATAGAAAAAGACGAGAAACAGACCACAAAACAAGGAAGAAGATAAAACAAAAAGGAGAATTTCATTATTTACATAATTGTTGTTATTCGTTATACATTAGAATTAGAAATCAAAAAGAGGATGTATCTGTTTAAAGAAACATGTGCAATTTTCTGTAGGAGAACATTAGAATTTAAAGCCAAAAAGGAGTTAACTGATTCTACGGAATGCTATCAAAACAACAATCATCAATTAGAACAGTCAAATGCTTTGCACTCTTGAATACAACATACAATATTATACTCCAATCTGCTAACCATTTTAAGAAGACTCGAGAGAAAATGAGGGTATAAGCTTTGGTAAACCATATTGAGTATGTTAGTCTATATGATTTCTTTTCTTCTATTAAATAATATATACACATCTTTTTTAAGTGAACGCTTGTTATTCTGCTCTTATAGTAGGTTTGAGGTTGTATTTTGTAACAGTATCATTATTATGTATACTCTCCACTCTTCCAATTTCTTGAATCACTACTTTTTTATGAGTATTCTTTTCTTGATCCTGTAGTTCCTATCATGGAAGCCTGAATAAATTATAAATTTAGTGTCATGAAGAGTTATATTCTCCCATCTCTTCTTTTCTTGTTCTTTATTGACTTGCATTTTTTATTTTGAACACACCAACTATATGCACTATTAAACACACACACCAATTATATGCATTTTGAACACACCAACTATATTGTGTGTGGTTATATTGCCCAATTGGTTGGGTTCATAGGGATTTTGGTTGCTATAATGTTGGTATAGCTATAGTTTTAGAAAATTCACAATTTATTATTTAAACATTTCTTTCTTTATATACATTTTTTTTAATTTCATAACTATTTGACTGATTTATGTCTATATGTTATTTTTGATTTGCAGATAGAGTTTTTTCTGGAAGGTCAATAACCACAAGGTTGAAGGTTTTAATTAAGCATTTTCTTAGGATATGGATTTCAGAATTTCAGCCTTTTGGATTATATAATTTGGTTTTGTGGTACTTAAATTATTTAAGCAACTGTTTATTGCCTAGCTAGTTGGGTATTTTGTTGAATCGGTGAATCTACTATTTTTTATAAGATAATTACTTTTTATTTTAAATGTTTATTGCCTTTTGTCTCTTATATTATATACAGGTGTACAGTTGATTTAAAAAGTTCACTAAATGTATTATATTTTTTTTTATTGAAATTTTTTAATGTGATAATACATTTTGAATGTTAAACAACTTAATATGTCACCACATCATCACGATTTATAATCATTTATTGAATGACGAATAATATTAACTCTTTAGAATTAATAGTATTGTCATTGTATATATTCATTTAGTTATGACAATTGATTTTGTCACTAATATTAATTATTTGGTGACAAGGTATGCCGTCACTATTATATATCATTTAGTGATGACTTTTAATTTTGTAACTATTAATAGTTCTTTATGTGACGAGATCTATCGTTACCATAAGTATTCAATTAGCGACATAGAAAAATGTGTCATAGAAATTAACTCTTTGATGACAAATTATATCATCACTATTATATATTCATTTAGTCACAACAACTAATTTTGTCACTATTATTAACTCTTTTTGTGACGAGATGTATCGTTAACATAAGTATTCAATTAGTGACATTGAAAAATGTGTCTCAAAAAATAACTCTTTGGTGACAAATTATTTTATAATATTATTTAAAATATGAAATGACAACGACATAATTGTCATCATATTAAATATAGTATTAGGTGACGAATTGTTCGCAGCCATTTATTTTCTTATTTTTGGTGACGATAAACACAATAATACGACGAAAGAATAATCATAAATATGACAATATTGTAGTCATTAAAATTAGATGATTTAAATAGAGTAAAATATTTTAAATCGGTAAAATAATATCATTTAATGACGAAAAAAGATTTTAAATCATTTAATGCACTAAGTTTTCATGACGAAACATAATATAGAGTGAATTAAAGTTTCATTCAAATAGTGACGCTTTATTAACGTCACTAAAAGTAATTAATTATAGTGACAATGGTGTAGATCGTCACTATAAGTTAAAACATTTAGTGACGACATCAAATATTGTCAAATAAACCTAATACCACGCTCATACGGTGACGATCTCTGTGACGATTAACACTCGTCACCAAATATTTTAGTGACGAAAAATGAATTTAATGCGACAAATTTTAGCATCATTTTTTGTGTAATTTCTTGTAGTTATTGGTAAACAACGATCAAGGCAAGTCTTTCAGTTCCTATTTGCTATGTGAATTTGATTGTTTTAAATCTTTATTTCAAAGAGCATGATGTATTATATATATGTTGAATGTATGAAATGTTAAAGTCAACTTATGACTACGTTGATTGAGTAAAGCATGTGATTGAGTACGGAACTCAATCTTTATAGTTGTTATGTGAAATGTAACATGTATGTTATGTTAGTTCAATGTTTATGAGATATATGTTGAGCATGCTATTATGTGCTATGTGATGCATGAAAACTGTTAGATTTTGATGGGCTGTCGAGCTCAACCTTGCAAATAACCACTTTTGCAGGTTCAAGATTTAAGGTAAAGTTATGTGTTATCTGAAAGACATGAATCAAATATGATACTTGAAGATTTATACACTTTGGTTGTGTTATTATTATTTGAACCATGTTTAAGGTTTCAAATAATGTATTATTGTTGAATTGTAATATTGTTTTGCAATGTAAACTAATGTAGTATTAAAAATGATTCTGAGGTATTTAGATGTAAAGGTTAAAAGTTCTGGGAACGAGAATAGTTTGTAATAGAAAATTTTAATTATTCCGCAAATTTCAATGGTTGTATGTATTATCGTTTAATGATGTAAAATTAGAGGTTGAATGTATTATTAACGACCGAAGTTGAGAATTAAATTGTATGAATTTTGGGATCGTTACAATATAGTCCCATATTGAATATATATTTTCTCGTAATTTTTAAAATTCATTTACTATTTTTCATACGGCCAAACTCGCGAATATTTAGACATTTATCATAAATTGTACTTTTATCCAAAAATTCCAAAATGTCTGAGTAATATCTTGCGCTATTATATACATGTACTCCCAATAAAAATTTTACCAATTTTGGAGTTAACCACAAGGAGTTATAACGGTTTACTTTTAAAATAGTCTTTTCCCATAAAATTAATAATTCTTAATCTATACATCCAAAAATCGCCATTTTTGGACACAATCTAGAAAACTCATCAAATTATCATTTCAAATTTTTTCAGAATTTTTGAACGTCGAAAAAATTACGAAAGTGAAAAACATAATAACCCTTAAAATCCCTTACCTCAAAAGAGTAGTATTTTTGACCGGGAAATCGGATGTAAAGCCGAAGAAACCTTGCACTGAATAAAAACTCTCAAAGTATCTAAATACTCACAAAAATACGCTCGATAATATAGAGAGAAAGAAAATTTATTTCTGGTGTGATTTTTAATTATAACTTAAGCGGATATTTATAGAAAAATGCTAGAACGCCAAAGCAGACTAAATAATAAAATATTAATATAATTTATTTTTCTTCCTACGGCTGCTTCCTTGACAATTCTCAGCCACCACACTTGAAAATTAATTCCAACACATGTTTACAAAAAAAATAAAAGTGGGTCCCACCCATAATAAAAATATTTTAATTTCTGAAACTTCAACAATTCATAATAAATAGCCCTTTTATCAGAAAAATACGATTTTTGATGTCCATTCCACATGAAATCGAATTCTCTACAACTATGCAGAAGAAAGTTTTTCCAAATTCCAGACAAAAAATATCTAAAATCCACAAATGGATGATTTTCAACACCTCTTAAAATTTATAACAAATCATACGTTATTTTTTAATGGTTCAAAATTTGTGGATATATACTCAACTTATATATGTATAACATATCCAAAAATCACTACGATCCAATGGTCAGATTAATATTATAACTCACGCAATAGAGCTTTAAGAACACCGATTTGATCTTTTAATACCTCCAATCCGATAAAATACTGATAAAATACCTCAACATTAATTCCTTCATTTATAACCACATAAATAAATCCATCATTTATATCCTCATCAAATAAATATTTCCTTGTCATATAAATTAATAATTAATTGTTCATAAATAATATTACAGAATCACAATAATGACAACCAGGTGGTTCTCAGGAAAGAGGGGGATTTTCGATAAAGATTTCTCCTTACTGGTGAGCAATTAGGTGACCAAACCTCTCCTTGACAGAACTTTTTAGACATTGCCAATAATTTTATCTAATAATATTATTCAAATAATATGAATTATTGATCTGATAATAGAAAATACTGTGCAGTGATAATTATTGAAACAACAATAATATAAAATATCAACGCAGCAATTATTGAATCAATAAAATAAAATATTGAATAGTAATTACTGTAACAATTATTTAGTAGTGCCTTCTTAAATAAGAATCAATAATTCAAAAAATATGCGTAATACCGCAAAGTGCTCATCATGCAACCACGCATATTACTGTATTTTAACCACCAGGTATTCCAACAGTGTTAACGGTAACAATTACGTCGTTATTTATAAAAACTCATATTTGTCGTTTTCTTCATCCGGCAGTTATTTTGTTATGGGACCCACAAATGGTTGCGCCGTCGTACGAATATTCCCCGACAGCAAGAATATTCCACGACTAAACGAATATTCCCCGACAACAATGAGTATTTTATAACCACTTGCATATTTTATAAACTTTACATATATCACCCTTAACTTTAACTTTTTATCAATTTAATCATTCACTGAATAATAATTATAAGCAAAATTAAATACTTATATTACATAAAATTCGGGGTCTTACATGTAGTGCAAAGATTAATGATTACCTGATGAATATCTTTGGCCGTAGTGCAAAGATGAACAGGTGTTGAGATGAACATGACCAACTGGTGATACAAATGAATATCTTTGGCCCATAGTGCAAAGATGAATATTTGATGCAAGATGTATATTGATTGATGTTACATGGATAAAATATTGATGATGAACTTTTAAATTCATAGATGATAGTAGATTTCATTATCTACTTAACTCTTCTAATGAATTGTTGTTTCCGCTGCAGTTGTTGATCTAAAACTTGTTGTCTATTATATTCTATCAGATTTTTCCCTATTGAAAACTAAGGATAATTTGTTCTATATTATCTTAGTCATAATATTCTTTACTGGGCTAGTTGAGCTCACCCTTTTCCTTTTTGTTTCATTTTTCTTCTCAGGAAGCGAGAATATAGCAAGAACTAGTCGGGGTATAGAGTGATGGTTCTAGAAAGTTGTTTTAGCAGTCCTCACTATTTTTGTAAAATAGTATATCAATAATTATAATTAGGACTTTATCTGGGTGTGGATATTGTCTAGAAGATAATATTTGTATTTAAACTCACAGTATGTGTTGTCGTATTTTGCATGACAATTGTAATAATAAAGTTATAGTTGTTTTCAGTATCATGTATTTGGCAACTCAGAATGGGTAATGTATACCTATTTTGGGGGCGTCACAGTTGGTATCAGAGCCAGATTTCGATCCTGGGACCTGTGGGTTATGGGCCCACAAATGGCTGCGCCGTCGTATGAATATTCCCCGATAATAAGAATATCCACTACCAAATGAATATTCCCCGAAAAAAATGAATATTTTATAACCACTCGCTTATTTTGCAAAATTTGCACATTTCACCCATAACCAAAGCATTATATCAAATTAATTCCTTATTATTTCAAGATAATGAATATAGGAAATTTAATTTTATTTATAATAAGTTGAGGTCTTACATATATATATATATATATATATATATATATATATATATATATATATATATATATATATATATACCTTTCCGTGAAACTAACAAACTGGCTTCGGTAATATATTATATTACATTAACCGTAGGAACATGATGCAGCGAAATAACGATTTTGAAAAATAATTTCTTCCTTTTTTTAAATAAATTTTATACAGCAAATATTCCCAATAAAATTGTTCTAAACACATATCAACATACATATTAAATAAAAACAATTAATAATTTGCTTAAAGGTTTTGCTCTGATGCCACTGTTAGGTTTGTAATATTCATGAACGCAATCAAATTGCATAAAATAAGTGGAAACGTGAAAAATTAGAGTTTAAAAATTTTTACAAACCATATACCCGGATCATCTTTTATGCACAATTATTAATTAAACGAAAAATATGAAGAACAAGAATCATACCCTTGAAGATTCGAGCTTCCTCAGGTACAAGTTCACCTCCAATCTTTTTCGCGTTCAACTTGAATCCACCGGGTTTGGTTCCTTCCTTTGATCAATGTTAGCCACCCAAGTGTTTGGCCTCTAGAGGTAATCCACCAAGGAAGAAGAAAGATTCAAGAAGATGGGTGTTTGGCAAAATCCTAGTTTTTCTATCTCTCATAGAAAAAGAGCGTACTCTCCAACAATTGGAATCACATCTATTGTTATCTGATATAAGACTCCTCTTATAAAGATATCAGTTAACCCTTCTAATCTAATTTGAAAATTAGATATTATTTAATTAATTAAATTTCTTTAATTAATTAAGCTCCCTAATCTTATTAGGGATAATTAATTATACTTTTTTAATTAATTTAACCTCCTAATCTTATTAAGAATAAATGAGAGTACAATTATTAATTAATTTCCAAACTCCTTTTGAAATTAAATAATAATAATAGTAATAATAATAATAAGACTCCTCTTATTAATTTATATTTTATATTTCCAAAATATTAAATAATAAATATTAAGCTATTTAATTTATTCTATCACCATAGATTAATTAAATATACTTAACTTATTATTACGATTATGCCATTAACTTCTTAAATAATTATTCTTCCTTTTATGGTGTGACCCTTTAGGTTCTCCATATTAAACCGGTTGTGAATAAATCAATTAGAATAATTCTAATCTTATTTAAATAAATAAATTAAACTATTAATTTATTTAAATAAATAATATTTATTCTACAATAGGGATAAGCCTCCCTAGCGATCAACGACTTTCTAGATAATATAAATTTCAACATTAATCATAAAAGAACCTTTGAGTAAATAGTTATCGTACAATTCAATCCTTCTACCATACAATGTCCCAATTAAATAAAAGACATGTAATTACTGTCAAGTCTTATTTTGTTCAATTATATGTATTTCGACTCTTAAATGCATAACTCTAAATAATGCAAATTAGAAACTCCTTCTTAATTTCATTCTGCCTTGGCCAAGAACTACTGGGTTGTTATTTATCAAATCACATAGGACATTTCTCTTCTTTTACTAGAAGTGGTAGATTCTTTATTGATCATACATAATCTCCATGTATAACTTATTATACCTAAGCATACCCTTTGATATATTCTAAGGGTCTTATGGAATAAGTCAAAGTATAACTCATCATACACAAGATACTATGATGATCTCAAGTCCAAGGATCACTTGTACCACTATCAATACAGGAATTCCTATTGACAGGCAAGTAAAACTCCATTATGTATTACTTAGCGAGCCATGTTCAGTGAACTTATTCTCTAATAAGCACCTACATACTTGCTTTAGTGTCTCCACACAAATGATCATGAGATCAATCATCCTCATCTAATGAGCAAGTAACGTATGTACCAATCTATCCAGATTCACTAATCCCCAAATTAGTAATCCAACTATTGGGAACTATTTTAGTTTTAAGCTTTCTAAGAATTTAGATCTCATTAGAATGATTATCATCATTATTCTAAAAGCATTGCTTAAAACTATGGGTTTATCACATATTATAAAATAGCATCATGTAGATAATTAAAAGCCTTTAAAAAATTAATACTTTTTATTAATAAATGAATAAGATTGTTACAAAGTATATGCTTTATCATCAAACATGATTGGCTTGTGTGCATACTACTTTCACAACTAGCCCAGTAAGAAATATTATGACTAAGATAATGCAGAATAAGTTATCGTTAGCCTTCAACAATGTTAAACTGATAGAATATAATAGACAACAAGTATAACTGCAGCGGAACACGCAATCTATTAGAAGAGTCAAGTAGAGCATGATATCTACTATCTTCTATGATTTAAAAAGTTTATCATTAATTTTATCGTTGAGACTCAGCTTAATAAATAAACTACATCATCGAATCATCCCTGCAATACGGGCCAAGAATATTCATTAGTATCACGTCCACAAATTATTATTGCACTACGGGCCAAGAATATTCGTGTAATCATCAATGGTCATGACCATACCGAATTATACATGGTCATAATCAAACCAATCAATAGTCCATCTATGCATGTAAGTCAGAGATGACTTTCATCACAATATAAGCATGAAGATGATGATAATGATATAAGAATTCAATTAAAAGAAAGCAAATGATAAATTTTTAAAGATTTATAATTTAATTTATCCAGAATTCAATAATTTCCAAATTGTCAACATGATACTGCTTTGTGGAGTAAAATTCAAGAATAATATCTATGTATCAAAAATAATTTGGACAGAGAAGAAATAATTTTTTTGGTGAATAGTACCCCGTGAATAGTACCTTATAAATAATACTTCAGGAATAGTACTCCGTGAATAGTATCCCGACATGAAAAGTGCCCTGAAAACCCGAGTGAACAATATTTGATTGAATAGTAACTGGGTGAATAGTTATCCGTGAATAGCAACTCGTGAATAGTACTCCGACATAAAAAGTATCCCGAATACCCGAGTGAACAATATTTGAGTGAATAGTAACTGGGTAAATAGTAACTCATGAATAGTACCCTGGCATGAAAAGTGCCCCGAATACTCGAGTGAATAATATTTTAGTAAATAGTAACCTGTGAATAGTATCCCAGGTGAAAATATTGATATTTAATAAGAAAGTTCAGATCAATATTTCAATGAAACGATACTGGATGAAGCGCAAAACTCAAGGATATTCCACTAATTTCAAGGATTATAAAAGCAATACTTACCATAGTAAGTTTATATTTAAAAATATGAAGAGAAATAACATATACGAAATCAGAATGGATTTTCACCGTCATACTAAGACGTAATCATGTAGAGCAAAGTTATTACGACATATTAAAGGATGAATACGAAAAATAGTATTCCTTGTGAATACGAAAGAAATAATACCCCTTATCTTAGTAGAAGGCTGGATACTGCAATAGTGAAGTAGCAGAATACTCTTCTTCTTGCTCTTTATAGTTTTTCTCTCTATAGCGTCTCTTGTGAATCTGAGTGAATTGGTGAGAATGAAAGAAGAATTAAGCTTTTATTTATAGGAGAATGGACTAAATAGTAACTAATTCATGAACAGTCCATATTGATTTACTATTAGAACGAACGATTCATATTGATTGCTATTAAACCCACAACCGACAGTACAGATTGATTTACTTTTAAACCACCACTGATGGTCCAGATTGATTTACTTTTAAAACCACCACCGACGGTCCAGATTGATTTACTTTTAAAACCACCACCGACGGTCCAGATTAATTTACTATTAAAACCACCATCAATGGTCCAGATTTATTTACTATTAAAACCACCATCAATAGTCCAGATTGATTTACTATTAAAAACCACCATCAATGGTCCAGATTGATTTACTATTACAACCACCATCAATGGTCCAGATTGATTAACTATTAAAACCATCATCAATGGTCCAGATTAGTTATCTATTAAAACCAACATCGACGGTCCATAAAATTAGTAAATCTTCCCATGGAATACTAAGTCAAACTTACAACAAATGCCTCATAACAATCCCTATATTTATATCAAAAATTGAATAAATATTTACCACAAATTATTTATCTTTAATAAACACATTTTTAATCTATTAATAATTATTCATCATTAATATTATAACTAATAATATTTAACAACCAGATCATTCCCAGGAAAAAAGGGCTTTATGATAAGTCTTTGTCCCTATTGACGCGCAATTAGGTGACCAAACCTCTCCTCGACAGAACTTTCTAGACATCGTCAATATTGCAAATAATAATATGAATAACTTTGTCGTCTCAATTATTGATTTAATAATATAAAATATTAGTACTGTGACAATAATTGAATCAAATAACATGAGATACTATGCAACAATTACTGTAGTAATAATTGAGTATAACTGAGTGACTTCTCACGTAAGCATCAATAATCAATACCGTGTGTTACTATGCAACCACGCGTGTAACGCCCCAAAAAATCGAACCTTTTATAATTACTTTTAATAATGAATAAAATAATATTATTTTTTGTTACTACATGTTGATAAGATGAATGTCGTTCTATAACCTAGAAACGTTGGAAGGCCATAGTATTTTAACTATGTGGGAGAATTAAAGTGTTTGAATTTCTAAAACAAAAATAAAAGTTTTTCGAGAAATTTTCTGAAAAACACTATTCATCGAGTTTTGCTCGGGAATTATTTTTGAATTTCTGAGAAATACGTAATGTTATAATATTAAGGTGAGATGGATTATGTAATAATAATCTAAGTATAGAAAACGTAATATTTTGCATGCGGACTTAATTTGGGAACGTTAGGTTTATTAAGCGTTAAGGAAAGAAAGTTGTAATCGTATGATGCGTATGCATTATACTAAGTAATGAACGTAAGTATAATACGACGTATTATATTATTGTGTACGGAGAATGAAATAACGTATATTACGAATAAATATACGAGTTAACATACAAGAATTATACGTGATGTATGTATGTTAAGTTGTTTAATTAAAGGCAATGGACTTGTAGGATTATTAGCATAATGGTAGAAGTCCAATAGAAAGTGATATTCAAGCCCAAGTGTTTGATATGTCATGAGTCCAAACTATTGTAATGCAAGCCCAATAAGAAATTAGCTAGATTAATTAGTAAGCCCAATGAATAAACTATGATCCATGGGGCAAACCAAGTGAGAAATGGGTAGACTTGATGGGAAAGAACTTTATGTAATGCCCAAGTGTCGTGATGATCAAGTACTTTATGTGGCTAGCAAGTTTACTTAGTGGTTAAGTAGATGAATAGTAAGGAGGTTATTAAGGAGGTGGAGTACTTAATGACTATTCTACCCTCACTTTGTCAAGCCTATAAATAGAGAGCTCATAATTCATTTGTTTCTTTATCAAATTCCTTTCAACTTTCTCTTACGAAGTAACTTAAGTGTTAGAGAGAATAAGCACTTTTAAGTCAAAGCTTCCTTTGTTAGATTTTCCAAGAAGAAGAAGTTAGACATCAAAGGTAATGATTTTGTGTCCAATATTCTTCCATCTCTATCATAATAGGATGATAAGAGAAGTGTAATTAATGAACATGTATGCTAAGAACATATAAGAATTGAGTTATGAATGGACTTAAGCCGAATAAGTTGAATAAGCAACTTGAACCTAAATAAGTTGATAAACTTGTGAAGAACTTGTCATATGTTTGTCATATGATGGTAGTATATTTAATATAGTATTAGAACATTGATTGATGGACTTAAGTTCATAGTAAGTCATAAGCATGAGAATTTGTAGTTCATAAGTTAAATAAGTCATTGACTTATGAGAATAAGTCAAAACCTACTTTGTCAATAAGTTGGTGTAATAAGTAACTTGAAATGTTCATGTGAAGATTATAGCCCATTTTGAATCATTAGTAATGAGGTTTTGCCAGAATTCACACGATTGGACGATTATCGTCGAATTCGTAAAATTCTCGAAATGGAAGTCGTATTTTGGGTTTGAAGTCGGAAACGTTGGTTTTCGATGGAGACAAGTTATATTTGGCATTATAGAGTTGCGAACTCAAAAATGACCGAATTCTGACTTAGAACGAAGAAACGAGCGTTGAACGTTCACGAACGTTTATCGTTTTCGTTAAAATGAACTAATAGGTGAAATTTTAGCAAATGAAGTCAAATAGATAAATTCTTGCATGAACGCGTAGAGTATGGAATTTGTGAACCGTAGGCTTTTGAACGAGCCAATTCGGACTCATAATGAAGAAGTTATGCGTCCGGGAAGTTCACAAAATGAAAAATCTGCAAAAGTTTTTTCTAAGAGTCAGAGTTGGCCATGGCCAACCCAAGGACAAATAGTGGAAATACAGTACCGTAATAGTGTCAAGGCATATTTGCTAATTCGCGCTTGGTACGAGATGAAAAACTAAGTGTGGCGTGGCATGGCCAATCTCGTAGTTTTTTGACAGACAAGAATGTTTAGAAGTATAGAATGAAAGATAACTCATTAGTAATGAACTAAGGTGTTAATATAACATTGTTAAGGCATTGGTAGACACTTAATGTATGATGATTAAAGGTTAATAATCAATTAAATGTGAACGTAATGTGAATAACGTAATGAAAAGCCAGAAACCATAATAACAGATCTAAGTCAGAATTTAGATTGAGATGAAGGGTAAGATATAATAATATACCTACTTGATTATATAAGATCTAATGTGGTATGTTATATGATCATGTATTTTAGAGACTTAGAGACTTAAAGAGTACATGTGATAATCAGTAAGCAAACGCTAAAGGAAAGTATTCTAACCCTTGTTCCAGTTCAGTCTGGACAAGCTTTGTAATTCATGTATCCTTTCGCATGAAGTTTTGTATGAGGAAGTCAAAGCCAATTCTTTCGGCTAGACTTAAGTTATGATCCTATCAAGCATGTTTAATGTTTACCAAGTTATATTGGTGTGGTTTTTGTCGTTTAACGACAGGCACGTGAGGTTGCCACAACTTAAACATATACACGTTTAATGAATGTAGTGTTGATCAACATAGAGTACTATGAGCTGATAACCCAGAAGTGCTCGTAAGTAATGTCGGACTTACGGACTTAGTGCCGAGGTCCTTTTCATAAGAACTTATGAATTGCTCAAGGTCTTGGACCGGAATTGATGTTTTACTGAATATTTTTGTGGTAAAACATTTTGAATGAAAAGAAGTGCTATTTTGAATTATCGATAGTACTTCGTAACTATTGTTTAGTTATTGAAGATATACGAGTTCTGTGTTTCAAGCATGTTGTTTATTAGAATTGTAGTACTTACTGAGCTAGTCATGCTCACTCTTGCTTGAACCATATGAACACAGCTAAGATCGAACGGACCGAAGGCTCCGGTAAAGACAAAGGCAAGGCGAAGACAAACCCTTAGCTTACCTATGTAATAGTATAGGTGTATGTTTGTAATATATTGAATATTATGACAAGAACGAATGAATGGGTTATAAAGAACCTGGGAAATGTAATATTATTTTGAATATATAGAAGTTATATTAGTACTTTTGAGACTCTTCAATTGAATGAATGAATGAATGGTAGTACCGTGTAGCACCATCTGTCGAGTTGGAAGAAACCCGGATTTGGGGGCGTCACAACGCGTATAACTATACTTTTACCACCGGGTAGTTCAACAGTTTAACGGTAAAACTTTCGCCGTTATTTTTATAAAAAGATATTTCTGTCATTTTCTGACTACGACAATACTTCCGTTGTTGGGTCCACCAATGATTGTGTCGTCGAACGAATATTCCCTGACAAAAAAAATATTCCCCGACCAAACGAATATTCCCCGGCACAACGAATATTTTATATCACCTTGCTTACTTTGGAAAAAATTTCACATATCACCCTTAACTTTAACCTTTTATCAAGTAAACCATTTATTAAATAGAGAATAATAATTATATAAAAATTAAATACTTTCATTTCATAAAATTCGGGTTCTTACATTAAAAGTCATTAATTATAACTTAAAATATGTTTAATTCATTTATATCCTTTTAAATGATTTTTAAATTAATAAAACCATTTTTAAACTATTTATTTAATATAATTAATAAATAAATCTAATATCATTAATATTAATTTATTAATAAAATTTACCTTTAAATATTAAACGTTATATTTTATAACTTAAAATATTTTTAAACACTTTATTTTCATTTTAAAATGATTTTTATACACTACAAAAAAATGGGGCTTCAGCAACAACCAATTTTCGTTGATAAATGTAACGCCCCAGAAAATTGAACATTTTGTAAATACTTTTAATAATAAATAAAATAACATTATTTAAGTGTTAGTAAGATGAATGTCGTTCTATAACCTAGAAACATCGAAACGTCGTAGTATTTTAATTATGTGGGAGAATTAAAGTGTTTGAATTTTTAAAACGAAAATAAAAGTTTTTCGAGAAATTTTCAGAAAAAACACTATTCATCGATTTACGCTCGGGAATTATTTTTGAACTTCCGAGAAATACGTAACGTTACAATATTAAGGTGAGATGGATTATGTAATAATAATCTAAGTATGGAAAACGTAATATTTAGCATGCGGAATTATTTTGAGAACGTTATGAATATTAAGCGTTAAGGAGAAAGTGTAATGATTGTATGATACGAAGTATTGTACTATTATGTATGAAGAATGGAATAACGTATGTTACGAATTAATATACGAACTAGAATACGAGAATTATACGTATGGTATAATGATAAGGCTTTTAATTAAATGGTTTGGACTTGTAGGATTATTGTTAAATTGGTAGAGTCCAATGAGAATTTAGATGCAAGCCCAAACTATTGTAATGCAAGCCTAATAAGGAATGAGCTAGATTAATTAAGCAAGTCCAATGTAATGATCCAATGGATTATCCATGATCCATGGAGCAACCATGAGTGATATGGGTTAAACTTGATAACCAAGTACTTTAAGTGGTGATCAAGAATAAGATAAGTGTTGTGATGGCCAAGTAAAGTGAGTGATAGGAAAGTTTACTTAGGACCAAAGCAATGAATAGTAAGAAGGTTAGATTAAGGAGGTGGAGGGCCTAAATGACCATTCTACCCTAACTTTGCCAAGCCTATAAATAGAGAGCTCCACAATTCATTTGTTGCTTGATTAAAATTCATTCAACTTCTATCAAGATAAGTGCTTAAGTGTTAGAGAGAATAAGTCAAGAATAAGTCAATCAACCTTTGTGAGATTTTCAAAGAAGAGAAGTACTAGTCTTCAAGGGTAAGACTCTTGTCTAATACATCTTTATCTCTATCATTGTAGGGTGATAAGAGAAGTGTAATTTAATGGACATGTATGCTAAGAACATGTAAGAATTGATTAAGTAATGGACTTAAGCCGAATAAGTTATGAACAAGTAACTTGAACCTAAATAAGTTATGAATTTATGATGAAATTGTAATATGTTTATCATATGAAGTTAGTATGTTGGATATGATATGAGAACATTGAATAAAGGACTTAAATTAATAATAAGTCATAAGTAAATGAAATCATGAAAGTTATAAGTTGATAAGCCATGAACTTATGAGGAATAAGTCAAAACCTAAATTGAAAATAAGTTAATGTAATAAGTTGTTTGAAATGGTTATATGATGGTTAGAATCCATTTAGAACATTGATCAAATCGTTAGTAACGAAGTTATGCCAGAATCCACACGATTGGACGTTAAGCGTCGAATTCGTGAAATTCTCGGAATAGAAGTTGTATTTTGTGTTTGAACTCGAAAACATTGGTTTTCGATGGAGACAAGTCATATTTGGCATTATAGAGTTGCGGACTCAAAAATGACCGGATTTCGACTTAGAACGAAGAAACGAGCGTTGAACGTTCATGAAACGTTTTTTATTTCTGTTAAAAATGAACTAATAGGTTAAATTTTAGCAAACGAAGTCAAATAGATAAAATTCTTGTATGAACGCGTAGAAGATGTAATTTGTGAACCGTAGGCTCTTGAATGAGCCAATTCGGACTTATAACGAAGAAGTTATGCGTCCGGGAGTTTCGCAAAATTTCAAAGTCTGTCAAAATTTTCTAAGGAACAGAGTTGGTGTCGCGGCGCCAACCCAAGGCCAAATGATGGCGCAGCAGCGCCAAGCACAGTGTCACAACATACTGCAGAGTCACGGCGCGACTGTGAGAGTAAGTGTGGCACCGCAGCGCCAAGTCCGGATGCTAGGTATCTTGCTAGTTATGGCTAATTATGAGATGAAAACAATGGCCGGGCCGCAGCATTTCAAATTCTAGGGTTTCGACTGCAGAAAAAATGTTTACAATTATACAATGAAAGATAACTCATAAGTAATGAACTAAGATGTAAATATAACATTGTTAAGACATTGTTAGACACTTAATGTATGATGATTAAAGGTTGATAATCAATTGAAGATGAACGTAATAAGAACGACGTAATAAAAAGCCGGAACCAATAAGAACAAATCTAAGTTATAATTAGATTGAGAAGAAAGGTAAGATATGTTAGGGACTGTGTATGCTCATTCATGACCTAATGTGTTATGTGATGTTATTAATTACTGTAGAGACTTAAAGATTTAAACCAAGAACGAGTTAGTAACGGTAGCAAACGCTAAAGGCAAGTACTCTAACCCTTGTTTCAGTTCAATCTAGATAAGCTTTGTGATTCATGTATTCTTACGCATGAATTGATGTATGATGAAGTCAACGCCAATTCTTTCGGCTAGACTTATATTATGTTTCTATCAAAGCATGGTCAATGTTTACCAAGTTATATTGGTGTGGTTTTCAAACGAAGACTGAGTATGCTAAAAATGTTTTGTCGTTTAAGGACAGGCACGTGAGGTTCACAAATTAAACGTACACACGTTTAATGAATATAGTGTTGATCAACATAGAGTACTATAGGTTGATCACCTAGATGTGATCGTAAAAAATGTCGGACTTACGGACTTAGTGCCGGGATGTCCTTTTCAAAGAATTGATGAAATGCTCAGGGTGTTGGACCAGAATTAATGTTTTACTGAATATTGTTGTTGTAAAACGTTTTGAATGAAAAGAAGTGATATTTTGAATTATCGATAGTACTTCATAACTATTGTTCAGTTATTGAAGATATACGTTTCCTATGTTTCAAGCATGTTGTTTATTAGAAATGTTGTACTTGCTGAGCTAGTTATGCTCACTCTTGCTTGAACCATATTAACACAATTTAAGATCGAATCTTAATGAGAAGAAGGTCTAAGAAGGATAAGGGCAAAGCGAAGACGAACCCATAGAATACTTTTGTAATAGTATAGGATGAACGATTGTAATATATTCGTTATTATGACAAGAACAAGTGAAAGGGTTATAAAGAACCTAGGAAATGTAAATATTATTTTAATATATAGAAGACTTATTCGTTCTTTTGAGATTTTTCAATTGAATGTATGTGTGAAGGGTAGTACCGTGTAGCACCATCTATCGGGTTGAAAGAGACTCGGATTTGGGGGCGTCATAGGTTGGTATCAAAGCAATAGGTTATAAAACTTAAGGGGGGAAATAAAACCTTAAGTCATAACCTTAAGAGGAGTCAAAGAAGTAAAAGAAGAAAATAACCTTATTAAAATGCATTATGATTATATTATGTGTTTTTATTATTCTACTGACGTGTATTAATCAACTTAATTGTTTTGTGTAGATGTCAGGAGTAAATGGAATGCATTTAGATGAACACGCAGTTAGTGAAGAGTTGGTTAACCAAGTAGAGGTCATACCAAACCCCATAGCGGCAGAGCTTGAAGTTGTTGTTATTGAATCTGGAGACACAGAGGATCCTGACCTCATGTCAGTATTCGATGGTATGATGGAGGAAGAGGTGGAGGTAGTGTCCTTCAACCCGGTAGCTATAACAGCAGAAATGGCTCCTGGTGAGTCATTGATGTCATTATTCATGTCAGTGTTGGATATAAATATCCATTTCTGTCAGGAGGTTAAGGAGCTTAAAGCAGAGCTCCATATGGTTATAGAGGATAAGACGGACGTGGAGTCCATGTGGGAGCAGGAACATGACGAGAAGATTTTGGCCAAGGAAAAAGTCCACGAGTTGAAGCATGAGGTCTTTGAGCTCAAGGAGGAGCTAAAGACCAAACGACAGAAGATAGGGAGAATGTCCTATATCCATAGGAGTTCTCACACAGATTTCCAATAATAGGTAGCTGGTTATCCCGTAGAGGTGGGGCAGACGCGGCATACGATTAGCCGTGATTTTATTGTCGATCTTGCCAAGGCAGATTTTTATAATGCCTTGAGGCAGATGTGATTTATTAGTGGATACAGTAGTTTAAGTATGTAAATATTTTGTATCTAGTAGTGACGTAAAACCCTCTTTTGTATAGAAAAGGGTAGTCTTTTGTAAATCCCAATTTTTGGAAAGCAATAGCGGGATAGTAATGTAATCAGCTTAGGCTGTGTAATGAACAATGTAGTATTATACTACAAGAAGTGAATGAATATAAGCCTTTTTACGAAACAACTGAGCAATGGATGTTAAAGTTATTGTTTAATCTTGAATAATAACTAACTAATTAAGAGGAGATAATAACGCGATGTGTTGTTTATTGTATCAGCAAAATGCCGCCAAGAAGAGTACAATGAAACAAAGGCGCTAATGTGAATCAACAAGGGGGAGGTCCAGTTAACCCCATGCAGGAATTTGTTTATTTAATAACAGCCGCATTTAATAGAATAGGGGCTAATATCCTCGTAATTCCGGGAGTAGCACGAACTACGACCTTTAAGGATTTTAAGAGTGTTGGTCCGCCGGAGTTCAAAGGAACTACGGACCCTATTGAGGCCAAAATGTGGGTAAAGGAAATTGAGAAGGCATTTGTGATAGCAAATATTGACGAGGCCCAGAAGGTTGCCTTTGCAACCTATATGATGAAGGGAGAGGCCAACTTTTGGTGGGAGGCCAATTAGGCCAGAGCGGATATAGGGAACGTAACGTGGGTAAGGTTCAAGGAGGTATTCTTCGAGAACTACTTTCCCACAAGCATGCAGGGGAGGATGGAGATGAGGTTTGTCGATTTGAAACAAGGGGACATGATAGTTCCCCAATACGCTGCCAAGTTTAATGAACTGGCAAGGTTAGCTCCACACGAAGTGGACACCGAGGTAAGAAAGGCGCGACGGTTCGAGAATGGTTTGAAACCTTGGCTCTATAACCGTGTGTCAGTATTCCAGAGTACTACTTTTGGGACCCTTTTAGAGAAGGAGATAATCGCAGAGGGTGGTAGTGAGGCATTGAGCCAGTACCACAAAGAAAAGAAGAATAAGGGGAAGATTTACGGGGGGTCAAAATAGAAGGAGCTAGCGGCAGTGGTGAAAAGAGGAAGGTATTTAGCTCTGGGAATACCAGAGTGAAGCAAGGGGACCCGAAGAGGAGGATGGAGGCTTGCAAGACCTGCGGGAAGGCTCATTTAGGAGTCTATCTCAAGGGAAAGGTCGTCTATTACAACTGTGGACAGGAGGGGCACATTGCGCCTAACTATCCCAGTCCAAAGAAGAATCATAGGTGCTTTGTGTGTGGGTAAACTAACCACATGGCAAAGAGCTATCTAAAGAAGGGAACGGACGGGAACTAGGGCACTAATAGCGGGAAGTTAGCTATTGCGTCATGGATTTCAATGGTAGCTGGGATGATCATCTACCATTAGTAGAGTTTGCGTATAACAATAGTTATCATGCAAGCATAGGTATGCCGCCTTATGAAGTTTTGTATGGAATGAAGTACAGAACACCATTGTATTGGGATTAAGTGGGAGAACGTCGAATGCTAGGACCTGAATTGGTGTAGCAAACAGCGAACATTGTTAAACTGATACAGATGCATTTGGTAGTGGCTCAAGACAGACAAAAGAAGTTTACTGATTCGCATCAAGAGAATAAAGAATTCAAAGTAGGCTCTTATGTCTTTTTAAAGGTATCTCCCTGGAAAGGAAAGATACGCTTTGGAAAGAAGGGAAAGTTAAGTCCGAGGTTTATAGGACCTTTCGAAGTATTAAAATGGGTAGGTGAGGTAGCTTATATGGTAGCATTACCTCCAGACCTAGAACGAATACATAATGTGTTTCACGTATCGGTATTGCGTCCTTATAAGCCAGATTATAAGCACGTAATAGAATATGAGCCTATTCATATCGAGAAGGACTTAACGTACGAAGAATTGCCGATTCAAATCATCGATAGGAAAGAACAAGTTCTGCGGAATAAATTTATACCTTCAGTAAAGGTGTTATGGAAGAACCACGATGCAGAAGAAGTAACGTGGAAACTTAAAAAAAAGATGAAAAAGAATTACCCTCAATTATTTGTGTAATTTTTTTTTATATAACGAGATTTTGGGGACAGAATCTTTATAAGGGGGAGAGAGTGTAACGCCCCAGAAAATTGAACATTTTGTAAATACTTTTAATAATGAATAAAATAACATTATTTATTATTATTAAGTGTTAGTAAGATGAATGTCGCTCTATAACCTAGAAACGTCGAAACACCGTAGTATTTTAACTATGTGGGAGAATTAAAGTGTTTGAATTTCTAAAACGAAAATAAAAGTTTTCTGAGAAATTTTTCAACAAAAATACTATTCATCGATTTACCCTCGGGAATTATTTTTGAACTTCCGAAAAATACGTAACGTTACAATATCAAGGTGAGATGGATTATGTAATAATAATCTAAGTATGGAAAACGTAATATTTCGCATGCGGACTTATTTTGAGAACTTTAGGAATATTAAGCGTTAAGGAGAAAGTGTAATGATTGTATGATACGAAGTATTGTACTATTATATATGAAGAATGGAATAACATATGTTACGAATTAATATACGAACTAGAATACAAGAATTATACGTATGGTATAATGATAAGGCTTTTAATTAAATGGTTTGGACTTGTAGGATTATTGTTAAATTGGTAGAGTCCAATGAGAATTTATATGCAAGCCCAAACTATTGTAAAGAAAGCCCAACAAGGAATGAGCTATATTAATTAAGCAAGTCCAATGTAATGATCCAATGGATTATCCATGATCCATGGAGCAACCATGAGTGATATAGGTTAAACTTGATAACCAAGTACTTTAAGTGGTGATCAAGCATAAGATAAGTGTTGTGATGGCCAAGTAAAGTGAGTGATAAGCAAGTTTACTTAGGGCCAAAGCAATGAATAGTAAGAAGGTTAGATTAAGGAGTTGGAGGGCCTAAATGACCATTCTACCCTAACTTTGGCAAGCCTATAAATAGAGAGCTCCACAATTCATTTGTTGCTTGATTAAAATTCATTCAAATTCTATCAAGATAAGTGCTTAAGTGTTAGAGAGAATAAGTTAAGAATAAGTCAATCAACCTTTGTGAGATTTTTAAAGAAGAGAAGTACTAGTCTTCAAGGGTAAGACTCTTGTCTAATACATCTTTATCTCTATCATTGTAGGGTGATAAGAGAAGTGTAATTTAATGGACATGTATGCTAAGAACATGTAAGAATTGATTAAGCAATGGACTTAAGTTGAATAAGTCATGAATAAGTAACTTGAACCTAAATAAGTTATGAGCTTATGATGAACTTGTAATATGTTTGTCATATGAAGTTAGTATGTTGGATATGATATGAGAACATTGAGTAAAGTACTTAAATTAATAATAAGTCATAAGTAAATGAAATTATGAAAGTTATAAGTTGATAAGCCATGAACTTATGAGGAATAAGTCAAAACCTAAATTAAAAATAAGTTAATGAAATAAGTAGTTTGAAATGTTTTTATGATGGTTAAAATCTGTGAGACCCCAAATTTTATGAATAAAGATTTAAATTTCTCGAAATATTTTTTTTGAATATTATGGTGTGGATTTGATATAATGTTATAGTTGTGGGTAATATTTATAAATTTTTCAAAGTTTGCAAGTTGTTATAAAATATTCATTTGGTTGGGAATATTCTTTTTGTCGGAGAATATCTGTACGACGGCACAATAATTGGTGGACCCCATAACGAAAGTATTGTCGTAGATAAAAAACGACAGAATTATCTTTTTATAAAAAATAACGGCGATAGTGTTACCATTAAAACTGTTGAACTACCCGATAGTAAAAGTACAGTAATACGCGTGGTTTCATAGTAGCACACGATATCTATTATTGATGCTTACCTAAGAAGTCACTCTGTTATACTCAATTATTGCTACAGTAATTGTTGCATCATATCTCTCATATTATTGATTCAATTATTGTCACAGTATCATCTGCATAAAATGATATATTTATTAAATCAATAATTGAGACAACAAAGTTATTCATATTATTATTTTCAATATTGAAAATGTCTAGAAGTTCTGTCAAGGAGAGGTTTGATCATCTAATTGCGCGCCAATAAGGAGAAATCCTTATCGGAAAGCCCCCTCTTTCCTGGGAACGACCTGGTTGTTAAATATTGTGAATTTTAATATTAATGATGAATAAGTTCATGTTGATTAAAGATGAAATTGATAGTTTCATTGTGTTAGAAGTATTAGTGTTAGTGAAAATTGATATTTATTTCGATAATAATTGATGTCTGGAGGTTATATTGACCAATCAGGTAATTAACCGGATAAATGAGCAATTAATTGCTATTAATTCACATGATTATAACTATTTGTTCACATGTGTACTATTGATTCACATTCTTGTTACTATTAGGGGAGTTGGTACAAGATTGATAATACTTGCATGACTAAGTTAAACATGGAGGTATAGATGGAGGTACTATACTGTAATTCGTATTTTCACATGTCTAGAATTATTGAGTCAAATGATTTACTATTGATTCATATTATTTACTATTAGGGGAGGTGGTGCAAGTTTGATAATACTTGTAGGACTAAATTAAAAATAAAGGAAAAGAGGAAGGTATTATACTTTAATATTCTGAGCCCCAAAATGTACAATTATCGAAACTATATTTTCCTATAAATAGAAGCTCATTTCTTCATTATTCTTCACCAATTCACTCAAGCTATAGAGCATTTATTATAGAGAGAAATTATAGAGAGAAAGAAGAAGAGAAGTCTGCTACCTCACTATTCTAGTATCCAATTTTTCTAAAGTAAGGGGTATTATTTCTTTCGTGTTCTTGAAGAGAGCTATTGTTATTCCATCCCTTATTATTCTGTTGGAATAACCTGTATACGTGGACTACTGTATACATGGTGAAATTCTTCTGTTATTCCATTCTTTATTATTATGTTGGAATAACATGTCTATGAAAAGTACCGCATACATGGTGAAATTCTTCTGTTATTCCATTCTTTATTATTCTGTTGGAATATCCTGTATGTGCGAATTACGCTAGACCTGGTTTCATTCTTTATTATTCTGTTGGAATAACCTGACTGTGTGGTCTATCGTTCTTCTGTTATTCAATTATTTATTATTCTGTTGGAATATCCTGTCTGTGCGGATTACGCTAGACTTGGTTCCATTCTTTATTATTCATTGGAATAACTTTGATTGTATGGTCTATCACATGCATAGTGAATTCTTTCTCGTTATTCCATTATTTATTATTCATTGGAATATCACGTAAATGCGTTTTATGCATGATTTGGTTCCATTATTTATTATTCTATTGGAATAACTTGTCTGTGCGGTCTATCGCATGAATGGTGAATTCTTTTGTTATTCCATTCTTTATTATACTCAGTTGGTTAAAGTTTTGGCTTCTATACTCCATGAAATTAGTGGAATATCCTTGATATTTGCGCTTCATCCAGTATCTTTTCATGAAAATATTCTTCTGAGCATTCTTGAATTTTACTCTACAAAGAAGTATCATGTTGACAATTTGGACATTATTGATTTTTGGATAAGTTAGATTATAAATCTTTTATTCTTGAACTTGTTTTATTGAATTCGTATATCATTGTCATCATCCTCATGTTTATTTTCTGTTGAAAGTCATCTGTGGCCTGTAGTGCATAGATGGACTTGGTCCAAACTAGTTTCCCAATTCTTAATGTTTCTTTTGAAAATCTCTTGTTAACCAATCAAACATGCAAAACTACTTTACTTACTATACATCATGCTTTCATATTTACATAACTAGACCACATAAGCGTGCTTGCATGTATTTGGTTCATTTACACATAGCAAGTATAGTCCTCTACTTGAAAACTCATTTTAAATCATTCTTGAGTAGTCTATATTATGCCTAAAAATATAAACCAACATATTAGTCATATGCTAAGGCATAAAAGAGCTTGATATGTTTGTACATAGGGTTAGAATATACATTACACGATGTTCACCAAATTTAGTTTCCAAATCTTTAAGTTTTCTTTGAATAAACATATTAGACCAAGGTAACATGATTTAATATAACCAAAACAACATCAATCCATATGTTAGGGTCATTTACATTTATATTCAAACCAAAATAACATGCTCATGACAACACAATGAAACAAAATCTATTTTCCAAATCTGCGCCTAAGTATGATCAGCTCGATTTTGAGCTATAGAAGTGGTATGTGCGCATACTTGAAAGAGAAAAAAAAAATGGCTCTGCTTCTGCAGAGACTCAACACAAGCATTGTCAAACCTGTAACCCAGACCAATTAAAATACTTTTAAACATGCATATAAGCTCAGATAACACATATATAATAGTTACCAACAAAATAAGCAAGAATTCATGCACATTCAAACATTAATCAAAATTGAATTAAGAATATAATGTCATGTTATAGCTTTGCTTTGAATTGGACAGAGCTTCTCCTCAGAATCAATTTACTCCCTCAACACTCTATAGCAACACTCATTCTCTAATTATACTTATCAAACAATTTTCTAGCAACTGAGAAATGAGAGGGAATGCTCAATTTATAGGAAACTTACTGTAATACCCAAAAAAATAATAATAAAGAAATAAAATAAATAAATAATATTTAAATCCATATTTTAATTGGGCTTTTCTTATGTTTGGGTCAAATTGTATTTAATTTGTGTGAACTATAATAAGTATGTGATTACATTAATTTGGGCTTGTATACTAATTGGGTCTATTTTGTATTTGGGTAATATTAAAATCCTATTAAAATTAGGAGACACAATAAGATATATAAATAAACAAGTAAAACCTAATTAGACTCTCATACGCTTTATACGTGACTGCGGGAAAGAGAAATAAGAAGTAGGAGTCGGCTGTGGACAGAAATCTGAATAGGAGGTGCTCGGGACTTCCAATCGGCGGAATAAAGGTATGATTGCAACATGGAATTTATTGTAAATTATTATTGTAATAATAACTATAATATAAGCCTAATAGATTTTAGGAGATGTAGTAGTTGAACTTTAATTCTGAGTACCAATTATTCCACCAAACTTTAATACTATTAGTGTTCCTAGTTGGATTCCTTTTGGGTAATATATGTGTATATATATTAATGCTTATGATAGTCATATATAATTAGGTTACGGTTTTGACAAAGAAAAATATTCGTTGTTATTTGTAATTTACGTGCTTTACTTATGCTAGTATGGATTCATTCAAGGGAAGTAATCTGAATTTTGCATGTTAGTGAATAGTTAACTAAATCAATATTATATTATATATTTGAAATAATATACAATTCAAGGCATGAATGATGGCTAATAAAACAAAGTGAAAATCACACTTTGAAATTAGAAAGTCAGTGATATGTACATGAGGTCATGAAACTAATAAAATTGTATTTTATTATTACTATTACATTAAGTTATGTTGGATATTAAAATATATTTATATTAAATTTGTTGAATTTATAAAAATATAAAATATATAAAGTTGGTAATCTCATTTATGGCCTTGTATTAATTTGGTGATTATATAGAATGGATTGAGAAGGTCTATCGGGTGATATTTGGCTTCAGTGAATTATTTTGGTACTATATTAAGGTACGGATTCCGTACTCTTTCAGTGACATTCTTATTAAATTTGATTTGTTCGTTTTGTCCCTTATTTCAAATTTCGTTATTCTTTCACATAATTGTTTCTTGTGAAATTCATATAATAGTTTCATTTTGGAGTTGATGTATATATGACTCGTATTTGTACTCTTTGAATTAGGTTATCATGTTTAGTATTTATTTTTGATAATTGTAGAGCGGTACATGTTACTACTTTTTTTTGAGACCTTGTAACTATAATTTGATTTGGTTCAACATGTACATATAGAACCCTTTTGTTGGTATTATGTCGTATGTGTTGTGACATGGTATTTTTGTTAGAATTTACCATAGGGTATACCTGAGCTATAACCACCTGTGGGGGTACCACAGGCATGTCATATTGGCACGAGAGGCATGACACTTTTCGTGGCGGTGTGATTAGTCCACGAAATCTCCGTTTAGGCTCCGGAGGAAGTGGACCATTTGGTGTTTTGTTGTGGGAGGCGTATGGGTTAACCCTAGTTTTCTTTTCTGCGGATTGGTGATGTTGTGCCAAACACACCTATCTGATTTGCATATATTTGGATTCGCGGTCCAATGTGTGAGTGCCTATGTGGCATTATTTGATTTGCTTGTATGACATCTTTTGACTTGCCTGTGTGGCATCTTTTGACTTGCATGTGTGGCATTATTTTGACTTGCATGTATGACATTGTTTGACTTGCCTGTGTGGCAATGTATATTTCTGAGCTCATTCGGTATGAAATAACACCCAACCATTTGATTCAGCCTATTATTTCATTGTATTAGTTTTGTTTATTTTTGTTCAGTTCAATTCATTGGGTTAGTTACTTCAGTTCGTTATTCTTTATTCTTCTACTGGTTTCGTTAATTCTGTTGATTCAGAAATATTCCATTCAGATCTTTGGAGATTATATTTTCGTCCGCATTTACACTTGTTCAGTATTTTACCTCAGTTGTTTTCGTATATTAGTTGTATATCTTTTGTATATCTGTATCCATACTGGGCAATTGGCTGATGCTGTGTTTTTCTTCCGGCAGGTTTGCAGGGGTGATTCAGGGCTAGTGTGATGAGAGTGTTGCCTTTGACCATCTAGGTTGATTCGATTTTTTGTTTTGATTATTTTGACTCTAGATGGAGAATTGTGTTTAGTACTTCATTGATGGATATCATTATTAACATTTTGAAGTTATTAGTGCTTTGTTTACTTATTTTAAGGTTTGTTGTGCTTTACACGTGACCTCCCTTATCTTTTCGGGAAGGGGGTGTTACACTTACTAACCATGCCAAGCTATTGCCCAAGAAATTAAACCAAGAGATAGAAGAAGAATTTATTGGATTGAGAGGGATTGGTGAAAAGATGTCACCAACTCCTTCTCCCCCATCTCAGCTCATCATCATAGCAAATTTCTAGCAAGCTTGAGTTCACGTATCTGGGGATTTGTAATAACCTGATATTTTCTATATTATAATTAAATCAGAAATTTTGCGTATAATTTTTTTTTATTTATTAAAATAAATGTGAGGAATATGTGCCAAGATAATCTGTATATATATATATATATGTGTGATAAATAAAAAATATTATTATATGAATAATTACAAATAATTTTAATTTAGAATTATTGATTATTATAAATTATATTTTATAATAATTAATTTTATAATAGAAATGTTTTTATTAATTATTTTCCATGAAAATATGATCATTATATTATTTAAATAATATATGAAATGATTATTAGAATTATTATAATAAATATTTTATTATATGAATTTGTTTAGATTATTCAAGTTAATTATTTTTTTACTTAATTAATAATGCTATATATGCAAGATAAATCATATATGGAATCCAAACCCTAATTTTGGATTTTTGGTTAAGGAATGGGAATACTAATATAATATTATTATTTTTCAATGCTATAAATATGTACTGTATGTGTGTAATGTTAATGTGTAGAACAGTTCTAATGTAACATGACAAAACCCTAATATTACTGAGATAAATCCTATTTTAAAACTCAAACCAGAGTTTACGATTGATAAGAAATTGTGCTAAGGTGATTAATAACAAGTGTTAGAATTAAAATTGTTAATTAGGGAAACCCTAATTGGTAATTAGAAACCCTAATTACAAAATTAGAAACCCTAATTTGCTAAATTGGAGCCCTAATCGTTAATTAAGCAAGCTTAATGTTAATTTGTGAATATTTAAATTTAATTTCAAGTCTAATGTAATTAGAAACCTAATCTAATTAAGGAAACCCTAATTACAAATTTTAAGAAACTAAATTTTTGTACAAACCTTAATTAGAAAATCCTACAAAATTTTTGTGTTAAACCTCAGGGTAAACCCTAAGGCAACCCCTAAGGGTTAGCCAATATGACAAGAATGCCCTTAAAATCACAAGTCAATTGTCCATAATGACCTTTTGTATTCTTTATTAAGCTTGCTTGCAAATCTTACCAAATTTAGGAGTTGGTGACGAACTTATTTGACTTTGTGACTTAAATAATCACATCAATCAGTCTTTTAGCCAACCAATTCATTGCATCTAAGTGTTATATATAGATTGGGAGAGAGAAATTTCTTTACTTAGCTTATTTTTGTTCCAACACTCAACCAATCCTCCCTCTCTCTAAAACCCACGAAAATTATAAGTATATCAGTCAGAAAATCTAGCCCCACAAATTCCTTTATCAGATCAGAAGCCTAGAATCCAAATTTTTTAAAGTAAGGTATAAAACCCTACTAAGAATCTGATCTTGATTAATGTGTTAGATGTTAGTTTTTTGTGTTAAACATGTTGTTAGTAGTGTATAATGATGATCTGGGTTAATAGATATTAGATCCATAACATCTATAAGCTCAGATCTAGTGTTTACAAAATCTAGAAATTTTTCTAATGTGATCTGACAACCGAATGTCAGACCTTCTAGATCTCAGCGTGTTTATTGTTATGGTGTTTTAAGTGTTTGATAATGTAGTGTGCTATGAGACCTTTACTTTGAAACTTGAATCAAGGTCTTAGCATGAACATATTGTGAGATATTAATGGTCAAAAGCCGTTGACCGGCCATGACTGGGCGTTTCTAGGTAACCCAGAAACTGCCCAGAAAGGGCCTGACAACTTATTCTAGCGCCCTGATCTTTCTTATGTTTATTGTTTTGTTCTTGTTCTTGTATCCAGGTTGTAGTATGTTATATTAACTATTAATTCAGGCTTTTAGATCGCCTAAAAATTTATCAGGTAGATCATAGTGAACGGTCAAACCAAGGCGGAAGACCATGAAATACGTTTTCTAGGTAACCCAGAAAACGCATGACCAGGTCTTCTGACAAGGTTTGACCGACATGTATCTTAAGATAGTGTTGTTGTTATGATGATGTTATGTAATAGATCTGTACACCTACATGTTGTCTACAAAATATAACTTTTGATATAAAAATGATTTTGATATAAAAATGGGATTAGTGATTTAAAAATCATATAAAATGATTTAAAGGTTATAAAAATATTTGAAGTTATAAAATATAACTTTTGATATTTAAAGGTAAATTTCATTAATAATTTAATATTAATGATATTTGATAATCATATTAAATAAATAGTTTAAAAATGCTTTTATTAATTTAAAAGGATATAAATGAATTAAAAATATTTTAAGTTATAATTAATGACTTTTAATATTTTGATAAGTAATACATTAATATATTAATGGTAATTATTTAAAATGATTTTAAATGTTTTAAAAATCATTTAAGGGTAATATTAATACTTTAAAATATTCTAAGTTATTATAAATAACTTTAATATTTTGGCAATGGTTTTATTAATAGTTTAATAGTAATTAAATATTAATGATAATCAAATTATTTAATATTTAAATCATTTAATAATGATTCCAATGTTTGAAAAATCATGATAAATTGTAATAATTGTTTAAAAATTATTATAAGTCATTTAAAAATAATTTGACCAATGTTTAAGTTATTTAGAACTTCGGTATAGAGTCTTAGACTCGTTAATTACCGATAAAGATGTTGGCACATCGACATGTTTCAGAAATTGATCTGGACTTAGATAATTTGACTAGATACGTGTCTATTTGTGATCCAATGACTATTAAACATGTGTGGCAATGTGATTAGGTTTTGTGCTGATTGCAAATAGCAGTATTATGTGTTATGATATAATATTCTAATCGAACGAATGATCTTATTAATGAAAGGTTGCTATATAAAAGATAAAACTAAGTTGCATATTGTAAGCAACAGACCAGGCAAGTATCATACCTTTGCATTTACTTTATGCAATGGACATAAGTAAAAAGTTTCAGAATTATATTATCATTGTGCCAGATTATTAACTCTATTGTTATCGATTATGTATCCGATCATTATTTATTAGTACAATATTATTATATAATTCAGATAGTTATTCAGTTCGTTAATTTCTAAATATGGTTATACAAGAGTCCTCACTTGGATAATCATTGTATTTAATCACATGTTGATACATACCTATTAATTTCCATTATGTATACGTTGACTTAAAATCTGTCTAAGCTATTTTATTAGGCTAGACACAAACTTACAAATATTATTGAACAAGATAGAACTTTATTATTATCCGACCAAATTATTTTGGTTCGGATTCCCGACTAAGTATGAACATCCTGTACATGGGAAAACTTTTATGCGCCAAAGGCAGATAGATGAACGATAATATCGTTCTTGCATGTTGTATTGATCAATCTACAGGCATAACGGCCGATCACCCGGTGCGTAAGTTATAACGATTTCCATGATGAAGTTCATTTAACCTTTTGAAAATAGAAAAAAATATTCATAGTCTGTCGACTAATCTCTAGTTATAGTCAGTACGTAGTTTCAAAAATTTGATATAAAATTAATATATTGTTATTATTGGTTCAACTTACTTCATAACTGTTGATTCGTTGTAGAAGTGTCGTACAAAGAAAACATTTAATCCTTTTATCTAATATTTATAATTTCTATTTATTTGTTGGGCACCCAAATGCTCATCCTTGCTTAATTTAAATGTTTTCAGCTAAGTGTGAACAACCTGAAGGCTCTGCTAAGAACAAGGGAAAAGGAAAGATTGCTGAATGCGTTTTATGCTATCCTATGTAATAACTAGACTTTATTAAAGATGATATATATTATCTACCATGTATTGTAATGAATGTATTAAAGGTTACGTACTTGGGAATAGACTCTGATATTTATGTACATTAAGTTTGATATTTTTATTATTTTTATTATTATTAGTATTATTCCGCTCATAGAAATGGTATCGTGAAGCACCGAGTTCGGGTTTCAAGTACTTGAATTTGAGGCCGTCACAACATGGTATCAAAGCCTTAGGGTTAGAAACCTTAGGTGGGATAGACCTTAGGGTATAACCTTAGAACAGAGGGAAACGTTGAAAATACAAATAACTCATTTAGAGTTTTTAAGGAGATGAATTGAATAAATTCATCGTAAAACAAAATAAAAGATAACTTATATAAAACTATTATTTGTTGTGAGTATATATTATACGCTAATCAGGACAATTTATGTGTGTAGATTTCAGGTGGAAAAAGGCTTATTATATGCTTATAGCATGAAGAAGTATCAAATCCATACACCCGAGCTAATATCGAAGCCAATAGCTGAAATAGAAGCTCACAATGAAACCAACTCGGATGAGGTGGTTATTTTGGAAAACGTAGTACCAAATCCAAAAATGGTGGAACTAACAGATAGTGATTCGGACACTAAAGTTGAAGCTGATCAAGTATTAACGGAGGTGCAGAATCTGAGGAACAAGGTTTCTTCTCTGGAAAAGCTATGGGAAATAGAAAAACTGTTAAATAGTCAATTGCGAAAAGCATTAATCGAAACAATGGAAGAACAAGATAATCTTAAAATCCAAATTGATCAAATCTTGTGCAGCTCCGAGCAAGAAGAGGAAAAGAAAGATAAAAGACCGCGATATAGGAAACTCCGATAACAACAAGGGAACCTTAACCGAATAAAAAAGTGTACAAACTGTAACAAGAAACATGAAGGTGTATGCAGGAAAGGGAAAAAGGTATGTTACATTTGCGACTATAAGGGACATACGTCTCTTTATTATCCCGACTATAAGCAAGGTGCATGTTTTATTTGTGTGATAGAATTAAGGTCATCAGGCGAAAGGTTGTTCAATATCAAGAAAAAAGGCGTACTGAATAGGTAGTATAGGTTCTATTGTGTAGGTGTGTTTAATTTAATGATTAGTATGACTATGTAATGTAATATTCTCAACTTTTGTATTAGTCAAAGCGGTAAATCCTGACTTTTGTGGTCACGAAGGGATAACTGATGTTTAAAGAAGTATGTGTTATGCTATGTAAAATATTCGCTAAATGAATATGAATTTATGTTTGAGTAATGAAACAAGTTTAATATATTAAACTTATATGATAAGGTTTAGAATATAAGTTAATAAAGTATATATTATGTTTTATTTAATCAGATAATGCCGCCAAGATGTCAAACTCGAAATCAGAGGGCAGAAGAATCTGTCAACAACGCTGAAGGACAACAACAAGATCCGATGCAAAACTTTGCGAACATGGTAGCTCAGGCTATGCAATAGGGAATGCCAGCTGCGGGAAACCAGCCAGACAATCGCTTGGAAAATTTCAAAGATTTTAAGGCTGTAGGACCACTAGAATTTAAGGGGACAACTGACCTTGTTGAAGCCTAAACTTGGGTTAAGGAGATAGAAAAGGCATTTTTAATAGCTAGGGTAGCTGAGGGGAAAAAGACAGCTTTTACCACCTACATGATGAAGGGTGAGGAAAATTTTTGGTGGGAAGCGAATCAAGCTAGGGCAGGACAAGGTGTAATTACTTAGGCTAGATTTAAAACTTTGTTTTTCGAGAATTATTTCTCGTCTAGTATGCGGGCAAGGATGGAGGTGAAGTTTTTGGAGTTGAAGCAGGAGAACATGACTGTTGCAGAGTATGTCGCAAAGTTTAATGAGTTGGCTAGGTTCGCTCCGCATCAAGTTAATACGGAAGCTAGGAAGACGAGAAGGTTTGAACTGGGCTTAAAACCCTGACTCTACAACAAGGTGGTGGTGTTGCAGATCAATAATTTTGCAGCACTCATGGAAAAAGCTATTAATATTACTGAGGAAGGGAGTGAGGCCATGAGCCACTATAACAAGGAGGAGAAGAACAAAGGCAAGGTAGAAGGAGCTGGGAAGGTGGAAATTAATAGTGGAAGTAAGAGTGGTAATGACAAGAGGAAGGGGAGGACTTTTGGAAATGTTCAGGTGAAACAAGAAGGTGTGAAGAAAAAGAAGGTGGTACAGTGTGGGAATTATGGGAAAGAACCACTCTGGGGAGTGTCTGAAGGGAAAGTTTGTATGCTACAAGTGTGGGCAGGAGGGACATATCTCTCCCAACTGCCCCAATCCAAGGATGAACATTGGTTGTTTTATATGCGGGTCAATGGAGCATAAGGTGAAGGATTGTCCGAAAAGGAGAATGGAGGCAGGGAGTGTGACTACTGGCAAGGGCAGCGGGACTCTGGCGATCACGGGACCAACATAATCAACATAACCTTTAAATACAATCATTCAAATGCAGAAATTAAATAAACTTCATTAAAACCAAGTCTAAGATCATCATAATAAAAGTCTAACATCTTAATCAAAGTAAAAATTACAAGTCTTCATCACTTGCACATTTTTCCCTTTCCTTTGCTAGATGAAGGTTCACATACCTTCTCTTCTTTAGCTGCAATGAGTTTATAAATATGCAAGAGTGAGCAAAAAAATTGCTCACTGGATATAATATGGAATCAACAGGAGTATAGCAATAATAACTGCCAAAATAGGCTCATCAACAATGAATAGTACTCTATCAACAATAATCAGAAACTGAAATACCAAGATATGGAAAATATACACCACTGAGGGTCGTAAGACCACGAACTACATCCACAGTTGCAAGTAATCTTTCAACTCCAACTTTAACAGTCATAAGACTATAAGGACCTCGTATTTAGGGGGATCATCCCTTCGTATAATGTATTGTAAACAAACATTTTAACGCTAGGCGTAAGTTAACCCCTATTCATAACAATAGGGTTGTTCATCTCAGTATTTAGAGTACAAGTCCGCACCAAAGGAAGTTTGGTTTGGATAAGCTTTCAAGGTAATTTGGAATTCAACGAACATCAACTAAGGATTAGTTGAATAAAACCAATAACATTATACTATAGAATAATCGTGATTGAATCAATCATAGTAAACTAAAGTCATACTTTAGGAATAATCTAATAGCATACAATTTGAATAACTATAACACACCTTGCTTGAACAATACTAAGCCAAGGTTAATTAGAATTGAATACTCAGCATGCATAGAAATTTGATCGATAAAAATGTTCAACATTAGAATATATAAATTTTGCATGCTAAACAACAAGTTAAATACAAGAATAACTTGCTCAAGAATAACTTACATCATTATATCATAATCGAATTGAAAACAGTAGTTTGATTAACAAGATAATAGATTAGAAAACTTGCTCAAAGAAAATTTAAGTGCTTGCATAATTATAAAAGTAGAGTTAGAGAACTTGCCTTGCTCGTAGGCTAAACCAAATCAATACGAATCACAATATCTTATAAACATATGTCATTATGACATAGTTAGCCATTACCATTTTACCACCATAACTAAGTACGTTCATCATTTAAAAATTGGATTTTTAATCACATAATCAAGTTATAATACAAGTTATTCCTTAATGACATAATTATTCCTAGAATAGAAATACTAAAATCAACATTTTACAGTCCTACTATCATCACATAACTTTTCTTAAAATTTCGTGGACAAAAAGTACACTGTTAGACCATTCGCTAACTTCATGCTGCCATGCGCCACGGCTTTACATTGTGGTCGCACACGTGCATGGTAAAATATAAGCCGCTGGCATGATAAATAACTCTCAATGTTTATGATTGCGGTATGGAGATAATGTTATGACACCACAAATGAACTATTTGAATACGCCTTGCAAGCACCAAACTACTGATTTTGATCGACAAAGATTGGCAACCGTGATAAGAAAAGGCAATTTTGGCCTACAAGCTCATTTATAACAGACTAATTCACATACAATTCATACAAAAACTTCATGTAAACATAATTCAAGAATTCCTAACATGTTTCTACCCATACAACAACATAAACAACAAAATTAACACATCCAATTTCACTATTTTTGGCTAAAAACTAATTTTTTGATATTTTTGATGAAAATAAACACTGTAATTTTATTTTTCAACCAAAACCATTAATTCAAAGCATTTTATCAAAGTATATATATACTCTAACAAATTGAATAGCCAATTTATCAATAAAACAACTAAATAACCCATATTCTATTTTAACTAAACAATATAAAATCACAAAAACTCTATAAAATACTTTTCTTCTCAAACATATAAATTCATGGACTATTCTCAATCATAGCTTACGAAAACAGTTTAACTCACTAGATTATCATATAAGCTCACATACATAACAACTAATTTACCCTTACACATGGATTCTATATAGAATTTGGGAAAAGAAAAACTAAACTTTTAAAACTAAAAGAATGGGTTAATACCTTGAAGAAGAAGATGATGATGATGATTATATCTTTAATTCTCAAGCTTCTTCTTCTCCAATCTCTAGCCTTTCTTCTTTTCTTCTTTTCTTCTTCTTCTTCTTCTTCTTCTTCTTCTTCTTCTTCTGAGTTTTTCTTTTCTTCCTAACTCTAGAGCGTACTAGATAAAATAACGTATATAATATAATAGGTACTAATTATATAATAGTATAACTGATATCAGTTATAATAGATTTGAAAATCAAAAGCCATAAGGCTTGTTTGGTTACTAACTAAAAAAATAACCCATTAATACTTACACCTTGTTTGATAAAACTCAAATAGATTAAAGACTTAATAACATTAGGCCTTGATTGGCAAAAACTGAATTAAAACACCTTTAAGTTATTTTAATAACTCCTTTATATGAGGTTATTTGTCACACTTTACTAAATTAAATTAATCTTTATAACAATTTATTAAATTACTACATCACATAAATCATTACCACAAAATTATAATTTTCTATATAATTATAACTTTATTTAATCAACTAACACATCCTTTTTTAATTATAAATTCAAATAAAAAGAATATTAATTCAATTAATCAAAACTCTCTAACTTAATAATTAAATTAAATTAGCATAAAATAATTAATTTCCTTAATTATTTATTTAACAAATAGTTAACCAAATTGAATCAAATTTGAACAATTATTTATTTAATAATAAACGCATCCATATTAAATACTTATATAATTCAATAAATATTTAATATAACAATTAAGAATTCTGGAATGTTACAGAATTTGTTTAGATTATTCAAGTTAATTATTTTTTTTTACTTAATTAATAATGTTATATATGCAAGATAAATCAGATATGGAATCCAAACCCTAATTTTGGATTTTTGGCTAAGGAATGGGAATAATAATATAATATTATTATTTTTCAATGCTATAAATATGTACTGTATGTGTGTAATGTTAATGTGTGGAACAGTTTTAATGTAACATGACAAAACCCTAATATTACTAGGATAATTCCTATTTTAAAACTCAAACCGGAGTTTATGATTGATAAGAAATTGTGTTAAGGTGATTAATAACAAGTGTTAGAATTATAATTGTTTATTAGAGAAACCCTAATTTTTGAAAACCCTAATTGGTAATTAGAAACCCTAATTACAAAACTAGAAACCCTAATTTGCTAACTAGGAACCCTAATCGCTAATTAAGCAAGCTTATGTTAATTTGTGAATATTTAAATCTAATTTCAAGTCTAATGTAATTAGAAACCTAATCTAATTAAGGAAACCCTAATTACAAATTTTAAGAAGCTAAATTTTTGTTCAAACCCTAATTAGAAAATCCTACAAAATTTTTGTGTCAATCCTTAAGCCTTGAATAGTTAGGAGGTTAGGGAGGGCAAAATGACTAAAATGCCCCTAGCCTTGGTTTTCTATATAAACAAGCCTTAAGCTCATTTGTTTGGATTCTTGAAAATCCTACACTATGAGTGATAGAGAGAGAGAGAGAGTTCGGATGGGAGAGGAAGAGGAAGAGGAAAAGCTAGCCTAAGTGCACGCTTTGTCCAACGGAGGAAGATTAAAGAAGAACGGTAATCCGAACTCTAGTTTCTTCTAATTTTCTTTAAGTTTAATATGTTCAAAAACATAACTTAAGAAAGATAAGAAGTAAATGAAGTTAAAAATGATTTTATATGGTTGAAATCGTAAGAAAATTAAGAAATAAGAATTAGAAGTTTATTTTATAAATTTCTTAAGGAAGTATAAGATTCGTAAGGATTTTGAGCGATCTGAATGAATCTTATGAATTAGTAGGTTAAATAAGTAAGGAATGATGTTCTATAACATCAAATTCCAAGAAAAAGTGAAATAGTAATCCAAAATATCGATTAAAAATGAAGAACGAACGAAGAACACGAAGAACACACGAAGAACACAAAGAACGTTGTTGATGGACAAATTTAAAACCATCGTAGTATAATTGTTGTTGATGGACAAGTTTAAAACCATCGCGTATAAGTTAGATGCTTATTGCTTGGTAAGGAATGGTAGAAATGTTCATGAAGAATGGATTAAAACAGAGCTATAACGAATTTATGACAAAAATTTCATAAAAGACGAGGGAGAATTAGAAAGTTAGTAAATGAACCCGAATGTGTAGGGTTTCTTAAGAAAGTAAGAGAACATATAAAACGTGAGTCATAGACTCAAGAATGAACGAATTTCGAGTTCAGATTACCGAATTACGGACGAACGAACGAAGAACGTTAATAACGTAAAATGAATAAAGGGCAAAGATTAAGCCAATTGAATGGCATGTTAACGGATTCAAAATGAATTTCTATCTATGGGTAATCAAAGTACGTAAGATAAGGAAGAAAATGGCTTTGGAATGACCCCGTTCTGAGTTATAACGAAGAAGTTATGAGATCGAAAAGTAAGCGTCTCAAAATGAAGTTAACACTTAGAAAAATTTTCGAGAAGGAGGGATTGGCGCCGCGGCGCCAGCCATGCTTTGTAAGGTGGCGTTGTAGAGCAAGACCGGAGAGATAGACACTGCTAACTCGCTACCTTAATGCACGAGTCTTAGTGGTGCGAGTGAGTGGCCAGCCAAATTTCTCAGCTTGACAATGCATGAGTGGCGCAAAGACGATCTGAGATTTATAAAGGGGCCCAAGCCGCAGTCACGAAGTCTGAGGAAAAAGCCAGTGATGAACTTTTAAGTGCTCAACTGCTGGGGGATGTGCAAGAAAGAAATATGAACATGTAGTTCACCTAATGTAACACTTAATCAAGTGTTTTAAACCTTTAATGAAGGTTGAATGGAAAGATTAATCGAGATTAAAATAATGTAATTACGGGTTACGGAACCGAGATCCGGGGATCGTAGTCGCAATAAACGAACGTGAGGGATTGCTATGATTGTGATTCCTTAGACGTTGATTGACGAAAGTAATGAATAACATTTCGATGTTATGTTGTGGTAATGAGAGATAAGTGTAAAGTGTATAGACGTTGTGAATGCAACGTTGTTACGATGAACGATCGATCTTAGCATACAACGATCGGTATGGCTTTGACATTAAGAAAGAATAAAGAAAATGGGGTTCATGGGATGGATAACGATTGAAAGCGATTAAAACTTTGAGTAAAAGTTGAATGAGAGGTTAAGAGATGAGCAACGTGAACGTTGAATACGTAAACGATCCTCGTGAATCGTATTCGCGTTGGACGAACGTGCTAAGTATACCCTGGTTGTATGACATAGACGTTAATGAAGGTAGTAAGTATGATATAAATGGTATCAAGAAAGTCGTATCGAACGGTAATAAGATTAATGAATGCCGAATATGAGTCGGATAAGAATGAGTCCTGAGGTATGGCAATTACTTACCAAAAAGCCATAAGGATTAAGAAATTAACTTAACAAACCTTATAGTTTAATAGTTCGTATAAGTTAAGATAAATTGAGGTTGTAGTACAATCGTAACCTTTGATGGTTGACAAATGGGAGATGGGCTAAACAATTCCTTCAGAGAGAGAAGGTATATACGAAACTGGCAACCGATCTAACTCACTGTGATGGCAGTGTAGACGAGACAGGAACTTGTTTGTTGGTTATTTGTGGGAAACCACTCAGAGTACCATATGGACTACTAGCAAAGAAGCGATGTGTGCTGAGTCCTAGAGAAGTTATAAGAAGAAGATAAGAATGTGAATCATCAAAGATGATGAACATTTCGAGTAAGACATCTCCGTATGTCATGAAGCCGTAAACCGGTAATGAAAGTTAGTTGCGTAAAATTATATTGCAAGAATGCGAACCTTAAGAAGTAAATTTAAGTAAACCAATGTGTAAGTCAAGTATATGACTAATTGATGTATGTGTTATTTCCTTATGTGTTATAGGGATTGGAATGAGCAATTCGAAAGGTAAGTCGTGGTATGCGTGAAGGCAAGTTTCCTAACTTCATTCATATTTTAAATGAATGCTAGTTTCTTAAACTTCTTAGATGTTGAACTTGAGAAGTTCTGTCTATGTGCGAATGTGCGATATTTGTGCAAGGTGGTAGAACGTATGAGGCCTTGTGCCACAATATGAACACTTCGGTGTTTCTATGATAAGAACTGTTCAATATGAGAATGTTCTGTTTATACATGAACCGTTATTGTTAAGTCTGTACTATTGATTCTAGCCAGACAGTATGTGTATGAAAAAGAGTAGAGAATGAAAGTATTTCAAAGTGAATGTGATTAATGTTTTAAAATGATAGGAATCAAGATTATTCCTATTGTTCAATCTTCTTCATAAACTTTGTTCGGTTATTGAAGTTCCAAAGGAATGTTAAACTCTTGAAGTTGTATGTTCAACTGTTGTGACTTGTTGGGCAATTGAATGCTCACACTTGCTTTAAATAAAAACATTTTCAGCAAATAATGTTAGAAGAACTTAAGGATCCCATAACGATCAAGTTGACGGTATCCAGATGAAGTGCCATTCAGAATGTGAATGAGCGAGAAGATCAAGTGAAGACTTGTAATATAGAAAGATGAAAATTAAACTATAGACTAGTTTAATGAACTGTTATGTATCCTTGGTGGTGGATAAAAGTCACTCTTGTAAGATGAAAGGAATAATGTAATTATCATTATTTGTAATGAGAAAGGTTATAAGGTTTTAGAACCTAGGAATTTAGAATGTATGTTATTATATTTTAGTATATAATGATGTATGTTTGGATGAATGTTGTACTCGTGACGTACGGAATTCGGGTGTGAAGATAGACCGGATTTCGGGGCGTTACATGTTGGTATCAGAGCTATAAGAGCAATGCGTTAAGAACCCCGAGCCTCTCGCTTGTGACGTCCTTAAATAGAAATGCACCGCAGCCAAGCTCTCTGTAGGGGAAGCCGAGCAAGTCGGTGGCAAGCTGATAGGTACCCTTGTGAGGTTCTATGGAACGAAGTACCATTAGCGTTACAGGTTGGTATTATAGCTAATAGGTTATAAATCTTAGGTATGAGTACCTAAGACTATAATCGTAAAGAGAAGGATAAGAAGATCACCACATGATCATAGTGAATTGTAGTAACAGATGAGCTGTTAAACGATGAATGATTTATAGTTAATGATATAAATGAATGGTACTATGAAGTAGTACGGGAAGAAGAACTTGATTGAGTTGTAAAGGATAGCATATCTGAATTAAAGAAAATTCAGTATTAAGTAAAAGAGAAAGTTAGAAGTTCTAAGATTTAGATTGAGGACTCATGTGATAGTGAGTAGTATGAACCTTCGAATGGGAGGGGGTTTGTGATTACTTAGTTATTACAGTGATAATCATTGGAATAGTATGTCGTGCTATCAATATGTATATGACGAGAAGGTGAATCTTTTCTCATGTATATACTTGATAGGTAGAGAATGATAAGATAGGTGCGGGTTCTTGAAACTCATACTTATGAAAAGTTTGTGACTCATAGTTATATGCTATGTTTTTGAGCCCTAAGCATATGGATAGTCCTTGATTTGTTCCTGGATTACATATTGCGAAGATAATTTCTTAAACACATATGGTTGTGGAAAGTTCCTAAACACATAAAGTGTGGTAAGTTGATGAACTATACTAAGGTATAGGAATGTTGAGACTGAAAGTAAGTATTTTCAGTAGACTTATCATTGAAGGTGCTAGAGAAGATTAAGTATTTTCGCAAGTAAGACAATGAAGGAAGATGGAGAATAGGATATTCCAAGTCATCTAGCTATGCTAGATTTCGAAATTTCTTAAAATTATGCTAATGTGCTCGTTTTTTGAAAAAGAAAGAATTGGTTCATCTTTTGGAACCAATGGATTTTAAAAGAACTATTCTTGTTATGTCTATGCTAATTATTTCGGCTAGACAAAAATTGATTTGAAATATCAAAATGAATTTTATATCATCAGTGCATTTGATGCAAGGATGGTAAAAGGATGGAGTTATTAATGCAATTAAACCTGGTGTTGGATTTGATCTTAGGATCAACAACCTGCTATGGTATGATGTATAATGATGAAGTCGTAAACTGACGAAGTCCTCAATGTACTGTGAAAAGTACGGTATCATGACGTCATAAAACATTTTGATGTATTGAAAAATAATTTAAAGAAGTAGTCGATGTTAATTGAGTTGACTAGACTAATGTTTCAAGTTGATGTCCAATTTATTGGTATGGTCTAAGCTACTTGATTTGGCTAAGACAAATGGTATGTCATGATTAAAAGAAAATCGAGCTTTCTTTAAAGAGTTATGCCGAACCAAATTGTTTTGGTGCGGAATCTAATGATTAAGTCTGAGGTGAACATACCCTAAAATGGGGTTATACTATGGGTTGATCGCCTACGTATGGAAGAGGTAGTTTACCTTCTTTGTGATTGTAAACTTCTGCAAGTGTAAGAAAGTTTCTGGTGAAATCTTCATTAAACCTAGTAAGAGTTCATGGTCAATTTGACCCCTCAACAAAAGTATGAAATGTTTTAAAGGAATCTTTATATTCTTATTTATTCCTTTCACTTCATGATTCTTGATAAGTTATGAAGGGTAGGGAATGTTTGAAGGATAATAACTTCTTTGAAGAGAAGTTGAGAAGAAGGGTAAGCTAAAATTTCGAGGACGAAATTCTGTAAAGAAGGGGTGAATGTGATGACCCAGGTATAGGTGTGGTTTGAAGAAATTCTGAGGACGGAATTTTTATAAGGGGGGAAGGATGTGACAACCCGAAAATCCAGATTGTCCAGAATTTAAGATTTAAAGAATTAGTTATTAATAAAATGAATTTTTATTAATACTATTCTGTGCTATGTGTTTATTAATCGTTATATAACCTAGAATGATTATTAATTGGGAGGATTCTAGCTACGAGCTAGACTAAACAAGTAAGAATTTTCAAGATGAAAATAAAATTTTTTTGGGGAAAAAGACGAAATAGGTATTATTCACCCGACGACACCTAAGGGTTAGGGTTTGAATAACCTAAGCCTTTTCGAGAGTTCGGTATGTTAGAATGACATTCCGTCGAAAGATTTGACGATAATATATCGTGAAAAGTTAAGTAAGCCGATAAAAGTTTTTCTCAAAAAACGTGGAGAAATCGGACGAAATAAAAATGGCGAAAAGTACTGTAATGTACTTTTCATTCGTTTAGCTACGTTAGGGGAAAACGTGAAGGAAAACGCTTGACACCAAAAAGTGTTTTTCAGTTTTTCCGAAATCCGAAGAATACATAAAAGTTAATCGGTAAAGGAAAGACGAAATATCCAAAAATATTTGGATTCCGAGAATCACAGTTTTGAAAACTGTCAGACGAACCCAAAAGACGGAACTATGAAACTTAAGGATTAAGCAAACTTGAGGGCTAATTTAACTTAGTCCTTAAGTCTTGAATAGTAAGGAGGTTTGGGAGGGTGAAATGACTAAAATGCCCCTAGCCTTGGTTTTCTATATAAACAAGCCTTAAGCTCATTTGTTTGGATTCTTAAAAATCCTACACTATGAGAGATAGAGAGAGAGAGAGAGTTCGGATGGGAGAGGAAGAGGAAGAGAAAAAGCTAGCCCGAGTGCACGCTTTGTCCAACGGAGGAAGATTAAAGAAGAACGGTAATCTGAACTCTAGTTTTTTTATAATTTTCTTTAAGTTTAATATGTTCAAAAACATAACTTAAGGAAGATAAGAAGTAGATGAAGTTAAAAATGATTTCATATGGTTGAAATCGTAAGAAAATTAAGAAATAAGAATTAGAAGTTTATTTTATAAATTTCTTAAGGAAGTATAAGATTCGTAAGGATTTTGAGCGATCCGAATGAATATTATGAATGAGTAGGTTAAATAAGTAAGGAATGATATTCTATAACATCAAATTCCAAGAAAAGTGAAATCGTAATCCAAAATATCGATTAAAAATGAAGAACGAACGAAGAACATGGAGAACACGCGAAGAACACGAAGAATGTTGTTGACGGACAAATTTAAAACCATCGTAGTATAATTTTTGTTGATTGACAAGTTTAAAACCATCGCGTATAAGTTAGATGCTTTTTGCTTGGTTAGGAACGGTAGAAACGTTCATGCAGAACGAATTAAAATGGAGCTATAACGAAGTTATGGCAAAAATTTTGTAAAAGACGAGCGAGAATTAGAAAGTTAGTAAATGAAACCTAACGTGTAGGGTTTCATAAGAAAGTAAGAGAACGTATAAAAAGTGAGTCGTAGACTCAAGAACGAATGAATTCCGAGTTTGGATAACTGAATTACGGACGAACGAACGAAGAACGTTAATAACGTAAAATGAATAAAGGGCGAAGATTAAGCCAATTGAATGGCATGTTAACGGATTCAGAATGAATTTATGTCAATGGGTAATCAAAGTAAGTAAGATAAGGAAGAAAATGGCAGCCATGCTTTGTAAGGTGACGCTTCTGGCGTGAGTCGTAGTCTTGAGTGGTGGCTAAATGGCCAAATTTGACCTCGATAGTTTGACATCGCAGTGGCTAAAGGCGGTCATGAGATTTATAAAGGGGACCGGCATGCAGCGTCAGACAGGAAAAAGCCGATTGATGAGCTTTTAAGTTCTCAACTGCTGGGGGATGTGCAAGAAAGAAATATGAACATGTAGTTCACCTAATGTAACACTTAGTCAAGTGTTTTAAATCTTTAATAAAGGTTGAACGGAAAGATTAACCGAGATTAAAAGAATGTAATTGCGGGTTACGAAACTGAGATCCGGGGATCGTAGTCGCAATAAACGAACATGAGGGATTGCTATGATTGTGATTCCGTAGACGTTGATTAACAAAAGTAATGAATAAAATTTTGATGTTATGTTGTGGTAATGAGAGATAAGTGTAAAGCGTATAGACGCTGTGAATGCAACGTTGTTGCGATGAACGATCAGTCTTAGCATACAACGATCGGTATGGCTTCGACATTAAGAAAGAATAAAGAACATGGGGTTCATGGGATGGATAACGATTGAAAGCGATTAAAACTTTGAGTAAAGGTTGAATGAGAGGTTAAGAGATGAGCAATGTGAACGTTGAATACGTAAACGATCCTCGTGAATCATATTTGCGTTGGACGAACGTGCTAAGTATACCTTGGTTGTATGACATAGACATTGACGAAGGTAATAAGTAAGATATGAATGGTATCGAGAAAGCCGTATCGAACGGTAATAAGATTAATGAAAGACGAATGTGAGTCGGATAAGAATGAGTCCTGAGGTATGGCAAGTACTTGCCAAAAATCCATAAGGAATAAGAAATTGACTTAACGAACCTTATAGTTTAATAATTCGTATAAGTTAAGATAAATTTAGGTTGTAGTACAATCGTAACCTTTGATGGTTGACATATGGGAGCTGGGCTAAACAATTCCTTCAGAGAGCGAAGGTATATACGAAACTGGCAACCGATCTAACTCACTATGATGGCAGTGTAGACGAGACGAGAACTTGTTTGTTGGTTGTTTGTGGGAAACCACTCAGAGTACCATATGGACTACTAGCAGAGAAGCGATATGTGCTGAGTCCTAGAGAAGTTATAAGAAGAAGATAAGAATGTGAATCATCAAAGATGATGAACGTTTCGAGTAAGACATCTCCGTATGTCATGAAGCCATAAACTGGTAATGAAAGTTAGCCGCGTAAAATTATATTGCAAGAACGCAAACTTTAAGAAGTAAAGTTAAGTAAACCAATGCGTAAGTCAAGTATATGACTAATTGGTGTATGTCTTATTTCCTTATATGTTATAGGGATTGGAATGAGCAGTTCAGTGTAAACTGTAGCTATGCGTAAGGCAAGTTTCCTAACTTCATTCATATTTTAAATGAATGCTAGTTTCTTAAACTTCTCAGATGTTGAACTTGAGAAGTTTTGTCAATGTGTGAATGTGCGATATTTGTGAAAGGTGGTAGAACGTATGAGGCCTTGTGCCATAATGTGAACACTTCGGTGTTTCTATGATATGAACTGTTTTATGATTGAACTGTTCAATATGAGAATGTTCTGTTTATACATGAATCATTATTGTTAAGTCTGTGCTATGTATTCTAGCTAGACAGAATGTGTATGAAAAAGAATAGAGAATGAAAGTATTTCAAAGTGAATGTGACTAATGTTTTAAAATGATAGGAATCAAGATTATTCCTATTGTTCAAGCTGCTTCATAAACTTTGTTCGGTTATCAAAGTTCCAAAGGAATGTTAAACTCTTGAAGTTGTATGTTCAACTGTTATGACTTGTTAGGCAATTGAATGCTCACACTTGCTTTAAATAAAAACATTTTCAGCGAACGATGTTAGAAGAACTTAAGGATCCCGTAACGATCAAGCTGACGGTATCCAGATGAAGTGCCATTCAGAATGTGAATGAGCGTGAAGATCAAGTGAAGACTTGTAATGTAGAAAGATGAAAATTAAACTATAGACTAGTTTAATGAACTGTTATGTATCCTTTGTGGCGGATAAAAGTCACTCTTGTAAGATGAAAGGAATAATTTAATTATCATTATTTGTAATGAGAAAGGTTATAAGGTTTTAGAACCTAGGAATTTAGAATGTATGTTATTATATTTCAGTATATAATGATGTATATTTGGATGAATGTTGTTCTCGTGACGTACGGAATCCGGGTGTTAAGATAGACCAGATTTCGGGGCATTACAGCTATGACAAGCGCCAAATGAGTATGTCTCTCTTAGAGTCGTGTCAAGCATGTATGAACTAGGGGTCTGTTTAGTTGATAAGTTGAGACTGTTATTGATCCATCCTTCTATCAAGCGCCGACCAACTGTGTTAACTATTTAGTTTTTGAATTTAGTTCACATGTTTATTGCTTTAAGAGTTGTTCAGTCTTACAAGCTTTCATTTTTACAAGGTAATAATAGACTTAGACGTTTATACAGTTTTGGATCTTGGATTATGGCATGTTAACATATATAAAAAAAAATAATTAGAATAAAAAGAAATAAAGATTGAATATCGAAAGTCTTGCGGTGGGTCGAGATGGAGCATAAAATGCACTCGCCCATAAACGTAGGACCGATGTTGAGATGGGCATAAAATGCACTCGCCTAATAATCTTCGGAGCTCGAAAAATCTAATTTGGCTTATGTTGATTACGTGGCATTCGCTTGTACACTTTTCCCTTTCCTTTACTAGTTGAAGGCTCATCCACCTTCTCAACTTTAGCTGCAATGAGTGTATATATATGAAAGAGTGAGAAAAATAATTGCTCACTAGATATAGCAATGAATCAACATGATAATAACAACTGCCAATGAATAGGCTCATCAAAACTGAATAGTACTCTGTCAATGATAACCAAAGACTGGAATCAAAATATGGAATATATATTTGAGGGTCATAAAACTACAAACTATGTCCACAGTTGCGAGTAATCTTTCAACTCCAACTTTAACAGTCATAAGACTATAAGGACTCCTCGTACTTAGGGGGATCAACCCTTTGTACAATGTATTGTGCATAAATATTTCAATGCTAAGCGTAAATTACCCCTAATTATAGGGTTGTTCATCTCAGTATTTAGAATACAAGTCCGTACCAAAGTAAGTTTGGTCTGGATACATTTTAAGGGTAATTTAGAATTCAACAGTTATCAACTAAGGATTAGTTGAATACAATATTGATAACATCATGCTATGGAATAATCATAACTAAATCGACATTGAAAATTAAGATCATGCTTTAGGAATAAACTAACAGCATAAACATCGAATAATTATAATATGCCTTGCTTGAACAATATTAAGCCAAGGTTATTTGGAATTGAGTACTAAGCATGCATAACAAATAGTACTTTAAACGATATAACTTTTTCAACATGAGTATATTAGAGTATGTAAACTTGCATGCTTGATAACAAGTTAAAGATAAGAATAACTTGTTCAATATCAGAATAAGATCTAGATTTAGAGATCATAAACAAACTAGATACAAGAACTTGCTCAATAATAAGAATAAACTTGCACAATGTAAAAAAATAAGGTTTAGAAACTTGCTCAACGTAAATGTAGAGTTAGAAAACTTGCACAAAGAAAGCTTAGAGTTAGGAAAACTTGCTCAGAGATAGTTTAGATACTTGCACAATTATAAAAGTAGAGTTAGAGAACTTGCCTCGTGCGTAGGTTAAATAATCACTACTCACGTTTACCCCAAGTCCTACACATACCATATGTATTGACAATACACATTAGTTACACTAATATTACCTTCATGAGTTGCTTTCTTACTTTTAGTATAGCTACTAACTAAGTTTAAGTTTAAAAACCATCGCATCTTTTCATGAACATTACTTTTTAGCTTTATTACAACTACTTAAGTGATCATGTTATTGCACCACATACACATTAACAAATTGATACAACATCCTATTACATGTCCAACATGTTATCATTAAGTTATACTAACACTTAAAGGATTGCACTTGCATTCGCGCATCCCGACGCCTTCCGATTGGCTCCAAATACACAACAGTCCTAATGATAACCATTTTGACCCTTCATAACGATTTCAAATTGAAAACCTTATAGAATAAAAGTTATAGGCCTATTCATCTTCTTTTCTGAATCATCTTGAATCACCTCAATCAGAGTTCGTATGAAAACGTTATGGCCATTTTACTACAGGAGGTCAAACTGTCCGACCCAGACCACTTTTCCAATGCTGGGGCGCGAGACAGTGGCGCTGGGGCGCGAATTCCAGTGTTGAGGCGCGAATTCCGTAGCTTGAGCAGCTTTAACTTTATCGATTAAAGTCAGTTCTACTCGTATATTCGCCATCATCATGTGGGTCCCTAGAGTCTTTAACTTAATCTCCATCCTTTATAAATCGTACAAAATGGGCCTTTGCATTGACAATATAGCACTCGTACTTGCATATGATCTTCTACTTAATGCGTCAGCTACTACGTTCGCTTTTCCAGGATGATATTGAATAGTGTGATCATAATCTTTCAACAGCTCAAACCAACGTCGTTGCCGCATGTTGAGTTCTTTTTGGGTGAAGAAATATTTGAGGCTTTTATGATCCGTATAAATCTCCACTTTCTCCCCATACAAGTAGTGTCTCCATATCTTCAACGCGAAAATGACTGCTGCCAACTCCAGATCACGAGTAGGATAATTCCTCTCATATTCTTTGAGTTGTCGCAAGGCATAGGCTATGACTTTCCCATGTTGCATGAGAACACATCCTAACCCTTTGCCTGAAGCATCGCTGTAGATAACAAATCCATCTGAACCAGATGGTATTGCCAGAACATGTGCCAAAATGAGTCTCCTCTTGAGCTCTTGGAAACTCTTCTCGTATTCCTCACTCCATACGAATTTTGTATCTTTCCGAGTCAGCTGAGTTAACGGAGTAGCGATTCGAGAAAATCCTTCCACGAATCTCCAATAATAACCAGCTAAGCCCAGAAAGTTGCGTACTTCAGTCACCAACTTTGGTTGCTCCCAACTTTGTATTGCTTCAATCTTCGCCAGGTCAACAGATACTCCATGTTTTGACACCACGTGCCCAAGGAATGCTACTTCCTCAAGCCAGAACTCGCATTTCTTCAGCTTGGCATATAGCTTGTTTTCACGAAGTCTTTCAAGTATTAGCTTCAAATGGTGCTCATGATCTTCACGACTTTTAGAATAGATGAGGATGTCATCAATAAAGATAACAACGAACTGATCCAAATATTCCTTGAATACTTGGTTCATCATATCCATGAAAGCAGCAGGAGTATTAGTCAATCCAAAAGACATGACTAAGAATTCATAATGCCTGTACCGAGTTCTGAAGGCAGTCTTTGGAATATCCTCAGTTCTAATCTTCAGCTGATGATATCCAGAAAGAAGATCGATCTTTGAAAAGAATTGTGCTCCTTGCAACTGGTCAAACATGTCATCAATACGAGGTAGGGGATACCTATTCTTGATGGTGACATGGTTCAATTCCTGGTAGTCAATATAAAGTCGCATACTCCCGTCTTTCTTCTTTACAAATAGAACAGGAGCGCACCAAGGAGATGTACTACGACGAATGAAACCGATGTCTAACAATTCTTGTAGTTGGACTTTTAACTCCTGAAGTTCAATAGGAGCCATTCGATATGGGGTTTTAGAAATTGGTTTTGTACCCGATTTAAGGTCAATAAAGAATTCAACATCACGTTCTGGGGGTAGACCGGGAAGTTCTTCAGGAAATACATCAGGAAATTCTCTAACAACAAAAATATTATCCAAATCTGACTTGTCTTTATTCAAATCCATAACATGGGCTAAGAAAGCTTGGCATCCATTTTTCAATAAACGAATAGCTTTTGTGATATGATATGGCGGTGGTGATTTTAGTGGTTTAGTTGTTTGAATTCATATATGATGAAGTTGGTTAGGAATATGAAAAATAACAACCTTACGAAAATAATCAATTTTGGCATGATGAGTGGTTAACCAATCAATCCCTAAAATCACATCAAAAGTAAGTATCTTTAAAGAGATAAGATCAACAGGTAATGTGATTGTGCTAACTTGGATTAAGCAAGATTTATAAACTGTAGATGTAACGAAGGTTTAACCCAATGGAGTTTCAACAAATAAGTTAAAGTCCAATTTCTCCGAAGTCAAGTTTAAACATTGTGCACAAGTAGGAGAGATAAAAGAATGGGTAGAACCGGTATCTAGTAAGGTATAAACTTCACAAGAATTCAAGATTAGCTTACCCGTGATCACCTCGTTCAGGTTCCTCATGTTTTGGCCAGTCACAACAAACGCTCTTCCAGGAACCGCTGATTTTGACTTATCTGGGACAGCCTTTGGAGTCACCATCCCCGCTGAACTTGGTTTTGCTACAGAATACTCTCGAGCTATATGACCCTCCTTTCCACAGTTATAACATACCTTGGATTGTTGTGGGCAGTTTGGGCTGATATGTCCCTCTTTCCCGTATTTGTAACATCTAACTGACGGTGGTTCTCCTCCCCTAGAATTTGTTGTTGGTGTTGGTGCTGCTGTTGATGTCTTCCCATCATTGTTGAATCTCCTATTTCTGAAATTTCCACTTGAGTCACCTCTCCTATTATCATGGCTGTAGACACTCGAAATTTTCTTTTCCTGTTACTAACTATGCAGGAGGGCAAACGCGTCTTTTTCACATTTTAAAGATAACCCTTGAGGACCACAACATCAATTCCAACCCTGGAAATAGACCCGAGAGGTCCAATTTCTAACCCCGGAGATAACCCTGGGAAATCTGTTTCTAAACCCGGAGATAACCTCGGGAAAATCAGTTCCAACCCTGGAGATAACCCCGGGGGATCAAGTGAAAAACCCGGAGTCAACCTCGGGAGGTCAACTCAACCTCAGGGATAACCCTGAGGACATTCAGAGTCAACAGTAGCCCAAACTCAGAAATAACCTTGAGAAAAGACTGCTACAACTGTGCCAAGACCGAAGATAACCCCGGGAGGGGCAAAATGGTCATTTTGCAAACTCAACTTTACTTCAAATCAAATACACTCATTTCAACCCAAATTACTTCAAAAGAAGTCCCACAAGACTCATCTCTTAACTTCGGAGCGCAAACTATGCGAAACAGCTCACCAGATTGCTGCGAAACGCAAACTACGCGGAACAGCTCATCGAATTGCCTGACGGAAACCTAGGAATGCTATTTCGGTCATGGAACTATCTTCCTGGAATCAAAAAGGGCAAATCCCATGTCATTGCATAATTCTCGATACAAGCAATCCGAAGAAGTACAGATATACTTCGTTTGGATGCTTGGATTGAAGTTCTGCAAGTTCGAGCGGATATTATAGTACATGAGTGCACGTACTTTGAGACGACGGGACCCGTGAAGCCCGGGCCCACCACGACCAGCCTTGAGGTTCAAGCTGTGGGCCAGCAGTTGACTGCGACCATTAAATCTATAAATATAGAGGAATTGACCATTTGAAGAGAGAGAGAGAGAAGGAAAAAGGCGAGGAAGCCCTATCCATTTTACTCTACATACACATCTTTTGAGTGTTTCCTCTTCTTTAAACACTAGTTAGCTCATATATAGCTACTTTTATCCAAATGAGCCCGAGTGTTTATCCATTTAAAGTCAAAGAAGTCTACTTTGGCGGGTCCTTTGTAAGCCTTCTTACATTCTAGAAAGCATCTTTCTCCTATTATCACACCTTTGTTGTACACGTTGAGAGTCGTGTGAGTGTGTTTGCCTGCATTTTGATCAAAAGTGGTTTTCATTTCATCTGTATATATATACTAATATATGTATATATTTCATATATATGGACTAACATTATTGAGTTATTCCTCGATTGAGCCTAGACTTGATGCCCGAGGCGTTTATTTGCTTATATATATATATATACTTATATATATGAACTGTGGTTAGACTACATTCGATGAGCACTGGATTTTACATCCGGTGCGTTTAATTGCTTATATATATATATATATATATATATATATATATATATATAATTGTTGCTGTATATATCGATGAGCTTGGATTTACATCAATTGCATTTATTAAACTTATATATATATATATATATATATATATATATATATATATATATATATATAATTTATGGGATATATCCGATGAGCCCGGATTTACATCCAGTCGTTTACTACTTTTATATATATTTGTACATATATATATATATATATATATATTTACATTTACATCGAACTGGAGTTTACTTCAGTGGCCTTTTACGACTTTTATTTACATTCATCACCTTGGAGTTTACTTCGTGGCAGTTGATCGCTTTTATAGCTTTATTTACATTTCGTCCCGCCTGGAGTTTACTTCGTGGCGGTTGATCATGTTCATATATATATTTACAACTTTTATATATTTACATTTCTGATCCCCCATGGAGTTGCTTCGTGGTGGCTGATCATGTACATATATATATATATATATTTATAGCTTATATATATATAACTGATTACTGCTTTTCATACAAATTGCAATATCATGTGAGCCTGGGAATCATGTGATCACAGATTGATCTCTTGAATCTAGATTTGATTCCATGATGGACATTTTACGGTACATGGCGACTTGTACATTATTTTACAGTGTCTGAGTTTCCTTGGATGGCTATCACGCCCATAAGGAGTTCGGCACTGCTGTATATTATTTTCTCGAGGATGCTTCGCATCTCAAAAATAAAAGCAAACAAGCCGGATATTTAATAATAAAATGAAAGTATGAAAAGGTCTCAATTCCTATTGAGCACAGGGTTTGAAAAACCTCTTTTTACAAAACTTCATTGCTAAATCTTGGTTAAAACTGAATTTTCATATAAAATTCAAACCTTGTGGATATAGGTGCGAACAAAGGCCTCGCACTACTTTCAAATAAATTGCACATTGATCCACACACACACACATTCATATAACAATTTCTTTGAAAAGTGGCGGTCACCGTGGTAACACGGATGTTCGTCGAGGGGTGCCTAACACCTCCCTCCACATAATCAAGCCCCGAACCCTTAATGAATCTCGGTTTCATAGGGCTGTCTAGCGATTGCCAAATCCTTTGGTCGATGTGCAAACCTTTTTAGTTGCGTTGGTGCGACGATTATAAAAACACCAACTTGGAGACTCTTAAAGTCAATCGTCGACATTATACATATCGGACCTTTTCACTTGTTTTTTCAAATAAATCTCACATTAACATGAGAACACCAAAAGACAAGTAACGAAAAGGGACACTCAAAAATCCCGATGTCGACAATGGCCACGATTACTCCCCGAGTGGTTATCGCCTTTGTCAGTATTTTTCTCTCTCCTCATTGGTTATCATACGATGATTTCTTTCAATAAGTATGATACAGTTGTGGTCCCTCGGTTAAACATACTCACTATCTCGCTCTAATAATTGAGCCCTGTTAACAACATCTAAATACTAAGAAAATTTATGAGAGATAAATTTTCTATATAAATAAATTGATAAATAAAAATTTATTTATTACATGAATAATATAAATAAATAGTTTTATTTTAGAATTATTGATTACTATAAATTATATTTTTATAATAATTAATTTTATTATAGAAATGTTTTATTAATTACTTTTCAAAGAAAATATGATATTATATTATATATGGAATGATGATTGTAATTATTATAATTATTATCTATTTCTATGATTTTAGCTCAGATTATTAAGTTAAGTATTTTAACTTAATTAATAATGCTGTTTATGCAAGGTAAATCAGATATGGAATCCAAACCCTAATTTTGGATTTTGATCAAGGAATAAGAATAATAATATAATATTAATTATATTTTGATTTTTCAGTGCTATAGATATGTACTGTATACGTGGACCGATAATGGTTGGTCAGTTATGGTGTTATATGACAAATCCTAGTTTTACTGTGAAACCTTAATTTAAAACTCGAATACGAGTTCAAAGCTATTTGGTAACTGTGAATTGTGATTTATGACAATTATTATTAAGATTAACATTAATTAGGGAAACCCTAATCGTGAAATTAGAAACCCTAATTTCTTAAGTGAAAACCCTAAATTAATATTTTAGAATCCTAATTTCTATATTAGGTAACCCTAATTAGTAATTATAAAACCTAATTACTAGTTGTAAACCCTAATCGCTAAAATGGTGATCTTAATTATTATTTTAGTAAATTATAATGTTAATTAGAAAACCCTAATAATATTAAGGAACCCTAATTATTTAAAAACCCTAAATTTTAATTAGTAAGTTCTAATTAAAATTTTATTGAACTTTAAACTTAAATTTTAAACCCTAGAAATTATTTGGGAAACCTTAAGGTTTAAGATCTATTGATTTTAACCTAGATTCAAGCATCATGGACAAGAATACCCTTAAATTACTTTGTTAGTTTACTAAAATAACCTTTTTGGTATTTATTTAATAAGCTAGATTGCAAGTCACCACTCTAGATTTATAGCACATGCCTAAAACTCATTCAATCTTATCCTCTTTGACACCTTGCAAGTTAGATACATTGCATCTATGTAGTATAAATAGATTAAGAGAGAGAAAATGTCACTTGCTAGCTCATTTTGTGCACAACACTCAACCTAGACTCTCTCTCTCTCTCTCTTGAACCAACAAAATCTTAAAGTTAATCAGTCCACAAAACCAGCCCCACGTTTACCATTAACAAATCACAAGATCAGATTCAAGAAATCAAAGCTTAAAGGTATAAAACCCTACCCAAGAATCTGTCCAATAATCTGCTATTAAATGTTGTTGTTTTTGTGTTAAACATGTTAGATATAGTCTTTTATGATGATCTGGGTTGGTATTATATAGATCCATATCATCTATGTGTTCAAATTCAAGTTTTAAGAAAAGCTGGAATTTTTTTTTTTGAAGTCCGACAACGAATGTCAGACCCTATAAATCTTTGTATGTTATGTGTTTCTGTTGTTTTAAGCTTTGATCTTGTTGTATGATGTGAGGTCTTTAAACTGGAATTGGTAGCAAGGTCAGAACATGATCAGATCTCTTGTTATTGAGGGTCAAAAGCCGTTGACCGGCCATGACTGGGCATTTCTGGGTAACCCAGAAATTGCCCAGAACCGACCTGACAACATTTTAAATCGACTGTATCTGACAGTGTTATGTTGTTTTGATCTTGTTCTTGTATCTAAGTTATAGCCTGGTAGAATTATTACAAGGTTATGCCTTAAAATCTCCTATATATCAAACTGGATGATTGCAGTGAACGGTCAAACTAGGCCAGACGAGCATGGAAGCTGTTTTCTGGGTAACCCAGAAAACGCTTAACCATGTCGTCTGACATGGTTTGACCGACATGGATCTGTTTGATCTGTTGTTGTTATTGTGATGTTTTGTGGTAGATCTACTCTCTTACATGTTGTCTATACACTGCAGCTTTTAAATCACAAAATCAACGCATGGATATCAAGTTGTGGAAGCCCAAAAGTGATCAGTCGAACTGATCTTGTTTTCTAGGTAACCCAGAAAACGAAGAACAGTTCTGACAGATTGTTTGAGCTTCCATATCTTGCTTGTATGTTTTAATCGGACCCAGATCTTGCATGATATTTGTAGTACTACATTAGTACTACAAGATCAATGTCTTATTTGGTCCAAAAAACATCATAATCCGATCTGTGTTCTTGGTCAAAGTAAGCAAGTCGAAACTGGCTATGAATGTTCTTGAAGGCTCAAGAACACAATAGACTATGCTTTCTGTCGCTAAAGGCCTACAGCGACAATTTTATTAATTTTAATTAATTAAATATTCAAAAATTATTTAAAAATAGAAATAAATTATTAAAAATTCCAAAAATTATTTTAAAAATTAATTTAAGTTATAAAAATTAACTTTTAATTATTTGGAATATTTTCCATAAATATTAGTATTTATTTAAATATTATTGATATTTAATTTATTTAATAATCGAATGCATTAAATAAATTAATTAAAAATGATTTTATTATATTAAAAATCATTTTAAATGATAATAAGGTATTTAAAGATATTTTAAGTTAAAATATAATAACTTTTAATATTTAAAAGGGATAATTTTCATTAATTTAATATTAATTTATTAATGATATTTTTTTAATAATTATATTAAATAAATAGTTTAAAATGGTTTTATTAATTTAAAAATCATTTAAAAGGGATAGAAATGAATTAAAATATATTTTAAGTTATAATTAATGACTTTTAATATTTAGATAAATAGTACATTAATATTTTAATATTAATGGTAATTATTTAAAAATGATTTTAATGGTTTTAAAAATCATTTAAAGGTAAAATAAATACTTTAAAATATTTTAAGTTATTTTAAATAACTTAATATTTTTTTGCAATGGTTTCATTAATAATTTAATATTAATATTTAATGGAATTATAATAAATTAATATTTAATATTTAAATCATTTAATAATATTTAAATCATTTAATGAATACTTAATATTTAAATCATTTAATATTAGTTTAGGTGTTCAAAAAATCATGATAAATTGTAATAATCATTTTAAAATTATTATAAGGTCATGCGAAAATAATACGATTGGTGTTTAAGTTATCTAAATGAATATGGACTGCGGTATAGAGTCTTAGACTCGATAAATACCCGATAAAGTTGTCGATACACCGACATGTTTCAGAAATTGATCTGGACTTATATAATATGTTTGTATACGTGATTATTTGTGATTCAATGGTTGGTAAACATATGTGACAATGTGATTAGGTTATGTGCTGACTGCAAATAGCAGTACTATGTGTTATAGTATGTTATTCTAATCGAACGAATGATCTATTTAATGATAGGGCTTGATATAAAAGATAAATCTAAGTTGTGTAAGCAGCAGACAAGGCAAGTATCTAACCCTTTGCATTTACTTTATGCAATGGACATGCGTAAGATAATATCTGAACTATTCTTTTTAATTGTTCAAATATTTCAACCTTTGTATATACTTATGCAATGATTCTGTATAAGTAAGTTATTAAATTATAATTGTTGTACAAGTTCCTTTATTCTGTTATTGTAGATCAAGATATATATTATGTTCGTTAATTTCTAAACATGGTTATACAAGTGTCCTCACTTGGATAATCATTATGTTTTATCACATGTTGATACATACTTATCAGTGTCCAGTATGTATACGTTGAATTAAAAGTCGTCTAAGCTATTTGATCCGGCTAGACATAAATTTAAAATTGTTGTTGAACAAGATAAAACTTATTTATTATCCAACCGAATTGTTTTGGTTTGGATTCAAGACTGTTATGAACATCCCAAATATGGGAAATTTTTATGCGCTAAGGCGGACAAAGGATGAACGATAATATCGTTCTTGTAATGTAGTATTGATCAATATAGGGCATAACGAGCTGATCACCCCGTGCCCGTAAGTTATGACGGTTTACAGATGAAGTTCTGTTTAACCTTTTCAAAAATAGAAAACAATGTTCATAGTCTGTCAATTGATCCTCATATATAGTCAATACGTAGTTTCAAAATTTTGAAATCGAAATGACATGTTGTTTATTAATGGTTCAGTTTACTTCACAACTGTTGATTCGTTGTAGAAGTATTATTCAAAGAAAACATTTAATCCTTTTCGACTAATTGTTATTATTATTTATTACTTGTTGGGCACTCAAATGCTCATCCTTGCTTAATTTAAATGTTTTTCGACTAAATGTGAACAACTTTGAAGGCTCTGCCAAGAACAAGGGAAAAGGGAAAGTCTTTGAATGAATGTTTAAGCTATCCTATGTAATAGTTTGACTTTATGATAAGGATGATAAATATTATTATTATCATGTAACGAATGTTTAAAGGTTTCATACTTGGGAACTAAACTCTGATAATATGTAAATTAAATTTGATAATCTATATTATTGTTAATATTATTAGTATTATTCCGCTCATAGAAATGGTATCGTGAAACCCGAGTTCGGGTTTCAGTACACACGAATTTGGGGCGTCACATCATGGTATCGAGCTATAAGCATGAATTTGAAGAGCCCAGAGCCTCTGTTGGTGACTTCCTTGTGTGGAATGCATCAAGTCGAACTCTCTCGTAGGGGATGCCGATTCGAGGCTATGTGGCCTGATAGGTACCCTTGTGAGGTGCTATGGTTGGAAGCACCATGAAAGTCACATCATGGTATAGAGCTATAGGGTTAGAAACCTTAGGTGGGATAGACCTTAGGCTATAACCTTAGGAATGAGAGGAAGCGTTGAAAATATAAATAATTCATATAGAGTTTAAAAAGAGATGAATCAGATAAATTCATCGTCAAATCAAATAAAAGATAACCTATAAAAAGGATAATTTATGTGTGTAGATGTCAGGTGAAAAAGGATTAGGATACCCTCAGATCGTAAAGAATGAGCCGATATCAAAGCTAGTAGCTGAAATAGTGGCTCAAAGTGAAAGCAACCTCGATGAGGTGGTTATTGTGGAAAATATCGTACCAGATCCGGAAATGGTGGAACTAACCGATAGTGATTCAGACACTAAAGTTGGAGCTGATCAAGCATCAACCGAAGTGCAGAATCTGCGGGACCAGGTTTCCTTTTTGGAACAGTTGTGGGAAATAGAAAAACTATTAAATAGTCAACTGCGGAAAGCATTAATAGAAACAATGGAAGAACAAGATAAGCTTAAAATCCAAATTGACCAAATAGGAGCTAAAAGCAACACGTCGGGTGCAGCTCCGAACAAGAAGGGAAAAAGAAAAATGAAAGATCGAAATCTTGATAACAACCGAGGGAACTTTAACCGAATAGAAAAGTGTACAAATTGTGACAAGAACCATGAAGGCGTGTGCAGGAAAGGGGAAAATATTTGATACAATTGCGGACATGAGGGACATTACTCTCCTCAGTGTCCCAATCCAAAGCAATGTGTCTGTTTTATTTGTTGGATAGAAGGTCATCGAGTGAAGGGTTGTCCAAAATCAAGAAAAAGGCATAGTGAATAGGTAGTATAGGTTACGTGGTGTAAGTACATTTAATATAATATAAGTGATAAGTATGTTTGTGTAATGTAATATTTTCAACTTTTTGTATAAGTTAAGGTCAGTAAATTTTGACTTTTATGGTCACAAAGGGATAGCAGTATGGGTTATGTAAATTGCTATGAATTAATGAAAATGAACTTATGTTTGAATAATAAAACAAGTTTAATATATTAAAATTATGTGATAAGGTTTAGAATGTAAGTTAAATTATGTTTTATTTAATCAGATAATGCCGCCAAGACGTCAAACTCGAAATCAAAAAGGCGGAAGAATCATCAACAACAACACCGGGGACAACAACCAGATCCAATGCAGCAATTTGCAAACATGATAGCTCAGGCAATGCAACAAGGAATGCCAGCCGCAGGGAACCAGCAGGACAACCGCTTGGCGAACTTTAAGGACTTCAAGGCTGTAGGACCGCCCGAATTCAAAGGGACAACTGACCCTGTAGAAGCGCAAACTTGGGTTAAGGAAATCGAAAAGGCATTTGTAATAGCTAGGGTAGCTGAGGGGCAAAAGACCGCTTTTGCCACCTACATGATGAAGGGTGAGGCAAATTTTTGGTGGGAAGCGAATCGGTGAGGGGGAGAGAGCAGTGTAGTTACTTGGGATAGGTTCAAAACTTTGTTTTTGCAAAAACTATTTTTCATCGAGTATATCAGGCTAGGATGGAGGTAAAATTTCTGGAATTAAAACAGGAGAATATATGACTATTGCGGAGTATGCCGCAAAATTTAATGAGTTGGCTAGGTTCCCCGCATCAAGTTGATACGGGAGGCTAGAAAAGCAAGAAGGTTTAAGTTGGGATTAAAACCCGGCTCTACAACAAGGTGGCAGTGTTGCAGATCCCTACATTTGCAAAAGACTCATGGAGAAAGCGATTATTCTTTGAGGAAGGGAGTGAGGCCATGAGCCTCTATAACAAAGAAAGAAGGAACAAGGGTAAGGTTGATGGAGTGGGAAGGTGGAGCAAATCATGGGAATAGGGGTGAAAAGAGGAAGGGAACAACTTTTGGGGTGTGGGTGAAGCAAGAAGGTGTAAAGAAGAAGGGGTGGTGCAATGTGGGAATTGTGGGAAGAACCATTTGGGGGAATGTCTGAAAGGTAAATTTGCATGTTTTAAGTGCGGGCAGGAGGGCCATATCTCTCCCAACTGCCCCAATCCTAGAAAAATTAGTGGGTGTTTTTTATGCGGATCAAAGGAGCATAAGGTGAAGGACTGTCCGAAAAGGAGAACGGAGGCAGAAAGCGTGAACATGGGGAAAAGCGGCGGAACTTTGGCGATCACAGGACCAACTTCATCCAAAGAAGCCGACAAAATCTCTCTGCGGGTCTTCAACATGATGATCCGAGATTCGGTGGCGGTGTGCAATGGAACTCCAGGTATTTTTCGTATAACTTTTATTTTTTTTATATATACATGATTTTCTTATAAATAATAAACTATTTTATAAAGGAATTTTGAAGGAGGAATTTGAGTTCTTTTAGAAATCAAATTTTCGTTTAATCAGATAGACAAGCTTTATGTGAATAGTTAAAGATCAGTTCGATCAAATTTGATCGAGATCTACTTGCAATGATTGTGTATGCTATGTACCCTGGTATGTATGGGTTTTAAAACGGTGATTCCGGGGACGGAATCTTTATAAGGGAGGGTGAATGTAATAACCCGATATTTTCTATATAAATAAATCAGAAATTTTGCGTATAATTTTTTTTTTTATTTATTAAAATAAATATGGGGAATATGTGCCAAGATAATGTGTATATATATATACATGATAAATAAAAATTTATTTATTACATGAATAATTACAAATAGTTTTATTTTAGAATTATTGATTATTATAAATTATATTTTTATAATAATTAATTTTATTATAGAAATGTTTTATTAATTACTTTTCAAAGAAAATATGATATTATATTATATATGGAATGATGATTGTAATTATTATAATTATTATCTATTTCTATGATTTTAGCTCAGATTATTAAGTTAAGTATTTTAACTTAATTAATAATGTTGTTTATGCAAGGTAAATCAGATATGGAATCCAAACCCTAATTTTGGATTTTGATCAAGGAATAAGAATAATAATATAATATTAATTATATTTTGATTTTTCAGTGCTATAGATATGTACTATATACGTGGACCGATAATGGTTGGTCAATTATGGTGTTATATGACAAATCCTAGTTTTACTGTGAAACCCTAATTTAAAACTCGAATATGAGTTCAAAGCTATTTGGTAACTGTGAATTGTGATTTATGACAATTATTATTAAGATTAACATTAATTAAAAAACCCTAATCGTGAAATTAGAAACCCTAATTTCTTAAGTGAAAACCCTAAATTAATATTTTAGAATCCTAATTTCTATATTAGGTAACCCTAATTAGTAATTATAAAACCTAATTACTAGTTGTAAACCCTAATCGCTAAAATGGTGATCTTAATTATTATTTTAGTAAATTATAATGTTAATTAGAAACCCCTAATAATATTAAGAACCCTAATTATTTAAAACCCTAAATTTTAATTAGTAAGTTCTAATTAAAATTTTATTGAACTTTAAACTTAAATTTTTAAACCCTAGAAATTATTTGGGAAACCTTAAGGTTTAAGATCTATTGATTTTAACCTAGATTCAAGCATCATGGACAAGAATACCCTTAAATTACTTTGTTAGTTTACTAAAATAACCTTTTTCGTATTTATTTAATAAGCTAGATTGCAAGTCACCACTCTAGATTTATAGCACATGCCTAAAACTCATTCAATCTTATCCTCTTTGACACCTTGCAAGTTAGATACATTGCATCTATGTAGTATAAATAGATTAAGAGAGAGAAAATGTCACTTGCTAGCTCATTTTGTGCACAACACTCAACCTAGACTCTCTCTCTCTTGAACCAACAAAATCTTAAAGTTAATCAGTCCACAAAACCCATTTACGTTTACCATTAACAAATCACAAGATCGATTCAAGAAATCAAAGCTTAAAGGTATAAAACCCTACCCAAGAATCTATCCAATAATCTATTGTTAAATGTTGTTGTTTTTGTGTTAAACATGTTAGATATAGTCTTTTATGATGATATGGGTTGGTATTATATAGATCCATATCATCTATGTGTTCAAATTCAAGTTTTAAGAAAATCTGGAAATTTTTTTTTTGAGGTCTGACAACGAATGTCAGACCCTATAAATCTTTGTATGTTATGTGTTTCTGTTGTTTTAAGCTTTGATCTTGTTGTATGATGTGAGGTCTTTAAACTGGAATTGGTAGCAAGGTCAGAACATGAACAGATCTCTTGTTATTGAGGGTCAAAAGTCGTTGACCGGCCATGACTGGGCGTTTCTGGGTAACCCAGAAATTGCCCAGAACCGGCCTGACAACATTTTAAATCGAATGTATCTGACAGTGTTATGTTGTTTTGATCTTGTTCTTGTATCTAAGTTATAGCCTGGTAGAATTATTACAAGGTTATGCCTTAAAATCTCCTATATATCAAACTGGATGATTGAAGTGAACGGTCAAACTAGGCCTGACAAGCATGGAAGCTGTTTTCTGGGTAACCCAGAAAACGCTTAACCATGTCGTCTGACATGGTTTGACTGACATGGATCTATTTGATCTGTTGTTGTTATTGTGATGTTTTGTGGTAGATCTACTCTCTTACATGTTGTTTATACACTGCAGCTTTTAAATCACAAAATCAACGCATGGATAGCAAGTTGTGGAAGCCCAAAAGTGATCGGTCGATCGATCTTGTTTTTCAGGTAACCCGAGAAAACGAAGAAACGATTCTGATGATTGTTTGAGCTTCCATATCTTGCTTGTATGTTTTAATCGGACCCAGATCTTGCATGATATTTGTAGTACTACATTAGTACTACAAGATCAATGTCTTAATTTGGTCCAAAAACATCATAATCCGATGTGTTCTTGGTCAAAGTAAGCAAGTTTAAATCAAGCGGCTATGAATGTTCTTGAAGGCTCAAGAACACAATAGACTATGCTTTTTCATGTCGCTAAAAGGCCTCAATGACATTTTATTAATTTTAATTAATTAAATATTCAAAAATTATTTAAAAATAGAAATAAATTATTAAAAATTCCAAAAATTATTTTAAAAATTAATTTAAGTTATAAAAATTAACTTTTAATTATTTGGAATATTTTCCATAAATATTAGTATTTATTTAAATATTATTGATATTTAATTTATTTAATAAATGCATTAAATAAATTAATTAAAAATGATTTTATTATATTAAAAATCATTTTAAATGATAATAAGGTATTTAAAGATATTTTAAGTTATAAAATATAACTTTTAATATTTAAAGGATAATTTCATTAATAATTTAATATTAATTTAACATTAATGATATTAAATTTATTTAATAATTATATTAAATAAATAGTTTAAAAATGGTTTTATTAATTTAAAAATCATTTAAAAGGGATAGAAATGAATTAAAAATATTTTAAGTTATAATTAATGACTTTTAATATTTAGATAAATAGTACATTAATATTTTAATATTAATGGTAATTATTTAAAAATGATTTTAATGGTTTTAAAAATCATTTAAAGGTAAAATAAATACTTTAAAATATTTTAAGTTATTTTAAATAACTTAATATTTTTGCAATGGTTTCATTAATAATTTAATATTAATTAAATATTAATGATAATGGAATTACTTAATATTTAAATCATTTAATAATGATTCTGGTGTTTCAAAAATCATGATAAATTGTAATAATCATTTTAAAATTATTATAAGGTCATGAAAAATAATACGATTGGTGTTTAAGTTATCTAAATGAATATGGAACTGCGGTATAGAGTCTTAGACTCGATAAATACCCGATAAAGTTGTCGATACTCCGATATTTCAGAAATTGATCTGGACTTATATAATATGTTTGTATACGTGATTATTTGTGATTCGATGGTTGGTAAACATATGTGACAATGTGATTAGGTTATGTGCTGACTGCAAATAGCAATACTATGTGTTATAGTATGTTATTCTAATCGAACGAATGATCTATTTAATGATAGGGCTTGATATAAAAGATAAATCTAAGTTGTGTAAGCAGCAGACAAGGCAAGTATCTAACCCTTTGCATTTACTTTATGCAATGGATATGCGTAAGATAATATCTGAACTATTCTTTTTAATTGTTCAAATATTTCAACCTTTGTATATACTTATGCAATGATTTTGTATAAGTAAGTTATTAAATTATAATTGTTGTACAAGTTCCTTTATTCTATTATTGTAGATCAAGATATATATTATGTTCGTTAATTTCTAAACATGGTTATACAAGTGTCCTCACTTGGATAATCATTATGTTTTATCACATGTTGATACATACTTATCGATTGTCCAAAGATGTATATCGTTGAATAAAAAAGTCGTCTAAGCTATTTGATCCGGCTAGACATAAATTTAAAATTGTTGTTGAACAAGATAAAACTTATTTATTATCCAACCGAATTGTTTTGGTTTGGATTCAAGACTGTTATGAACATCCCAAATATGGGAAATTTTTATGCTTAAGGCGGACAAAGGATGAACGATAATATCGTTCTTGTAATGTAGTATTGATCAATATAGGGCATAATGGGTTGATCCCCCCGTGCGTAAGTAAGTTATGATGGTTTCTGAGATGAAGTTCATTTAACCTTTTTGAAAATAGAAAACAATGTTCATAGTCATCAATTGATCCTCATATATAGTCAATACGTAGTTTCAAAATTTTGAAATCGAAATGACATGTTGTTTATTAATGGTTCAGCTTACTTCACAACTGTTGATTCGTTGTAGAAGTATTATTCAAAGAAAACATTTAATCCTTTCAGCTAATTGTTATTATTTGCTATTACTTGTTGGGCACTCAAATGCTCATCCTTGCTTAATTTAAATGTTTTCAGCTAAATGTGAACAACCTGAAGGCTCTGCCAAGAACAAGGGAAAAGGGAAAGTCGTTGAATGAATGTTTAAGCTATCTTATGTAATAGTTTGACTTTATGATAAGGATGATAAATATTATTATTATCATGTAACGAATGTTTAAAGGTTTCGTACTTGGGAACTAAACTCTGATAATATGTAAATTAAATTTGATAATCTATATTATTGTTAATATTATTAGTATTATATTCGCTCATAGAAATGGTATCGTGAAGCATCTCCTCGATGTAACTTTCTAGACATTGCCAATAATGCTATCTAATAATATTATTTAAATAATATGAATTATTGATCCGATAATGGGAAATATCATGCAAAGGACAATTATCAAACAACAATAATATAAAATATCAACGCAGCAATTATTGAATCAATAAAATAAAATATTGAATAGTAACTCACCGTAACATTTATTGAGTAGTGCCTTCTTACGCATTTAATCAATAATTCAACAATATTGTGTAATACCGAGTGCTATTGTGCCACCACGCCAGACATCAGATTTTAACCACCGGATAACCCAACAAAGTGTTAATGGTAACAATTACTGTACGCTATTTATAAAAACTCATACTTTGTCGCTTTTCTTCATCCGACAATTATTCTCGTTATAGGGGCCCATGAATGGGTCGCCACCGCCATACATACGAATATTCCCCGACAACAAGAATATTCCACGACCAAATGAATATTCCCCGACAAAAATGAATATTTTATAACCACTTGCTTATTTTACAAAATTTGCACATTTCACCCATAACCAAAGTATTATATCAAATTAACACCTTATTAATTTAGAATAATGAATAGAGAAAATTCAATTTTATTTATAATAAGTTGGGGTCTTCAAAACACCTCCAGAGCTGGAGTTAAAACCACTTCCAGAACATCTCAGATACGCATTTTTGAGTTCAGATTCAAAATTACTTGTGATTATTGCTTCTGCACTAACATCTTTTCAGGAAGAAAAACTTCTACGAGTGCTTCGAGAGTTCAAATCAGCTATTGGATGGACCATAGCAGATATCAAAGGGATCAGCCTTCGTATTGCATGCACAAGATCCTGATGGAAGATGGTAGTAAGCCGTCAGTTGAGAAACAAGGAAGGCTTAATCCGATAATGAAAGAAGTGGTCAAGAAAGAAGTATTAAAATTGTTAGATGCAGGAATAATTTATGCGATCTCGCATGTACTCATGGGTGAGACCAAAGGCAAAGGTGTGTTTGAAAAAAGGGTGGTACGACAAATGTGACTAATGAGAATAATGAGTTAATTCCAACACTAACAAGAAGCAGGATGGAGAGTCTGATGATGGATTACCGCAGGCTCAACAAAGCTACAAGGAAAGATCATTTTCCACTCCCATTCATTGATCAGATGTTGGATAGATTAGCAGGTCATGAGTATTATTGCATTCTGGATGGATATTCGGGCTACAATCAAATTATGATCGCTCCAGAAGACTAGGAAAAGACTACCTTCACATGTCCATACGACACCTTTGCTTTCAGGAGGATATCTTTCGGGTTGTGCAATGCTCCAACCACCTTTCAGAGACGCATGATGGCTATATTTTTGCATATGGTGGAGCAGAATGTGGAGGTATTTATGGATGACTCTCTACCTTTCCGGGACTCATTTGACTTATGCCTTGAGAATCTGGTCATGGTTTTCAAGAGATGTGTTGAAACTAATTTAGTGTTGAACTGGGAAAAATGCTATTTCATGGTCCAAGAAGGAATCATATTGGGACACAAGGTTTCAAAGAAGGGACTTGAGGTGGATAGGGCGAAGCTGGAGACTATTGAGAACTTGCCACCACCTATTTTCAAAGAAAAGGTGTTCTGTAGTTTTGGGACATGCAGTGTTTCACCGCAGATTCATCAAGGATTTCTCCAAAATAACTAAACCACTATGCAAAAATTTTATTGGAGAAGGATGCACAGTTTAGTTTTGATGAAGCCTGTGTGTCAGCATTTGAGCATTTAAAGAGAAAACTAACTTCAGCACGAGTGATTATTGCACCAGATTGGGCTTTACCATTTAAGTTGATGTGTGATGCCAGTGATTACGCCGTAGGGGCTGTTTTGGGGCAGCGGAAGGAAAAGATATTTCATGTGACCTATTATGCCAGCAAAACCCTCACGGATGCACAGTTGAACTACACCACTACAGAGAAAGAGTTATTAGCAGTGGTATATGCCTTTGATAAATTTTGAGCATATTTGATTGGCACAAAGGTGATAGTGTATACGAATCACGCGGCAATTCGACATTTAGTGGCAAAGAAGGATGCAAAACCCTGGTTGATCAGATGGATTTTATTATTGCAGAATTGATTTGGAAATCAAGGATGAAGGGATCGAAAACCAAGTGGCGCACCACTTATCTCGATTCAGAGAATCCAAAAAGGAAGTAAACGATAAAGTCATGATTAACTAATCCTTTCCAGATGAGCGCTTGTTTGTGGTGAAAGGGAAGTGCCATGGTCCGCAGACCACGCGAATTATCTCGTAAAGAAGATGGTACCTTCGACTTGGTGGGTTATCAAAGAAGAAATTTCGCATCGATGTCAAATCAGTATATGTGGGATGAGCCTTACTTGTTTAAACAAAGTTGTTCTGATCAAGTGATAAGAAGGTGTATTCCATATAGCGAGACCGAGGGGATTTTGTAGGAGTGTCATTCTACTGTGTATAGAGGTCACTATGGTGGTGAAAGAATAACGGCCAGAGTACTACAAGCAGGATTCTACTGGCCGACAATTTTCAAGGAGGCATACATTTTTGTCCAGCGGTATGATAGATGTCAGCGAGTGGGGAACATCTCCAAAAGAAATGAAATGCCTTTGAATACGATCCTTGAAGTAGAAATTTTTGACGTGTGGGGGATTGATTTCATGGGGCCCTTCGTTTCCTCCTACGGAAATCTCTACATCTTACTCGCAGTGGATTATGTCTCGAAATGGGTAGAAGTGGCAGCTCTTCCGACAAATGATGCCAAGGTCGTCCTTAGATTTTTACACAGAAGCATCTTCACGAGGTTTAGAACTCCAAGAGCTATCATCAATGATGAAGGCAGTCATTTCTGTAACAGGCAGTTTATAGCTTTGTTGGCTAAGTATGGGGTGCACCATCGCATTGCTACATCTTATCACCCGCAAATGAATGGCCAAGCTGAAGTGTCGAATCAAGAAGTTAAGAGAATCCTGTAAAAAGTTGTGAATCCCACACGGAAAGACTAATCGTTAAAGTTGGATGATGTAGTATGGGCTTATAGAACTACATACAAAACTCCGTTGGGCATGTCACCTTTTCAACTCATGTACGGAAAGACATGTCACCTTCCTATGGAGCTAGAGCATAAGGTATATTGGGCAATACGGAAGCTCAATTTTGATTTGAAAGTTGCAGGGGAGAAATGTCTACCCCAACTCAATGAGTTGGATGAATTTAGATTACAGGCATATGAGAACTCGAGTTGTACAAAGAAAAGGTGAAGAAATGGCATGACCGAAAGATCATGGATAGAACATTTGAACCGGGACAAAGAGTTTTCCTTTATAACTCCAGGCTTAAACTTTTTCCCGAAAAGCTGAAATTGAGATGGTCAGGACCATTTACAGTGAAAACTGTCTTTTCGCATGGTGCAATTGAAGTATATGATCAGTTTCTGGACAAGCCTTTTAAGGTGAATGGACAACGATTGAAGCATTACTTTGGTGGAGTAGTGGACAGACAGAAAGTCACCTCCATTCTTTCATCGGTATGAGCCTCAGAGATAGTCAAGCTAATTGATAATAACTTAGCGCTTGATGGGAGGCAACCCATTATCTCTATCTCTATTTTCTTTTTATTTATTCAGTAGGGTATTTAGCTAGTTCATCTTTATTTCATTCTTAATAGATGGCTATGTTGAGAATAAGTGAGTATGTAATAGAGTCTGCATTGGACAGTGTTTTAGTATTGTAAAGATTCTAATGGTTCATTCATGCTTATTCCAGAGTTCACACATTGATATGGGTACATGGTGTGATGTAGGTATCTTCATGTGAAATCTCACTGATAAGCAGTTTGGGAGTCAACTCAAGAAGGTAGAAAAGGTGGTCGCCTTGATCGCAGGTAATGACTATACCAAAACCGTAAGGCCCAAGGCCATACACATCTCGCATCAGAATGCCACTCGCGACGCCCACGCCGAAAACTATTATAAGGTCATAGGCATTGTTGCCCAAGGCGACACCAAAGCGCTGAAAATTTTAAACGTTTAAAAAAACTGAGTTGTTGTCTATTTGGCCCATCACGTGACATAATAGAAGCGTATTCTTCTGTTCTCCCATAATCATAAGACTCCTCAGCTCTCATCAAAGTTCATACCCACAACTCTCTCCACTGGCATAAATCTAGGGTTTTTGCGTGGGTTGTGCAAAAGCAAGTTTGGGGGTACTCTCATCTGCAGCAGAGCATCTGTATTATCTACCTATCATATGCACTGGGTCCAAAAAGAGTACGTTCAATCTCCATCTCTTCATCATCAGAATCATCCTCCAGTAACCAAGACGAGGATGTCATGGACCACATGAAATTTATCAGTTTGGAAGCCCAGCAGGAATATTATCGCATCATGGCTAAATCGTGCGTGAAGGAACGGGGATTTAAACCTGAGAAGAAAGACGGCCAACTATGGAATATGATACGAGAAAGAGGTTGGGTTTGCCTAGCTGCAACTCCTATGCCTATTCCCATGGGGGTTGTTCGAGAGTTCTATGCGAATGCTAAGGAAATGATAGGAGGGATAACGTTGGTTCAAGGAGTACAAGTGGATTTTCGCACCCAGCCATCAGAGCAGTATTTGGGATGACTGACACACCACCAACGGGGTCTGCTAATTGGGTCATAGGTGCACATTTGATGACAGACTTGGACTTAGTGATTTCTGAATTGTGCATTCCGGGCACCAAATGGAATTATATGTGGACGATCGAGCCAAAATCTTTTCCAAATATCGCCTTGAATCGATATGCCAAGGCATGGAATCTATTTATCTGTGCCAAATTAATTCCATCAGCTCACCAGCATGAAATAACCACTGAGCGAGGTATCATTTTATGGGGCATTATCAAAGGCAAGTACATAGACGTAGGCCATCTAATTCATCAGAACATGTTGCGTTATTTGCGAGGGAGCACGACTGGGAGTATTCCACATGCGTCTGTGGCAGCCATGTTGTGTACACAACAAGGAGTCCCATGGAATAACGAGCCGCTGCAGAACCCGAGCCACGATATCACTCATGCTACTATTGCCAAATTCAAGGATTGGACGGGTGGTGAACCGCATCCGCAAGGACTAGGTTTTATTATCCAGCCCACTTTCTTAGAGCCGCCACCGCAGCCCCCTCAGACAGATGAGGCAGGCCCATCCACCCAAGCACACACTGTTCATGGTGATCGCCAGCTCCGAAGGTTAGAGCAAAAAGTCGATGCCATGTATGATAATTTTGGAGCGTTTGCTACGGGTCTCATAAGGGCCTTGGCCGAGGTTTGCACAGCAGGGTACGATGCTCGAGTAGCCTCGGTTTGGGACAGCAGTGTCATATCCACCACCAGATTCACCACCCGGGAAGAGTGGTATAGACGATCATTAGGGGAGTTTTCTTCACCCTTTACCTTCATTTAATAGGGCATTGAATATTATAAGTTTGGGGGTATTGGGGTATTAGTATAGTTACATATAGTTTCATTTAGTTTTTGCATGTTTAGTTTTAATTTTGCATGTTTATGTGTTAGATAAAATTTTGCAAAAATTTTTTAATTTTTAGTTATTATTGCTTGTCTTTAGTATGTTTTAGTTTGCATGTCTCACAATGTTTAGCTTTATGGAAATTTTGTCTAGCCAATGATGATAGTGAATTTGAAAGAAGATTCTCGAGTATTATGGATAACGAGGAAATTGAGATATAATTAAATGCTTTTGCTTGCACTTAAGTGTTAAATTCATAGTATTTATTTAAATGCTTTTTCGGTTTAAAAAACGAATGTGTTAACAATCACTTGTAGGAAACAAGAAGTATGTGTTGCATTGCTTGATAGAAAATGAAAAGTCAAAAAAAAGAAAGAAACTACGTGAGAAAGACACCGAGGGATTGTTTCGCTCACACCCAGCAATTGACAATTAACACCAAGGTCTTTCATGGTCCGGGAGTCATTGAAAGCTCGCTAAGGGGTAGCAAAGTTCATCAATTAATGGATTACCATGTGAAAAAAATAGTAAAAGAAAAGAAAAAATAGTAAAAACAAAAAGAAAAGAGCGAATTCTCGTGGGTAGAAATAAAGCAGCTAAACCCATTACACCTTAATTAAGGATAGAGTGAAAAATTCTCGTGGTCAGATGTAGAGGTAAAGCGCTTATAAACCTCATATTTCGAGTAATGTGAACCTGTATTCTTCGTGTCAAGTTTTCTGTGAGGTGACCACACACACACAAATTTGAAAAGATCCTGATATGTCTATAGCAGCGAGTAATGAAATATATTCCTCGCTATGAGATAATTAATCAAGGCAATTTGGACACCCATGCTCCTTAGTCAGCCGTACTTGCGAGACTTCGCCATCATGGCTTACGTATAGTTCAAAGAGGATAAACAGTCTGATTTATACATTTTGATTTTCAGCAAGTAATACGGTATTCTTCGCTAAGTCAAGTTTTCGTGAACACCACACACACACAACATATCTATATAGATATCAATTAATTATCCGCAGTACCATTATGCCTATAGTTTGGCTCTGTCGGTATTCTCGAGTGCCCAGTCATCGAGGCAATTGTGCAAAAAAATTTGTTAGAGGGGAACTATGTGAGACCACTTTGCATCATAGCTTAGTCGTATAGTTTGTAAATGCTTATTTCATTGTTTCACAGCCAAATCGCTTCGAGGCAAGCATCAATAACGTTTGGGGCATTATTTTAAGTGAGTTTTATACTATTATTGAATCAATTCAAGCGACTAAACGCTTATCTCAAGTACATTTTAGTGTTTTTAGTCGATTTCACAAGATTTTGCAATCGCATCCAAAATTTCTTTTTAGAAACAAATTAATTTTGCAGGTAATTGAGGGCACGGAGGCTACTGGACGATGAAGCGGTGGCTTAATGTCATGTACAAGACCAAGTGGAGCGTTAAACTCAGCATGAATGACACAAATGTAAGCCAGCAAAATAAAAGCGTAGCTTAAGTAAGTCCTAGCATGGCTAATCTGCCATTTGTTTTATTCACTATTTTATTCAGTTTAATTCCTAAATTTCTATTCGATCAATCTTATTTTGCAACGCCTAAGATTGTCGATTGAAACCATATGCAAAGCATCAAAGTGGTTCATCTTCACCACGTCAGGGACCATTTCAACACTTCACCACGCTTCGGCTTAGACCACACATCTTGTAGTTGTTGAGTGGCTCAACCAAACAACAAAAAGCATCCAAATTTTGTCTCATGACTTCAAACATTTTGTTTAAATTGCATCAATTTATGACATTTCAAGTTCACACATGGAATTTAAATTTTTGAATTCATCGATGGCTGCTCACACATCCATTACCACTCCAGCATAGCAGCATTATTTAAGTTAGTCGCCAGCAGTTTAGCTCACCAGATGCATAATTCGATGTCATCAATGTTAACTCACCATATTCAATTTTATTCACAGGAGGTTTCATATTCAACTCCAGCCAATTCAGTCTGATCCTTTCAACCAGCATACCCTGCCGTTACTGCTCAATTTTAACTATGTCCATCGTCAAACTTCAATTTCATCAATTTCATGTTTCGAATAAGATAAAGATGTTTTCATTTCTGATTCTTCACTTTAAATTTTATGTGCAGGCATGAAATTTAGTTGAAACGTTTTTCTAATTAAAACGACCGCATACCTTATATCGATAAAAATGGACCGCACACACACCAATTTGTTACTAATTATAGTTATTGATTTTCATTTCGCCAGGTCTGAATTTTTTTCGACGCGTAACATGGCCATTACTCGAGCCAAAAAACGTGGATTTTGGATTTGGCTACGCCAAGCGAGCGCCGAGCCAAAAATGCACTGATTTAATTCATGCTAGGCCGCGTCCATTTTTTAATTGCATGTTGTCCTTTGGTAAAATGGCCATACCTTTTGATCCAGAAAGAGTTACGGGGCCTGCCACCTATCAAATCGAAGATATCGACGAGCTCTACAACTTCCATTATATGATGATTGAGAAATTTGGGTCGGATGAAGGTTGAAATTGGGCTAGAAGGGACTGTTATGAAAATAGCTAACCAAAACAACGAAGTTTGACGTCCGTTGGTACAAAGATCATAACTCTTGCATCCGAACTCCGATTAGAACGATTCAAGATGTTCCAAAAAGCTACGAAGACGCTCTACAATGTAAGCTAAGTTTCAAACCAAGAATATGAAGTAAACATGAAAGCCCAAATGATGTCCGGATTGCTTTTCTTTGCATTTTCCTTGCTTTTCCTTACTAATAGTCGCCACACCGCTCCCAAACATAAGATCTACAAAATAAACACAAAATGCATGAAATGTAACTAAAAAATATGAATATAAGCAACTAATTCAAGAAGATACCGGATAAGTAGGTATAAAACCAACTTATCAAATAATTTGGGTCTTAAACCGTTGTTTGTCCCCAAGCAACACAATATAATGCAATCTACATGTTATGAAGCTACGCCATCGTGACAATGAATCCCTGCATTTCCAAACCATGTTAAGAATTCCGTGAGGTATGCCTCGTAAAAAATATCAAGATCCAAGAACAAAGCATCAAACTAAGCTAAAGGCATAATGACATACAATCATATAATCCTAACCTGCTATAAAGATGTTGTGTGTGTGTGATGTGTTCACAGATAAGCTTGAAAAAGGCAAGGATTTCACATGCTATATTTCTTAAGAGAGAAAATTGAGGTTCAAACCAAGAACTATGCATATAAATGAAGCAACAACTACTCTAACACATCAATACAAGGTAAGGTTCAACAAAGGGTTTATTCTGCTTTGTTTTTACTCACGAGGGCGATTTTTGCACTTTCCCGCAGTGTTTATTGATTTTTTATTTTTTTTTATTTTTATTTTTTTTTAATTTTTTATGTATAGCGAGTGCGCTTTACGCTCCATCTCACTTTCCATTTCTATTTAAACGAGTGCGTTTTACGCTCCATCTCGTCCCAATAACAAGCATACCCATGTGTTCCAACAACTTGAGTTTCAGTGTCTTCATAGTCATTACTCACTTCCTACACAATTCTATCATTAAAAACAACATTTTCCTCTCAGCAAACAAGCATGCTAATCTTAACCAACAAGCAAATAGGAACATTGTCGTGCTACCTGGTAATATCTAAACAACAAGCATGAATTATATCATGTATAAAATTATAACTAAGCTCAAGATATCAACTAATTTCAAAAATCTATCAAATTTCTATTTCATCATAGGCTAAATTAGAATTCAACTAACTAAAAGCCTGGGATTATGCAATGTTATGCATTAAACACATACTAAGTAAACAAGACAAAAGAAAACTAAAAAAAAAAATTCATGTAGAATTTAGCTACAAAGATACTAAAATACCCTTACTATGAAACTTAAACATGCAATCAAACTATATACAACTAACTATATGCAACAACTACTCACTACAACCCAATACCCCCAAACTTAAAATAAACAATGCCCTCATTGTAATTAAAAGTGAAAGAATACTCCCTAAGTGGCAATGTAATGTCATCCGTCTCGCCTCCTCATGATCCGATGGTATATCAAAGCGATGGCTAAGTTTGAGATATTCTATAGTTGGAAACCGAGTGTGGCTTCTAATCGTCTCTAATGCTTGAGTCGTAAATTCTAAAAAATTTAGCAATTTTTTTCGCGATCGAGCTATTCATATGCAATGCAGTGTTTGGCTTATAGTTGGGCTCTACCATGTGAATTTCAGACTCTGGCAACTTTCAGCTTTTTTGATTGCATTTGATCCTCGAATGCTTATAGCAATTGGATTGAACCGAGAGAGAAACAATAAAACTATTATTAAGACTTAAAACTATCAAACATCTACGAAATATTGAAAGTATGAAGAATTAAACAAGGAGGGAGAAAGATTGGATGGGGTGCCTCCCATTAACGCTCGGTTTATAGTCCGTTAGCTGGACTCTTTTCTTAACAACGCTATCCAATTCCTCTATGATAAGCTAGGAACCCTCCATCCATTAGAATTGCAATGTACGTACGTACGTTCCCCATCTTGCATGTCTGTGAATTGAAACAACCTAGCATATTTCCTGTACATGATGCCCCCAGTTCTATTGCATAGCTAGGTGCTTCATCTATTGTATTTGTGAATAGATTTTTGTATTGAGGCATGAAAGATTCAACGGGCTTTTCTTCTTCTATTATCTCTTCCTTTGCCTACCATGGTTTGTAAGAGGCCTCATAATCGCAAAAACTCTTGCTTTGGATGTGATTACCAAGGGTACATGGGTGTGCAAATTTCACTGAATTTTTCAATTCTAACTGAGAAGGAACTTGGGGAATAATACAATTTGTCTCATGTTCTTCATTTTTCATACCCCCAGTTGTCTCCTCAATGTCCACTCCTTTCAGTTCATTCAGTGGCATGTACACTTCTGGCTCTCCATCAATTTCATTGTCCATGTCATAGCACCAATTATTTGGAGGGCGATTATTCAAGGCTTCGAACATTTGATCCATCTGATTCAGAAGATTTCGAATTGACCTCTCTTGCTCAATCATCTTCTCCTCAGTTGATGCTATAAATTTGAACCACAGTTCCTCCAGTCTTGAAATATCTTTCTCAGTTTTGAAATCCATGTATTGAGGACCATTCATTGACGAATTAATGAGTTGTTCCATCTGTTTGTTAAGATTTTGGCTTGATAACTCCTGACTCATCATTATCACTTCATGGTCTGCTATGCTTTTTGACAAGAATTCCTTCAACCTTAAATTTTCTTCTTGTTTCATTGGAGGTGGATATGAGAAATCTGATGGATATGTTGAACTTGGAACGCAGTCTTGGTCTTGATAATTACAATTCCATTCATAATCTGGGTGATACCCCCAACCTTGATGATAATTGGGATAAACATAATTGTGAGATAATCACCCCAAACCTGTACTTGTCCAACATCGATGTTGCAATCGATATCTCTTGATGCTCGCCAAGACAATATTCACATGTAACTACTATCTCTCGAAAGCAAGTGGGAAAGAATATCCAACCTCTCCGAAAAGTGTTGCAATTTAGGCCGACAATGTAGAAAATACATCGAGTCCCTCAAAAGCTTGTGTCCCTGGTTGAATCATATTTGCATAAGGCCATTGATAAGAAAAGTCACCCATGGTACCGAAAAGAGAGAAATATAAGAAGATAATTAAAACAAAAACAAAAAAATGTTTAAATTAAGACCAATTTGATTGAAATTAATGTTGGAAAAATTTATTAAGCTTATTCCCAAGAATCTGCCAAAAAAACTTGTTGCCTCTTTTTCGCCTCGATAAAAGAGCTCTAACTCGTGCAAGCATACATGTGTCAACAAGTAATACAGAGTAAGTAGAGTATCGATCCCACAGAGAAAGTTGTCAAATTTAAACTACTATGCACCAATTTAATCACATTATTTATATGCTTAAACTAAAGACTATATTGGTGAATTAATCTAATTGTAAATAGCAACTAAAACAAGAATAATAACGGAATAAACCAAGTCTGGAAATAATGGGATCCTAACTTCATTTAATATTTCATCTAATTACCACTATCATGCAAGAATTGTTCAATATCACAGGAAAGTAGCCAAGAGCACTAATAGAGTCATAGCCATTTTTCAATGTACTATGACCTACTTACACAACATCCACAAATGATAGACTCCATGTAATCATCAATATAACCAAAATCACTATATGTCTATGTGAAATTGCAGTCATACTGAATTTAAGCACAAGCCCTTATTTTAACTCATACGGTGAAACATTATATGTCTATCTGATTCACGAAATACACAAGCCATATAAAACAGCCCCATATATGTATGCTACCATGATTATAATCCATACTTACATGTTCATTGTCAATTCCATACAAGTACTGAAATGAATGGTGATCAAGCATTCATACATACAAAACAATCATGATAGAATTTCCACATGATATGTAAAACAGCCCTAGCAAGCATGCAATTAAACTACATATTAAAATCTGTTAGAATCCCATAATGGAGTTTAGTTCATGACTGAACCAAAAGCCATTATGGGATCAAATCTAAACATGGTTAATAAGAAAATAATTGAAAGATGAAGGATAGAAACTATCAAACCCACTTGCTGATTATAGACCAATATTAACGTTCAAATCCTCATATAAATCCAGCAAAATAATAATGATAATCCACAATGATATAGAATCCCAAGAAGAATTAGAAGAATAGGGGTTTAAGCTTCGTTTTATGTTGGAATCTCCTTCAAGTTGTAAACCCTAGTTCCTACTATAAAAATATGTCAAAAGTATTCCAAGATGTGTCTGAAACCAGTCAGATATCGTTTTAATCAAAATACAACCCTTTTAATTAAAAATTAAAATAAAACAAATCAAGAGCTTGACTTTTCGCGCATACGGCCACGCCTCTCTTCATCAGAATCCTCGCATGCGACTTGCAAAAGATGTTATGTTGTACAACATTGGTGCTCATGTCGCGGCAAGGCCCCTAAGCTTGGTTCTGTCGCGGCACACGGCCATAAATGCAAATTGTGGAATTTCGGTTCTCACGCTTAATCTTCTGCTTTTACTTCTTCCTTCCTTTATCCATTCATGCTTAGTTTTCTGCTCCACTTGATCTTCATGCCACGCATATCCCAGCTTGTGCCTCACTTCATGCGTCCATTAGCCTCGTGCCCTCCAATACCACCAAATTAGGTCGTTTCCTGCACTTTCACCAAAAGGAATTTTAAGTAAATGCAATGCAAAATAACATGAAATGCAACTAAAAACACACTAAAATGTACTTGAGATGGGCATAGTTCGCGTGAATTGGTATTCAATAAGTAGGTATAAAACCCACTTATCAGCCAATCCCAAGAAACTTCTCACTTCTGATGGAGTTCTTGGTTGTTCCCAATTGATTACAGCTTCAACCTTTGATGGATCTACAGAAATCCCATCCTTATCAATTACATGCCCAAGAAATTGTACACGTTCTAACTAAAATTCACATTTAGAGAATTTCGCGTACAAATTTTCTTTTCTTAACGTCTCCAGCGTCAGACGTAAGTGTTCTGTGTGTTCTTCTTGAGACTTAGAGTACACCAGAATATCATCGATGAACACCACCACAGACTTGTCTAAAAATGGTTTACACACCTTGTTCATCAAATCCATGAACGCTGCAGGGGCGTTTGTCAAACCAAAAGTCATTACCAAAAAATCATAATGTCCATACCGAGTTCGGAATGTCGTCTTCGGTACATCCTCTTTCTGTACTTTCAATTGGTGATACCCACTTCTCAAATTGATTTTCGAGAAATATCTAGCACCCTTCAATTGATCAAACAAATCATCTATTCTTGACAATGGATATTTGTTTTTAATAGTAACCTTGTTTAATTCCATATAATCAATACAAAGACGCATTAACTCATCCTTCTTCTTCACGAATAACATCGGTGCTCCCCACGGTGACACACTCGGTTGAATATACTTCTTATCTAACAGTTCTTGCAGTTGTACCATTAATTCCTTCATCTCTACCGGAGCCATTCTGTACGGGGCCTTTGATATTGTAGCGGTTTCTGGCGCTAAGTCGATCACAAATTCAATCTCTTTGTCAGGCGGAAGTCCTGGCAAATCTTCCGGAAACACATCCACGAATTTCCTAACCACTGGTATTTCTTCCAGTTTCACACCCTTCTCCTTTTGAGTATCGACTATGTAGTCTAAGTACCCTACACAGCCTTTACTTAACAACTTCTTGGCTTGCATCATCGTTAGACATCTTATTTGTTTAGGCGATTTGCTACCATGAAAAACTACCTTTGACGGAGTCATAAGGTTTACACACTTCTTTTGGAAATCAATTATCGTTCCATAATTGAATAACCAATCCATTCCCAATATCACGTCAAACTCTCCAAGTTTTATCGGGATTAAATCTACTTTCATGACATTCCCTTTAATGTTCACCCTATAATCCTTGTATACAACCCTAACAGGAATCACTTCCATATTCACAATTTCTATGTTTAAAAGGGAAATTCAACTCTTCACTAGGTATTTCTAACCTCTTAGCAAATTCATCAGATATAAACGAGCAAGTAGCACCCGAATCATATAATACATATGCATTTATATCATTGATTGGGATAATACCTGACACGACATCCTTTGAATGCACTTTGCATCACCGCACCATCATGTCAAGGTTCCGCTATGGGCTTATTTTGGCGTTGGCCCAAAGAATAGTCGTGGTACCTCCACTAGCATTTCCTTTGCTTCCATTTGCCTCACCAGATCTCTTCTTAGGGCATTCACGAGCAAAGTGATCCTTGGACCCGCACGTGAAGCAAACGTTCTTCTTAGGTTAATTGCAATTTGGGGTGATGTGACCCTCCTGGCCACAGTTGAAGCATACTCGTTTCCCCATCAAGCACACACCCTTGTGAAACTTTCCGCATGTAGCACATGCTTCGAACTTCTTCTTTTGTTGGTTTCCTTGCTGATTTCCAGCTCCCACACTTGCATTCCACTTCTTCTTCATATTTTTGTTGCCATTTCCACCGTTACCACCACCACCATTCTTAACTTCACCTTCGTTCTTCTTCTTCTGCTCTTGGTTGTGTTTTGTTACCGCCTTGCCTCCACTCTCAGCGAGAATTGCTTTCTCCATTACTGCTGCAAACATTTTCAGCTAGAACAGGGAGACCCTACTATACAACCAGGGCTTCAGTCCCTATTCAAACCTCTTCGCCTTACGTTCGTCTGTGCTGACTTGATATGGCGCAAACCTCGCCAACTTGTTAAATCTTGCGGCATACTCCAAAACTGACATCGTTCCCTGCTTTAGTTCCAAAATCTGAACCTCTATCTGACTCTTCAAACTCTCTGGGAAATAGGTCTCGAAGAATAACTCCGTAAACCTATCCCAGGACATAATCCCTTGACCTCCTCGGGTTTTATTGGCCTGCCACCAATAACTCGCCTCTAATTTCAACATGAATGTTGCAAAAGCAATCTTCTGATTCTCCTCTACCCTAGCAACATCGAAAACTTTCTCTATCTCTATAACCCAGGTCTTTGCCTCAATCGGGTTCATGGTTCCACGAAATTTTGGTGGTCCAACCGCCTTGAAATCCTTAAAAGTTGCTCCTTGATTCAGAGGTTGATTTTGCAACGCTCCTGTTAGTAACGTTACGAATTGCTGAACTGGATTATCTTCAGCATTATTGTTATTAGTTCCTTCAGTGGCTCTTTATCAGGGTGGTTGACGTCTTGGAGGCATTTTCTGTTAAAAATACCCTCATTAGATTCTACTCAACCTTTAAAGTACTATATACTTAAGTTGCACATCATAAGAGATTATCACATAACACATAACACTTTGAATAAAATAAAATAATAACTTTTATTCATTCATAATCTTTTAAAAACATCAAAACAATAGCATCACTGCTATTTACATTACTTTCCAAACTATAATAGTTTCAGGATAACATCATCATCTATCCCATTGGTTATATAATACCCGGGATTTACATTTCTTTTATTTTCTAATCACATATCAATTACATTCCCTACAATGTCCTACTAAAATACTGCATAGCCTTACGACTCTCTTCTTCCATAATTCGAGTCATTGTTCGGCAATCTAGAATGTACGATGGCAGCGTCTCGAACTGAATAGGATAACACATGACTCTATCTTGAGCTCGATTGATCACGGTTTTGAATACGTTGTTCATCTCTTCCATCTTCATCCTCTTTGCTTGTGCGTCTCTCTCTGCCATTCCGGCTAGTTGATAAACTTCATTGTACGCGTCTTTGGCTCTTTCCCTCTTGGTAGATTCCTCCTTCAACTTATTCTCCAGTTCTACAATCTTCTCTATCAGTTGCTCGTTTTCCCCTTCCGTGTGGATCAGCTTCTCTTCAACGTTATTCAGACGTTCATCTTGATCATGGATCTCGTTGTCCTTCTGTGCCATTGAGGTCTGTTGTTCAGCTACTATCTCTTGCAACTCCTCGACGGTATCTTGAAGTTCCACATTACGGTCATACACCTCGTCGTACATATGGGCAGAAATCGAATTAAGTGGAAGCTCTTCTTCCTCATCCTCCTCATCCGACTGTGGCAGCTCAACGGGGTCCTCCTCATCCGTCTCTATCTCATCATCCTCATCAGGTATACCCTCCTGCTCAACTACTGTGACCAACTAAGTTGTTTCCCGTGGCAGTAGTTGTTCCCACACTACCTGAATATCTCGAGGCTCCTCCTCTCTAGGCATCTGGGATCCTTCCTCCCTAACCTGACTGGATCCTCCTACATTAGCCATCCTGTCAACCAAATTTTAGGTTTTAATTACTAATCATTACTACTCGACACTCACGAGCACATAAGTTGTAATCACATAAGTCCATACGTATTTTATTACTTCTTCCTTAAAACTCGATAAGAGTCATCACTATCTTTCAAAAGTTACTTCCTAAGGCTTTTCCCCACCTAAGGTTCATAACCTAAAGCTTTGATACCAACCTGTGACACCCCCAAATCTAGGTACTTCATTCCCTCAAGATTTGGTTTTCAATATCCATACATTCATACTATCTACCCAAATAAAATAATATTTAAACCATAAATCCTCCCTTTAAATAGGGTTACATCATTAAATCCAAAAACATCCCAAGTTGTCTAACCTTAAACATCATAAAAGAGCGGAAATAAATTATTACATCACATCATTAAATAAAAGTCTATCATTATAACAATAAAATTACAAGTCTTCATCACTTGTACACTTTTCCCTTTCCTTTGCTAGTTGAAGGCTCATCTACCTTCTCAACTTTAGCTGCAATGAGTGTATATATATGTAAGAGTGAGCAAAACAATTGCTCACTAAATATAGCAATGAATCAACATGATAATAACAACTGCCAATGAATAGGCTCATCAAAACTGAATAGTACTCTATTAATGATAACCAAAGACTGGAATCAAAATATGGAATATATATCTAAAGGTCATGAGACCACGAACTATGTCCACAGTTGCGAGTAATCTTTCAACTCCAACTTTAATGATATAAGACTATAAGGACTCCCTCGTACTTGGGGGATCATCCTTCGATACAATGTATTGTGCACTAAACATTTCAACGCTAAGCGTAAATTACCCCTAATAATAGGGTTGTTCATCTCAGTATTTAGAATACAAGTCCGCACCAAAGTAAGTTTGGTTTGGGTACATTTCAAGGGTAATTTAGAATTCAACGGTTATCAACTAAGAATTAGTTGAATACAATATTGATAACATCATGCTATGGAATAATCATAACTAAATCGACATTGAAAATTAAGATCATGCTTTAGGAATAAACTAACAACATAAACATCGAATAATTATAATATGCCTTGCTTGAACAATATTAAGCCAAGGTTATTTGGAACTGAGTACTAAGCATGCATAACAAATAGAACTTTAAACGATATAACTTGTTCAACATGAGTATATTAGAGTATGTAAACTTTCATGCTTTATAACAAGTTAAAGACAAGAATAACTTGTTGAATATCAGAATAAGATCTAGATTTAGAGATCATAAACAAACTAGATACAAGAACTTGCTCAACAATAAGAATAAACTTGCACAATGTAAAAAAATAAGGTTTAGAAAATTTCTCAACGTAAATGTAGAGTTAGAAAACTTGCACAAAGAAAGCTTAGTGTTAGGAAAACTTGCTCAAAGATAGTTTAGATACATGCACAATTATAAAAGTTAGAGTTAGAGAACTTGCCTCGTGCGTAGGTTAAACAATCACTACTCACGTTCACCCCAAGTCCTACACATACCATATGTATTGACAATACACATTAGTTACACTAACATTACCTTCATGAGTTGTTTTCTTACTTTTAGTATAGCTACTAACTAAGTTTAAGTTTAAACAACATCGCATCTTTTCATGAACATTACTTTTTAGCTTTATTACAACTACTTAAGTGATCATGTCATTGCACCACATACACATTAACAACTTGATACAACATCCTATTACATGTCCAACATGTTATCATTAAGTTATACTAACACTCAAAGGATTGCACTTGCATTCGCGCATCCCGACACCCTCTGATTGGTTCCAAATACACAACAGTCCTAAAGATATCCATTTTAACCCTTCATAACGATTTCAAATTGAAAACCTTAAAGAATAAAAGTTATAGGCTTATTCGTTCTCTTTCCGAATCATCTTGAATCACCTCAATCAGAGTTCGTATGAAAACTTTATGGCCATTTTACTACAGGAGGTCAAAATTATCCCACCTGACCACTTTTCGGTCTTTGGTCACGCAAAGCGATGGCGGCGCAATTCCGATGTTGAGTAGCGAATTCGGTATTTGGCCGAATTTCAAGTATTTTGGGTGCAAAAGTTTTGGGCTATTTTTTGGCGTTGGTATAAAATTCAGAAATACAAGAAAACTTAAGCCTGAGGCTCAATTACAGAACACCCCAAAACAAAACACAGAACAAAGCTATGTCATAATTTCTAACACCAATTAACATGTATAACTTATGTAAATTACACATAAACTTCACCAAGCATATAAATACTAAATTAACACAACTTAAACCATAATTCTAGAAAAATTAAATACTGGAATAGCATATTTTAAAACTAAAAACTTCATTTTTGATATTTCTTGACACAGTGAACACTGTAATCATAATTATACACCAATTTGATTCTTTTGAACTAAGTTCTCTTTATTTCTTAACAAACTAACTAACATAGTCACCGTTCAATTTAACACACTAATTGACCATCATAATTGCTACTTACATAAGCCATATAAGAAATACATATACTGTCAAAATTTTCTACTTTTAACTGTAATTAGCATGCAATTTCCTGTTTATATACAACTAAAACCTCACCAATCATGAATAATTACCATCATTCATTTGTTTAGCAACAATTCAAAATATGAAATTCACAGAGTATATAAAATTTTGTCGCGAAACACATATAGGCACACACACACACACACACACACACACACACACACACACATATATATATATATAGGGGAATGATCCATAGCATCTATTTTCTATGGATCAAAAAGTGGCATACAACATCTTAACCATCCGTTTGTTAAATGAATGGTTGAGATTTGATTTAGGAAAAACTGTCCGCTAGACTTACTAGCGGACATATTAAGTATAATTTTTGGACGCTTATGCCCCCACTTTTCCTTAGCATTTTGATATAATACCATCCGCTAGTATGTCTAGCGGACCAATTATAAATAAAAAGTATCACATAATTCCTTCCTGCTGTAGAACCATAACATGAGAATATTAAAGGAAACAACATGTGCCCTAGAATTCGTCCCTTCAGTCTCTCGCAGAAAAGCCACTGCTTCTTGTAGCAACGACTGACTACACAGACCATCTATAAGAATCGAATCAGTGTATTCACTCTGACGGACTCCACTAGCTCTGATTTCATTATATACATTCCATCAGAGTGACGTAAATTATATAACAAACTGTTATAGGTCATTAGTGAAGCTTGGATATTCAAATCTTTCATCTGGGCAAGCACAAAAAGGGAATCATGGACCATCTCGGATCTAGAATAAGCAAATGCCATCATATCCCATACCAAACCATTTGAATTCCAGTTCCTAAACTGGCAAAGCAGCTCACAAAGTTCAGGCGCAGAATCAGAACCTAAAAAAAGTGACAATGAAATCAATAAACCAGCAAAATGAGCAATTCTTAAAGTGATAACTGAATTAAAAGAATATGAATTTTTATCAAGATGCTTAAAAAATCGTCTAAAAATGAAACATTAGGAAAGTGCATTCAGCTGTACACAACACAAATACTTCTTCCAACAATAAACCTTCATTCAATTCCCAAAATTTTCAAAACCAACATATTTCCGATTCTTTTTATTAAAGTCATTACCTTCTTGTTGCAACATTTGCTGTATAAGGGAATGCAAAGCTCTAAGCCGTCTCTATTCCCCGCCAAAAGATGAGCAATAAGGAAAACAGAAACCCTAGAATGCCAAAAACCGTACTCATTTTTCAAAAAATCAAAGAACTCAGCAGTAGAATTTGGGTTTTCGATTGCAGGTAATCGACAATCTGATCAATCTGAGGCGAAGTGAGAGTCAATACAAGGGATTTGAATCGATGTTCCCTATATAATTTTCCAAAGCCGAAGGCTTTCAGGCCAGAAAGAATTTCTAAAAGGGTGTCGTAAGGATGTGGGCAAAATCGGCTGAGCAATTCAATTTCTACGTCCGCTAGTAAGTCTAGCGGAGAGCGTATTCCTAAATCAAATCTCAGCCATTCATTTAACAAATGGATGGTTAAAATGTTATATGCCACTTTTTGATATATATATATATATATATATATATATATATATATAATGAGTTTGTGATCGTACCTTCAATTAGCGTGATAATTCCTTGCAATTACAGATAATTCTCTCAAATTCTCTCAAGCTCCTATCTCAATTCTCTCTCAAGCTCTCTTCTCTCTCTCTCTCAGTATAGCCAAATACCAAGTTACGTAGTCTAGCTAGCACTTAAGCAAGGAAAAAACCGATAAACCTTAATACTATTACTAATTGCCATATCAGTTACAAACTATCGTATATATATTATAAATATATTATATTTATTATTTTAATTTATTTAATTTATTTTATTTAAATTCAAAAATTAGAAAACCAAAAGCCATAAAGCTTTGTTTGGCAAAACCCTTTAAATTTTAAAGACTTAATATCTTAAGCCTTGTTTGGCAAAAACTAAATTAAACTCCCTTTAATTTATAAACCATTTTAATAAACCATATAAAACTTTTATAACATAGTTATTTGTCACACTTTATTTAATTAAGTTTTCATACTTAATTTAATTAATTCTAATAACAATTTATTGAATAATATAATAATTTATTTAATCATTATAAATTCTCTAACTTAATAATTAAATTAAATTAGAATATTCCTCATAATAATAAATTTCCTTCACACATTTATTATTTATTTCACAAATAAATAATCAAATCAAATTAAACAAATATTTATTTAGCAATAAATACACCAATTAAATATTTATATAATTCAATAAATATTTAAAATTGCAATTTAAATTTTTGGATTGACAGGGTTTCCTCTTATCCATTTATTTCCTCTGATTTTGTAATCCATAAATGTTGTATTTATTGCTACTTATTTTTTGATTCAATATATAGCTATAAACTGAGTATTTGCTCTAAGGTTATAATGAAACCCTTTGTTATTTAAATCGACTGTCTTATCTCTTGGGTTGGCACCATATGATTTGGTTTAATATATTTATGCTTAATGATTCTCGTTAAGACATTAGTGATGATTTTGGTAATTTACATGATATTGAAAGAAGGAATGTAGATTTACACCGTAATATATTGGCATGTGATTATGGGTTTCAATTGCATAAGTTGTGCGTAGAATAGACATATATATGTGCGCCACGTGCGACCTATTTGAGAATTTATGCTTAAATCCTTGTTATGATTAATTCGCATAGACATGTGTAGGATTGTATCTAGCTTGGACGTTCTTTTCTGTTCTATTCCTTATCGGGTGGATCTGGAAAGGATAAGTTTGTGTATACCTCGACAGAGGTGTATGAGCACATGTGTGTTCTCGGTCGGCAAATTGTCGTGACCATTAAGACCAAAGAGAGAACGGTAGGAAGTTTGACGAAGCATAGCATGTCAGGTGTTCGACAAAATGCCTGTGTGGGGTGAAGTTGTAACCTTAGCTTGTAATTCCTTCGATTACCATTTGTTATCCATTTACTTGCTTTGATAATTAGTTATATATACTTATATTAATCACACTTCCATTTATTGTTGTTCGAATAAGACTTTAGCGATACATAGTCGGTACTTAGTAAATATTAGTGATGGTTCCTCGTGTGTTCGACACTTTCCTTATCACTGTATTACTTGTTAGACCGCGTATACTTGCACGTGTTTACTGATCGATTTTCTGACCAACATGAAGTTGCTGAGTGAATCGGGGCAAAGACTGTTTACAACAGAAATTCAATCTACCATTGTAGAGAAAGTCAAGGAGGTGCAACTCAAAACTGATAAGTGTGACTGGATGAATGAGCAGTTAACCAATAAAAAATATTTAAAGTATAGTCTCGATAACGAGGGGTTATTGAGATTTGAAGGAAGAATTTGGGTTTCGAATGAGACAGATTTAAAGAGCAAGTGTTATAAGAAGCTCATAGTTCGAGGTACTCGATTCATCCTGGTAGTACTAAGATGTATCATGACCTTCGACGGAGTTTTTGGTGGCCGAACATGAAGAGAGAAATAGCCGAGTATGTGAGTACGTGCTTAACTTGTCAGAAAGTTAAGGTCGAACATCAACGACCAAGTGGCTTATTACAGTCATTGGAGATTTCGGAGTGGAAGTGGGAGCATATCATGATGGATTTTGTGGTGGGACTTTTGATTACAAAAAAAGGGTACAATGCAATTTAGGTAATAGTGGACCGGTTGACGAAGTCGGCTCACTTTTTGCCAATAAGGGTTAAGTATAACTTAGACCAGTTAGCTAAGCTTTATGTTAAGGAAGTTATTTCCAGACATGGAGTACCAGTTTTGATTGTGTCAAATCGGGATCCACGATTCACATCGAACTTTTGGTGGAGTCTGCAAGAACAGTTGGGGATGCAACTGAAGTTAAGTACGGCTTATCATCCATAAATCGATGGATAGAACGAGAGGACAATTCAAACGTTAGAAGATATGTTAAGATCTTGCGTCATGGATTTTAAGAGTAGTTGGGATGATCACCTACCATTAGAAGAATTTGCATATAACAATAGTTATCATGCAAGCATAGGCATGCTGCCTTACGAAGCCTTATACGGAAGGAAGTGCAGAACACCATTGTGTTGGGACAAAGTGGGAGAACGGCGAATGCTAGGGCTAGAATTGGTGCAGCAGACAGCGGATGTAGTGAAGTTGATAAGGATGCATCTCGTAGCAACACAAGACAGACAGAAAAATTATGCGGACTCGCATCAAGTAAATAGGGAGTTTGAAGTAGGCTCGTACGTGTTTCTAAAGGTATCTCCCTGGAAAGGAAAGATACGCTTTGGAAAGAAGGGGAAGTTAAGTCCAAGGTTTATAGGACCTTTTGAAGTGTTAAAACGGGTAGGTGAGGTAGCTTATATGATAGCATTACCTCTAGAATTAGAACGAATACATAACGTTTTTCACGTATTGATGTTACGTCCTTATAAGCCGGATTATAAGCACGTAATAGAGTATGAGCCTATTCATATCGAGAAGGACTTAACGTACGAAGAGATGTCTTCAGTAAAGGTGTTATGGAAGAACCACGATGCCGAAGAAGCAATGTGGGAATTGGAAGAAAAGATGAAAAAGGATTACCCTCAGTTATTTATGTAATGTAAGATGAGATTCTGGGGACAGAATCTTTATAAGGGGGTAAGAATGTAATGACCGAGAAATTTGGATCTATTATAAAATAATTTTATTTAATTAAATAATGAATAAAATTATATTATGTGTTATTATTATGTGTTAGTAAGATGAATGTTGTTCTATAACCTAGAGACATCGGAATGTCGTAGTATTTTGACTATGTGAAGGAATTAAAGTGTTTGAATTTCCAAGACGAAAATAAAAGTTTTCTGAGAAATTTTCCGAAAAATAATATTCACTAATTTCTGCTCGGGAATTATTTTTGAACTTCCGAGAAATACGTAACGATAGAATATCAAGGTAAGATGGATTATGTAATAATAATTCACGTATGGCAAACGCAGTTTTTCGCTTGCGGACTTAATTCGAGAACGTTAGGAAAAGTAAAGTGTTAGCTAGTTAAAGCAATGATCGTATAATACGTAGGTATTGTACGAGGTAATGAATACGAGTATGATACGAAGTATTATACGGGTATGTATGAATGATGGTATGTAGTATATGTTGAATAAGTATATGAGTTAGAATACGGGATAAATACGTAGACAATACGTTCTAAGGCTTTAAGCCATATGTAATGGACTTGTAGGATTGTCTAGGAAGTTGTAAAGTCCAATTGGGATTATGATTAAGCCCAATGCTAACTAAAGGTTAAGGCCCAAATGTTTGTTAATGTATAAGCCAATGTGGATTAATGCAAGCCCAAATCATAAGTTAAGCTAATTGAACCTAAAGCCCAAAGTAAGAATCCAATGGGTAAGCATGACCCATGGGGAAATCTATGTGGGCCCCATGATCACATGGGTGATCTTGGTGGCCAAGCAAAAGTTGTGATGGCTAAGCAAAGGATGTGATGAGAAAGTAAACTTGAAGGCTAAGTAATGAATAGGCTAAGTAATGAATAGTAAGGAGGTGATTAAGGAAGTGGGATGGCTTATTGACAAAACTACCCTAACCTTAGAAATCCTATAAATAGAAGGAATGTTGGATCATTTCTCACTTGTTAATTTCATCCAACATATTAAGTGCTTATTGGTTAGAGAGAAAAATTTTAAAAAGTTAGTCTTTCATATTTCAAAAAGCAAGAAGAAAAACCAAGCTTGATCATCAAGGGTAAGACTCCTAGACCATTACTCTTCCATCTCTTCAACTATAGTTTGATAGAGAAGTGTTGATTAGTGGAGCATGTATGCTAAGAAGTGTTAAGTATGGCTAATCAATGGACTTAAGTCTTAATAAGCCATGAATAAGCAATTCATTCATATATAAGTTATGAACTAAGGAAGAACTTGTAAGAACTTATCATGTATATAAGTTAATGAAATATGTATGCTAAGATGTTAGTATAATGGAATGAATCCATTTGAAACGATGAACAAATCTTAAGTAACGAAGTTATGGTGGAATTCACGAGTTTTGACGGTAAACGTCGAAATCGTGAAATTCTTGGAATGGAAGTTAAATTTTAACATTGAGCTAGGAAATGTTGGTTTTCAATGGGGATAATTCTTATTTGGAATTATATAGTTGCGAACTAAAAATGACCGAATTCTGACTTAGAACGAAGAAACGAGCGTTGAACGTTCACGAGCGTTTATCATTTTCGTTAAAAATGAACTCAAAGGTGAATTTTGAGTTAAGGGATTTGAAAATGGAAAATTCTTGGATGAACATGTAGACTATGTGATTTGTGAGCTAATGGCTTTTGAACGAGCCAATTCGGACTTAAAATGATCAAATTTGGAATCCGGGAAGTTCGTTGTGTAATAAAAACTATCAAATTATCTAGTGCACAGAGTCAAAATGCAGCACACAAATTTCATTGCTGCCAAAAGGTGGCATCGCAAAACGGCGGTGCCATGCCCATACCTACTATGGTTTTAGTTACAATACGACCAAAAGAACTAAGTGTGGATGTCGTCATAGTCACAAGGCCGTGCCTCACCATCGTTAACTCATGTTACAACGCAAGATAAGAAGGAAGGGAAGTCATACCAGTAGCGCCAAAGACTAGGGTTTGCATAAAGAATAAGAGCTTATAAAGATAAAAGGAAAGGCAGTTAGTTAATGATGAAGTGAAACATTATTAAACCTAAAGTAACATTGTTTAAAATGTTTAAACCTTAAGTATGATAGCTAACGGTTGAAAATAACGTAATCAAATGTGAATGAAAATCATAACGGTAAACCGAAACCAATGATAAACAATCTAAGGAATAATTAGATTAAGAAGAAGGGTAAGATATAGTAGTAACCATACTTGATTATATATGATCTAATGTTGTACGTTATGTGGTTATATATTGTAGAGACTTTAAAGACTTAAAGGGAAAGTGTAATAAAAGTAGCAAACGTTAAAGGCAAGTGTTCTAACCCTTGTCTATATTCAATCTAGACAAGTTTTGTGATTCATGTATTCTTACGCATGAATTGATGTATGATGAAGTCGAAGCCAATTCTTTCAGCTAGACTTACGATATGTTGGATTTCTTATAATCTATCAAGTATTGTCAATGTTTTGCCAAACTATTTTTGGTATGGTTTTCAAATGAATATTGAGTATGCTAAACAAATGTTTTATCGTCAAATGACAGGCACGTGAGGTTGCCACATTTTAAACGTACATACGTTTAAAGAAAGTAGTGTTGTATAACATAGAGTACTATAGGCTGATCACCTAGATGTGCTCATAAGTAATGTCGGACTTACGAACTTAGTGCCGAGTTGTCCTTTTCAAAGAAAGTATGAAATGCTCACGGTCTTGGACAGGAATTAATATTTTACTAAATGTTTTCATTGTAAAATATTTTAAAGGAAAGAGAAGTGCTATTTTGAATTATCAATAGTACTTCATAATTATTATTCAGTTATTGAAGATATATGATTTGTATGATTCAAGCATATTGTTTAAATGAATTTTTCATACTTGTTGAGCTAGTTATGCTCACTCTTGCTTGAACCATATGAATGCAGCTAAGACCGAACGGATCGATGGATCCGGCAAAGATAAAGGGAAGGCTAAGGCGAACCTGTAGATTACCTATGTAATAGTGTAGGTGAATGATGTTAATATTTGATATTATGACAAGAACAAATGTAACTGTTATAAAGAACCTAGGGAATAGTAATATTGTTTTAAAATATATATATAAGACATATTCGTTCTTTTGAGGCATTTCAATTGAATGTTTGTGTGAAATGTAGCACCGTGTAGCACCATATATCGGGTTGGAAGATACCCGGATTTGGTGGCGTCACAAATGATATGGCTGTAATCTTTCAACAGCTTGAGCCAACGTCTTTGACGCATGATACGTTCGTTTTAGTTGAAGAAATATTTGAGGTTTTAGAAATGGATTTTTGTACCAGGTTCAAGGTCAATACCAAATTCAATTTCACCCTCTAGGGGTAGGCTAGGAAGTTCTTTGGGGAATAAGTTAGGATATTTATTAACAATAGAAATATCATTCACATCTGACGTATTTTTGTTTAAATCTGTGATATGGGCTAAGAAAGCTTGACATCCATTTTTCAATAAACGAATAGCTTTATGGCTTGATATGAAAGTGATTGACTTTAGTGGTTTGGTTGCTTAAATTCACATAATAGGTCGGTTAGAAATATTAAAGCTAACAACCTTACAAAAATAATAAATTCTAGCATGATGAGTAGTTAACTAGTCGATTCCTAAAATCACATCAAATGCAAGTATTTTTCAAATAGATAAGATCGACAGGTAACGTGAGGATGCCGATTTGAATCAAACAAGATTTATAAACAGTGAATGTAACGAAGGTTTCTCCCAACGGAGTTTCAATAGATAAGTCAAAGTCTAATTTCTTCGGAGTCAACTTTAAACGTTGAGCACAAGTAGGTGAAATAAATGAATGGGTAAGACTGGTATCTAATAAGGTATAGACTTTGTAAGAGTTTATGATTAACTTACCCATGATAACTTCATTCGGGTTCCTCGACAAACGTTCTCACTTAAACTACCGATTTTAACTTGTTTGGGACATCCTTTGGCGTCACCATCCCAACTGGACTTGACTTCCCTACACGACAAAATTGAGGTAGGTGTCTTTCTCTTCTACAATTAAAATATGTTTTGGGTTACTGTGTACAGTTTGGACGGATGTGTCCCTCCTCTCCGTATCTATAGCATACGATCGGTGGTCGTTCTCCTTCCTTAGAAACAGGTGTTGGTGCTGTTGCCGACATCATTCAGTCATTGTTGAATCTTCTCTTCTTAAAGTTGTTCCCATTTAGTTCACATTTCCTATTATCTTGGCCATGATTACCACCGAAGTGGTTACCATTTCTGGCATGATAATTTTCTCCACGATGGTTATTGTTTTTCCGATGGTCGTTGCCATCGGTACGATTATTATCGTGTTGTTGGTCGTTGCCTTTTGGATGAGCTGACTCATAATCGCGTTCTAATAACTGGGCCCTATTCCCCACATCTGAATATAAACAAAGTTTGTGAGAAATGAGATATTGATGAATTTTGAGTTTCAAACCTCTCAGAAACATTCGTGTCATACATTCCTCATTATCTACCAAATGGGATGAAAACCGAGATAACTCTGCAAATTTAGCCTCATACTGTGAAACGGTCATATTATTTTGCTCCAGCGTGATAAATTCCACCTCCTTCATGTGACGAATAATTTTGGGAAAGTACTTGTTGTTGAACAATTCTTGGAACTTCTCCCAAGACATCTATAGTGTGGCAGGTTGAGTACATTTTACATATTCCCACCAATGATCTACCTCTTCTCGCAATATGAAGGTGGTGAAGGGAACCTTTTGCTCCTCTAAGCATTCCAAGACATCAAATATCTAGGTGATCTACTTAATCCACGTCTCTGCCTTAAGTGGATCTTGCTTTCCCAAAAACTCTGGTGGTCCCAGCTCCTTGAACTGCTTAGCGATGACCAGCCGTGAGTTGCCAGTGTTTCCACCTGAATTATGAATAGGAGTCTCTCTCGTTTGGTTTTACATGAATTCTAGAAAACTCCTAAACATACCATCTTTCGTCATTTGGTCGGTGTTATTGTTTACAGGAGGATTATTTCCTTCCTAATGCACATTATCCTGGTTATTGATCATCGGTGACTCAACGGTCTTATGTGCTCCATTGTTTATCTCAACATTCTCGGATGTCATTTTCAAACACTGCCACAAAATAAGGGTTAATTGACATGCCACGTATTATTCCCGTATTCTGACCGACCAATTAAATAACAAATAAACTTAGGTAAGTCATACTAGCGAAGGATTTATCCGTCTCTCCCCTCCTAGTTTTAGTCTCACATCTCAGCCAGGGATCATATTCCGAAGCTCTGATACCAACTGTGATGCCCCCAAAATAGGTATACATCACCCATTTTGAGTCGCCAAATACATGGTACAGAATATAAATAAAAACTTAATTATACAACATGATCTGAGAGTTTTTATACGAATATTATCCCTTAGAAAATATCCAAAATCAAATGGAGTCCTCATTACAGTTATTATCACACTATTTTATAAAATAGTGAAGACTACTATAGCCACCATCTCGGACCGTCGCTCCATTCCTCGACTAGTCCCGGCTACGTTCTTATTTCCTGAAGAGAACAATGAAAGCAAAAGGGTGTGCTCAACTATCTCAGTAAGAAATATTATGACTAAGATAATACAGAATAAATTGTTGTTAGCCTTCAACAGTGTTAAACTGATAGAATACAATAAACAACAAGTTTAACTGAAGTGGAACAAGCAATCCATTAGAAGAGACAAGTTGAGCATGATATCTACTATCTTCTATGATTTAAAAAGTTTATCATCAATTTTATCGCTGAGACTCAGCTCAATAAATAATCCACATCACTGAATTATTCATGCACTGCGGGCCAAGGATATTCATTAGTATCACGTCCACGAATTATCCATGCACTACGGGCCAAGGATATTCATGTTATCACCAATGGTCATGATTATACTGAATAATCCCTAGTCATAATCATACCAATCAACAGTCCATCTATGCACTACGGGACAAAGATGACTTTCATCACAATATAAGCATGAGGATGATGACAATGATATAAGAATTCAATTAAATGAAAGCAAGGATAAATTTTAAAGATTTATAATTTAATTTATCTAGAATTAAATAATGTCCAAATTGTCAACATGATACTTCTTTGTGGAGTGAAATTCAAGAATAATATTGTATCAAAAATAATTTGGACCGAAAAAAATTAATTTTTATCATGAATAGTACCCAGGGTGAATAATACTCGAGATAATAGTATCCCATGAATAGGTCTTTGTGAATAGTACCCCGTGAATAGTACTTCGTGAATATTACCATACATATGAATAGTGTCATACGTATGAATAGTGTCGTACGTATGAATAGTGTCGTATAAATAAATAGTACCCATGAATAGTACTCCGACATGAAAAGCTTAAAATTTAACAAGAATGTTCAGAAAAATATCCTTGTGAAATGATACAAAATGAAGCGCAAATTTCTAGGATATTCTACTAATTTCACGGATTATAGAAACAATACTTTAACAAAATGAGTGTAGAATTAGGAATACAAAACGAAATAATATTACTTACATACTACAGTATGGAAGAAAATATTATTTCATACGAATATTGAACAAAAATAATATCCCTTACAATTGTTAAACGAAAATAATATTCCTTATGAATATTAAACGAAGACAATATTCCTACGAATATTGAACGAAAATAATATTCCTTATGAATATTGAACGAGAATAAAATTTCTTATAAATACGAAAAATAATATCGTAAGAGAATATTAAATAAATAATACCCCTTACCTTAGTAGAAGATTGGATACTGCAATGGTGAAGTAGCAGAATACTCTTCTTCTTTCTCTCTATAGTTTCTCTCTCCATAGTTGCTCTTGTGAGTCTTAGTGAATTGGTGAGAATGAAATAACAAATGAGCTTCTATTTATAGGAAAACATAGTTTCAATGATTGCAAGTTTAGGGGATCGATTTATTACAGTTTAGTACCTTCATCTTTGCCTCAATTTTTAATTTAGTCCTTCAAGTTTTATCAATCTTGCACAACCTACCCTAATAGTACATGCATGTGAACCAATAGTTCCATGAATGTGAACAAATAGTTATTTGCATGTGAACTAATAGCAATTAATTGCTCATTTATCCTATTACTTACCCGTTTGGTGAATTTAACATCCAAAAATTAACTATTATCGAAATAAATGTCGATTTCCACTAACACTAATAATCCCAACACAATGAGAATATTTTTAACAACATCTATTCATCAATAATATAAATTGAAATATTAATAACCAAATCATTCCAAGGAAAGAGGAGGCTTTCCGATAAGGATTTCTCCTTATTGGCGCGCAATTAGGTGACCAAACCCCTTTCCTCGACAGAACTTTCTAAACATTATCAATAATGTAAATAATAATATGAATAACTTTGTCGTCTCAATTATTGATTTAATAATATAAAATATTATGTAGATGATAATGTCACAATAATTTAATCAATAATATGAGAGATACTATGCAGCAATTACTGTGGCAATAATTGAATAAAACCAAGTGACTTCTCACGTAAGCATCAATAATCAAAGATATTGTACAATACCGTGTTCTACTATGCAACCACGCGTATTACCGTACTTTTATCACCGTATATTTCAACAGTTTAACGGTAAAACTTTTGTCGTTATTTTTATAAAAAGTTATTTCTGTCGTTTTCTAACTCCGACAGTAATTCTGTTGTGCGGTCCACCAATGATTTTGCCATCGTACGAATATTCCCTGATAAAATGAATATTCCCTGACCAAACGAATATTTTATGACAACTTGCTTACTTTGCAAAATTTTCACATATCACCCTTAACTTTAAAATTTTATCAATTTAACCATTTACTAAATAGAATAATAATTATAAGAAAATTGAATACTTTTATTTCATAAAATTCGAGGTCTTACAACAAACATACCCTTAGTTATACAAAATTGGTTTACACATAATAGCATAATAGTTAAAGTTTTAACAACTACTCCTGCATTTTGTCCTTGCCCTTGTCATTGTCTGCCCTTCCTACTACCTCATCATTAACTGAAATATTATATTTAGGTAAGGGTGAGCAACGAGTTTGCTCCGCAAGTTAAAACATACAATAAACGTTGTGAATCAAGAATAATAGACTATCGATTCGATAGAATTTTAGTAAAGTTTAAAGGACTTTGAATTAGCTGAACAAATCATTAATCAATAACAATACTTTATCGAATTTCATGTTAATCAACGATTCAACAATGAAAGAATAAAATGCTTCCGAAGTTTCAATAATATTCAATCGAGTATTAATGTAATACTACATGATCCAATCATCATAAAGGTCATACAACAACACACCATGAAGACGTAATGGCTCAAACTATCTGTCAGAAGCTTTCTGGGTTTTCTGGGTTACCCAGAAACCCAGACAGTTTCCAGTAGTCACTTTGTGGCTTAATTAATCATAGGTTCTGGACAATGGTTCGATGTTTAAATGATCCAAACATGTAGTGCTCATGACAAAGAACAATTATACAACACTAGGTCAGTTCAACTACATCACAATCACAAGATTTGAACTGGTCAAAACTTGTCAAAAAAATTGTTCTTGAGTTTTCTGGAAATTCCAGAAAACTAAATTTGTTCTTAAACAACCTACTTTGACTGTCCACTAATTTCAATCTATTTGTTGTTTAAGGGATCTAAGACCATGAATCTATAGTCCATATATAAGAGTACAACTTTGATACAACAACACAATCAAACCACATAACATCTGACAGATCTAAGCTTTTGAAAATCTTGTCAGACCGTTCTGGGTAATTTCTGGGTTACCTAGAAACACTTGGTCATGGTCGGTCAACTCATTATGACCATCCATAATTTGAAATCTGGACATGCTATGAGCATGATTCCACTTCCAGATTACAGTCCACATAGCATACTGCAAGTTTATAACATTTAACATAATAAATCCTTAACAGGTAAGAATCTATGGCTTCTGACATTTGCTTGTCAGGCCATAAATTAGGGTTCTTAACAGTTTTTTAAAACTTGATTTTTAAGCATTTTGATGTTATGGATATTTGATATAACATCATATATCACCAAATAACATCTAATAGCACATGATTAAACACATAAACACATATTTTGTCTTAGCATACAAAATCAAGTAGGGTTAGGGTTTTATACCTTCTCTTGATTAAGCTTTGATTCTTGCTCTCCTCTACTGATTTTTATGTGTTAGGGACTTTGTTAATGACTGAAATACTTGTGTATTTCGTGGCCTTAAAGAGAGAAGGAGTTGGTTGAGTGTTTGAGAGTAAATGACTTAAGTTTGTGAACTTTCTCTCTCTTTAATCTTTCATATATGATATAATGTATCTAATACTTGCAAGGTGGCACATATAAGATCAGATATGGCTTGATTTTCCAACATATGGAGTATATCCACAATGGTGACTCACTAGATTTGCAATATCTCTTAACTTAAGTTTTAAGTAAAGGGGTATTTTGGTCATTTTGCTCCCAAAAAGGTATTTTAGTAATTTCCCTCATGATTTTAAGTTTATTCTAGTCATTTGACATATCTCCTTTTAATCTTAACCCTTAGGGTTTGATGATCTCAATTAGAGTTTGCTAATTAGGGTTTAGGGTTCTCGAATATAAAATTATGGTTTCCCAGAATTCGATTAGGGTTCCTAACTATTTGTTAGGGTTTCTTAATCTCAGATTAGGATTTCTAATCCAATTAGGGTTTACTAAGGTTATTCCTTATCTAATCAAACTTCGATCATTAATTATATATTATACAAACACATATTCATCAATACAATTATTATAATTGTATTATCTATCGAATCCCTATCCAAAATTAGGGTTAGGATTTTCATTATCTGTAAATCATATCTCCACTCATATTTCTCAGTCAATACACAATTTGACCATTTTACTAAACTTGTATCACATATACTAAGCACAATATTGATAATCAATATCAATATTAAATAAAAAATTATTTGTAAAATTCGAATTATTTAAAATTTATGGGTCATCACACATCTTGGGAGTACCAAAATGTATCATGATCTTCGACATACATTTTGGTGGAGCAATATGAAGAGAGATATAGTGGAGCTTATCTCAAGGTGTTAAACTTGTCAACGTTTCAAGGCAGAGCATCAACTGCCAAAAGGTCCATTGCAACCACTTTAAATTCCATAATGGAAGTGGGAACACATTACCATGGATTTCGTTACTAGTCTTCCCAAGGTTTCTCAAAGCATAGACGCAATTTGGGAAATTTTCGATCGATTGACTAAATCTACTTATTTCTTACCTATACAAGAAACTTATTCACTTGAACGTCTTGCTCGTATATACATAAATGAGATTGTAAGATTGCATGGTATGCTAGTATCCATAGTTTCTGATCGAGACACAAGATTCACTTCACGGATTTATCGGCATATCATCCTCAAACAGAAGGGCAATCAGAGAGGACTATTCAAACTCTTGAAGATCTATTAAGACTATGTGTCATTGACTTCAAAGGAAGTTGGGACAAGGTCTTGTCATTGGTGGAGTTCTCCTACAACAACATTTATCAAGCAAGTATTAGCATAGTTCCATTTGAGGCGTTGTATGGACGCAAGTGTCGTTCTCTAGTATGTTGGGATGAGGTGGGTGAAGCAACGTTGTTGGGACCAAAATTGGTACGCATGACAATGGAAAAGATTCAAATGATCCGACAACATATAAAAAACTCACAAGATCGACAAAAGAGTTATGCTGGTCGTCATCGAAAGGACGTGGAATTCAATGTTGGGGATCATGTGTTGTTATGTGTTGTTCCATAGAAAGGAGTCACAAGATTTGGAAAGAGAGGAAAGCTCAATCCTCGATTTATTGGCCCATTTAAAATCCTTGATCGAGTAAGAACTGTGTCCTATAGACTCGCCTTGCCGCCAAGCTAAGTATGTCTCGTGTTCATAACGTTTTTCACATATCTATGTTACGTAAATATGTGGAAGACCCGAACCACGTTATTAAATTAGAACCAAACGAAATAGCGGAAGATTTAACGTATGAAGAGGTACATGTTAAAATCTTGGATAAGAAGGAACATATTCTACTCTCCAAGGTTATACCTCAAGTTAAAGTTTTGTAGAGAAACCATGATGTTGAGGAAATGACCTAGGAGTTAGAATCTGAAATGAAATCAAGGTATCCTCACCTCTTCGACATACCAGTTATGTACCCCAATTTTGAGGATAAAATTTCATAAGAAGGGGAGGTTGTAAGACCTCAACTTTTATGAATAAAGATTTCTTTTCTCTAAATATCTTTTTGAATAATAAGGTGTAGATTTGTTATAATTATAGTTATGGGTATTATTTAAAAATTTTGCAAAGTAAGCAAGTTGTTATAAAATATTCGATTGGTCGGGGAATATTCATTTTAATAGGGAATATTCGTACGACGACACAATCATTGGTGGACCCCACAACGGAATTATTGTCGGAGTTAGAAAATGATAGAAATAACTTTTAATAAAAATAACGGCTAAAGTTTTGCCGTTAAACTGTTGAAATACCCGGTGGTAAAAGTACAATAATACACGTGGTCGCATAGTAGCACACGGTATTATACAGTATATTTGATTATTGATGCTTATGTGAGAAGTCACTCAGTTTTATTCAATTATTTCCACGGTAATTGATGCATAGTATCTCTCATATTATTGATTCAATAATTATCTCAGTATCATCTGCACAATATTTTATATTATTAAATCAATTTGAGACGACAAAGTTATTCATATTATTATTTGGATTGACAATGTCTAGAAAGTTATGTCGAGAAAAGGGGTTTGGTCACCTAATTGTGTGCCAATAGGGAGAAATCCTTATCGAAAAGCCCCCTCTTTCCTGGGAATGATCTGGTTGTTAATATTAAAAGTTATATTATTGATGAATAAATGTTATTAAAAATATTTTCATTGTGTTGGAATTATTAGTGTTAGTAGAAATCGACATTTATTTCGATAATAGTTGATTTCTGGATGTTAAATTGACCAAACATATAATTAATCGGATAGATGAGAAATTAATTGCTATTAGTTCACATGTAAATAACTATTTATTCACATGCATGGAATTATTAGTTCACATGCATGTACTATTAGGGGAGGTTGTGCAAGATTGATAATACTTGAAGGACTAAATTAAAAATAGAGGTAAAGATGAAGGTACTAAACTGTAATAAGTTGAGACCCTAAACGTGCAATTATCAAAACTATGTTTTCCTATAAATAGAAGCTCATTTCTTCTTTCATTCTCACCAATTCACTAAGACACACAAGAGCAACTATAGAGAGAGAAAATATAGAGAGAAAGAAGAAGAGTATTTTGCTACTTCACTATTACAGTATCTAGTCTTCTACTAAAGTAAGGGATATTATTTTTGTCAAATATTCGTATGAAATAATATTTTCTTCCATACTCTGTATAATGTAAGTAATATTATTTCGTTTCGTATTCCTAATTCTACACTCATTTTGTTAAAGTATTGTTTCTATACTCCGTGAAATTAGTAGAATATCCTTAAAATTTGTGCTTCATCTAGTATCATTTCACAAGGATATTTTTCTGGACATTCTTGTTAAATTTTAAGCTTTTCATGTCGGAGTACTATTCATGGGTACTATTCATTTATATGTCACTATTCATACGTACGGTACTATTTATACGTACGACACTATTCATATATATGATACTATTCACAAAGTACTATTCATGGGATGTTATTCATGAAGTACTATTCATGGGGTACTATTTAGTTGGGTACTATTTACCTGGAGTACTATTCATGACAAAAATTAATTTCTTTTGGTCTAAATTATTTTTGATACAATATTATTCTTGAATTTACTCCACAAAATAGTATCATGTTGACAATTTGGATATTATTGAATTCTGGATAAATTGAATTATAAATCTTTAAAATTTATCCTTGCTTTTATTTAATTGAATTCTTATATCATTGTCATCATCCTAATGCTTATATTTTGATGAAAGACATCTTTGGCCAATAGTGCATAGATGGACTATTGATTGGTATGATTATGACCATGGATTATTCGGTATAATCATGACCAGTAATGTTACAAATGATGTGGTAAAAGTCCTCATTGGCCCGTAGTGCATTGATGGACAGTTGTTGGCATGATCATGATCATTGGTGATAACACGAATATCCTTGGCCCGTAGTGCATGGATAATTCGTGGACGTGATACTAATGAATATCTTTGGCCCATAGTGCATGGATAATTCAGTGATGTGGATTATTTATTTATATGAGTCTCAGCGATAAAATTGATGATAAACTTTTTAAAGTCATAGAAGATAGTAGATATCATGCTCTACTTGACTCTTCTAATGGATTACTTGTTCCGCTACAGTTAAACATGTTGTTTATTGTATTCTATCAGTTTAACACTGTTGAAGGCTAACGATAATATATTATGTATTATCTTAGTCATAATATTTCTTACTGGGCTACTTGAGCTCACCCTTTTGCTTTCATTGTTCTCTTCAGGAAATGAGAACGTAGCCGGGACTATTCGGGGAATGGAGTGACGGTCCGAGATGGTGGTTGTAGTAGTCCTCACTATTTTATAAAATAGTGTGATAATAAATATAATAAGGACTCCATTTGAGTGTAGATACTGTCTATGAGACAATATTCGTGTTAAAACTCTCAGCTACATTTTTGTTGTATTGTATAAATAAAGTTTGTATTTAAGTTCTGTACCATGTATTTGGCGACTCAGAATGGGTGATGTATACCTATTTTGGGGGCGTCACACCACTTCCACGATGATGACAGAAAATGTGGCTCGTTATCATGCTACTTGTCACGCCGTATTATTGAGGAATATTATTTTAGAACTTAAGGTTGTAGATTCCATTTCAAGGCCAATGAAAGTATTTTATGATAATGATTCTGCTGTTAGTTTTTCCAACAGCATCAGTTCGAGTGGTTCTGGACTATACCTCGACACTAAATACTTATTTGTCAGGGAAAGAGTTGAAGATCAAAGCATTGTAATTAAGTATATTAGTACACATTGATGGGTCTAGTCCAAAGATCCAGTCCATCTCATAAGCCTCGTCCTCCAGCCCATATCATAAGCCCATATTATAGGCCCAAGTTCAAGAAGTCTAGCGATCCCAACAAATGTGATCCATCACAGTCGGGTTAATTGAGCACGCCCACGTCATAAAGGAAGTGGCCAAGCCTCGTCTCCGAATCTCATGGAGAGCACGTTAACCATCTTGCACGTTTAGGAGGAAGTTGGGAGCTCCACTAAAGTAGTGGCTACGTGCTCGCCCCAAAATTGTCACGGGGTCTCTATAAATGGAACGCCTCACCATCATTGGGAGGCAACTAACTTTTGGATCTTTAAGCTTGTACTCTCTGTACTCTTTCCAACACACTTGACATAATATAAAGTGTTCGACGACTAGAGCCATTTAACAGTGGACTAGGTTAACTCGACCAAACCACTTTAATATTTTTCTTATTTCCTTACTTTAATGACCACATTTATTATTACTTGACAGGTGTGTACAAAGTTCATTTTATGCATCATCAGTTTGGCGCCGTCTATGGGAATCGAAAAGATTTTCACCTTCAAACATCTAAACCAATGGGGATAACAACCAGGTCCGTTAACCAACCTGAAGACAATCCATGAGTAGAAGAGGGTCCTTCGCACACCAATCCCGTCTCAAATACTTCAGATCCAAGTCCACAGCAGATGCTGGAGACCATATAACAATTGTGTGACACCCCCAAATTCGAGTTACCTGACCCCCGAGTTTAGTGCTCACGATCCATAATATAATTATCATTTAACTACCCATTCATTGATGAATAGAATATTATACCACATTAACTGATATAGTTAATACATTCATCCTAGGTTATCTAACCTTAACATTACAAACTTACCCTTTAGATATACAAAAAGGGTTTACAAATATAACATAATAATAATGTTCATTATAACTACACTATCACTATGCCTTTGCCTTTGTCCTTCACAGCACCTCCTGCCACGTCGTCCCTAGCTGAAAAGTTTTATTTAGCAAGGGTGAGCAACAAATTTGCCCCTCAATTTAAGACATACAATGAATGTATAACAATTAAGAATAACAGACTATCTATTTTGATAGAATGACACCAAAGTTCAGAGAACTTTGAAATAGCTGAACAGTTTGATCTTTGCTAACCAATCTTCTCGCAATCTATGCAACACAATAGTTCAATAATGAAAGGGTACAACACTTTCAAAGTTTCTACGATATTCGATTGAATAACAATTTAGAAGTATTCTTCAAAGTTTAAGCTGAATGATCTCAAATGATCTTGAAATTATTTTCTCGAGTAACTACCAAAGATTTACTTTGATATACCCAAATGATAGTATGGAAATACTTTCCAGAGTTTATGTTAAGTGATCACAAAGGATCTTGAACTTCTCTTCTCGAGTAACTATCAAAGATATACTTTGATATACCCAGGTGTATTAGATAACCATAAAGATTAAGTCATACCTCTCTGCAAGTACTTAGAGCGACCAACTCCTTGTACCCTATATTATGCATAATACTTACACGTGTGCAAAGGCCGAATATACGACCAAAAATGTTCCCTTTGTATAAAAAGGTTGTTCTTCTCAGTCTTATAATCAGAGTTTGATTTATAACAACGAAATACAATGATTTCAATATTTAATCAATTTCTCAATCTAGCCGAAATAATTAGCATCGATCTGTCAATAATAATTGAATTCTCTTCTCGAACCTATCAAGTTCTAACAATTGTTCGTCTAGCCAGAATAATTAGCTAAGACATATTTCAACATAATTCGACAATAGACAGGAATTATCTATACTATCAATAATAGCTTCTACAAATATAAATATTCAACAACAGTTATTCTCTAAGTATATTTTCAGAATCACTAATTCAGTTTGAATTAATAAATATGCACTAACTCCAAATAATCAACAATAATTCTCAGACGTGGTCTAATCAACAATAATTAACCACCATTATAATTGAACAAATATAACTCAAGGTTGAGTTAAGAAAACTTGCCTTTCTCGTTGATTACTGCTACACAATATACTTATCTACGTTCGAAAGACCTATAACCAATAATATCGGTTTCACAATTAGCACAATAATTTATAACACGTAATACTATAATTTACCGTCAATACTTCTCCTAGACACATTACCACATAGTCACATCAATGTTTATAACTTATATAAATACTCATCAAGTCTAACTAGTTCGGTCTGGTTGGACTTCGGTCTATTCTCGGTGTATAATCACCCTATCCGACAATTAACACACATATTGTCAACTAAACTTGGTCTCAAAGCTTCAATATCATTTTAGATAAATCAAATATCATTTATAATATTTTTTGGAAGCTTTTAATAATTTTCTAACAATTATTATAATTTATAATAATTTTTCAAACACCGAAATTATTTTTAAATGATTTAAATACTATTTAATTTCATCATCATTAATATTTAATAATATTAAAATATTAATGATATATTTATCAAAATATTAAAGTTATTAATAATAACTTCAAATATTTTTAAATCACCAATATTCTATTTAAATAATTTTTAAAATAATTAAAATCATTTTTAAACCATCACCATTAATATTTAAATATTAATTAAATTCTTATCAAAATATTAAAAGTCATTAATTATAACATAAAATATTTTAAAATCATTTTTCTTATTTTTAAATGATTTTGAAATCAATAAAATTATTTTTAATTCATTTATTTAATATAATAATTAAGTAAATCTAATATCATTAATATTAATTTATTAATGAAAATTCTCCAAAAATATTAAAATTTACATTTTATAACTCAAAATATTTTTAAACACTTTATTCTTATTTAAAATAATTTTTATAATATTAAAATCATTTTTCTCTAATTTATTTAATATACTAATTAAATAAATTAAATATCATTATTATTCAAATAATTATAATTATTAATGAAAAATATTCCAAATTCTCAAAATTATTTTTCATAATTTAAAATAATTTTTAAAATCATTTTTGGTAATTTTTAGAATTTATTTTCTATTTTTAATCATTTTTTGGAAATTAGGAAAATAAAATAAATAAAACTGTCTATATAGGTTATAGCGGCAGTAACTGTCGCTGTTGGTGTTCTTGAGCTCAAGAACACTGACAGTTCAATTATGAACATGCCTAGTTTGACCACGATTTATTCTCATTCCATACAAGTTCTGGGCATGTTTAAACATTGATCGTGTAGTAGTTTTGCAACACTACAATTAACAATCATCAACTCAGTCGTACAATATATCATGAAGTTCTAGGCTCTCAAACATACTGTCAGAGCGATCCTGGGTTTTCTGGGTAACCCAAAAACCCAGGTAGTTTCGAGTGCCTCCTTTCTAGCTAGCTCAATAATCTAAGTGTTCTAGTCATTATTCATATTGTTTAATTGTTCAAATGTATAGCTCTCATGTCAAGGAACATAAATACAACAACAGATCAGTGCAACAACATCAAAATCACCAAATACAACCCAGTCAAAGGCTGTCAGAAAGTGTGTTCATCAAGTTTCTGGGTTTTCCAGAAACGCTAAGTCATGGCCGAATGGTCTACTTTGACCACCTGCTACATTCGATCTGTTGATTCTTTACACGATCTAAAGCCACAAATATAAAGTACACATGACAGACTACAAACTGGTTTACAATAACATCATCATAACACTTAACAACTGACAGATCAAGGCCTTTCAAAGTCTTGTCAGACACTGGTTTAGGATTTCTGGGTTACCCAGAAATCGACTGGTCATGCCCGGTCAACAGGTTTTGACCAAGAATAACATGAAATCTAGACATGTAATGGTTGTGATTCCACTTTTAGATCCAAGACCTCATGACAAACTACAGATTTAAAACTTAAAACATCAAAAATCATAAACATATAAAGATCTACAGCCACTGACATTTGGTTGTCAGACCACTTGAATGCTTAAGAACAGTTTTGAAAAACTTTCCCTTTTTGCCCACTTTGATGATATGGATCTATGTTAGATCATCATAGATCACCATAAAAACATCCATAAGCAAGATTCTAAACACATATTCTAACTAAGCATACAAGATCAAAGTAGGTTTAGGGTTTATACCTCTCTTGTTCCATTCTTTGATCTTGATCTCCTTAACTGATTTTTTGTGTTCAAAGGGGTTATCTAGTGACTGAATCACTTTAGATTTTCGGAGGTTTGGGAGAGAGAAAGAGTTGTTGAGAGCTTGGGTGTAAATGAGCAACTTTGTGGACCTTTTCTCTTTTTATTCTCTAATATTTAGATACAGTGAATGTAATACATGCAAGGTGGCATTCTAAATCAGCCTCTGGCTGAGATATAAGTCAAAAGGCTAGCTTTAGTTGGTGAACAACTATAAATTTGGCAAGATTCGCAAGTTAGCTCATTAAAGAATATAAAAAGGGTAATTTGGTTATTCTCCTTGAGATTTTAATGGCATACTAGCACTACAAAAAAATGGGCCTTTAGCAACGATTTTTCGGACAACGACTTTATAACTCGTTGCTAAAAGTATATGTTTAGAAACGAAATTTGTCCTTCGTTGCAGATTGTGTCAAGCTTTCACTTTTTGCAACGAAATTCATAAGTCATTGCAAAATTTCGTTGCTAATTCATTGGCGGGAAAAAATTTCGTTAGAAATTCGTTGCAAAATTTTCGGCCACTTGATTTCCCGTCATCGTAGGCAACGAATGTTTTTTTGATGCTAAAAATGGGACTTTAGCAACGATTTTTAAGACAACGACTTTATCGGTCGTTGCTAAAAGTGTATGTTTAGCAACGAAATGTGTCCTTCATTGCAGATTGTGTCAGGCTTTCACTTTTTGTAACGAAATTCACAAGTAGTTGCAAAATTTGGAAACAAAATTCGTTAGAAATTCGTTGCAAAATTTCTAACCACTTGATTTCAACTCATCGTGGGGCAACGAAATTTTTTTTATTGCTATATTTCGTTACCTAATATGGACCACATTCATTTGGCAAAAATTTTTTTTATTTGCATGTTTTTATACAACTTTTTGCAACGACTATTAAAATGTTGCCTTAAATTAAGATGATAATAATAATAATAATAATAATAATAATAATAATAACAATAACAATAACAACAACAACAACAACAACAACAATAATAATAATAATAATAATAAGCATTATTGTTATTATTATTATTATTATTATTATTAGTACAATTATTATTATTATTATTATTGTTGTTGTTATTGTTGTTGTTGTTGTTATTATTATTATTATTAGTAGCAGTAGTATTATTATTATTATGACATTTTAACATTTTAAGCTTTTAACATTTTTTTTCCAAGTCTAGTCGACAAAAAATTTGGGATCCGACTTTAGAAAGTTAAAATTGAAGAGGTTTAGTGATTGATTCAAAATTAGTTCCTTTGATTCCCCTGCAATTGATGGAGCGACGGATGGAGGAGAACGAGAAGGAGGAGGGAGAAAGTGGCGGTGAAAAGGTTTTTATGTGCGCCATTGCTTCTTTCTCCAACAATCTCAACTCTCCCACTCCCATCGCTCAAGTTCAGGTACATCCAATCGCTAAAACCCTAGTTTTTTGCCCAATTCTTCTGCTTTATTTGATGGTGTGCTGTGAGTAATTAGTTTATTAATTGATCATTATTTTGTTTTATTTGGTATTTAGGTTTTGAATGTCAATCGGTTCCTGAAGAAACCAGACGGAGATGATGAGGTGAATTTTTCTTATTTTTTTTGTATGAATTGAACTCAAGTACACAAAGCTTGCGCAGATCATCCAGGAGAGCCGGTTTGGAAGAGCATGAATTGCTTGATCTGCCCCTGTAATTTATGGATAATCCGACATTGTCCAGGATAGAGAATCTAGGAGTGGTTAAATTACCTGTTTATTTCTTACAACTCGCCCCAGCATCATTCAGGATTGCCAGTTTGAATCACGGAACATACTTGTGCATGCGTGTATGCATTTTGGGCTCGGGCATGTTGTGTTAATTTGTCTCTGTTTACTTAGGTAGTGTAACCTTGTTCCATTTGTTTAGCTGGAGGATTTGTATACTAAATACAGCTGAAATATTTGTATAGTGCTTGCTTCCTGATTTGACATCATTTGTTTCATCTCTCTTTTCTTGTTTGCTCTCTTTTTTTCATCGAATACGTTTTACTATTGTCATCCTTTTACTAGACGACGTTGTGGACGACTAACCAATTCCTTAAAATGATGAAAAAAAGATTTCAACAAAAATCACTTCTTCAACTATGAAAAGGAGGATTAATGGACCTCGGCTTTACTTAAGTTTGTGGGAGTCCGATAAAATCCTTGAGTTTATTGTACACTGACAGTAGAGGAAAGATCTCCCAGTTTCTTGTGCTTTTGATGACATTGACTTAAAAATGTCAGTTGACCGTGAAACATCTGTATCTTTTTCATCTTGCTGTCACTTGTTTTATAGTACTCTGATACCTTCATCCTATAATTGAGACTTAAATTTGTGTTTTAGGATGTCCCAGAATAGAAGTTTAATTTCAAAACCAGTGTATATTAAATCTTTTTTTTGTTTCTAGAACTCTGAATCTTTTTTTTTACTTGCAGGTGTGTGCTTATTTTTCCAAAGGGAAACAATGTAGACCACTTGTCAATGTATTTAGATGTGGCAGATTCTTCTACTTTGCTATATGGGTGGTGTAGATATGCACAGTTCAGTTTAGCCGTGGTAAATCAAATTCAACCCAAGTACACACTAAAGAAAGGTATGTTCTATAAAGCTCTTATGTGTTGCTTATGTACGAGATTCAAGCTTGTCATTATTCGATCAGATATATAGTTCATAACTATATATATTTATTTTCCTTTCCTTTATGAATTTTATTGTTTTAAACAGAAGGCCATGTATATTGAACCAATGGTTTCCTAGATGATTGTCTGCGAAGATCATTTCCTCACTGCTGTAGTAGGATCTCTGAGTAGAAACATGAACGGAACTGTACAGAAATCTGGTCTTGCTTTATAGATGATTGAGTAGTTTTTTTTCCATTAAAAAACTATTCTTTAGTTTTTGTGAAACGTTTTGTAGCAAACTGAGCCAAGGAGTCCTGATTCATGCCATATTGAGCCTCCGAGGCCAACTGTGCACTCGTTTTGCAATAGAGGGAAGAGTTGCAGCAGATTGAGACTGAGCTTCAGGCACAACTCATTGCTCGATCGGTTTGCACATATTGAGACTGAGCTTCAAGCACAGCTGATTATTTCGGTTTGCTCAAGATGTTTTTTCATTAAATGGATTATGCTTGTACTTAAATTTGAATTTTTTGCAGCTCCCTTGCATATTATCTGTAGTTGCAGAACTGTTTTGTCTTTGCCACAAATTATTAATGGTGCACATTCAGCCATTACTTTAAAGACGAAGAATGTGTTCATTGAATGCACAGCCACTGATTTGACAAAGGCCAAAATTGTTTTGAACACAATGGTAAGCTTTTAAGAATTCTATTTCATTATATTGGTTATTCATATAGCCTTCACAAACTGCTAGATAATGTTACTGCTAGATAATGTTTGTATGTTTATCTTTGCTTCTACAGGTGACCATGTTTACTGTGTACTGTGAACAAAAGTTTGAGGTGGATCCAGTTGAAGTTATTAACCCTGATGGAAAATCATGTGTGTATCCCGACCTATCACCATACCATATGGAGGTGCCACTATCATATATCAACGGCATAGTGGGAGTCTCATTGGAGGCTGATAAGGTTTTTGCTTTTATCTGTTGTCTATAAACCTTGGTGCTTCTTGGTGCTTTACATATCCCTTTATATTATGTTTTATCATTTATTTTGTCATCGACTTCTACAATAATTGGGGAAATATATCAAGAGTTCTTTGTTTGGAGGGTTGTAGTCCTTATAGTGTGTTCGAGAGGGACGGTAAAATCCTGTAGGTGGGGATCAGAACTTATCATTCTAATTCTGCTAAGTATGAGAACTTATAAGATATAGGAAGAGGAGATGATTCATACTTGAAGCCTCCACAGGCATATGTTATAATTTTGATTTTCTTTTTCTGTCTTCTTTTTACTTTACTGCTTCTATCTCTGATCTAAAGAGAATGATATTCAGCTGATTATTACTAATAACATCTGTTTCTCTTATGGCTTGGATGTGGGAAGTCAAACTATGTGATGGATTATAGGTATAAAGAAAGTAATTCAACCATTTAATCAGAATTTTGTATCAAACACTATCGAACGCAAGTACTAATTTGGCACTTTTAAAACTAAGCATAAGCAAGAACTATAAAGGCAGGTTGTGTCAACTTTTTTGCAGATATCCATTGACTGGTTACCAAGCATTCTGCATTTGTTTGGCTTCTATTGACTCGAAACTTTGCTGCACGGTGTGATTTTAGCCTGCAGCCTTCTTCCTTGTTCTAACTCGGAACAAAAAGTCACCATTGCATTACAAAATTTGTAGCAGGATTCTCCCTCCAAAGCAGGAAGGTTAGATAGTTGATGTATGTCAGCTTTAATGAATTATTGAAATATGCTCCAAATTTCGTGATTAATTCAATCCAACCTTGTTTTGTTTATGGAGTAGTACTTGATTTGTAATCTAAATTATAGAGGTTAGTTAACAATAGACATCAAATAAGGTCTTGTATAACTAACCATGGAGTATTTGATTTTCTATATTATAGTTTACCTGATTTTTAGTTGAGAAGCAGCTACCTATTTATTTTGTTTGTACTGAATCAGATGTTACTCTTTCAAACCAAAAGTCAAATCAGGTGTCACTCAATTCTACTGCAGTGATTGTTTTCTTTTTGCTTTTGATATGTCTCTCCATGTTGACCGATGGAAACAGTTCCAAATAACTGCAGAAATTGTAGTTTAAATTGATATTTCTTGCCATCTCATTCATGATTACATGATAATAATCATTAACTTTGTAATCTCAAGTAATATCCCGCTGCAAAATTTGAATCTTCACATGAAATCTTCTTACCTGGATTGCAGCCACTATACTTCATGTTTAGACTACCTTGGAAGTCTAAAAGCAAACCTGTTACTTGACATCCATTTGCATGACCATGTGGAGACATTGTATGATCAAATTCGTAGCAAAGCCCTAATCCAGTATACTCACCCATTTGTCTGTTGATCTACACATGATGGCTACTCTAATTTAAATTATCTATTCGTTTGTAGAAAGCTAGAATATATAGGATTATCTTGTTACATATTAGCGTTATTAGGTGTAATCAATTGAAGTTCCCTGCCACCTGAGATGATTTTATTTAATCTTCACACCTTTAATCTCTCTTCCCTCCCTCTTTCTGAGCTACTGCTCACCTAATGATTTCATTAATTGATATTTTCTGTTTTCAGGATGCCCAAAATGCAATAAATGAATTGAACGGTGAGGAAAATTTCATTTTCTCAATTTATTCATTTCTAGTTTATTCAGCGTATCATGAAGTTCTACTACTTGAATAACATTCTTCCTCACCTAGCCCTCAAAGAAGGATAAAAAGTAGGGGATTAGATAGAGAATTACAATTTGGGTGCTCAAAAAGAGAATACTTACCCCGTGCTTAATGTTGTAGGAAAGTGGCTTGGGAGCAGACAAATTCGGTGCAACTGGGCAGCGAAGGGTGCCGGAGCTGACGACAAACAGAATTCAGACGCCAAGAGTGTTGACGAACTAACCAATGGAACATCAGGTGAGGTCATGAACCTTTAGACTACCAAATCTGTCATATTCTGAGGTAAAAGCGAAAACTAATTACAGAACTTCTTTGGTGTATACTTTTCTCTTTCCTATTTCTGCTTTATTGGTTAGGTGTTGCTATATTTTAGTTTGAACTTTAAGTATAACTGCAGTTCTGTTGCTGCAGTATACTTAGGCACTTCAGTGCTTATGGTATTTGTTAAGTTGTTAGCATGTTCTCTATTTTTTTTCCTTCAAATTACATAAAAAAGTAATCTTGTCAAACCTCTTAAACCTTGTTCCTGTTGTGTGACTGCTTTGTTTCCATTTAAATGGCAATGTCTTAATTTTACTACTTTTATTGAGCGGTCCTTTAAGACGTTTAGATATAATTAGGTTTTAAGTATGAGTTGTAAGTTTTTCACGTTACCTATAAGTTACAGCTGTGTGCATTTGCTTTTGGTTTGTAGCTACATTGTGTAAGGGTATGTATTATACTTGCTATAATAATATGCTAATTTAGACTGATTATGTCAGGTATTATACTTGTTATAATAATATGCACGAAGACTGCTTCTACGACCTGCCTTACAATACTGGGTATCAAATTTTAGTGCTACATTTACGGAAGACAAGGGACGAAATTATGAAGTGTATTCTCTCTATATATGTAGATATATACTTTGATTGAAGAACTGTGGTAGCTTTAGATGGTTAATTGTAAAGATAATGAATGATTATGTAGTGGATGATTTTATTAAGTTAATAATATTTTAGTTTTTTGTATTTTTGCCATTATTTGGAGACATTGAGCCAGCCAGGTACACAAAAAGAATGTCAAATTTTGATTTGACAACAATATAATTCGTTATCAAAGCATTGAACAAGTTTTAATATAGCAACAATTTTTTATACATTTAGCAACAAATTTTTGTTGCTAATGGCATTAAAAATATAATATTTGGCAACGAAAAATTAACCTAATAACAACGGAGAGGATATAGTTGCTAATAATAATATAAAAGACAACATTTTTTATCGTTGCAATATCAACTTTCGTTGCACATATAAAGAAATGGCAACATATAATGTCTTTGCTAATCGACGACTTTCGTTGCTATTGAAAAATAACTAGTTACAAACATTTTCGTTGTTGATTCAGCATAATGTCGTTGCCAAATAATATAATTAGCAACAAAAATCGTTGCTAAAAATTTTACATTCCGCAACGAAAGCAAGCTTAGGCAACCATTTTCATAATTTACTGCAACGAAAAATGTCGTTGTAAAATGGTGTCAATTGCAACGAAAATGCATGGTCGTTGCAAAAAAAAAAAAAAGAGTTCATTTCGTTGCCAATTAGCAGGCTTTTGAAACGAGATGGGGTTTTTAGCAACGAAATTTTAATTATTCTGCAACAATACATTTTGTTGCTAAAGGATCGATGTCTCTGTACGAAAGTTAAATTTCGTTGCAAAATGTATTACTTTTGGCAACGAAAAAAAACGTTCGTTGTAGAACAATTAGCAACGCTCATTGCGCAACGAAAGACGCAACGACAGTAAAGTCGTTGCTAAAACCCTTTTGCAACGAAATTTGGCACCTTTAGCAACGAATCTCAGTTGTTGCTGAAGCTCCATTTTTTTGTAGTGTAGACTTTTATCCAAATCCTTAGGGTTTAACCCTAAGGTTACCTTACGTTTTACAAATTTTAGTTTCTAGAATTTTCTAATTAGGGTTTTAAAATAGAAAATTAAGATTTCAAAAATATAATTAGGGTTTCCTAATTATATTAAGGTTTCTTAATCATATTAAAGTTTAATAATCACATTAGGGCTTGCTAATTAAGATTAGGGTTTCCTAATTAGGGTTTAGGATTCCCGAATTTAAAATTAGGGTTTTTGGCATTCGTTTAGGGTTCCTAACTGTATGTTAGGGTTTCTAAACTTGAGATTAGGGTTTCTAATCCCTTAGTAGGGTTTACTAATTCAAAACCCAATTCGGTCAATCATTGATCAATAACTCTATACAGTACAAACGCGTACTCATCAACACAATTATTAAAACTGTATTTTCTATCAAATCCCTATTCGAACTTAGGGTTTAAGGTTTTAAATTCTCAATTAAGCACAACTCTACTCTTATTTCTCATTCAAAACACAAATTGACTAATTCTCAATACTCGCATCACCGATACACCACACAATATTGATAATCGATATCAATATTAATTAAAAAAAAAGTATTCGTAAAAATTCGGATTATTCGAAATCTCGGGTTATTATATTCTCCCCTCCTTATAAGGATTCCATCCTCGGAATCACCGCTTTCTTATACCCTACAATCTTTTAAAGTTGTATCATCAATTCATTCTTATCAACACAATATTAATTTGCATCATATATTCTAACATATGACTTCGATCTATAAAAGAAAACAATTACCAGCGATATCTAACCAATATTACTCGCGTAATTAAGTATTAAGCGAAATCGTTACCTGTTGCCACCTCCTAAGCAGCTACTGCATCTTGCGCCGTCATGTTGAATATGTACGGGCCGTTGATCTTCCTGGTTGTGCATGTCCTCGAATCGCCAAGGCGCTACTGGGTCCCTTGTTAACACTTTCCTTCTCCACGTTCCTCTTTGGACAGTTCCGAACCATATGATCAGTCGATCCACACGCAAAACAACCTTGTATCTTCTTCGGACTGGGACAATTGGGTGACATGTGTCCCTCTTGCTCGCAGTTATAGCAAACTCCCTTGTTCTTCAGACAAACTCCAAAATGATTCTTCCCACAAGTCACACATGGCTCCCTCCCTTTCCTATTCTCTTATGTCTTGTTATCCGATTGGGTATTCTCACTCCACTTTCTCTTGTTTGGATTATTACCACCATTGCTTCCTCTATCATTTGTCTTCTTCTTCTTCTCTTGATGAAATCGAGATGCAGCTTCGCTCCCCTCCTTCAGCAATTAATGCTTTCTCCAACAAAGCCGTGAACGTATTTATCTGTAATACGACTACTTTGTTGTATATACCTGGATTCAACCCATTCTCAAACCTTCTCACCTTTCGTAACTCCGTATCCATCTGATGAGGTGCAAATCTCGCTAATTCGTTGAATTTAGCAGCATATTCAGGCACCGACATGTTCTCCTGCTTCAGTTCCAAAAACTTAACTTCCATCCGAGCTTGCATACTCGATGAAAAGTAGTTCTCAAAGAACAATTCCTTGAACCTTGTCCAAGTTCCCACAGCTGTACCATCTCTCGCCTGATTAGTCTCCCACCAATGCTTCCCCTTTCATCAGATATGTTGCAAAAGCTGTCTTTTATTCTTCTGCCACTCGAGCAATGATGAATGCTTTCTCCGTCTCCTTCACCCTAGTTTGGGCTTCAATCGGATCCATGGTTCATGTGACACTCCCAAATTTAGGTACTTGAAACCCAAACTCGGTGATTCACGATACCATTTTTTTGTGCGAAATAATACAATAATAATAACAATAATATAGATAACAAACTTAATTTACATATGCATTAAAGTCTATTCCCAGGTATGAGACCTTTAAACATTCATTACATCATAGATAGTAAATATCATTGTCTTAATAAACTATAACTATTACACAGAATATTATAAATCTCATTCGAACAACTTTCCTTTCCCCTTATTCTTGCCTGAGCCTTCGGGTTGATCATACTTAGCTGAAAAAATTTAAATTTAAAGTAAGAATGAGAATTTGATTGCCCAGCAAGTAATAACAACAATAGATATTAGCTGAAAGGATTAAATATTTTCTTTGAATGACACTTCTACAACGAATCAATAGTTGTGAAGTAAGCTGAACTAATAATAACTACATACCAATTCTATATCAATTTTTTTGAAACTACGTACTGACTATAACTGGAGATCATTTGACAGACTATGAACATTATTTTTATTTTTGAAAAGGTTAAACAGAACTTCATCTGTAAACCGTCATAACTTCTGTGCACGGGGGTGATCAAACGTTATGCCTCTGATTGATCAATACTACATGCAAGAACGATATTATCATTCATCTTATCCACCTTAGGTGCACAAAAGTTTCCCATATTCGGGATGTTTATACTTAGTCGGGAATCTAAACCAAAACAATCTGGTTGAATACAATAAAGTTCTATCTTGTCCAACAATATCTTTAAGTTTGTGTCTAGGTAAATCAAATAGCTTAGACGGCTTTTAAGTCGACGTATACATACTGGAAATCAATAAGTATGTATCAACATGTGATTAAATACAATGATTATCCAAGTGGGGACACTTGTATAACCATATTTAGAAACTAACGAACAGAATAAATATCTGGATTATGCACTAATACTGTGTTGATAAACAATGTGACACCCCCAAAATAGGTCTACATCACCCATTCTGAGTTGTCAATACACGGTACAGAAACAACTACAACTTTATTATTACAATAGTAAAACTGCGAGTTTAAATACAGATATTGCCATCTAGACAATATCCACATACAAATAAATCCTCATCATAATTATTGATATATTATTTTACAACAATGGTGAGGACTACTAAACAACTCTCCCTAGAACTTTCATTCTATACCCCGACTCGTACTCGCTATATTCTCGCCTCCTGAGAAGAAAAATGGAACAAAAAGGAAAAGGGTGAGCTCGACTAGCCCAGTAAAGAATATTATGACTAAGATAATATACAACAAAATTATCGTTAGTCTTCAACAGGAAAAAATATAATAGAATACAATAGACAACAAGTTTTAAATCAATATTCGCAGCGGAAATAATAATTCATTAGAAGAGTTAAGTAGAGAATGCAAACTACTATCTTCTATGTATGAATTTTAAAGTTCATCGTCTATTTTTTTTATCCCTGTAACATCAATCAATATATATCGGGATCAAATATTCATCCTTGCACTATGTGCCAAGGACATTCACGGTTGGTCATGTTCATCTAAACACTGCTCATCTTTGCACTACGGGCAAAGATATTCATCGAAATCATTCATCTTTGCACTACGACCAAAGATATTCATCATAAATCATTCATCTTTGCACTACTGGGCCAAAGATATTCAATAATATCATCATTTAAGACCGAGGATGATGAAAATATTTTTTAAAGAAACGAATCCAAAGTGAAACAAAATGACAAGGATTAAGGATTAAGGATTCAGTACTTTGTTTTATCCACGTCCAAAAATACCTCAAAAATAATCATAGTGGTGTAAAATTCAAGAATGATCAAAACATGGATACAATCAAAGCTAGTATCTACAATAGATATTTTGGACTTAAAAGAAAAATTTTCATTTTTCGATGAATAAGGCCAGATTCGTGAATAAGATCAGTATCACGTGAATAGTGGTGAGTATAACGTGAATAGTAACTTTGACACCAAAAGTTCCAAATTTGATAAAAATTTTCAACCAATATTTCGGCATAATGATATTGAAGAAATAATATTATTTTCGAATAAAATAACATCCCTTACCTCGGAAAGACAAGATTTAGCTGGAATAATCGGATATAGGCTATAACTTGAACTTTCACCGTATAGAAATACTCAAAGTATACTCAAAATACTCACAAGAATAATTTCGATAATATAGAGAGAGAAAACTTGATTCGGTGTGATTTTCAATTCTAACCTAAACACCTATTTATAGGAAATTGCTTAGAACACAAAGCGTAAAATTTATTATAATAATAATATATATAAAAATTTTCTACGCCCATTCTTAGAATCTGAAAATCTGAATACAAACCACATGCTCCCTTCTAGAAGAAGTAAAAAAAAACGTTTTTCATAAAATAAATAATTAAAACTTCCAAAATCAATTATTTGAACTAGGAACTTCAATAATTCACAATAAATAGCCCTTTTGTCGAAAATTCGAATCTAGCGAGTTTTTATAGGAAATTCAATTCTCTACAACTTTACTGTAAGAAAGTTTTTCCAAATTCCAAATAAAAATTGGTCGAAATCCACAAACGGGTGATTTTAGAAATTTATAATCAAATTTCACTAATAAATGGGGTCCAACAGAGCATGTTTAACATGTTTTAAACATTTATTGCAACAAAAATACTCTTTCTCCTCAGATACTCATATATATCCCACATTCATTGTAAAAATATCACCATTATTATATTATTAAAATATAATAATATATTTAAATGAATTATTTTATCGAAAAAGATAAAATATTAATTTTCAACAATTGTCAAATTAAAATTTTCTCCATCTATATCCACATAAAATCAATATTTTCCTCATCATATAAATTAATAATTAATTATTCACAAATAATATTACATAATCACATTATCGACAACTGCAGCAGGTTCAGGAAAGAGGGGCTTTCAATAAGAATTTCTCCTTCTTGGCAAGCAATTAGGTGACCAAACCTCTCCTTAGACGTAACTTTCTAGACATTGCCAATAATGTTATCTAATAATATTATTCAGATAATATGAATTATTGCTTCGATAAAGAAAAATCGTGTGTAATGACAATTATTGAAACAACAAAGAAGAATATAAAATATCAACGCAAAGACAATTATTGAATCAATAAAATAAAACACCGAAGCGAAAGAATTACGTAACCATTATTGAGTAGTGCCTTCTTCACGTAAGAGTCAATAATTGGTGCAATACCGTGCTACCGTCTGCAACAACGCCAGACATCGTGTTTTAACCACGGGTATTCCAACAAAGGTAAACGTGAACAACTACGCCGTTATTTTTAAACAACTTATATTTGTCATTTTCTTCCTCCAATCGCTTTTTGTTATGGGGCCCCACATAGTCATTTACTGGCTTGGTCGCATTTAATATTCCTCGACAGCATTGAATATTCCACGACCAAACGAATATTCCCTGATAACAATGAATATTTTATAACCACTTGCTTATTTTGAAATTTTTACGCATTTTACCCATAACTATCTACATTAATCACATCAACCCTTACTATTTCAAAATAATAATTAAAGGAAATTAAATTTTATTTATTAATTATTTGGGGTCTTGATAACCTCCCTCTTTATGAAATTTTCGTCCTCGAAATTGACATACGCATACACAGTGTTTGAAAAGGTGAGGATACCTCGCTTTCATTTCCGTTTCCAACTCCCAGGTCATTTCCTCTATAGCATGGTTCCTCCACAAGACTTTAACTTGTGGTATGACCTTCGTGCGTAGGACATGCTCCTTCCTATCCAAGATCTTGACAGGTATCTCCTCATACGTTAAGTCTTCAGCTATCTCGTCCGGTTCTAACTCAATAACGTGGTTCGGGTCTTTCACATATTTACGAAGTACAGATATGTGAAACAAATTATGAACATGAGACATACTTAGAGGTAACGCGAGTCTATAGGCTACATTTCCTACTCGGTCAAGAATTTGAAATGGACCAATAAATCGTGGTTTGAGCTTTCCTCTCTTCCCGAATCTTGTAACTCCCTTCTATGGGGCAACACGCAACAATACATGATCCCCTATACTAAATTCCACATCCTTTCGATGAAGATCCGCATAACTCTTTTGTCGATCTTGTCTTGGTTTGTATCGTTGTCGAATCATTTGGATCTTTTCGGTGAGTCATACGTCTTAACTTCGGGTCCCAACAATGTTGCTTCACCCACCTCATCCCAACATATGGAGAGCGACACTTTCGTCCATATAATGCTTGAATGGGGCCACACCTATACTTGCCTCGATAAGCTTTGTTGTTGTAGGAGAATTCCACCAATGGTAAATACTTATCCCAACCGCCTTGAAGTCTAGGACATAGAGTCTTAATAAATCTTCAAGAGTTTGAATAGTCCTCTCGATTGTCCGTCTAGTTTGAGGATGGTATGCGAATCAATCGTAAATCCGCACCCATAGCTTTTTGCATGCTAACCCAAAATCTTGAAGTAAATCTTGGGTCACGATCCGAAACTATAGATCTTGGCATGCCATGCAACCTCACAATCTCATTTACATACATACTAGCAAGACGTTCAAGAGAATAAGTCTCCGTATACGCAAGAAATGCTTGAGACTTGTTTAATCTATCAACAATAACCCAAATAGCATTTATGCCTTGAGAAACCGTGGAAGACCCGAACTTAAATCCATGGTAATGTGTTCCCACTTCCATTTCAAATCTCAAGTGGTTGCAATGGTCCCTTAGGCACTTGATGCTCGCCTTTATACGTTGACAAGTTAAACATGTTGAGATAAACTTTGCAATCTCTCTCTTCATATTGTTCCACCAAAATGTATGTCAAGATCACGATACATTTTAGTACTTCGAGATGGATTGCAAATGGTGTATTGTGTGCCTCTATCATGATCTTGTACTTCAAATCGTAATCGTTAGAACACAAAGTCCGGAGTGGACTCAAGTATTCCTTCTTCATCAATTCTCGCCCTAGGAATAGCACCTTCTTGTACTTTCTTCTTCACATGCATCATTTCGGGTCGGTGGCTTGAGCAACCTTAACTTTTTCTATTAAATTTGGCTCTGTCATATACTTGACATCATCGCACTTTTCGTTCACTGATATGATCTTCTACTCAACGCGTCCACTACCACATTCGCTTTTTTCGGGATGGTATTGAATAGTGTGGTCGTAGTCTTTCAATAGCTCGAGCCAACGTCGGCTAAAAGATGTTAAGTTCTTTTGAGTGAAGAAATATTTAAGGCTTTTTATGGTGCGAATATATCTCCACTTTCTCTCTATATAGATAGTGCCTCCGGATCTTTTAGCGCAGCAACGATTCGCCGCTAACTCTAGATCATGAGTAGGATAATTCCTCTCATATTCTTTAAGTTGTCGCGAGGCATAGGCTATAACTTTCCCACGTTGCATGAGAACACATCCTAACCCTTTGCCCGAAGCATCGCTGTAGATAACAAATCCATCCGAACCGGATGGTATTGTTAGAACAGGTGCCGAAATAAGTCTCCTCTTAAGCTCTTAGAAACTCTTCTCGCATTCTTCGCTCCAAACAAATTTTGTATCCTTCCGAAGTTAAATTTGGGTTAATGGAGTAGCGATTCGAGAAAACTCTTCCACTTAATCTCCGATAATAACCAATTAGACCCGTAAAGCTACGTACTTGACCACCGACTTGGTTGCTCCTAACTTTGTATTGCTTCAATCTTCGCCGGGTCAACAGATACTCCATGTTTTGACACCACATGCCCAAGAAATGCTACTTCCTCAAGCCGAACTCGCATTTCTTTAACTTGGCATAAAGCTTGTTTTCACGAAGCCTTTGGAGTACCGACTTCAAATGGTGCTCATGATCTTCTGACTTTTGGAATATATGAGGATGTCATCAATAAAGACAACAACGAATTTATCCAAATATTCTTTGAATACTCGATTCATCATATCCATGAAAGTCAGCAGGAGCATTAGTCAATCCGAAAGACATAACTAAGAATTCATAATGCCCGTCTGGAGTTCTAAAGGCGTCTTTGGAATATCCTCGGTTCTAATCTTCAATTTGATGATATCCGTAAGCTAAGATCGATTTTGAAAAGAATTGTGCTCCTTGCAATTGGTCAAACAAGTCATCAATACGAGGTAGAGGATACCTATTCTTGATGGTGACATGGTTCAATTCCGATAGTCAATACAAAGTCGCATACTCTCGTCTTTCTTCTTTTCTGAATAAAACAGAGCACCCCGAGGAGATGTACTAGGGGCGAATGAAACCGATGTCCAACAACTCCCGTAGTTGGACCTTTAACTCTGAAGTTCAATAGGAGCCATTTGATATGGGGTTTTAGAAATGGGCTTTGTATGCGAGTTCAAGGTCAATAAAGAATTCAACTTCACGCGTTACGGGGTAGACCGGGAAGTTCTTCAGGAAATACGTCAGGAAAGTCAATAACAACAGGAATATTATTCAAATTTGACGTGTCTTTATTCAAATCCATAACATGGGCTAAGAAAGCTTGACATCCGTTTTTCAATAAACGAATCGCTTTATGATTAGATATGACAGTGATTGATTTTAATGGTTTAGTTGTCTGAATTCGAACAACAGGTTGATTAGGAATATGAAAACTAACAACCTTACGAAAACAATCAATTTTGGCATGATGAGTAGTTAACCAATCAATCCCTAAAATCACATCAAAAGCAAGTATCTTTAAAGAGATAAGGTCAATGTAAGATAAGGGTGCCAACTTGGATTAGACAAGATTTATAAACGATGGATGTGATGAAAGTTTCTCCTAACGGAGTTTCCATGAGATAAGGTCAAAGTCTAATTTTTTAGAGTCGATTTAAGCGTTGAGCACAAGCAGGAGAGATAAATGAATGGGTAGCACCAATATCTAGTAAAGTATAAACTTCACAAGAATTTATAAATAGCTTACCTGTGATCACCTCGTTTGGGTTCCTCGCATTTTGACCGGTCACAACAAACGCGCTCTTCCAGAACCGATTGACTTTGACTTTTACGGGACGATCTTTTGAGTCACGTCCCCATTGAACTAGGTTTCGCTCTGCGTGCAATCTCGAAAGCGATATGTCCTTCCTTTCCACAATTATAGCATACGTGGGGCTGTTGTGGGCGATTTGGATCGATATGTCCCTCTTTCCGCATTTATAGCATATGATGTGGTGGTCGCTTCGCTCCTTGGAACCGATTCTAATTCTTTGGCACCGTAGTCTTCACATGGTCGTTGTTGAATCTCCTCTTTTAAAATCTCTCCTCGACTCGCTTCTTCTATTTTCATGGCCATGATTACCACCAGAGTGGTTACCATTTTTGTCCGTCTTTTCTTTTCTCCTTTGGTTATTGTTGTTTTGTTGTTCGCTATCTCCGGTATGATCCTCGATTGTGGTACCTCGGTTGACCGTATTTTCGTTATCTCGCTCTAACAATTGAGCCTTGTTAACAACATCCGAATAGAGAGAAAATTTATGAGAGATGAGATCTTGGCGTATGCGATTTCAAACCTCTCGTAAACATCCACGTCATACGTTCCTCATTCTCCACCAAATGAGGTGCAAACACGGATAACTCGCAAACTTCGCCTCGATACTAAGACACCTTCATGTTATTATTCGCTTCCGGTCTAATAAACTCCACTTCCTTCATATAGCGAACACTTTCGAGGAAAGTATTTGTCATTAAATAGTTTCAAACGTCTCCCAAGACATCTTTGAGTGCGGTTGGATGGAGTGCACGCTTCACAGACTCCACCGATGATACGCCGCGCCGCCACGAGAACATAAGGGTGGCGAATGGAACCTTCTGTTCCTCTGTGCATCCCAAGACATCGAATATCTTGGTAATTTGCTTGACCCATGTTTCTGCCATGATCGGATCTGGCTTTCCCTTAAATTCTGGTGGTCCCAACTCTTTGAATCGCTTGGTTTTGATGACCCCGTGAATTGCTATCATTTCCTCCTATGTTTTGAACACGAGTCTCCTCGTCGATTTTTGCATGAACCGCAAAAAGCTTCTAAACATTAAGCGCGTTCATCGTCGATCGGTGGTGTTGTTCCTGGGGAGGAACATTGCCAGCCTGTTGCACGTTCTCCTCGTTGGTGAGTACAGGCGTCTCCACGGTCTCATTTCCATTGTTAATATTCTCAGTCGACATTCTCAAATACTGTCATAAAACAAGGGTTAATTAAGGAAATCAATATATCACATAATATCCCTATATACTGACCAACTATCAAATAAGCTTAGGTAGGACACACTAGCGAAGGATTTACTCGTCTCTCCCCTCCTAGTTCTATTCCCCGATCTCCGCTAGAGATCATATCCCTAAGCTCTGATACCAACTGTGACACCCCCAAAATAGGTCTACATCACCCATTCTGAGTTGTCAATACACGGTACAGAAACAACTACAACTTTATTATTACAATAGTAAAACGTGAGTTTAAATACGAGATATTGCCATCTGACAATATCCACATACAAATAAATTCTCATCATAATTATTGATACATTATTTTACAACAATGGTGAGGACTACTAAACAACTCTCCCTAGAACCTTCATTCCATACCAGGCTAAGTACTCGCTATACTCTCGCCTCCCGAGAAGAAAAATGGAACAAAAAGGAAAAGGGTGAGCTCGACTAGCCCGATAAAAGAATATTATGACTAAGATAATATACAACAAAATTATCGTTAGTCTTCAACAGGAAAAATATAATAGAATACAATAGACAACAAGTTTTAAATCAATATTCGCAATGAAATAATAATTCATTAGAAGAGTTAAGTAGAGAATGCAAACTACTATCTTCTATGTATGAATTTTAAAGTTCATCGTCTATTTTTTTATCCCCTGTAACATCAATCAATATATATACGGGATCAAATATTCATCCTTGCTTTCTGTGCCAAGGACATTCACCGGGTTGGTCATGTTCATCTAAACACTGTTCATCTTTTGACTACACGCCAAAGATATTCATCGAAATCATTCATCTTTTTGACTACTACCAATGATATTCATCATAAATCATTCACCTTTTGCACTCTGAGCCAAAGATATTCAATAATATCATCATTTAAGACCGAGGATGATGAAAATATTTTTAAAGAAGCGAATCCAAAGTGAAACAAAATGACAAGGATTAAGGATTAAGGATTAGTACTTTGTTTTATCCACGTAAAAATACCTCAAAAATAATCATAGTGGTGTAAAATTCAAGAATGATCAAAACATGGATACAATCAAAGCTAGTATCCACAATAGATATTTTGGACTAATTTTTTTCTTTTTCGATGAATAGTGCCGTATTCGTGAATAATACAGTATCGTGAATAGTCAACAGTATCGTGAATAGTAACTTTGACACCAAAAGTTCCAAATTTGATAAAAATTTTCAACCAATAATTCGGCATAATGATATTGAAGAAATAATATTATTTTCGAATAAAATAACATCCCTTACCGCGGAAAGACATTACTTCTAACTGGAATACTGGATATAGGCTATAACTTGAACTTTCACCGTATAGAAATACTCAAAGTATACTCAAAATACTCACAAGAATACGCTCGATAATATAGAGAGAAAACTTGGTTTACGGTGTGATTTTCAATTCTAACCTAAGCACCTATTTATAGGAAATTGCTTAGAACACCAAAGCGTAAAATTTATTATAATAATAATATATATAAAAATTTTCTACGCCCATTCTTAGAATTTGAAAATCTGAATACAAACCACATGCTCCCTTCTAGAAGAAGTAAAAAAAAAACGTTTTTCATAAAATAAATAATTAAAACTTCCAAAAATCAATTATTTCGGAACTCCGGAACTTCAATAATTCACAATAAATAGCCCTTTTGTCAGAAAATTCGAATCTAGCAAGTTTTTATAGGAAATTCAATTCTCTACAACTTTGCAGAAGAAAGTTTTTCCAAATTCCAAATAGAAATTTCGTCAAATCCACAAACGAGTGATTTTAGAAATTATAATCAAATTTCAAATAATAAATGGGGTCCCATCAGAGCATGTTTAACATGTTTTAAACATTTATTGCAACAAAAAATACTCTTTCTCCTCGTATACTCATATATCCCACATGCATTGTAAAAATATCACCATTATTATATTATTAAAATATAATAATATATTTAAATGAATTATTTTATCGAGAAAAAGATAAAATATTAATTTTCAACAATTGTCACATTAAAAATTTTCTCCATCTATATCAACATAAAATCAATATTTTCCTCATCATATAAATCAATAATTAATTATTCACAAATAATATTACGTAATCACATTATTGTGACAACCGTGCGTTCAAGGAAAGAGGGGGCTTTCAATAAGAATTTCTCCTTCTTCATGGCGCAATTAGGTGACCAAACCTCTCCTTAGATGAGAACTTTCTAGACATTGCCAATAATGTTATCTAATAATATTATTAGGATAATATGAATTATTGCTTCGATAAAGAAAAATATGTGTAATGACAATTATTGAAACAACAATGAAGAATATAAAATATCAACATGACAATTATTGAATCAATAAAATAAAACAACTGAAAAGTAATTACGTAACCATTATTGAGTAGTGCCTTCTTACGTAAGAGTCAATAATTGGTGTAATACCGCAGTATCTACCGCAACAACGCCATTCATTGTGTTTTAACCACCCGGGTATTCCAACAAAATAAATAGCAGTAACAACTACGCCGTTATTTTTTAAACAACTTATATTTTCGTTTTCTTCCTCCAATCGCTTTTTGTTATAGGGGCCCCACACATGATCGCTAACGTGTCATCTGAATATTCCTAGGCGATTACGAATATTCCACGACCAAACGAATATTCCTAAACAACAATGAATATTTTATAACCACTTGCTTATTTTGAAATTTTTGCGTATTTTACCCATAACTATCTACATTAATCACATCAACCCTTACTATTTCAAAATAATAATTAGAGGAAATTAAATTTCATTTATTAATTATTTGGGGTCTTACAAACAATGATCGGATAATTTAAGAACTTGTATGAATATGAATAATTGGATACATAATCAATAACAATAGAGTTAATAATCTGGCATAGTATTATGATTCTGAAACTTTCTTACTCATGTCCATTGCATAAAGGAAATGCAAAGGTAAGATACTTGCACAATATAAAGAATAGTTCAGATACTTGTCTGAGCTGCTTCTTACAATAATGCAACTTAGTTTTATCTTTTATACCGAAACCTAGCATTAATAAGATCATTCGTTCAATTAAAATAATGTATCATAACACATAGTACTGCTATTTGCAGTCAGCACATAACCTAATCACATTGTCACATATTTTAACAGTTATTGGTTCACAAACAAACACTTATTGAGTCCAATTATATAAGTCTAGATCAATTTCTAAAATATTTCGGTATATCGACGGCTTTATCGGGTAATTATTGAGTCTAAAACTCTATTCTGTAGTTCAATAACTGAAAATATCAGTCTTATTATTTTTAATTGACTTATAATAATTTTAATTTATTATTATAATTTATCATAATTTTTCAAACACTGGAATCATAATCAAATTATTTAAATATTAAATAATTCTATTATCATGAATATTTAATTAATATTAAATTATTAATGAAACCATTGCCAAAATATTAAAGTTATTTATAATAACTCAAAATATTTTTAAAGTATTAATATTACCCTTAAATGATTTTAAAACATTTAAAATGTAAGACCCCAACTTTTTTTTAATAAAGATGATTTTTCTATAAATATCATTTTTGAATATTATGGAATGAATTTGATATAATGTTATAGTTGTGGGTAATATTTATAAATTTTATAAAATACATAAGTTGTTATATAATATTCGATTGGTTAGGGAATATTCGTTTTTAACGGGGAATATTCATAACAAAGCACAATCATTAGTGGACCCCACAATGTAATTAATGCTTGGGATTGAGAAAACGACAAAAATATTTTATGAAAATAACGGCGGAAGTTTTCTGAGTTAACTGTTGAAACACACGGTGTTAAAAGTACGATGAATACGTGTGGTTGCATAGTATACATACGGTATTAATTATTGATGCTTACGTTAGAAGTCACTTTCAGTTGTATTCAATTATTATCGATATTTTATATATTGAGATGACAGAGTTATTAATATTATTATTTGCAATATTAACGATGTCTAGAAGTTATGCCAAGGAGAGGTTTGGTCACCTAATTTAGCGCTTGATGGGAGAAATCCTTCTTTGAAAGCCCCTCTTTCCTGGAAGGAGCGATTGAGTCGATTAATAGTATGAATTATAATAATGATGATGAGTTTTGTTTTATTAGTATTATTAATGTAATAAAAGCAGAAAAACTTTTTATATAAAACAAAATACTTTTATAAAGTTATTCGTTTTATTAGTCTATAAATAGAATATATAATATTCTATTATGCATAGTTTTTGCATAGTAAAATCTTTTTTATATAAAGCAGAATACTTTTATAAAGTTATTTGTTTTATTAGACAATAATTAGAATATATTATATTTTATTATACATAGTGTTGCATAGTGCTGCATAGTGTTTTGCATAGTAAAATCTTTTTATATAAAAGCAGAATACTTTTTATAAAGTTATTTGTATTATTAGATTTTAATATATATATATATATATATATATATATATATATATATATATATATAGAATATATTATATTTTATTGCATAGTGCAAAGATAGTATCCTTTCTATTTTCCTATAAATAGGATGCTTAGTTAGAATTGAAAACCACACGGAAGTTGAGGAGAATTCTTCATAATCTTGAGCGTATTTCTTTAGAGTTTTAAGAAGCTTTTGGCGTAGTGCAAGTTTTCTTCAAGAATATCCTCGCCTACCAAATTGAATACTCTTCTTTTACGGTAAGGGATATTATTTGTTGTACTCGTAAGGGGTATTATTTCTTTCTTATTCATGAAGAAGAACTTACATTATTCCATTCTTTATTATTCATTTGAATAACTTTGTATCACGCTGCTACCCTATACTTGGTGAAATTCTTACATTATTCCATTCTTTATAATTATGTTGGAATAACTTCATCTATCTGCACCGCATACATGGTGAAATTCTTCCGTTATTCCATTCTTTATCATTATGTTGGAATAACTTTGTCATGGGTCACAATCTACCGCATATATGGTGAAATTCTTTTATTATTCTATTTTTATTATTACGTTGGAACATCTTATCTGTATGCGTTTCGCATGACTGGTTCCGATTATTTATTATTCTCGTTGGAATATCACATGCGTGCATTTACACATGACTTGGTTACATTGTTTATTATTACATTTGGAATATCACATGCTGCGCTTACGCATGACTGGTTCTATTATTTATTATTTTGTTGGAATATCACGTGCATGCGTTTACATGACTGGTTCGTTATTTATTATTACATTGGAATAACCGTCTGTGCGGTCTATCGCATGCTTGGTGATTTCTTTTGTTATTCCATTCTTTATTAGACTCATTTGGTTAAATTTTTGACTTCTATACTCCATGAAATTAGTGGAATATCCTTGATATTTGCGCTTCATCCAGTATCTTTTCATGGAAATATTCTTCTGAGCATTCTTGAGTTTTACTCTACAAAGAAGTATCATGTTGACAATTTGGACGTTATTGGTTCCTGGATAAATTAATTCTTGAACTTATTTTATTGAATTCTTATATCATTGTAGGGTCTATAGGGTCTGAAATTCATTGTCAGACAACTTTTTTAACTTTTTCCAGATTTTCAAAAACTTCAAATCTAAGCCTCTAGATGTTATGGATCTAATATCTAGCAACCTAGATCATCATTATATTACTACATGTTTAACACAAAAAAAACTAACATCTAACATTTTGATCAAGATCATATTATAAATTAGGTTTTATACCTTTTTATGAACAAGTTCTTGATTCTATGATTATGATCTGCTAGAGGAGATGGTGGGGCTTGTTTCTGAGACTACTATAGCAATATATTTTGGAGGTTTTTGAGAGAGAGAGTCAAGTTTGAGCATTGGAAAAAAAATGAACATGAATATGCACTTTCTCTCTCCAATTCTACTTATGTGATGTAGATGCAATGTATGCATCTGAATATGGTTGTTGTGCTGGAGATTAGTAGGCTCATAGCTTAGACTAGGGGGGCTTGCCAAGATCATGCTAGATTTTCTAGCAATACTTCACCAAATGGGATAAAAAGGATATAAATGGTAATTTGGTTATCAATTTTAATGGTATTCTTGTCTATGGTACTTGAATCTAGGGCTTAATCACTAGATTTTAAACCTTAGAGTTTCTCAATTAATTTCTAGGGTTTGAAAAATTAGAATTAAAGTGTAATAAAATTTTAATTAAAACACACTAGTTAAAATTAGGGTTTTTTAATAAAAAATTATGGTTTAAATAATTAGGGTTCCTTAATATCATTAGGGTTCCCAAATTAATAATTCAATTTACTAAAATAATAATTAGGGTTTCTAATTTTAGCAATTAGGGTTCCTAATTAGCAAATTAGAGTTTTCTAATATTAATTAGGGTTTTTCCTAATTAACAGAAATTTTATAATATGCAACATAATTCATATAACACAGTTTCTGATCGATCTTGAACTCCAATTTTGAGTTTTCAGTTATGGTTTATGACAGTAATATTAGGGTTTGTCGTGATACACCATAATTGCATGACCATTATCAATCTACACACATATCTTGTATATATTTATAATACTTTGAAAAATAATATCATATTTAATATAATATTATTATTCTCATTCATTGCTCAAAATCCAAATTAGGGTTTGGATTCCATATCTCGATTTATCTTTCATAATTAACATTATTAATTAAGTTAAAATAATTGACTTAATAAATCTGAAAAAAATTCATTTAACAAGATAGTAATTATAATAATCCCAATAATCATTTTATATATTATTTAAATAATACAAAATCATATTTTCATGGAAAATAAATAATAAAAATATTTCTACTATAAAATTAATTATTATAAGAATATACTTTATAATGATCAATAATTCTAACATAGAACTATTTGAAATTATTCATGTAATAAATTAATTTTATTTATCACATATATACATAAACATTACTTGGCACATATTCCTATCTTTAAAATAATTAAAAAATTTATATGCAAAATTTCTCATTTATTTATATAGAAAATATTGGGTTATTACAGTTCCCTTGAATTCTGGCTGTCCTACCGCCTTAAAGTCTTTGAAGTTAGCCAATCTATCTGCTGGCTGAATTCTCGCTCTTGCTGCTGGAGCTCTATTTCCCATAGCTTGGGCTAGTATATCCACAAAAATCTGCATCGGGTCAGCTTGACCTCCTTCATTATTCACTGACTGTTCTTCTCTTTGATTTCGTTTCTGTCATCTAGACTGCATGATCTGATTTAAATAAAAATCTTACATTAATTCTCTTTCTCTACACAAATTATTAACACAATAAGAATTTAACATAATGTTCTCATATAATCACATTTTGTTCAAATAGCACATAATACATTTAGTACTTAACACATATTACTATCCTATTTTAAATAAATTTTAGGATTAACCCACACAACTTTACACAAAAAGTTGCAATTCTCCATTCACACATAGCTATTCCTAGTTCGTCAAACTTACCACACTTATGAGTTCAGGAACTTGCCACAATTATATGAGTGTATGAACTTATCCGAGTCAGACATTTGGTGTCCATTCGCTGAGGGGTTCAAAACAGTTCATATAATTATGAGTCATGAACTTACCATAAGTATGAGTTTTAAGAACTCACAAATTAATCTTATATTCATATAGAAAATAAAGATTTCATTCATACAAACATACATATTTACATATGTTCACACATCATTCTCGATATTACAACCATTAATATCATACCATAGAACCAAAAGATACCACTGCTTATGACTAGGTTATCTACCATCCACTCCCTTCACCAGTCTTCTTTTTGGGACACTTGTTGAATTCGTGACCCGTTATCCCACATGAAAAACACTTTTGCATATTCAGCTTAGGACAATTCAGGGAAATGTGTCCTTTCTGCTTATAGTTAAAACACATGTTCTTCCACATCATGCATTCTCCCACGTGAGTCTTTCCACACTTGCTACAGACTTGCTTCTTATTCGGGTTTGAATTTTCAGAACTATCACTGTCGTGATCCCTCTTTCTCTTATTCTTGTCCTTCTGCTTAACTGTTCCCTCCGAAGATCCACCACCTTCAGTCTTCATCCTTTCCACTTGCGCCTTCAACTCGTTTCGTTCTTCGGTCATTTCGCGTAACGCCCTTTTTGTCTTCCACAACTCCTCTAAGAGAAAAACTTTACTCCAGAGTTCTTGTACTTCTGCAGATACTTGATCTTTCTCTCTAACTTTGGTCTTATTCCCTTTCTCCACCTTAGCTTCTTCGAACTCTGCCTCCTCATCACCACTCAGATATATCTCGAAATAATCATCATGATCACTCCCGAGATTGATCATAGGTTCATCTTTTTCCACCTCTTCTACTAACTCATCTTACGCTGGCACCTCGGCTACTGGCACTGGTGCAACAGCCGCTGGCATCTAGGTACTCATTTCATCTTCTCCTGATATCCTACAGTCAGTTAAACAACTTGATTAGTAATTTACCAATACAAAATTCTCACACTATGTGTCAACTTGTCTCACTATCGATACGCTTCGGTAGTCCCTCACTTATTACTCTAAATGAGTATTCTCTATCTCGCTTATGGTTATAATCCTAGGGTTTCCCCCCACTTAAGGTTTATAACCTACAACTTTGATACCAACCTGTGACACCCCCAAATCCGGGTTACCTGACCCCCGAGTTTGGTGCTCACGATCCATAATATAATTATCATTTAACTACCTATTCATTGATGAATAGAATATTATACCACATTAACTGATATAGTTAATACATTCGTCCCAGGTTATCTAACCTTAACATTACAAACTTACCCTTTAGATATACAAAAAGGGTTTACAAATATAACATAATAATAATTGGTCATTATAGCTACGCTATCACTATGCCTTTGCCTTTGTCCTTCACAGTACCTCCTGCCACTTCGGCCCTAGCTGAAAAGTTTTATTTAGCAAGGGTGAGCAAAAAATTTGTCCCGCAAGTTAAGACATACAATGAATGTATAAGAATTAAAAATAACAAACTATCTATTTTGATAGAATGACACCAAAGTTCGGATAAGTTTGAAATAGCTGAACAGTTTGATCTTTGCTAACCAATCTTCTCGCAATCTATGCAACACAATAGTTCAATAATGAAAGGGTACAACACTTTCAAAGTTTCTACGATATTCGATTGAATAACAATTTAGAAGTATTCTTCAAAGTTTAAGCTGAATGATCTCAAATGATCTTGAAATTATCTTCTCGAGTAACTACTAAAGATTTACTTTGATATACCGAAATGAAAGTATGGAAATATTTTCCAGAGTTTATATTGAGTGATCACAAAGGATCTTGAACTTCTCTTCTCGAGTAACTATCAAAGATATACTTTGATATACCCAGGTGTATCAAATAACCATAAATATTAAGTCATACCCCTCTAAAAGTACTTAGAGCGGGCAACTCCTTGTACCCTATATTATGCATAATACTTACACGCGCGCAAAGGCCGAATATACGACCAAAAATGTTCCCTTTGTATAAAAGGTTGTTCTTCTCAGTCTTATAATCAGAGTTTGATTTATAACAACGAAATACAATGATTTCAATATCTAATCACTTTCTCGATCTAGTCAAAATAATTGGCATCGATCTGTCAATAATAATTAAATTCTCTTATCGAACCTATCAAGTTCTAATAATTGTTCGTCTAGCCAGAATAATTAGATAAGACATATTTCAACACAATTTCACAATAGACAGGAATTATCTGTACTATCAATAATAGCTTCTATGGATATAAATATCCAACAATAGTTATTCTCTAAGTATATTTTCAGAATCACTAATTCAGTTTGAATTAATAAATATGAACTAACTGCGAATAATCAACAATAATTCCCAGACGTGGTCTAATCAACAATAATTAACCACCATTATAATTGAACAAATATAACACAAGGTTGAGTTAAGGAAACTTGCCTTTCTCGTTGATTACTTCTACACAATATACTTATTTGCGTTTCAAAGACCTATAACCAATAATATCGGTCTCACAAATAGCACAATAATTTATAACACGTAGCACTGTAATTTACAGTCAATGCTTCTCCTAGACACATTACCACATAGTCACATCAGTGTTTATAACTTATCTAAACACTCATCAAGTCTAACTAGATCGGTCTAGTTGGATTTCGGTCTATTCTCGGTGTACTGATCACCCTATCCGACAATTAACACACTTATTGTACACTAAACTTGGTCTCAAAGCTTCAATATTATTTTAGATAAATCAAATATCATTTATAATATTTTTCGGAAGCTTTTAATAATTTTCTAACAATTATTATAATTTATAATAATTTTTCAAACACCGAAATCATTTTTAAATGATTTAAATACTGTTTAATTTCATCATCATTAATATTTAATAATATTAAAATATTAATGATATATTTGTCAAAATATTAAATTTATTAATAATAACTTAAAATATTTTTAAATCACCAATATTCTATTTAAATAATTTTTAAAATAATTAAAATCATTTTTAAACCATCACCATTAATATTTAAATATTAATGAAATTCTTATCAAAATATTAAAAGTCATTAATTATAACTTAAAATATTTTTAAATCATTTTTCTTATTTTAAATAATTTTTAAATCAATAAAATCATTTTTAATTCATTTATTTAATATAATAATTAAATAAATCTAATATCATTAATATTAATTTATTAATGAAAATTCTCCAAAAATATTAAAAGTTACATTTTATAACTCAAAATATTTTTAAACACTTTATTCTTATTTAAAATGATTTTTATAATATTAAAATCATTTTCTCTAATTTATTTAATATACTAATTAAATAAATTAAATATCATTATTATTCAAATAATTATAATTATTAATGAAAAATATCCCAAATTCTCAAATATTATTTTTCATAATTTAAAATAATTTTTAAAATCATTTTGGTAATTTTAGAATTTATTTTCTATTTTTAATCATTTTCTAGAAATTAGGAAAATAAAATATTATAAACCGTCGCTATATAGGCTATAAATACACTTTCAAATCGCTCATTTTGGTGTTCTTGAGCTCAAGAACACCGATAGTTCAATTATGAACATGCCTAGTTTGACCAACGATTAATTCTCATTCCATACATGTTCTGGGCTGTTTAAGCGTTGATCGTGTAGTAGTTTATGTAACACTACAATTATCAATCATCAACTCGGTCATACAACATCATATCATGAAGATCTAGGCTCTTCAACATCTTGTCAGATAGCGTTCTCGGGTTTTCGGGTAACCCGGAAAACCTAGGCAGCTTCGAGTGCCTCCACTTTCTAACTCAATTATCTTAGTGTTCGGTCATTATTCATGTTGTTTAATGGTTCAAACATATAGCTCTCATGTCAAGGAACATAAATACAACAATGATCGGTGCAACAACATCAAAATCACCAAATACAGCCCGGTCAAAGGCTGTCAGAAAGTGTGTTCATCAAGTTTCTGGGTTTTCCTGAAATGCTAAGTCATGGTCGAATGGCCTACTTTGACCACCACTACACTCGATCACATTGATTCTTTAAACGATCTAAAGCCATGGATATAAAGTACACATGATAGATTACAAACTGGTTACAACAACATCATCATAACACTTAACAACTGACAGATCAAGGCCTTTCAAAGTCTTGTCAGACGTTGGTTTAGGATTTCTGGATTACCCAGAAATCAATTGGTCATACCCGGTCAACGGGTTTTGACCAAGAATAACATGAAATCTAGACATGTAATGGCTGTGATTCCACTTTCAGATTCAAGACCTCATGACAAACTACAGATTTAACACTTAAAACATCAAAAATCATAAACATATAAAGATCTACGGCCACTGATATTTGGTTGTCAGACCACTTGAATGCTCAAGAACAGTTTTGAAAAAATTCCCTTTTTACCCACTTTGATGTTATAGATCTATGATGGATCATCATCATATCATCACCATAAAACATCCATAGCACAAATTCTAAACACATAAACACAAATTTTTCTAACTAAGCATACAAGATCAAAGTAGGTTTAGGGTTTATACCACTCTTGTTCCACTCTTTGATCTTAATCTCCTTAACTTATTTTTTGTGTTCAAAGGGGTTATCTAGTGACTGAATCACTTTAGATTTTCGGAGGTTTGGGAGAGAGAAAGAGTTGTTGAGAGCTTGGGTGTAAATGAGCAACTTTGTGGAATTTTTCTCTCTTTATTCTCTAATATTTAGATACAATGAATGTAATAAATGCAAGGTGGCATTCTAGACCAGCCTATGGCTGAGATATAAGTCAAAAGGCAAGCTTTAGTTGGTGAACAACTACAAAGTTGGCAAGATTTGCAAGTTAGCTCATTAAAGAATATAAAAAGGGTAATTTGGTCATTCTCCTTGAGATTTTAATGGCATACTAAACTTTTATCCAAACCCTTAGGGTTTAACCCTAAGGTTCTAAACCCTTAGGTTTTACAAATTTTAGTTTCTAAATTTTCTAATTAGGGTTTTAAAATAGAAAATTAAGATAACAAAAAATATAATTATTAGTAATTTATTAATTCTAATATATAAAGTTTAATAATCACATTAGGGCTTGCTAATTAAGATTAGGGTTTCCTAATTAGGGTTTAGGATTCCCGAATTTAAAATTAGGGTTTTTGGCATTCGTTTAGGGTTCCTAACTGTATGTTAGGGTTTCTAAACTTGAGATTAAGGTTTCTAATCCCTTATTAGGGTTTACTAATTTAAAACCCTATCCCATCAATCATTGATCAATAACTCTATACAAGATAAACTGCACACTCATCAACACAATTATTAAAATTGTATTTTCTACCAAATCCCTATCCAAACTTAGGGTTAGGGTTTTAAATTCTCAATTAAGCACAACTCTACTCTTATTTCTCAGTCAATACACAAATTGACTAATTCTCAAAACTCATATCACCGATACACAGCACAATATTGATAATCAATATCAATATTAAAAATAAAAAAAATTTATTCGTAAAAATTCGGATTATTCGAAATCCCGGGTTATTACATTCTCCCGTCCTTATAAGGATACCATCCTCGGAATCACCGCTTTCTTATACCCTACAATATTTTAAAGTTGTATCATCAATTCATTCTTATTAACACAATATTAATTTGTGTCATATATTCTAAATGTGACTTGGATCTATAAAAGAAAACAATAACCAGCGATATCTAACCAATATTACTCGCGTAATTAAGTATTAAGCGAAATAGTACCTGTTGCCACCTCCTGAGCAGCTACTGCATCTTGCGCCATCATGTTGAATATACAGGTCGTTGATCTTCCTGGCTGTACAGGTCCTTGAATCTCCAAGGCGCTACCGGGTCCCTTGTTGACACTTTTCTTCTCCACATTTCTCTTTGGACAGTTCTGAGACATATGATTAGTTGATCCACACGCAAAATAACATTGTATCTTCTTCGGACTGGGACAATTGGGTGACATGTGTCCCTCTTTCCCGCAGTTATAGCAAACTCCCTTCTTCTTCAGACAAACTCTAGAATGATTCTTCCCACAAGTCACACATGGCTCCCTCCCTTTCCTTTTCTCATCTATCTTGTTACCCGATTGGGTATTCTCACTCCACTTTCTCTTGTTTCGATTACTACCACCACTGCTTCCTCCATCATTTTTCTTTTTCTTCTTCTCTTGATGAAATAGAAATACAGCTTCACTCCCTCCTTCAGCAATTATTGCTTTCTCCAACAAAGCCGCGAACGTATTTATCTGCAATACGGCTACTTTATTGTATATACCTGGCTTCAACCCATTCTCAAACCTTGTCACCTTTTCAGAATTTCAGATCCACCGATGAGGTGCAAATCCGCTAATTCATTGAATTTAGCAAAGATATTCGTATAATCGACATGTTCTCCGCTTCAGCCCAAAAACTTAACTTCCATCCGAGCTCAGATACTCGATTTAAAAGTAGTTCTCAAAGAACAATTCCTTGAATCTTGTCCACTATACCACTGTTGTACCAGCTCTCACCGATTAGTCTCCCACCAAGAATTGGCTTCTCCTTTCATCGAGTATGTTGCAAAAGTCGCAAAAGCTCTTCTTCGCCACTTGCTCAATAATGAATGTTTTTTCCATCTCCTTCACCCAAGTTTGGGCTTCAATCGATCCGTGGTTCCTTTGAATTCGCCGTGGCCCCTACCGCTTTAAAGTCTTTGAAGTTAGCCAATCTATCACCGGCCGATTTCTTCGCTCTTGTCATTGGAGCTCTATTTCCCATAGCTTGGGCTAGCATATCCATAAATTTCGTGCATCGAGTCCATTCGACCACCTTCATTATTCATCGATCGTTTTCTCTTTGATTTCGATTACGTTGCCTAGGCGGCATGATCCGATTTAAATAAAAATCTTACATTAATTCTCTTTTCTACACAAATTCTTAACACAATAAGAATTCAACATATATGTTCTCATATAATCGCATATTTATTCAAATAAGACATAGTACATTTAGTACTTAACACATATTATTATCCCATTTTAAATAAATTTTAGGATTAACCCACACAACTTTACACAAAAGTTGCAATTTCCAACTTTACACAAAATTCATTCACATAGCTATTCCTAGTTCATCAAACTTACCACACTTATGAGTTCAGAACTTGCCATAATTATATGAGTGTATGAACTTATCCTAGTCAGACCTTTGGATTCCATTCGCTAAGGGGTTCAAAACATTTCATATAATTATGAGTCATGAACTTACTATAAGTATGAGTTTTAAGAACTCACAAATTAATCTTATATTCATATAGAAAATAAAGATTTCATTCATATAAACATATATATTTACATATGTTCACACATCATTCTCGATATTACAACCATTAATATCATAACCATACTACCAAAAGATACTACCGCTTATATCTAGGTTGTCTCACCGTCCACTCCCTTCACCAGCCTTTCTTTCCGGGACACTTGTTGAATCCGCGGACCCGTTCTCCCACATGAAAAACACTTCCTCATATTAGGCTTAGGATAATGTAGGAAATATGTCCTTCCCGCTTATAATTGAAACACACGTTCTTCCACATCATGCATTCTCCCACGTGAGTCTTTCCACACTTATTACAGACTTGCTTCTTCTTGAGTTTGAATTTTTAGAATTATCACCGTCGTGATCCTCTTTCTCTTATTCTTGCCTTTCTCGCTTGATTGTTCCTCCAACGATCCACCACCTTCGCCTTCATCCTTTCCATTGCAGCCTTCAACTCATTTCATTCTTCGATCATTTCAGAACGCCCATTCTGCCTTCCACAACTCCTCTAAGAGAAAAACTTTACTCCGAGAGTTCTTGTACTTCGCAGATACTTGATCTTTTTCTCTAACTTTGGTCTTATTCCTTTCTCCACCTTAGCTTCTTTTGACTCGCCTCCTCATCACCACTCGTGATACATCTCGGGATAATCATCATGATCACTCCCGAGATTGAACCATGGGTTCATCTTTCCCACTTCTTCAATCGAACTCGTCTTGCTCATGTTTGGCACCTCACCATCGCATCGGTGCAAAACACCCGGCATCTTCGTACTCATTTCATCTTCTCCTAACATCCTATAGTCAGTTAAACAACTTGATTAGTACTTTACCAGTACAAAATTCTCACACTATTTGTCAACCTATCTCACTATCGATACGCTTCGGTAGTCCCTCACTTAGTACTCTAAATGAGTATTCTCTATCTCGCTTATGGTTATAATCCTAGGGTTTCCCCCCACTTAAGGTTTATAACATACAGCTTTGATACCAACCTGTGACACCCCCAAATCCGGGTTACCTGACCCCCGAGTTTGGTGCTCACGATCCACAATATAATTATCATTTAACTACCCATTCATTGATGAATAGAATATTATACCACATTAACTGATATAGTTAATACATTCATCCCAGGTTATCTAACCTTAACATTACAAACTTACCCTTTAGATATACAAAAAGGGTTTACAAATATAACATAATAATTATGTTCATTATAACTACGCTATCACTATGACTTTGCCTTTGTCCTTCACAGCACCTCCTGCCACTTCGTCCCTAGCTAAAAAGTTTTGTTTAGCAAGGGTGAGCAACAAATTTGCCCCGCAAGTAAAGACATAAAATGAATGTATAAGAATTAAGAATAATAGACTATCTATTTTGATAGAATGACACCAAAGTTCAGAGAACTTTGAAATAGCTGAACAGTTTGATCTTTGCTAACCAATCTTCTCGTAATCTATGCAACACAATAGTTAAATAATGAAAGGGTACAACACTTTCAAAGTTTCAACAATATTCGATTGAATAACAATTTAGAAGTATTCTTCAAAGTTTAAGCTGAATGATCTCAAATGATCTTGAAATTATCTTCTCGAGTAACTACTAAAGATTTACTTTGATATACCCAAATGACAGTATGGAAATATTTTTCAGAGTTTATGTTGAGTGATCACAAAGGATCTTGAACTTCTCTTCTCGAGTAACTATCAAAGATATACTTTGATATACTCAGGTGTATCAAATAACCATAAAGATTAAGCATACCCCTCTGCAAGTACTTAGAGCGGCCAACTCCTTGTACCCTATATTATGCATAATACTTACACACGTGCAAAGGCCGAATATAGGACCAAAAATGTTCCCTTTGTATAAAAAGGTTGTTCTTCTTAGTCTTATAATCAGAGTTTGATTTATAACAACGAAATACAATGATTTCAATATCTAATCACTTTCTCGATCTAGCCGAAATAATTGGCATCGATCTGTCAATAATAATTGAATTCTCTTATCGAACTTATCAAGTTCTAACAATTGTTCGTTTAGCCAGAATAATTAGCTAAGACATATTTCAACACAATTTCACAATAGACAAGAATTATCTGTACTGTTAATAATAGCTTCAATGGATATAAATATCCAACAACAGTTATTCTCTAAGTATATTTTCAAAATCACTAATTCAGTTTGAATTAATAAATATGCACTAACTGCAAATAATCAACAATAATTCTCAGACGTGGTCTAATCAACAATAATTAACCACCATTATAATTGAACAACTATAACACAAGGTTGAGTTAAGAAAACTTGCCTTTCTTGTTGATTACTGCTACAGAATATACTTATCTGTGTTTGAAAGACCTATAACCAATAATATCGGTCTCACAATTAGCACAATAATTTATAACACGTAGCACTATAATTTACAGTCAATACTTCTCCTAGACACATTACCACATAGTCATATCAATGTTTATAACTTATATAAACACTCATCAAGTCTAACTAGTTCTATTACGTTGGACTTTCGTCTATTCTCAGGTACTCTTCAATCACCCTATCCAAATAATTAACACATTTATTGTCAATTAAACTTGGTCTCAAAGCTTCAATATTATTTTAGATAAATCAAATATCATTAATAATATTTTTCTAAGCTTTAATAATTTTCTAACAATTATTATAATTTATAATAATTTTTCAAACACCAAAATCATTTTTAAATGATTTAAATAATATTTAATTTTATCATCATTAATATTTAATAATATTAAAATATTAATGATATATTTGTCAAAATATTAAAGTTATTAATATTAACTTAAAATATTTTAAATCACCAATATTCTATTTAAATGATTTTTAAAATAATTAAAATTATTTTTAAACCATCACCATTAATATTTAAATATTAATAAAATTCTTATCAAAATATTAAAAGTCATTAGTTATAACTTAAAATATTTTTAAATATTTTTCTTATTTTTAAATAATTTTTAGATCAATAAAATCATTTTTAATTCATTTATTTAATTTAATAATTAAATAAATATAATATCATTAATATTAATTAATTAATGAAAATTCTCCAAAAAATATCAAAATTTACATTTTATAACTCAAAATATTTTTAAACACTTTATTCTTATTTAAAGTGATTTTTATAATATTAAAATCATTTTTTTTCTAATTTATTTAATATACTAATTAAATAAATTAAATATAATTATTATTCAAATAATTATAATTATTAATGAAAAATATTTCAAATTCTCAAAAATTATTTTTCATAATTTAAAATAATTTTTAAAATAATTTTTGGTAATTTTTAGAATTTATTTTCTATTTTTAATCATTTTCTAGAAATTAGGAAAATAAAATAAATAAAAGCGTCAAGATTTATAGGCTATAGCGACGATGAATCGTCATTGTTGGTGTTCTTGAGCTCAAGAACACTGACAGTTCAGTTATGAACATGCCTAGTTTGACCACGATTTATTCTCATTCCATACAAGTTCTGGGCCTGTTTAAACGTTGATCGTGTAGTAGGTTTGCAACACTACAATTAACAATCATCAATTCAGTCATACAACATCATATCATGAAGTTCTAGGCTCTCAAAGATACTGTCAGAGTATTCTTGGGTGTTCTGGGTAACCTAGAAACCCAGGCAGTTTCGAGTGCCTCCTTTCTAGCTCAATAATCTAAGTGTTCTGGTCATTATTCATGTTGTTTAATTGTTCAAATGTAGAGCTCTCATGTCAAGGAACATAAATACAACAATAGATAAGTGCAACAACAACAAAATCACCAAATACGGCCGGTCAAAGGCTGTCAGAAAGTGTGTTCATCAAGTTTCTGGGTTTTCCAGAAACGCTAAGTCTTGGCCGAATGGCCTACTTTGACCACCTGCTACATTCGATCTGTTGATTCTTTACACGATCTAAAGCCACAAATATAAAGTACGCATGACAGACTACAAACTGGTTACAACAACATCATCATAACACTTAACAACTGACAGATCAAGGCCTTTCAAAGTCTTGTCAGACATTGGTTTAGGATTTCTGGGTTACCTAGAAATCGACTGGTCATCCGGGTTTTGACCAAGAATAACATGAAATGTAGACATGTAATGGTTGTGATTCCACTTTTAGATCCAAGAACTCATGACAAACTACATATTTAAAACTTAAAACATCAAAAAGCATAAACATATAAAGATCTACGACCACTGACATTTGGTTGTCAGACCACTTGAATGCTTAAGAACAGTTTTGAAAAAATTTCCCTTTTTGCCCACTTTGATGCTATGGATCTATGGTAGATCATCATAGATCACCATTAAACATCCAGGAGCAAGATTCTAAACACATAAACACATATTCTAACTAAGCATACACGATCAAAGTAGGTTTAGGGTTTATTCCTCTCTTGTTCCACTCTTTGATCTTGATCTCCTTAACTGATTTTTGGTGTTCAAAGGGGTTATCTAGTGACTGAATCACTTTAGATTTTCAGAGGTTTGGGAGAGAGAAAGAGTTTTTGAGAGCTTGCGTGTAAATGAGTAACTTTGTGGACTTTTTCTTTCTTTATTCTCTAATATTTAGATACAATGAATGTAATACATGCAAGGTTGCATTCTAGATCAACATATGGCTGAGATATAAGTCAAAAGGCTAGCTTTAGTTGGTGAACAACTACAAATTTGGCAAGATATGCAAGTTAGCTCATTAAAGAATATAAAAAGGGCAATTTGGTCATTCTCCTTGAGATTTTAATGGCATACTAGACTTTTATCCAAACCCTTAGAATTTAACCCTTAGGGTTTAACCCTAAGGATCTAACCCTTAGGTTTTATAAATTTTAGTTTCTAGAATTTTCTAATTAGGGTTTTAAAATAGAAAAGTAAGATTTCAAATATATAATTAGGGTTTCCTAATTATATTAGGGTTTTCCAATCATATTAAAGTTTAATAATCACATTAGGGCTTGCTAATTAAGATTAGGATTTCCTAATTAGGGTTTAAGATTCCTGAATTTAAAATTAGGGTTTTCCAACATTCGTTTAGGATTCCTAATCATGCGTTAGGGTTTCTAAACTTGAGATTAGGGTTTTAATCCCTTATTAGGGTTTACTAATTCCAAACCCTATCGGGTCAGTCATTGATCAATAACTGTACAAACGCGTACTCATCAACACAATTATTAAAACTGTATTTTCTACCAAATCCCTATCCGAACTTAGGGTTAGTGTTTTAAATTCTCAATTAAGCACAACTCTACTCTTATTTCTCAGTCAATACACAAATTGACTAATTGTCAATACTCGTATCACCGATTCACAACACAATATTGATAATCAAAATCAATATTAATTAAAAAAAATTATTCGTAAAAATTTGGATTATTCGAAATCCCGGGTTAATACATTCTCCCCTCCTTATAAGGATTCCGTCCTCGGAATCACCGCTTTCTTATACCCTACAATCTTTTAAAGTTGTATCATCAATTCATTCTTATAAACACAATATTAGTTTGTGTCATATATTCTAACATGTGACTTGGATCTATAAAAGAAAAAAATTACCAGCGATATCTAACCAATATTACTTGCGTAATTAAGTATTAAGAGAAATCGGTACCTGTTTCTACCTCACTCGTTTTAACAAGGAGGTACTTCAAGTATTAGAACCTGATGATAAAGTAACCATAATTGTCTTTTTGGGAGGCATCCACTCATCACGTTTTCTTTTCTCAGTGATGAAACGTCCACCAAAGAACATGACTGAGCTACTAGCAAAGGCTCAGAAATACATGAATGCTGAGGACGTCACAAGGGCCAGACGAGGTGAATCCTTCAGAGCAGGAGAGAAGAGAGAAGGTAGAGATATGGACGATAAGAGGGAGACTGATAGCAAATCAAGCAGGACAGAGAGGGTATCCGCCAAAGACAGACTCGGTCCTGCTCCTCAGAAAGATCAACGACCATTCACTCCCCTCAATGCCACCATCGAAAACATTCTCTTACAGATCCAGGATGACCCCACCATAAAGTGGCCAGCGAGGATGAAGTCTCCTCCAAACTGCAGGAACCCGAACAAGTACTGTCGTTTTCATCGCGACCATGGTCATGACACCGACGACTGCTATGAACTCAAGAAACAAATTGAAGATCTCATTCAACGTGGTCAACTACGCCAGTATATTGCTGGTAGAAGACAGGCACCGTCACCAACTCACAACCAGAAAGATCAAAATCCAGTTGGGGAGATTCACACCATCTCGAGAGGATTCGCAGGAGGGGGAGAGTCTCTATATGCCATGAAGGCACAATGTAACGCCCCGAAATCTGGTCTATCTTCACACCCGAATTCCGTACGTCACGAGTACAACATTCTTCCAAACATACATCATTATATACTGAAATATAATAACATACATTCTAAATTCTCAGGTTCTAAAACCTTATAACCTTTCTCATTACAAATAATGATAATTACATTATTCCTTTCATCTTACAAGAGTGACTTTTATCCGCCACCAAGGATATATAACAATTCATTAAACTAGTCTATAGTTTAATTTTCATCTTTCTACATTACAAGTCTTCACTTGATCTTTTCTCTCATTCACATTCTGAATGGCACTTCATCTGGATACCGTCAGCTTGATTCTTACAGAATCCTTAAGTTCTTCTAACATCATTCGATGAAAATGTTTTTATTTTAAGCAAGTGTGAGCATTCAATTGCCCAGCAAGTCATAACAGTTGAACATACAACTTCAAGAGTTTAACATTCCTTTGGAACTTCGATAACCGAACAAAGGTTATGAAGCAGCTTGAACAATAGGAATAATCTTGATTCCTATCATTTTAAAACATTAGTCACATTCACTTTGAAATACTTTCATTCTCAACTCTCTTTCATACACATTCTGTCTGGCTAGAATCAATAGCACAGACTCAATAATAACGGTTCATGTATAAACAGAACATTCTCATATTGAACAGTTCATATCATAGAACAGTTCATATCATAGAAACATCGAAGTGTTCACGTTGTGGTGCAAGGCCTCATATATTCTAACACCTTGTACAAATATCACACATTTTCACATAGACAAAACTTCTCAAGTTTAACATCTGAGAAGTTTAGAAACTAGCATTCATTTAAAATATGAATGAAGTTAGGAAACTTGCCTTATGCACAGCTACATCTTACACTGAACTGCTCATTCCAATCCCTATAACACATAAGGAAATAACACATACACCAATTAGTCATATACTTGACTTACACATTGGTTTACTTAACTTTACTTCTTAGGGTTGACATTGTTACAAACTAAGTTTACGCGACCAACTTCCTTTACCGGTTAACGGCTTCATGACATACGGAGATGTCTTACTCAAAACGTTCTTCATCTTTGATGATTTACATTCTTATCTTCTTCTTATAAATTCTATAGGACTCAGCACACATCGTGTCTCTGCTAGTAGTCCATATGGTACTCTGAGTGGTTTCCCACAAACAACCAATAAACAAGTTCCTGTCTCATCTACACTGCCCATAACAGTGAGTTAGATCGGTTTTCAGTTTTGTATATACCTTCGCTCTCTGAAGGAATTGTTTAGCCCGGCTCCCATATGTCAACCATCAAAGGTTACGATTGTATTACAACCTAACTTATCTTAACTTATCCGAACTATTAAACTATAATGTTCGTTATGTCAAATTATTATTCCTTATGGCTTTCTGGCAACTAAATACCATTCCTCAAGATTTATTCCTATCGTACAAGTCATACAGTCTTTTGTATACTTAGAACGATCATTCCATATTCATTCTATGCATTAATAGCGTTAACTATTTTACATTACCTTATTCTTATCTTACAATGTCCGATTCATTCGACACTGAATGTCTTCCAAGTTATAAACATTAACTCGGCTTATTTACGTTATACGTACTTGTCTTTAATTCAGCTTCTTCGTCGATCACAGGTTTAATCACTGATCTTCATTACTTTATGGTCAAACCATACACGGAGTGTAGGTCCTACCCGTTTAATATTCGCGTACACTTAACCTTCACGTCAGTTAAAGTGTTCAACACTTACATTTCATTCTAACATTCTCCTCCGACTCACATTCGGCTTCCATTAATCTTATTACCGTTCGCTACGGCTTTCTTGATAATTTATATCTTACTTACTACTTTCGTCAACGTCTAAGTCATACAACCAATGTATACTTAGAACGTTCACCCGACGTGAATACGATTCACGAGGATTTTTGTTCCCGGCTTTCTTAATAATGCCTATTTCGTATTTTTCCCCGAAAATATTTTTGTTCCCGGAAATTTTTTATTTCCGTCTTGAAAATTCTTACTCGTTCAATCTAGCTCGTAGCCAGAATCCTCCCGATTAATAATCATTCTAGGTTATAGAACGATTAATAAACACATAACACATAATATTATTAATAAAAATTCTTTTTTATTAATAACTAATTCTTTAAATCTTAATTTTTGGACAATCCGGATTTCTGGGTTGTCACATCCTTTCCCCCTTATAAAAATTTCGTCCTCAGAATTTCTTCAATCCATACCCATACCCGGGTCATCACATTCACTCCTTCTTCACAGAATTTCGCCCTCAAAATTTTAGCCTACCTTTCTTCTCAACTTCTCTTCAAAGAAGTTCTTATCTTTCAAACATTCTCTCACCTTCACAACTTATCAAGAATTATGAAGTAGAATGAACAACGAGGAATATAAGAATTCCTTTAAAACATTTCATACTTCTGCTGAGGGGTCAAGTTGACCATGAACTCTTAGTAGGTTCAACAACATTTCACCGTAAACCTTTCTTACACGGTCAGTTTATAATCACAAAGAAGGTAAACTACCTCTTTCATACGTAGGCGATCAACCCATTGTATAACCCCATTTCAGGGTATGTTCACCTCAGACTTAATCATTTGATTCCGCACAAAAACAATTTGGTTTGGCACAACTTCTTAAAGAAAGCTCGATTTCTTTTTAAACATAACATACCATTTGTCTAGCCGAATCAAATAGCATAGACCATACCAATAAATTGGATATCGACTTGAAACATTCGTCTAGTCAACTCAATTGACATCGACTACTTCTTTAAATTCTTTTGCAATACATCAAAATGTTTTATGACGTCATGATACCATACTTTTCACAGTACGTTAAGGACTTCGTCAGTTTATGATTTTGTCATTATACATCATACCATAGCGGATTGTTGATCCTAAGATCACATCCAACACTAGGTTCAATTGCATTAATAACTCCATCCTTTTACCATCCTTGCATCAAATGCATGGATGATATAAAATTCATTTTGATATTTCAAATCAATTTCTGTCTAGCCAAAACTATTAGCATAGACATACCAAGAATAGTTCTTTCAAAATCCATTGGTTCTAAAAGTTGAACCAACTCTTTCTTTTTCAAAATGCGCACATCAGCAAGATTTCAAGAAACTTCGAAATCTAACATAGCTAGATGACTTGGAATATCCTATTCTCCACCTTCCTTCATTGTCTTACTTGCGAAAATACTTAATCTTCTCTAGCACCTTCAATGCTAAGTCTACTGAAAATAACTCATTTCACTCTAAACATTCCTATACCTTAGTGCAGTCCATCAACTTACCACACATTATGAGTTCAGGAACTTTCCACAATAATATGAGTTTAAGAACTATCCCAGACAGACCATAGGCGTCCATTCGCTGAAAAGTTCAAAAACATACCATATAATTATGAGTCACGAACTTACCATAAGTATAAGTGTGACACCCCCAAAATAGGTCTACATCACCCATTCTGAGTTGTCAATACACGGTACAGAAACAACTACAACTTTATTATTACAATAGTAAAACTGTGAGTTTAAATACAGATATTTCCATCTAGACAATATCCACATACAAATAAATCCTCATCATAATTATTGATACATTATTTTACAACAATGGTGAGGACTACTAAACAACTCTCCCTAGAACTTTCATTCCATACCCCAGACTCACTTGCACTCGCTTATATTCTCGCCTCCCGAGAAGAAAAATGGAACAAAAAGAAAAAGGGTGAGCTAGACTAGCCTCATAAAAAGAATATTATGACTAAGATAATATACAACAAAATTATCGTTAGTCTTCAATGAGGAAAAATATAATAGAATACAATAGACAACAAGTTTTAAATCAATATTACGTAGATGAAATAATAATTCATTAGAAGAGTTAAGTAGAGAATGCAAACTACTATCTTCTATGTATGAATTTTAAAGTTCATAAATCTATTTTTTTTTATCCTGTAACATTAATCAATATATATCTGGGATCAAATATTCATCCTTGCACTACTGAGCCAAGGACATTCACCGATTAGTCATGTTCATCTAAACACTGTTCATCTTTGCACTACGGCCAAAGATATTCATCGAAATCATTCGTCTCTTTGCACTACGGGCCAAAGATATTCATCGTAAATCATTCATCTTTGCACTCTGGGCCAAAGATATTCATCATAAATCATTCATCTTTGCACTACTGGGCCAAAGATATTCAATAATATCATCATTTAAGGCGAGGGATGATGAAAATATTTTTTTAAAAGCGAATCCGGTGAAACAAAATGACAAGGATTAAGGATTAAGGATTAGTACTTTGTTTTATCCACGTCCAAAAATACCTCAAAAATAATCATAGTGGTGTAGAATTCAAGAATGATCAAAACATGGATACAATCAAAGCTAGTATCCTGATAGATATTTTGGGACGAATTTTTTTTTTTCGATGAATAGTCTTAGTATTCGTGAATAGTACCTTATCGTGAATAGTCGTATACGTGAATAGTAACTCAGAACACCAAAAGTCCCAAATTTGAAAAAAACTTCAGATCAATATTTCAGCATAATGATATTGAAGAAATAATATCATTACGAAAAAAAATAATATCCCTTACCTCGAAAGATCAGTACTTCTAACTGGAATACTGGATATAGGCTATATCTTGAACTTTCACCGTATAGCAATACTCAAAGTATACTCAAAATACTCACAAGAATACGCTCGATAATATAGAGAGAGAAAACTTCAGTTTCTGGTGTGATTTTCAATTCTAACCTAAGCACCTATTTATAGGAAATTGCTTAGAACACCAAAGCAGAAAATTTATTATAATAATAATATATATAAAAATTTTCTACGCCCATTCTTAGAATCTGAAAATCTGAATACAAACCACATGCTTCCTTCTAGAAGAAGTAAAAAAACGTTTTTCATAAAATAAATAATTAAAACTTCCAAAAATCAATTATTTCGGAGCTTCAGAACTTCAATAATTCACAATAAATAGCCCTTTTGTCAGAAAATTTGAATCTCGCGAGTTTTTATAGGAAATTCAATTCTCTACAACTTTACAGAAGAAAGTTTTTCCAAATTCCAAACAAAAATTGACCGAAATCCACAAACGGGTGATTCAGAAATTTATAATCAAATTTCGGTCGATAAATGGGGGTCCATGAGACATGTTTAACATGTTTTAAACATTTATTGAAACAAAAATACTCTTCCTCCTCGTATACTCACATATCCCACATTCGTTGTAAAAATATCACCATTATTATATTATTAAAATATAATATTATATATATTTAAATGAATTATTTTATCGAGAAAAAGATAAAATTTCAATTTTCAACAATTGTCACATTAAAATTTTCTCCATCTGTATCCACATAAAATCAATATTTTCCTCATCATATGAATCAATAATTAATTATTCACAAATAATATTACAGAATCACAATGATATTGAATGACAGGGCCGGTTCGGAAAGAGGGGGCTTTCAATAAGAATTTCTCCTTCTTGGCAGCAATTAGGTGACCAAACCTCTCCTTAGATGCAGAACTTTCTAGACATTGCCAATAATGTTATCTAATAATATTATTCAGATAATATGAATTATTGCTTCGATAATGAAAAAAATCTTGTGTAATGACAATTATTGAAACAACGGCTGACAATATAAAATATCAACGCGGCAATTATTGAATCAATAAAATAAAATCTTTGAGCATTAATTCTGTGTAACCATTATTGAGTAGTGCCTTCTTATTATGTAAAGTCAATAATTGGTGCAATACTGAGTGTCTACTCTGGTCAACAACGCGTAGACATCGTGTTTTAACCACCGTGTATTCCAACGATTGTCAGCCGGTAATAACTACGCCGTTATTTTTAAACAACTTATATTTGTCATTTTCTTCCTCCAATCGCTTTTTACGTTATGGGGCCCCACATGCATTTCGCTTGGGCGTCGTCATACGAATATTCCCGACAAAGATCTGAATATTCCACGACCAAACGAATATTCCCCGACAACAATGAATATTTTATAACCACTTGCTTATTTTGACATATTTGCGTATTTTACCCATAACTATCCACATTAATCACATCAACCCTTACTATTTCAAAATAATAATTAGAGGAAATTAAATTTCATTTATTAATTATTTGGGATCTTACAATAAGTTTTAAGAACTCGCACCTAATCTTATCGTTCTCTACCTATTAAGTATATACATGAGAAAAGATTCACTTTCTCATCATATACATCTTGATAGCGCGACCAATTTCAATGATTATCACTGTAATAAACGGAGTGGCTGTTACACCAAAGCATAAACCTCTACCCATACAAAGATTCATACTACTCAGCTATCACATGAGTCCTCAATTGAAATCTTACAACTCCTAACTTTCCCTTTACTTAATATGAATTTTCTTTAATTTGTATACTATCCTTTACAACTCAATCTGAGTTCTTCTTCCCGTACTACTTCGTAGTACCATTCATTCATAGCATTGGATATAAATCATTCATCGTTTAACAACTCATCTGTTACTACGATTTACTATGATCACGTGGTGATCTCCTTATCATTCTCTCTACGATTATAGTCTTAGGTACTCATACCTAAGATTTATAACCTATCAGCTTTGATACCAACCTGTAACGCCCCGAAATCCGGTCTATCTTCATACCCGGATTCCGTACGTAATGAGTACATCATTCTTCCAAATATACATCATTATATACTGAAATATAATAACATACATTCTAAATCCCCAGGTTCTAGAACCTTATAACCTTTCTCATTACAAATAATGATAATTACATTATTCCTTTTACAAGAGTGACTTTTATCCGCCACCAAGGATACATAACAATTCATTAAACTAGTCTATAGTTTAATTTTCATCTTTCTACATTACAAGTCTTCATTTGATCTTTTCGCTCATTCACATTCTGAATGACACTTCATCTGGATACTGTCAGCTTGATTCTTACAGAATCCTTAAGTTCTTCTAACATCGTTCGCTGAAAATATTTTTATTTTAAGCAAGTGTGAGGATTCAATTGCCCAGCAAGTCATAACAGTTGAACATACAACTTCAAGAGTTTAACATTCCTTAGGAACTTCGATAACCGAGCAAAGGTTATGAAGCAACTTGAACAATAGGAATAATCTTGATTCCTATCATTTTAAAACATTAGTCACATTCACTTTGAAATACTTTCATTCTCTACTCTCTTTAATACACATTCTGTCTGGCTAGAATTAATAACACAGACTCAACAATAACGGTTCATGAATAAATAAAACATTCTCATATTGAACAGTTCATATCATAGAACAGTTCATATCATAGAAACACCGAAGTGTTCACATTGTGGTGCAAGGCCTTATATATTCTAACACCTTGTACAAGTATCACACATTTGCACATAGACAAAACTTCTCAAGTTCAACATCTAAGAAGTTTAGAAACTAGCATTCATTTAAAATATAAATAAAGTTAGGAAACTTGCCTTACACTTGACTCGACTTACTGTACCGAATCGCTCATTCAATCCCTATAACATATAAGGAAATAACACATACACCAATTAGTCATATACTTGACTTATACATTGGTTTACTTAACTTTACTTCTTAGGGTTCACGTTCTTACAAACTAAGTTTACGCGACCAACTTCCTTTACCGGTTAACGGCTTCATGACATACGTAGATGTCTTACTCAAAACGTTCTTCATCTTTGATGATTTACATTCTTATCTTCTTCTTATAAATTCTCCAGGACTCAGCACACATTGTGTCTCTGCTAGTAGTCCATATGGTACTCTGAGTGGTTTCCCACAAACAACCAACAAACAAGTTCCCGTCTCATCTACACTGCCCATAATAGTGAGTTAGATCGGTTTCCAGTTTTGTATATACCTTCTCTCTCTGAAGGAATTGTTTAGCCCAGCTCCGATATGTCAACCATCAAAAGTTTCAATTGTACTACAACCTAACTTATCTTAACTTATCCGAACTATTAAACTATAATTTTCGTTAAGTTAAATTATTATTCCTTATGGCTTTCTGGCAACTAAATACCATTCCTAAGGATTTATTCCTATCGTACAAGTTATACAGTCTTTTGTATACTTAGAACGATCATTCCATATTCATTCTATGCATTAATAGCGTTAACTATTTTACATTACCTTATTCTTATCTTACAATGTCTGGTTCATTCGACACGGAATGTCTTCCAAGTTATAAACATTAACTCGGCTTATTTACATTATACGTACTTGTCTTTTTTTCAGCTTCTTCATCGATCACAGGTTTAATCACTGATCTTCATTACTTTATGGTCAAACCATACACGGAGTGTAGGTCCTACCCGTTTAATATTCGCGTACACTTAACCTTCACGTCGGTTAAAGTGTCCAACACTTACATTTCATTCTAACATTCTCCTCCGACTCACTTCGGCTTCCATTAATCTTATTACCGTTCGCTACGGCTTTCTTGATAATTCATATCTTACTTACTACTTTCATCAACGTCTAAGTCATACAACCAATGTATACTTAGAACGTTCACACGATGTGAATATGATTCATGAGGATCGTTTACGTATTCAACATTTACGCTGTTCATCCCTTAATCTCACATTCAACCTTTACTTAAGGTTTTAATCGCTTTCATTCATTACTCGCCACTTGAACCCCATGTTCATTATTCTTTCTTAATGTCGAAGCCATACAGATCATTGTATGCTAAGACCAATCGTTCATCGCAACAACATTGTGTTCACAGTGTCTATACGCTTTACATTCATCTCGCATTACTATAACATAACATCAAAATGTTATTCATTACCCTCGTCACTCAACGTCTAAGGAATCACAATCATAGCAATCCCTCACGTTCGTTATCGTGACTACGGTCCCCGGATATCTGTTCCGTAACCCGCGTTCACCTTCTTTTAATCTCGTTTAATCTTTTCGTTCAACCTTCATTAAAGGATTAATACACTTGATTAAGTGTTACATTAGTTGAATTACATGTTCATATTTGTTTCTTGCACATCCCCCGGTAATTGAGCAATAAAAATCTCATTAATGGGCATTGCCCTGCACCAGTGCTGCGGTGCCACTCTCTTCAATAAGAATCACGCTGTGGCGCGAGTTACCAGTGGCTGGCTCTCCGATGCAGCAGCTGCGCCGCCTACTTAGCAGCATGGTTGGCGTGGCGGCCAAGCCCTAATCTTAGAAAAATTCTCTAAGTGTTAACTTCATTTTGAGACGCTTACTTTCCGATCTCATAACTTCTTCGTTAAAACTCGGAATGAGGTCATTCCAAAGCCACTCTCTTCCTTATCTTACGTACTTCGATTACCCAGAGACAGAACTTTGTTCTGAATCAGTTAACATGCCATTCAATTGGCTTAATCTTCGCTCTTCATTCATTTCATATTTTTAACGTTCTTCGTTTGTTCATCCGTAATTCGGTCATCCGAACTCGGAATTCATTCATTCTTGAGTCCACGACTCACTTTTTATACGTTCTCTTACATTCTTATAAAACCCTACACGTTCGGGTTCATTTACAAACTTTCTAATTCTCGTTCTTCTTTTATGAAATTTTTGCCATAACTTCGTTATAGCTCCGTTTTAATCCGTTCTTCATGAACTTTTCTACCGTTCCTAACCAAGCAATACGCATCTAACTTAAACGCAATTGTTTTAAACTTGTCCATCAACAACAATTATCCTATGATAGTTTTAAATTTGTCCATCAACAACGTTCTTCGTGTTCTTCGTGTGTTCTTCGTGTTCTTCGTTCGTTCTTCATTTTTAATCATTATTTTGGATTACGATTTCACTTTTTCTTGGAATTTGATGTTATAGAACATCATTCCTTACTTATTTAACCTACTCATTCATAAGATTCATTCAGATCGCTCAAAATCCTTACGAATGTTATACTTCCTTAAGAAATTTATAAAATAAACTTCTAATTCTTATTTCTTAATTTTCTTATGATTTCAACCATATGAAATCATTTCTAATTGAATCTACTTCTTATCTTCATTAAGTTATGTTTTTGAACATATTAAACTTAAAGAAAATTAGAAGAAACTAGGGTTCGGATTACCGTTCTTCAATAATCTCCTTCCGTTGGACAAAGCGTGCACTCCGGCAATCTTTTCCTCTTCCTCTTCCTTTTCCTCTTGTTCTCCCATCCGAACTCTGTCTCTTTCTCTCTCAAGTGTTGGTTGAAATTTTCAATCAAACAAATGAGCTTAAGGCTTGTTTATATAGAAAACCAAGGCTAGGGGCATTTTAGTCATTTTTCACTCCCTAACCTCTTTACTATTCAAGGCTTAAGGACTAAGTTAACTTAGCCCTTAAGTTTTGTAGTTCCTTCTTTTGGGTTTTGTCCGACAGTTTTAAAAACTGCGATTCTCGGAATCCAAATATTTTTGGATATTTCGTCTTTCCTTTACCGATTAACTTTTATGTATTCTTTGGATTTCCAAAAAACTAAAAAACACTTTTTGGTGTCAAGCATGTTCCTTCACGTTTTCCCCTAACGTAGCTAAACGAATAAAAAGTACATAACAATACTTTTCGTCATTTTTATTTTGTTCGATTTTTACACGTTTTTTGAGAAAAACTTTTATCTGCTTACTTAACTTTTCACGACATATTATCATCAAATCTTTAGACGGAATGTCATTCTGACATACCAAACTCTCGGAATGACTTAGGTTATTTAAACCCTAACCCTTAGGTTTCATCGGGTGAATAGTGTTTATTTCGTATTTTTCCCCAGAAAATTTTTATTTTCGTCTTAAAAATTCTTACTCGTTCAATCTAACTCGTAGCCAGAATCCTCCCGATTAATAATCATTCTAGGTTATAGAACGATTAATAAACACATAGCACATAATATTATTAATAAAAATTCCTTTTTATTAATAACTAATTCTTTAAATCTTAATTTACGGACAACTGGATTTACGGGTTTCACACATGTGCAAGAAAATCAAGGCACCCAAGAGGGCGCCCATCAAGATCTTAGCGAAGTCATATCCTTCTCAGATGAGGATTTGAAGAGGATTCAGCACCCGCACGATGACCCTCTGGTGTTCACCATGACCGTGGTCAATTTTTAAGTACACAGAATACTTGTAGACAGTGGTAGCTCTGCCGATATCTTGTTCATAGAAGCTTATGACAAACTCAACCTGGGCAGGGAGAGATTGCAGCCTATCAGGTCCCCCTCATGGGGTTCTCAGGGGAGAAGGTATATCCCTTAGGGTCCATCACCCTGCCAATCACAGCCGGAGTGGCACCAAGAAGATCTATAGTGATGGTAAATTTCCTAGTTATACACTGCCCATTAGCCTATAACATCATACTGGGGTGACCAGTTCTTAATACATTGAGGTCCATCACCTCCACTTATCATCTTATCCTTCATTTTCAAACCCCAAATGGAGTCGAAGAAGTCAGAGGAGACCAGGTAGCAGCAAGGGAGTGCTATGTCTCCTCCATGAAGACCAGGAAGTGGAAAGAAGCATTACAGGTCGAGGTCCTTGACCCAAGGGATGACTCCACCATAGAAAGAGGAGAGCCCGTCGAGGAGCTCTCCCATGTAGTCTTGGGCAAGGAACACCCAGACAAAAGGGTGTACATTGGTTCTTCCCTCAATGAAGATCTAGTTCATCAACTAATAGACTTTCTCAAAAATAACATGGATGTTTTTGCATGGTCCCATGCAGACTTGGAGGGCATCGACCCAGAAGTAGCCACACACCGTCTCAATGTTGACCCTCGTTACAAACCAGTTTGCCAAAAGCTAAGGGGTGCCTCCACTACAAGGGTCCAAGCCATAGACGAGGAAGTTAAAAAGTTAATAGATAATGGAGCAGTTAGAGAAGTAGCATATCCAGAATGGCTCTCCAACATGGTAATGGTCACTAAAGCTAATGGGAAGTGGCGCCTCTGTGTTGACTTCACAGAGCTCAATAAGGCGTGCCCAAAAGACAGCTACCCGTTACCACGGATCGACCTTCTCATCGATGCCACTGCAAAATATGAGTTTCTCACCTTATTGGATGCGTACTCTAGGTATAACCAGATTAGCATGTACCCCCCCTGGACTAGGAGAAGACATCGTTCATCACTCCCAAAGGAACTTACTGCTACAAGGCCATGACCTTCGGGTTGAGGAACGCAGGAGCAACCTACCAACGACTGGTGAACAAAATTTCCAAGTTTCAAATTGGGCGAACAATGGAAGTCTACGTTGAGGACATGTTGGTAAAGAGCCTCGTTGCAGCAGATCACATTAATCACCTCCAAGAGACCTTCAATGTTCTTTGATCGTACCGCATGAAGCTAAATCCTGAAAAGTGTGCCTTCGGCGTAGGATCGGGAAAGTTCCTAGGCTTCATGGTCAACCAGAGGGGAATTGAAGCAAACCCCAACAAGATCAAAGCCATCCTCGATATGAAATCACCCACTTCAACCAAAGAGCTCCAGAGCCTCAATGGAAGAATTGCAGCACTCAACAGGTTCGTCTCCAAGTCTGCAGATAAGTGTCTGCACTTTTTTAAAATTCTTTAGAAAGCTTTTGAGTGGGGACATGAGGCTGAGGAGGCATTCCAAAAACTCAAAGCTTATTTGGCTGCACCTCCTCTCCTTTCGTATGCCACACCAGACGAGGTGTTATATTTATACCTTTTTGCCTCCCCATCGGCAGTAAGCTCAGTCCTCGTCAGAAATAACGATGGAGCGCATAAGCCAATTTACTATGTAAGCAGAGCATACCGAGGAACAGAAGTCAGGTATTCGAGACTAGAAAAACTGGCACTCACTTTAATCACAACAGCGAGACGGTTACGACACCACTTCCAAAGTCACAGCATCATCGTCATCACAGATCAACCTTTGAAAAAAGTCTTGGGAAAGCTCGATGTATCTAGGAGATTGCTTAAGTGGGCAGTGGAGCATGGTGAGTTTGACATACAGTACCAACCAAGGTCAGCCATCAAAGCACAAGCACTGGCAGATTCCGTTGTCGAGCTAACACCAGCAGAGGTGGAAAACAACAAAATCTCCACCTCACCCAGTTTGGAGATGGTTGATAAAAGCACTGGACAACATCATGAAGACCATCAGGCACCTAGGCTGGGCGCCCAGACGACCAGACCATCATGTTGGACTCATAGCCTTCCCCCTCGGACGCCCAAGCAACTCTTTTAGATAACCAGACACTCCAGAGGACCCAGACTGAAGTCCTAGTTCCCCATCCTGGCTCCCAACCTCCCTTTTTAATCTCTGAGCCCTGCTCTCTTCCATCCTGGAAGCTCTATATAGATGGCTCCTCAACTAGCGACGGGGGCGGCGCAGGTCTAATCTTGATCAGCCCAGATGGTACCACTCTTAAGTACGCAGTGAAGCTCCACTTTATTGCCTCAAACAATAAGGCGGAATATGAAGCCCTTCTCTCTGGATTAACATTGGCGATTGAGATGGAGATTCAACACCTCATTACCTATAGCGACTCTTAGTTGATAGTTAATCAAGTGAAGGGCGAGTTCAAAGCAAAAGGAGCCAGATTGAAAGAATATCTCAGCATAGTAAGAAGCATGTTGAAAAAGTTCAAACACTTCCAGATTTGCCACATTCCCAGGGAAGAAAACATGGACACTGATGCACTTGCAAAGCTTGCCTCGTCCTTGGAAACCCCACCAGGAGGACCAGCATTTATTGGTCACCAGTTCGAACCAAGCACGATGGACTCGGGAACCTCAAATGTCAATTGTGCATCGGCTGAATCAAACTGGATAACCCCAATAAGGGCATATCTCCGAGAAGGTGTGTTGCCGGACGACCCTTCAGAAGCTAGGAAGCTAAGAATGAAAGCTTCTAGGTTCACCATCCTGCAAGACACTTTATACAATAAAGGCTATTCCTTGCCATTGCTCTGGTGACTTTCACCCAAAGAAGCTCACTATGCCCTGCGAGAGATTCACAAAGGAATATGTGGGAACCACTCTGGAGGACGATCCCTTGCCCACAAGGCGCTCAGTCAAGGTTACTTCTGGCCTTCTATGGTAAAGGACTCATAGGAGTTCTCCAGGAAGTATGACGAAAATGGTGTTAATTGCAATGAAAATGCATGGTCATTGCAAAAAAAAAGAGAGTTCATTTCGTTGCCAATTAGCAGGCTTTTGCAACGAGATGAGGTTTTTAGCAACGAAATTTTAATTATTCTGCAATAATACATTTTGTTGCTAAAGGATCGATGTCTCTGTACGAAAGCCAAATTTTGTTACAAAATATATTACTTTTGGCAACGAAAAAAAACGTTCGTTGCAGAACAATTAGCAACGCTCATTGCGTAACAAAAGACGCAACGACAGTAAAGTTATTGCTAAAACCCTTTTGCAACGAAATTTAGCACCTATAGCAACGAATCTCGGTTGTTGCTGAAGTCCCATTTTTTTGTAGTGTAGACTTTTATCCAAATCCTTATGGTTTAACCCTAAGATTACCTTAGGTTTTACAAATTTTAGTTTCTAGAATTTTCTAATTAGGGTTTTAAAATAGAAAATTAAGATTTTAAAAATATAATTAAAGTTTCCTAATTATATTAGGGTTTCCTAATCATATTAAAGTTTTATAATCACATTAGGGCTTGCTAATTAAGATTAGGGTTTCCTAATTAGGGTTTAGGATTCCCGTATTTAAAATTAGGATTTTTAGGCATTCGTTTAGGGTTCCTAACTGTATGTTAGGGTTTTTAAACTTGAGATTAGGGTTTCTAATCCCTTAGTAGCGTTTATTAATTCAAAACCCAATTCGGTCAATCATTGATCAATAACTCTATACAGTACAAATGCGTACTCATCAACACAATTATTAAAACTGTATTTTCTATCGAATCCCTATCCGAACTTAGGGTTAAGGTTTTAAATTCTCAATTAAGCACAACTCTACTCTTATTTCTCATTCAAAACACAAATTGACTAATTCTCAATACTTGTATCACCGATACACAACACACTATTGATAATCAATATCAATATTAATTAAAAAAAAAGTATTCATAAAAATTCAAATTATTCAAAATATCGGGTTATTACATTCTCCCCTCCTTATAAGGATTCCGTCCTCAGAATCACCGCTTTCTTATACCCTACAATCTATTAAAGTTGTATCATCAATTCATTCTTATCAACACAATATTAATTTGCATCATATATTCTAACATATGACTTCGATCTATAAAAAAAACAATTTCCAACGATATCTAACCAATATTACTCGCGTAATTAAGTATTAAGTGAAATCGTTACCTGTTGCCACCTCCTAAGCAGCTACTGCATCTTGCGCCATCATGTTGAATATGTACGGGCCGTAAATCTTCCTATTTGTGTAGGTCCTCGAATCACCAAGGCGCTACTGGGTCCCTTGTTAACACTTTCCTTCTCCACGTTCCTCTTTGGACAGTTTCGAACCATATGATCAGTCGATCCACACGCAAAACAACCTTGTATCTTCTTCGGACTGGGACAATTGGGTGACATGTGTCCCTCTTGCTCGCAGTTATAGAAAACTCCCTTGTTCTTCAGATAAACTCCAAAATGATTCTTCCCACAAGTCACACATGGCTCCCTCCCTTTCCTATTCTCTTATGTCTTGTTACCCGATTGGGTATTCTCACTCCACTTTCTCTTGTTTGGATTATTACCACCATTGCTTCCTCTATCATTTGTCTTCTTCTTCTTCTCTTGATGAAATCGAGATGCAGCTTTGCTCCCCTCCTTTAGCAATTAACGCTTTCTCCAACAAATCCGTGAACGTATTTATCTGTAATATGACTACTTTGTTGTATATACCTGGCTTCAACCCATTCTCAAACCTTCTCACCTTTCATAACTCCGTATCCATCTGATTAGGTGCAAATCTCGCTAATTCGTTGAATTTAGCAGCATATTCAGGCACCGACATGTTCTCCTGCTTCAGTTCCAAAAACTTAACTTCCATCCGAGCTTGCATACTCGACTAAAAGTAGTTCTCAAAGAACAATTCCTTGAATCTTGTCCAATTTCCCACAACTGTACCATCTCTCGCCTGATTAGTCTTCCACCAGTAATTAGCTTCCCCTTTCATCAGATATGTTGCAAAAGCTATCTTTTGCTCTTCTGCCACTCGAGCAATGATGAATGCTTTCTCCGTCTCCTTTACCCATGTTTGGGCTTCAATCGGATCCATGGTTCATGTGACACCCCCAAATTTAGGTACTTGAAACCCAAACTCAGTGATTCACGATACCATTTTTATGTGCGGAATAATACAATAATAATAACAATAATATAGATAACAAACTTAATTTACATATGCATTAAAGTCTATTCCCAGGTATGAGACCTTTAAACATTCATTACATCATAGATAGTAAATATCATTGTCTTAATAAACTATAACTATTACACAGAATATTATAAATCTCATTCGAACAACTTTCCTTTCCCCTTATTCTTGCCTGAGCCTTCGGGTTGATCATACTTAGCTAAAAAAATTTAAATTTAAAGCAAGAATGAGCATTTGATTGCCCAGCAAGTAATAACAACAATAGATATTAGCTGAAAGGATTAAATATTTTCTTTGAATGATACTTCTATAACGAATCAATAGTTGTGAAGTAAGTTGAACCAATAATAACTACATACCAATTCTATATCAAATTTTTTGAAACTACGTATTGACTATAACTGGAGATCATTTGACAAACTATGAACAATATTTTTTATTTTTGAAAAGATTAAACAAAACTTCATCTGTAAACCGTCATAACTTACAGGCACGGGGGTGATCAACCCGTTATGCCCTATATTGATCAATACTACATGCAAGAACAATATTATCATTCATCTTATCCACCTTAGGTGCACAAAAGTTTTCCCATATTCGGGATGTTCATACTTAGTCGGGAATCTGAACCAAAACAATCTGGTTGGATACAATAAAGTTCTATCTTGTCCAACAATATCTTTAAGTTTGTGTCTAGGTAAATCAAATACCTTAGACGACTTTTAAGTCGACGTATACATACTGGAAATCAATAAGTATGTATCAACATGTGATTAAATACAATGATTATCCAAGTGGGGACACTTGTATAACCATATTTAGAAACTAACGAACATAATAAATATCTGGATTATGCACTAATATTGTGTTGATAAACAATGATCGGATAATTTAAGAACTTGTATGAATATAAATAATTGGATACATAATCAATAACAATAGAGTTAATAATCTGGCATAGTAATATGATTCTGAAACTTTCTTACTCATGTCCATTGCATAAAGGAAATGCAAAGGTAAGATACTTGCACAATGTAAAGAATAGTTCAGATACTTGCCTGAGTTACTTCTTACAATAATGCAACTTAGTTTTATCTTTTATACCGAAACCTAGCATTAATAAGATCATTCGTTCAATTAGAATAATGTATCATAACACATAGTACTGCTATTTGCAGTCAGCACATAACCTAATCACATTGTCACATATTTTAACAGTCATTGGTTCACGAACAAACACTTATCGAGTCCAATTATATAAGTCTAGATCAATTTCTAAAATATTTCGGTGTACCGACGGCTTTATCGGGTAATTATTGAGTCTAAAACTCTATTCTGTGGTTCAATAACTGAAAATATCACTCCTATTATTTTTAATTTATTATTATAATTTATCATAATTTTTCAAACACTAGAATCATAATCAAATTATTTAAATATTAAATAATTCTATTATCATGAATATTTAATTAATATTAAACTATTAATGAAACCATTGCCAAAATATTAAAGTTATTTATAATAACTCAAAATATTTTTAAAGTATTAATATTACCCTTAAATGATTTTTAAAACATTTAAAATGTAAGACCCAGTTTTTTTAATAAAGATGATTTTTTATAAATATCATTTTTGAATATTATGGAATGAATTTGATATAATGTTATAGTTGTGGGTAATATTTATAAATTTTGCAAAGTACATGAAGTTGTTATATAATATTCGATTGGTTAGGGAATATTCGTTTTAACAGGGAATATTCGTGATAAGCGGCACAATCATTGGTGGACCCCTAGCAATGTAATTAATGTCGGATTGAGAAAATGACAAAAAATATTTTATGAAAATAATGGCGGAAGTTTTACTGTTAAGCTGTTGAAACACCGGTGTTAAAAGTACAACGATGTCGTGTAGTTGCATAGTAGTACTGCAGTATTGATTATTGATGCTTACGTGAGAAGTCACTCAATTTGTATTCAATTATTGTCGATATTTTATATATTGAGATGACATGAGTTATTAATATTATTATTTGCAATATTAACGATGTCTAGAAGTTATGCTTGAGGAGAGAGTTTGGTCACCTAATTTCGCGCATGATAGAGAGAAATCCTTATTGGAAAGCCCCTCTTTCTCAGAAGCGACTGGTCGATTAATAGTGTGAATTATAATAATTATGATGAGTTTTGTTTTATTAGTATTATTAATGTAATAAAAGCAGAAAAGCTTTTTATAAAAATGAATACTTTTATAAAGTTATTCGTTTTATTAGTCTATAAATAGAATATATAATATTCTATTATGAATAGTTTTTTGCATAGTAAAATCTTTTTATATAAAAGCAGAATACTTTTATAAAGTTATTTATTTTATTAGACAATAATTAGAATATATTATATTTTATTATGCATAGTGTTGCATAGTGCTCTGCATAGTGTTTTTGCATAGTAAAATCTTTTTATATAAAATAGAATACTTTTATAAAGTTATTTGTTTTATTAGATTTTAAATAATATATATATATATATATATATATATATATAGAATATATTATATTTTATTGCATAGTGCACCGTAGTATCCTTTTTATTTTCCTATAAATAGGATGCTTAGTTAGAATTAAAAACCACACTAGAAGTTCAGAGAATTCTTCTACAATCTTGAGCGTATTTCTTTAGAGTTTTAAGAAGCTTTGAGCGTAGTGCAAGTTTTCTTCAAGAATATCCTCACCCTACCAGTCGGAATACTCTTCTTTTACGGTAAGGGATATTATTTGTTGTACTCGTAAGGGATATTATTTCTTTCTTATTCATGAAGAGAACTTCTGTTATTCCATTCTTTATTATTCTGTTGGAATAACCTGTATACGCAGGCTACCCTATACTTGGTGAAATTCTTCTGTTATTCCATTCTTTATAATTATGTTGAAATAACTTTGTCTATGCTAAGTATCGCATACATGGTGAAATTCTTACATTATTCCATTCTTTATTATTCATTTGGAATAACTCAGATCTGTGAGCTACCCTATACTTGGTGAAATTCTTCTATTATTCCATTCTTTATCATTATGTTGGAATAACTCGCCTACATCAAATACCGCATATATGATGAAATTCTTACATTATTCAATTTTTATTATTCATTGGAACATCTTATGCGTGCGTTATGCATGACTTCGTTCCGTTATTTTTATTATTCGTTGGAATATCACATGCGTGCGTTTACGCATGACTTGGTTACATTGTTTATTATTACATTTGGAATATCCTATCTCGTGCGCTTACGCATGACACGGTTCTATTATTTATTATTTCATTGGAATAACACATGCATGCGTCTCATCGCATGCCCGGTGATTTCTTTTGTTATTCTATTCTTTATTATACTCAGTTGGTTAAAGTTTTGACTTCTATACTCCATGAAATTAGTGGAATATCCTTGATATTTGAGCTTCATCTAGTATCTTTTCATGGAAATATTCTTCTGAGCATTCTTGAGTTTTACTCTACAAAGAAGTATCATGTTGACAATTTGGACGTTATTGGTTCCTGGATAAATTAATTCTTGAACTTGTTTTATTGAATTCTTATATCATTTTCGTCATCCTCATGTTTATATTATGTTGAAAGTCATCTGTGACCTGTAGTGCATAGATGGACTTGGTATGATTATTACCAGGGATTATTCGGTATAATCATGATCGTAATATTACAAATGATGTGGAAAAAGTCCTCATTGGCCCATAGTGTATTGATGGACAGTTGTTGGCATGATCATGACCATTGATGAATACACGAATATCCTTGGCCCGTAGTGCATGGATATTTTGTGGTTGTGATACTAATGAATATCCTTGGCCGTAGTGCAGGGAAGATTGTGGATTATTTATTAAGCTGAGTCTCAGCGATAAAAGTGATGAAAAACCTTTTAAATCATAAAAGATAGTAGATTTTATTCTCTACTTGACTCTTTTAATTGATTGCTTGTTCCGCTGCAGTTAAACTTGATGTTTATTATATTTTATCAGTTTAACACTGTTGAAGGCTAACGATAATTTATTCTGCATTATCTTAGTCATAATATTTCTTACTGGGCTAGTTGAGCTCACCCTTTCTTTCACTGTTCTCTTCAGGAAATGAGAACGTAGTCGGGACTAGTCGGGGAACAGAGTGACGGATTAGTTTTACGACAGCTGTATTATTAAGTTGTATTTGAATTTTGTACCATGTATTTGGCGACTCAAGATGGGTGATGTATACCTATTTTGGGGGCGTCACATAAAATCATTTTTAAATAATTACCATTAATATTTAAATATTAATGTACTATTTATCAAAGTATTAGAAGTCATTAATTATAACTTAAAATATTTTTAATTCATTTATATCCTTTTTAAATGATTCTTAAATCAATAAAATCATTTTAAAACTATTTATTTAATATAATTATTAAATAACTCTCATATCCTTATTATTAAATTATTATCATTAATATTAAATTATTAATGAAATTATCCTTTAAATATTAAAAGTTATATTTTATAACTTAAAATATTTTTAAACACCTCATTATTATTTAAATTGATTTTTAATATAATAAAAATCATTTTAAATTAATTTATTTAATGCATTTATTACATAACTTAATTATTATTAATATTAATTTATTAATGAAATTTTTCACAAAATATTAAAAGTCATTAAAAATAACTTCAAATATTTTTTTATATCATATTATAATTTTAAATGATTTTTCAAGTAATAAAATCATTTTTAAATAATTTATTTAATATAATAATTAAATAAATTAAATAAATTTAATATTTCAAACATATTAAATATTTATGAAATATATTGAAAATTATTAAAAACTAATTTTTATACTTTAAAATAATTGTTAGTAATTTAATTTGTATTTTTAATAATTAAAAACTAATTTTCTCTAATTATTAAATAAAATAATTAATTTTAGAAATAAAGTGTCGTTAAAGACTGCCTATAGCGACAGAAACGTCGCTATACGTGTTCTTCATGTTCTTAGCTAAACCCAGAACATTCATAGGCAGTTTCGAGTGGCTTAGTTTGACCAAGAATATCTGACAGATCATAAAGCTTCTAGGCTATCTATTGATCACTGCTTGTAGAACTAATGTAATACTACATGATACAACAAGAATCATGACCAACAAGCATAAATCGAGGGAGATCTACGCCATCAAAGTGGTTGTCAGAGGCTGTTCTTAATTTCTGGGTTACCCAGAAATGAAGAACAGTTCGACTGCCCTACTTTGGGCTTCCACAACTTATGATTTGTGTGATGTTTTTGTAATTTAATGGATCCAGTGTGTAGTCAACATGTAGGTGAAGATATCTAATACAAAATATCACCATAACAACATTACATAAAACGGATCTATGCCGGTCAAAGTATGTCAGTAGTCATGATCATAAGTTTTCTGGGTTACCTAGAAAACTAATTTCATGAACAACTGACCTCCTTTGACCAGCCACCAAATCCACAATATATGATATCTAGAGGTTATAAAAGCATGGATCTAAAGTTAAACTAACATACTACAACATGGTTTCAACAACAAACTCATAACACATAAAACTTGCTAGATCAGAGGCTGCAAATATGTTGTCAGAAGCTTCTAAGCATTTTTTGGGCTGCCCAGATTTGCCCAGTCATGGCCGGTCAACGGCCTTTGACCACTAATAGCTTGCTATCTATGCATTATTTGGTCATGATACCAGTTCCAAAATAGAGATCTCCTACCATACTACAAGTTCAAACAATTAAAACACCAAAACAATACACAGAATAAAATCTATAGGGTCTGAAATTCATTGTCAGACAACTTTTTCAACTTTTTCCAGATTTTCAAAAACTTCAAATCTGAGCATCTAGATGTTATGGATCTAACATCTAGCAACCCAGATCATCATTATATACTACATACTACATGTTTAACACAAAAAAACTAACATCTAACATTTTGATCAAGATCATATTATAAATTAGGTTTTATACCTTTTTATGAACAAGTTCTTGATTCTATGATTATGATCTGCTAGAGGAGATGGTGGGGCTTGTTTCTGAGACTACTATAGCAATATATTTTGGAGGTTTTTGAGAGAGAGAGTCAAGTTTGAGCATTGGAAAAAAAATGAACATGAATATGCACTTTCTCTCTCCAATTCTACTTATGTGATGTAGATGCAATGTATGCATCTGAATATGGTTGTTGTGCTGGAGATTAGTAGGCTCATAGCTTAGACTAGGGGGGCTTGCCAAGATCATGCTAGATTTTCTAGCAATAATTCACCAAATGGGACAAGAAGGATATAATGGTAATTTGGTTATCAATTTTAATGGTATTCTTGTCTATGGTACTTGAATCTAGGGTTTAATCACTAGATTTTAAACCTTAGAGTTTCTCAATTAATTTCTAGGGTTTGAAAAATTAGAATTAAAGTGTAATAAAATTTTAATTAAAACACACTAGTTAAAATTAGGGTTTTTAATAAAAAATTATGGTTTAAATAATTAGGGTTCCTTAATATCATTAGGGTTCCCAAATTAATAATTCAATTTACTAAAATAATAATTAGGGTTTCTAATTTTAGCAATTAGGGTTCCTAATTAGCAAATTAGAGTTTTCTAATATTAATTAGGGTTTTTCCTAATTAACAGAAATTTTATAATATGCAACATAATTCATATAACACAGTTTCTGATCGATCTTAAACTCCAGTTTTGAGTTTTCAGTTATGGTTTATGACAGTAATATTAGGGTTTGTCGTGATACACCATAATTGCATGACCATTATCAATCTACACATATACTGTATATATTTATAACACTAAAAAATAATATCATAGTTAATATAATATTATTATTCTCATTCATTGCTCAAAATCCAAATTAGGGTTTGGATTCCATATCTGATTTATCTTTCATAATTAAAATTATTAATTAAGTTAAAAATAATTAACTTAATAAATATGAAAAAAAATCATTTGACAAGATAGTAATTATAATAATCCAAATAATCATTTCATATATTATTTAAATAATACAAAAATCATATTTTCATGGAAAATAAATAATAAAAACATTTCTAGTATAAAATTAATTATTTTAAGAATATACTTTATAATGATCAATAATTCTAACATAGAACTATTTGAAATTATTCATGTAATAAATAAATTTTATTTATCACATATATACATAAATATTACTTGGCACATATTCCCATCTTTAAAATAATTAAAAAATTTATATGCAAAATTTCTCATTTATTTATATAGAAAATATCGGGTTATTACAGTTCCCTTGAATTCTGGTTGTCCTACCGCTTTAAAGTCTTTGAAGTTAGCCAATCTATCTGCTGGCTGAATTCTCGCTCTTGCTGCTGGAGCTCTATTTCCCATAGCTTGGGCGAGCATATCCACAAAAATCTTGCATCGAATTCGTCACCTTTAACCTCCTTCATTATTCATCGATCGTTCTTCTCTTTGATTTCATTTACGTAAATCTAATTTTGCATGATCTGATTTAAATAAAAATCTTACATTAATTCTCTTTCTCTACACAAATTATTAACACAATAAGAATTCAACATAATGTTCTCATATAATCACATTTTGTTCAAATAGCACATAGTACATTTAGTACTTAACACATATTACTATCCCATTTTAAATAAATTTTAGGATTAACCCACACAACTTTACACAAAAAGTTGCAATTCTCCATTCACACATAGCTATTCCTAGTTCGTCAAACTTACCACACTTATGAGTTCAGGAACTTGCCACAATTATATGAGTGTATGAACTTATCCGAGTCAGACCTTTGGTGTCCATTCATTTGAGGGTTCAAAACAGTTCATATAATTATGAGTCATGAACTTACCATAAGTATGAGTTTTAAGAACTCACAAATTAATCTTATATTCATATAGAAAATAAAGATTTTATTCATACAAACATATATATTTACATATGTTCACACATCATTCTCGATATTACAACCATTAATATCATACCATACAACCAAAAGATATCACCTTACAATACAATATCTTTCTCTCTAACTTTGGTCTTATTCCCTTTCTCCACCTTAGCTTCTTCGAACTCTGCCTCCTCATCACCACTCAGATACATCTCGGGATAATCATCATGATCACTCCCGAGATTGATCATAGGTTCATCATTTCGCACTTCTTCCACTAACTCATCTTATGTTGGCACCTCGGCTACTGGCACTGGTGCAACAGCCGCTGGCTTCTAGGTACTCATTTCATATTCTCCTGACATCCTACAGTCAGTTAAACAACTTGATTAGTAATTTACCAATATAAAATTCTCACACTATGTGTCAACTTGTCTCACTATCGATACGCTTCGGTAGTCCCTCACTTATTACTCTAAATGAGTATTCTCTATCTCGCTTATGGTTATAATCCTAGGGTTTCCCCCCACTTAAGGTTTATAACCTACAGCTTTGATACCAACCTGTGACACCCCCAAATCCGTGTTACCTGACCCCCGAGTTTGGTGCTCACGATCCACAATATAATTATCATTTAACTACCTATTCATTGATGAATAGAATATTATATCACATTAACTGATATAGTTAATTCATTCGTCCCAGGTTATCTAACCTTAACATTACAAACTTACCCTTTAGATATACAAAAAGGGTTTACAAATATAACATAATAATAATTGGTCATTATAACTACGCTATCACTATGCCTTTGCCTTTGTCTTTCACAACACCTCCTGCCACTTCGTCCCTAGCTAAAAAGTTTTATTTAGCAAGGGTGAGCAACAAGTTTGCCCCGCAAGTTAAGACATAAAATGAATGTATAAGAATTAAGAATAACAGACTATCTATTTTGATAGAATGACACCAAAGTTCAGAGAACTTTAAAATAGCTGAACAGTTTGATCTTTGCTAACCAATCTTCTTGTAATCTATGAAACACAATAGTTCAATAATGAAAGGGTAGTACACTTTCAAAGTTTCTACGATATTCGATTGAATAAAAATTTAGAAGATTTCTTCAAAGTTTAAGCTGAATGATCTCAAATGATCTTGAAATTATCTTCTCGAGTAACTACTAAAGATTTACTTTGATATACCCAAATGACAGTATGGAAATATTTTTCAGAGTTTATGTTGAGTGATCACAAAGGATCTTGAACTTCTCTTCTCGAGTAACTATCAAAGATATACTTTGATATACCCAGGTGTATCAAATAACCATAAAGATTAAGCATACCCCCTGCAAGTACTTAGAGCGGCCAACTCCTTGCACCCTATATTATGCATAATACTTTACACGCAGCAAAGGAAATAATATATCGACAAAAATGTTCCTTTGTATAAAAAGGTTGTTCTTCTTAGTCTTATAATCAGAGTTTGATTTATAACAACGAAATACAATGATTTCAATATCTAATCACTTTCTCGATCTAGCCGAAATAATTGGCATCGATCTGTCAACAATAATTGAATTCTCTTATCGAACCTATCAAGTTCTAACAATTATTCGTCTAGCCAGAATTATTAGCTAAGACATATTTCAACACAATTTCACAATAGATGCGAGGAATTATCATCAGATTGTCAATAATAGCTTCTATTAATATAAATATCCAACAATAGTTATTCTCTAAGTATATTTTTAGAATCACTAATTCAGTTTGAATTAATAAATATGAACTAACTGCGAAATAATCAACAATAATTCTCAGACGTGGTCTAATCAACAATAATTTACCACCATTATAATTGAACAAATATAACACAACGTTGACTTAAGGAAACTTGCCTTTCTCGTTGATTACTGCTACACAATATACTTATTTGCGTTTGAAAGACATATAACCAATAATATCAGTCTCACAATTAGCACAATAATTTATAACACGTAGCACGGTAATTTACAGTCAATGCTTCTCCTAGACACATTACCACATAGTCACATCAATGTTTAGAACTTATATAAACACTCATCAAGTCTAACTAGTTCGGTCTAGTTGGACTTCGATCTATTCTCGGTGTACTGATCACCATATCCGACAATTAACTAACTTATTGTACACTAAACTTGGTCTCAAAGCTTCAATATTATTTTAGATAAATCAAATATCATTTATAATATTTTTCAAAAGCTTTTAATAATTTTCTAACAATTATTATAATTTATAATAATTTTTCAAACACCGGAATCATTTTTAAATGATTTAAATACTGTTTAATTTCATCATCATTAATATTTAATAATATTAAAATATTAATGATATATTTGTCAAAATATTAAAGTTATTAATAATAACTTAAAATATTTTTAAATCACCAATATTCTATTTAAATGATTTTTAAAATAATTAAAATTATTTTTAAACCATCACCATTAATATTTAAATATTAATGAAATTCTTATCAAAATATTAAAAGTCATTAATTATAACTTAAAATATTTTTAAATCATTTTTCTTATTTTTAAATGATTTTAAATCAATAAAATCATTTTTAATTCATTTATTTAATATAATAATTAAATAAATCTAATATCATTAATATTAATTTATTAATGAAAATTCTCCAAAAATATTAAAAGTTACATTTTATAACTCAAAATATTTTTAAACACTTTATTCTTATTTAAAATGATTTTTATAATATTAAAATCATTTTCTCTAATTTATTTAATATATAATTAAATAAATTAAATATCATTATTATTCAAATAATTATAATTATTAATGAAAAATATTCCAAATTATCAAATTTTATTTTCATAATTTAAAATAATTTTTAAAATCATTTTTGTAATTTTTAGAATTTATTTTCTATTTTTAATCATTTTCTAGAAATTAGGAAAATAAAAATAATAAAAGCAAATCGCTATAGGCTATAGGGACACTTTTCTCGTCATTGTTAGGTGTTCTTGAGCTCAAGAACAACGGCAAGTCGATTATGAACATGCCTAGTTTGACCCACTTTAATTATTCTCATTCCATACATGTTCTGGGCCTGTTTAAACGTTGATCTTGTAGTAGGTTTCCTACATTACAATTAACAATCATCAACTCAATCATACAACATCATATCATGAAGTTCTAGGCTCTCAAAATCATTTGTCGAGGCGTTCACGGGTTTTCGGGTAACCCGTAAAACCAGGCGCTTTCGAGTGCCCACTTTCTAACTCAATAATCTAAGTGTTCTGGTCATTATTCATGTTGTTTAATTGTTCAAATGTATAGCTCTCATGCCAAGGAACATAAATACAACAACAGATCAGTGAAACAACATCAAAATCACCAAATACAGCCCGGTCAAAGGCTGTCAGAAAGTGTGTTCATCAAGTTTCTGGGTTTTTCAGAAACGCTAAGTCATGGTCGAATGGCCTACTTTGACCACCTGCTACGTTCGATCTGTTGATTCTTTACACGATCTAAAGCTATAAATATAAAGTACACATGATAGACTACAAACTGGTTACAACAACATCATTATAACACTTAACAACTGACAGATCAAGGCCTTTCAAAGTCTTGTCAGTCGTTGGTTTAGGATTTCTGGATTACCTAGAAATCGATTGGTCATGCCCGGTCAACGGGTTTTGACCAAGAATAACATGAAATCTAGACATGTAATGGCTATGATTCCACTTTCAGATCCAAGACCTCATGACAAACTACAGATTTAAAACTTAAAACATCAAAAATCATAAACATATAAAGATCTACGGCCACTGACATTTGGTTGTCAGACCACTTGAATGCTCAAGAACAGTTTTGAAAAAAATTCCCTTTTTGCCCACTTTGATGTTATGGATCTATGGTAGATAATCATATATCACCATAAAACATCCATAAGCAAGATTCTAAACACATAAACACATATTCTAACTAAGCATACAAGATCAAAGTAGGTTTAGGGTTTATACCTCTCTTGTTCCAATCTTTGATCTAATCTCCTTAACTTATTTTTTGTGTTCAAAGGGGTTATCTAGTGATTGAATCACTTTAGATTTTTCGGAGTTTGGGAGAGAGAAAGAGTTGTTGAGAGTAAGATAGCAAAATGAGCAACTTTGTGAGACTTTCTCTCTCTTTATTCTCTAATATTTAGATACAATGAATATAATAAATGCAAGGTGGCATTCTAGAACCGATTTGGGTGAGATATAAGTCAAAAGGCTAGCTTTAGTTGGTGAACAACTACAAATTTGGCAAGATTTGCAAGTTAGATCATTAAAGAATATAAAAAAGGGTAATTTGGTCATTCTTCTTGTAATTTTAATGGCATACTAAACTTTTATCCAAACCCTTAGGGTTTAACCCTAAGGTTTAACCCTTAGGTTTTACAAATTTTAGTTTCTAGAATTTTCTAATTAGGGTTTTAAAATAGAAAATTAAGATTTCTAAAATATAATTAGTGTTTCCTAATTATATTAAGGTTTTTAATCATATTAAAGTTTAATAATCACATTAGGGCTTTCTAATTAAGATTAGGGTTTCTTAATTAGGGTTTAGGATTCTCGAATTTAAAATTAGGGTTTTCTGGCATTTGTTTAGGGTTCTTAACTGTACGTTAGGGTTTCTAAACTTGAGATTAGGGTTTATAATCCCTTATTAGGGTTTACTAATTTTAAACCCTATCCGTCAATCATTGATCAATAACTCTATATAAAGACAAACGCGTACTCATCAACACAATTATTAAAATTGTATTTTCTACCAAATCCCTATCCGAACTTAGGGTTAGGGTTTTAAATTCTCAGTTAAGCACAACTCTACTCTTATTTCTTAGTCAATACACAAATTGACTAATTCTCAAAACTCGTATCACCGATACACAACACAATATTGATAATCAATATCAATATTAAAAAAAAAAAATTTATTCGTAAAAATTCGGATTATTCGAAATCTCGGGTTATTACATTCTCCCCTCCTTATAAGGATTTCGTCCTCGGAATCACCGCTTTCTTATACCCTACAATCTTTTAAAGTTGTATCATCAATTCATTTTTATCAACACAATATTAATTTGTGTCTTATATTCTAACCTGTGACTTGGATCTATAAAAGAAAACAATTCACCAGTGATATCTAACCAATATTACTCGCGTAATTAAGTATTAAGCGAAATCGTACCTGTTGCCACCTCCTGAGTAGCTACTGCATCTTGCACCGTCATGTTGAATGTACGGGCCGTTGATCTTTCTGGTTTGTGCTGAGTCCTTTAATCTCCAAGGTTCCACTACTGGGGTCCCTTGTTGACACTTTCCTTCTCCACATTCCTCTTTGGACAGTTCCGAACCATATGATCAGTCGATCCACACGCAAAACAACCTTGTATCTTCTTCGGATTAGGACAATTGGGTGACATGTGTCCCTCTTGCCCGCAGTTATAGCAAACTCCCTTCTTCTTCAGACAAAAACCTGAATGATTCTTCCCACAAGTCACACATGGCTCCCTCCTTTCTTATTCTCTTTCGTCTTGTTACCCGATTGGGTATTCTCACTCCACTTTCTTTTGTTTGATTACTACCACCACCGCTACTACCTCCATCATTTTTTCTTTTTCTTCTTTTCTTGATTAAATAGGGATGCGACTTCCGCTCCCTCCTTGAAACAATTAATGCTTTCTCCAACAAAGCCATGAACGTATTAATCTCATGTCTGACTACTTTATTGTATATATACCGGCTTCAACCCATTCTCAAACCTTCTCGCCTTTCGTAATTCAGTATCCACTCTGATGAGGTGCAAATCTCGCTAATTCATTGAATTTAGCAGCATATTCGAGACAATCGACATGTTCTCTGCTTGAGTTCAAAAACTTAACTTCCATCCGAGCGCATATACTCGACAAAAAGTAGTTCTCAAAGAACAACTCCTTGAATCTTGTCCAGTATACCCACAGTTGTACCAGCTCTCGCCTGATTAGTCTCCCACCAATAATAAGTTTCCCCTTTCATCAGATATGTTACAAAAGCTATCTTTTGCTCTTCTTCCACTCGCGCAATGATGAATGCTTTCTCCATCTCCTTCACCCAAGTTTTGGCTTCAATCGAATCTGTGGTTCCCTTGAATTTTGGCAGTCCTAAGGCTTTAAAGTCTTTGAAGTTAGCCAATCTATCTACTGGCTGATTTCTCGCTCTTGCTGCTGGAGCTCTATTTCCCATAGCTTGGGCTAGCATATCCATAACATTCTACATCGAGTCAGCTTGACCTACTTCATTATTCACTGACTATTCTTCTCTTTGATTTTGATTCTGTCGTCTGGGCGGCATGATCTGATTTAAATAAAAATCTTACACTAATTCTCTTTCTCTACATAAATTCTTAACACAATAAGAATTCAACATAATGTTCTCATATAATCGCATATTTATTCAAATAGCACATAGTACATTTAGTACTTAACACATATTATTATCCCATTTTAAATAAATTTTAGGATTAACCCACACAACTTTACACAAAAAGTTGCAATTCTCCATTCACACATAGCTATTCCCAGTTCATCAAACTTACCACACTTATGAGTTCAGGAACTTGCCATAATTATATGAGTGTATGAACTTATCCTAGTCAGACCTTTGGTTTCCATTCGCTAAGGGGTTCAAAACATTTCATATAATTATGAGTCATAAACTTACCATAAGTATGAGTTTTAAGAACTCACAAATTAATCTTATATTCATATAGAAAATAAAGATTTCATTCATATAAACATATATATTTACATATGTTCACACATCATTCTCGATATTACAACCATTAATATCATAACCATACTACCAAAAGATACTACTACTTATATCTCTAGTTGTCTGCTCTACCGTCCACTCCCTTCACCAGTCTTCTTCCTAGGACACTTGTTGAATCCGTGACCCGTTCTCCCACATGAGAAACACTTTCACAAATTTGACTTAGGATAATGCAGGGAAATATGTCCTTCCTGCTTACAATTGAAACACACGTTCTTCCGCATCATGCATTCTCCCACGTGAGTCTTAACACACTTGCTACATACTTGCTTCTTCTTTAGGTTTGAATTTTTAGAACTATCACTGTCGTGATCCCTCCTACTCTTATTCTTGCCCTTCTGCTTGACTGTTCCCTCCGACGATCCACCACCTTCAGTCTTCATCCTTTCCACCTGCGCCTTCAACTCGTTCTGTTCTTCTATCATTTCGCGTAACGCCCTTTTTGTCTTCCACAACTCCTCTAAGAGAAAAACTTTACTCCAGAGTTCTTGTACTTCTGCAGATACTTGATCTTTCTCTCTAACTTTGGTCTTATTCCCTTTCTCCACCTTAGCTTCTTCGAACTCTGCCTCCTCATTACCACTCAGATACATCTCGGGATAATCATCATGATCATTCCCGAGATTGATCATAGGTTCATTTTTCCCACTTCTTCCATTGACTCGCTTTGTCTTTGGCACCTCGGCTCTCTGGAACTGGTGCAACACGACATTTGGCATCTCCGTACTCATTTCATCTTCTCACGACATCCTATAGTCGGTTAAACAACTTGATTAGTACTTCACCGGTACACAAAATTCTCACACTATGTGTCAACCTATCTCACTATATCGATACGCGCCGGTAGTCCCTCACTTAGTACTCTAAATGAGTATTCTCTATCTCGCTTATGGTTATAATCCTGGGGTTTCCCCCACCCACTTAAGGTTTATAACCTACGACTTTGATACCAACTATGACACCCCAAATCCAGGTTACTCGACCCCTCGAGTTTGGTGCTCACGATCCACAATATAATTAACATTTAACTACCCATTCATTGATGAATAGAATATTATACCACATTAGCGATATAGTTAATACATTCGTCCCGAGTTATCTAACCTTAACATTACAAACTTACCCTTTAGATATATAAAAAGGGTTTACAAATATAACATAATAATAATGTTCATTCATAACTAATTCTATCACTATGCCTTTGCCTTTGTTCTTCATGGCACCTCCTCCTCGCCACTTCGTCCCTAGCTAAAAAGTTTTATTTAGCAAGGGTGAGCAACAAATTTGCATCATGCAAGTTAAGACATAAAATGAATGTATAAGAATTAAGAATAATAGACTATCTATTTTGATAGAATGACACCAAAGTTCGAGAGAACTTTGAAATAATTTGAACAATTTGATCTTTAACTAATCAATCTTCTCGTAATCTATATGCAACACAATAGTTTAATAATGAAAAGGTACAACACTTTCAAAGTTTCTACGATATTCGATTGAATAATAATTTAGAAGTATTCTTCAAAGTTTAAATTTGAATGATCTCAAATGATCTTGAAATTATCTTCTCGAGTAACTATCAAAGATTTACTTTGATATACCCAAATAATAAGATGGAAAATTTTCGAGTTTATGTTGAGTGATCACAAAGGATCTTAGAACTTCTCTTCTCGAGTAACTATCAAAGATATACTTTTGATATACCCAGTGTATCAAGGATAACCATAAAGATTAAATCATACCCTCTACAAGTACTTAGAGCGGCCAACTCCTTGTACCCTATATTATGCATAATACTTACACACGCGCAAAGGCCGAATATACGACTAGAAATGTTCCCTTTGTATAAAAAGGTTGTTCTTCTTAGTCTTATAAATAGAGTTTGATTTATAACAACGAAATACAATGATTTCAATATCTAATCACTTTCTCGATCTAGCCGAAATAATTGGCATCGATCTCTCAATAATAATTGAATTCTCTTATCGAACCTATCAAGTTCTAACAATTGTTCGTTTAGCCAGAATAATTAGCTAAGAAATATTTCAACACAATTTGACAATATACAGGAATTATCTCAGATTGTCGATAATAATAGCTTCTATGGATATAAATATCCAACAACAGTTATTCTCTAAGTATATTTTCAAAATCACTAATTCAGTTTGAATTAATAAATATGCACTAACTGCAAATAATCAACAATAATTCTCGGACGTAGTCTAATCAACAATAATTAACCACCATTATAATTGAACAAATATAACTCAAGGTTGAGTTTAAAACACTTGCCTTTCTCGTTGATTACTGCTACACAATATACTTATCTGTGTTCGAAAGACATATAACCAATAATATCAGTCTCACAATTAGCACAATAATTTATAACACGTATACTGTAATTTATGGTCGATAATCTTCTCCTAGACACATTACCACATAGTCACATCGATGTTTATAACCTATATAAACACTCATCAAGTCTAACTAGTTGATTGCAGATTGGACTTTGATCTATTCTCGGTGTCTTGGTCACCCTATCAGACAATTAACACACTTATTGTCAATTAAACTTGGTCTCAAAGCTTCAATATTATTTTAGATAAATCAAATATCATTTAATAATATTTTTGAAGCTTTTAATAATTTTCTAACAATTATTATAATTTATAATAATTTTTCACACAAGAAATCATTTTTAAATGATTTAAATCTTTATTTAATTCCATCATCATTAATATTTAATAATATTAAAATATTAATGATATATTTATCAAAATATTAAAGTTATTAATAATAACTTAAAATATTTTTAAATCACCAATATTCTATTTAAATGATTTTTAAAATAATTAAAATTAATTTTAAACCATCACCATTAATATTTAAATATTAATGAAATTCTTATCAAAATATTAAAAGTCATTAATTATAACTTAAAATATTTTTAAATTATTTTTCTTATTTTAAATGATTTTTAAATCAATAAAATCATTTTTAATTCATTTATTTAATTTAATAATTAAATAAATCTAATATCATTAATATTAATTATTAATTATTGAAAATTCTCAAAAAATATTAAAAGTTACATTTTATAACTCAAAAAATATTTTAAACACTTTATTCTTATTTAAAATGATTTTTATAATATTAAAATCATTTTCTCTAATTTATTTAATATAATAATTAAATAAATTAAATATCATTATTATTCAAATAATTATAATTATTAATGAAAAATATTCCAAATTCTCAAATATTATTTTTCCTAATTTAAAATAATTTTTAAAATCATTTTTGGTAATTTTTAGAATTTATTTTCTATTTTTAATCATTTTCCAGAAATTAAGAAAATAAAATAAATAAAACTGTCGCTATAGGCTATAGCGACAGTAACCGTCGCTGTTGGTGTTCTTGAGCTCAAGAACACTGACAATTCAGTTATTAACATGCCTAGTTTGACCACGATTTATTCTCATTCCATACGTTTCGGGTGCATTTAAACGTTGATCGATCTTGTAGAGTTATGCAACACTACAATTAACAATCATCAATTCAGTTATACAACATCATATCATGAAGTTCTAGGCTCTCAAAGATACTGTCAGAGCGTTCCTGGGTGTTCTAGGTAACCCAGAAACCCAGGCAGTTTCGAGTGCCTCCTTTCTAGCTCAATAATCTAAGTGTTCTGGTCATTATTCATGTTGTTTAATTGTTCAAATGTAGAGCTCTCATGTCAAGGAACATAAATACAACAACAGATAAGTGCAACAACAACAAAATCACCAAATACAGCCCAGTCAAAGGCTGTTAGAAAGTGTGTTCATCAAGTTTCTGGGTTTTCTAGAAACGCTAAGTCATGGTCGAATGGCCTACTTTGACCACCTGTTACGTTCGATCTGTTGATTCTTTACACGATCTAAAGCCATAAATATAAAGTACGCATGACAAACTACAAACTGGTTACAACAACATCATCATAACACTTAACAACTGCAGATCAAGGGCTTTAAAAGTCTTGTGGGACATTGGTTTAGGATTTACGGTTTACTAGAAATCATCGGTCATAATGGTCATACTGGGTTTTGACCAAGAATAACATGAAATCTAGACATGTAATGGTTGTGATTCCACTTCGGATCCAAGAATTCATGACAAACTACATATTTAAAACTTAAAACATCAAAAAGCATAAACATATAAAGATCTATGACCCACCGACATTTTGTTGTGGAGGACCACTTGAATGCTTAAAACGTTTTTGAAAAAATTCATTTTGCCCACTTTGATGTTATAGATCTATGGTAGATCATCATAGATCACCATAAAACATCCTTTAGCAAGATTCTAAACACATAAACACATATTCTAATCTAAGCATACAAGATCAAAGTAGGTTTAGGGTTTATACCTCTCTTGTTCCAATCTTTGATCTTGATCTCCTTAATCGATCTTTTGGTGTTCAAAGGGGTTATCTAGTGATTTGAATCACTTTAGATTTTCGGAGGTTTGGGAGAGAGAGAAAGAGTTGTTGAGAGCTTGGGCAAAAAATGAGCAACTTTGTGGACTTTTCTCTCTTTATTCTCTAATATTTAGATACTGATGAATGTAATACATGCAAGGTGGCATTCTAGATCAAAGATATGGTGAGATATAAGTCAAAAGGCTAGCTTTAGTTGGTGAACAACTACAAATTTGGCAAGATATGCAAGTTAGCTCATTAAAGAATATAAAAGGGCAATTTGGTCATTCTCCTTGAGATTTTAATGGCATACTAGACTTTTATCCAAACCCTTAGAATTTAACCCTAAGGATTTAACCCTTAGGTTTTATAAATTATAGTTTCTAGAATTTTCTAATTAGGGTTTTAAAATAGAAAATTAAGATTTCAAATATATAATTAAGGTTTCCTAATCATATTAAAGTTTAATAATCACATTAGGGCTTTCTAATTAAGATTAGGATTTCCTAATTAGGGTTTAAGATTCCTGAATTTAAAATTAGGGTTTTCCAACATTCGTTTAGGGTTCCTAACTGTACGTTAGGGTTTCTAAACTTGAGATTAGGGTTTTTAATCCCTTATTAGGGTTTACTAATTCTAAACCCTATCGGGTCAATCATTGATCAATAACTGTACAAACGCGTACTCATCAACACAATTATTAAAACTGTATTTTCTACCAAATCCCTATCTGAACTTAGGGTTAGTGTTTTAAATTCTCAATTAAGCACAACTCTACTCTTATTTCTCAGTCAATACACAAATTGACTAATTCTTAATACTCATATCACCGATACACAACACAATATTGATAATCAATATCAATATTAATTAAAAAAAATTATTCGTAAAAATTTGGATTATTCAAAATCTAGGGTTAATACATTCTCCTCATATAAGGATTCCGTCCTCGGAATCACCGCTTTCTTATACCCTACAATCTTTTAAAGTTGTATCATCAATTCATTCTTATAAACATAATATTAATTTGCCTCATATATTCTAACATATGACTTGGATCTATAAATGAAAACAATTACCAGCGATATCTAACCAATATTACTTGCGTAATTAAGTATTAAGCAAAATAGTTTCCTGTTTCTACCTCACTCGTTTTAACAAGGAGGTACTTCAAGTAGAAGAACCTGATGATAAAGTAACCATAACTGCCTTTTTGGGAGGCCTCCACTCGTCAAGTTTTCTTTTCTTAGTGATGAAACGTCCACCAAAGAACATGACTGAGCTACTAGCAAAGGCTCAGAAATACATGAATGCTGAGGACGTCACAAGGGCCAGACGAGGTGAATCCTTCAGAGTAGGAGAGAAGAGAGAAGGTAGAGATATGGATGATAAGAGGGAGACTGATAGCAAATCAAGCAGGACAGAGAGGGTATCCGCCAAAGACAGACTCGGTCCTGCTCCTCAGAAAGATCACCGACCATTCACTCCCCTCAATGCCACCATCGAAAACATTCTCTTACAGATCCAAGATGACCCCATCATAAAGTGGCCAGCGAGGATGAAGTCTCCTCCAAACCGCAGGAACCCGAACAAGTAATGTCGTTTTCATCGTGACCATGGTCATGACACCGACGACTGCTATGAACTCAAGAAACAAATTGAAGATCTCATTCAACGTGGTCAACTACGCCAGTATGTTTCTGGTAGAAGACAGGCACCATCACCAACTCACAACCAGGAAGATCAAAATCCAGTTGGGGGGATTTACACCATCTCGAGAGGATTTGCAGGAGGGGGAGAGTCGCTATATGCCATGAAGGCACATTGTAACGCCCCAAAATCCGGTCTATCTTCACACCCGGATTATGTATGTCACGAGTACAACATTCTTCCAAACATACATCATTATATACTAAAATATAATAACATACATTCTAAATTCTAAGGTTCTAAAACCTAATAACCTTTCTCATTACAAATAATGATAATTACATTATTCCTTTCATCTTACAAAAGTGACTTTTATCCGCCACCAAGGATACATAACAATTCATTAAACTAGTCTATAGTTTAATTTTCATCTTTCTACATTACAAGTCTTCACTTGATCTTTTCGCTCATTCACATTCTGAATGACACTTCATCTGGATACCGTCAGCTTGATTCTTACGGAATCCTTAAGTTCTTCTAACATCGTTCGCTGAAAATGTTTTTATTTTAAGCAAGTGTGAGCATTCAATTGCCCAACAAGTCATAACAATTGAACATACAACTTCAAGAGTTTAACATTCCTTTGCAACTTCGATAACCGAACAAAGGTTATGAAGCAGCTTGAACAATAGAAATAATTTTGATTCCTATCATTTTAAAACATTAGTCACATTCACTTTGAAATACTTTCATTCTCTACTCTCTTTCATACACATTCTGTCTGGCTAGAATCAATAGCACAGACTCAACAATAACGGTTCATGTATAAACAGAACATTCTCATATTGAACAGTTAATATCATAGAACAGTTCATATCATAGAAACACCGAAGTGTTCACATTGTGGTGCAAGGCCTCATATATTCTAACACCTTGTACAAATATCACACATTTTCACATAGACAAAACTTCTCAAGTTCAACATCTAAGAAGTTTAGAAACTAGCATTCATTTAAAATATAAATAAAGTTAGGAAACTTGCTTACACATTACGTACTACATATTTTACATTTGAATCGCTTTCATTCCAATCCCTATAACACATAAGGAAATAACACATACACCAATTAGTTATATACTTGACTTACACATTGGTTTACTTAACTTTACTTCTTAGGGTTCACATTGTTACAAACTAAGTTTACGCGACCAACTTCCTTTACCGGTTAACGGAGATGTCTTACTCAAAACGTTCTTCATCTTTGATGATTTACATTCTTATCTTCTTCTTATAACTTCTTTAGGACTCAGCACACATCGTGTCTCTGCTAGTAGTCCATATGGTACTCTGAGTGGTTTCCCACAAACAACCAGCAAACAAGTTCCTGTCTCATCTACACTGCGTATAACAGTGAGTTAGATCGGTTGCCAGTTTTGTATATACCTTCGCTCTCTGAAGGAATTGTTTAGCCCAACTCCCATATGTCAACCATCAAAGGTTACGATTGTATTACAACCTAACTTATCTTAACTTATCCGAACTATTAAACTATAATGTTCGTTAAGTCAAATTCTTATTCCTTATGGCTTTCTGGAAACTAAATACCATACCTCAAGATTTATTCCTATCGTACAAGTCATAAAGTCTTTTGTATACTTAGAACGATCATTTCATATTCATTCTATGCATTAATAACGTTAACTATTTTACATTACCTTATTCTTATCTTACAATATCCGATTCATTCGACACGGAATGTCTTCCAAGTTATAAACATTAACTCAGCTTATTTACGTTATACGTACTTGTCTTTAATTCAGCTTCTTCATCGATCACAGGTTTAATCACTGATCTTAATTACTTTATGGTCAAACCATACACGGAGTGTAGGTCCTACCCATTTAATATTCATGTACACTTAACCTTCACGTCGGTTAAAGTGTTCAACACTTACATTTCATTCTAACATTCTCCTCCGACTCACATTCAGCTTCCATTAATCATATTACCGTTCGCTACGGCTTTCTTGATAATTTATATCTAACTTACTACTTTCGTCAACGTCTAAGTCATACAACCAATGTATACTTAGAACGTTCACCCGACGTGAATACGATTCACGAGGATCGTTTACGTATTCAACGTTTACGCTGTTCATCCCTTAATCTCACATTCAACCTTTACTTAAGGTTTTAATCGCTTTCATTCATTACTCGCCACTTGAACCCCATGTTCATTATTCTTTCTTAATGTCGAAGCCATACAGATCATTGTATGCTAAGACCAATCGTTCATCGCAACAACGTTGCATTCACAGTGTCTATACGCTTTACATTCATCTCGCATAACTATGACATAACATCGAAATGTTATTCATTACCCTCGTCACTCAACGTCTAAGGAATCCCAATCATAGGAATCCCTCACGTTCATTATCGCGACTACGGTCTCCGGATATCGGTTCCGTAACCTGCGTTCACCTTCTTTTAATCTCGTTTAATCTTTTCGTTCAACCTTCATTAAAGGTTTAATACACTTGATTAAGTGTTACATTAGTTGAATTACATGTTCATATTTCTTTCTTGCACATCCCCCGGTAATTGAGCAATAAAAATCTCATTACTGGGCATTACCTTGCACCGGCGCTGTGGCACCACTCTCTTCACTAAGCCTCACGTTTCGGTGCGAGTTAGCAGTGTCTAGCTCTCCTATTCTGAATGCCGCAGTCCACACTTATATAGGCATGGGTTGGCGCCATGACGCCAAGCCCTAATCTTAGAAAAATTCTCTAAGTGTTAACTTCATTTTGAGACACTTACTTTCCGATCGCATAACTTCTTCGTTAAAACTCAGAATGAGGTCATTCCAAAGCCATTCTCTTCCTTATCTTATGTACTTCGATTACCCACAGACAGAAATTTGTTCTGAATCTGTTAACATGCCATTCAATTGGCTTAATCTTCGCTCTTCATTCATTTCATGTTTTTAACGTTCTTCGTTTGTTCATCCGTAATTCGGTCATCCGAACTCAGAATTCATTCGTTCTTGAGTCCACAACTCACTTTTTATACGTTCTCTTACTTTCTTATGAAACCCTACACGTTCAGGTTCATTTACAAACTTTCTAATTCTCATTCTTCTTTTATGAAATTTTCGCCATAACTTCGTTATAGCTCCGTTTTAATCCGTTCTTCATGAACTTTTCTACCGTTCCTAACCAAGTAATAAGCATCTAACTTAAACGCGATTGTTTTAAACTTGTCCATCAACAAAAATTATCCTACGCTGGTTTTAAATTTGTCCATCAACAACGTTCTTCGTGTTCTTCGTGTGTTCTTCGTGTTCTTCATTCGTTCTTCATTTTTAATCGTTACAAGCCAGTTCGCCAAAAGCTAAGGGGTGCCTCCACTACAAGGGCCCAAGCTATAGACGAGGAAGTTAAAAAGTTAATAGATAATGGAGCAATTAGAGAAGTAGCATATCCAGAATGGCTCGCCAACATGGTAATGGTCACTAAAGCTAATGGTAAGTGGCGCCTCTGTGTTGACTTCACAGAGCTCAATAAGGCGTGCCCAAAAGACAGCTACCCGTTTTCATGGATCGACCTTCTCATCGATGCCACTGCAAAACATGAGTTGTTCACCTTCTTGGATGCGTACTCCAGGTATAACCAGATTAGCATGTACCCCCCCCCCCCGAACTAGGAGAAGACATCGTTCATCACTCCCAAAGGAACTTACTGCTACAAGGCCATGACCTTCGGGTTGAGGAACGCAGGAGCAACCTACCAACGACTGGTGAACAAAATGTCCAAGTCTCAAATTGGGCGAACAATGGAAGTCTACGTTGAGGACATGTTGGTAAAGAGCCTCGTTGCAGCAGATCACATTAATCACCTCCAAGAGACCTTCAATGTTCTTAGATCGTACCGCATGAAGCTAAATCCTGAAAAGTGTGCCTTTGGCATAGGATCGGGAAAGTTCCTAGGCTTCATGGTCAACCAGAGGGGAATTGAAGCAAACCCCGACAAGATCAAAGCCATCCTCGATATGAAATCACCCACTTCAACCAAAGAGCTCCAGCGCCTCAATGGAAGAATTGCAGCACTCAACAAGTTCGTCTCCAAGTCTGCAGATAAGTGTCTGCCCTTTTTTAAAATTCTTTGGAAAACTTTTGAGTGGGGACATGAGGCAGAGGAGGCATTCCAAAAACTCAAAGTTTATTTGGCTGTACCTCCTCTCCTTTCGCATGCCACACCAGACGAGGTGTTATATTTGTACCTTTTTGCCTCCCCATCGGCAGTAAGCTCAGTCCTCGTCAGGAATAACGATGGAGCGCAGAAGCCAATTTACTATGTAAGCAGAGCATACCGAGGAGCAGAAGTCAAGTATTCGAGACTAGAAAAACTGGCACTCGCTTTAATCACAACAGCGAGACGATTACGACACTACTTCCAAAGTCACAGCATCATCGTCATCACAGATCAACCTTTGAAAAAAGTCCTGGGAAAGCTCGATGTATCTAGGAGACTGCTTAAGTGGGCAGTGGAGCATGGTGAGCTTGACATACAGTACCAACCAAGGTCATCCATCAAAGAACAAGCACTGGCAGATTTCGTTGCCGAGCTAACACCAGCAGAGGCGGAAAACAACGAAATCTCCACCTCACCCAGTTTGGAGATGGTTGATAAAAGCACTGGACAACATCATGAAGACCATCAGGCACTTAGGCATGACGCCCAGACGACCAGACCATCATGTTGGACTCATAGACTTCCCCCTCGGACGCCCAAGCAGCACTTTTTGAACCAGACACTCCAGAGGACCCAGACTGAAGTCCTAGTTCCCCATCCTGGCTCCCAACCTCCCTTTTTAATCTCTGAGCCCTGCTCTCTTCCATCCTGGAAGCTCTATGTAGATGTTTCCTAAACCAGCGACGGGGGCGGAGTAGGTCTGATCTTGATCAGCCCAGATGGTACCACTCTTAAGTACGCAGTGAAGCTCCACTTTATTGCCTCGAACAATGAGGCAGAATATGAAACCCTTCTCTCTGGGTTAACATTGGCGATTGAGATGGAGATTCAACACCTCATTACCTATAGCGACTCTCAGTTGATAGTTAATCAAGTGAAGGGCGAGTTCGAAGCAAAAGGAGCCAGAATGCAAGAATATCTCGGCATAGTAAGAAGCATGTTGAAAAAGTTCAAACACTTCCAGATTTGCCACATTCCCAGAGAAGAAAACATGGACGCTGATGCACTTGCAAAGCTTGCCTCGTCCTTGGAAACCCCACCAGGAGGACCAACATTTATTGGTCTCCAGTTCAAACCAAGCACGATGGACTCGGGAACCTCAAATATCAATTGTGCATCGGCTGAATCAAACTGGATAACCCCAATAAGGACATATCTCCGAGAAGGTGTGTTACCGGACGACCCTTCAGAAGCTAGGAAGCTAAGAATGAGAGCTTCTAGGTTCACCATCCTGCAAGACTCTTTATACAATAAAGGCTATTCCTTGTCATTGCTCTGGTGACTTTCACCTAAAGAAGCTCATTATGCCCTGTGAGAGATTCACAAAGGAATATGTGGGAACCACTCTGGAGGACGATCCCTTTCCCACAAGGCGCTCAGGCAAGGTTACTTCTGGCCTTCTATGGTAAAGGACTCCTAGGAGTTCTCCAGGAAGTGTGACGAAAATGGTGTCAATTGCAACAAAAATGCATGGTCGTTGCAAAAAAAGAAAAGAGTTCATTTCGTTGCCAATTAGAAGGCTTTTGCAACCAGATGGGGGTTTTAGCAACGAAATTTTAATTATTCTACAACAATATATTTTGTTGCTAAAGGATCGATGTCTCTGTACGAAAGCCAAATTTCGTTGCAAAATATATTACTTTTGGCAACGAAAAAAAATGTTCGTTGCAGAACAATTAGCAACGCTCATTGCAGACAACTAAAGACTTAACGAACGACAAAAAAGTCGTTGCTAAAACCCTTTTGCAACGAAATTTGGCACCTTTAGCAACGAATCTCGGTTGTTGCTGAAGCCCCATTTTTTTGTAGTGTAGGCTTTTATCCAAATCCTTAGGATTTAACCCTAAGGTTACTTTAGGTTTTACAAATTTTAGTTTCTAGAATTTTCTAATTAGGATTTTAAAATAGAAAATTCAGATTTCAAAAATATAATTAGGGTTTCCTAATCATATTAAAGTTTAATAATCACATTAGGGCTTGGTAATTAAGATTAGGGTTTTCTAATTAGGGTTTAGGATTCCCGAATTTAAAATTAGGGTTCCTAACTGTATGTTAGGGTTTCTAAACTTGAGATTAGGGTTTCTAATCCCTTAGTAGGGTTTACTAATTCAAAACCCAATTCGGTCAATCATTGATCAATAACTCTATACAGTACAAACGCGTACTCATCAACACAATTATTAAAACTGTATTTTCTATCAAATCCCTATCCGAACTTAGGGTTAAGGTTTTAAATTCTCAATTAAGCATAACTCTACTCTTATTTCTCATTCAAAACACAAATTGACTAATTCTCAATACTCGTATCACCGATACACAACACAATATTGATAATCAATATCAATATTAATTAAAAAAAAGTATTCGTAAAAATTCAAATTATTCGAAATCTCGGGTTATTACATTCTCCCCTCCTTATAAGGATTCCGTCCTCGGAATCACCACTTTCTTATACCCTACAATATTTTAAAGTTGTATCATCAATTCATTCTTATCAACACAATATTAATTTGCATCATATATTCTAACATATGACTTCGATCTATAAAAGAAAACAATTACCAGTGATATCTAACTAATATTACTCGCGTAATTAAGTATTAAGCGAAATCGTTACATGTTGCCACCTCCTAAGCAGCTACTGCATCTTGCGTCGTCATGTTGAATATGTACGGGCTATTGATCTTCCTGGTTGTGCAGGTCCTCGAATCGCCAAGGCGCTACTGGGTCCCTTGTTAACACTTTCCTTCTCCACGTTCCTCTTTGGATAGTTCCGAACCATATGATCAGTCGATCCACACGCAAAACAACCTTGTATCTTCTTCGGACTGGGACAATTGGGTGACATGTATCCCTCTTGCTCGCAGTTATAGCAAACTCCCTTGTTCTTCAGACAAACTCCAAAATAATTCTTCCCACAAGTCACACATGGCTCCCTCCTTTTCCTATTCTCTTATGTCTTGTTACCTGATTGGGTATTCTCACTCCACTTTCTCTTGTTTGGATTATTACCACCATTGCTTCCTCTATCATTTGTCTTCTTCTTCTTCTCTTGATGAAATCGAGATGCAGCTTCGCTCCCCTCCTTCAGCAATTAACGCTTTCTCCAACAAATCCGTGAACATATTTATCTGTAATACAACTACTTTATTGTATATACCTGGCTTCAACCCATTCTCAAACCTTCTCACCTTTCGTAACTCCGTATCCATCTGATGAGGTGCAAATCTCGCTAATTCGTTGAATTTAGCAGCATATTCAGGCACCGACATGTTCTCCTGCTTCAGTTCCAAAAACTTAACTTCCATCCGAGCTTGCATACTCGACGAAAAGTAGTTCTCAAAGAACAATTCCTTGAATCTTGTCCAATTTCTCACAGCTGTACCATCTCTCGCCTGATTAGTCTCCCACCAGTAATTGGCTTCCCCTTTCATCAGATATGTTACAAAAGCAGTCTTTTGCTCTTCTGCCACTCGAGCAATGATGAATTCTTTCACCGTCTCCTTTACCCAAGTTTGGGCTTCAATAGGATCCATGGTTCATGTGACACCTCCAAATTTAGGTACTTGAAACCCAAACTCGGTGATTCACGATACCATTTTTATGTGTGGAATAATACAATAATAATAACAATAATATAGATAACAAACTTAATTTACATATGCATTAAAGTCTATTCCCAGGTATGAGACCTTTAAACATTCATTACATCATAGATAGTAAATATTATTGTCTTAATAAACTATAACTATTACACCGAATATTATAAATCTCATTCGAACAACTTTCCTTTCCCTTTATTCTTGCCTAAGCCTTCGGGTTGATCATACTTAGCTGAAAAAATTTAAATTTAAAGCAAGAATGAGCATTTGATTGCCCAGCAAGTAATAACAACAATAGATATTAGCTGAAAGGATTAAATGTTTTCTTTGAATGACACTTCTACAACGAATCAATAGTTGTGAAGTAAGTTGAACCAATAATAACTACATACCAATTCTATATCAAATTTTTTGAAACTACGTATTGACTATAACTGGAGATCATTTGACAGACTATGAACATTATTTTTTATTTTCGAAAAGGTTAAACAGAACTTCATCTCAGAAACCGTCATAACTTCTGAGTGCACGGGGGTGATCAGCCCGTTATGCCCTGTATTGATCAATACTACATGATAAAATGATATTATCATTCATCTTATCCACCTTAGGTGCACAAAAGTTTTCCCATATTCGGGATGTTCATACTTAGTCGGGAATCTGAACCAAAACAATCTGGTTGGATACAATAAAGTTCTATCTTGTCTAACAATATCTTTAAGTTTGTGTCTAGGTAAATCAAATAGCTTAGACGGCTTTTAAGTCGACGTATACATACTGGAAATCAATAAGTATGTATCAACATGTGATTAAATACAATGATTATCTAAGTGGGGACACTTGTATAACCATATTTATAAACTAACGAACAGAATAAACATCTGGATTATGCACTAATATTGTGTTGATAAACAATGATCGGATAATTTAAGAACTTGTATGAATATGAATAATTGGATACATAATCAATAACAATAGAGTTAATAATCTGGCACAGTAATATGATTCTGAAACTTTCTTACTCATGTCCATTGCATAAAGGAAATGCAAAGGTAAGATACTTGCACAATGTAAAGAATAGTTCAGATACTTGCCTGAGCTACTTCTTACAATAATGCAACTTAGTTTTATCTTTTATACTGAAACCTAGCATTAATAAGATCATTCGTTAGATTAGAATAATGTATCATAACACATAGTACTGCTATTTGCAGTCAGCACATAACCTAATCACATTGTCATATATTTTAACAGTCATTTGTTCACAAACAAACACTTATCGAGTCCAATTATATTAGTCTAGATCAATTTCTAAAATATTTCAGTGTACCGACGGCTTTATCAGGTAATTATTGAGTCTAAAACTCTATTCTGTAGTTCAATAACTGAAAATATCAGTCCTATTATTTTTAATTAACTTATAATAATTTTTAATTTATTATTATAATTTATCATAATTTTTCAAACACTGGAATCATAATCAAATTATTTAAATATTAAATAATTCTATTATCATGAATATTTAATTAATATTAAACTATTAATGAAACCATTGCCAAAATATTAAAGTTATTTATAATAACTCAAAATATTTTTAAAGTATTAATATTACCCTTAAATGATTTTTAAAACATTTAAAATGTAAGATCTCAACTTTTTTTAATAAAGACGATTTTTCTATAAATATCATTTTTGAATATTATGGAATGAATTTGATATAATGTTATAGTTGTGGGTAATATTTATAAATTTTGCAAACTACGCAAGTTGTTGTATAATATTTAATTGGTCGGGAAATATTCGTTTTAACAGGGAATATTCGTACAACGGCACAATCATTGGTGGACCCCACAACAGAATTAATGTCGGATTGAGAAAACGATAAAAATATTTTATGAAAATAACGGCGGAAGTTTTACCGTTAACTGTTGAAACACCCGGTGTTAAAAATACAGTAATACGCGTGGTTGCATAGTAGCACACGGTATTGATTATTGATGCTTACGTGAGAAGTCACTCAGTTGTATTCAATTATTGTCGATATTTTATATATTGAGATGACAGAGTTATTAATATTATTATTTGCAATATTAACGATGTCTAGAAGTTATGCCAATGAGAGGTTTGGTCACCTAATTTCGCGCCAATAGGGAGAAATCCTTATTGGAAAGCCCCCTCTTTCCTGGGAACGACCTGGTCGATTAATAGTGTGAATTATAATAATGATGATGAGTTTTGTTTTATTAGTATTATTAATGTAATAAAACAGAAAAGCTTTTTATATAAAACAGAATACTTTTATAAAGTTATTTGTTTTATTAGACAATAATTAGACTATATTATATTTTATTATGCATAGTGTTGCATAGTGCCTGCATAGTGTTTTGCATAGTAAAATCTTTTTATATAAAACATAATACTTTTATAAAGTTATTTGTTTTATTAGATTTTAAATAATATATATATATATAGAATATATTATATTTTATTGCATAGTGCAGCATAGTATCCTTTCTATTTTCCTATAAATAGGATGCTTAGTTAGAATTGAAAACCACACCAGAAGTTCAGAGAATTCTTCTATAATCTTGAGCGTATTTCTTTAGAGTTTTAAGAAGCTTTGAGCGTAGTGCAAGTTTTCTTCAAGAATATCCTCGCCCTACCAGTCGGAATACTCTTCTTTTACGGTAAGGGATATTATTTGTTGTACTCGTAAGGGGTATTATTTCTTTCTTATTCATGAAAAGAATTTTTGTTATTCCATTCTTTATTATTCTGTTGGAATAACCTGTATACGCGGGCTACCCTATACTTGGTGAAATTCTTCTGTTATTCCATTCTTTATAATTATATTGGAATAACCTATCTATGCGAAGTACCGCATACATAGTGAAATTCTTTTGTTATTCCATTCTTTATTATTCTGTTGGAATAACCTGTATACGCGGGTTACCCTATACTTGGTGAAATTCTTCTATTATTCCATTCTTTATCATTATGTTGGAATAACCTGTCTATGCGAAGTATCGCATACATGGTAAAATTATTCTATTATTCCATTTTTTATTATTCTGTTGGAACATCTTGTCTGTACGTTACGCATTTGAATTCGGTTCCGTTATTTATTATTCTCGTTAGAATATTTCGCCTCATGCGCTTACGCATGACTTGGTTCTCATTATTTATAATTTTGTTGGAATATCTTGTCCGCAAGCGTTACGCATGACTGGTTCTATTATTTATTATTCGTTGAATATCACATGCATGCGTTTACGCATGACCGGTTCCGTTATTTATTATTCGTTGGAATAACTTCGTCTTGTGGTGGTCTATCGCATGCCCGGTGATTTCTTTTGTTATTCCATTCTTGATTATACTCAGTTGGTTAAAGTTTTGACTTCTATACTCAATGAAATTAGTGGAATATCCTTGATATTTGCGCTTCATCCAGTATCTTTTCATGGAAATATTCTTCTGAGCATTCTTGAGTTTTACTCTACAAAGAAGTATCACGTTGACAATTTGGACGTTATTGGTTCCTGGGTAAATTAATTCTTGAACTTGTTTTATTGAATTCTTATATCATTGTCATCATCCTCATGTTTATATTATGTTGAAAGTCATCTGTGACCTGTAGTGCATAGATGGACTTGATATGATTATTACCAGGGATTATTCGGTATAATCATGATCGTAATGTTACAAATGATGTGGAAAAAGTCCTCATTGGCCCGTAGTGCATTGATGGACAGTTGTTGGCATGATCATGACCATTGATGAATACACGAATATCTTTGGCCCGTAGTGCATGGATAATTTGTGGTTGTGATACTAATGAATATCATTGGCCGTAGTGCAAGGAAGATGTGGATTATTTATTAAGCTGAGTCTCGGCGATTAAAGTGATGAAAAACATTTTAAATCATAAAAGATAGTAGATTTTATTCTCTACTTGACTCTTTTAATTGATTGCTTGTTCCGCTGCAGTTAAACTTGATGTTTGTTATATTTTATCAGTTTAACACTGTTGAAGGCTAACGATAATTTATTCTGCATTATCTTAGTCATAATATTTATTACTGGGCTAGTTGAGCTCACCCTTTTCTTCACTGTTCTCTTCAGGAAATGAGAACGTAGTCGGGACTAGTCGGGGAACGGAGTGACGGATTAGTTTTACGACAGCTGTATTATTAAGTTGTATTTGAATTTTGTACCATGTATTTGACGACTCAAGATGGGTGATGTATACCTATTTTGGGGGCGTCACATAAAATCATTTTTAAATAATTACTATTAATATTTAAATATTAATGTACTATTTATCAAAGTATTAGAAGTCATTAATTATAACTTGAAATATTTTTAATTCATTTATATCCTTTTTAAATGATTCTTAAATCAATAAAATCATTTTAAAACTATTTATTTAATATAACTATTAAATAATTCTCATATCCTTATTATTAAATTATTATCATTAATATTAAATTATTAATGAAATTATTCTTTAAATATTAAAAGTTATATTTATAAGTTAAAATATTTTTAAACACCTCATTATTATTTAAAATGATTTTTAATATAATAAAAATTATTTTAAATTAATTTATTTAATGCATTTATTACATAACTTAATTATCATTAATATTAATTTATTAATGAAATTTATCACAAAATATTAAAAGTCATTAAAAATAACTTAACATATTTTTTTTATATCATATTATAATTTTAAATGATTTTTCAAGTAATAAAATCATTTTAAATAATTTATTTAATATAATAATTAAATAAATTAAATAACTTTAATATTTCAAACATATTAAATATTTATGAAATATATTGAAAATTATTAAAAACTAATTTTTATACTTTAAAATAATTGTTAGTAATTTAATTTGTATTTTTAATAATTAAAAACTAATTTTCTCTAATTATTAAATAAAATAATTAATGTTAGAAATAAAGTGTCGCTAAAGACTACCTATAGCGACAGAAACGTCGCTATACGTGTTCTTCATGTTCTTAGCTAAACCCAGAACATTCATAGGCAGTTTCGAGTGGCTTAGTTTGACCAAGAATATCAGACATATCATAAAGCTTCTAGGCTATCTATTGATCACTGCTTGTAGAACTAATGTAATACTACATGATACAACAACAATCATGACCAACAAGCATAAATCGAGGGAGATCTACGCCATCAAAGTGGTTGTCAGAGGCTGTTCTTCATTTCTGGGTTACCCAGAAATGAAGAACAGTTCGACTGCCCTACTTTGGGCTTCCACAACTTATGATTTGTGTGATGTTTTTGTAATTTAATGGATCCAGTGTGTAGTCAACATGTAGGTGAAGATATCTAATACAAAATATCACCATAACAACATTACATAAAACGGATCTATGCTTATTAAAGTATGTCAAGAGTCATGATCATAAATTTTCGGGTTACCTAGAAAACTAATTTCATGAACAACTGACCTCCTTTGACCAGCCACCAAATCCACAATATATGATATCTAGAGGTTATAAAAGCATGGATCTAAAGTTAAACTAACATACTACAACATGGTTTCAACAACAAACTAATAACACATAAAACTTGCTAGATCGAGAGGTCGCAAATATGTTGTCGAAGCTTTAAGCATTTTCCTGGTCGCCCAGATTTGCTTCAATCGTGGCTAGGCCAACTACTTTTGACCACCACTAATAGCTTGCTATCTATGCATTATTTGATCATGATACCAGTTCCAAAACAGAGATCTCCTACCATACTACAAGTTCAAACAATTAAAACACCAAAACAATACACAGAATAAAATCTATAGGGTCTGAAATTCATTGTCAGACAACTTTTTCAATTTTTTCCAGATTTTCAAAAACTTCAAATCTGAGCCTCTAGATGTTATGGATCTAACATCTAGCAACCTAGATCATCATTATATACTACATACTACATGTTTAACACAAAAAAACTAACATCTAACATTTTGATCAAGATCATATTATAAATTAGGTTTTATACCTTTTTATGAACAAGTTCTTGATTCTATGATTATGATCTGCTAGAGGAGATGGTTGGGCTTTTTTCTGAGACTACTATAGCAATATATTTTGGAGGTTTTTGAGAGAGAGAGTCAAGTTTGAGCATTGGAAAAAAATGAACATGAATATGCACTTTCTCTCTCCAATTCTACTTATGTGATGTAGATGCAATGTATGCATCTGAATATGGCTGTTGTGCTGGAGATTTGTAGGCTTATAGCTTAGACTAGGGTGGCTTGCCAAGATCATGCTAGATTTTCTAGCAATAATTCACCAAATGGGACAAAAAGGATATAATGGTAATTTGGTTATCAATTTTAATGGTATTCTTGTCCATGGTACTTGAATCTAGGGCTTAATCACTAGATTTTAAACCTTAAAGTTTCTCAATTAATTTCTAGGGTTTGAAAAATAAAATTAAAGTGTAATAAAATTTTAATTAAAACACACTAGTTAAAATTAGGGTTTTTAATAAAAAAATTATGGTTTAAATAATTAGGGTTCCTTAATATCATTAGGGTTCCCAAATTAATAATTTAATTTACTAAAATAATAATTAGGGTTTCTAATTTTAGCAATTAGGGATCCTAATTAGCAAATTAGGGTTTTTAATTTTAATTAGGGTTTTTAAATATTAATTAGGGTTTTTCCTAATTAACAGAAATTTTATAATATGCAACATAATTCATATAACACAGTTTCTGACCGATCTTAAACTCCAGTTTTGAGTTTTCAGTTATGGTTTATGACAGTAATATTAGGGTTTGTCGTGATACACCATAATTGCATGACCATTATCAATCTACACATATACTGTATATATTTATAACACTGAAAAATAATATCATATTTAATATAATATTATTATTCTCATTCATTGCTCAAAATCCAAATTAGGGTTTGGATTCCATATCTGATTTATCTTTCATAATTAACATTATTAATTAAGTTAAAAATAATTGACTTAATAAATCTGAAAAAAATTTCATTTGATAAGATAGTAATTATAATAATCCCAATAATTATTTCATATATTATTTAAATAATACAAAATCATATTTTCATGGAAAATAAATAATAAAAACATTTCTACTATAAAATTAATTATTATAAGAATATACTTTATAATGATCAATAATTCTAACATAGAACTATTTGAAATTATTCATGTAATAAATAAATTTTATTTATCACATATATACATAAACATTACCTGGCACATATTCCCATCTTTAAAATAATTAAAAAATTTATATGCAAAATTTATCATTTATTTATATAGAAAATATCGGGTTATTACAGTTCCCTTGAATTCTGGCTGTCCTACCACCTTAAAGTCTTTGAAGTTAGCCAATCTATCTGCTGGCTGAATTCTCGTTCTTGCTGCTGGAGCTCTATTTCCCATAGCTTGGGCTAGCATATCCATAACATTCTGCATCGTGTCAGCTTGACTTACTTCATTATTCACTGACTGTTCTTCTCTTTGATTTCGATTCTGTCGTCTGGGCGGCATGATCTGATTTAAATAAAAATCTTACACTAATTCTCTTTCTCTATATAAATTCTTAACACAATAAGAATTCAACATAATGTTCTCATATAATCGCATTTTGTTCAAATAGCATATAGTATATTTAGTACTTAACACATATTACTATCCCATTTTAAAAAAAATTTAGGATTAATCCACACAACTTTACACAAAAAGTTGTAATTCTCCATTCACACATAGCAATTCCTAGTTCGTCAAACTTACCACACTTATGAGTTCAGGAACTTGCCACAATTATATGAGTGTATGAACTTATCCGAGTCAGACCTTTGGTGTCCATTCGCTGAGGGGTTCAAAACATTTCATATAATTATGAGTCATGAACTTACCATAAGTATGAGTTTTAAGAACTCATAAATTAATCTTATATTCATATAGAAAATAAAGATTTCATTCATACAAACATATATATTTACATATGTTCACACATCATTCTCTATATTACAACCATTAATATCATACCATACAACCAAAAGATACCACTGCTTATATCTAGGTTATCTACCGTTCACTCCCTTCACCAGTCTTCTTTTTGGGACACTTGTTGAATCCGTGACCCGTTATCCCACATGAAAAACACTTTTGCATATTCAGCTTAGGAAAATTCAGGGAAATGTGTCCTTCCTGCTTACAGTTGAAACACATGTTCTTCCACATCATGCATTATCCCACGTGAGTCTTTCCACACTTGCTACAGACTTGCTTCTTATTCGGGTTTTAATTTTCAGAACTATCGTTGTCGTGATCCCTCTTTCTCTTATTCTTGTCCTTCTGCTTAACTGTTCCCTCCGATGATCCACCACCTTCAGTCTTCATCCTTTCCACTTGCGCCTTCAATTCGTTACGTTCTTCGGTCATTTCGCGTAACGCCCTTTCTGTCTTCCACAACTCCTCTAAGAGAAAAACTTTACTCCAGAGTTCTTGTACATCTGCAGATACTTGATCTTTTTCTCTAATTTTTGTCTTATTCCCTTTCTCCACCTTAGCTTCTTCCAACTCTACCTCCTCATCACCACTCAGATACATGTTGGGATAATCATCATGATCACTCCCGAGATTGATCATAGGTTCATCTTTTCCCACTTCTTCCACTAACTCGTCTTATGCTGGCACCTAAGCTACTGGCACTGGTGCAACAGCCGCTGGCATCTAGGTACTCATTTCATCTTCTCCTGACATCCTACAGCCAGTTAAACAACTTGATTAGTAATTTACCTATACAAAATTCTCACACTATGTGTCAACTTGTCTCATTATCGATACGCTTCGGTAGTCCCTCACTTATTACTCTAAATGAGTATTCTCTATCTCGCTTATGGTTATAATCCTAGGGTTTCCCCCCACTTAAGGTTTATAACCTACAGCTTTGATACCAACTTGTGACATCCCCAAATCCGGGTTACCTGACCCCCGAGTTTGGTGCTCACGATCCACAATATAATTATCATTTAACTACCTATTCATTGATGAATAGAATATTATACCACATTAACTGATATAGTTAATACATTCGTCCCAGTTTATCTAACCTTAACATTATAAACTTACCCTTTAGATATACAAAAAGGGTTTACAAATATAACATAATAATAATTGGTCATTATAACTACGCTATCACTATGCCTTTGCTTTTGTCCTTCACAGCACCTCCTACTACTTCGTCCCTAGCTGAAAAGTTTTATTTAGCAAGGGTGAACAAAAAATTTGCCCCGCAAGTTAAGACATACAATGAATGTATAAGAATTAAAAATAACAAACTATCTATTTTGATAGAATGACACCAAAGTTCAGAGAACTTTGAAATAGTTGAACAGTTTGATCTTTGCTAACCAATCTTCTCGCAATCTATGCAACACAATAGTTCAATAATGAAAGGGTACGACACTTTCAAAGTTTCTACGATATTCGATTGAATAACAATTTAGAAGTATTCTTCAAAGTTTAAGCTGAATGATCTCAAATGATCTTGAAATTATCTTCTCAAGTAACTACCAAAGATTTACTTTGATATACCCAAATAAAAGTATGGAAATATTTTCCAGAGTTTATACAGAGTGATCACAAAGGATCTTGAACTTCTCTTCTCGAGTAACTATCAAAGATATACTTTGATATACCCAAGTGTATCAAATAACCATAAAGATTAAGTCATACCCCTCTAAAAGTACTTAGAGCGGCCAACTCCTTGTACCCTATATTTTGCATAATACTTACACGCACGCAAAGGCCGAATATAGGACCAAAAATGTTCCCTTTGTATAAAAAGGTTGTTCTTGTCAATCTTATAATCAGAGTTTGATTTATAACAACGAAATACTAAGATTTCAATATCTAATCACTTTCTCGATCTAGCCAAAATAATTGGCATCGATCTGTCAATAATAATTGAATTCTTTTATCGAACCTATCAAGTTCTAACAATTGTTCGTCTAGCCAGAATAATTAGCTAAGACATATTTCAACATAATTTCACAATAGACAGGAATTATTTGTACTGTCAATAATAGCTTCTATTGATATAAATATCCAATAACAGTTATTCTCTAAGTATATTTTCAGAATCACTAATTCAGTTTGAATTAATAAATATGAACTAACTGCGAATAATCAACAATAATTCTCAGACGTGGTCTAATCAACAATAATTAACCACCATTATAATTGAACAAATATAACACAAGGTTGAGTTAAGGAAACTTGCCTTTCTCGTTGATTACTGCTACACAATATACTTATTTGCGTTCGAAAGACCTATAACTAATAATATCGGTCTCACAATTAGCACAATAATTTATAACACGTAAGACTTTGTAATTTCATGATCAATGCTTCTCCTAGACACATTACCACATAGTCACATCGGTGTTTATAACTTATATAAACACTCATCAAGTCTAACTAGTTTGATTACAGTTGGACTTGATCTATTCTCGATTGTCTTGATCACCCTATCCCACAATTAACACATTTATTATCACATTAAACTTGGTCTCAAAGCTTCAATATTATTTTTGATAAATCAAATATCATTTATAATATATTTTTAGGAAAGCTTTAAATAATTTTCTAACAATTATTATAATTTATAATAATTTTTCAAACACAGGAATCATTTTTAAATGATTTAAATATTTATTTAATTTCATCATCATTAATATTTAATAATATTAAAATCTTAATGATATATTTGTCAAAATATTAAAGTTATTAATAATAACTTAAAATATTTTTAAATCACCAATATTCTATTTAAATGATTTTTAAAATAATTAAAATTATTTTTAAACCATCACCATTAATATTTAAATATTAATGAAATTCTTATCAAAATATTAAAAGTCATTAATTATAACTTAAAATATTTTTAAATCATTTTTTTATTTTTAAATGATTTTTAAATCAATAAAATCATTTTTAATTTATTTATTTAATATAATAATTAAATAAATCTAATATCATTAATATTAATTTATTAATGAAAATTCTCCAAAAATATTAAAATTTAAATTTTTCAAAATATTTATAAACACTTTATTCTTAAAATATTTTTATAATATTAAAATCATTTTCTCTAATTTATTTAATATACTAATTAAATAAATTAAATATCATTATTATTCAAATAATTATAATTATTAATGAAAAATATTCCAAATTCTCAAATATTATTTTTATAATTTAAAATAATTTTTAAAACCATTTTTGGTAATTTTTAGAATTTATTTTTCTATTTTAATCATATTCTAGAAATTAGGAAAATAAAATAAATAAAAGCTCATCATTTATAGGCTATAGCGACAAGAATCGTCATTATTGGTGTTCTTGAGCTCAAGAGAACAACAGCAGATCGATTATGAACATACCTAGTTTGACCACGATTTATTCTCATTCCATACATGTTCTGGGCCTGTTTAAACGTTGATCGTGTAGTAGGTTTCTTACACTACAATTAACAATCATCAACTCAGTCATATAACATCATATCATGAAGTTCTAGGCTCTCGAAATCATTGTCGTCGGGCGTTCCTAGGTTTTCGGGTAACCCGAAACCCTGTGCAATTCGAGTGCCTCACTTTCTAACTCAATAATCTAAGTGTTCTGGTCATTATTCATGTTGTTTAATTGTTCAAACGTATAGCTCTCATGCCAAGGAACATAAATACAACAACAGATCAATGTAACAACATCAAAATCACCAAATGCAGCCCGGTCAAAGGCTGTCAGAAAGTGTGTTCATCAAGTTTCTGGGTTTTCCAGAAACGCTAAGTCATGGTCGAATGGCCTACTTTGACCACCTGCTACGTTCGATCTGTTTATTCTTTACACGATCTAAATCCACAAATATAAAGTACACATGATAGACTACAAACTGGTTACAACAACATCATCATAACACTTAACAACTGACAGATCAAGGCCTTTCAAAGTCTTGTCAGACGTTGGTTTAGGATTTCTGGATTACCCAGAAATCTATTGGTCATGCCCGGTCAACGGGTTTTGACCAAGAATAACATGAAATCTAGACATTTAATGGTTGTGATTCCACTTTCAGATCCAAGACCTCATGACAAACTACAGATTTAAAACTTAAAACATCAAAATCATAAACATATAAAGATCTACGGCCACTGACATTTGATTGTCAGACCACTTGAATGCTCAAGAACAGTTTTGAAAAAAATTCCCTTTTTCCCACTTTGATGTTATGGATCTATGGTAGATCATCATATATCACCATAAAACATCCATAAGCAAGATTCTAAACACATAAACACATATTCTAACTAAGCATACAAGATCAAAGTAGGTTTAGGGTTTATGCCTCTCTTGTTCCACTCTTTGATCTTAATCTCCTTAACTTATTTTTTGTGTTCAAAGGGGTTATCTAGTGACTGAATCACTTTAGATTTTCGGAGGTTTAGGAGAGAGAAAGAGTTGTTGAGAGCTTGGGTGTAAATGAGCAACTTTGTGGACTTTTTCTCTCTTTATTCTCTAATATTTAGATACAATGAATGTAATAAATGCAAGGTGGCATTCTAGACCAACCTATGGCTGAGATATAAGTCAAAAGGCTAGCTTTAGTTGGTGAACAACTACAAATTTGGCAAGATTTGCAAGTTAGCTCATTAAAGAATATAAAAAGGGTAATTTGGTCATTCTCCTTGAGATTTTAATGGCATACTAAACTTTTATCCAAACCCTTAGGGTTTAACCCTAAGGTTCTAACCCTTAGGTTTTACAAATTTTAGTTTTTAGAATTTTCTAATAAGGGTTTTAAAATAGAAAATTAAGATTTCAAAAATATAATTAGGGTTTCCTAATTATATTAAGGTTTCCTAATCATATTAAAGTTTAATAATCACATTAGGGCTTGCTAATTAAGATTAGGGTTTCTTAATTAGGGTTTAGGATTCCTGAATTTAAAATTAGGGTTTTCTGGCATTTGTTTAGGGTTCTTAACTGTACGTTAGGGTTTCTAAACTTGAGATTAGGGTTTCTAATCCCTTATTAGGGTTTACTAATTTAAAACCCTATCTGGTCAATCATTGATCAATAACTCTATACAGTACAAATGCGTACTCATCAACACAATTATTAAAACTCTATTTTCTACCAAATCCCTATCCGAACTTAGGGTTAGGGTTTTAAATTCTCAATTAAGTACAACTCTACTCTTATTTCTTAGTCAATACACAAATTGACTAATTCTCAATAGTCGTATCACCAATACACAACACAATATTGATAATCAATATTAATTAAAAAAATAAAAATTTATTCGTAAAAATTCGGATTATTCGAAATCCCGGGTTATTACATTCTCCCGTCCTTATAAGGATTTCGTCCTCGGAATCACCGCTTTCTTATACCCTACAATATTTTAAAGTTGTATCATCAATTCATTCTTATCAACACAATATTAATTTGTGTCATATATTCTAACATGTGACTAGGATCTATAAAAGAAAATAATAACCAGCGATATCTAACCAATATTACTCGCGTAATTAAGTATTAAGCAAAATCGTACCTGTTTCCACCTCTGACTGACTCTGCATCTTCTTGCGTCATGTTGATATGTCTGGTAGTTGATCTTCTGGTTTGCATGGAGTTCTCGAATCTCAAAGGTTCCACTACGGGTCCCTTGTTGACACTTTTCTTCTCTACATTCCTCTTTGGACAGTTCTGAACCATATGATCAGTTGATCCACACGCAAAATAACATTGTATCTTCTTCGGACTGGGACAATTGGGTGACATGTGTCCCTCTTGCCCGCACTTATAGCAAACTCCCTTCTTCTTCAGACAAACTCCAGAATGATTCTTCCCACAAGTCACACATGGCTCCCTCCCTTTCCTATTCTCTTCTGTCTTGTTACCCGATTGGGTATTCTCACTCCACTTTCTCTTGTTTCAATTACTACCACCACTGCTTCCTCCATCATTTTTCTTTTTCTTCTTCTCTTGATGAAATAGAAATGCAGCTTCGCTCCCTCCTTTAGCAATTAATGCTTTCTCCAACAAAGTCGCGAACGTATTTATCTGCAATACGGCTACTTTATTGTATATACCTGGCTTCAACCCATTCTCTAAAACCTTCTCGCCTTTTCTTAACTCCGTATCCACCTGATGAGGTGCAAATCTCGCTAATTCGTTGAATTTAGCAGCATATTCAGACACCGACATGTTCTCCTGCTTCAGTTCCAAAAACTTAACTTCCATCCGAGCTTGCATACTCGACGAAAAGTAGTTCTCAAAGAACAATTCCTTGAATCTTGTCCACTATACCACCGTTGTACCAGCTCTCGCCTGATTAGTCTCCCACCAATAATTGGTTTCCCCTTTCATCAGATATGTTGCAAAAGCTATCTTTTGCTCTTCTTCCACTCGCGCAATGATGAATGCTTTCTCCATCTCCTTCACCCAAGTTTGGGCTTCAATCGGATCCGTGGTTCCCTTGAATTTTGGCGGTCCTACCGCTTTAAAGTCTTTGAAGTTGGCCAATCTATCTGCTGGCTGATTTCTCGCTCTTGCTACTGGAGCTCTATTTCCCATAGCTTGGGCTAGCATATCCATAACATTCTGCATCGAGTCAGCTTGACCTCCTTCATTATTCATTGACTATTCTTCTCTTTGATTTCGATTACGTAAATGCAAGCGGCGCATGATCGATTTAAATAAAAATCTTACATTAATTCTCTTTCTCTACATAAATTCTTAACACAATAAGAATTCAACATATATGTTCTCATATAATCGCATATTTATTCAAATAGCACATAGTACATTTAGTACTTAACACATATTATTATCCCATTTTAAATAAATTTTAGGATTAACCCACACAACTTTACACAAAAAGTTGCAATTCTCTCACTTTCACAAATAGTTATTATTCTATTCATCAAACTTACCACAAACTTACCACACTTATGAGTCCAGGAACTTGCCATAATTATATGAGTGTATGAACTTATCCTAGTCAGACCTTTGGTTTCCATTCGCTAAGGGGTTCAAAACATTTCATATAATTATGAGTCATGAACTTACCATAAGTATGAGTTTTAAGAACTCACAAATTAATCTTATATTCATATAGAAAATAAAGATTTCATTCATATAAACATATATATTACATATGTTCACACATCGTTCTCGATATTACAACCATTAATATCATACCATACTACAAAAAGATACCACTACTTATATCTAGGTTTCTACCGTCCACTCCCTTCACCAGTCTTCTTCCTGGGACACTTGTTGAATCCGTGACCCGTTCTCCCACATGAAAAACACTTTCACAAATTCGGCTTAGGATAATGCAGGGAAATATGTCCTTCCTGCTTACAGTTGAAACACACGTTCTTCCGCATCATGCATTCTCCCACGTGAGTCTTAACACACTTGCTACAGACTTGCTTCTTCTTCGGGTTTGAATTTTTAGAACTATCACTGTTGTGATCCCTCTTACTCTTATTCTTACGCTTCTACTTGACTGTTCCCTCCGACGATCCACCACCTTCAGTCTTCATCCTTTCCACCTGCGCCTTCAACTCGTTCTGTTCTTCGATCATTTCGCGTAACGCCCTTTCTGTCTTCCACAACTCCTCTAAGAGAAAAACTTTACTCCAGAGTTCTTGTACTTCTGCAGATACTTGATCTTTCTCTCTAACTTTGGTCTTATTCCCTTTCTCCACCTTAGCTTCTTCAAACTCTTCCTCCTCATCACCACTCAGATACATCTCGGGATAATCATCATGATCACTCCCGAGATTGATCATAGGTTCATTTTTCCCACTTCTTCCACTAACTCGTCTTGCGGTGGCACCTCGGCTACTGGAACTGGTGCAACAGTCGCTGGCATCTCCGTACTCATTTCATCTTCTCCTAACATCCTATAGTCAGTTAAACAACTTGATTAGTACTTTACCAGTACAAAATTCTCACACTATTTGTCAACCTATCTCACTATCGATACGCTTCGGTAGTCCCTCACTTAGTACTCTAAATGAGTATTCTCTATCTCGCTTATGGTTATAATCCTAGGGTTTCCCCCCACTTAAGTTTTATAACCTACAACTTTGATACCAACCTGTGACACCCTCAAATCCGGGTTACCTGACCCCCGAGTTTGGTGCTCACGATCCACAATATAATTATCATTTAAATACCCATTCATTGATGAATAGAATATTATACCACATTAACTGATATAGTTAATACATTCGTCCCAGGTTATCTAACCTTAACATTACAAACTTACCCTTTAGATATACAAAAAGGGTTTACAAATATAACATAATAATTATGTTCATTATAACTACGCTATCACTATGACTTTGCCTTTGTCCTTCACAGCACCTCCTGCCACTTCGTCCCTAGCTATAAAGTTTTATTTAGCAAGGGTGAGCAACAAATTTGCCCCGCAAGTTAAGACATAAAATGAATGTATAAGAATTAAGAATAACAGACTATAAATTTTGATAGAATGACACCAAAGTTCAGAGAACTTTGAAATAGCTGAACAGTTTGATCTTTGTTAACCAATCTTCTCGTAATCTATCCAACACAATAGTTCAACAATGAAAGGGTACAACACTTTCAAAGTTTCTACGATATTCGATTGAATAATAATTTAGAAGTATTCTTCAAAGTTTAAGCTGAATGATCTCAAATGATCTTGAAATTATCTTCTCGAGTAACTACTAAAGATTTACTTTGATATACCCAAATTAAAGTATGAAAATATTTTTCAGAGTTTATGTTGAGTGATCACAAAGGATCTTGAACTTCTCTTCTCGAGTAACTATCAAAGATATACTTTGATATACCCAGGTGTATCAAATAACCATAAAGATTAAGCATACCCATCTGCAAGTACTTAGAGCGGCCAACTCCTTGTACCCTATATTATGCATAATACTTACACACGCGCAAAGGCCGAATATACGACCAAAAATGTTCCCTTTGTATAAAAAGGTTGTTCTTCTTAGTCTTATAATCAGAGTTTGATTTATAACAGCGAAATACAATGATTTCAATATCTAATCACTTTCTCGATCTAGCAATAATTGGCATCGATCTCTCAATAATAATTGAATTCTCTTATCGAACCTATCAAGTTCAAACAATTGTTCGTTTATCCAGAATAATTAGCTAAGACATATTTCAACACAATTTGACAATAGACAGGAATTATCTGTACTGTCAATAATAGCTTCTATGGATATAAATATCCAACAACAGTTATTCTCTAAGTATATTTTCAAAATCACTAATTCAGTTTAAATTAATAAATATGCACTAACTGCAAATAATCAACAATAATTCTCAGACGTGGTCTAATCAACAATAATTAACCACCATTATAATTGAACAAATATAACTCAAGGTTGAGTTAAGAAAACTTGCCTTTCTCGTTGATTACTGCTACACAATATACTTATCTGTGTTCGAAAGACCTATAACCAATAATATCGGTCTCACAATTAGCACAATAATTTATAACACGTAGCACTGTAATTTACAGTCAATACTTCTCCTAGACACATTACCACATAGTCACATCAATGTTTATAACTTATATAAACACTCATCAAGTCTAACTAGTTCGGTCTGATTGGACTTTGGTCTATTCTCGGTGTACTGATCACCCTATCCGACAATTAACACACTTATTGTCAACTAAACTTGGTCTCAAAGCTTCAATATTATTTTAGATAAATCAAATATCATTTATAATATTTTTCGGAAGCTTTTAATAATTTTCTAACAATTATTATAATTTATAATAATTTTTCAAACACCGAAATCATTTTTAAATGATTTAAATACTGTTTAATTTTATCATCATTAATATTTAATAATATTAAAATATTAATGATATATTTGTCAAAATATTAAAGTTATTAATATTAACTTAAAATATTTTTAAATCACCAATATTCTATTTAAATGATTTTTAAAATAATTAAAATTATTTTAAGCCATCACCATTAATATTTAAATATTAATAAAATTCTTATCAAAATATTAAAAGTCATTAATTATAACTTAAATTATTTTTAAATTATTTTTCTTATTTTTAAATGATTTTTAGATCAATAAAATCATTTTTAATTCATTTATTTAATTTAATAATTAAATAAATATAATATCATTAATATTAAATTATTGAAAATTCACCAAAAATATTAAAATTTATATTTTATAACTCAAAATATTTTTAAACACTTTATTCTTATTTAAAATGATTTTTATAATATTAAAATTATTTTTCTCTAATTTATTTAATATACTAATTAAATAAATTAAATATAATTATTATTCAAATAATTATAATTATTAATAAAAAATATTTCAAACATTATTTTTCATAATTTAAAATAATTTTTCGTAATTTTTAGAATTTATTTTCTATTTTTAATCATTTTCCAGAAATTAGGAAAATAAAATAAATAAAATTGTCGCTATAGGCTATAGCGACAGTAACCGTCGTTGTTGGTGTTCTTGAGCTCAAGAACACTGACAGTTCAGTTATGAACATGCCTAGTTTGACCACGATTTATTCTCATTCCATACAAGTTCTGGGCTTGTTTAAACGTTGATCGTGTAGTAGGTTTGCAACACTACAATTAACAATCATCAATTCAGTCATACAGCATCATATCATGAAGTTCTAGGCTCTCAAAGATACTGTCAGAGCGTTCCTAGGTGTTCTGGGTAACCCAGAAACCCAGGCAGTTTCGAGTGCCTCCTTTCTAGCTCAATAATCTAAGTGTTCTAGTCATTATTCATGTTGTTTAATTGTTCAAATGTAGAGCTCTCATGTCAAGGAACATAAATACAACAACAGATAAGTGCAACAACAACTAAATCACCAAATACAATTTCGGTCCAAAGGTCAGCCAGAAAGTGTGTTCATCAAGTTTACGGGTTTTCAGAACGCTAAGTCACGGCCGAACGGCTCACGTTGAATTAATTGCCACGCTCGATCTGTTGATTCTTTACACGATCTAAAGCCACAAATATAAAGTACGCATAACAGACTACAAACTGGTTACAACAACATCATCATAACACTTAACAACTGACAGATCAAGGCCTTTCAAAGTCTTGTCAGACATTGGTTTAGGATTTCTAGGTTACCTAGAAATTGACTGGTCATGCGGGTTTTGACCAAGAATAACATGAAATGTAGACATGTAATGGTTGTGATTCCACATTCAGATCCAAGAACTCATGACAAACTACATATTTAAAACTTAAAACATCAAAAAGCATAAACATATAAAGATCTACGGCCACTGACATTTGGTTGTCAGACCACTTGAATGCTTAAGAACAGTTTTGAAAAAATTTCCTTTTTTGCCCACTTTGATGCTATGGATCTATGGTAGATCATCATAGATCACCATAAAACATCCAGAAGCAAGATTCTAAACACATATTCTAACTAAGCATACAGGATCATAGTACTTTTAGGGTTTATACCTCTCTTGTTCCACTCTTTGATCTTGATCTCCTTAACTGATTTTTGGTGTTCAAAGGGGTTATCTAGTGACTGAATCACTTTAGATTTTTGGAGATTTGGGAGAGAGAAAGAGTTGTTGAGAGCTTGGGTGTAAATGAGTAACTTTGTGGACTTTTTCTCTCTTTATTCTCTAATATTTAGATACAATGAATGTAATACATGCAAGGTGGCATTCTAGATCAGCATATGGCTGAGATATAAGTCAAAAGGCTAGTTTTAGTTGGTGAACAACTACAAATTTGGCAAGATATGCAAGTTAGCTCATTAAAGAATATAAAAAGGACAATTTGGTCATTCTCCTTGAGATTTTAATGGCATACTAGACTTTTATCCAAACCCTTAGAATTTAACCCTTAGGGTTTAACCCTAAGGATCTAACCCTTAGGTTTTATAAATTTTAGTTTTTAGAATTTTCTAATTAGGGTTTTAAAATAGAAAAATAAGATTTCAAATATATAATTAGGGTTTCCTAATTATATTAGGGTTTCTTAATCATATTAAAGTTTAATAATCACATTAGGGCTTGCTAATTAAGATTAGGATTTCCTAATTAGGGTTTAAGATTCTTGAATTTAAACTTAGGGTTTTCCAACATTCGTTTAGGGTTCCTAACTGTACGTTAGGGTTTCTAAACTTGAGATTAGGGTTTTTAATTCCTTATTAGGGTTTACTAATTCCAAACTCTATCGGGTCAATCATTGATCAATAACTGTACAAACGCGTAATCATCAACACAATTATTAAAATTGTATTTTCTAACAAATCCCTATCCGAACTTAGGGTTAGTGTTTTAAATTTTCAATTAAGCACAACTCTACTCTTATTTCTCAGTCAATACACAAATTGACTAATTCTCATTACTCGTATCACCGATACACAACACAATATCGATAATCAATATCAATATTAATTAAAAAAAAATTATTCGTAAAAATTTGGATTATTCAAAATCCCGGGTTAATACATTCTCCCCTCCTTATAAGGATTCCGTCCTCGAAATCACCGCTTTCTTATACCCTACAATCTTTTAAAGTTGTATCATCAATTCATTCTTATAAACACAATATTAATTTGCATCATCTATTCTAACATGTGACTTGGATCTATAAAAGAAAATAATTACCAGCGATATCTAACCAATATTACTTGCGTAATTAAGTAGAAAACAATTACCAGCGATATATAACCAATATTAATTTGCATCATATATTCTAACATGTGACTTGTGACTTGTGACATGTTTCTACCTCACTCGTTTTAACAAGGAGGTACTTCAAGTAGAAGAACCTGATGATAAAGTAACCATAACTGCCTTTTTGGGAGGCCTCCACTCGTCAAGTTTTCTTTTCTTAGTGATGAAACGTCCACCAAAGAACATGACTGAGCTACTAGCAAAGGCTCAGAAATACATGAATGCTGAGGACGTCACAAGGGCCAGACGAGGTGAATCCTTCAGAGCATGAGAGAAGATAGAAGGTAGAGATATGGACGATAAGAGGGAGACTGATAGCAAATCAAGCAGGACAAAGAGGGTATCCGCCAAAGACAGACTCGGTCCTGCTCCTCAGAAAGATCAACGACCATTCACTCCCCTCAATGCCACCGTCGAAAACATTCTCTTACAGATCCAGGATGACCCCACCATAAAGTGGCCAGCGAGGATGAAGTCTCCTCCAAACCACAGGAACCCGAACAAGTACTGTCGTTTTCATCGCGACCATGGTCATGACACCGACGACTGCTATGAACTCAAGAAACAAATTGAAGATCTCATTCAACGTGGTCAACTACACTAGTATGTTACTGGTAGAAGACAGGAACCATCACCAACTCACAACCAGGAAGATCAAAATCCAGTTGGGGAGATTCACACCATCTCGACAGGATTCGCAGGAGGGGGAGAGTCGCTATATGCCATGAACGCACATTGTAACTCCCCGAAATCCGGTCTATCTTCACACCCGGATTCCGTACGTCACGAGTACAACATTCTTCCAAACATACATCATTATATACTGAAATATAATAACATACATTCTAAATTCTCATGTTCTAAAACCTTATAACCTTTCTCATTACAAATAATGATAATTACATTCTTTCTTTCATATTACAAGAGTGACTTTTATCCGCCACCAAGGATACATAACAATTCATTAAACTAGTCTATAGTTTAATTTTCATCTTTCTACATTACAAGTCTTCACTTGATCTTTTCGCTCATTCACATTCTGAATGACACTTCATTTGGATACCGTTAGCTTGATTCTTACGGAATCCTTAAGTTCTTCTAACATCGTTCGATGAAAATATTTTTATTTTAAGCAAGTGTGAGCATTCAATTGCCCATCAAGTCATAACAGTTGAACATACAACTTCAAGAGTTTAACATTCCTTTGGAACTTCGATAACCGAACAAAGGTTATGAAGCAGCTTGAATAATAGGAATAATCTTGATTCCTATCATTTTAAAACATTAGTCACATTCACTTTGAAATACTTTCATTCTCTACTCTCTTTCATACACATTCTGTCTGGCTAGAATCAATAACACTGACTCAATAATAACGGTTCATGTATAAACAGAACATTTCATATTGAACAATACCATATCATGTAACAGTTCATATCATAGAAACTTAGAAGTGTTCACATTGTGGTGCAAGGCCTCATATATTCTAACACCTTGTACAAATATCACACATTTTCACATAGACAAAACTTCTCAAGTTCAACATCTGAGAAGTTTAGAAACTAGCATTCATTTAAAATATGAATGAAGTTAGGAAACTTTCCTTACGCACAGCTACAGCTTACGTTGAACTACTCATTCCAATCCCTATAACACATAAGGAAATAACACATACACCAATTAGTCATATACTTGACTTACACATTGGTTTACTTAACTTTACTTCTTAGGGTTCACATTGTTACAAACTAAGTTTACGTGACCAACTTCCTTTACCGGTTAACGGCTTCATGACATACGGAGTTGTCTTACTCAAAACGTTCTTCATCTTTGATGATTTACATTCTTATCTTCTTCTTATAACTTCTCTAGGACTCAGCACACATTGTGTCTCTGCTAGTAGTCCATATGGTACTCTGAGTGGTTTCCCACAAACAACCAACAAACAAGTTCCTGCCTCATCTACACCCGCCCATAATAAATGAAGTTAGATCGGTTGCCAGTTTTGTATATACCTTCGCTCTCTGAAGGAATTGTTTAGCCCAGCTCCCATATGTCAACCATCAAGGTTATGATTGTATTACAACCTAACTTATCTTAACTTATCCGAACTATTAAACTATAATGTTCGTTAAGTCAAATTCTTATTCCTTATGGCTTTCTGGCAACTAAATACCATACCTCAAGATTTATTCCTATCGTACAAGTCATACAGTTTTTTGTATACTTAGAACGATCATTCCATATTCATTCTATGAATTAATAGCGTTAACTATTTTACATTACCTTATTCTTATCTTACAATGTCCGATTCATTCGACACGGAATGTCTTCCAAGTTATAAACATTAACTCGGCTTATTTACGTTATACGTACTTGTCTTTAATTCAGCTTCTTCATCGATCACAGGTTTAATCATTGATCTTCATTACTTTATGGTCAAACCATACACGGAGTGTAGGTCCTACCCATTTAATATTCGCGTACACTTAACCTTCACGTCGGTTAAAGTGTTCAATACTTACATTTCATTCTAACATTCTCCTCTGACTCACATTTGGCTTCCATTAATCTTATTACCGTTCGCTACGATTTTCTTGATAATTCATATCTTACTTACTACTTTCGTCAACGTCTAAGTCATACAACCAATGTATAGTTAGAACGTTCACCCGACGTGAATACAATTCACGAGGATCATTTACGTATTTAACGTTTACGTTGTTCATCCCTTAATCTCACATTCAATCTTTACTTATGGTTTTAATCGCTTTCATTCATTACTCGCCACTTGAACCCCATGTTCATTATTCTTTCTTAATGTCGAAGCCATACAGATCATTGTATGCTAAGACCAATCGTTCATCGCAACAACATTGCGTTCACAGTGTCTATACGCTTTACATTCATCTCGCATTACTATAACATATTATCAAAATGTTATTCATTAGTTGATTACATGTTCATATTTCTTTCTTGCACATCCTCCAGTAATTGAGAAATAAAAATCTCATTACTGGGCATTACCTCAAGACCTGCCATAACTGGCACCACTCTCTTCACTAAGACTCACGCTACGGTATAGTGCGAAGAAGTTGTCCGGCTCTCCGATCTGGAAATGCCAATCACGCCACCTTAGAAAGTATGGTTGAAAGCCAGCGGCCAAGCCCTAATCTTAGAAAAATTCTCTAAGTGTTAACTTCATTTTGAGACGCTTACTTTCTGATCTCATAACTTCTTCGTTAAAACTCGGAATGAGGTCATTACAAAGCCATTCTCTTCCTTATCTTATGTACTTTGATTATCCATAGACAGAACTTTGTTCTGAATCTATTAACATGCCATTCAATTGGCTTAATCTTCACTCTTCATTCATTTCATGTTTTTAACGTTCTTCGTTTGTTCATCCGTAATTCGGTCATCTGAACTCGGAATTCATTCGTTCTTGAGTCCACGACTCACTTTTTATACGTTCTCTTACTTTCTTATGAAACCCTACACGTTCGGGTTCATTTACAAACTTTCTAATTCTCGTTCTTCTTTTATGAAAATTTCGCCATAACTTCGTTATAGCTCCGTTTTAATCCGTTCTTCATGAACTTTTCTACCGTTCCTAACCAAGCAATAAGAATCTAACTTAAACGCGATTGTTTTAAATTTGTCCATCAACAAAAATTATCCTACGCTGGTTTTAAATTTATCCATCAACAACGTTCTTCGTGTTCTTCGTGTGTTCTTCGTGTTATTAATTCGTTCTTCATTTTTAATCGTTATTTTGGATTACGATTTCACTTTTTCTTGGAATCTGATGTTATAGAACATCATTCCTACTTATTTAACCTACTCATGCATAAGATTCATTCAGATCGCTCAAAATCCTTACGAATCTTATACTTCCTTAAGAAATTTATAAAATAAACTTTTAATTCTTATTTCTTAATTTTCTTACGATTTCAACCATATGAAATCATTTCTAACTTAATCTACTTCTTATATTCATTAAGTTATGTTTTTGAACATATTAAACTTAAAGAAAATTAGAAGAAACTAGGGTTCGGATTACCGTTCTTCATTAATCTCCTTCCGTCTAACAAAGCGTGCACTCCGACAAGCTTTTCCTCTTCCTCTTCCTCTTCTTCTCCCATCCGAACTCTGTCTCTTTCTCTCTCAAGTGTTGGTTGAAATTTTCAATCAAACAAATGAGCTTAAGGCTTGTTTATATAGAAAACCAAGGCTAGGGGCATTTTAGTCATTTTGCCCTCCCTAACCTCCTTACTATTCAAGGCTTAAGGACTAAGTTAACTTAGCCCTCAAGTTTGCTTAGCCCTTAAGTTTTGTAGTTCTGTCTTTTGGGTTTCTTCCGACAATTTTAAAAACTGCGATTCTCGGAATCCAAATATTTTTGGATATTTCGTCTTTCCTTTACCGATTAACTTTTAAGTATTCTTCGGATATCCGAAAAACTGAAAAACACTTTTTGGTGTCAAGCGTTTTCCTTTACGTTTTCCCCTAACGTAGCTAAACGAATAAAAAGTACATAACAGTACTTTTCTTCATTTTTATTTTGTCCGATTTCTGCACATTTTTCGAGAAAAACTTTTATAGGCTTACTTAACTTTTCACGATATATTATCATCAAATCTTTCGACGGAATGTCATTCTGACATACCGAACTCTCGAAATGGCTTAGGTTATTCAAACCCTAACCCTTAGGTTTCATCGGGTGAATAGTGCCTATTTCGTATTTTTTCCTAGAAATATTTTTGTTCCCGGAAAATTTTTATTTTCGTCTTGAAAATTCTTACTCGTTCAATCTAGCTCGTAGCCAGAATCCTCCCGATTAATAATCATTCTAGGTTATAGAACGATTAATAAACACATAGCACATAATATTATTAATAAAAATTCCTTTTTATTAATAACTAATTCTTTAAATCTTAATTTCTGGACAATCCGGATTTTTGGGTTGTCACATCCTTTCCCCCTTATAAAAATTCCATCCTCGGAATTTCTTCAAACCATACCCATACCCGGGTCATCACATTCACCCCTTCTTCACAGAATTTCGCCCTCGAAATTTTAGCCTACCTTTCTTCTCAACTTCTCTTCAAAGAAGTTCTTATCTTTCAAACATTCTCTCACCTTTACAACTTATCAAGAATTATGAAGTAGAATGAACAACGAGGAATATAAGAATTCCTTTAAAACATTTCATACTTTTGCTGAGGGGTCAAATTGACCATGAATTCTTAGTAGGTTTAACAGCATTTCACCGTAAACCTTTCTTACACGGTCAGTTTATAATCACAAAGAAGGTAAACTACCTCTTTCATACGTAGGCGATCAACCCATTGTATAACCCAATTTCAGGGTATGTTCACCTCAGACTTAATCATTTGATTCCGCAGCAAAATAATTTGGTTTGGCACAACTTCTCAAAGAAAGCTCAATTTTCTTTTTAAACATAACATACCATTTGTCTAGCCGAATCAATAGCATAGACCATACCAATAAATTGGATATCGACTTGAAACATTCGTCTAGTCAACTCAATTGACATCGACTACTTCTTTAAATTCTTTTGCAATACATCAAAATGCTTTATGACGTCATGATGCCGTACTTTTCACAGTACATTAAGGACTTCGTCATTATACATCATACCATAGCGGGTTGTTGATCCTAAGATCACATCCAACACTAGGTTCAATTGCATTAATAACTCCATCCTTTTACCATCCTTGCATCAAATGCACGGATGATATAAAATTCATTTTGATATTTCAAATCAATTTCTGTCTAGCCAAAACTATTAGCATAGACATACCAAGAATAGTTCTTTCAAAATCCATTGGTTCTAAAAGTTGAACCAACTCTTTCTTTTTTAAAATGCGCACATCAGCAAGATTTCAAGAAACTTCGAAATCTAGCATAGCTAGATGACTTGGAATATCCTATTCTCCATCTTCCTTCATTATCTTACTTCATGAAAATACTTAATCTTCTCTAGCACCTTCAATGCTAAGTCTCATCGAAAATAACTCATTTCATTCTAAACATTCCTATACCTTAGTGCAAATTCAATCAACTTACCATACATTATGAGTTCAGAACTTTCCACACAATAATATGAGTTTAAGAACTATCCTGCATGCACTATAGGCGCCCATTCATTTGAAAAGTTCAAAACATATCATATAATTATGAGTCACGAACTTACCATAAGTATGAGTTTTAAGAACTCGCACCTAATCTTATCGTTCTCTACCTATCAAGTATATACATGAGAAAATATTCACCTTCTCATCATACACATCTTGATAGCGCGACCAATTTCAATGATTATCACTGTAATAAACTGAGTGGCTGTTACACCAAAGCATAAACCTCTGCCCATACAAAGATTCATACAACTCAGCTATCACATGAGTCCTCAATTGAAATCTTACAACTCCTAACTTTCTCTTTACTTAATACTTAATTTTCTTTAATTCAGATAATATCCTTTACAACTCAATCTGAAGTTCTTCTTCCTGCACTATCAGTAGTACCATTCATTCATAGCATTGGCTATAAATCATTCATCGCTTAATAGCTCATCTCACATTACGATTTACTATGATCAAGTGGTGATCTCCTTATCCTTCTCTCTACGATTATAGTCTTAGGTACTCATACCTAAGATTTATAACCTATCGACTTTTGATACCAACTCAGAACGCCTCAAATCCTGGTCTATCTTCACACCCGGATTCTCAGACGTCATTTAGTACATCATTCTTCCAAACATACATCATTATATACTGAAATATAATAACATACATTCTAAATCCCCAGGTTCTAGAACCTTATAACCTTTCTCATTACAAATAATGATAATTACATTATTCCTTTTACAAGAGTGACTTTTATCCGCCACCAAGGATACATAACAATTCATTAAACTAGTCTATAGTTTAATTTTCACCTTTCTACATTACAAGTCTTCACTTGATCTTTTCGCTCATTCACATTCTGAATGGCACTTCATCTGGATACCGTCAGCTCGATTCTTACGGAATCCTTAAGTTCTTCTAACATCGTTCGCTGAAAATGTTTTTATTTTAAGCAAGTGTGAGCATTCAATTGCCCAGCAAGTCATAACAGTTGAACATACAACTTCAAGAGTTTAACATTCCTTTGGAACTTTGATAACCGAACAAAGGTTATGAAGCAGCTTGAACAATAGGAATAATCTTGATTCCTATCATTTTAAAACATTAGTCACATTCACTTTGAAATACTTTCATTCTCTACTCTCTTTAATACACATTCTATCTGGCTAGAATCAATAGCACAGACTCAACAATAACGGTTCATGTATAAACAGAACATTCTCATATTGAACAGTTCATATCATAGAACAGTTCATATCATAGAAACACCGAAGTGTTCACATTGTGGTGCAAGGCCTTATATATTCTAACACCTTGTACAAGTATCACACATTTGCACAGAGACAAAACTTCTCAAGTTCAACATCTAAGAAGTTTAGAAACTAGCATTCATTTAAAATATAAATGAAGTTAGGAAACTTGCCTTACACACAGCTACAGCTTACGTTGAACTTCTCATTCCAATCCCTATAACACATAAGAAAATAACACATACACCAATTAGTCATATACTTGACTTACACATTGGTTTACTTAACTTTACTTCTTAGGGTTCACGTTCTTACAAACTAAGTTTACGCGACCAACTTCCTTTACCGGTTAATGGCTTCATGACATACGGAGATGTCTTACTCAAAACGTTCTTTATCTTTGATGATTTACATTCTTATCCTCTTCTTATAAATTCTCTAGGACTCATCACACATCGTGTCTCTGCTAGGAGTCCATATGGTACTCTGAGTGGTTTCCCACAAATAACCAACAAAAAAGTTCTCGTCTCATCTACACTGCCCATAATAGTGAGTTAGATCGGTTGCCAGTTTTGTATATACCTTCGCTCTCTGAAGGAATTGTTTAGCCCAGCTCTGATATGTCAACCATTAAAAGTTACGATTGTACTACAACCTAACTTATCTTAACTTATCCAAACTATTAAACTATAATTTTTGTTAAGTTAAATTAGTATTCCTTATGGCTTTCTGGCAACTAAATACCATTCCTCAGGATTTATTACTATCGTACAAGTCATACAGTCTTTTGTATACTTAGAACGATCATTCCATATTCATTCTATGCATTAATAGCGTTAACTATTTTACATTACCTTATTCTTATCTTACAATGTCTGGTTCATTCGACACGGAATGTCTTCCAAGTTATAAACATTAACTCGACTTATTTACGTTATACGTACTTGTCTTTTTTTCATCTTCTTCATCGATCACAGGTTTAATCACTGATCTTCATTACTTTATGGTCAAACCATACACGGAGTGTAGGTCCTACCTGTTTAATATTCGCGTACACTTAACCTTCACGTCGGTTAAAGTGTTCAAGACTTACATTTCATTCTAACATTCTCCTCCGACTCACTTCGGCTTCCATTAATCTTATTACCGTTCGCTACGATTTTCTTGATAATTCATATCTTACTTACTACTTTCGTCAACGTCTAAGTCATACAACCAATGTATAGTTAGAACGTTCACCCGACGTGAATACAATTCAAGAGGATCATTTACGTATTTAACGTTTACGTTGTTCATCCCTTAAATCTCACATTCAACCTTTACTTATGGTTTTAATCGCTTTCATTCATTACTCGCCACTTGAACCCCATGTTCATTATTCTTTCTTAATGTCGAAGCCATACAGATCATTGTATGCTAAGACCAATCGTTCATCGCAACAACGTTGCGTTCACAGTGTCTATACGCTTTACATTCATCTCGAATTACTATAACATATCATCAAAATGTTATTCATTACCCTCGTCACTCAACGTCTAAGGAATCACAATCATAGCAATCCTCACGTTCGTTATCGTGACTACGGTCCCTGGATATCGGGCCCAGAACCCGTTCACCTTCTTTTTAATCTCGTTTAATCTTTTCGCTCAACCTTCATTAAAGGTTTAATACACTTGATTAAGTGTTACTTTAGTTGAATTACATGTTCATATTTCTTTCTTGCACATCCCATTAGAATTGAAAGCAATAAAATCTCATTAGTGGGCATTGCTCAAAGACCGTACAAGCACGCCACTCTCTTCAATAAGACTCACGATGTGGCACGAGTTATAAAGTTGTCCGCTCTCGATCAACAAATAAGTAAATACCACTTATAAAGGCATGGTTGCCATACACAAGCCCTAATCTTAGAAAAATTCTCTAAGTGTTAACTTCATTTTGAGACGCTTACTTTCCGATCTCATAACTTCTTCGTTAAAACTCGGAATGAGGTCATTCCAAAGTCATTCTCTTCCTTATCTTACGTACTTCGATTACCCATAGACAAAACTTTTTTCTGAATCTGTTAACATGCCATTCAATTGGCTTAATCTTCGCTCTTCATTCATTTTATGTTTTTAACGTTCTTCGTTTATTCATCCGTAATTCGGTCATCCGAACTCAGAATTCATTCGTTCTTGAGTCCACGACTCACTTTTTATACGTTCTCTTACATTCTTATGAAACCCTACACGTTCGGGTTCATTTAAAAACTTTCTAATTCTCGTTCTTCTTTTATGAAATTTTTTCAATAACTTCGTTATAGCTCTGTTTTAATCCATTCTCATTAAAATTTTCTACCGTTCCTAACCAAGCAATAAGCATCTAACTTAAACGCGATTGTTTTAAACTTGTCCGTCAACAACAATTATCCTACAATAGTTTTAAATTTGTCCATCAACAACGTTCTTCGTGTTCTTCGTGTGTTCTTCGTGTTCTTCGTTCGTTCTTCATTTTTAATCGTTATTTTGGATTACGATTTCACTTTTTCTTGGAATTTGATGTTATAGAACATCATTCCTTACTTATTTAACCTACTCATTCATAAGATTCATTCAGATCGCTCAAAATCCTTACGAATCTTATACTTCCGTAAGAAATTTATAAAATAAACTTCTAATTCTTATTTCTTAATTTTCTTACGATTTCAACCATATGAAATCATTTCTAACTGAATCTACTTCTTATCTTCAATAAGTTATGTTTTTGAACATATTAAACTTAAAGAAAATTAGAAGAAACTAGGGTTCGAATTACTGTTCTTCATTAATCTCCTTCCGTTGGACAAAGCGTGCACTCCGGCAATCTTTTCTTTCCTCTTCCTCTTCCTCTTCTTCTTCTCCCATCCGAACTCTCTGCTCTCTCTCTTCTCAAGTGTTGGTTGAAATTTTCAATCAAACAAATGAGCTTAAGGCTTGTTTATATAGAAAACCAAGGCTATGGGCATTTTAGTCATTTTGTCCTCCCTAACCTCCTTACTATTCAAGGCTTAAGGACTAAGTTAACTTAGCCCTCAAGTTTGCTTTCAAATCCCTTAAGTTTTGTAGTTCCTTCTTTTGGGTTTTGTCAGAAGCGCTTTTAAAATCATGATTCTCGTAATCCAAATATTTTTGGATATTTCGTCTTTCCTTTACCGATTAACTTTTATGTATTCTTCGGATTTTTGAAAAAATGAAAAACACTTTTTGGTGTCAAGAGTTTTCCTTCACGTTTTCCCCTAACGTAGCTAAACGAATAAAAAGTACATAATAGTACTTTTCGTCATTTTTATTTTGTTTGATTTTTACACGTTTTTCGAGAAAAACTTTTATCTACTTACTTAACTTTTCACGACATATTATCATCAAATCTTTGGACAGAATGTCATTCTGACATACCGAACTCTCAGAATGGCTTAGGTTATTCAAACCCTAACCCTTAGGTTTCATCGGGTGAATAGTGTCTATTTCGTATTTTTCCCCAGAAATATTTTTCTTCCCGAAAAATTTTTATTTTCGTCTTGAAAATTCTTACTCGTTCAATCTAGCTTGTAGCCAGAATCCTCCCAATTAATAATAATTCTAGGTTATAGAACGATTAATAAACACATAGCACATAATATTATTAATAAAAATTCCTTTTTATTAATAACTAATTCTTTAAATCTTAATTTCTGGACAATCCGGATTTCCGATCCAAAGAGGGGCGCCCATCCAAAATGCTAGCGAAGTTATATCCATCTCAGATGAGGATTTGAAGGGGATTCAGCACCCGCACGATGACCCTCTGGTGCTCACCATGACCGTGGTCAATTTTCAAGTACACAGAATACTTGTAAACAGTGGTAGCTCTGTCGATATCTTGTTCGTAGAAGCTTATGACAAACTCAACCTGGGCAGGGAGAGATTACAGCCTATCAGGTCCCCCTCATGGGGTTCTTAGGGGAGAAGGTATATCCCTTAGGGTCCATCACCCTGCCAATCACAGCCGGAGTGGCACCAAGAAGATCTACAGTGATAGTAAATTTCCTAGTTATAGACTGCCCATCAGCCTATAACATCATACTGGGGCGACCAGTTCTTAATACATTGAGGTCCGTCACCTCCACTTTTCATCTTATCCTTCGTTTTCTAACCCCAAATGGAGTCGAAGAAGTCAGAGGAGACCAGGTAGCTGCAAGGGAGTGCTATGTCTCCTCCATGAAGACCAGGAAGCCGAAAGAAGCATTATAGGTCGAGGTCCTTGACCCAAGGGATGACTCCACCATAGAAAGAGGAGAGCCCGTCGAGGAGATCTCCCTTGTAGTCTTGGGCAAGGAACACCCAGACAAAAGGATGTACATTGGTTCTTCCCTCAATGAAGATCTAGTTCATCAACTAATAGACTTTCTCAAAAATAACATGGCTATTTTTGCATGGTCCCGTGCAGACTTGGAGGGCATCAACCCAGAAGTAGCCACACACCGTCTCAATGTTGACCCTCGTTAGAAGCTAGTTCGCCAAAAGCTAAGGGGTGCCTCCACTACAAGGGCCCAAGCTATAGACGAGGAAGTTAAAAAGTTAATAGATAATGGAGTAGTTAGAGAAGTAGCATATCCAGAATGGCTCTCCAACATGACTAAAGCTAATGGGAAGTGGTGCCTCTGTGTTGACTTCACAGAGCTCAATAAGGCGTGCCCAAAAGACAGCTACCCGCTACCACGGATCAACCTTCTCATCGATGCCACTGCAAAACATGAGTTGCTCACCTTCTTGGATGCGTACTCCAGGTATAACCAGATTAGCATGTACCCCCCCTGGACTAGGAGAAGACATCGTTCATCACTCCCAAAGGAACTTACTGCTACAAGGCCATGACCTTCGGGTTGAGGAACGCAGGAGCAACCTACCAACGACTGGTGAACAAAATGTCCAAGTCTCAAATTGGGCAAACAATGGAAGTCTACATTAAGGACATGTTGGTAAAGAGCCTCGTTGCAGTAGATCATATTAATCACCTCCAAGAGACCTTCAATGTTCTTAGATCGTACCGCATTAAACTAAATCCTGAAAAGTGTGCCTTCGGCATAAGATCGGGAAAGTTCCTAGGCTTCATGGTCAACCAGAGGGGAATTGAAGCAAACCCCGACAAGATCAAAGCCATCCTCGATATGAAATCACCCACTTCAACCAAAGAGCTCCAGCGCCTCAATGGAAGAATTGCAGCACTCAACAGGTTCGTCTCCAAGTCTGCAGATAAGTGTCTGCCTTTTTTTAAATTCTTTGGAAAGCTTTTGAGTGGGGACATGAGGCAGAGGAGGCATTCCAAAAACTCAAAGCTTATTTGGCTGCACCTCCTCTCCTTTCGCATGCCACACCAGACGAGGTGTTATATTTGTACCTTTTTGCCTCCCCATCGGCAGTAAGCTCAGTCCTCGTCAGGAATAACGACGGAGAGCAAAAGCCAATTTACTATGTAAGTAGAGCATACCGAGGAGCAGAAGTCAGGTATTCGAGACTAGAAAAATTGGCACTCGCTTTAATCACAACAGCGAGACGGTTACGACACTACTTCTAAAGTCACAGCATCATCGTCATCACAGATCAACCTTTGAAAAAAGTCCTGGGAAAGCTCGATGTATCTAGGAGACTGCTTAAGTGGGCAGTGGAGCATGGTGAGTTTGACATACAGTACCCACCAAGGTCAGCCATCAAAGCACAAACCTTTGGAAGATTTCGTTCTTTGAGCTAACACCAAGAGCAGTGATGACTTACTGAAATCTCCACCTCACCCAGTTTGGAGATGGTTGATAAAAGCACTGGACAACATCATGAAGACCATCAGGCACCTAGGCTGGGCGCCCAGACGACTAGACCATCATGTTGGACTCATAGACTTCCCCCTCGGATGCCCAATCAGCTCTTTTAGATAACCAGGCACTCTAGAGGATCCAGACTGAAGTCCTAGTTCCCCATCCTGGCTCCCAACCTCCTTTTTTAATCTCTGAGCCCTGCTCTCTTCCATCCAGGAAGCTCTATATAGATGGTACCTCAACCAACGACGGGGGCGGAGCAGGTCTGATCTTGATCAGCCTAGATGGTACCACTCTTAAGTACGCAGTGAAGCTCCACTTTATTGCCTCGAACAATGAGGCGGAATATGAAGCCCTTCTCTCTGGATTAACATTGGCGATTGAGATGGAGATTCAACACCTCATTACCTATAGCGACTCTCAGTTGATAGTTAATCAAGTGAAGGGCGAGTTTAAAGCAAAAGGAGCCAGAATGCAAGAATATCACGGTATAGTAAGAAGCATGTTGAAAAAGTTCAAACACTTCCAGATTTGCCACATTCCCAGGGAAGAAAACATGGAAGCTGATGCACTTGCAAAGCTTGCCTCGTCCTTGGAAAACCCACCAGGAGGACCAGCATTTATTGGTCACCAGTTCGAACCAAGCACGATGGACTCGGGAACCTCAAATGTCAATTGTGCATCGGCTGAATCAAACTGAATAACCCCAATAAGGGCATATCTCCGAGAAGGTGTGTTGCCGGACGATCCTTTAGAAGCTAGGAATCTAAGAATGAGAGCTTCTAGGTTCACCATCCTGCAAGACACTTAATACAATAAAGGTTATTCCTTGCCATTGCTCTGGTGACTTTCACCCAAAGAAGCTCACTATGCCCTGCGAGAGATTCACAAAGGAATATGTGGGAACCACTCTGGAGGACGATCCCTTGCCCACAAGGCGCTCAGGCAAGGTTACTTCTGGCCTTCTATGGTAAAGGACTCCTAGGAGTTCTCCAGGAAGTGTGACGAAAATGGTGTCAATTGCAACGAAAATGCATGGTCGTTGCAAAAAAAAAAAAAGAGTTCATTTCGTTGCCAATTAGCAGGCTTTTGCAACGAGATGGGGTTTTTAGCAACGAAATTTTAATTATTCTGCAACAATACATTTTGTTGCTAAAGGACCGATGTCTCTGTACGAAAGCTAAATTTTGTTGCAAAATATATTACTTTTGGCAACGAAAAAATACGTTCGTTGTAGAACAATTAGCAACGCTCATCAGGCAAACGAAAAGACCTTAACGACGAAAGAAAGTCGTTGCTAAAATTCTCTTGCAACGAAATTTGGCACCTTTAGCAATGAATCTCGATTGTTGCTGAAGCCCCATTTTTTTGTAATATAGACTTTTATCCAAATCCTTAGGGTTTAACCCTAAGGTTACCTTAGGTTTTACAAATTTTAGTTTCTAGAATTTTCTAATTAGGGTTTTAAAATAGAAAATTAAGATTTCAAAAATATAATTAGGGTTTCTTAATTATATTAGGGTTTCCTAATCATATTAAAGTTTAATAATCACATTAGGGCTTGCTAATTAAGATTAGGGTTTCCTAATTAGGGTTTAGGATTCTCGAATTTAAAATTAGGGTTTTTCGGCATTCGTTTAGGGTTCCTAACTGTATGTTAGGGTTTCTAAACTTGAGATTAGGGTTTCTAATCCCTTAGAAGGGTTTACTAATTCAAAACCCAATTCGGTCAATCATTGATCAATAACTCTATACAGTACAAATGCGTACTCATCAACACAATTATTAAAACTATATTTTCTATCAAATCCCTATCCGAACTTAGGGTTAAGGTTTTAAATTCTCAATTAAGTACAACTCTACTCTTATTTCTCATTCAAAACACAAATTGACTAATTCTCAATACTCGTATCACCGATACACAACACAATATTAATAATCAATATCAATATTAATTAAAAAAAAGTATTCGTAAAAATTCAGATTATTGAAATCTCTAAGTTATTACATTCTCCTCCTTATAAGGATTTCGTCCTCGGAATCACCGCTTTCTTTATACCCTACAATCTTTTAAAGTTGTATCATCAATTCATTCTTATCAACACAATATTAATTTGCATCATATATTCTAACATATGACTTTGATCTATAAAAGAAAACAATTACCAGCGATATCTAACCAATATTACTCGCGTAATTAAGTATTAAGTTTAAATCGTTACTGTTGCACCTCCTAAGCACTCATCGTGATCTTACGTCGTCATGTTGAATATGTACGGGCCGTTGATCTTCCTGGTTGTGCAGGTCCTCGAATCGCCAAGGCGCTACTAAGTCCCTTGTTAACACTTTCCTTCTCCACGTTCCTCTTTGGGCCGGTTCCGAACCATATGATCACCGATCCACACATAAAACAACCTTGTATCTTCTTCTTGATTTGGGACAATTGGGTGACATGTATCCCTCTTGCTCGCAGTTATAGCAAACTCCCTTGTTCTTCAGACAAACTCCAAAATGATTCTTCCCACAAGTCACACATGGCTCCCTCCCTTTCCTATTCTCTTATGTCTTGTTACCTGATTGGGTATTCTCACTCCACTTTCTCTTGTTTGGATTATTACCACCATTGCTTCTTCTATCATTTGTCTTCTTCTTCTTCTCTTGATGAAATCGAGATGCAGCTTCGCTCCCCTCCTTCAGCAATTAACGCTTTCTCCAACAAATCCGTGAACGTATTTATCTGTAATACAACTACTTTGTTGTATATACCTAGCTTCAACCCATTCTCAAACCTTCTCACCTTTCGTAACTCTGTATCCATCTGATGAGGTGCAAATCTCGCTAATTAGTTGAATTTAAAAGATATTGAGCACCGAGCATGTTCTCCCCGCTTTGATTCAAAAACTTAACTTCCATCCGAGCTTGCATACTCGACGAAATGTAGTTCTCAAAGAACAATTCCTTGAATCTTGTCCAATTTCCCATAGCTATACCAGCTCTCGCCTGATTAGTCTCCCACCAATAATTGGCTTCCCCTTTCATCAAATATCTTGCAAAAGCTATCTTTTGCTCTTCTGCCACTCGAGCAATGATGAATGTTTTCTCCGTCTCCTTTACCCAAGTTTGGGCTTCAATCGGATCCATGGTTATGTGACACCCCCAAATTTAGGTACTTGAAACCCAAACTCGGTGATTCACTATACCATTTTTATGTGCGGAATAATACAATAATAATAATAACAATAATATAGATAACAAACTTAATTTACATATGCATTAAAGTCTATTCCCAGGTATGAGACCTTTAAACATTCATTACATCATAGATAGTAAATATCATTGTCTTAATAAACTATAACCATTACACAGAATATTATAAATCTCATTCGAACAACTTTCCTTTCCCCTTATTCTTGCCTGAGCCTTCGGGTTGATCATACTTAGCTGAAAAATTTAAATTTAAAGCAAGAATGAGCATTTGATTGCCCAGCAAGTAATAACAACAATGGATATTAGCTGAAAGGATTAAATGTTTTCTTTGAATGACACTTCTACAACGAATCAATAGTTGTGAAGTAAGCTGAACCAATAATAACTACATACCAATTCTATATCAAATTTTTTAAAACTACGTACTGACTATAACTAGAGATCATTTGATAGACTATGAACATTATTTTTTATTTTCGAAAAGGTTAAACAGAACTTCATCTGTAAACCATCATAACTTACAAGCACGGGGGTGATCAGCCCGTTATGCCCTGTATTGATCAATACTACATGCGATATTATCATTCATCTTATCCACCTTAGGTGCACAAAAGTTTTCCCATATTCGGGATGTTCATACTTAGTCGGGAATCTGAACCAAAACAATCTGGTTGGATACAATAAAGTTCTATCTTGTCCAACAATATCTTTAAGTTTGTGTCTAGGTAAATCAAATAGCTTAAACGGCTTTTAAGTCGACGTATACATATTGGAAATCAATAAGTATGTATCAACATGTGATTAAATACAATGATTATCTAAGTGGGGACACTTGTATAACCATATTTAGAAACTAACGAACAGAATAAACATCTGGATTATGCACTAATACTGTGTTGATAAACAATGATCGGATAATTTAAGAACTTGTATGAATATGAATAATTGGATACATAATCAATAACAATAGAGTTAATAATCTGGCACAGTAATATGATTCTGAAACTTTCTTACTCATGTCCATTGCATAAAGGAAATGCAAAGGTAAGATACTTGCACAATGTAAAGAATAGTTCGGACATTTCGCTCGAGCTACTTCTTACAATAATGCAACTTAGTTTTATCTTTTATACCGAAACCTAGCATTAATAAGATCATTCGTTCGATTAGAATAATGTATCATAACACATAAATCGCTTATTTTTATTTGCAAATCGACATAACCTAATCACATTGTCACATATTTTAACAGTCATTAGTTCACAAACAAACACTTATCGAGTCCAATTATATAAATCTAGATCAATTTCTAAAATATTTCAGTGTACCGACGGCTTTATCGGGTAATTATTGAGTCTAAAACTCTATTCTGTAGTTCAATAACTGAAAATATCAGTCCTATTATTTTTAATTGACTTATAATAATTTTTAATTTATTATTATAATTTATCATAATTTTTCAAACACTGGAATCATAATCAAATTATTTAAATATTAAATAATTCTATTATCATGAATATTTAATTAATATTAAACTATTAATGAAACCATTGCCAAAATATTAAAGTTATTTATAATAACTCAAAATATTTTTAAATTATTAATATTTACCTTTAAATGATTTTTAAAACATTTAAAATGTAAGACTCCAACTTTTTTTTAATAAAGATGATATTTCTATAAATATCATTTTTGAATATTATGGAATGAATTTTATATAATGTTATAGTTGAGGGTAATATTTATAAATTTTGCAAAGTACGCAAGTTGTTATATAATATTCGATTGGTCGGGGAATATTCGTTTTAACGGGGAATATTCGTACAACCAGCACAATCATTGGTGGACCCCACAATGTAATTAATGTTGGATTGAGAAAAGCGACAAAAATATTTTATGAAAATAACGGTGAAAGTTTTACCATTAATCATTGAAACACACGGTGTTAAAAGAAATGCGATGTCTGCGTGTGGTTACATAAGAAGCTTTACCAGTATTGATTATTGATGCTTACGTGAGAAGTCAACCATTGTATTCAATTATTTTCGATATTTTATATATTGAGATGACGAGTTATTAATATTATTATTTGCAATATTAACGATGTCTAGAAGTTATGCTTGATGAGAGATTTGGTCACCTAATTTGGCGCGCGATAGGAGAAATCCTTATTGGAAAGCCCTTTTTTCACGAGGAACGACACGATCGATTAATAGTGTGAATTATAATAATGATGATGAGTTTTGTTTTATTATTATTATTAATGTAATAAAATAGAAAAGCTTTTTATATAAAGCAGAATACTTTTATAAAGTTATTCGTTTTATTAGTCTATAAATAGAATATATAATATTCTATTATGCATAGTTTTTTTGCATAGTAAAATCTTTTTATATAAAATGTAATACTTTTATAAAGTTATTTTTTATTAGACAATAATTAGAATATATTATATTTTATTATGCATAGTGTTGCATAGCGCTTGATATAGTGTTTTTGTATAGTAAAATCTTTTATATAAAAAGCAGAATACTTTTATAAAGTTATTTGTTTTATTAGATTTTAAATAAAAATATATATATATATATATATATATATATATTATATTTTATTGCATAGTGCATAGTATCCTTTCTATTTTCCTATAAATAGGATGCTTAGTTAGAATTGAAAACCACACGAAGTTGGAGAGAATTCTTCATAATCTTGGCGTATTTCTTTAGAGTTTTAAGAAGCTTTTGGCGTAGTGCAAGTTTTCTTCAAGAATATCCTCGCCTACTACCGATCGGAATACTCTTCTTTTTACAGTTAGGGATATTATTTGTTGTACTCGTAAGGGTATTATTTCTTTCTTATTCATGAAAAGAACTTACATTATTCCATTCTTTATTATTCTCATTGGAATAACCTATATCACTTGCTACCCTATACTTGGTGAAATTCTTACATTATTCCATTCTTTATAATTATGTTGGAATAACTCTGTCATACATCGTAATCGCATACATGGTGAAATTCTTACGTTATTCCATTTCTTTATTATTACGTTGGAATAACTTTGTATCATGAGCTACCCTATACTTGGTGAAATTCTTTCATTATTCCATTCTTTATTATTATGTTGGAATAACTTTGTCCCATCACAATACCGCATACATGGTGAAATTCTTACTGTTATTCTATTTTTATTATTACATTGGAACATCTTTATGTATGTGTACGCATGATGACTGGTTCTCATTATTTATTATTCCGTTAGAATATCACATGCAATGCGTTACGCATGACTTAGTTCTCATTGTTTATTATTACATTTGGAATATCATGTGCGTATGCGTTTACGCATGACCGGTTCTATTATTTATTATTACATTGGAATATCCTATACGTGCGTTTACGCATGACTTTCGTTCCATTATTTATTATTACATTGGAATAACTTTGTCTATCGATCTATCATTGCATGCTGGTGATTTTTTTTGTTATTACATTCTTTATTATACTCAGTTGGTTAAAGTTTTGACTTCTATACTCCATGAAATTAGTGGAATATCCTTGATATTTGTGCTTCATCCAGTATCTTTTCATGGAAATATTCTTCTGAGCATTCTTGAGTTTTACTCCACAAAGAAGTATCATGTTGACAATTTGGACGTTATTGGTTCCTGGATAAATTAATTCTTGAACTTATTTTATTGAATTCTTATATCATTGTCATCATCCTCATGTTTATATTATGTTGAAAGTCATCTATGACTTGTAGTGCATAGATGTACTTGGTATGATTATTACCAGGGATTATTCGGTATAATCATGATCGTAATGTTACAAATGATGTGAAAAAAGTCCTCATTGGCCCGTGTAGTGCATTGATGGATGATTGTTGGCATGATCATGACCATTGATGAATACACGAATATCCTTGGGCGTAGTGCATGGATAATTTGTGGTTGTGATACTAATGAATATCCTTGGTCAGAGTGCGGGAAAGATGTGGATTATTTATTAAGCTGAGTCTCAGTGATAAAAGTGATGAAAAACCTTTTAAATCATAAAAGATAGTAGATTTTATTCTCTACTTGACTCTTTTAATTGATTGCTTGTTCCGTTTCAGTTAAACTTGATGTTTGTTATATTTTATCGGTTTAACATTGTTGAAGGCTAACGATAATTTATTTACGCATTATCTTAGTCATAATATTTCTTCTTTGGGCTAGATTGAGCTCACCCTTTCTTTCTTTGTTCTCTTCGTGAAATGAGAACGTAATCGGGACTAGTCGAGGGGCAGAGTGTGGATTAGTTTTCTGACATTTTTGTATTATTAAGTTGTATTTGAATTTTGTACCATGTATTTGGCGACTCAAGATGGGTGATGTATACCTATTTTGGGGGCGTCACATAAAATCATATTTAAATAATTACCATTAATATTTAAATATTAATGTACTATTTATCAAAGTATTAGAAGTCATTAATTATAACTTATAATATTTTAATTCATTTATATCCTTTTTAAATGATTCTTAAATCAATAAAATCATTTTAAAACTATTTATTTAATATAACTATTAAATAATTCTCATATCCTTATTATTAAATTATTATCATTAATATTAAATTATTAATGAAACTATCCTTTAAATATTAAAAGTTATATTTTATAACTTAAAATATTTTTAAACACCTCATTATTATTTAAAATAATTTTTAATATAATAAAAATCATTTTAAATTAATTTATTTAATGCATTTATTACATAACTTAATTATCATTAATATTAATTTATTAATGAAATTTATCACAAAATATTAAAAGTCATTAAAATAACTTAAAATATTTTTTTTGTATCATATTATAATTTTAAATGATTTTTTCAAGTAATAAAATTATTTTTAAATAATTTATTTAATATAATAATTAAATAAATTAAATAACTTTACTATTTCAAACATATTAAATATTTATGAAATATATTGAAAATTATTACAAACTAATTTTTATACTTTAAAATAATTGTTAGTAATTTAATTTGTATTTTTAATAATTAAAACTAATTTTCTCTAATTATTAAATAAAATAATTAATTTTAGAAATAAAGTGTCGCTTAAAGATTTTATAGCGGCGTGAAGCGTCATATATCGTGTTCTTCATGTTCTTAGCTAAACCCGAACATTAATAAAGCGATTTTGAGTGGCTTAGTTTGACCGAGAATATCCGATGCATCATAAAGCTTCTAAAGCTATCTATTGATCATCGCATTTGTAGAACTAATGTAATACTACATGATACAACAACAATCATGACCAACAAGCATAAATCGAGGGAGATTCACGCCATCAAAGTGGTTGTCGAGAGTCATTCTTCATTTACGGGTACCCGAAATGAAGAACAGCGATTCAACGCCTCTACTTTGGGCTTCCACAACTTATGATTTGTGTGATGTTTTTGTAATTTAATGGATCCAGTGTGTAGTCAACATGTAGGTGAAGATATCTAATACAAAATATCACCATAACAACATTACATAAAATGGATCTATGCTAGTCAAAGTATGTCAGTGGTCATGATCATAAGTTTTCTGGGTTACCTAGAAAACTAATTTCATGAACAACTGACCTCCTTTGACCAGCCACCAAATCCACAATATATGATATCTAGAGGTTATAAAAGCATGGATCTAAAGTTAAACTAACATACTACAACATGGTTTCAACAACAAACTCATAACACATAAAACTTGCTAGATCAGAGGCTGCAAATATGTTGTCAGAAGCTTCTAAGCATTTTCTAGACGGCCCAGATTTGCCCAGTCATGGCCGGTCAACGGCCTTTGACCACTAATAAATTGCTATCTATGCATTATTTGGTCATGATACCAGTTCCAAAACATAGATCTCCTACCATACTCTAAGGTCAAACAATTAAAACACCAAAACAATACACAGAATAAAATCTATAGGGTCTGAAATTCATTGTCAGACAACTTTTTTAACTTTTTCCAGATTTTAAAAAACTCCAAATTTGAGCCTCTAGATGTTATGGATCTAACATCTAGCAACCTAGATCATCATTATATACTACATACTACATGTTTAACACAAAAAAAACTAACATCTAACATTTTGATCAAGATCATATTATAAATTAGGTTTTATACCTTTTTATGAACAAGTTCTTGATTCTATGATTATGATCTGCTAGAGGAGATGGTGGGGCTTGTTTCTGAGACTACTATAGCAATATATTTTGGAGGTTTTTGAGAGAGAGAGTCAAGTTTGAGCATTGGAAAAAAAATGAACATGAATATGCACTTTCTCTCTCAAATTCTACTTATGTGATGTAGATGCAATGTATGCATCTGAATATGGTTGTTGTCTCATAGCTTAGACTAGGGTGGCTTGCCAAGATCATGCTAGATTTTCTAGCAATAATTCACCAAATGGGATAAAAAGGATATAATGGTAATTTGGTTATCAATTTTAATGGTATTCTTGTCCATGGTACTTGAATCTAGGGCTTAATCACTAGATTTTAAACCTTAAAGTTTCTCAATTAATTTCTAGGGTTTGAAAAATTAAAATTAAAGTGTAATAAAATTTTAATTAAAACACACTAGTTAAAATTAGGGTTTTTAATAAAAAAATTATGGTTTAAATAATTAGGGTTCCTTAATATCATTAGGGTTCCCAAATTAATAATTCAATTTACTAAAATAATAATTAGGATTTCTAATTTTAGCAATTAGGGTTCCTAATTAGCAAATTAGGGTTTCTAATTTTAATTAGGGTTTTCAAATATTAATTAGGGTTTTTTCTAATTAATAGAAATTTTATAATATGCAACATAATTCATATAACACAGTTTCTGACCGATCTTAAACTCCAATTTTGAGTTTCGGTTATGGTTTATAGCGATGAATATATTAGGGTTTGTCGTGATACACCATAATTGCATGACCATTATCAATCTACACATATACTGTCTATATTTATAACACTGAAAAATAATATCATAATTAATATAATATTATTATTCTCATTCATTGCTCAAAATCCAAATTAGGTTTGGATTCCATATCCGATTTATCTTTCATAATTAACATTATTAATTAAGTTAAAATAATTGACTTAATAAATCGAAAAAAATCATTTGACAAGATAGTAATTATAATAATCCCAATAATCATTTCATATATTATATAAATAATACAAAAATCATATTTTCATGGAAAATAAATAATAAAAACATTTCTACTATAAAATTAATTATTATAAGAATATACTTTATAATGATCAATAATTCTAACATAGAACTATTTGAAATTATTCATGTAATAAATAAATTTTATTTATCACATATATACATAAATATTACTTGGCACATATTCCCATCTTTAAAATAATTAAAAAATTTATATGCAAAATTTCTCATTTATTTATATAGAAAATATCGGGTTATTACAGTTCCCTTGAATTCTGGTTGTCCTACCGCTTTAAAGTATTTAAAGTTAGCCAATCTATCTGCTGGCTGAATTCTCGCTCTTGCTGCTGGAGCTCTATTTCCCATAGCTTGGGCTAGCATATCCACAAATATCTGCATCGGGTCAGCTTAACCTCCTTCATTATTCACTAACTGTTCTTCTCTTTGATTTCGTTTCTGTCGTCCAGTCTGCATGATCTGATTTAAATAAAAATCTTACATTAATTCTCTTTCTCTACACAAATTATTAACACAATAAGAATTCAACATAATGTTCTCATATAATCACATTTTGTTAAAATAGCACATAGTACATTTAGTACTTAACACATATTACTATCCCATTTTAAATAAATTTTAGGATTAACCCACATAACTTTACACAAAAAGTTGCAATTCTCCATTCACACATAGTTATTCCTAGTTAAGTCAAAACTTACCACACTTATGAGTTCAGAACTTGCCACAATTATATGAGTGTATGAACTTATCCTAAAGTCAGGACCTTTGGTGTCCATTCATTTGAGGGGTTCAAAACATTTCATATAATTATGAGTCATGAACTTACCATAAGTATGAGTTTTAAGAACTCACAAATTAATCTTATATTCATATAGAAAATAAAGATTTCATTCATACAAACATATATATTTACATATGTTCACACATCATTCTCGATTTTACAACCATTAATATCATACCATACAACCAAAAGATACCACTGCTTATATCTAGGTTATTTACCGTTCACTCCCTTCACCAGTCTTTTTTTTGGGACACTTGTTGAATCCGTGACCCGTTATCCCACATGAAAAACACTTTTGCATATTCAGCTTAGGAAAATTCAGGGAAATGTGTCCTTCCTTCTTACAGTTGAAACACATGTTCTTCCACATCATGCATTCTCCCACGTGAGTCTTTCCACACTTTCTACAGACTTGCTTATTATTCGGGTTTGAATTTTCAGAACTATCACTGTCGTGATCCCTCTTTCTCTTATTCTTTTCCTTCTGCTTAACTGTTCCCTCCGACGATCCACCACCTTCAGTCTTCATCCTTTCCACTTGCGCCTTCAACTCGTTACGTTCTTCGGTCATTTCAGCACACGCCGCTTTCTTCCTTCAACTCCTCTAAGAGAAAAACTTTACTCCAGAGTTCTTGTACTTCTGCAGATACTTGATCTTTCTCTCTAACTTTGGTCTTATTCCCTTTCTCCACCTTAGCTTCTTCGACCTCTACCTCCTCATCACCACTCAGATACATCTCGGGATAATCATCATGATCACTCCCGAGATTGATCATAGGTTCATCTTTTCCCACTTCTTCCACTAACTCATCTTTGTCTTTGGCACCTCGGCCTCGGCACTTTGGTGCAATGCGTTACCAGCATCTAGGTACTCATTTCATCTTCTCCTGACATCCTACAGTCAGTTAAACAACTTGATTAGTAATTTACCAATACAAAATTCTCACAGTATGTGTCAACTTGTCTCACTATCGATACGCTTCGGTAGTCCCTCACTTATTACTCTAAATGAGTATTCTCTATCTCGCTTATGGTTATAATCTTAGGGTTTCCCCCCACTTAAGATTTATAACCTACAGCTTTGATACCAAACTATGACACCCCCAAATTCGGGTTACCTGACCCCCGAGTTTGGTGCTCACGATCCACAATATAATTATCATTTAACTACCTATTCATTGATGAATAGAATATTATACCACATTAACTGATATAGTTAATACATTCGTCCCAGGTTATCTAACCTTAACATTACAAACTTACCCTTTAGATATACAAAAAGGGTTTACAAATATAACATAATAATAATTGGTCATTATAACTACGCTATCACTATGCCTTTACCTTTGTCCTTCACAGCACCTCCTGCCACTTCGTCCCTAGCTGAAAAGTTTTATTTAACAAGGGTGAGCAACAAGTTTGCCCCGCAAGTTAAGACATAAAATGAATGTATAAGAATTAAGAATAACAGACTATCTATTTTGATAGAATGACACCAAAGTTCAGAGAACTTTGAAATAATTGAAACAATTTGATCTTTCTGCAAACAATCTTCTCATAATCTATGCTGACACAATAGTTTAATAATGAAAGGGTACAACACTTTCAAAGTTTCTACGATATTCGATTGAATAACAATTTAGAAGTATTCTTCAAAGTTTAAGTTGAATGATCTCAAATGATCTTGAAATTATCTTCTCGAGTAACTACTAAAGATTTACTTTGATATACCCAAATGACAGTATGGAAATATTTTTCAGAGTTTATGTTGAGTGATCACAAAGGATCTTGAACTTCTCTTCTTGAGTAACTATCAAAGATATACTTTGATATACCCAAGTGTATCAAATAACCATAAAGATTAAGCATACCCCTCTGCAAGTACTTAGGCGTGACTCCTTGTACCCTATATTATGCATAATACTTACACACGCGTAAAGGTAGAATATCGACCAAAATGTTCCTTTGTATAAAAGGTTGTTCTTCTTAGTCTTATAATCGAGTTTGATTTATAACAACGAAATACAATGATTTCAATATCTAATCACTTTCTCGATCTAGCCAAAATAATTGGCATCGATCTGTCAATAATAATTGGATTCTCTTATCGAACCTATCAAGTTCTAACAATTGTTCGTCTAGCCAGAATAATTAGCTAAGACATATTTCAACACAATTTCACAATAGACAGGAAGTATCTGTACTGTCAATAATAGTTTCTATTGATATAAATATCCAACAACATTTATTCTCTAAGTATATTTTCAGAATCACTAATTCAGTTTGAATTAATAAATATGAACTAACTGCGAATAATCAACAATAATTCTCAAACGTGGTCTAATCAACAATAATTAACCACCATTATAATTGAACAAATATAACACAAGGTTGAGTTAAGGAAACTTGCCTTTCTCGTTGATTACTGCTACACGATATACTTATTTGCATTCGAAAGACCTATAACCAATAATATCGGTCTCACAATTAGCATAATAATTTATAACACGTAGTACTATAATTTACAGTCAATGCTTCTCCTAGACACATTACCACATAGTCACATCAGTGTTTATAACTTATATAAACAGTCATCAAGTCTAACTAGTTCGGTCTAGTTGGACTTCGGTCTATTCTCGGTGTACTGATCACCCTATCCGACAATTAACACACTTATTGTACACTAAACTTGGTCTCAAAGCTTCAATATTATTTTAGATAAATCAAATATCATTTATATAATATTTTTGGAAGCTTTTAATAATTTTCTAACAATTATTATAATTTATAATAATTTTCAAACTAGGAATCATTTTTAAATAATTTAAATCTTTATTTAATTTCATCATCATTAATATTTAATAATATTAAAATATTAATGATATATTTATCAAAATATTAAAGTTTAATAATAACTTAAAATATTCTTAAATCACCAATATTTTATTTAAATGATTTTTAAAATAATTAAAATTATTTTTAAACCATCACCATTAATATTTAAATATTAATTAAATTCTTATCAAAATATTAAAAGTCATTAATTATAACTTAAAATATTTTTAAATCATTTTTCTTATTTTAAAAAATTTTTAAATCAATAAAATCATTTTTAATTCATTTATTTAATATAATAATTAAAATAAATCTAATATCATTAATATTAATTTATTAATGAAAATTCTCCAAAAATATTAAAATTTACATTTTATAACTCAAAATATTTTTAAACACTTTATTCTTATTTAAAATGATTTTTATAATATTAAAATCATTTTTCTCTAATTTATTTAATATACTAATTAAATAAATTAAATATCATTATTATTCAAATAATTATAATTATTAATGAAAAATATTCCAAATTCTCAAATATTATTTTTCATAATTTAAAATAATTTTTAAAATCATTTTTGGTAATTTTTAGAATTTATTTTCTATTTTTAATCATTTTCTAGAAATTAGGAAAATAAAATAAATAAAACTGTTGTTATAGGCTATAGCGACAGTAACCGTCGCTGTTGGTGTTCTTGAGCTCAAGAACACTAACAGTTCAGTTATGAACATGCCTAGTTTGACCACGATTTATTCTCATTCCATACATGTTCTGGGCCTGTTTAAACATTGATCGTGTAGTAGGTTTCCTACACTACAATTAACAATCATCAACTCAGTCATACAACATCATATCATGAAGTTCTAGGCTCTCAAACATACTGTCAGAGCGTTCCTAGGTTTTCTGGGTAACCCAGAAACCCAGGCAATTTCGAGTGCCTCCTTTCTAACTCAATAATCTAAGTGTTCTGGTCATTATTCATGTTGTTTAATTGTTCAAACGTATAGCTCTCATGCCAAGGAACATAAATACAACAACAGATCAGTGCAACAACATCAAAACCACTAAATACAGCCCGGTCAAAGGCTGTCAGAAAGTGTGTTCATCAAGTTTCTGGGTTTTCCAGAAACGCTAAGTCATGGTTGAATGGCCTACTTTGACCACCTGCTACGTTCGATCTGTTGATTCTTTACACGATCTAAAGCCACAAATATAGAGTACACATGATAGACTACAAACTGGTTACAACAACATCATCATAACACTTAACAACTGATAGATCAAGGCCTTTCAAAGTCTTGTCAGACGTTGGTTTAGGATTTCTGGATTACCCAGAAATCGATTGGTCATGCCCGGTCAACGGGTTTTGACCAAGAATAACATGAAATCTAGATATGTAATGTCTGTGATTCCACTTTCAAATCCAAGACCTCATGACAAACTATAGATTTAAAACTTAGAACATCAAAAATCATAAACATATAAAGATCTACGGCCACTGACATTTGGTTGTCAGACCACTTGAATGCTCAAGAACAGTTTTGAAAAAAATTCCCTTTTTGCCCACTTTGATGTTATGGATCTATGGTAGATCATCATATATCACCATAAAACATCCATAAGCAAGATTCTAAACACATAAACACATATTCTAACTAAGCATACAAGATCAAAGTAGGTTTAGGGTTTATACCTCTCTTGTTCCACTCTTTGATCTTAATCTCCTTAACTTATTTTTTGTGTTCAAAGGGGTTATCTAGTGACTGAATCACTTTAGATTTTCGGAGGTTTGGGAGAGAGAAAGAGTTGTTGAGAGCTTGGGTGTAAATGAGCAACTTTGTGGAATTTTTCTCTCTTTATTCTCTAATATTTAGATACAATGAATGTAATAAATGCAAGGTGGCATTCTAAACCGACTATTCATTTGAGATATAAGTCAAAAGGCTAGCTTTAGTTGGTGAACAACTACAAATTTGGCAAGATTTGCAAGTTAGATCATTAAAGAATATAAAAAGGGTAATTTGGTCATTCTTCTTGAGATTTTAATGGCATACCAAACTTTTATCCAAACCCTTAGGGTTTAACCCTAAGGTTCTAACCCTTAGGTTTTACAAATTTTAGTTTCTAGAATTTTCTAATTAGGGTTTTAAAATAGAAAATTAAGATTTCAAAAATATAATTAGGGTTTCCTAATTATATTAAGGTTTCCTAATCATATTAAAGTTTAATAATCACATTAGGGCTTGCTAATTAAGATTAGGGTTTCTTAATTAGGGTTTAGGATTCCCGAATTTAAAATTAGGGTTTTCTGGCATTTGTTTAGGGTTCTTAACTGTACGTTAGGGTTTCTAAACTTGAGATTAGGGTTTCTAATCCCTTATTAGGGTTTACTAATTTAAAACCCTATCTGGTCAATCATTGATCAATAACTCTATACAGTACAAACGCGTACTCATCAACACAATTATTAAAACTGTATTTTCTACCAAATCCCTATCCGAACTTAGGGTTAGGATTTTAAATTCTCAATTAAGCACAACTCTACTCTTATTTCTTAGTCAATACACAAATTGACTAATTCTCAATACTCGTATCACCAATACACAACACAATATTGATAATCAATATTAATTAAAAAAATAAAAATTTATTCATAAAAATTCGGATTATTCAAAATCCCGGGTTATTACATTCTCCCGTCCTTATAAGGATTCCGTCCTCGGAATTACCGCTTTCTTATACCCTACAATATTTTAAAGTTGTATCATCAATTCTTTCTTATCAACACAATATTAATTTGTGTCATATATTCTAACATGTGACTTGGATCTATAAAAGAAAACAATAACCAGCGATATCTAACCAATATTACTCGCGTAATTAAGTATTAAGCGAAATCGTACCTGTTGCCACCTCTTGAGCAGCTACTGCAACTTGTGCCATCATGTTGAATGTGCAGGTCGTTGATCTTCCTGGCTGTACAGGTCCTCGAATCTCCAAGGCGCTACTGGGTCCCTTGTTGACACTTTCCTTCTCAACATTCCTCTTTGGACAGTTCTGAACCATATGATCAGTTGATCCACACGCAAAATAACATTGTATCTTCTTCGGACTGGGACAATTGGGTGACATGTGTCCCTCTTGCCCGCAGTTATAGCAAACTCCCTTCTTCTTCAGACAAACTCCAAAATGATTCTTCCCACAAGTCACACATGGCTCCCTCCATTTCCTATTCTCTTCTGTCTTATTACCCGATTGGGTATTCTCACTCCACTTTCTCTTGTTTCGATTACTACCACCACCACTGCTTCCTCCATCATTTTTCTTTTTCTTCTTCTCTTGATGAAATAGAAATGCAGCTTCGCTCCCTCCTTCAGCAATTAATGCTTTCTCCAACAAAGTCGCGAACGTATTTATCTGCAATACGGCTACTTTATTGTATATACCTGGCTTCAACCCATTCTCAAATCTTCTCGCCTTTTCATAACTCCGTATCCACCTGATGAGGTGCAAATCTCGCTAATTCGTTGAATTTAGCAGCATATTCAGACACCGACATGTTCTCCTGCTTCAGTTCCAAAAACTTAACTTCCATCCGAGCTTGCATACTCGACGAAAAGTAGTTCTCAAAGAACAATTCCTTGAATCTTGTCCACTATACCACCATTGTACCGGCTCTACTTTGATTAGTCTCCCACCCGGTAATTGGTTTCCCCTTTCATCGGATATGTTGCAAAAAGCTATCTTTTGCTCTTCTTCCACTCGCGCAATGATGAATGCTTTCTCCATCTCCTTCACCCAAGTTTGGGCTTCAATCGGATATGTGGTTCCCTTGAATTTTGGCGGTCCTACCACTTTAAAGTCTTTGAAGTTATCCAATCTATCTGCTGGCTGATTTCTCGCTCTTGCTGCTGGAGCTCTATTTCCCATAGCTTGGGCTAGCATACCCATAACATTCTGCATCGAACCTATCAAGTTCTAATAATTGTTCGTTTAGCCAGAATAATTAGCTAAGAAATATTTCAACACAATTTGACAATAGACAGGAATTATCTGTACTGTCAATAATAGCTTCTATGGATATAAATATCCAACAACAGTTATTCTCTAAGTATATTTTCAAAATCACTAATTCAGTTTGAATTAATAAATATGCACTAACTGCAAATAATCAACAATAATTCTCAGACGTGGTCTAATCAACAATAATTAACCACCATTATAATTGAAAAAATATAACTCAAGGTTGAGTTAAAAAAACTTGCCTTTCTCGTTGATTACTGCTACACGATATACTTATTTCCGTTCGAAAGACCTATAACCAATAATATCGGTCTCACAATTAGCACAATAATTTATAACACGTAGTACTATAATTTACAGTCAATGCTTCTCCTAGACACATTACCACATAGTCACATCAGTGTTTATAACTTGTATAAACACTCATCAAGTCTAACTAGTTCGGTCTAGTTGGACTTCGGTCTATTCTCGGTGTACTGATCACCCTATCCGACAATTAACACACTTATTGCCCACTAAACTTGGTCTCAAAGCTTCAATATTATTTTAGATAAATCAAATATCATTTATAATATTTTTTGGGAAGCTTTTAATAATTTTCTAACAATTATTATAATTTATAATAATTTTTCAAACAGGAATCATTTTAAATGATTTAAATCTTCATTTAATTTCATCATCATTAATATTTAATAATATTAAAATATTAATGATATATTTATCAAAATATTAAAGTTATTAATAATAACTTAAAATATTTTTAAATCACCAATATTTTATTTAAATGATTTTAAAATAATTAAAATTATTTTTAAACCATCACCATTAATATTTAAATATTAATTAAATTCTTATCAAAATATTAAAGTCATTAATTATAACTTAAAATATTTTTAAATCATTTTTCTTATTTTTAAATAATTTTTAAATCAATAAATCATTTTGAATTCATTTATTTAATATAATAATTAAGGAAATCTAATATTATTAATATTAATTTATTAATGAAAATTCTCCAAAAATATTAAAATTTACATTTTATAACTCAAAATATTTTTAAACACTTTATTCTTATTTAAAATGATTTTTATAATATTAAAATCATTTTCTTTAATTATTTAATATACTAATTAAATAAATTAAATATAATTATTATTCAAATAATTATAATTATTAATGAAAAATATGCCAAATTCTCAAAATTATTTTTCATAATTTAAAATAATTTTGGTAATTTTAGAATTTATTTTCTATTTTTAATCATTTTCAAGAAATTAGGAAAATAAAATAAATAAAGCTGTCATTATATAAGGCTATAGCGACGATGAATCGTCATTGTTGGTGTTCTTGAGCTCAAGAACGACAGCGATTCGATTATGAACATGCCTAGTTTGACCACGATTTATTCTCATTCCATACAAGTTTCGGGCACATTTAAGCGTTGATCGTGTAGTAGGTTTGCAACACTACAATTAAAAATCATCAATTCGATTCATACTGACATCATATCATGAAGTTCTAGGCTCTCGAAGATATCGTTCGAGGCGTTCTGGGTGTTACAGGTAACCCGAAACCTGTGAGCGATTCGAAGTGCCTCCTTTCTAGCTCAATAATCTAAGTGTTACGGTCATTATTCATGTTGTTTAATTGTTCAAATGTAGAGCTCTCATGTCGAGGAACATAAATACAACAACGAGATAAGTGGAACAACAACAAAATCACCAAATCACCCGGTCAAAGGTCAGCCGAGAAAGTGTGTTCATCAAGTTTACGGGTTTTCGAAACGCTAAGTCATGGCCGAATGGCCTACTTTGACTTCCGCCATTGCGTTCGATCTGTTGATTCTTTACACGATCTAAAGCCACAAATATAAAGTAAGCATGATGTAGGACTACAAACCTGGGTTACAACAACATCATCATAACACTTAACAACCAGCAGATCAAGGCCTTTCAAAGTCTTGTCGGGACATTGGTTTTAGATTTCAGGTTACCCAATCGGTAATCATCTTGAGGTTTGACCGAGAATAACATGAAATGTAGACATGTAATGGCTGTGATTCTACTTTCAGATCCAAGAACTCATGACAAACTACATATTTAAAACTTAAAACATCAAAAAGCATAAACATATAAAGATCTACGGCCACTGACATTTGGTTGTCAGACCACTTGAATGCTTAAGAACAGTTTTGAAAAAATTTCCCTTTTTGTCCACTTTGATGCTATGGATCTATGGTAGATCATCATAGATCACCATAAAATATCCAGAAGCAAGATTCTAAACACATAAACACATATTCTAACTAAGCATACAAGATCAAAGTAGGTTTAGGGTTTATACCTCTCTTGTTCCACTCTTTTATCTTGATCTCCTTAACTGATTTTTGGTGTTCAAAGGGGTTATCTAGTGACTGAATCACTTTAGATTTTCGGAGGTTTGGGAGAGAGAAAGAGTTGTTGAGAGCTTGGGTGTAAATGAACAACTTTGTGGACTTTTTCTTTCTTTATTCTCTAATATTTAGGTACAATGAATGTAATACATACAAGGTGGCATTCTAGATCAACATATGGTTGAGATATAAGTCAAAAGGCTAGCTTTAGTTGGTGAACAACTACAAATTTGGCAAGATATGCAAGTTAGCTCATTAAAGAATATAAAAAGGGCAATTTGGTCATTCTCCTTGAGATTTTAATGGCATACTAGACTTTTATCCAAACCCTTAGAATTTAACCCTTAGGGTTTAACCCTAAGGATCTAACCCTTAGGTTTTATAAATTTTAGTTTCTAGAATTTTCTAATTAGGGTTTTAAAATAGAAAATTAAGATTTCAAATATATAATTAGGGTTTTCTAATTATATAAAAGTTTAATAATCACATTAGGGCTTGCTAATTAAGATTAGGATTTCCTAATTAGGGTTTAAGATTCCTGAATTTAAAATAAGGGTTTTCCAACATTCGTTTAGGGTTCCTAACTGTGCGTTAGGGTTTATAAACTTGAGATTAGGGTTTTTAATCCCTTATTAGGGTTTACTAATTCCAAACCCTATCGGGTCAATCATTTATCAATAACTGTACAAACGCGTACTCATCAACACAATTATTAAAACTGTATTTTCTACCAAATCCCTATCCGAACTTAGGTTTAGTGTTTTAAATTCTCAATTAAGCATAACTCTACTCTTATTTCTCAGTCAATACACAAATTGAACAATTCTCAATACTCGTATCACCGATACACAACACAATATTGATAACCAATATCAATATTAATTAAAAAAAATTATTCGTAAAAATTTGGATTATTCGAAATCCCGGGTTAATACATTCTCCCCTCCTTATAAGGATTCCGTCCTCGGAATCACCGCTTTCTTATACCCTACAATCTTTTAAAGTTGTATCATCAATTCATTCTTATAAACACAATATTAATTTGCGTCATATATTCTAACATGTGACTTGGATCTATAAAAGAAAACAATTACCAGCGATATCTAACCAATATTACTTGCGTAATTAAGTATTAAGCGAAATCGTTACCTGTTTCTACCTCACTCGTTTTAACAAGGAGGTACTTCAAGTAGAAGAACCTGATGATAAAGTAACCATAACTACCTTTTTGGGAGGCCTCCACTCGTCAAGTTTTCTTTTCTCAGTGATAGAACGTCCACCAAAGAACATGACTGAGCTACTAGCAAAGGCTCAGAAATACATGAATGCTGAGGACGCCACAAGGACCAGACGAGGTGAATCCTTCAGAACAGGAGAGAAAAGAGAAGGTAGAGATATGGATGATAAGAGGGAGACTGGTAGCAAATCAAGCAGGACAGAGAGGGTATCCGCCAAAGACAGACTCGGTCCTGCTCCTCAGAAAGATCAACGACCATGCACTCCCCTCAATGCCACCATCGAAAACATTCTCTTACAAATCCAGGATGACCCCACCATAAAGTGGCCAGCGAGGATGAAGTCTCCTCCAAACCGCAGGAACCCGAACAAGTATTGTCGTTTTCATCGCGACCATGGTCATGACACCGACGACTGCTATGAACTAAAGAAACAAATTAAAGATCTCATTCAACGTGGTCAACTACGCCAGTATATTGCTGGTAGAAGACAGGCACCATCACCAACTCACAACCAGGAAGATCAAAATCCAGTTGGGGAGATTCACACCATCTCGAGAGGATTCGCGGGGAGGGAGAGTCATTTATATGCCATGAAGGCACATTATAGCAGCCGAAATCCTACCTATCTTCACACCCGGATTAAAATGACGTCACGAGTACATCATTCTTCCAAACATACATCATTATATACTGAAATATAATAACATACATTCTAAATCCCCAGGTTCTAAAACCTTATAACCTTTCTCATTACAAATAATGATAATTACATTATTCCTTTCATCTTACAAGAGTGACTTTTATCCGCCACCAAGGATACATAACAATTCATTAAACTAGTCTATAGTTTAATTTTCATCTTTCTACATTACAAGTCTTCACTTGATCTTTTCGCTCATTCACATTCTGAATGGCACTTCATTTGGATATCGTCAGCTCGATTCTTACGAAATCCTTAAGTTCTTCTAACATCGTTCGCTGAAAATGTTTTTATTTTAAGCAAGTGTGAGCATTCAATTGCCCAGCAAGTCATAACAGTTGAACATACAACTTCAAGAGTTTAACATTCCTTTGGAACTTCGATAACCGAACAAAGGTTATGAAGTAGCTTGAACAATAGGAATAATCTTGATTCCTATCATTTTAAAACATTAGTCACATTCACTTTGAAATACTTTCATTCTCTACTCTCTTTAATACACATTCTGTCTGGCTAGAATCAATAGCACAGACTCAATAATAACGGTTCATGTATAAATAGAACATTCTCATATTGAACAGTTCATATCATATAACAGTTCATATCATAGAAACACCGAAGTGTTCACATTGTGGTGCAAGGCCTTATATATTCTAACACCTTGTACAAGTATCACACATTTGCACATAGACAAAACTTCTCAAGTTCAACATCTGAGAAGTTTAGAAACTAGCATTCATTTAAAATATAAATGAAGTTAGGAAACTTGCCTTACAAGACACCATGACTACATTTGAATCGCTCATTCCAATCCCTATAACACATAAGGAAATAACACATACACCAATTAGTCATATACTTGACTTACACATTGGTTTACTTAACTTTACTTCTTAGGGTTCACGTTCTTACAAACTAAGTTTACGCGACCAACTTCCTTTACCGGTAAACGGCTTCATGACATACGGAGATGTCTTACTCAAAACGTTCTTCATCTTTGATGATTTACATTCTTATCTTCTTCTTATAAATTCTCTAGGACTCAGCACACATCGTGTCTCTGCTAGTAGTCCATATGGTACTCTGAGTGGTTTCCCACAAACAACCAACAAACAAGTTCTCGTCTCATCTACACTGCCCATAATAGTGAGTTAGATCGGTTCCAGTTTTGTATATACCTTCGCTCTCTGAAGGAATTGTTTTATGACAAATTCGAGATATGTCAACCATCAAAAGTTACGATTGTACTACAACCTAACTTATCTTAACTTATCCGAACTATTAAACTATAATTTTCGTTAAGTTAAATTATTATTCCTTATGGCTTTCGCAACTAAATACCATTCCTCGAGATTTATTCCTATCGTATAAGTTATCTGATCTTTTGTATACTTAGAACGATCATTCCATATTCATTACATGCATTAATAGCGTTAACTATTTTACATTACCTTATTCTTATCTTACAATGTCTGGTTCATTCGACACGGAATGTCTTCCAAGTTATAAACATTAACTCGGCTTATTTACGTTATACGTACTTGTCTTTTTTTCAGCTTCTTCATCGATCATAGGTTTAATCACTGATCTTCATTACTTTATGGTCAAACCATACACTGAGTGTAGGTCCTACCTGTTTAATATTCGCTTACACTTAACCTTCACATCGGTTAAAGTGTTCAACACTTACATTTCATTCTAACATTCTCCTCCGACTCACTTCGGCTTCCATTAATCTTATTACCGTTCGCTATGGCTTTCTTGATAATTCATATCTTACTTACTACTTTTGTCAACGTCTAAGTCATACAACCAATGTATACTTAGAACGTTCACCCGATGTGAATACAATTCACGAGGATCTACGTATTCAACGTTTACGTTGTTCATCCCTTAATCTCACATTCAACCTTTACTTAAGGTTTTAATCGCTTTCATTCATTACTCGCCACTTGAACCCCATGTTCATTATTCTTTCTTAATGTCGAAGCCATACAGATCATTGTATGCTAAAACCAATCGTTCATCGCAACAACATTGCGTTCACAGTGTCTATACACTTTACATTCATCTCGCATTACTATAACATAACATCAAAATGTTATTCATTACCCTCGTCACTCAACGTCTAAGGAATCACAATCATAGCAATCCCTCACATTCGTTATCGTGACTACGGTCCCCGGATATCAGTTCCGTAACCCACGTTCACCTTCTTTTAATCTCGTTTAATCTTTTCGTTCAACCTTCATTAAAGGTTTAATACACTTGATTAAGTGTTAAATTAGTTGAATTACATGTTCATATTTCTTTCTTGCACATCCCCCGGTAATTGAGCAATAAAAATCTCATTACTGGGCATTGCCCTGCACCGGCGCGGCGGCGCCACTCTCTTCAATAAGACTCACGATGTGGCACGATTTAGCCGTGTCTGGCTCTCCGGTCTGGCACTGCAGCGCCACCTTACAAGGCATGGTTGGCGCCACGGCACCAAGCCCTAATCTTAGAAAAATTCTCTAAGTGTTAACTTCATTTTGAGACGCTTACTTTCCGATCTCATAACTTCTTCGTTAAAACTCAAAATGAGGTCATTCCAAAGCCATTCTCTTCCTTATCTTATGTACTTTAATTACCCACAGACAGAACTTCGTTCTGAATCTGTTAACATACCATTCAATTGGTTTAATCTTCGTTCTTTATTCATTTCATATTTTTAACGTTCTTCGTTTGTTCATCCGTAATTCGGTCATCCGAACTCGGAATTCATTCGTTCTTAAGTCCACGACTCAATTTTTATACGTTCTCTTACATTCTTATGAAACCCTACACGTTCGGGTTCATTTACGAACTTTCTAATTCTCGTTCTTCTTTTATGAAATTTTTACCATAACTTCGTTATAGCTCCGTTTTAATCCGTTCTTCATGAACTTTTCTACCATTCCTAACCAAGCAATAAGCATCTAACTTAAACGCAATTGTTTTAAACTTGTCCATCAACAACAATTATCCTACGATGGTTTTAAATTTGTCCATCAACAACGTTCTTCGTGTTCTTCGTGTGTTCTTCGTGTTCTCCATTCGTTCTTCATTTTTAATCGTTATTTTTTATTACGATTTCACTTTTTCTTGGAATTTGATATTATAGAACATCATTCCTTACTTATTTAACCTACTCATTCATAAGATTCATTCAGATCGCTCAAAATCCTTACGAATCTTATACTTCCTTAAGAAATTTATAAAATAAACTTTTAATTCTTATTTCTTAATTTTCTTACGACTTCAACCATATGAAATCATTTCTAACTGAATCTACTTCTTATCTTCATTAAGTTATGTTTTTGAACATATTAAACTTAAAGAAAATTAGAAGAAACTAGGGTTTGGATTACTGTTCTTCATTAATCTCCTTCCGTTGGACAAAGCGTGCACTCCGGCAATCTTTTCCTCTTCCTCTTCCTCTTCCTCTTCCTCTTCTTCTCCCATCCGAACTCTGTCTCTTTATCTCTCAAGTGTTGGTTGAAATTTTCAATCAAACAAATGAGTTTAAGGCTTGTTTATATAGAAAACCAAGGCTAGGGGCATTTTAGTCATTTTGCCCTCCCTAACCTCCTTACTATTCAAGGCTTAAGGACTAAGTTAACTTAGCCCTCAAGTTTGCTTAGCCCTTAAGTTTTGTAGTTCCTTCTTTTGGGTTTTGTCCGACAGTTTTAAAAACTGCGATTCTCGGAATCCAAATATTTTTGGATATTTCGTCTTTCCTTTACCGATTAATTTTTATGTATTCTTCGGATTTCCGAAAAACTGAAAAACACTTTTTGGTGTCAAGCGTTTTCCTTCACGTTTTCCCCTAACGTAGCTAAACGAATAAAAAGTACATAACATTACTTTTCGTCATTTTTATTTTGTTTGATTTCTACACGTTTTTTGAGAAAAACTTTTAACTACTTACTTAACTTTTCACGACATATTATCATCAAATCTTTCGACGGAATGTCATTCTGACATACCAAACTCTCGGAACGGCTTAGGTTATTCAAACTCTAACCTTTAGGTTTCATCGGGTGAATAGTGTCTATTTCGTATTTTTCCCCAGAAATATTTTTGTTCCCGGAAATTTTTTATTTTCGTCTTGAAAATTCTTACTCGTTCAATCTAGCTTGTAGCCAGAATCCTCCCGATTAATAATCATTCTAGGTTATAGAACGATTAATAAACACATAGCACATAATATTATTAATAAAAATTCCTTTTTATTAATAACTAATTCTTTAAATCTTAATTTCTGGACAATTCAGATTTCCGGGTTGTCACACACATGCAAGAAAATCAAGGCACCCCGAGGAGGGGCGCCCATCCAAGATGCTAGCGAAGTCATATCCTTCTCAGATGAGGATTTGAAGGGGATTCAGCACCCGCACGATGACCCTCTGGTGCTCACCATGACCGTGGTCAATTTTCAAGTACACAGAATACTTATAGACAGTGGTAGCTCTGCCGATATCTTGTTCATAGAAGCTTATGACAAACTCAACCTGGGCAGGGAGAGATTGTAGCCTATCAGGTCCCCCTCATGGGGTTCTTAGGGGAGAAGGTATATCCCTTAGGGTCCATCACCCTGCCAATCACAGCCGGAGTGGCACCAAGAAGATCTACAGTGATGGTAAATTTCCTAGTTATAGACTGCCCATCATCCTATAACATCATACTGGGGCGACCAGTTCTTAATACATTGAGGTCCGTCACCTCCACTTATCATCTTATCCTTCGTTTTCTAACCCCAAATGGAGTCGAAGAAGTCAGAGGAGACTAGGTAGCTGCAAGGGAGTGCTATGTCTCCAAGGGATGACTCCACCATAGAAAGAGGAGAGCCCGTCGAGGAGCTCTCCCCTGTAGTCTTGGGCAAGGAACACCCAGACAAAAGGGTGTACATTGGTTCTTCCCTCAATGAAGATCTAGTTCATCAACTAATAGACTTTCTCAAAAATTACATGGTTGTTTTTGCATGGTCCCATGCAGACTTGGAGGGAATCAACCCAGAAGTAGCCACACACCGTCTCAATGTTGACCCTCGTTACAAGCCAGTTCGCCAAAAGCTAAGGGGTGCCTCCACTACAAGGGCCCAAGCTATAGACGAGGAAGTTAAAAAGTTAATAGATAATGGAGTAGTTAGAGAAGTAGCATATCCAGAATGGCTCGCCAACATGGTAATGGTCACTAAATCTAATGGGAAGTGGTGCCTCTGTGTTGACTTCACAGAGCTCAATAAGGCGTGCCCAAAAGACAGCTACCCGCTACCACGGATCAACCTTCTCATCGATGCCACTGCAAAACATGAGTTGCTCACCTTCTTGGATGCGTACTCCAGGTATAACTAGATTAGCATGTACCCCCCCCCTGGACTAGGAGAAGACATCGTTCATCACTCCCAAAGGAACTTACTGCTACAAGGCCATGACCTTCGGGTTGAGGAACGCAGGAGCAACCTACCAACGACTGGTGAACAAAATGTCCAAGTCTCAAATTGGGCGAACAATGGAAGTCTACGTTGAGGACATGTTAGTAAAGAGCCTCGTTGCAGCAGATCACATTAATCACCTCCAAGAGATCTTCAATGTTCTTAGATCGTACCGCATGAAGCTAAATCCTGAAAAGTGTGCCTTCGGCGTAGGATCGGGAAAGTTCCTAGGCTTCATGGTCAACCAGAGGGGAATTGAAGCAAACCCCGATAAGATCAAAGCCATCCTCGATATGAAATCACGCACTTCAACCAAAGAGCTCCAGCGCCTCAATGGAAGAATTGCAGAACTCAACAGGTTCGTCTCCAAGTCTGCAGATAAGTGTCTGCCCTTTTTTTTAAATTCTTTGGAAAGCTTTTGAGTGGGGACATGAGGCAGAGGAGGCATTCCAAAAACTCAAAGCTTATTTGGCTGCACCTCCTCTCCTTTCGCATGCCACACCAGACGAGGTGTTATATTTGTACCTTTTTGCCTCCCCATCGACAGTAAGCTCAGTCCTCGTCAGGAATAACGACGGAGCGCAGAAGCCAATTTACTATGTAAGTAGAGCATACCGAGGAGCAGAAGTCAGGTATTCGAGACTAGAAAAACTGGCACTCGCTTTAATCACAACAGCGAGACGGTTATGACACTACTTCCAAAGTCACAGCATCATCGTCATCACAGATCAACCTTTAAAAAAAGTCCTGTGAAAGCTCGATGTATCTAGGAGACTGCTTAAGTGGGCAGTGGAGTATGGTGAGTTTGACATACAGTACCAACCAAGGTCAGCCATCAAAGCACAAGCACTGGCAGATTTCGTTGCCGAGCTAACACCAACAGAGGCGGAAAACAACGAAATCTCCACCTCACCCAGTTTGGAGATGGTTGATAAAAGCACTGGACAACATCATGAAGACCATCACGCACCTAGGTTGGGCGCCCAGAAGACCAGACCATCATGTTGGACTCATAGACTTTCCCCTCGGATGCCCAAGCAGCTCTTTTAGATAACCAGACACTCTAGAGGACCCAGACTGAAGTCCTAGTTCCCCATCCTGGCTCCCAACCTCCCTTTTTAATCTCTGAGCCCTGTTCTCTTCCATCCTGGAAGCTCTATGTAGATGGTTCCTCAACCAGCGATGGGGACGGAGCAGGTCTGATCTTGATCAGCCCAGATGGTACCACTCTTAAGTACGCAGTGAAGCTCCACTTTATTACCTCGAACAATGAGGCAGAATATGAAGCCCTTCTCTCTGGATTAACATTGGCGATTGAGATGGAGATTCAACACCTCATTACCTATAGCGACTCTCAGTTGATAGTTAATCAAGTGAAGGATGAGTTCGAAGCAAAAGGAGCCAGAATGCAAGAATATCTCGGCATAGTAAGAAGCATGTTAAAAAAGTTCAAACACTTCCAGATTTGCCACATTCCCAGGGAAGAAAACATGGACGCTAATGCACTTGCAAAGCTTGCCTCATCCTTGGAAACCCAACCAGGAGGACCAACATTTATTGTTCACCAGTTCGAACCAAGCACGATGGACTCGAGAACCTCAAATGTCAATTGTGCATCGGTTGAATCAAACTGGATAACCCCAATAAGGGCATATCTCCAAGAAGGTGTGTTGTCGGACGACCCTTCAGAAGCTAGGAAGCTAAGAATGAGAGCTTCTAGGTTCACCATCCTGCAAGACACTTTATACAATAAAGGCTATTCCTTGCCATTGCTCTGGTGACTTTCACCCAAAGAAGCTCACTATGCCCTGCGAGAGATTCACAAAGGAATATGTGGGAACCACTCTGGAGGACGATCCCTTGCCCAAAAAGCGCTCAGGCAACGTTACTTCTGGCCTTCTATGGTAAAGGACTCTTAAGAGTTCTCCAGGAAGTGTGATAAGTGTTAACGCTTCGCAACTGTACCCAGGCAACCGCCAGAAGAGCTAACGACCATTTCAAGTCCATGGCCTTTCTCTAAATGGGGCATCGACATCCTAGGCCCATTGCCTCTAAGTAAAGGACAGTGCAAGTTCGTGGTGGTAGCAGTTGATTATTTTACCAAGTGGGCTGAAGCCGAACCCTTAGCAAAAATCACAGATGCAAAGGTTAAAGATTTTATTTCGAAGAATCTAGTATGTCGCTTCGGCATACCCCACGCCATTTTCAGTGACAATGCCAAACAATTCGACAACAAGCTGCTAAACTCCTTTTGCTCCGACCTTTAAATAAAGCAGCCGCACTCTAGCCCAGCTCACCCGCAAGCAAATGGACAAGCAGAAGTCATGGTGAGAACAGTGCTACGCAATTTAAAGACAAGGCTTGAAAGAAGCGAAGGGTTTTGGGTCGATGAACTCCCAAGTATTTGTGGGCCTCTTAGAACCACGCCAAGAACTCCAATTGGGGAAACCCCTTTTTCCCTAGCCTTTGGAACTGAGGCGGTCATCCATGTAGAGATCGGGGTTAGCTCTCTAAGGGTCCAACACCACGACCCTACCATTAATGAGGAAGGACTCCGCATCAACCACGACTTGGTAGAGGAGGCAAGGGAGATGGTTGTGGTTTGCAACGCAGAGTATAAGTGTCGCATGGCAAAGTACTACAACTCAAGGGTGAAGCCTCATTCCTTCCAACCAGGAGACTGTGTCCTCAAGAAAGTGATCCTCACCACGAAGGATTCGCGCGAAGGAAAACTGGGACCGAATTGGGAAGGACCATACCTTGTAACAGAAGTGGTGAAACCAGGCACTTACAAGATCCAAAATTCCGAAGGGAAGGTCTTACCCCATCCATGGAACACTGAGCATTTGAAGAGGTATTACCAGTGACACCTGAAAGAAGTAAAAGTAGTATAGTTAGGGACTTGGTTTGATTTGTCTTTTTTAGGATTATCATCTAATGTTCAAAGTACCTTTATTTGAGTCAACAATAAAATTTTCTACATTTTACTCCAAAAGATTACATTTTCATTCAATTTCAAAGGAGTATCAGTACAAAAGTAAGGATGCACACTGCCTTCGTTAAAACAAAAAATCAAAAGTCCCTAGCACTCTAACTACTCTCATGATCGTCCTCGTCATCCTTAGCATCTTCAGAACCTCCATCGTCAGACGCCTCAGTTGGTACAAAGCCTGAGAAATCAATATCGGGGAAAGAAGCAGAGATCTTGCCCCAAAGCACCTCATAGCCATCAATGAAAGCACCTGCAAAAGAATACTCTAGATTCGCTTCATCCTGAGAAGCTCTCTCTTGAGCTGCCTTCAATTCTGCTTCCGCTCTCGAGCAGACAGCCTCCCTGAGTGCATCCCTCTCACGGGTCTTCTGAAGCTCAGTCTCACACTTAAGTGTCCTCCCATGGGCCTCAACAAGCTCCACCTCCCTGAGCGCATCCCTCTCACGAGTTGCAAAAAGCTCAGCCTCGATCTTAATTGTCCTCTCACGGATCGCCGAAAGATCTGTTTCAGCCTTCGAACAAGCTACCTCACTAAGCGCGGCCTTCCCACGGGTTGCCAAAATCTCAGCCCAAGAAGCCCTATTAGCAACATCGAGCTCGGCAATCCTCCCCTGAGCAGCGAGAAGCTCCTTCTGCACAACCTCATGGTTAAACTTCAATTGGCCGTAATAATAAGCTCTCGAGAACAAGCATACAGACGTAGTGGAAATCTGAAGAAGACAGAAGATAGAAGAATGACCAAGCGCAAAACAAAACAAAAAAAAAAACTAAGGATTCTTACCTGAGCCAAACCCTCCAGAAATTTGTTGATAACCTCCTCAGTGCCCAAAGCACTAATCTGTTGAATCTCAGATGGAAACACAAATCTCCCAAGTCGTTCCCTTATAACTTGCAGATCCCCCAACATAGAACCGGACTGAATCGGTGCCCCTACATGAGCTCCTGCAGGAGGAGTGTACGGGCGGGGGTCAGAAGGTATAGGCGAAGGGGAAGTCTCTGGAGTAGTGCTTGAAGTCACCCACTAGGAAGGCACAGCTAAAGGTGTCACTTGATGAGAGCTCGCCTCGGTGTGCGCATCATTCGTCCTAGCCACCTTGGGAGGATGAGTGCCCCTACTAGCGGCGCCAGAAAGGATTGATCAAGCAACATCACATCCCATCGCAAAGAAAGGACACAAAGTGTTATCTGAGTGACCGTCATCTAATAAAAGGAAAGTTATAAGATAAGTCAACATACCTTTTCTCTTTAAGAAGGAACCACCTGATCTCGGCGAAGAACCTCCATCTTTACTACCGTACTTAGGCAAAAGAACGCTCAGGTCTTTATCGGGGTGAGCCTTCACAGCCTATAGCTTCGACTCTTATTCTTTGAAGAGCACAAGCATACTTGTAAGGAGATGGTAAGCATATATATATATATATATATATATATATATATATATATATATATATATATATATAAGGTGTCAAACTTGAAACACACCGAGTTTTTTAGCAGCACCCCAACGTGTTGAAACCAAGTCCCGATCAGCCTTTGCAGCCCAATCTTCGCCGACAAAGAAGAAGTGAGATTTCCAGTTGTGGCAATTGGAGCATAACCCAGTGAGCACGATACCACTCTTTGCTGTAAAATAATACCAGCCCCTATTTGGTGCAGGAGTCTCGCACAAGTTATAAGCCCATGGAACTCCTTGGGGGAAGCATCTTCGTGATGCACCTTCTTCCATAATATGAGAAAACCCAACAAGACTCTCCAACAATTGGGCGCTAACTGCCCTGGGGTAAGAGAAAAATAGTGCAAAATTTGACAAATGGGATGGGACATGGGGAACCTAAGCCCGACTTCAAGCATCTCCTAGTAAATGACAATGTCACCGGGGGAGTCGTCGCAAGCAATTCACCTTTTTTGGCCCAATGACACGACACCGTGGGTGGAATATGATAAGTAGAAATAAGTCTCGAAATATCATCATCAGAATTGAGTGAGCTGAAAAGGGTACTTATTTTAGACCTATCATCATCAGGGATGGATTTGCTTTTGTGTTTCATCTTTCGGGGTCTTAAAGAAGGGCCTGAACCACCATCTGGAAGCTCTTGAGTCGCATTGGATGGAGGCAGACTGTGGTCGCCAGAAGTAGCTCCCCCAACCTCCTGAGCACCCAAGACTTAATCCTGCTCGCCCAAAACTAGTCCTTGCTCGCCTAAGACCATTTGCTCAAAAAACTTGCTCACTACCTGCCCCAAAACTTGCTCGGCTCTCCCTTGCTGCCTTGAGGCACCTTGACTGCCCTGCTGCTTATCTAAGAAGGAGCTTCAAGAATAAGAGAGAAGGAGTCCCACAAACCAGAGGAGCTTATCTGAGGAGGGGAAGGTCACAAATTAAAAGAAATTTTTAAGGAATTCAAATTTAAAGGTACTTTTACTATTTAAGTCATAACTTTTGATCCGTAACTCCGATCGAGGCCCGTAATATATCAAAACGACCGTATCGACGAGCTCTAAAAAATTCATGGCCTTTGGCCATGATACATTCTGTTAAAAGCCCGAAAAAACCTTAAAAGTACAATTTTTGGCCTCTTGAAGTTTTTCTAGTTTTGTTAAAAATTCAAATTTTAGCCGAATGCCCTCCTCTCCAAGTTCTGTTGGACGCAGGGCATTGGGGGGCAAATGATGGGTCTAGTCCAAAGATCTAGTCCATCTCATAAGCCTCGTCCTCCAGCCCATATTATAGGCCTAAGTTCAAGAAGTCTAGCGAGCTCAACAAATGTGATCCATCACAGTCGGGTTAATTGAGCACTCCCACGTCATAAAGGAAGTGGCCAAGCCTCGTCCCTGGATCTCACGGAGAGCACGTCAACCATCTTGCACGTTTAGGAGGAGGTTGGGAGCTCCACTAAAGTAGTGGCTACGTGCTCGCCCCAAAACTATCACGGGGTCTCTATAAATGGAACGCATCACCATCATTGGGAGGCAACTAACTTTTTTATCTTTAAGCTTGTACTCTCTGTACTCTTTCCAACAAACTTGACATAATATAAAGTGCTCGGCGACTAGAGCCATTCAACAGTGGACTAGGTCAACTCGCCCGTACCACTTTAATATTTGTCTTATTTCCTTACTTTAATTACCGCATTTATTATTACTTGACAAGTGTGTACAAAGTTCATTTTGTGCATCATCACACATGATATGTTAACGGATCCATTTACGAAAGGCTTACAACCCAAGATCTTTTTAGAGCATGTTGCCGACATGGGTTTAACTAGTAGTCTTAATTAGTGACTTATTTTGATGTAAGACAACAATTTTGAGCTCATTGTTTTGAACTTCACATTATTTTTATGGTTTGTTATTCTCTTTATTGTGCACACTTGAGAACTTGTGAGCAATGTGACAACCCGAGAATTTAGAAAATTATTAAAATCTTAATTGATTGATTTAAGGTTCAATATTAGGACCTAGACAGAAAATAAGTGAATGAATTTGACATTTTTGAGAAGGAATTTTTTGAATTAAAAAAAATTATGAAGGACTTATGTGGTTTTGTGTTTAGCGACTTATGTGAAGTATGTGAGTGATTAAATAAATATATATTGTAAATATGTATATATTTATTTAATATATAAATAGAATGACTGAAAATGTTATATAACCTAATATTATATATTAGGAGTGACAATTAAATAACCTTAGAGTTATAGCAAGTGTAAAGTGCTAGTATTTAAATTTTATACTAACCTAAGAGATTAATTTTATTATCTCAATTTATTAATTATTTTAAATCTAGCTTAATTGGGTTACATAATTAAATTATCTAAGTATTTAAATTCCTAAAGGAGTGGAATACCAACCCTAATAAATAATTATGGTAAGATAAAAAAAATTAGTGTGTTGGACTATGCTAATTTACATGGCTCAAACATTTTTTCATTAGAGAGTCCAAACTATTTAAATGGGAGCCCAACCTTTGGCCCAATTTATATGGATTATCTAGAAGCTAAATAACCCAAAATTACTAATTAAATAAATCAACAAGGGGGCTAAAGGAGGGGGGATGCACCATATATTGAAAGTTGTTTGAGGCATGTGTTGGAATTTTTTTTTTCCTTCAAAACTTAAGTTACACTCAACCATGTGTCTCCATACTACATGGCCACATTTTGCCCAAGATATTTCAAGGGATTAGAGAGAGAGAGAAGCAAGCTAAGTTGGGAGATAATATATACATGTAATAATTGTATGTATATACTTTTATTAATAATATATAGCCTTCATCACATTAATACACAAGCTTTCTTCTCATTTTCTTCCATAAAAGCTAAGAAAGGAAAATAAAGAGAGAGAGAGAGAGAGTGGGGAAGGCCATTTCGGCTGGAGCAAAGAAGGGAAGGGAGGATGTTTTGATCTTCCTTCTACCCAAAATCATCATCCACTTTAAAAGATCAAGGAAGTATAGCCACAAATCAAAGGTATAAACACCTTTTATCAAAGTTATTTTTAGTTGTTTAAATCAAATCTTGAGTTATGATCTTGAACTCTAAAAATCATAGATCTATATGTTTTAGAGTGTGTTATATGTAGATCTAGTCATTTTGGATGCTAACAAGTTTGATCAAGAGAAAGAAAAGCAAAATAGTTTTTAAAAAACTTAGAAAATTAGTGGACTGCTGCTACAAAAGGAAATTTCGGGATTACTTAGATATTCCAGAAAATTCTGGGCTTCTGATATGTTGTATTAAACTGAATAGGCTTTCCATAGACTCCGAAACGGACTAAATCCGACATCGAAGGAGAGAGTTATGACATTTCAAAGTAGTAGTGTCAAAACTGTCTAACAAGTGCGGTGCAGTCCACTTGAACGGAATTTCTGGGCTGATATGTTCGGAATCTAGAAAAATATCAGTAGGGAAGAGTTGTAGTCCCGGAAGTTAGCTTCGCATGGGCTCAAGAATCGCCTTAAAATCTTTTAAAACGAAAACGTTATGACTGTTTTAGCGGAAGAGGATAAATCTGGGAAAAAAGATGAAAATTGTTGCGAGTGGACATTTTTGGGGTCTATTTTAGGCTGTCTAAGAGGTCCGAAATTACTGGGTTATATTTTTTAAAAATACTTTGCTATACCATGTATAACATATCCAAAGTTGGAAATTTTTTGAGAAACGAGCAAGGCGTGAGAAAATCGCAAAGTTATATTTCTCTATATCCGCAGCTGCAGCTGCTGATTCTTTGAAGCGTGGTAGTATGAAAATGTTCATGAGCGGCCTTCCAAAGACCGGCGCTTGCTTTCTGCGGTATTCTTTAAGCCATTTTTGAACCCTGTTTCAAATGGTTTCTGTTGTTCGTTTTTGCGGTTAGAAATTTTCTAAAAATACTATGACATAAGGTCTATAACATGCCCAAAATTTCATTCTTATATGATTCACGATTTGAGAATTAAAAATCTGCAAAAGAGCACGTCAGAACTTAAAAACAAGCGAACGCCAAGCATCGGCTCGTCGAGCGATTTTGACGTTCGACGTTCCGAATCGCGTTCCGGCGAAATAATAAGTATTAATAAATCTAGTAAAGTTCTACGGGATGAGATTTGGCTATAAATGATAGTTTACGCCAATAAACTTCTTTTCAGGCATAAATAAAGCAATAAAAATATGTAATAAATATAAATTACATATTTAAGTGAAATAAAAACTATAATTGCCTATAAAATTATATTATGGTATAAGAAAATATTTTAGGTTATTTATAATGACTTTTGATATTTTGTAATGAAATTCATTAATAAATTAATATTAATGGCGATTAATTTTTTAATAAATATATTAAATAAATTAAGAAAAAATAGAAATAATGCTTTGAAAATAATATAAAAATGATTTAAGGGTTAGAAAAATATTTGAAGTTATAAAATATAACTTTTGATACTTTGCCATGAAAATATTAATATTTTAATATTAATATCAATAATCGGATAATAGATTTAAGCGTTTAAAAATCATATAAATATGATTTTAAAATATTAAAATACTTTGTGACATTATAAATATATTATAATATTATGTTATGATTTTCATTAATATTTATTATTAAATAAATATTAATGATTAATGAATTATGTGGTATTTATATAATATAAATACGATATAAATGATTCAAAAATTATGATAAATGGTAATAATTATTTGAAAATTATTATGGCTACTTTATGAAAAATATTTTGGATTGATAATAAATTATCTAAGATAATTGTTAAGTGTTAAGCGAGTTTAATTTAACTTAAACTCGTGAATTGTCCAAACTAGGCCAAATCGGGATGATAGAATTCATGTCGGTTTCAACTCTGATTTGAAATAGTTTGACTTGATGATATGTCTTATGTCTTTGTATAGGTGATAGAATTATGTGTTATGTGTTTAGGTTGTTCTATGTATATATATAACAGTATTATACCGTGATGATATTATTCTAATATTGGAGATCTATATTACTAATATTAGGTCTTGGATAAAAGCGATATAAATTGTGTAGCAGAATCAGCCAGTTCGAGCAAGTTTTTCTTAACTCTACTAAGAGTTGTTTCATTCGGATATGCTTATGGTTAATCATTGCTGATTGACATGTAGAATTGTACTCTGTACATATTGCATGTATAAGTCAGGTATGAAAGGCTGATCACCTTCATTACCGTTTGGTCCAGATATATTTGTTCATGTTTAATACTTGTTCAGTCAAAAGTTTATTCGTGTTAATTCACAACTATATTGTGGAATTATAGCCAGCTTATTATCCAGACTCTTTCAATCATGATATATCCTTAAATAAATTTAAACTTCCTGGGCAACTTTCATGCTCACCCTTGCTATATCATGATAAACATTGCAGATAAGGCGAATGCGTTCGGATATAGGAAAAGGTTAAAGCCAAGTTCAGCTTGGGATAAAATGTGCAGCTAATTTGTAATAGTATAGTTTGATAATAAGGTTATGTGTTAGATAGTTTATGAGTTGTGTATAAGTTAAGGTTACTCGATTTTGGAGAAATAATGTGTAATGTGTATTGTATACACAATTTATGTTTATATCTTCCGCATTAGTTATAGAATGATTGTACCAGATCCGTGGTGATTTGGGACCCGGATTTGGGGCTGTCACAGTTGGTATCAAAGTTGTTGGTTATGAATCTTAGGTAGGAATACCTGAGACCAATAACCGCACTGATTAGGATAAGATCTAACTCACATATAATTAGTTGGTCGGTAAGATTCAAAGACGAATATCGGCGAGTTGTAAAGATACAGAATTCCCTAACTCTGATAATAAAGGTGAACAGTAATGGTGAATAGATAGAGTCTAAAAGACTAAAAGTACAGGGATAGGAGATTGTAAAACAAAATGATCAGGATATAGAAATGAATCGTAATATATACGATGAGATCACCCCGTGATCTGATAAGGTGATAGCAGGGAGAAGAATTAATCTAATGATTGAAAAGTTTACAGCAAGATTTCTGTGTGGCAGTTGTACTATGAATTGGTACATATTCAAGAAAGGATTATGAATACGAGTTGAATGAAATTCGTATTAAGAAGGGTGTTAAGATTAGGTTGGGGATTTCAAGTGAGGAGTCATGTCGGCAGCTGAGTTGTATGATTCCTTGTATGGGCGGGGAATTGTATTTGGTGTTAAAACTACTTAGTTTCTGGCACTGATAATCATTGAAATGTTTGTGTCGCGTTATTTGCTATATGCATGTTAAGAGGGTGATTCCTTTCTCATGTGTATAACAGATAAATAGGTCATAAGTAGAGAATATAGGGTTAAGTACGAGTTCTTAAAACTCATACTTATGTGACATTCTTGACTCATAGTTATATGAAATGTTTATGAACCCCTCAGCGAATGGACGCCAAAGGTCAGACTAGGGTAAGTTCTTAAACTCATACGATTGTGGCAAGCTTATGAACTCATAAGTGTGGTTTGACGAACTGGGTATAGTTGTGTGTGAATGGAGAATTGAGGATTATAGGAACAAATAGATTATAAGCAAATGATTATTAGCGGAGACAAGCAAGCAAATGAATGAGTTTAATCTATTACCACTTATGTAAACTCTATTCATAAATTTTATGCTTAATGTTAATCTTTGTTTTAATAAAAGTACTAATTGTGTAACTAATGGGGATCTTGTGTTAATAGTGTCACAAAGATTATATTAATTCGTATTGGTGTTTTTATTTGAACAAGATGTAGACATTAAATTAATACTTGACCAAATTAATGATTGTAAGTGTTATATTTTATATATAAATAGTATTTCGGCCAAGTGAGAGAATGTTAGAATATTTTATTCTGTATGTGGCCTCTACTATTTATATAATTATTGGGCTTACATATTGTATTAGTTTAATTACTTTATTTATAGGTTTGATAATTAATTATGTGGCCCATAAATAATATTCATAATAGTTTTTGGCATAATGGGCCCTATGATTTCATAATTTTGATGGACGATTTTGACCATTAGCTATTCTATAAATAAAACAGTTAGGATTTGGTCCTAATTATCGTCTCAAGAACTTTATAGACACATATACATTAATCATAAGATTGAAAGAGACAATTGAATACCTTCACCCTTAAACGCAGCAGAAGTGTGATACATACAAGATGTCTTCTCTCAATTAATATAACTAACTAATTAATTAATTGATTTTATTTTATGTAATAGCACGTTCCGATATAATTTATTTAACAATTTTTACACACATCAATATAGTTACATAGTGTCCGTTATGGGTAAAAATATTACTTATTTTATTATATTTTTTCTACTTTATTTTTTTTAATTTGTATGAAATATGTATTTTGGGCATCATTTTGAGGACAAAAGAAATATTTTCTTATATTTAGGTATGTAATTATTTTAATTTAAATTTTAACGTGTGCATATATGAACACTTGTTTTATATTATTTTATTTTCTATTCACTACGAGGGCATAAAATTTGAAAATTGTATAAATGATCTATATATAAGAAAATACTTATAATTTCAATTTTTAAAATTAATTATAAATAAAATACGCGTGTATCCCGACCCCTTGTACTACTAATTTTGGTGAAGGGAGGGCATAAGATTTCTCAAAATAATTCCCTCTCAAATTGTGGAATTACTTAAACAGCAAATTAATTTCCATAATTACTCCAGTTGAACGGTCAGAATTCATAACAATCCAAACGAACGATCAGGATCTGTTCCCCAAATTCAAACCGCCCCCAAAGCCTCGCAGTAAAAATAAAATATTCATCATCATTTCCCTCTCTTCAATTCACACAAACAGAATCCCTGTAATTCTGCAATAAACCCTTCCAAAATCTCTCCATTTCAAGATACCTTCAAAACCCTAATTTACACGAAAAAGGCATGGCTAATTTTACACAATCACACACACAAAAACACCACCAAATCGCAGACAAGCAAATATATGTATAAATTTCTTGATTTCGAGGCAATTATAAGAAACTGCAGAATTAAGATTTTTTTTTGTAGGTTGGGGGTTTTATTTTCTTAACCCTAAAATGGCAACAAATAACCGTCGCTCCTCTGTTTCTTCGCAGTCATCGTTGCGATCATCAATGGCGAGGAGGAATTCAATGTCGGAGAATAATTCTGCGGCAGTGAAGAAGCCCCAACTGGTGAAGAAGCGGCCTGCTCTTGCCAACGTCACAAACCAAAGGGATGCCTCTCTGAATGCTGTACGGACCACAATTCTATCAAAAACTATGGTAATTCCCTCCCTCTCTCTTTATCTGTTATGGGTTTTTTTTCATAAATCCATTTCATTCCATTCTGATTAACGGGAAATGATTTATATGTGGACAATTTTTTTTACGAAGATGGATTGGGAATAATGTGGAAGCCATGAGATATAATAAATAGTGCGGGGTTCTTAATTTTCTCGTATCCCATCTATCTATTATCTCGGCATGGACATAAATTTTTTGTGTATGTAGCAAGACTCTTGAGTATTTGCGTGTTTACCAAAATGGGAATGCTGATTTTGTTACAAATTTGAATTATCTGTTCATTTTTATGAGGTTTTGTGGTCCTAATTGTAAGATGAAACACTATATCTTCAGGTATGTTTTGAATGGTAACCGTTTTGGTCTATGTAATGTCAACCTGAGAACAAGAACAAGCCTTCTTCACTGTTGCCAAATTTATATAGTTGTCTTACTGAATTATACATATTGTTTATTACTCCCTCCATTTCTGCAAAAAGGGTTCCATTTAATTTTTTACCTAGCAATTTGGGCAATCTGAAATTTCAAGATTGATATGAACTTATTTGATTTTGATTAATGCAATAGTTAATATTGTAAATTACTTAAAAAATATTACCAAGTACAAAATTTTAATTCTGAGAACTAAAATAAATTCACACCACAATAAGAATTTTAGGATTTCGCAAAATTAACCAGGATCATAAACAAGGACTCTTTTTGTGGAATGGAGGGAGAATTTCACAGATTTGTCACTTATAGAATGTAAAATTTTGTGCTTTGAAGCAACTTTTTGCTCTTCTTTTCATTATGCTTTAACTTAGGAGTCATATTTTAGCGATTCTTAATAATTGAGGCAAATATAAATGGTCAGGACGACTAAAATTTAAGTTAAACATTGCTGCAATGTCTATCTGCATCTCACTAACTTTAATATGCATTTGATTGTTCAGTTGACATAGAACTTGGACCATAACTTTTATAAACTGAAAGAACTTCTCCACAAGTTTTATGAAATGTTAACTAAGTGTTGTTTATGAAGGTACTGTGTGAGGTTAAAGTTGCTAAAATGAAGAAGAAATCGTCAAGTTATGATGCAAGTATTCCCAAGAATTCTCTGCCCAAATCCGTGAATGTGAAATCAAGTGCAGTTGATTCATCCCGGGTTACATATTTCAGCAGAGTTAACCAATCCGTAGTCGGTATTACTGCTGCTCCTGCCACTAGCTGCATGGATATTTCTCCTAGTCAATCAGATGGTGGGTCAGTTTCCTTTGATGAGAGCATGTCTATCTTTAATACTTTAAAGAGTCCAGAGTTTGAATACATATATAATTATGATGCTTCAGCAGTTTCCTCTATTGAGAAGAAGACATGTGATAGTCTCAACATATCAGATCATTTGGAAATACCAGGTGCTTTCTTTTGACATTCTTCATTTGTCTTTCGGTTCACTTGCCTATTTGATTTTGGTTTATTACTTTTGAAATAGGAATTCTGATAGTATACTTAAGAATTTGATGAAAAAATTGGCCATAATATCTTGCTTGACTAAGTTACTCTCACTTGACTTTTCTAATCTAAATATGTTGCTCTATTCTCAGGGGATACATACAAGAATAATATATGCGTGGAGATGGAAAAAATCCATAAACTGGTTAATGTTGATGACAATATTACGGACCCACAATTTTGTGCAGTGATTGCATCTGATATCTATAAGAACTTGCATGACTCTGAGGTTTGCCATCTTCTTGCAATCTTAAAACTTTTCCAACACATTTGTCATCAATTGGCTGGTAGTAATTTTGTTTCCAACTCTTGTGATGTCTTGTACTTCTCTGTTTTCAAAGTGATACCATTTGGAAAACAATGGACTATATAATTATACATAAGTTTTATGGGTTGAACTAGGGTAACAATCTCTTTAATTAAATTTAAAACTAAATCAACAGAGGCAAGGCTATAGATTTTTGTTTTGGCCTAACATTCATTTTACAAAGCTATACATGTCATTACATAATATATTTCTATAACCTGGAAGTATTTTGTTATGTCATCAAGCATTTCTCAAGTGATCCTACTAATGATTATCTTTGTTAATATGAAGCATGATATGTTATGCATATCAAACTCAAAGGACACTGGTTATTAGTCTACTAAATTTCATTTAGTGTCTATGAATAAGAGCTAAGGACAGATCCCTAGACAAGGTTTACCTTTCCATCTTGGAAATGTGCTGACACTCTCCAGACACTTATTTCATATGTCCAATTTTAAATAAAAAGATTTCAGTTGATTAAATGTTCTACTGTTTTTTAAACTTGTCTCAACTCAATGTTCCCTAAGCACTAATATTTTATGGCAATAAAGAACATAAATTGTTAGACAAGTATAAAGAAAATGTTCAGTCATAATGAACATAAAATAAGAGAGCTAGTTAAAATAACAGGCAATGGAAAGAACGAATATAATAACAAATACAAAATATAACATACATATTAGTGACTAGTTATATTTCAATATAGCTATACTTGTATGAATAACCTTGAGACCTATATTCTTTTAAGTTTTAAATTTTCCCCATGTTATTCCAATACTTTTCAGGCAGACCCTGGTCACTAATATTATTGAGTCGAAGGGTGTTAAGTGTTATATATATATATTTTAGAAAAATTTGAAACTGGGTTTGTTAAATTAAATAAATACATGTTATATAGTATTAAGCATGTCCTAACATGTCTGTGTCATACTTCTTTAGATAGTGTTGGGTCATCGGTCCATGTTGTGTTGTCTTGTTTCTGTGTGCCCTGTCGGTGCTTAATAGAATAAGAGAATGGAGGAGATGTTTTACTCCTAAAACACAATTTAAGGTTGATCTTCGTTAAGAATTTTTAATTGCCATAATTTGCAATTCAATATATTTTTAGGTATCTAATTATAATATCATCGTAATATTAGCCATTATGGACAATTTATATTCAAATTTTGTATTACATTCAATCTATCAATCCTTTTGTTTTATATGTTGTTAAATTTTTGAAAGTGCGAAACTACTGGTACCAAAATTGCTAGGTGAAAATAATGTACTAGGCTATTAGGACCGAACTTGGAAATTCAATTGTAATGAGGTCATGGGCTGAATTTAAAGAAATATTAATTATTATTAAAAGTTTTTTCTGTTTCACTGTTTTTGAAGGTGTTTCATTCCATGTATAACATAGGTTTTTGAAGTTTCATTAGATAAGTGCTTGAATTTAAATTTGAGAATGTTAGCTTTAGTTTATAACTGGCAAAGTTTATGATGGATTTAACATTTGATTTTAATTTTTAGACAAAGAAGAGGCCTTCTATTGACTACATGGAGAGGGTTCAGAGCGACATTAATGCCAGCATGCGTGCTGTCCTGATTGATTGGCTTGTAGAGGTAAAAACAAAAAATTTAACAACTATACACCATGAAAATTAACTCTCCCTTTATATAAAAAGTACTAATTGAGTTATTGGCAATATAGGCCACATCATGCTGCTTAGAAGTTAGAGCTTGGTGATGGAAGCAGTTTATAACTTCTTTAACTGTGTGGTGACATCTATTTCTCTCTGTAGGTTGCTGAAGAGTACATGCTTTTACCTGAAACATTGTTTTTGGCTGTTAACTATGTAGACCGTTATCTCTCTGGAAATAACATCAACAGGCAACGATTACAGTTGCTTGGTGTTGCCTCCATGATGATTGCTACGTAATATATAAAATTTTCCCATCTCTGTTTCTGATTATTCCCTCCCTCCCTCCCTTCCTCCCTCCCTCCCTCCCTCCCGACATGGTAGTCTTTCTCTCAACACATTCACAGAGATGATAGTAAAAATAATCAGAATATATGATATTTCTGCCAGTAAATATGAGGAGATTTGTGCGCCTCGGGCGGAAGAGTTTTGTTACATCACTGACAACACATACTCCAGGGACGAGGTTTTGTTCACTCCCCTTCTTAAACTTGCCAATACTAGATGCTCTTGTACAGTTTATGTTTTTTAACCTCCATTGATAAAATTAATTACTACAGGTCTTGCAAATGGAATCTGATGTGCTGAATTACTTGAAGTTTGAAATGGCAGCAGTAACTGCTAGATGTTTCTTGTGGTATAATAAGCTTTGTGTGATCTTAATGAAATGATTAACCACATTGCCTTTTACTGCTCTGTTATTGACTTGATTTATTCATGCAGGCGTTTCGTTCGCGCTGCTCAAGGGATTGATGAGGTAGCTATCTTGGACTTCTGTTCTATATAATTTGGAAAGTTATCTTTGTATGTTATATTTGGTTTTAGTGCTGTAGCCTGTATGAACAATAATTTGTTGGCATTCATTATTTGTCAAATGTGGAAAATGAGCAACTCATGTCAGGAAATTCAGTATTAGTTGGTATAAGAATATTCATATACTTTAAGATGTTATGGTGCTCCATACATATTTATGTTACCCAGACACCTGTTAATGATATGCAATATTAATTGTTTTTTTTACACATTTGTATTCAATTGTGTTTTCTGCTGCTTTCAAAGGTTCAATCCATGCATTTGGAGTGCCTGGCGAGCTACCTTTCAGAGTTGTCACTGCTGGAATACAGCATGCTTTGCTACGCACCTTCTCTAATTGCTGCTTCAGCAATTTTTTTAGCCAAATTTATACTTAACCCTTCAAAAAGACCTTGGGTAAGTGCATGAAGAATATTTGACATCATCTCTTGCTGCTAAAGCATATATCGATTTAATCAACAAACATAGATTAAATGTATACATTCTGTGGTACAGACTATTACCTTGGAGCATTATACACTTTACAAGCTCTCTGATTTGCGTGACTCTGTAAAAGCTCTACATCGTCTTTGTTGTAACTCCAACAGTTCTAGTTTACCTGCAATCAGAGAGAAATACAGTCAGCACAAAGTAAGCAAGTCTCTCTCTCCTTTAATTCTTTCAGAAGTTCTGACTAGTGAGGCCGAAGGCCAAATGTACTAATAAACATCGGCCTTGATAACTTGCAAAAGTTAATGCAAGAGAGAGTTAACTAAGAACATTATAATCTGACTAACAGAAAAACTAAAAACTTATATATCGACCTATCCAAGGTAATTCACAATAATTCTAAACTTTCTTAATATATAAAAGCTTGACCACTTGCTTCTACTTGGCTCCACAAATCTTTTGAAACAATTTTTTTCATTCACCCATTTGTTTTGTGTTCTTATAGTTCTTCTAAATAGCAAACTATCATCTTTGTAGAATATTTGGGATAAGGTGACCCTAAACCCTAAGCCCCAATTTTTTGTTATGGACTCAATACGCCATGGAACCCACCTCCTAGTAGTTGAGTCCTATCTAGTGGAATATTAGTGGAAATTGTGCCCTGCAACCTTCCTTTTGTAACTTTATCCCCTACTATTTTGAATAGGAACTCTTATTTAGCTAAAATGTACCACATTTGAAGATATGGAATTCTTATTTCCACAAACCTTTTTCTTAGTTTGAGGTCTCTATATGAATAGTAAGTAGGTCTCGCACTCGTAAGAGAGGAACTTCTGAAGCTAATCAAAAGGGCTTGTGAAAATAACAATTCCTATTCATAGTCTTGCTTGTATCATTTTGTTGAAAATATTTCCTGTCTGCTGATTTGCCCCTTTGCATCAGTACAAATTTGTAGCAAAGAAGTACTGCCCGCTTTCGATGCCTCCGGAGTATTTTCATGAGCTAAGCAACTAGGCATTCACATTCTTTTTACCAAAGGTATTGTTGGATAGACACAAATGTACATGGTGCAGCTTTCTTGGTTTTACTTCAATGTAAAGTACCATTCTATACCCTTTATAGGAATGAATTTAGTGGGGAACAGCGTTGTTTTAAACGTTGTAGTGGCTTCCCCTTCAGCTTTATTAGGCATAATATTGCGCCGAATAGTATAACATTCTTTACAATAATATTGGATCTCCATTCTTGTAGTGTTTAACTGATGTAAAAAAATCACTTCTTTATAATGGTTACAATATTTCAGGTTTATGGTATTTGGTGTTTGAGAAAATCTGCAATTTTACCTAGTAGTATGTTGATTCGGATACATTACTCTTTACATTGAAATGAATTGATTAAAGACTTTTCAGCTATTTAGTGCATTTTGCAATAATTAATTTTTTTTTGCATTGACCTATCTAGTTGAATAATTTATGAAATATGATGTAGATGTAATGATTTCAGATGATTTAATGGAATATGAATTTAAGAAAATAAAAGAAACAGACGGAAGAAAAGAAAATGAAAATGGAAGAACTGCAAATTGGAATTGTATTGAAGAACAAGAGCTGAAGCTATGTAATTACAAGCTTAAAACAGAGTAAACTCAGTAATGAAATAATTCGAGGCCCTCCTCTACCTTTCCTTTATAAATGTAGCTAAAAAGGTTGCTGACCTCAGCCTAACATTGACAGCTGTCAGTTTTATTCTTCTAGCTTACTTTTTCTCTTGCAAATGACTAATGCTACGAATGACTAACAGGTATAACATTGTCATTAAGACTCAGCAAAAAACGGGTATAATCGAAGAATCGAACCAAATCGAAATAATTTAACCAAAATTTTTTAACAATTCGGATATTTTTAACATTTCGGTTATATCCGAATTTTTTTACGGTTTTCGATTAGTTTGTACGGGTATTACTTTTGGGTTATTCGGGTTAACCGAATAACCGAACAAAACTTTGTAAAGATGAAGTATTTACATAACCGTACAAAGACTAGTAAATTAATTACTAGTTACTACCCGATAGCCCACTCTCTGAACAAACAAAGCACACTACACTACTACATATCTACTTTACTCTCTCAGATCTCGAACTCTCTCAGATCCAGACGACCAGACGACCAGACGCCCAGACCCAGATCTCAATTTCTATCATCGGTCGACGCCGACGGCCAATCGGCGATCACCTCGGTCCTTCATCTCGATCTCTCAATCTCTCAAGTCTCAAGAGCCAAGCAAGTCTCATCCCGTCATCCGCCATTCGATTCTTTGCATACTTCCTTCAACTTTGATTCTTTAAGCTGTGAGAACCGAGAAGTTCTTTGGCTTCTTGAACTTTTCTAAATGAGATCTTAAATATTTCTGAGACATTCGGTCCTTTTGGATGCTCTGAATTTTCTATGCAATTATCTTGATGAATGATGGGTCTAAGTCTTTAGAGTGGTGTTTCTTTGCTCATTAAAATCAGTTTATATGTTTTGGTCATTTGTTTCTGTTTAGCAAAATAGCAAGCCAGCTACTTGATTTTTTCTGAAACTTGTGAGTTGTGAAGTAATTTGTCAAAATTATCAAAATTTGTGAAGTAATTTGTCAAAATTATCCTCGTTCAGGTCTGTTTCTATGCATATGAATTTTTGGGTAAAAGTTGGCTGAGTGGCTCTGATGGCAATAATTTCTTTCCAATATTGAACAAGTGTGTGTTTTCCTAATAGCTCATACTCTAGTTTCATTCTCTGAAACACAAAAATTTTGAGCTTCTAAGTTGTTATTCCTGTTATGTTTGTCCTCGATCGTGATAATAGACATTGGATTATTAGCTCCCAAGCTGTATACTTGTGGTAATCATGCAATTTCATATCATAGTTACATCCTCTTAGTCCATCTACTTGTTGTAATATGATTTTTAATTTACTGCTACAAGTTTCATATCAACCTAAGACATTGAATTTACTGCTACTTGTTGTAATTTGATTCTTAATTTTGAACTGAGTTACTAAACGATATTTGTGTGGACAGTTGCCTAGTATTAACAAGCACTTAAAATCTATTTGTTCTTGTGGAGTAGGTAATCCAATAATTCATGCCGTCTTTCTATTTTTCAAAACTAATGGTGAGGCATTCATTCATTATCAACTTTTTCCTGAACTTTGTTCTGTGTGTTGATTAAAGTAAAGAATTCTTCTTGTTGTTAATATTTTTGATTTTCTTTCTAATTCCCAGATCTGAAGTCTTTTAGATGGAAAACAAAGCGCTTTTAAACCTGATGGTTGTGATTGTGAGGCGAGAAGTCGGAGTTAGCGGCATTTGTTGCCATATGCTAATGTGTTGGTGAAATAATACTATATATCTCTTGGAATCGAGTTTGAATCTTTCTTTGTTTTCTTTTTCGGTATGGCAAGTAAAGACAAACTCAACAACAACAAACTTCAAGCAAGAAGAAGAATGAGCGAAAAAAAGAAATGCTCAACCAGCGAGGAACACTTTGCTCAACACTCAACAACAGCATTATGTTTATGGTGTTAATTGTTAAACTGTTAATCATGTAGGAACATTATGTTTCATGTTTGTGTAATATGTAGTTGACTGTCATTCATGTTTGCTGCTGATTGAGTCTTTTGTAATAACTAATATGTAGGCTACATAATGTAGTTGAATAGTACCTGTTCAATTCACTGGAATGAAACACTGCTGCTAATTGTCTTTTAATTTTGGTTATTAACCGAATAACCGAATAACGTATTCGGTTATTTGGTTATTCGGTTATTTCATATTTTGGTTAGTTGTTCGGATAACTAAAATAGGGCAGTTTCGGTTTTTGGGTTTAACCGAAATCCTTATTCGGTTCGGTTATTATCCGAATGCTCAGTCCTAATTTCCACTTCCTTAACAAATCCTTGTCCTCAAGGATCAGTCCTCATGTAAATGTAAAATCTGGAAATTGAGATACCATCTGTTGTGCATCTTCTCATGTAGCATCCTCTTCCAAGTTACATGCCCATTGAATCAAATATTCCACCTTGACCTTGTTTTTGTATTTAACCATCCTTTTACCCAAAATCTTGTCTAGTACCACTTTGAGACTGCCATCCTCTGCAGTTGGAGGTAATGAAGGACAAATGACAACTTGAGCTCCAATCATGGTTTAAAATTGCATTCGAGTTGCGCCTCAAAGTGAGGTAAAAAAAAAACTCAAGAAATTGTGAATCTCTTTTAATTGTGAAACAAATGTTAATCTATAATTGCTTTAGGGATTATATGAAACTTCAAAGTGATGTGTATTCTTTTGGTTGATGAATGGAATGACACTTATATACAAAACAAGTGAAGGAGGTGAGATAATCTGCCAATCATTCATTGACCGTGAATGTTCTAGTAGTACTTGTTCATTTTCTTAATCCTTCTTTTGAAATTTAAAAGACATGCTTTTGCATAATATTTTTTAATTTTGTAAGTACCAAATTTTAATCTTTGATACTACAACCTGATATTTTTTTATATTATTTATCTATCTATTGTAGACACTGGAAATTTTGTTTCCGTGTTACTAACAATGCAGGAGGGAAAAATCGTCTTTTTTCACCGAGGCGACCTCGAGGAGGACTACAGTAAAAAATTAAACCACGAAGAAAGCCCTGTGGATATCAAATCAAACCCCAAAGACAGCTCTGTGGGACATCAAATCAACCTCGGAGACAACCCCAAAGAAAGTCAAAATCAACAATAGTCAAACCATGGAGACAACCTCGAGGGACAGCCTAAAGCCACCTCAACCTTGGAGACAATGCCGAGAGGGCAAAGAGGGAATATTGATAACACAACATAAACAATAGTTATCCAGCTGCAGATAAGGTCACAAGTAGCCATCGCAGCAATCCTGATTGCAAACTGTGCAAGGAAGCTCAACGGACTAACTATGAAGACTTGAAGATGCTATTCTGGTCATGGATCCATCTTCCTGGTGTAGACACTTGAAATTTTATTTTTTCACATTACTAACTATGCGGGAGGCCAAAAACGTCTTTTTCACACTTCAGAGATAACCTTGGAGGACTACAACATCAAATCAAACCCCGGAGACAGCATCGTGGGATATTAAATCAACCTTGGAGACAACCTCGAGGAAAGACAGAATGAACAATAGTCAAATCCCGAAGACAATCCCGAAGGACAACTGTGACACCCCCAAATTCGGGTTACGTGGCCCCCGAGTTTGGTGTTCATGATCCACAACATAATACCATCTAACTACCCATTCAAATATAAATAGGAATACATAACTCATTAACATATGTTGTTAATACATAAGTCCCATGTCCAATAACCTTAACATTACAGACATACCCCTTAGATATACAAAAAGGGTTTACAATACAACATAATAATAATAATGTTCATTATACTAATTTATCACTATGCCTTTTCCCTTGTTCTTTTTCACAACACCTTCTGCAACTTCGTCCCTAGCTGAAAAGTTTTATTTAGCAAGGGTGAGCAACAAGTTTGCCCCGCAAGTTAAGACATACGATAAATGTATAGGAATAAATAACAAATCTTCTAAGCATTCTACGTAATAATAATCGATAATGAAAGAGTACAACGCTTTCAAGGTTTTTCACGATATTCAAATGAATAATCCGAATTAATTCTACGAAATAGAAAAGTGGAATGTTTTCCAGATTTATGCTGAGCGATCCATTGGATCTTGAACTTCTCTTCTCGAGTAACTATCAAAATTATACTTTGATATACCCAGGTGTATCTGATAACCATAAAGATTAAATCATACCCCTCTGCAAGTATATAAAGTGATCAGCTTTATTATACCCTATATTATGCATAATACTTAATCGCGCGCAAAGGCCGAATATACGATTGATAAAATATTCTCTTTATATAAAAGGTTGTTCTTCTCAATCTCAGAATTAAGATTTTGATTTAACAACGAAATACTGTGATTTCAATTTCTAATTACTTCTCGATCTAGCCAAAATAATTGGCATCGATCTGTCAATAATAATTGAATTCTCTTCTCGAACCTATTAAGTTCTAACAAATGTTCGTCTAGCTAGAATAAGACATTTCTCAACATAATTCGACAATAAACAGGAATTATCTGTACAGTCAATTTTATCTTTTATGGATATGAATATACAACAACAGTTATTCTACGAATGTATATTTTCCGAATCAGTAATTCAATTTGAATTATTAAACATGCACTATCTGCGAATAATCAACAATAAATTCTTGGACGTGGTATAATTAACAATAATCAACCACTACAATATTTAAACAATATTAACTCAAGGTTGAGTTATGAAACTTGTCTCTTCCGCTGATTACAGCTACACAATAAACTTATCTGCTTTCGAAAGATCTATAACCAATAATATCGGTCTCACAATTAGCACAATAATTCACAACACGCATCACTGTATTCAACAGTCAAACTTCTCCTAGACACATTACCACATAGCCACCTCAGTGTTTATAACCTATATAAACACTTAACAAGTTTATCTATTTCGGTTTAGTTGGACTTCGGTCCATTCTTGGTATTCTGGTCACCCTATTCGACTATTAACACAGCTATTGTCAATTAAATTTGATTTCAAAGCTTCAATATTACATTAGATAAGTCAATTATCGTATTATAATACTTTTCGGAAGCTTTTAATAATTTATAAACAATTGTTATAACTTATAATAATTTTTCAAACATCGGAATCATTTTTAAATGATTTAATTATCAAATAATCTTATAATCATTAATATTTAATAATATTTAAAATATTAATGACATACTTATCAAAATATTAAAGTTATTATCAATAACTTAAAATATATTTTAAATCAACAATATTCCACTTAAATGATTTTTAAAATATTTTAAATCATCACCATTAATATTTAAATATTAATAAAATTATAATCCAAATATTAAAAGTCATTAATTATAACTTAAAATATTTTTAAATCACTTTTCTCATTTTTAAATTATTTTTAATAAAATCATTTTCCTATCATGTATTTAATATAATAATTAAATAAATCTAATATCATTAATACTAATTTATTAATGAGAATTCTCCAAAAATATTGAAAATTATATTTTATAATTCAAAATATTTTCTAGCACTTTATTATTATTTAAAATGATTTTTAAAATATTAAAATCATTTTTAACGTATTTATTTAATTCAACAATTAAATAAATCTAATATCATTAATATTAAATCATAAATGAAAATTCTCTAAAAATATTAAAAGTTATATTTTATAACTAAAAATATTTTTAAATACATTATTCTTATTTAAAATGATTTTTATAATATTAAATTATTTTCTCTAATTTATTTAATATACTAATTAAATAAATTAAATACCATTAATAATCAAATAATTATAAATATTAATGAAAATATCTCAAATAGTCAAAAATTATTTTTCATAATTTAAAAATAATATTAAAACCATTTTTGTAATTTTTATAATTTATTTTCTATTTTTAAGTAATTTCCAGAAATTCAGAAATTAAAATTAATAGAAACCGTCGCTAAAGGTCTTTAGCGACACAAAGCGTCGTTGTTGGTGTTCTTGAGCTCAAGAACACTGACAACTTCGTTATCAACCTGCCTTGTTTGACCTTGATTAATTCTCTGCTCAAATCTGTTTTAGGCCTGTTTAAACATTTCTTATGTAGTGTTTATGTAACACTACACAAATCAATCCTCAACTTGGTCATACAACAACACATCATGATGTTCTGGACATTTAAATTCATTGTCAGACCTTACCTGGGTTTCCCCAGAAACCCGGAACTTCGACTGGTCACTTTCATGCTCAATTAAGTTTATGTTCCAGTCATTGTATGGGTGTTATAAAGGTTCAGAACTATAGTACTCATGTCAAGGAACAGTTATATACCAAGATCTCAGTCCAACTACAACATAATCACAATATATCACTTGGTCAAACTCTGACAGAAAGGGTGTTTATAGAGTTTCTGGGAATTCCCAGAAATGCTAAGTCAGGCTCGGATGACTACTTTGACCTTATATTAAATTCAATCTGTTGATTATTAACATGATATAAAGTCATAAACATACAGTACATATGCCAGGCTATACATAGATTACAACAACAACAACAAAACGCCTAAAACCTGACAGATCTGGGAGCTTGAAATCGTTGTTAGACATTTGCCGGTAAACCATTTTACAGGTTACCCAGTTTGGTCGATCATTGCCGGTCGGCGGGTTTTGACAATTAATAACAACAAATCTAAACATTTAATGGCTGTAAATCCACTTCCAGATCAAAGACAACATGACAGAGTATAAATTATAACTTTAAAGCAACAAAAATCATAAACGAGCAAGGATCTGTGGCCACAGACATTCGGTTGTCAGACCACCTTTCAAGCTCAAGAACAGTTTTGAAAAATCATCATTAATTTTAAAGCATTTTGATGCTATGGATCCATGATGGATCAACATAGATCAACTAAAAACATCTTTAAACACAAACATAAACACAAAAACACAACTTTAAACCTAACATACAAGATCTAGAATGAGATAGGGTTTTTACATTCTCTTGAATATGCTTGATCTTGGATCTACCAATCTGATGTAGATGATCAAGTGGGTGTTTATGGGACTGATTTACTTAAGAATTTCGGATGCTAGGAGAGAGAGAGAGAGAGAGTTGTTGAAGGCTTTAGAGAAAATAATGACCAAATGAATGGAATTTCTCTCTCTCAATCCTTTATAATACATAGATGCATTGCATGTGTGTGATATAGCTGGTGCTCTAGGTTGAATTGCTGGATTTTTTAGGCCATACAAAGTCAATAGTTAGTGAACCACTAAAGATGTTGTCATATTTTACAAGTTATCAATTAAAGTAATGCAAAAAGGGCATTTTGGACATTATACAAGCAATTTTAATGGCAAACTAGACAATTGAACAAACCCTTAGGGTTTAACCCTAAGGTTCTAACCCTTAGGTTTTACAACTTTAGTTTCCATAATTTTCAAATTAAGGTTTTTATAATAGAAAATTAAGATGATAAAATATAATTAGTGATTACTAATTACATTAAATGTTATCAAACACATTAAGACTTACTAATTAGGATTAGGGTTTCCTAATTAGGGTTTAAGATTCTTGGATTTTAAATTATGGTTTCTCGGCATATGATTAGGGTTTCTAACTGTGCATTAGGTTTTTTAATCCTGAGATTAGGGTTTCTAATATCTTATTAGGGTTTATTAGTTTTAAACCTTATCCGATCAATCATTGATCAAAATTTCTATATAGTACAAACACATAAATATCAATATAATTATTTTAATTATATTTCTATCGAATCCCTATCTAGGAATTAGAGTTAGGGTTTCTAAAGCTGTTAAGCACAACTCTACTCTTATTTTCTCAGTCAATACACAGATTGACTAATTCTCAAGACTCGTATCACAGATACACAGTACAATATTAACAGTTAATGTCAATATTAAATAATAAAATAAAATAATAATAATAAAAAATTTATTCATAAAATTTGGATTATTCGAAATCCCAAGTTATTTCATTCACCCCTCCTTAAAAGGATTCCATCCTCGGAATCACCGCTTTCTTATTCTCTACAATCTTATAAAGTTGTATCATCAATTCATTTTTATTAACACAATATTGCTTTGTGTTTCAAATTCTAACATGTGACTTGAATCTATAAAATAAAACAGTTCACAGAAACATCTGACTCATATTACTCGCGTAATTTAAGTATTAAGCGAAATCATTACCTGTTGCCACCTCCTGAGTAGCCACTGCCTCCTGCGCCGTTATGTTAAATGTACGGACCATTGATCTTCCTGGCTATGCAGATCCTCAAATTGCCAAGGTTCCACCACCGGGTCCCTTGTTGACACTTTCCTTCTCAGCATTCCTCTTCGGACAATTCCGTACCATATGATCAGTTGATCTGCACGCAAAACAACCTTGAATTTTCTTCGGACTGGGACAATTGGGCAACATGTGTCCCTTTTTTGCATGATTAAGCATGTAAGCGGATATATACGGATTCGGATATTATAGTATCCGTGATCCGCTTATTTATTCTGGATACTTTTAAACCCGAATACGGATAATATCCGCTTTTTTTCCGAATCTGAATAATATCCTCTCTTTTTTTTGAATACGGATGACGGAATAATCGAATTTTCCTTACCATTTACTGACTATAACTAGAAATAAAAAAATAATGAATTTTAAAATATAATTTATTAATGAATGAATGTTAATTTATTTATTTTTAATAAATATTTAAATACAATATCAATGTTCTAAATTACAATTCAAATAAGTTTTCATCATTTTTGAAATTCTAAATTTCAAAATGAATGCTCTACTTATTAATATTTAGATATGTCTATTTTATGTGTGTGGAGTAATAATTTGTAGTGTGTATGCGAATATTTATAATTATATTCAAAAGTTTATATTGAATATTTAATTATTTTTTCTCAAATTCTTGATTAAAACTTTAATAATATGTTTATTTGAACTTTTATTTATAATTTATCCTCAATACATAGATTACAATTTACATAGTTATAAAAAGTTTATTTTATTTCATTATATTTATGGAGAGTGTGAGTTATAATAGATATGTGACAACTAGTTAATCCAACTTGATCCAAATTTACTTTGTACTTACTTAAATATTTGGACTTCTAATTTTTAAATAATTGGACAAATGAAAGTGATAAATACTCTCTCTACCCGAAAATTCATAAACGTAAATTAACTATTCAACCCCTTCTAGATTAATTCGAACTTAACACATTTTAATAATAAAATTATATTTTTCATTATTCCCGCCTCCCAACATTGCAAATAAGTTTTGAAAGTAAAAAATTTATAACAAGCTAATAACTATAGTTTTGTTCTTCTAGTATATAATTTTCTAGTAATTGATACATTTTAGATATTTTAACTTTATAATAGTAAAAATCTATTAACTATACTTAAATCAATTTATTTCAGTTTATTAATATTAGAATAAAAGTGTTATTTCCTACTTTTTTAGAACTGAAATGATATATTTAAAAATAATTTTTGTATGATAGTGAAAACTAATTATTATACAAGGAATGCCAATTTAAAAAAATTATTTTGCTTATTATATAATATATATATATATATATATAAGTTATTTGGATACGAATTCAGGATACGGATCCGAATCCGGATGTCCGCTATCTGCAGGATATATTTATGATCGGATGTTAAACGAATCATTTAATACGCCTATATCCGTATTTGTATTTGTTTATTTTATGGATACCATTAAACCGAATGCGGATATATTCATTTTTTTTGAATCTGAATAATATCCGCTTTTTTTGAATACTGGATCTGATGCATTTAATATAAATTTTTGATTTACCATTTTGCCTCTACCCGCATGATTATAGCAGACTCCTTTCTTCTTCAAACAAACTCCTGCATGGTTCTTTCCACAAGTTGAACATGGTTCCCTCCCTTGCTTATTTCCTTCAGTCTTGCTACCCGATTGGGTATTCTTACTCCACTTTCTCTTATTCGGGTTACTACCACCACTGCTTCCACCATCATTTGTCTTCTTCTTCTTATCCTGATGAAATTGAGATGCAGCTTCACTCCCTCCTTCAGTAATTAACGCTTTCTCCAACAAAGCCGCGAATGTGTTGATCTGCAATACTGCTACCTTGTTGAATATCCCTGGCTTCAGCCCATTCTCGAATCTTTTCGCCTTTCTTGCTTCTGTGTCCACCTGATGAGGTGCAAATCTCGTTAATTCGTTGAATTTAGCCGCATACTCAAAAACATACACATTCTCCTGCTTTAGTTCTAAGAACTTAACTTCCATCCAAGCTTGCATACTCGGTGAGAAGTAGTTCTCAAAGAACAACTCCTTGAATCTTGTCTACGCTACCACCGCTATACCAGCTCTTGCCTGATTAGTCTCCCACCAGTAATTAGCTTCTCCCTTCATCAAGTATGTAGCAAAAGTTGTCTTCTACTTTTCTGTCACTCGCGTAATGACGAATGCTTTCTCCATCTCCTTCACCCAACTTTGGGCTTCAATCGGATTCGTGGTTCCCTTGAATTCTGGCGGTCCTACCGCTTTAAAGTCCTTGAAGTTAGCCAATCTATCAACTGGCTGATTTCTCGCTCTTTCTTTTGTAGCTGGGGCTTTATTTTCCATAGCTTCTGACTCATATTACTCGCGTAATTTAAGTATTAAGCGAAATCATTACCTGTTGCCACCTCCTGAGTAGCCACTGCCTCCTGCGCCGTTATGTTAAATGTACGGACCATTGATCTTCCTGGCTATGCAGATCCTCAAATTGCCAAGGTTCCACCACCGGGTCCCTTGTTGACACTTTCCTTCTCAGCATTCCTCTTCGGACAATTCCGTACCATATGATCAGTTGATCTGCACGCAAAACAACCTTGAATTTTCTTCGGACTGGGACAATTGGGCAACATGTGTCCCTTTTGCCCGCAGTTAAGCATGTAAACGGATATATACGGATTCGGATACAATAGTATCCGTATCCGTTTATTTACGGATACTTTTAAACCGAATACGGATAATATCCGTTTTTTTTCCGAATACGAATAATATCCTCTTTTTTTCGAATACGGATGCTTGAGATTTAATCTGAATTTTAGGTTACCATTTCTGACTATAACTAGAATAAAAAAATAATGAATTTTAAAATATAATTTATTAATGAATGAATGTTAATTTATTTATTTTTAATAAATATTTAAATACAATATCAATGTTCTAAATTACAATTCAAATAAGTTTTCATCATTTTTGAAATTCTAAATTTCAAAATGAATGCTCTACTTATTAATATTTAGATATGTCTATTTTATGTGTGTGGAGTAATATCTTGAGGTGTATACGAATATTTATAATTATATTCAAAAGTTTATATTGAATATTTAATTATTTTTCTCAAATTCTTGATTAAAACTTTAATAATATGTTTATTTGAACTTTTATTTATAATTTATCCTCAATACATAGATTACAATTTACATAGTTATAAAAAGTTTATTTTATTTCATTATATTTATGGAGAGTGTGAGTTATAATAGATATGTGACAACTAGTTAATCCAACTTGATCCAAATTTACTTTGTACTTACTTAAATATTTGGACTTCTAATTTTTAAATAATTGGACAAATGAAAGTGATAAATACTCTCTCTGCAGAAAATTCATAAGCGTAAATTAACTATTCAACCCTTCTAGATTAATTGAACTTAACACATTTTAATAATAAAATTATATTTTTCATTATATTCATACTCCCAACATTGCAAAAATAAGTTTTGAAAGTAAAAAATTTATAACAAGCTAATAACTATAGTTTTGTTCTTCTAGTATATAATTTTCTAGTAATTGATACATTTTAGATATTTTAACTTTATAATAGTAAAAATCTATTAACTATACTTAAATCAATTTATTTCAGTTTATTAATATTAGAATAAAAGTGTTATTTCCTACTTTTTTAGAACTGAAATGATATATTTAAAAATAATTTTTGTATGATAGTGAAAACTAATTATTATACAAGGAATGCCAATTTAAAAAAATTATTTTGCTTATTATATAATATATATATATATATATATAAGTTATTTGGATACGAATTCCGGATACGGATCCGAATCCGGATGTCCGCTATCTGCAGGATATATTTACAGTCGGATGTTAAACGAATACGAATACGCCTATATCCGTATTTGTATTTGTTTATTTGCGGATACCATTAAACCGAATGCGGATATATTCATTTTTTTCGAATACGAATAATATCCGCTTTTTTTTGAATACTGGATCTGAGCGAATATAAATTTTTTGATTTACCATTTCTGTTTCTACCCATGATTATATAGCAGCACTCTTTCTTCTTCAAACAAACTCTCGCATGGTTCTTTCCACAAGTTGAACATGGTTCCCTCCCTTGCTTATTTCCTTGGTCTTGCTTACCCGATTGGGTATTCTTACTCCACTTTTCTCTTATTCTAAGTTACTACCACCAACCGCTTCCACCATCATTTGTCTTCTTCTTCTTATCCTCGATGAAATTGAGATGCGACTTCACTCCTCCTTCAAGATGATTAACGCTTTCTCCAACAAAGCGCGAATGTGTTGATCTGCAATCGCTACCTTGTTGAATATCCACGCTTCAACCCATTCTCGAATCTTTTTCGCCTTTCTTGCTTATACGTGTCCACACGATGAGGTGCAAATCTAGATTAATTCGTTGAATTTAGCCGCATACTCAAAAACATACACATTCTCTCGCTTTAGTTCTAAGAACTTAACTTCCATCCAAGCTTGCATACTCGGTGAGAAGTAGTTCTCAAAGAACAACTCCTTGAATCTTGTCTACGCTTACCACCGCTTATACCGGCTCTTTGCGATTAGTCTCCCACCAAGAATTAGCTTCTCCTTCATCAAGTATGTAGCAAAAGTTGTCTTCTACTTTTACGTCACTTTCGCGTAATTGAATGCTTTCTCCATCTCCTTCACCCAACTTTGGGCTTCAATCGGATTCGTGGTTCCCTTGAATTCTGGCGGTCCTACCGCTTTAAAGTCCTTGAAGTTAGCCAATCTATCAACTGGCTGATTTCTCGCTCTTTCTTTTGTAGCTGGGGCTTTATTTTCCATAGCTTCTACTATCATATTTGCAAAGTTTTGCATCGGATCAGCTTGACCTCTTTCATTATTCACTGACTGCTCTTCTCTTTGGTTTCGATTCTGTTGTCTAGGCGGCATGATCTGATTTAAATAAAAATCTTATATTAATTCTCTTTCTCTATACAAATTCTTAACATAATAAGAATTCAACACATAGTTCTCATGTAATCGCATATTTATTCAAATAGCACATAGTACATATAGTACTTCTTCTTATTGGGACACTTGTTGAATCCTTGACCCGTTCTCCCACATGAGAAACACTTCCTCATATTCGATTTAGGATAATGTAGATAAATATGTCCTTCCTGCTTACAATTGAAGCACACGTTCTTCCACATCATGCATTCTCCCATATGAGTCTTCCCACACTTGCTGCAAGCTTGCCTCTTCTTTGAGTTTGAATTTTCAGAGTTGTCGTTGTCTTTTTTCCTCTTTCTCTTATTCTTGCCCTTCTTGCTGGTTCCTTCAGACGATCCACCACCTTCAGTCTTCAGTCTTTCCACCTGCGCCTTCAGCTCGTTCCGTTCCTCAGTCATTTTGCGTAACGCTCACTCTGTCTTCCACATCTCCTCTAAGAGAAACACTTTACTCTGGAGTTCTTGGACTTCTGCAGATAGCTGATCTTGTTCTCCAACTTTGATCTTATTCTTTAACTCCACCTTAGCTTCTTCAGACTCCGCCTCCTCATCACTACTCAGATACATCTTGGGATAATCATCATGATCACTCCCGAGATTAACCATGGGTTCATCTTTTCCTACTTCTTCCTTGACTACGCTCTCTGTCTTTGGCACCTCGACTCTTGGGCTTTGGTGCGATAAATTATTGGTATCTCCGTACTCATCTTATCTTCTCCCGACATCCTACAATTAATTTAAACAACTTGATTAGTACTTCTCCAGTACAAACTTCTCACACTATGTGTACATATGTTTCACTATCGATACACTTCGACAATCTCTCACTTAGTACTCTAAATGAGTATTCTCTATCTCGCTTATGGTTATATTCCTAAGGTTTTCCCCCACCCCACTTAAGGTTTATAACCTACAGCTTTGATACCAACCTGCGACACCCCCAAATCCGGGTTACCTGGCCCCTGAGTTTGGTGTTCACGATCCACAATATAATACCATCTAACTACCCATTCAAATATAAATTGGAATACATAACTCATTAACATATGTTGTTAATACATAAGTCCCATGTCCACTAACCTTAACATTACAGACATACCCCTTAGATATACAAAAAGGGTTTACAATACAACATAATAATAATAATGTTCATTATACTAATTTATCACTATGCCTTTTCCCTTGTTCTTCTTCACAACACCTTCTGCAACTTCGTCCCTAGCTGAAAAGTTTTATTTAGCAAGGGTGAGCAACAAGTTTGCCCCGCAAGTTAAGACATACGATAAATGTATAGGAATAAATAACAAGTCTTCTCGCATTCTACGCAATAATAATCTGATAATGAAAGAGTACAACGCTTTCAAGGTTTTCTACGATATTCAAATGAATAATCCAGAATTAATTCTACGAAATAGAAAAGTGGAATGTTTTCCAGATTTATGCTGAGCGATCCATTGGATCTTGAACTTCTCTTCTCGAGTAACTATCAAAATTATACTTTGATATACCCAGGTGTATCTGATAACCATAAAGATTAAATCATACCCCTCTGCAAGTATATAAAGTGATCAGCTTTATTATACCCTATATTATGCATAATACTTAATCGCATGAAAGTAGAATATCTGATAACCTAACATTGGCAATTTATCGGTTTTATTCTTCTAGCTTACTTTTTTTCTCTTGCAAATGACTAATGCTACGAATGACTAACTTGGTATAACATTGTCATTAAGACTCAAAAAAAAAATGGGTATAATCGAAGAATCGAACCAAATCGAAATAATTTAACCAAAATTTTTTAACAATTTGGATATTTTAACATTTTGGTTATATCCGAATTTTTTCTGTTTTCGGTTAGTTTATACGAGGTATTACTTTTGGGTTATTCGGGTTAGCAGAATAAGCGAACAAAACTTTGTAAAGATGAAGTATTTACATAGCAAATATAAAGACTAGTAAATTAATTACTAGTTACTTGCGATAGCCCACTCTCTGAACAAACAAAGCACACTACACTACTACATATCTACTTTACTCTCTCAGATCTCGAACTCTCTCAGATCCAGACGACCAGACGACCAGACGCCCAGACCCAGATCTCAATTTCTATCATCGGTCGACGCCGACGGCCAATCGGCGATCACCTCGGTCCTTCATCTCGATCTCTCAATCTCTCAAGTCTCAAGAGCCAAGCAAGTCTCATCCCGTCATCCGCCATTCAGTTACCGGTACTTCCTTCAACTTTGATTCTTTAACTGTGAGAACTGAGAAGTTCTTTGGCTTACTGAACTTTTCTAAACAGCATCTTAAATATTTCTGAGACATTCGGTCCTTTTGGATGCTCTGAATTTTCTATGCAATTATCTTGATGAATGATGGGTCTAAGTCTTTAGAGTGGTGTTTCTTTGCTCATTAAAATCAGTTTATATGTTTTGGTCATTTGTTTCTGTTTAGCAAAATAGCAAGCCAGCTACTTGATTTTTTCTGAAACTTGTGAGTTGTGAAGTAATTTGTCAAAATTATCAAAATTTGTGAAGTAATTTGTCAAAATTATCCTCGTTCAGGTCTGTTTCTATGCATATGAATTTTTGGGTAAAAAAGTCAATTTGAGTGGCTCTGATGGAAATAATTTCTTTCCAATATTGAACAAGTGTGTGTTTTCCTAATAGCTCATACTCTAGTTTCATTCTCTGAAACACAAAAATTTTGAGCTTCTAAGTTGTTATTCCTGTTATGTTTGTCACTGACTGTGATAATAGACATTGGATTATTAGCTCCCAAGCTGTATACTTGTGGTAATCATGCAATTTCATATCATAGTTACATCCTCTTAGTCCATCTACTTGTTGTAATATGATTTTTAATTTACTGCTACAAGTTTCATATCAACCTAAGACATTGAATTTACTGCTACTTGTTGTAATTTGATTCTTAATTTTGAACTGAGTTACTAAACGATATTTGTGTGGACAGTTGCCTAGTATTAACAAGCACTTAAAATCTATTTGTTCTTGTGGAGTAGGTAATCCAATAATTCATGCCGTCTTTCTATTTTTCAAAACTAATGGTGAGGCATTCATTCATTATCAACTTTTTCCTGAACTTTGTTCTGTGTGTTGATTAAAGTAAAGAATTCTTCTTGTTGTTAATATTTTTGATTTTCTTTCTAATTCCCAGATCTGCCGAGTCTTTTAGATGGAAAACAAACTGCTTTTAAACACAATGGTTGTGATTTGTGAGGCGAGAAGTCGGAGTTAGCGGCAGATTGTTGCCATATGCTAATGTGTTGGTGAAATAATACTATATATCTCTTGGAATCGAGTTTGAATCTTTCTTTGTTTTCTTTCCAAGATGGCGGTAAAGACAAACTCAACAACAACAACTTCAATAAAGAAGCAGCAGCAATGAAAAGTAATGAAGAAATGCTCAACAATGAGAACACTTTGCTCAACACTCAACAATGACATTATGTTTATGGTGTTAATTGTTAAGCTGTTAATCATGTAGGAACATTATGTTTCATGTTTGTGTAATATGTAGTTGATTGTCATTCATGTTTTTCTTTGATTGAGTCTTTTGAATAACTAATATGTAGGCTACATAATGTAGTTGAATAGTACTGCTCAATTCAATCGGAATGAAGCTTAATCGCCGCTAATTGTCTTTTAATTTTGGTTATTAATCAATAACCAATAATAATATTCGGTTATTTGGTTATTCGATTATTCATATTTTGGTTAGTTGTTAGGATAACTAAAATAGGATGATTTTTGGTTTTGGTTTAACCGAAATCCTTATTGATTTAAGTTATTATCCGAATGCTCGAGTCCTAATTTCCACTTCTTAACAAATCCTTGTCCTCAAGGATCGGTCCTCATGTAAATGTAAAATCGGAAATTGAGATACCATCTGTTGTGCATCTTCTCATGTAGCATCCTCTTCCAAGTTACATGCCCATTGAATCAAATATTCCACCTTGACCTTGTTTTTTGTATTTAACCATCCTTTTACCCAAAATCTTGTCTAGTACCACTTTGAGACCCGCCATCCTCTGCAGTAGTTGGAGGTAATGAAGGACAAATGACAACTTGAGCTCCAATCATGGTTTAAAATTGCATTGAGTTGCGCCTCAAAGTGAGGTAAAAAAAAACTCAAGAAATTGTGAATCTCTTTTAATTGTGAAACAAATGTTAATCTATAATTGCTTTAGGGATTATATGAAACTTCAAAGTGATGTGTATTCTTTTGGTTGATGAATGGAATGACACTTATATACAAAACAAGTGAAGGAGGTGAGATAATCTGCCAATCATTCATTGACCGTGAATGTTCTAGTAGTACTTGTTCATTTTCTTAATCCTTCTTTTGAAATTTAAAAGACATGCTTTTGCATAATATTTTTTAATTTTGTAAGTACCAAATTTTAATCTTTGATACTACAACCTGATATTTTTTTATATTATTTATCTATCTATTGTAGACACTGGAAATTTTGTTTCCGTGTTACTAACAATGCAGGAGGGAAAAATCGTCTTTTTTCACCCCGGAGACAGCCTCAGAGGACTACAGTAAAAATTAAACCACGAAGAAAGCCCTGTGGGATATCAAATCAAACCCCAAAGACAGCTCTGTGGGACATCAAATCAACCTCGGAGACAACCCCAAAGAAAGTCAAAATCAACAATAGTCAAACCATGGAGACAACCTCGAGGGACAGCCTAAAGCCACCTCAACCTTGGAGACAATGCCGAGAGGGCAAAGAGGGAATATTGATAACACAACATAAACAATAGTTATCCAGCTGCAGATAAGGTCACAAGTAGCCATCGCAGCAATCCTGATTGCAAACTGTGCAAGGAAGCTCAACGGACTAACTATGAAGACTTGAAGATGCTATTCTGGTCATGGATCCATCTTCCTGGTGTAGACACTTGAAATTTTATTTTCCTGTTACTAACTATGCAGGAGGCCAAAAACGTCTTTTTCACACTTCAGAGATAACCTTGGAGGACTACAACATCAAATCAAACCCCGGAGACAGCATCGTGGGATATTAAATCAACCTTGGAGACAACCTCGAGGAAAGACAGAATGAACAATAGTCAAATCTCAAGACACAATCCAGGAAGGACAAGCTGTGACACCCCAAATTCAAGTTCACGTGGGCCCCGAGTTTGGTGTTCACGATCCACAACATAATACCATCTAACTACCCATTCAAATATAAATAGGAATACATAACTCATTAACATATGTTGTTAATACATAAGTCCCATGTCCAATAACCTTAACATTATAGACATACCCCTTAGATATACAAAAAGGGTTTACAATACAACATAATAATAATAATGTTCATTATACTAATTTATCACTATGCCTTTTCCCTTGTTCTTTTTCACAACACCTTCTGCAACGTCGTCCCTAGCTGAAAAGTTTTATTTAGCAAGGGTGAGCAACAAGTTTGCCCATGAAGTTAAGACATACGATAAATGTATAGGAATAAATAACAAGTCTTCTCGCATTCTACTTAATAATAATCGATAATGAAAGAGTACAACGCTTTCAAGGTTTTCACGATATTCAAATGAATAATCCGAGAATTAATTCTACTGAAATAGAAAAGTGGAATGTTTTCCAGATTTATCTTGAAGCGATCCATTGGATCTTGAACTTCTCTTCTCGAGTAACTATCAAAATTATACTTTGATATACCCAGTGTGTCGATAACCATAAAGATTAAATCATACCCCCCTCGCAAGTATATAAAGTGATCAAACTTTATTATACCCTATATTATGCATAATACTTAATCGCATGAAAAGTAGAATATATAATACCGATAAAATATTTCCTTTATATAAAAGGTTGTTTTTCTCAGTCTCAAAATCAAGATTTTGATTTAACAACGAAATACTTTGATTTCAATTTCTAATTACTTCTCGATCTAGCCAAAATAATTGGCATCGATCTGTCAATAATAATTGAATTCTCTTCTCGAACCTATCAAGTTCTAATAAATGTTCGTCTAGCCAGAATAATTGGCTAAGACATTTCTCAACATAATTCGACAATAAACAGGAATTATCCATACTGTCAATTCTATCTTTTATGGATATGAATATCCAACAACAGTTATTCTACGAATGTATATTTTTCGAATCAGTAATTCAATTTGAATTATTAAACATGCACTAACTGCGAATAATCAACAATAAATTCTTGGACGTGGTATAATTAACAATAATCAACCACTACAATATTTAAACAATATTAACTCAAGGTTGAGTTAGGAAACTTGCCTCTTTCGTTGATTACAGCTACACAATAAACTTATCTAATTTCGAAAGACCTATAACCAACAATATCGATCTCACAATTAGCACAATAATTCACAACACACATCACTGTATTTTACAGTCAAACTTCTCCTAGACACATTACCACATAGCCACCTCAGTGTTTATAACCTATATAAACACTTAACAAGTCTAACTATTTCGTCTGGTTGGACTTCGATCCATTCTTGGTGTTCTGGTCACCCTATCCGACAATTAACATAGCTATTGTCAATTAAATTCGATTTCAAAGCTTCAGTATTACATTTGATAAGTCAATTATCGTTTAATAATACTTTTCAGAAGCTTTTAATAATTTATAAACAATTATTATAACTTATAATAATTTTTCAAACATCGGAATCATTTTTAAATGATTTAATTATCAAATAATCTTATCATCATTAATATTTAATAATATTTAAAATATTAATGACATACTTATCAAAATATTAAAGTTATTGTCAATAACTTAAAAATATTTTAAATCAACAATATTCCACTTAAATGATTTTTAAAATAATTAAAATTATTTTAAATCATCACCATTAATATTTAAATATTAATGAAATTATCATCAAATATTAAAAGTCATTAATTATAACTTAAAATATTTTTAAATTATTTTTCTCATTTTTAAATGATTTTTTAAATTAATAAAATCATTTTTCCTATCATTTATTTAATATAATAATTACATAAATTTTAATATCATTAATACTAATTTATTAATGAGAATTCTCTAAAAATATTGAAAATTATATTTTATAATTCAAAATATTTTCTAACACTTTATTCTTATTTAAAATGTTTTTAAAATATTAAAATCATTTTTAACTTATTTATTTAATTCAAAAATTAAATAAATCTAATATCATTAATATTAAATCATTAATGAAAATTCTCTAAAAATATTAAAAGTTATATTTTATAACTAAAAAATATTTTTAAATACATTATTCTTATTTAAAATAATTTTTCATAATATTAAATCATTTTCTCTAATTTATTTAATATACTAATTAAATAAATTAAATACCATTAATATTCAAATAATTATAAATATTAATGAAAAATATCTCAAATAGTCAAAAATTATTTTTCATAATTTAAAATACTATTAAACTATTTTTTGTAATTTTTATAATTTATTTTCTATTTTTAAGTAATTTCTGGAAATTCAGAAATTAAAATTAATAGAAACCGCCGCTTAAGGTCTTTAGCGACACAAAGCGTCGTTGTTAGTGTTCTTGAGCTCAAGAACACTGATAGCTTCGTTATCAACCTGCCTTGTTTGACCTTGATTAATTCTCTGCTCAAATCTGTTTTAGGCCTGTTTAAACATTTCTTATGTAGTGTTTATGTAACACTACACAAATCAATCCTCAACTTGGTTATACAACAACACATCATGAAGTTCTGGACATTCAAATTCATTGTCAGACCTTACATGGGTTTCCCCAAAAACCCAGAACTTCGACTGGTCACTTTCATGCTCAATTAAGTTTATGTTCCAGTCATTGTATGGGTGATATGAAGGTTCATAACTATAGTACTCATGTCAAGGAGCAGTTATATACCAAGATCTCAGTCCAACTACAACATTTTCACAATATATCACTTGGTCAAACTCTGACAGAAAGGGTGTTCATATAGTTTCTGGGAATTCCCAGAAATGCTAAGTCAGGCTCGGATGGCTACTTTGACCTTATATTAAATTCAATCTGTTGATTATTAACATGATATAAAGTCATAAACATACAGTACATATGCCAGGCTATACATAAATTTCAACAACAACAACAAAACGCATAAAACCTTACAGATCTGGGAGCTTGAAATCGTTTTTAGATGCTGGTAAACCATTTCTGGGTTACCCAGATTTGGCCCGGTCAACGGGTTTTAACCGTTAATAACAACAAATCTAAACATTTAATGGCTGTAAATCTACTTCTAGATCAAAGACAACATGACAGAGTATAGATTATAACTTTAAAGCAACAAAAATCATAAACGAGCAAGGATCTGTGGCCACTGACATTCGGTTGTCAGACCACCTTTCGAGCTCAAGAACAGTTTTGAAAAATCATCATTAATTTTAAAGCATTTTGATGCTATGGATCCATGATGGATCAACATAGATCAACTAAAAACATCTTTAACACAAACATAAACACAAAAACAAAACTTTGAACCTAGCATACAATATCTAGAATGAGATATGGTTTATACCTTCTCTTGAATATGCTCTATCTTGGATCTACCAATCTGATCTAGATGATCAAGTGGGTGTTTATGGGACTGATTTACTTAAGAATTTCGGATGCTAGGAGAGAGAGAGAGAGAGAGAGAGAGAGTTGTTAAAGGCTTTAGAGAAAATAATGACCAAATGAATGGAATTTCTCTCTCTCAATCCTTTATAATACATAGATGCATTGCATGTGTGTGATATAGCTGGTGCTCTAAGTTGAATTGCTGGATTTTTTAGGCCATACAAAGTCAATAGTTGGTGAACCACTAAAGATGTTGTCACATTTTTCAAGTTATCAATTAAAGTAATGCAAAAAGGGCATTTTGGACATTATACAAGCAATTTTAATGGCAAACTAGACAATTGAACCAACCCTTAGGGTTTAACCCTAAGGTTCCAACCCTTAGGTTTTACAACTTTAGTTTCCACAATTTTCAAATTAGGGTTTTCATAATAGAAAATTAAGATGATAAAATATAATTAGTGATTACTAATTACATGAAATGTTATCAAACACATTAAGACTTACTAATTAGGATTAGAGTTTCCTAATTAGGGTTTAGGATTCTTGGATTTTAAATTAGGGTTTCCCGACATACGATTAGGGTTTCTAACTGCGCGTTAGGTTTTCTAATCCTGAGATTAGGGTTTCTAATCTCTTATTAGGGTTTATTAGTTTTAAACCTTATCCGATCAATCATTGATGAAAATTTCTATATAGTACAAACACATACATATCAATAAAAATAATTTAATTATATTTTCTATCGAATCCCTATCCAGGAATTAGGGTTAGGTTTTCTAAAGCTGTTAAGCACAACTCTACTCTTATTTTCTCAGTCAATACACAGATTGACTAATTCTCAAGACTCGTATCACAGATACACAGTACAATATTTACAGTCAATGTCAATATTAAATAATAAAATAAAATAAAATAAAATATTTTTTTTTCGTAAAATTTGGATTATTCGAAATCCCGGGTTATTACAACAACAAAAAGCCACTTCAACCCCGAGACAACCTCGGGAGGGCAAAAAGGTTATTTTGACAAAATAATATCAAGAACCACAATATAGCTACAGATAGAGTCACAAAGAGCCATTGCAGCACTTTGATGAGTGAGTTTTATACCCATGAATTGGATACATTCGGGCTTAATTTATTGTTGTTCTTAAGTCTTTTAGGATGTTTTTATGTGTTTGTGTCTATTCAAGCATGTTTTATATTGTTTTATAGGATTTGGGACAAAAGTTACATGAATCGATGTTTGGGGTGGCTAGATTCGCGTTTTCGGCTTGCCATTTACACACCAGTCACTTCAGAGCCACTTTGACTATAGCTCCTGACATTATTTCGAAAAACTTAAAGAATGAAAGTTGTAGATCTACTTCTCCTCTTTCCGGAACATCTTGAATCATCAAAATCGGAGTTCGGACGAAGAAGTTATGGCCATTTTCCCAAAGGACATCGGAGTAGAGAATGTCGGATTTTGGGGGCCTTACGGGCGCCCATTTTAGTTTGCCTATGCCCAGTGGCCAAGGCCGGGAGAAGAGTTTGAGCGTTGTTGTTATTTGAAGTGACAAGGCGCCGGGAAGGGCTTGGTGATGGCTGGACGCGTTTTGGGGTAATTTTGACACCTTTTGACTCCAAATAGGATTGGGTTTGTTTCTAAGCTAAAAATTGGACTTGTAACCTATAAATACATGATGTAAGGCATAAAATAAAAGAGATTACATAGCTTAGCCTAGATTAAACACTCCTTTAGATTAGAAAATAACCCTAGTTCTTATTAGTTTTGGAGATTGAAGCAACTTGGAGACCATTGAAGATCATGAGCAAAGCAAGAGGGAGCATCAGTTCTTGACAACAAATGATTCTATTCTCTTCTCTCATCTTACTTTTATCTTTTGATGTCTATTGATTTGTGGATTCTTGGTTTTAATTCATTAATTATGAACTAACTCTTTTATTAAGATTTTAATTGAACTTTTATGGCTATGAATTAGTTATTCATTATATTCCAATTATTTGTGTCAAAGTGAGTTGTTTATCTTGCCTTATGCTTATTGATTAATTATCGATCAAGAATTACTTTGTTACTCTAGAAGGAATTGGAAGAGGATTTCTAGGGTTAGGCCGGGCATGATATCATGTGACTTAGTTATTTGCGGTGAATAATTAGGTTTGTGAATAGAATGGAAATATCTTTTCGCCGCATGTAACACATAAGGAATTGGGATTGTAACGAGTTTAATTCAATTATTTTGCATAGGAATATAGCAAAATTAATCTGGATTAAATAGAAGGCAATTGATCACTTGGAAAAGGGCTCTTGGCAATTGAGAATTCACATTAACAATTCAGTAGGCATAATAATTGGGATAATTGGATAATTGATTTATAGTTCATAATTGGGGATATTGAAGTCTTAATCTTTATTTATTTGAATTCATTCGTTAAAATCTTAGTTTTAATTAGTTAATTTAGTTTTCTTAATTAGAAAAAACACGATTTGAGATTGTTTAAATAAAATTAGTTTGGTTAAGAATTAGTACTTGGTGATTTTTATTAAATAATTCCTCATGGGAACGATACTCTACTTTCACTTTATTACTTGTTGAATAGTGTATATACTTGCGTATTCATTGATTTGAAATCGATCAACAAGTTTTTGGCGAATTCTTAGGGAATTAATTTAAAGTTTCAATATTAATTTCAATCAAATTAGTCTTAATTTAAACATTTTTATTTTTATTTTAATTCTCTTTCTATATTTCTCTCTTTTCGGGTACCATGGATGGCTTTGTGTATCAATGGCCATACACGAACATGACTCAACCAAGGGGGCGGAGATTGAAAGACTCGAGAAACTTTCTCGCATTGTCGGCCTGATTGAGACACTTTCGAGGATGTTTGAAGCTTTTTTGAAGCTCGGCGTCGTCAAAGTATATGGTTACTTGTGATTATTGTCTTTGGAAATCATACTGAGTCATCAATGCGCCATCGATTTGGCCAGTAAAGATATAGTGGTGATTACCCCAATAATTATGTCTATCCCAACAACTATCATCGAGTTGGGGTATCACCCGGAATTTTCATGGAGTAACAATCAAGATCAATTTTATGCTCCAAGTCCAACATACCCACAGGATTTCTTGTGTCCACCTCACTACAATGGGAAGAACATTCAAATTGGGAGGAAGCCTTGGAAAAATTTATTAAAGCTTCGAAAAAAAGAATGAGGAACAAGACAAGAAAATGAATCAAGTAAATTTGAATTTGCAAAAAGCGAGGCGTTGATCAAGAATTTGGAAAATCAAGTGGAACAGATAGCACATGCATTGAACAACGAGTCCTCAATACACACGGCCCTATGACATGGATTCCGAGCAGATGGTGAGCCCGAGCCAAATCTACAATTTGGATGAGCCACGAGATGAAAAAGAGGAGACAAGTGGGGATAATGACAACAAGGTCGGTGAAGAACTAATTGTGAGACCTAATGATGATGAGCCAATGTTATTTATGCCTCAAGTGCCTTCTCCTCCACAGTTCAAGAGTCCGGTTAGATTTGTAAAACCTTGTCCGATTGGTAGTCATGTCGTCGGGCAATACTCTCTGTGATGTAAAACAAGTACACCTTCGAAACCATGGTGCGATGAGCTAGAGAAGATAGAAGAAGAAATTGTTGTGTCTGACAAGCCTCTATGCCAGAATATATTCGCAGACATTAATGGAGAAACCACCTAGATGCTGGACGTTCTTGAATGTGATCTTATCTCAAGAAAGCATTCTAGGTGACTTTAATACAATGGCTATTGTAAATGGGAACCTACCAAAAGCTATATTATTTCCGATGGATGGAGGGTTCCTCAACTTTCGTAGGGGAATTGGATAGAGAATTGAAGAAGTCAGGCTGAGACTATAAAACAAGCGCTTATTGGGAGGCAACCCAAGTTTAATTTTTATTTTTAGTTTTTATTAAGTTTTATATTAGTAGTTTTGAATTTGCATTTATTTAGGATTTAATAAAATTGCTTCTATCATGGTTTTACAGGTTATTCAAGTCAAATTCAAGTGTGGTGCCTAATTTGTTCCATGTGCTTAGCTTTATTCTCCAAACTTAGCGGGCAAGGAGGAAGATTGCTAAATTTTCGTGGAAGTCCTCTGCGCTTTAATTTTTTCTATTTCAAATCATTGAGGACAATGTCTAGTTTATGTTTGGGGCATTTTAGTGTCGTATTGCATATAGTTAGTTATTTACATTGTAGTTCGTTATGTTTTTAAGTTATTTACATTTAGTTGTTCAGATTCGCATTTTTTTTTTTTTTTGTTTAAAAAAAAAATTTAAAAATCGCAAAAAATAGTAGTTAGTTTACTATGTTTGTTGCAGTTAGTTTATATTTGCATGATTCCAAACTGTTAGATAGTAAAAGTCTATTTTGGCCAATGATGAGACCGGAGTTAAGTAGATAAGTATAGTATTGAATATTCGGGCTTTGATGTGATTTCTTGTTATGAATTGAATCTTTTCCTGTTTGAAACCGGTATAATCAAGGTTAAGACGTTAATAACAAACTATGTTAAGCGATTAAGTTTAAATTGATACATAATGGATTTTTAAGGATAATACTAGTTTGAAGGAATGAAAGACATGAATAAGCGGAGATGACTAAATTTTGATACAAACTTAAGTTTGGGGGAAATTTTGGGGTATATAAGCTTTAAAAAAAAAAACATGTTGAGTCTTGTGGTGGGTTGAGGAGAAACACTCCCCATAAACACAAGCGTGAGATGGAGCGAAACGCACTCACCAACCATCTATAAAAAAAGAGAAAAAGAAAAAAAAAATTTAGTGGCTAGTTTTGTTTTGGGGCCTTTGTTACTTGAGTAGAAATACGCTGGAGGGGTATCTTAAAACCTAGCGCCCTAAGGTCTTATATATGGTGCAGGAGTCGTTGGTCTAAAGCTCGCTAAGGGTGACATCTTGTTAGCCTAATGGAATGAGACATTGCACAGCTTATGGTTAAAAAAAAAAAAAAACAACAAAAAACGGAAAAGAGCAAAAAGCCCTCGTAATGAAAAGTAAAGCATAAGTATCCCGATTGGACTCTTGAACTTGGTGGATGTTTGACTTTAGTTGGATATAGCTTGTTCGTGAATTTTGTGAATTTGCACTTTGTATGATGCCTTCAAAGATATCTATTATGTCTTAAATTTGATTTTATATCGATTAACATTGTTGTGGAGCACACACGCACTATATCGATGATATGATCTAAGATTTGATGATTGATTGGGAAATTACCGATTTGTCTTAATATGATGTATTATCATGTTTACTTGATTTCTCTAAGTAGGTTGAATAGACTTGTTTTCGCCATTCTTTGTTGGATTCAGTAGGCATATAGATTAGTTTCATTACATTGCATTGCATAACATTTTGTGTTTTTGCTTGAGGACAAGCAAAGATTTAAGTTTGGGGTATTTGATGAGTGAGTTTTATACCCATGAATTGGATACATTCGGGCTTAATTTATTGTTGTTCTTAAGTCTTTTAGGATGTTTTTATGTGTTTGTGTCTATTCAAGCATGTTTTATATTGTTTTGTAGGATTTGGGACAAAAGTTACATGGATCGATGTTTGGGGTGGCTAGATTCGCGTTTTTGGCTTGCCATTTACTCAGCAGTCACTTCAGAGCCCATTTGACTATATATCCTGACATTATTTCGAAAAACTCAAAGACTGAAAGTTGTAGATCTACTTCTCCTCTTTCCGGAACATCTTGAATCATCAAAATCGGAGTTTGGACGAAGAAGTGATGGCCATTTTCCCAAAGGACATCAGAGCAGAAAATGTCGGATTTTGGGCAGCCCTTGAGCCCATTTTAGTTTAAGCCACTTGTGCCGAGAAACCGGGGAGCAGAGTTTGAGTGTCCGTGCCCATTATGGGAGCCTTTGGGGAAGGGCTTGGTGATGGCCTGGATGCGTTTTGGGCGAATTTTGACACCTTTTTGACTCCAAATAGGATTGGGTTTGTTCCTAAGCTAAAAATTGGACTTGTAACCTATAAATACATGATGTAAGGCATAAAATAAAGAGAGATTACATAGCTTAGCCTAGATTAAACACTCCTTTAGATTAGAAAATAACCCTAGTTCTTATTAGTTTTGGAGATTGAAGCAACTTGGAGACCATTGAAGATCATGAGCAAGAGCAAGAGGGGAGCATCAGATTTGCTGACAACAGATTCTATTCTCTTCTCTCATCTTACTTTTATCTTTTGATGTCTATTCAGTTGTGGATTCTTGGTTTTAATTCATTAATTATGAACTAACTCTTTTATTAAGATTTCAATTGAACTTTTTATGGCTATGAATTAGTTATTCATTATATTCCAATTATTTGTGTCAAAGTGAGTTGTTTATCTTGCTTTATGCTTATTGATTAATTATCGATCAAGAATTACTTTGTTACTCTAGAAGGAATTGGAAGAGGATTTCTAGGGTTAGAAGCGGGCATGATATCATGTGACTTAGTTATTTGCACAAGTGAATAATTAGGTTTGTGAATAGAATTGAAATATCTTTTCACCGCATGTAACACATAAGGAATTGGGATTATAATTGAGTTTAATTCAATTGTTTTGCATAGGAATATAGCAAAATTAATCTGGATTAAATAGAAGGCAATTGATCACTTGGAAAAGGGCTCTTGGCAATTGAGAATTTCATTAACAATTCAAAGAGGCATAATAATTGGGATAATTGGATAATTGATTTATAGTTCATAATTGGGGATATTGAAGTCTTAATCTTTATTTATTTGAATTCATTCGTTAAAATCTTAGTTTTAATTAGTTAATTTAGTTTTCTTAATTAGAAAAAACACGATTTGAGATTGTTTAAATAAAATTAGTTTGGTTAAGAATTAGTACTTGGTGATTTTTATTAAATAATTCCTCGTGGGAACGATACTCTACTTTCACTTTATTACTTGTTGACCGTGTATACTTGCACGTATTCATTGATTGCGAAATCGATCAACACACTTCTAAGCACAAACTATGCAAAACAGCTTAACGGACTTTTTACGAAGACCCGAAGATGCCAATTTGGTCATGAACCCATCTTCCCGGATTCAGAAAAAGGCAAGTCCCATGTCATTGCGTAGCTTTTGAAAAGAGATTTCTGAAGGTTCAAGCAGACTGTGCGTTGGTTAGAGTGCACGTACTTTAAGACAGTGGGGCCCATCAGGATCAGCTGTAGGTAGACCCGCTGCTGATCGGGTCTATATATATGGCCTCTCCCCCAGATCATTTATAAAGAGGAAGAGAGAAAGGGTCCGGGAGAGACAAATCGAACCATTTGAGAGCAAAAGACAACTTTTCTTCCGTTCAATATTTGTAAATCTCTTATACACACACACACACACACACACACACACACACATATATATATATATATATATATATATATATATATATATATATCAACATATCAAGTTTTAACAAGTGAAAATCATTCCCAAAGGCACCAGAAGCCGTTCGTTAGCTATTCTCATGCCTAACTGCAAGATTTCGTCAGATCTGGCTTCTTCGCTTGCTCTAATACGTACATAATTGTTTTATATAATTTTTTAATGGTTGTATTCATTAGATCTGAAGTTTTAACCGTTTATTTCTTGTAAATAGTCAATATTTGAGTTGTATTGACTAGATCAGTACAGGATCTAGCCAGATCTAGCTTTTAACCAGTTCAAAAGTTGTGACTTGAACCTGAAAGCTAGAATGACTAAGATCTATACAGATCTAGTTTTCTTTCTAGTTTTTATAAATATTTAGCAATCATACTGCTCTAGATCTGTATCTATAGGACGCTGGAAGCTTTGGCTACGCGCATGCAAGGATTTGATTGATGGATCATTTGTTTTGCAACATTTAGAGTAGATATATCTGTTTAGTTTCAGTATATTGACTATGCAGGCTATTTTTGTGATATTATGTGAGCCTAGGAGCCACGTTGTCTAAGATCCAGCTGACGGATCAAGATCTGGTTCCCATGATGGACCCCTTTCAGTTGTATAGCCAGCTTGCAGATTTTGTAATTGTAAAGATAGGACCTTAAAACGATTATCTGGATTTAAGGTCCCCGTAATAGTGAAAACCCTATGCGTGGTGCTCGGGCATACTTTGATGGCTTTCATGCCCATTAGTAGTCCAACACTTATATATATATATATATATATATATATATATATATATATTATTTTGTCGAAGATGTTTCGCATCTCGAGAATAAAATCAAAATAAGCCGAATACAAAATAAAATGGAAGTATCAAAGGCTTCAATTACTATGTGGGCATAAGGGTTTGAAAACCTGTTTTCAAAACATCAATTTATATTCCTTGTATTAAAATTGAACTTTTATAAAAGTCAAACCCTTTTTATATAAGTGCAAAATAGGCATAACACTACTTTCAAATAAAGCACTTAGGCCCAATTAACTGCAATGCACACACACACACATATGCACAAATTAGGAAATTATAAAAAACGCAGTAACCGTGTTTCACGGAAGTCGGGAGGTGCATAACACCTTCCTCCCGCTTAATCAAGCCCCCGAACTCTATGAATCTCGGTTTCCACGACCAATTAAACAGAGTCTAATATTGGGACATATTGCAAGACCTTTCAAAACTCAGTTGAGTTGGTACAACCATTTAACTCATACCAACTGGCAGCTCTGTCTAATTTGGACCAATAAAATTCAAATCTTTTCAAATCATCGACATTATATGTCGGTCTTTTCCTGAAAACCTCACCCTTTAGATCAAACAAATTCACATAAAAACATAAATGGTAAGAAACAAATAAAAAAGGGAGATAAAATCTCTCCGGCATCGACAGGTGGCGACTCTGTTGGGGACAGTAGAGGGCTTAAGTCGCATTTCAATGTTTTTTGATTCCCTTCTTTCTGCATGTGTGTGAAATGATGTCTTTACATTGAATGGATGTGAATGTCTCTTTACCACGCTTTATATTAGTGTTTCGCACAATGTCATTATTTTTCATGCGGTGAGACACGATGAATGTATGTTGTGTAATTCCTCCACTAGGAGGCGAACCCGTCGGTCACTGATTAATGGACTTAAGTGGCGATTAAGTCCAAGTGAGGCTCAAGAAAGGTACCAATTAGATCCACTCCAGTTGAAAGATCGAATTAACTTCCCATCAAGTAGATTGCGATGATCTGGGAACCTTCGTGCCAAAAAGCCCGTGAGAGTAACCTAAGATAGGTCAGCCTCTGATAAACCAAACGCGAAGGAAAGTCTCTTCATGCCTTTCCCTTTCAATTCAATGTAGATCTCAATTCCATGTAAATATCATTTCCATTCATTGTCAATTCCATTATTGTACAAATATCAAATCCTGTCATGCCATCCTATCATCAAAACAACTGACATTTGTTTTGCAAGAAAATATTAAAAACCATAAAAAACCAAGACATTGCATCGATACATGTTGTTAATGCTTATCAAGACTAAACTACCTACTTTTCTTGTAGGGAAGATTAGTCCCATTACCATATCAAAATCTAAAAGGCACAAGGCCTATCCACCGACATGGATGAAAGTGCCCAACATAAATTAGGTTCCATGTCTCAAAAGGAGTTTGAGGGTCTCAAGAATTAAATAGCAGAGTTGGCTATCCTCCTGCAAGAACAAAGTAAAAGCACTTAGTGCCAGACAAAGCCCACTCAACCAGAGTCCTCCTCACAAGGTGGCAATCAAAGTGCTGACAAAAAGGGGGAAGTACAAATACCTGAACCTCATTCCAATAAAAGAACCAACAAAACCTCTGAAATCACTAACCTCAGGGATGATCGAGAAACTGGGGACATAAGAAAGAAAGTCCAATAAATGGAGGAAACCATCCGGTCAATTAAAGGGATTGGAAAATATGGAAGAGTCACCTATTCAGATCTCTACATATTCCCAGGGGTTCGATATCCTGATAAATTTTAAGTACCAGAGTTTAAAAAGTATAATGGGGTAGGCGATCCATATATACACTTGAAAGTATACATCGGAGAGCTGGGGTCTTATGCTGAAGATGAAAGTCTTAGAATGCAACTTTTCCAAAAGAGTCTCACTGGAGAGGCTAGAGTTTGGTATGCCTGACTGGACAATGCCAAAATCCACAACTGGGAAGAGTTAGCCCACACCTTCTTAAATCAGTACAATTTTCAGTCATAAATTGCATCGAATCGATATCAAGTGACAAAAATGAAGAAGCAGGATACTGAGTCTTTCTGAGAATACCCTCAAAGATGGAGACGTTTGGCAGCACAGGTCAGCCTGCCTGTGACAAAAACTGAAATGGTGATAACTTTTATAGACATCCAAAAGGCACCTTACTATGAGAGGATCCTAGCAAGAATAGGCAAGTCATTCTCGGAGATGATCAAACATGGTGAAATTGCAGAGATGGGCCTGAAAGTGGGCAAGATTAAAGACGTCATGGTCTTGGAAGTAGTCGCCGAGCATATACAGTTTGGCAACTATGCGAGCACTCCCAAAATAGTACCTGAGAAAGGCAATGAAGATATATCCCTTGTTTTACAGGGGCAAGCTAGGAGACCAACCTATAGTCCCCCCCATTTGGAAGAAGGAAGGCAATTTGTCATTACAACAAGCCGCATTCAACCAATGCCAGGACAGAAAGATAAAATTTAAAAGAACAGAAAATTGGGTGTTCACTCCACTAGGCGATTCCCTGGAAAACATATTGGAGTTATTAATCAACTAGAGAAAAATTACTGAATTAGCTCCACCTCTTGATCCTAAAACCAAAAGATATGATCCAAGCCAGAGATATGCTTACCATTTAGGGTCTCCAGGACATGATACACAAGATTGTTGGTCCTTAAAATATAAAATCTAAAATCTGATCGAAAGTGGCGATGTTGTGGTCCAACAACCTGACCAACGAAATGTCAACCCCAACCTTATGTTACAACATGATACAGGGAGTGAACATGATCGGGTCAGGAAGTGCTGAAATGTATCCAAATCATAAATACATATGAAGGATGACAGAATAACCCCAAAGGAACAAAATAAATGTCTTAGAGTGGGAAAACTCGGAGGAGGGTATGACAGTAATGCAAAAATTAGAGACGATCCATAATCAAGTAAATCTCCTAGCTAAGCTGATAGTGTGCCAACATCAGGATACAAGACAATTTTTCACTCAACTATCAGTAAGGGAAGAGAAAAAAAAGGTTAACCAAAATTCAAGCCTATATCCCTCCAAGATGAACCAACTAAATGAAGAAGGTCAAAACAAGCTGAAAGGACAAGAAAAGTGGAATGATAAAGTTTTTAGAAGATCTCTCTCGTGAAAAAATCACTCAGATGAATGCATAATCTCAAAGAAGAAAGATCTATTAAGAGATCGAAAATTCACTCCTCTAAATAAATCAACTGAAGAGATGCTGCACTTTCTGATAAGCGAAGGAAAGATTACCGAGTTTTTTCCTCCCACAAATCCCAAGATAAAGAGTTATGATTCCACCAAGATTTTTCTCTACCATTCTAACTCACCTGGAAATACGACTGAGGAATGTTGGTCTTTGCGACATAAAATCCAGGATCTTATTGAAAATGGAGAACTAAAGATAGAAATCTCCATGACCAAAAAAGGCGAAAGAGAAATGAAGTGCTTAAGATTGCACACTTGAGACAGACAGTTCAAAGAAATTGACGACTACGAGCACCAATCCTGGTTAAGACAAGGTGTACTAGTCATAATGCTGGGAGTGGCAGAGGAAACAAGAGGGTCCCCTAAGGAAATTCATCCACCACCATCAAACATCTTGTTGCCCACAATTTAAAACCACATTCCTGATTTTACCCTCCTAGGTGATGAGGAGGAAATATTGATCCTTCCCAGTGTAGAAAAAGCCAAAAGGAAAGTTCCTTGTGAGAAATACAACAGTTCGAGTGAGACTTCATAGTTAAATCCTCTCAAGCTCATGAAAAAGATGAAAGAACAAATGAAGAAAAAGGTGGTGAAGTTGTTGAGGAAACAGTGTTCTAAAAGTCGCTAGTCGGTCCCATGTCGGTTGGCTACCGACTAGCGACTAGGCGATTAATCAGTTAGTCAAATTTTCTATTTTTTTAAAAAATATATATTCTCCTTCCTCTTCATAAGTTTTGAGTAAGTAAAATAACATAAGTAACACAAATTATCAAATAAAAACATGGAAACTAAGTAGAACCAAATAGTTCGACGCTCTAAGTTAAAAACAAATTAACCAAATGAAACTAAGTAGCACAAAATCAATATTCAATCACCCCTCCTCCTCCTCTTCTCCATATCCCTCCAGGACTTGCTCTCCATCGGACTCAAACTCATAATTCTTATCTTCCTCTTCGTTGTCATCATCTTCTGACACAAACTCGTCTTCATCTAGTTCTCGCACATTACTACCACTTCTTCTAGGTAGAAAGACCTCATCCGCTCCCATAGCTTCCCCAACCATATCCCATGTAAGTCCCGAACCTGGCTCAACTTCATCATCACCACCTTCAATAATCCATCCTTGTGTATTTGTTGCTTCACTAGTAATTAAGACATCCTTCTCCTTTAACCTTCTTTTCTTGTTGACAAGTTTGGCATTGAATTGGACATACACTAGGTTGTTCAAACTTGTTGGATTAAGTCTATTCCGTTTCTTCATATGTCTCTATACATTAAAGAAAATTCTCAAGTTAATAATTCTAATACCCTTATTAAAAAATTACAACATATAATAAAGAGAGGGAATATGTACTTACTCCCTCAAAAGTGCTCCAATTTCTCTTACATCCGGATGAACTCGAAGTCAAAGAGAGAATTCTAATGGCCATTTTTTTCAAGTTGGGTGTATGATTGCCATAGTTAGACCACCATCCAACTAATCATGAAAGAAGCACAATTTAATGAGTAATTTAGTACTAACTAAAAGTTAATTGATTGGGAAAAAAAAACCTAAGTTGCTAACTAAGAAAACTAGAAAAGTAATTACTAAGATACCTGGATCATAAGTGTCATTGTTCTCCTCACATCCCTTTGCGGCGAATGGTCTACCAAATCCACCCTATTTGTTCTTGTATTTCAATAACTCTTTATTGATGACCTCATTTTGAACTTCAAAATTATCGGGGAAGAAAGATTCAACATAAGTAAAAACACCATCCATGATAATTTGAACATCTTTCATGGTAGGATCCTTGAAGAGGTAAAATGGATTCAAAAAGTAAGCCGTCAAATGCAATGGACTACCAAGTCGACCTAAACCTTTTGGTTCAATAACTTGTAATATTAGTTGGTAGTTACCCTCATTTTGTTTGTATGCCTCTTTGATATCTTCTTTATATTTCTTGAGCTCTCTATACACAAAGCCCATTGAGGTCTTCCAATCCCCATCAACATGACGAAGAACCATCACTAATGGAGCAAACACTTTCAAGCAAAGAGTATCACTATTCCAAAATGCCGTACTCATCACTATAGAAAATGCAGCTTTCCCCATTGCGGTCTTCACCCATGGAAGATCTCCCCATTCATTGGTAGTACACATCATATTAAACTCTTATTTCTTCTCCATCATACTTTGCATTGTCAAGAAGACGGCTGTAAATCTAGTAACAACCAGCCTCACTATGTCTCTCTCTTTTTTGTATGTTTTCTCATCAATGCCAATGTTCTATGATGACCATAAATAAATATAGTGAACTTCTTTGCCCTTTCAATAGTATCTTTGAACTTTTGTTGCTTTCCAATCCTTTCAAGCATGAGGTTTATTGTGTGGGTTACACATAAGGTCCAAAACATGTGTGGCCTCTTGGCCTTCAACAATGCCTCCGCTGCTATATTATTAGAGGCATTGTCCGTGACTACTTGGATTACATTCTGCGCCCCAACTTCATCAATGCACCTGTCAACATAGCCAAATATATGTTCAGCCATGTGCGAAACCTCCGAATCTTCCTTAGAAGAAAGAAAACAAGCCACAGTCCTACGATTAACACATAAAATCATGATACTTCTTCTTTTTTGGTCGGTCCAAGCATCAGTCATGATAGAGCATCTCGTTGAAGCCCAATCTTCTTCTTGTTTCTTGAGTGATTGTTTGGTTCTCTCCACCTCCTCCTTCAACAATGGCTCCCTTAATTGGTATTGGCTTGGGGGTTGGTAGCCTTGGCCAAATATACCCACCGCCTTAACAAAGCATTTAAAGTTATCATTGTCAATAACATGAAATGGAATACCGACTTCATACATCCATCGAGCTAAGTACCTATTCACATCATGAGTTCTCTCTTTCCAAAGTGCATCATTCATGTTTTGTTGTCGCATCTTCTTACTTGCAGTCAAATCCGGATTGATGGCCATTGCATATCTATCCATGGGACCAAGATAATGGGGCCTCTTCCTTGACCCTAAAACTTCAACTTCTTCATCTTTATTTCCTTCTAGAACTACCTCCACTTCCACTTCCACTTCCACTCTAACATTCACGTCATCTATCATCTTGTCTCTCTTTTTTGTTGTTTCCTTGTTAAGTGCCATCTTACACTTTTCTTTATCTTCCTTAGTTAACTTGGGGCATGGTGCTACAATTCCCTTTATATTTTCTATGTGTTGTTTCAATCTATAAACTCCTCCACCATACTCTTTGTCACATAATTTGCATCTCCAACGATCCTTGTTGTTAGGATTTACAAGGAAGTCATATTCCCATCCAACATCATCTGAAGCTCTTTTTAATACTGAACACTCAGAAGTAGTAGAGGCTCTCGAAGATGAAGATGGTGATTGAGCCATTGATATTATACTAGATGGCTATAACTATGCATAAAAATATAAAATCAATCATTTCTCTTTTAATTTGGTCATTTGGGCAAACCAAACCCCACAGTCAGATTTTAATAATTTAATTTATAACTGAATTTAGAAAAAAATTTAAAATAAAATATAACAATTATAAAAGTCCAACTGTCCAACACTCCAACCTTTTCTTTAATGCCTTAGTGGGAACTAATTAACTAAAACCAAAAAAATGTAAATTTTTTTTTTGCCTGCTTTGCTGATAAACTATTATGCTTATAAGCCTTATATCAGTTGATTGTAAACTATATACAAAAATAAATAAATAGAGAAACTGAGAGAGAGAGAGAGACGAGCTGGAGAAGAAGAGAAGTGAGCTTACCTGAGCTGAGAGGAGATCGCTACAGTCGGCAATAGTTGAAGATGAAGAGCAGCAGTCAGTAGCAGTCGAGTCGATGAAGGAGAAGCAGCAACAAAAATAGTCGATCCGGTAGGTAGCGATTATCTGCCGGCAAAGATCGAAGAAGGAGAAGCGAAGTGAAGCGATTGATCTAATTGGCGATATGAATGATCGAAGAAGAAGTAGCAGTAGTCGATCAAAAGTTTTTTTTTCTTTTTTGATAACCATAGTTGGTAGCAGGTAATGTTTAAATTTTAAAGATTTAAACACAATCAATAAATTACACTATGGCACCAAACATCACATGTTCTATTTTTTACCTCGGTATATTTTGATTTGCACTGACTTGTTCCGATTTGTTGATTTACTCTAACTAGGAGACTTTTCTGACTGGGCGACTTTGCTGACTAGCCGTCGACCGGAGCCTGACTAAGTCGACCAACAACTAAATCAAAGGACTAGGCCCTGGTCGACTCGGCGAGCCTCCGACCCCAACCTAGTTGCCGACTAGTTGGCCGACTAGGCTGAATTTTTGAACACTACAGGGAAGCCAGCCCATCAAGGAATCAAGAGTTCATCCCTTTTTACGATGAGTCCAGTTTAAGCATCCTTGAAGATGTGTTGATGTAGCGCCCCCAAATCTGGGTACCTTTTACCTCAGATTTGGGTGCGCTACAGTTGGTATCAAACCAAACTATTTTAGTTTGATTTGATTTTAGTATTATTTCGACGTCTTGATTGCGTTATCGGATAATTATCGAGTTTATTTTCAATAAAACTCTATTTATTCAATAGTATTTTAGATAATTTAATTATCATTTATAATATTTTTCAGAAACTCATAATAATTTTCAAATAATTATTATAATTTATAATGATTTTTCAATCATTAATATCATTTTTGAATGATTTAATTGTTAAATAATTTCATTATCATTAATATTTAAATAATTTAAAATATTAATGAAATTCATTTTACACCTACGAGGGTATTTCGGTCATTTCTCCAACTATTTTAAGGGTAATTTAGTCATTTCACATGTTTTCCATAACTCTTAACCCTCAGGGTTTGATAATTAGTATAAGGGTTTGTAAATTAGGGTTTAAGGTTTCTAAATCTGGAATTAGGGTTTCTAAACAAACATTAGGGTTTACTAATGTTATACCTTATCTGATTAACACTTAACAGTAATCATATATTGCACATACACATAATCCTAAATACCTAAAACTATATACCCCATTATACAATAATCTCTTTCAAACAGTAATCCATATAAGTTGTCGACGTTGGGATTTTTATTTGTCCCTTTCTGTTCTTGTCTTTTCGTGTTCTCATGTTAGGTGAGATTTATTTGAAAAAACAAGTTTGAAAAGGCCCGATATGTATATGTCAACGATTGGACTGTAAGAGTCGCCGGTTGGTATTTTTAAATGGTTGCACCAATTCAATCGAGAAAAGGTTTGCACATTGACCAAGTGATGTAACACTGCTTGACTGATCTGTGAAATTGAGATTCATTAGGGTCTGGGGGCTTGATTATGAGGAGGGAAGGTGTTAGGCACCCCCCGACATCCATGTTACCACGGTGACCGCCACTTTTCAATTTAAACTTCTATCTGAGTGTGTGTGTAGGTCAATGTGCATTATTTGGAAGTAGTGCTATGCCTTGTTTGCACCAATATACAAAGGGTTTGAATTTTGTATAAAAGTTCAATTTTAACAAGATATAGCAATGATGTTTCAAAAAAAGAGGTTTTTCAAACCCTTATGCTCAATAGTAATTGAGGCCTTTGATACTTCCATTATATTATATGGTCGACTTGATTGCTTTTATTTTCGAGATGTAAAGCATCTTCGAGAAAATAATGTACAAAGTAGTGTCGAACTCCTTGTGGGCATGTAAGCCATCTAAGGAAATTCAAGCACCATGAATAATTTACAAGCTGATTACAGTCGAAAATGTCTATCTCGAAAAACGAATCTAGATTTAGGGACTGAATCTGTGATCACATGATTCCTAGGCTCACATGATAATGCAGTATGTAGGAAAGTTGTAAGCAGTTATATATATATATAAAAGCGGTAAATATATATATATGAACGATCAACCGCCATGAAGTAAACTCCAGACGGGACAAAATATATATATATATATATATATATATATATATAGAGAGAGAGAGAGAGAGAGTAAGGATCAAGAGCATTCTCCTTATCTAGAATTCCTCCTTAAATAACATTCTTTTATTAAAACTACGTCGTTTTGGAGATTTTTAAAAGAGAGTGGTTCCACTTGCTTTCCTTTTATTTACAAAAATGTCACCCGCGGCCCCACTTGTTTTTTAAAAGAAACTCCCAAAGCAGACGTAGTTTTAATAAAGGAGTGCTATTTAAGGAGGAGTGCTAGATATAGGGAATGCTCTTGATCTCTCTCTCTCTCTCTCTCTCTATATATATATATATATATATATATATATATATATATATATAAGTATATATATGTATGAAAGCAATAAAAAGCCACGGATATCAAGTCTGGGCATACACACACCTACGACTCTCAATGTGAATAACTGTGTGTGACTGAAAGTGGAGAAAGGCTTTAAGAAATATGAGGTGTCTTACAGTGGGTTGCCAAAAAGACTTTAAATAGCTTTAAATGAATGAATACTCGGTTTTCACCGATAAAATGTAGCAAAACACAAGCTCACAAGTGTTTAGAAAGAGAAAGCACTCAGTTTATAGTGTGTACAAAGTAAAATAGACAGGGCTTCCTTGCCATTTCTCTTCTTTAAATGGCCACCCCAAGCCCTCTATTTATAGAGGGGGGAGCCGCAGGTGTACCTGCGGCTACTCGGGGTGCCCCCGGGCTCTGTGGGCCCCACCGTCTCTAAGTATGTGCACGCATTGAATGCATTATCCGCTCGAACCTTCATAACTTTTGATCTAGGCATCCGATTGAGGCATATAATACCTTTCCAGAATGCTGTTGTCGAGAGCTACACAATGACATGTGTTAAAAGGTTGTACGAAGTCAGGAAGATAAGACCATGCCAGGTCTTCAAATTCTATCCGATGTGCTATCTTGTGTAGTAGTCACTCATGATTTGAGCTATGGTTCTTGTAGGACACTTCTGTGTAGAATGTGGGATGAAATGTTGTTGAGATGGCATGAATGTGTGATCGAGGTGGCAAAATGATGATTTTTTCTCTCACCGGGGTTATCTCCAGTTCTGGGCTGATTTAGTAGTTGTTGCTCAAGGTTATCTCTGAGATTGGGCTGCTGTAGGTGCTGAGTGTCCTCAGGGTTGTCTCTGAGGTGTACTTGACCTCCCGGGGTTATCTCTCAGGTTGGGACTGAGTGCCTCAAGGTTATCTCTGAGGTTGAAGCTGACTGCTGGGGGTTGAAACAAGCTTTTCAGGGGTTATCTCTGGAACTACAACTGCATTCCTCGAGGTTATCTCTGAGGTTGAAACTAAATCTCCCAGGGTTGTCTCTGGGACTAGACTGATTATCTTGGGGTTGTCTCTGAGATGGAAAGCTGAGAATTCCGGGGTTGTCTCTGGAACTGGAATTGCATTCCTCGGGGTTATCTCTGTGGTTGGAACTGAATCTCCCGGGGTTGTCTCCAGGATTAGACTAATTTTACTTCCAGGGTTATCTCTGGAAGATGATTCTGCCCTCCTGCAATGTTAGTAACAGGGATACAGAAATTTCGAGTGTCTACAGATGCCCCTCTTTATCATATTCATGCAATGTAATGGTATGGATATCATAAAGAATACTAGACACTTGAAATGTGACAAGATAATCATGATGCAATGTAATGCAGCATAATGCAAATGCATGATGAATGTGGTTTGTTGGACTATTTTCTAACAGGATGTGATGACTGTCTGTTCCCATGACTTCTGATGGGGACCAGAGTTATCATTGTTGACATTGATGAACTGCTTGGATGTGTATTCCAAAGTTCTTAGGAACGTCCAAGATGTTGACATTGGGGTTATCACCAAAGTTCTTAATCCTTTGCACAGATTTCCCACTGAGGATGTATCTCTCATGTATAAGAGACTCTGGGGGAATTATGCTTTGTTTGATGAAGATTTGTATAACAGATTCCATCATCGGTCCTCCCCGATGAGGATAGTTGTTCCTGGTTTGTATCGCTAGGTCCTTCCACTGTTCTGTCAGAGTTACTGCTAACAGTTTGGGTTATCAGGGTTGCCTGATCCTCGTTGAAATGCGCTTCAATGGATGAAATCATTGGATGATTCCCGATGCTTCATTGGATTTACTTGCCAATGGCTGGTAAACATTAAGGTTTCTTGACCTTCGTTAAAATGTACTTCAACGACTTAGATCATCAGATGACTTTCGATGCTTCGTTGGATTTAAGTGCCAACGCCTGAAGTTGTGTGAAATCCCTGCTGGGGATAGGTTTTTGGAGTTATGAATCTGAACTGATGGCATCGGACCTTTGTGAGGTATTGCCGAGTGTAGTTTGCAATAGCTGTGATTGTTGGTGTTGTGAACCCTGCGTCTGGGTGAATACCAATGAGTAATATGTAGACCTGCAGTTTGGTCTCTGAAAACCAGGATTTCAGGCTTTTCCGCTCTTGTCGGCGCAGATCCTCCATTGTATAGGCCTGACATCCCTCGTGGCGGAGATCCAGTGACTCAGGAGGAGTTACATCAGGTGGACAGGATTGATGATGTAGACATCAACACCATTGACTTCTTCTGATGTGTATTCTCGCTATATCTTTTGATAAGCCTCTTTAGATACTGGGTGGCTGTGCCCCATTCTCGTTATATCTTTTGATAGGCCTCTGTTAGTTATTGGGCGTCTGTGCCCCATTTCCCCGTATTTTCAGTTGTACACAGAGATGATGTATTAGATGATGATGTACTTAGGAATGTATGTATGCTGTTTTCCATTCCCTACATCATATTGCCATCTATTGTTTATCATGCATGTATTAAGTTATGCATATGTATGTCTAGAGATATTCAACATTGACCCCTGGATGGTCTTATGATACGGCCCATACAGATGTCTTCTTCGACAGTCAGCTGCATTGATCACACCCCACCAGTATTGGTAGCCTCATGTTTGAGGTTATGGTATGTTAGTTTGTCACCTCCAGATAGGGTGACCGTAGATCAACTTCTACAGCACTCTATGACCCTCCTGATGTTCCAGGTTGCTGTGGGCTTTGTAGAGGGCATGCGGGAGCACTGGGTATCGGAGAGGCAGATATTTTGATTTGAGACCAAGGAGTTGACTTCCACCTTAGAGGAGTATGAGCGGTTGACGACGTTGCCACGGGACAGGCCTTGCGCTCGGATGGCTACCAGCGATATGAGCCGGCAGTTCATGAACCTCACCGGGTTGAGGCGTAGAATAGTACTTGATTAGATCACATCCGGCCATGTAGTGTCCCAGCATTTTCTGATAGACAGATTTGGCCGTGTGGATAGTTATGCGCAACACTCCAGGGATTTCACCATGTCGGAGGATCAGTGGCGTGTTGTTAGAGTAGACGTACTCATGATGTGTGTAGTGGCTTATGTGTACATGCCACTGTACATGGATCATCTGGACATCAATGTTGTTATGGTAGTGAGAACTCTCAGGGAGGGTCTTACCATTATGTCGATGATTGTGGCAAAGACATTGAGATCAGCCATGTACTGCCACACCTATCCTACAGGGGTGTTCATAGGCAGCTCGGTCTTGCTGTATGTGTGGTTTATGTCACACTTGAGACCTATTGGCACCTTTCGACGATATGGGTATTGTTTTTCCCATGAGATAACCATGTCTTACTCCTTTTAGACAACGGAGTGTACATACGCTGCATCCTGCTCAGTGTTTTTGGCAGGGATCAATGATCTATTTAACATTTTGCTATGTACAGGGATCAGTTCTCCCTACAGCTTCATTACTCATGCACCTGGCATGGATTATCTCCCTCTAGCTGGTTTGAGGGGCACGACCACGTATCACCCACTGGCTATGATGTCACAGTTCGACCAGTTTTAGGATGTGCATCCTTTTGAGGGGGCATTAGGTTAGTGTTTGGCTTCCCGCCATTTGTCAGCAGCGGACAGATCCAGGGTGTATGCCTTTTGAGATCAGCGTGAGCGAGCTGAGTTTTTCGTTAGCCATCCGGGCCGTTCTACAGAGTATTCTTTATGGATGGAGGCAGAGATCACATCAGTCGGGGTTGTATCCACCGTGCCGGGGATTGATCTTTACAGTGAGGATCCCATGGAAGGCATTGATTTTCCCACCGAGGAGGAGCTATTTGCTGGGTTGCCAGCAGCTATGATGGATTCTCCTAGTATGACTGCTACTGTGACCCTACATTTGGCAGAGTATTTAGAGAAGAGTCTTTATCTGATGACATTTGAGAAAAATTAGGCTAGGGCCTTGATGTTGACAGCGCTTGCTAGGAGAGATGCCGCTCTATTAGAGAGAGAGGATGCCTTAGCTCATAGAGACACCACTATTGCTGAGCGGGATGAGGCTAGATCATCTAGAGATGCATTGATTGTTGAGTGGGATATTGCTATATCTGCCCGGGATGTTACTGTTATAGATAACACTGCAGTGAGGTCTCATACTACTGATATCATTGCAGAGATGATCACCTATATTGACAAGTATAGTGTCACCATGCATTTGGCTGTGGATCTGTTGGCTCATGTTGATACCCTTGGGCAGGAGCTCACAGCATTACGTCCTTCTTCGGAGAGAGATGCCATGTTGGACTTGATAGCATGTATATCCACTGGATTGTAGATGGGCTTGTATTTTCCTGCACAAACAAGCTTAGCCATTTTGTCATGTACAATACACAGTGTATATATCAAACGACATTATATATGGCAGGGAAAGATATTTTGATGCACTTCCCTTTTAGTTGTGCCTTGTTACTTGATTGATATTTGCCTATTTTCCCAGGGCTTGTAATCTTGATGTATTTTGAAATCCCTCTTGATGGATGGACATTGAGATGTCTCAGGATCTCTCAGAACGGATAGTTGATCTGTGTGTATTCCCTACCTTTTGATGTTTTGGGACTGGTTTCTGTATGTAGTTGTGGATAGGATTTTGGCTTTCCTCTCTGAGGTTGACCGCACCACAGATGGTCGTCGGTACTCCTTTGTATGGGGGAGCCCAAGTAGTTCCATCTCTTATGGATTGGTGTTTCTCTTTGAGGATTTAACCGCAGTTTAGATGGTTTTCGATTCTCCCATTTGTGTGGGGAGACCAAGTAATTCCATCCCTTTGGTCTAAGCCGATTAAGTGTGGTGGATTGAAAGAAGATCCCAGTACCGTTAATAATTTTTTGTGTTTTGATAGAGGGTAAGATCAAACCATGAATGTCTGCCTACGTACTCCTATTGAAGAGGAGATTAGGTATGCATAGTTCGAACCTGGTGTGAGAGGTTCAAAGTTATATGTGGCAAATATATAGAAGGGGGTAGAGATGTTTTTTTTGTTTTTTATGTGGTGTGATTGGACCATAAAAATGGTTGCCTACGTATTCCCGTGTATTGGGGAGATCAGGTCGACATAGGTCATCCCATGTGCAGGATGGATTGGAGATGAAAAGTTTGATCCCATGTACAGGTCAAACTGAAGGTGTGAAAAGTTTTTATCCCTGGTGGGACAAAACTACAGGTGTGAAATGTTTTATCCCTGGTGGGACAAAACTGAAAGTGTGAAAGGGTTAATCCCTGGTGGGATAACCAAAAGATGTGAAAGGTTTTGAAAATGTAGTTGAGTGAAGGATCTGCTAATCTAAAACCAGACTGCTGGTTGAAAGGTATGTTTGTCTCTGATGGGTCAAACGGGTGTGAATATAAGTTCTATGCAGTGAAAGGGTTGAGAAAACCTAAAGTGATTAGGGATCTGGTGATCCCAAACAAAGATGTTTGCTTGATGGTAACTTCAGATATAGTACCATTTCATGGTGTCTGAGTTAATGAGCTGCGAAAATTCATCGCCGTCCATCTCCTGTAATCTGAGAGATCCTCTTTCCAATATCTCCTTGACAACAAATGGGCCTTCCCAGTTTGGGGTGAATTTTTCTTTGGACTGATCTTGGTTTTCAAGAATTTTCTTCAAGACCAAGTTATTCTCTTTGAATTGCCGTAGCTGGACTTTTCTGTTGTAGGATCTGGCGACCCTCTGTTGGTATAATTGACCATGGAAGATGGCAGCGGCTCGCCTTTCATCTATTAGAGATAATTGGTGATACCTATTTTGTAACCAATGGTCTTCATCCAGCTGAGCGTCTATCAACACTCTGAGGGATTCCTTTTCCACTTATATGGGGAGCACTGCTTCCATCCCATAGGTTAATGAGTAGGGGGTTGCCCTAGTGGAAGTACGCATTGACGTTCTGTAGGCTAATAGATTCAGAGGCAACAAGTTAGGCCATCCTTTGTGATTGGTGGACATCTTTTACATGAACTTATTGATATTCTTAGTAGCTTTTTCAACAGCACCATTCATCTTTGGACGATAGATGACAGAGTTGAGATATTTGATGTGGAATTTTCTGCATAACTCCTCCATCATTTGGTTGTTGAGGTTCTTAGCATTGTCTGACACAATTACCTCTGGTTGTCCATATCGACAAATGACATTGTTTCTGATGAAACCAATGATAACTTCTTTGGTAACCTTGGGGAAGGAGGCTACTTCTACCAACTTGGTGAAGTAGTCAATCATGGTGAAAATAAACCGATGCCCATTACTAGCTTTGGGCTCGATGGGCCCGATCATGTCCATTCCACACATTGAGAAGGGCCAGGGCGAACACATATTGTCGAGTTCCCTTGGAGGGGCGTGGATAACATTACCATGAATTTGGTATTGATAACATCTCTTGACATGATCATCACAGTCAGTCTTGAGAGAGCCAGTAATGCCCTTTTTTTAGGATTTTCTTGACAAGTAGAGGGCCGCTCATGTGTGGGCCACATACTCCACCATGGATTTAATCCATGAGCCTATGAGCTTGGTCCTTATCCAGACATCTGAGGAGACCTAGTCCTGCATCTCATTTGTAGAGTGCATCTCCGCTCAGGAAGAATTTCATAGCCATTCGATGGATCTGCTTTCTCTCAGCAGGACTCGTCTTAGTGGGTATAGATCCATCTCAGAGATACTCTATGATATGTTGATACCAAGGGTGTTGGACAGGAGGTTGCTCATCCGATACTTCTCCAATGTAGTTCCCATACACTGGAGCCTTTTTGTTGAGTAAAATCTAGTTACACACAGCACGCAAGTATACGTGGTCAACAAGTAATAAAGTGATAAGTTGAGTATCGTTCCCACAGGGAATTCTAATTAATAAATTCCAACTACTAATACTATATCAATTCAATTTTATTCAAACAATGAGAAATTGCGATTTTCTGAATTATTAACTCAAAATTAAATACTTAAAGATACTGTACTAAGATGAACAATTAACTAAGCTATTACTTGAGTGAATGACTTCCGGTAGATAAATATTAAGACTTCAATATCCCCAATTATGAATTATAAATCAGTTATCTAATCATCCCAATTACTATGTCTCATGGATTGTTAACAGGAATTTTCAAATGCCAAAAGCCCTCTTCCAAGTGATCAATTGACTTCTATTTAACCCAGATTAACCTTTCTATATTCCTATGCAAAACAATTGGATTAAACTCTTTCCAGTCCCAATTCCTTATATGTTACATGCGGTGAACAGATATTTCCATTCAATTCACAAACCTAATTATTTACCATGTAAATAACTGAGTCACATGTTATCATGTCTAGTTCTAACCCTAGAATTCCTCTCCCAATTCCTTCAGAGTAAACACACTAATTATTGGCCAAATAATTAATCACTAAAATCAAAACATGATAAACAATCCACTTCAACATAAGTAATTATAATCGGTGTAATAACTAAGTTATAATCATAAAAGGTTCAATTGAAATCTTAATTAAAGAATTAGTTCATCACGGAAATAAGAATCATTAATTGTCGACAAATCATCCTTAACTAATTACAAATTAAAATGAGGAGAAAAGAAGAAACTCAGAGCCAATCTTGAATCTCCAAGTAATCTTCTCGTAATCTTCAATGGAAAAGCTCCTTCAATACTCTCTCAAAAATAATTCCAATTCCCTTTAACTCAAAGAATTAGTTTCTTTTTATAGTCTCCCACAATCCTCCTCCAATTAGGTTTTATTATTAGCCATTAATAGACAAATTAAGTCCAACTGAAGTCAAACGCTTAATCCCATCAACGCTAGACCGAGGCTCGGTACTTACCATTTGAGGGTAATACAATTTCAGTAGCCCCGTATTTGGACTTCATTGAAATTACCAAATTGCCATTCAATGCTTGAAATTCCCATAATTGCCCTTCCACCTTCCAAATCGCCAAACAAGATATAAACACAATAAAATGCTACTAAATAACTTAAGAATGCAATAATTTAAGTCTAAATATATCCAATTATGGGTATACTACCCATTCATCAAATACCCCCAAACTTAAATCGTTGCGTGTCTCTCATGCGAAAAAAGCCTAAGATCACCAAACAAAACTAAACATCATGCACATGCAAACTATTTATATTTATATGTTCGTAATTCCAAAGAATCCAAGAGCTCACGAGATCCATATATGCCTCGAGAAAATCACGTAAACATGCTAATTCATCATGTAAAAGCAGATCAACAATATCCCAACAATCAACGGATCTAAATCTGTTATTCATCGATATCATGCGTGTGTGTCCACGACCATCACGAACCCATGAAGGACAAAAATATGAGAGATAATAACTTTCTTAGTAGGCGTCATACAATTGTGAACTTGAGAACTCATCAAATAAACTTGTTTCAATGAACTCAAAACACTTACCCGAATTCAACAGTCAAACTAGAATATATTTTTTTTTGTTGTTTTTTTTTTTTTTTTTTTTTTTTTAAGTTCTACATAAATGACTGTGCAATGTCTCATCCCATTAGGCTAACAGTGTTACCCCTTAGCGAGCTTTCGACCAACGACTCCCAGACCATTTAAGACCTTAGTAGGCTTAGGTTTTAAGATACCCCTTGATGCATTACTTGCTCAAGTAACACAGCCCGAAAACAAGACTAGTCACCCCAGTATATTATCATTATTATTTATATATATATATATATATATATATTTATAGATGGTTGGTGAGTGCGTTTTACGCTCCATCTCACGCTTGTGTTTATGGGGAGTGGTTCCCCTCAACCCACCACAAGACTCAACATTTGTTTTTTATTATATTTTTTGTTTTGTTTTGTTTTTTTTATTCCAAATGTTTCCCCCCAAACTCGAAGTTTATGCATGAATTAGGTCTCATCTAGTTATTCAAATTGTTCTTCCATATCACTAGCAATCCCCTTTAGAACTCTATTCTCTAACCATTTAAACTATCATAGCTAACATGGTCGTTTTATTTCCAAGTGCCTTCTTATAATATCAATGTCAAACAGATAAAAATCCAATTCAAGTCACGAAAATCATATCACTGAATCAACAATCCTTACTAGACGTGTTCATGCAATTCTACTTTCATCATTGGCCCCAGATATACGCACTCTCAAAAACTGGAATTAACATGTAATCCTAAATGCCACTTTACTAATAATCAATCCCCAAACTAATAACAACTACAACTGGTGAAAATAAAACGTAACCACCCCCAAACTAAGCTAGAGCAATGTCCTCATGCGAAAAAAATAAGTCAAAAGAAAACAGAGGACTTCCCTGACGAATTTATTCTTCTGGGGGAGCATCATCGTCCTCGCTCATCTCTTGATCGGACGGGGGAAATACTGGCAGAACGGGAGCCGTAGGGAAATGGCTAAGTGGAACGCCCGGATGGGTCTGGATGGTTAGTGCATTCTGTGCAGCAAATTGGTCAACTAAATACTTGAAAATCACGTCTTGACGTTCCGATAAGCGCACATTCTGGGACTCAATGTTGTAAAACCAATTGCCTCATCTCCATTTGGGATGACCCGGGGACCATACCTCGATGAGCAGCTGTCGAGGGGCCGTGAGGAGGGGGAGCCTGAGGTGGTGGGGCTCGTGGAGACGTAACGTGGGGGATAATGAAACCCAGTCCCCTAGGGTGATTAGCGCCACCGGACCACACTTTATAACGACGGATCAAGTTGTGGTCCAACACGGCATAGGAGTTTGAATCATCTCGTCGATTTCCATTTGACCCCAAACTTAGCGCGATAAAGACGCAGATCGGGGATGGATGTGGTAGCCCTCCCGGTGGTCCCGCCCGCGAGATGCGCGGAGCATCGATTCTTTGAATAAGATGGCCGACATCGATTCGTAGGCTCTTGTATGATGGAGTATAATAAAGACATCCCTTTCTTTGGTGACGTGACTCACATGTATGCGCAGGCATCAATCACAGCGTATATGAAGGCATACCATGCCTTTCCATAGATCGAGGTGAGACAATGGGAAGGTCATGCCGCCACGCCATGGATGGACCAAGTAGTGTCCCGGTTGACACAGCTCCAGAATAATCTTTTCATAGTCCGGCCCATCACCACTAGGCGAAGCATATTCATCATGAATGCCCTCTAAGGGTAGTTGATAGCACCCATTGATATCCTCCTCGCCAAATTCCACGGTCTTACCTCCGACAAACACCCATAATGGTCATGCTCGAGCAAGTTGGCATAGAATTCTTTGACCACCGCAATCATCGCTATGTCAGAAATTTTTCGGTGAGGACGAACCGATTACGCCAAGAATCATCATCGCTATATCTCCATCCTTGTTTTGATCGGGACGGAGACCCCGTTCGGGGACTAGTGAGCGGGTGGCCATGAGATTGTAGCGTTCTTGAGCCACAACACTAACAAAACGCTTTCTTTGCCAAATTTTTCGGGGAAGTTAAAGCGGCCCGGACCGAAATGCGATAGCGTTTGGATGCTATGTCGAGAATTTCGCAAATAAAAACATACTCATAGTTTAGCTTTAAAAGAATGTACGGTTGGATAAATAATGCGCCTAGCGAAAGACATAGAAATTGTATAAAATCTTGGTAGTGTGAGAGCGAGGTGGGGTGAGGCATGAAATCGGTGAGTATGTAAGTTGCAGGATTATTGAGTCAGACAATTTGTCAAACACCTAGACAACAACTGAGAACTTGTTCAATCCATTATTAATTCCCTGTCTATTCATGCCATGCATTTAGCGTGCATGGGTCTCGTGTGTAGGAGTACGTCAAATAGCAATGCGTTATCTATGTGCTCCATTAGATTTCCAGATGACAAGAATAACGAATGAAGAGCATCTTAATTCGCAATAATTGAAATAAACATCAAATCATACCTTTGTTACTTTTAAAGAAGTTGGAGGAGTAGAATTCGGCACACAAGATGCAGACGACCAATATGAAAGGAAGGGATTGATGCGTGGTGGATGGGTGGAAGACAATTATCCAAAGTTTAATGACTTTGTGCTATGGAGATGGAGAGAGGGTGACTGACCTGCTGTGCCGGCGTGGGGAAAGAGAGTGGGCTAGAAGGCACGGTCGAGGGTTTAAAATACCAGAGCTAACGACCCCCAAAGACCGGCGCTGGGTTTAAGATTGTATGGAGTGCCTTGGTACTGAAGCAGCAGAGTCGAGTGAGATGGGATAATGGCCAAGGGCATTTGAGATTGAACTAGAATCAGCCACGGGCGCTGGGCCTTGTTTTCACTTTTCGGAGCCTAGCGGGGTACTGTGATTGAACTAGAATCCGGTATTTGAGGCCGGGCCTTGTTTTCACTTTTCGGAGCCCAGCGGCACGGGCGCCGTGATTCTTAGTAATGGGCGCCAAGGCTGGGAATTCACCGTGTGCGTGCATACGGACCGGTGTAGGAATTAGTTTAGTAAACTTGGAGTCTTCACTACTACGTGGGAACAAAGTGAAAATAAGAAAAGTTTAACTCTAAGAGGCATAAAATCAAATAAAACGAAAAAGTTATGGGCTGCATGGGTTTGCCTCCCAAGAAGCGCTTGGTTTTGGTCGTCAAGACGACGACTTTGCGGTGTTGGTCGATTGTCCACTGGTCCGAGAGGTAATGGACCGTAGCTTGACGTTCGATTGGTCCGCCCAATAGTGTTTCAGACGTTGACCGGTTGACCTTGAATGTACGCTTTGAATTCGGTTCCTCAACCTCAATGTTTCCGCGTGGAGTGACAGATATGACTACAAATGGTCCAGACCACCTGGATTTCAATTTTCCTGGAAATAGACGCAAGCGTGAGTTGAATAGTAGTACTTGATGGCCCGGTGCGAATGTTCTATCGAGAATTTTTTTATCGTGCAAGCTTTGACTTTCTCCTTGTATAGCTTAAGCGTTTTTCGAGGCGTTGAACTCAATTCATCCATCTCGTTCAACTGCGCAGAACTGTTTTTTCACCGGCCGCTTCTAGATCAAAGTTTAATTTCCGAATGGCCCGGTGTACCTGTGTGTTCTAGCTCGACCGGGAAGATGACATGCCTTTCCAAATACCATTACATGACGGGGACATGCCGATCGGGTTTTTTCTATTGCTCGATAAGCCCATAGAGCGTCGTCAAGACGCAACGCCCAATCTTTTCGTGACGGATTGACTACCTTTTCCAGGATCCTCTTAACTTCCCGATTCGACACCTCTGCTTGGCCATTGGTTTGTGGGTGATATGCAGCTGCAATTTTGTGACGAATTCCATATTTTACAAGCAATTTAGTGAACTGCTTGTTACAGAAGTGTGTTCCCTCATCACTTATTATAGCCCTTGGTGTCCCAAATCTGGTAAAAATGTTCTTCTTTAAAAATCGGGTGACAACGTTGGCATCATTCGTGGGTAACGCTGCGGCTTCTACCCATTTGGAAACATAATCGACTGCTAATACGATATAACGATTATTAAGCGAAGATGGAAATGGTCCCATAAAGTCGATACCCCACACGTCGAATAGTTCCACCTCTAGAATTGTGTTAAGTGGCATTTCATTGCGCTTGGAGATATTACCTCACTGGCGTTGGCATCGATCGCATTTTAGCACAAAGAGATAAGCATCTTTGAATAAAGAGGGCGGAAGAATCCGATTGTAGTACTTTGGGTCATTGTCGACGATCATTGGAATAATGACCTCCGTAATCCCGAGGAGTAGCGGTGGCCTAATATACTATCCATTTCTTCGTGAGGTACACAACGTCTTATCATTTGATCTCGCATATGCTTTAAAATGAAATGGTTCATCCCAAAAGTATTGTTTCGTCGTGGAGAAACTTCTTCCGTTGTTGTGATGTCAAATCGTACAGTAACACCTTGGCAACCACATAGTTGACATAGCCAAAGATACCAAGGCAATATGGTAGTTACCCTAACAGCTTGCTCATCCGGAAATTCTTCATTAATCACCGAGTTGTCTTCTTTCTCTGTTCCTTTTTATTTTCCAACCGGAGACGGATGATCCGCCACTTGATTTTCTCGTACCTTTTACATCCGGATCTCCGGATCAAATTCTTGTAACAAAGACCCACCGTATTAATCGTGGTTTAGCATCTTTCTTCTCAATCGATATTTAATAGGCTGAATGATCGGTGTAGACAATTACCTTAGTGCCGAGGAGATAAGCTCAATTTGTCAAAAGCAAACACCACCGCAAGTAATTCCTTTTCGGTTGTTGTGTAGTTCAATTTGGGCATCCGTCAATGTCTTACTAGAGTAGTAGATAGTATGAAAAATCTTATCATGACGTTGTCCCAATACGGCTCCCACTGCCGTAATCATTTGGCGTCGCACATCAATTGAGCGGTCAGAAAGACCAATCGGGCACTACAATGATTGGTGCAGAGACCAATTTCTTCTTTAATACCTCAAATGCCTCGATGCAAGCATGATCCATCTTAAACGGTACATCTTTCTCCAAGAGTGAGCATAGGGTTTTGAGATTTTGAAAAATCTTTAATAAAGCGCCTATAGAACCCCGCATGTCCCAAGAAACTCCGAATGCCTTTTTACAGATGAAGGAGGAGGCGCTTCTCAATTGTATCAATCTTCGCTCTATCCACCTCCAATCCGGATGCGGAAACCTTATGTCCCAGAATCACCCCTTCTTGTACCATAAAATGACATTTTTCCCAATTAAGTACCAAGTTAGTCTCCACACATCTTTTTAACACCAAGATCAGATTATTCAAACACGAGTCAAAACTATCGCCGAACACGGAGAAATCATCCATGAACACCTCTAAATTCTGCTCGACCATATCGGAAAAGATTGCCATCATACAGCGTTGAAAGGTCGCCGACGCATTACATAAACCAAAGGACATACGCCGGAATGCAAACGTACCGTATGGACAAGTGAACGTGGTCTTTTCTTGATCTTCCGGTGCTATGGCAATTTGATTGTACCCAGAATATCCATCTAACAGACAATAGAATTGATGTCCCGCTAACCTGTCCAACATCTCGATCAATGAAGCAAGCAAGGGAAGTGATCCTTGCGTGTGGCTTTATTCAACTTGCGGTGAATCCATACATACTCTCCACCGTAATGATTCTAGTCGGGATAAGCTCATGCGCTTCATTTTTACCACAAGTCATGCCCCCTTTTTTTGCAGACACACTCGACATGTGACTTACCCATGAAATGTCCGATATTGGGTAGATAATACCCAAGATCCAACCATTTTATAATTTCCTTCTTCACCACCTCTTTCATAATGGGATTTAACCTTCGTTGCATCTCAATGGTTGGTTTTGATCCCTCTTCCATTAAAATATTGTGCATACAGAAAGAGGGGCTAATACCTCGAATGTCCGCTATAGTCCACCCAATCGTTGTTTTGAACTCGCGCAGAACTCGTAGCAATTTTTCTTTTTGGGTGTCAGTTAATGTTGTCGAAACAATAACTGGTAGAGTCGAGTCTTTCCCTAGGTAAGCATATTCAAGATGATAGGGGAGTGGCTTTAATTCCAACACCGGTGGCTCTTCTATCGAGGGTTTGCACTTTTTTCCTTCCTTTTTAGGCCTTTCAAGGGTGTCAAATGGTTGATTATTTTTCCGGTAGAATGATGGTGCGTCTAGCCATTTGACCGCTTCATTATCTCGCATCCGCACTATCGTTTGTTTGGTTCTAACCATCGGATTCTATCGGATCCTCTCGAGTAATTCTGAAGAAATCTTGTGATTCACTATCTCTCCATTACATCCACCCGCAAACACTCACCTTTTTCCTTTGGATACGACATTGCTTTTAAACACATTGAAAGTGACTCGTTGATCGTCAACTCTCATAAATCAATTATCCTTTTTGACGCCGATTAACGTTCTCCCCGCTGCTAAGAATGGTCGTCCGAGAATGATGGGAAGTTCCAGATATCGCTACAATCCAAGATAACTTAAGTCTCTTTGGAAAGATGAATTTATCCACCCTTACTAATACGTCTTCAACGATACCTCGTGGATATGTAATCGATCGATTCGCTAACAAAGAACTCGATATTTGTTTTTGGTGCTTGGAGCCCGAATTGACGGTAGACTGATAATGGCATCAAATTAATACTGGCCCCCAAATCACACAGCGCTTTCCCCAAAAATTGATTACCAATGTCGCATGGAATAGAAAAGCTACCTGGATCTTTCAACTTAGGAGGTAACTTGTTCTGAATAATTGCGCTACATTCTTCAGTTAGCGCCACTATCGTTTCAAAATCCCCCAGTTTCCTTTTCTTTGATAGCACATCCTTCATGAACTTAGCGAAACCTCGGCATTTGTTCTAAAGCTTTGGCGAATGGGATGTTGATATGCAATTTTTTAAAAATATCCAAAAATCTTAAAAACTGCTTATCTAACTTGGATTTCTGAAATCTCTGCGGATATGGTATGGGTGGCATTGTTGTAGATGACCCCTGTGCATTTTCCTCTCCTATTTCCTCTTTATCTTTCCTTGCTTCCACAACTTCTTCCGTTTTGATTGTTGCGTTATCCCCTTGTCCTTATCCTTAACTCGCTTGTAGCTCCTTCCCACTTGAAGAAGATTCTTCGCTGCGTTTGCTCATTTCTGCCGGATTTATTTTCGTATCACCGGAAGCATTCCTAGTGGATTCGGGTATTCAATGCATGTGCTATTTGTCCCAATTGATTTTCCAGATTCTTTAATGATGCCCCATAGCTTTGCAACGTCATATCTAATTGATTCAATTTCTTGTCTTGTTCCTCGTTCTTTTTGTCAGAGGCTCTAATAAATTTTTCCAAGGTCGCTTCCCAACTTGATACCCTCTTTGGTTGTTGAGGTTGATTTTGGAACCGGAGGTGTGTTGTTGTCTCAGGTGGTTGAAGCCGCTTGACTTGATTGTTACTCCATGAGAACCCGGATGATTCTTCCAACTCGGATTATAGGCATTTTGGGTAGGATACGGTTGAGTTGAGCGATTATAATTTCCTACTAATCGCGGCCGATTCTCGAATTTATGGCACATTGATCCGTAGAAAGATGACCCCAAAGACACAACTCACAAACCATCGCCACCGCCGTGTGGCTTCATGGATGCCATATTTCTATATGCTTAGCTATTGCGATACTTGTCTTGCGCTGTTAATCTTTGTTAAGGCCCACGCCTATATTTTCCTGATGCTTTTGGATGGTTGGTCCTCGTCATGGGCCACTGATAGTTGTTGGTGGCCATTGTCTCTAACAATTGATACGCCTCATCAAAATTTTTGGACATAATCGTTCCTCCCACTGCTGCATCAATACTAGACCTCGTGGATGCGTGCAAACCATCACAAAATATCCCTAATTGCATCCACTACGAATTCCATGATGGGGGGCATTTACGGAGCATATCCTTAAACCTTTCCCACGCCTCATATAACGATTCTGACTCAAGTTGTGCGAAAGTATGAATGTCGTTCCGTAGTTTTGCCGACTTCGCTGGTGGGAAGAACTTAGCTAAATTTTTTTGAGCTAAGTCATCCCATGTGGTGATTGAACCAGGAGGCAAGGAGTGTAGCCAGCTTCGTGCTTTATCTTTTAAAGTAAACGGGAACATCCTCAACCTTATAGCGTCTTCCGATACATTGTTAAATTTGAAGGTATCGCAAACTTCCAAGAAACTCAAGATATGTTCATTAGGATCGCGTCATCGAATTACCCCTAAACCGGCATGTATTCTCAGAAGATCCGAATTGATCCGGCTTTATCTCTAAACTGCTCGCATTGATTCACGGCCTCTTAATACTTGATCAGAATCAGAACATTTGGCGTAGGTATAATCCCTAAGTGATTTCGTTTCGTTCTCCGCCATGTTCACGAAAAGTAATTCTTGGGTTATCGGGTTCTTCTTCCAAATGTATCACCTCACTATTCAACTGCATCGTTCGAACTCCTTCTCAAGGTTGTCTCAGATACGTAAGAAGTTCCTTTCTAGCTTTCGATCTAGTGTGCATAGGCTAATTCTCGCCAATCCAAGAAGAAAGATTAAGTAGTGTTCAAATTAAAATCGAATTAATTATAACTAATATGAAATTAATATTAATAAAAAGAAATTCCCAAGAATTCGGCGGCCAAAAAACTTGTTGAGTAAAATCTAGTTACACACAAAGACGCAAGTATACGTGGTCAACAAGTAATAAAGTGATAAGTTGAGTATCGTTCCCTGTGGAATTCTAATTAATAAATTCCAACTACTAATACTATATCAATTCAATTTTATTCAAACAATGAGAAATTGCGATTTTCAATTATTAACTCAAAATTAAATACTTAAAGATCTTGTACTAAGATGAACAATTAACTAAGCTATTACTTGAGTGAATGACTTAGGTAGGTAAATATTAAGACTTCAATATCCCCAATTATGAATTATAAATCGCTTATCTAATCATCCCAATTATTATGTCTCATGGATTGTTAATGAGAATTTTTAAATGCCAAAAGCCCTCTTCCAAGTGATCAATTGACTTCTATTTAACCTTGATTAACCTTGCTATATTCCTATGCAAAACAATTGGATTAAACTCTTTCCAAATCCCAATTCTTTATATGTTACATGCGGTGAACAGATATTTCCATTCAATTCACAAACCTAATTATTTACCGTGTAAATAACTGAGTCACATGTTATCATGTCTAGTTCTAACCCTAGAATTCCTCTCCCAATTCCTTCTAGAGTAACACACTAATTATTGGCCAAATAATTAATCACTAAAATCAAAACATGATAAACAATCCACTTCAACATAAGTAATTATAATGACAGAATAACTAAGTTATAATCATAAAAGGTTCAATTGAAATCTTAATTAAAGAATTAGTTCATCACTAAATAAGAATCATTAATTGTCGACAAATCATCCTTAATCTAATTACAAATTAAAAATAAGGAGAAAAGAAGAAACTCAGAGCCAATCTTGAATCTCCAAGTAATCTCTGTAATCTTCAATGGAAAAGCTCCTTCAATACTCTCTCTAAAAATAATTCCAATTCCCCTTTAACTCAAAGAATTAGTTTCTTTTTATAGTCTCCCCACAATCCTCCTCCAATTAGGTTTTATTATTAGCCATTAATAGACAAATTAAGTCCAACCCAGAAGTCAAACGCGCTAATCCCATTAACGCCAATGAGGCTCGGCCGCCAATACCGAGGGTAGTATAATTTCAGTAGCCTTGCCACCGACTTCATTAAAATTACCAAATTGCCATTCAATGCTTGAAATTCCATAATTGCCCTTCCAAACTTCCAAATCTGCCAAACAAGATATAAACACAATAAAAATGCTACTAAATAACTTAAGAATGCAATAATATAAGTCTAAATATATCCGAATTATGGGTATACTACCCATTCATCACTTTTACAGGGCAAATGTGAGGTTTGGCATGTCTTCCTTGTTAGGTATGTTGATCAAGGAGGCCAAAGTTAATTGCTAGTACATCTCGAAAATCATTCCTATTCTAAAGAATGTGGAGGAATGTTATTTCTTCAAACTCCGAAGCCATCTGTATAACCTGCCGATGGTAAGGCAACAAATGTAGCTCTTTGGTGTGATAGATCCCAATGGTTTTAGCCCCATGATACAGTCTTCATACTCAGTTGTGTTGTTGGTGCTGATAAACTACAACTACTCCAGCTAATGGGATACTGCTCCCCCGTAATGGATACTAGAACTACTCTAGCTTCAGAACCTTCCATGTTTACAGCTCCATTAAAATACATTTTCCATGATTGGTGTGTATCGTCCTAATGGTGTAGCTGAACTGTCATTACCCCTTCATCGAGGAAGTATGTCTCCAAGGGTTTGAAATTCCCTGAAGGTGCGGTGGCCAGTTGATCCCCAATTCCTTGACCTTTGATAGACTTTTGAGTCACGTAGATGATGTTAAATTGCTGCAGGATTAACTGCCATTTGGACAATCGACAATTCAATATGGGTTTACTGAACACGTACTTGAGAGGATCCACACGGGATATGAGATGGGTTTTGTGACCATGGAGGTAATGCTGTAACCTCATGGAATCCCATGCTAAAGCACAACAAATTTTCTCAATCAGAGTGTACTTGTGTTCACTGCTGCTGAATCTTTTGTTAAGGTAATAAATAGCTCACTCTTGGCCTCTATCATCTTTCTGTCCCAGCATGAAACCCATGACATTGTCATTTATTGATAGGTACATGAACAGGGGAACACCATCCTTGGGAGGTACCAAAACAGGAGCTTTGACTAGCTGCTCTTTGATTGTAAGGAAGGCTTTCTGACACTCATCATTCCATTTCATGGAGGAGTTCTTCTTTAGTAACGTGAAGGTAGGCTCACAGGTTTCTGTGAGTTAGGAGATGAATCGGCTGATGAAGTTAATTCTTCCCAAAAATTCCTGTATTTCCTTCTCTGTCTGAGGAATTGACATTTCCGTGATGGTCTGGATTTTGGTGGGATCCAGCTCAATCCCTTTGTGGCTGACTAAGAATCCTAGCAACTTTCCTAATTTCACACCAAAGGCGCACTTAGATGGATTCAACTTCAAGTTGTACTTACGTAACCTATTGAAGAGGTTTATGAGATGGTCTAGGTGGTCTTCCTCCCTTCGGGACTTGACAATGATGTCATCCACATAGATCTTTATCTCTTTGTGCATTAAATCATGGAAAAGAGCCATCATGGCCCGTTGATAGGTAGCTCTGGCATTGATTAGGTCGAATGACAACCGTCTGTACAAAAAGGTTCCCCAAGGCGTGATGAATGCAGTTTTCTCACGATCCTCTTCAGCAACCATGATTTGATGGTACCCTGGAAAGCAATCAGCAAAGGAGTACATGTCATACTGCGCTGTATTATCAATGAGTATATAGATGAATGGCACAAGAAAGCTATCTTTGAGACATGCTTTCTTCAGATCCCTGTAATCCACGCAAACTCACACCTTCCCTCCAGGTTTAGGCACAGGGACTATGTTGGATAGCCACTCAGACTATGTTTACACCATGATGATGCCAGCTTGAAATTGTTTCACAATTTTTTCCTTAACTTTTAAACTCCACTCAGGTTTTAATCGCCCGAGCTTCTACCTGACTGGCTTGAATCCGTCTTTGACGGGGAGGCGTTGAATGACAATGTCAGTGGACAAATTGACCATGTCTTCATGAGACCATGCAAACACATCCTAGATTTGGGTCAATAGAGTAACCATGTCATTCCTTTGGTTTGGAGTGAGGTCCATACTAATCTGGATTTGTTTGGGGTTTTCTGAGGTTCCGAGGTTAAAAGAGGTGGTTTGATCAAGATTTGGCTTGGGATTGTCTTCGACCCATTCTTTGATCTCCTGAGGTATCTTATAGTCCTCTTGTATTTCCGTCAAGTCTGAGTCCAACTTTATATCAAAGTTACAGTCCTTGTGGAGAATAGCCACCTCATCAGCAAGTTTAGGCACATTAACTTTAGAGTCCTAAAATAAAATGCTTTCACTTAATATATGAAACTGTTTAATCATAAAAAGTGTTAGCATGTAATGGCAAAAGTAACTGCTAATACTGAACAGAAAAGTAAGCATTTATTGTTATCTACATGGCAAAGGGATTTTCTGCCCTTTTTACCCTTGTCGACAAATGCAAGGAGTGCTGCTCCAATTGTCAAGGGTGAAATCCTTGTGGACAACTGTAATGAAGGGGCTGTTATTGTTCTCCTTCTCCCGAATGATGACCATAATATTTGGACAATCATCATCTGGGATGTCTCTGTTCATAGCCTCAGTATGTACTATGGCGCGCTTGTTTGATAATCGTCTGGAAATGTCTTGCTTACGTCTCCGTTCCTTTTCTTTCACTTTGGGATCGGGAATCAGGACCTCATTTCCTTTAACTGGAATTGTCTTAGGAAACAACATAGCCATTACATGAGTAGACACCTTTACCAAAGACCATACAGTCTCATCATGTGTAGGCAATCGCTGTGTAGCTAGAGTTGAAGGAACCTGTTAGTGTTTGTGAGGGTTCCTATGACTGGACCCAGAATAGCCTAGTCCGGCTATCCCTGTTTGACTAGGAACATGAATCGGGTGCTTAATGCCCTGATGATCTTTGCCCAACCCTTGTCCAGGTTGATAGCCCAAGGATATCATCTCTTGAGTTGCCGTCATTACCTCGGCATAAATTTTGGGTATCAGAGGTGGCACACCCATGGGTTGATAATGAGTGTTGCTCACCTCAAGGGCCTAGAAGCTAACAGGCTCAACTTCTGCATTGAAACTAATGAGTGGTATGTCACATTGTTCAGGACATTTTGGCTCAGCATTAATAGTGACCAGACTACTGTTAATAATGTATTTGAGCTATTGATAAAGGGTGGAAGGGATGGCTCCAGCCATGTGAATCCATGGTCTTCCCAAAAGTAGGTTGTATCCTGTAGCTATTTTGAGCACATGAAAGGATACACAGAATGTAGGTTGACCAATCTCCACAGGCAGTTCAACCTCTTCAACAGCATTTCGTTGGGATCTATTGAAAGCTTTGATAATTGTATGGCTTCTTTAGATCCTTTTGAGATTGCTATTCATCTTCTCCAAGGTGGCACAAGGGCAGATGTAATGCCCGAGAAAATTGGATTTTTATATAAATTATTTTTTTTTGATTATGTGGATTTAATGAATTTAATTGATTATTTATGTGAGTAATATGTATGAAGGTCATTCTATGACCTATAATGTGCGGATTTGGTTAGTATTTTGGCTATGTTCTAGGATTAATTGTTTTGAATTTCCAAGACGAAAATAAAAGTTTTCCTTGAAATTTCCTAAAAACACTATTCATCTGTTTCTGCTCGAGAATTAAGTTTGAAATTCTGAGAAACGCGTAATGATAGAATTCTAAGACGAGATGGAATATTCAATAACATTTCAGTTATGGCAAATGAAGTTTTTTCTTGTGGACTCAAAACCTAAGGGTTAGGGAAAGTGAATTCCGAGAAGAAAATGAAATGTGTATAATGATTAGGGTTATTATATGTGTGTTATACGAGTATGATACTAGTTAGTATACGAGTATAATATGGAGAATATTACGATGTATAATACGAATATCGTACAAATACTAAACGAAGATAATACGTGAGTTATACGCCTAGAATACGAGTAGTTCTTAATGGACTCTGAGTTTAAGGACTTTGTAGAATCCAATTAGACTTGGATTATATCAAGCCCAATGAATTGTGTAATAAAGCCCAAGTTAGGCCCGATATGGATTAATTCTAAGGCCCGATCCAAGAAACCGAATCGCGAATCAAACCGATGGGTCATCGGATGGGTAAAAAACATGAATTGTGTAACGACCAAGAAATTCGAATTTTATTGTAAAATAATTGTATTGAATTAAATAATAAATAGAATTATATTCTATGTGTTATCAAGATGGTTGTCATTGTATAACCTAATAATGTGGGAATGTCGTAGTATTTTAGCTACGTGAAGGAATTAAAGTGTTTAAATTTCCAATACGAAAATAAAAGTTTTTTGAGAAATTTTCCAAAAAATACTATTCATCGGTATTTGCTCGGGAATTATTTTTGATTTTCCGAGAAATACGTAATGATAGAATGTCGAGGTAAGATGGATTATGTAATAATAATCTAAGTATGAAAAATGCAATATTTCACTTGCGGACTTAAATTGAGAACGTTAAGGAATGGGAAGTATTAATGAGTTAAGTAATAATCGTATGATACGTGGGTATTGTATGAGGTAATGAATACGAGTATAATATAAAGTATTATACGAGTTGGTATGAATGATGATATATTGTATATAACGAAGTTATATACGAGTTAGAATACGAGAATAATACGTAGACAATTTATTATATGTATTGAGCAATAGTATTGGACTTGTAGGATTTGTTAGGAATTTGTACAAGCCCAAGTGAAGTAATGGTAAGGCCCAAATGTTAGTTAATGAACAAGTTAATGTTTGTTAATGCAAGCCCAAAAGTTAAGTAAGTTAATCCAAGCCTAAGCTAGGATCCATTGGGTTGTAGTGACCCATGGGGTAAACTGTGACAACCCGAATTTTTATAAGTTATTAAAATATGAATTTAATAATTAAAATTCTTATTATGAGATGTTTTGAGTTTGAGTATGAAATACTATAATTTGATTATTATGCCTTATTGGCAATGGAATTGTTATGAATTAAATTTCATAAATATTGAGAGTAATTCACTTAATTAAAATAGTGAATTAATGTAAATATATTTATTTTTGAGAGGGTAATGTGTTACATATAAATGTAATATGTTAATGTAATTTAATTGTGAATTTTATAAATAGTTAAGATAATTATCAAGTAAAATAAATATTTTAGTTGAGATATTTATTTTATAAAGTAAATATTTGATGGGAATTATTATGGAATAATTTATTCATGTATGATAATATTAAGTAAATTGTTGATAAATAATTTTATAATCTGTATGCGTATTTTATTACGCTAATGGAATGACAAGGCTCTAATTTAATTAAATAATTAACTTAGAGGATGAATAATTTATTAAATAAATTTATTTTGATGATAAGGAGTGATTTGATAAATTAAGTTATTAATAAACACAATGTAACTTAATATGAAATTATAAGATTAAGTTTGGTTATGTGTGACAAATGTACCATATAATAGAGGAGTATTAAAATAATTTGAAAAAGGAGATTTTGGGTGCTAGCCAAACATGGCTTAGTGACCCTTTGTTATTGTAATTGAAGAACCCATAATGCATACGCATTATGTTTATATCAGTTATATTGATATACGTGTTTTGTTCTTGAAGCCTAAGAATAGAGAAAACAAAGAATATGAGAGAAATTGAGAGAGAAAGAGAAGAAATCCTTTGTTAAATTAAAAAAAGGGTGATTGTGAGAATCAAAGAAGGGAGAGGAAGGATAATCTAGCCATTCTCATCCTCTAATTAAGCTTATGGAGAAATTAAAAAGGTAATATTATAGCCCTAGTTCTTAGTTGTGTTTTATCAAAACTTCTTCTCTTTAGTTGGTTATGGTGCATGATTTGAGTAAAGAATTGGTTTATAAAGATTATTGGGTATGTATAATCTGTTAACCATCACATATGATTAATACTTGTTTGTCAAATTCGTGAGAATTGGGATTGTAGGAAGGAATTATAAAAACAATGTTTATGTTTATAGGATATGGCTAAGAAAGTAAAAAATTTCATGATTAATACTTGCTATAATCTATAAATTGATGTTTGATTATGTTAGTATGTTAAGAAACGAAAACAACGTAGTTTAAATCGTGTTAATTGGTTAATTAACGAAGCCGTGGCGATCAAATTCGCTAAATATGTTTAAAACATAAAAATATAGCATGAACATTGAATTGGAACCCTTAAATTGATTTGTTAAACTTTTTGAAATGTTAAAATTATTCTGTAGATGAGTAGTTCGGTGTTTCACGAGTTCATAGAATCGAAAACCAACTAATTCTGACTTAAAACGAAGAAGTTATGAAGGTTTGAAGTAAAAACATTACAAAATCTGTAATCTGGGTGTAGCCATGCGCGACCCCATGGACCAGAGCGCGGTACGCATCTGGGCCATCGCCAAGTCATGCGGCGACCGAAACCAGAAGGATTTGAAGCGGCAAAGACGCCTAGTGTGCAAGGTGTGACTGCTTTGACCTGTTTTGGTAAAACAGTCATAACGTTTTCATACGAACTCCGATTGAGGTGATTCAAGATGATCCAGAACGAGGACGAATAGATCTACAATGTTTGTTCTTTAAGAGTTTTAATTTGAAGTCTTTAGGAATGGTAAAAATGGTCATTTGTAGGACTGTTGTGTTTTCAGAGGCAATCAGAGGGCGTCGGGCATGCACGTATGCAAGTGTAATGCTCTTGACGATAAGAGATGTTGTTCTAAGTTATAGAACATGAATATTAGAAAGTATAATGATGCTTAAAATTAATATAATAATGTATTAGATAAGTTATAGAAGCATAGTAATCATGCACAAGAGAGTCAAATCCGTGTAGGATTTAATAAACGTCAAAAACGTGATACGTGTTAATGAACGTAAAAAGTGTTTTAAGTCAAATGAAATAGATATTATAAAATATGAAATGGGTTTAATATAAAACCAATAATGATTCCTAGCAAGATTTAAACACTTGAATGAATTTCGAATATTACATAAGTCGAAAAGTTAACACAATCTAATTGAACATTGTGTTCTAACTAATAGGAAAGATTATGAGATGTAGAGTAGAGTTTACATTACAATTACTATGTGTTGTTATGTGACTAATAATTGATGTGTATGATTATATAATTGTGCAGGGCACGTGAAGTGCAGATAACTGTAAGCTGTTAAATGTTTATTGGTAAACAACGATCAAGGCAAGTCTTTCAGTTCCTATTTGCTATGTGAATTGGTGATTAACTGTTTTAAATCTTTATTTCAAAGAGCATGATATTTTATATATATGTTGAATGTATGAAATGTTAAGGTCAACTTATGACTACGTTGATCGAGTAAAGCATGCTGATTGAGTAAGGAACTCAATCTTTATACTTGATTATATGAACTGTAACATGTATGTTATGTTAGTCTAATGTTTATGAGATATATGTTGAGCATGTCATTATGTGCTACGTGATGCATAAAAACTGTTAGATTTTGTTGGGCTGTCGAGCTCAACCTTGAAAATAACCATTTTTGCAGGTTAAGGATTGAAGGTAACACTATGTGCTACTTGAATGACGTGGATCAGAAATAATACACGAAGATTAATAGTTTAGCTAAAGTTGTTATTTATTTATACCATGATTAAAATTCATGAGATGTATTAAATGTTTTATGATGTATAGTTTTATGTTGAGTTGTAAAGCTAAAGATAGAGTTATCTGATATGTAAAGGTTATTAGATTGGAATGTAAAATTTTATATAATAACAATGATAAAGTGAATCAGAAAATAAGATTGATTCAAAAACATGTAGATGATAAAGGTTTTGATTCAGAGAATTAAAGTTAAAAGACATAAAGTTTAAATTATTTCGCATTTTATAAAGTTTAACATTGAATAATGATGTAAAATTAGAAGGTAGACGTGTTATTAACGACCGAAGTTGAGAATTAAATTGTATGAATTTTGGGGTCGTTACACAAACCATATTATTATGGTTAATCTTGGTAATCAAGTATTATGTGTGATGACCAAGTATTATGTGTGATTACCAAGACTTAGGTGTAATGGCCAAGCAAGAGATAAGTGTTGTGATTAACAAGTAATGAATAGTAAGGAGGTGGCTTAAGGAGGTGGGATGGTGTATTGACTAAACTACCCTAACTTTGGGAATTCTATAAATAGGAGGAGTTTTCTAGTCATTTGCTAATTGTTCAAATCATCCAACAAACTTATAAAGTGCTTAAGTGTTAGAGGGAATAAGCTACTTCCATTTGTGAGAAGAAGAAGAAGACTTATTCCAAAGAACTTCAAGGGTAAGACTTCTTGTCCATTAATCTTCTATCTCTACCATGACAGGTTAATAAGAGAAGTAGGGATTAGTGAACTTGGATGTTAAGAAGTAAGAAGAAGGATTAATCAATGGACTTAAGCCGCATAAGTCAGAAATAAGTCATTTAAACTTGCATAAGTTATAAACTTATGAAGAAGCTATATGAACTTGTTATAAGTTAACCTTGAGAGTTTGTATGAAAATAAAGAACTTGTATGAACTTGTATCTTGTATACATGAATGAAATTATATGTTGATAACATATAAGGATGATGATTAAAAGACTTTAATTATCATAAGTCATGAGTAATAAAGCTATAAGTAGTGTATACTTTAATAAGTTATAAGCTCATGGAAGAATAAGTCAAAATCCAACATAAAAATAAGTTATTGTAAGAAGTATGTTGATATGTTCATATGATGAGTAGAATTCATTTGAAGTAATGAACGAATCATAAGTAATGAAGATTTGCCAGAAATTGCACGATTGGACGATAATCGTCGAATTCATGAATTCTCGGAATAGAAGTCAAATTTTGTGTTTGAATTTAGAAACATTAGTTTTCGATGGAGACAAGTCATATTTGGCATTATAGAGTTGCGGACTCGAAAATGACCGAATTCCGACTTAGAACGAAAAAACGAGCATTGAACGTTCATGAACGTTTATCGTTTTCGTTAAAAATAAACCAATATGTGAATTTTGAGCAAACGAAGTTGAAAATATAAATTCTTGCATAAACACGTAGAGTATGCAATTTGTGAGCCGTAGGCTTTTGAACGAGCCAATTCGGATTTATAACGAAGGAGTTATGAGTCTGGGAAGTTAGCAAAGTTACTATCAAATTTTTACGGTGCCGAAGGTGGCACTTGGCCACAAATTTCAAGGGTAATTCATTCATACCAAGCAAAGATCGTGAATTGTACATGACCTCATCGAGGAGTGGTATGCAGGGTAGGACCACTAAGTAAGGACTCGTGCCGCAACACCAAGTCTGGGACTTTACTATCAGAATCTCATGCAAGCAATGCAAGTACCAAATTTCTAGATCAAAGATAGTAAGGAATGTTTATAAGTACAAAGAAAGGAATATGATTAATTCAAATTGAACTTACCTTAGGGAACTTGAAGTAACATTGTTAAACCTTAAGGATAGTATGTAAAGGTTGATGATGACCTATTCAATTGTGAATGTAAGTATAATGACAAGCCGGAATTAATAGTAAACAAATCTAATACATTATTAGATTGAGAAGAAGGGTAAGATATAGTCATATACATACTTGATTATATATGACCTAATGCATGACGTTATGTTATCATGTGTTGTAGAGACTTGCAAGACTCGAACACAAAGTAATTATACCGTAACAGACACTGAAGGCAAGTGTTCTAACCCTTGTCTCAGTTCAATCTGAACAAGCTTTGTAATTCATGTATCCTTACGCATGAATTGATGTATGATAAAGTTAAAGCCAATTCTTTCGGCTAGACTTAATGCATTTGGAGGATTATTAATAATCTATCCAATTGTTATCAAATGTTGTTATCTTTTGTCAACTACTCGATATGGTTTTCAGAAGAAGATTGAGTATGATAAACAAATGTTTTGTCGTCATACGACAGGCACGTGAGGTTTGCCACAACTTAAACGTACATACGTTTAATGAATGTAGTGTTGATCAACATAGAGTACTATAGGCTGACCACCTAGAAGTGCTCATAAGTAATACCGGACTTATGGACTTAGTGCCGGGTTTTCCTTTTCAAAGAAAGAATGAAATGCTCAAGGTCTTGGACCAGAATTGATGTTTTACTGAATATTGTCATCGTAAAACATTTTGAATGAAAGATGAAGTGCTATTTTGAATTATCAATAGTACTTCATAACTATTGTTCAGTTATTAAAGATATACGATTCTTATGTGTTAAGCATGTTGTTATTGAAATTGTCATACTTGCTGAGCTAGTTATGCTCACTCTTGCTTGAACCATATGAATGTAGCTAAGACTGAACGTCCTGAAAGATCGAATAAGGATAAAGGAAAGGCTAAGGCAGACCGTTAAGTTGTCTATGTAATAATATAGGTTTAATGTTGTAATATAATTGATATTATGACAAAGAATGTTTGTAATGGGTATAGAACCTGGGGAATGTAAATATTACTTTGAATATATAGAAGACATATTCGTTCTTTTGAGGCTTTTCAATTGAATGAATGTATGAATAGTAGTACTGTATAGCACCATATGTCGGGTTGGAAGATACCCGAATTTGGGGGCGCTACAGGTTGGTATCAGAGCCTAGGTTATAAAACTTAAGGGAAAAATTAGAACCTTAAGTCCTAACCTTAAGAAAAGTCAAAGAAGTAAAAGATGGAAAGTAACCCTATAAAAATGCATTATAATTATGTTATGTGTTTTTATTATTCTACTGACGTGTACTAATCAAACTAAATTGTATTGTTGTAGATGTCAGGAGAAAATGAAATGTATAGAGATATACATGTAGTTAGTGAGGATTCGGTGAATCGAGTAGAAATCCTACCAATCCTATAGCAGTAGAACTAGAAGTGGTGAAAATCGAGTTTGGAGACTCGGACAACTTAGACTACATGTCTATGTTTGATGGCATGCTAGAGGAAGAGGTGGATATGATGTCTTTTGACCAGGTAGCACCTAAAGAAGAGTTAACTTCGGGGGAGTCAATGAAGGCATTATTCATGTCAGTATTGGATAGAAATGTCCAGTATTGTAGGGAGGTAAAAGAGTTAAAAGAGGAACTTTAAGCTGTCCGAGAGGACAAAACTAGTATGGAGGGGATGTGGGAAAAGGAGCATGATGATCGAATTTTGGCCAAGGACAAGGTCCATGACCTGAAAAATGAAGTCTTTGAGCTCAAGTAGGAACTAAAGACTAAGAGACAAAAGATAGAAAGAATGTCCTATATATCTAGGAGTTCTAATGCGGATTTCCTACAGCAAGTAGCTGGGTACCCGATAGAATAAGGGCAGACCTGACATACTATCAGTCGAGATGTTATTGCCGGTCTGGCTAAGAAAGATTTTGAGAATGCCATACGGCAGATGTAATCTAGCAATAGCTAGAATAGTTTAGATATGTAAATATTATTTATCTAGTAGTGACGTAAAACCCTCTTTTGTATATCAAAGGGTATTCTTTTGTAAATCCCAACTTTTGGAAAGCAACTGCGGGATAGTAATGTAATCAGTTTAGGCTGTACAATGTAAGCAATGTAGTATTATACTACAAGTAATGAATCAATATAAGTCTTTTTATGGAATATATTGAGTAATAAGTATGAGTTATTATTTCATCACAAATAATAACTAACCAACAAGAAGAAAGTGATAATAACGTACTGTTTTCTTAACAGCAAAATGTCGCCAAGAAGGAGACAACGAAATCAAGATTCTAATGTTAATCAATCGGAGGGAGGTCCGGTTAATCCAATGCAAGAGTTCATTAATAACGGTCGTGTTTAATAGAACTAGAGCTAATATACCCATAAATCCTGGAGTAGTAAGATCTACTACTTTTAAGGATTTTAAAAGTGTCGGTCCGCCGGAGTTGAAAGGAACTATGGACCCTATAGAAGCCCAAACTTGGGTGAAAGAGATTGAGAAAGCATTTGTTATAGCAAATGTTGACGAAGGTCAGAAGGTTGTTTTTACAACCTATATGATGAAGGGTGAGGACAACTTTTGGTGGGAGGCAAACCAGGCTAGGGCCGGTATAGAAAATCTAGCGTGGGTGAGGTTCAAGGAGATTTTCTTCGAGAACTACTTTCCCACGAGCATGTAAGGAAGGATGGAGATGCGATTTCTTGATTTAAAGCAAGGGGATATGATGGTTCCCCAGTATGCTGCCAAATTTAACGAACTGATAAGGTTTGCTCCACATCAAGTGGACATAGAGGTAAGGAAGGCTAGACAATTAGAGCAGAGCTTGAAACCCTGGCTCTATAGTCGAATTTCGGTGTTCCAAAGTACTTCTTTTGGGACCATACTAGAAAAGGCAATAATTGCCAAGGGTGGGAATGAGGCTCTTAGCCAGTACCACAAAGATAAGAAAAATAAAGGTAAAGCCGATGGAGGAATAAAGACCGAGGGAGCCAGCGGTAGTGGCGATGGTCAAAAGAGGAAGGGATTTAACTCTGGGAATACCAGAGTAAAACAAGGGGATCCTAAGAAGAGGATGGAGGCCTGTAAAACCTGTGGGAAGACTCACTTAGGAGTCTATCTCAAGGGAAAGGAAGTATGTTATAATTGTGGACATGAAGGACACATTTCGCCTAATTGTCCAAGTCCAAAGAAAAATCATGGATGCTTTGTATGTGGATCAACTAACTACATGGCAAAGAACTGCCTAAAGAAGGGGATGGATGGAAATAAGGGCACTCATAGTGGTAAGTTAGCTATTGGTAGTCCAGCACAGCCGGGTAGGCCAATGGCTCGTACTTTTAATATGACGGTCCAAGATGCGGTGGCATCAGGGGATGTAGTCACAAGTATTATTCCGATCAACAACATAAATGCTTGCGTACTGTTTGATTTGGGTGCTACTTGTTCGTTTATAACATGTGATTTTGCTAGACGATTAGAATTATTTCCTAAAAAGTTGCCTATACCTTTGATCATTAAGGTAGCAAACGAAGAGATAATTCCTGTTGAAGATATTCATAGGAGTTGTTGCGTAGATATACGTGGTTGTAAGTTATCGGTAGATTTGATACCGATAAAGTTAGGAGAATTCAACGTAATTCTCGAAATGGATTGGTTGATTAACCATGGTGCAATTATAGATTGCCAAAAGAAATGTGTGAGCATTAGGACGTTGAAACAACCTCATGTAATATTTTACGGTAATAAATCACCGGGACGTTCGTGTTGTCTTACGATGATACAAACTAGAAAACTTTTAAAGAAAGGGTGTGTAGGTTATCTGTGTCATGTTGTCGATACCCAGCGAGTGGGAGCGACCATGGAACAAACACCTATAGTAAATGAATTCATGGATGTATTTCCAAGTGAATTACCGGGTTTACCGCCGGATAGGGAGATCAAATTTGTAATAGACATTGTGCCAGGAGCGACACCAGTCTCAAGGGCACCGTATCGTATGGCGCCTGTGGAAATAAAAGAGCTAATGGTTAAGTTATAGGAACTATTGGACAGAAAGTACATTCAACCAAGTGTTTCCCTGTGGGGGGCACCGCTATTGTTTGTCAAAAAGAAAGAATAAATACCCATTGCCTAGGATCGATGATCTTTTTGATCAGTTAAAAGGGGCAAAGTATTTTTCTAAGATAGATTTATGGATGGGGTATCACGAATTGGAGGTTAGGAAGGAGGATATACCAAAGACAACATTCAGGACTCGTTATGGTCATTACAAGTTTCTGGTAATGTCATTTGGATTGACGAATGCACCATCTGCATTTATGGGTATGATGAACAAAGTGTTCAAACAATATTTGGACAAGTTCGTCGTTGTGTTTATCGATGATATTCTAGTCTATTCTAAGACGCCAGAAGATTATGCTGAACACCTAAGATTAGTGTTGGAGACACTAAGGAAGGAGAAGTTATATGCGAAATTCACTAAGTGTGAATTTTGGCTAGAGAAGATGCAGTTTTTAGGTCATGTCATTGACCAAGAAGGGATTTTAGTGGATCCATCGAAGGTAGAAGCAATGATAAATTGGGAACAACCGAAAACGCCGACTGAGGTGTGGAGTTTCCTAGGGTTAGCGGGATACTATCGAAGATTTATCCATGATTTTTTGAAGATAGCTACGCCGTTGACTAACTTGACAAGGAAGACGGTGAAATACGTATGGACGGATAAATGTGAAGACAATTTTTAAGAATTGAAGAAAAGATTAAGTGAAGCACCTATTTTGTCATTACCCAATGACACAGGAAATTTTACAGTGTATAGTGATGCTTTGCCTAGAGGACTTGGTTGTGTGCTCATGTAGCATGGCAAGGTCATTGCGTATGCATCACGTCAGTTGAAGGATTCTGAGAAAGTTTACCCTACTCATGATCTGGAACTGGCCGCGGTAGTATTTGCCTTAAAGATATGGAGACATTATCTTTATGGGGAGAAATGTGAGATATACACAGACCATAAGAGTCTAAAATATATCTTCACACAAAAGGAATTGAATATGAGACAGAGGAGATGGCTAGAGTTGATAAAGGATTATGATTGTGAAATCCCGTATCACCCTAGAAAAGCCAATGTAGTTTCCGACACCTTAAGTAGGAAGGGTCGGGAAAAGTTGTCTATGTTAACGGCTCAAAATGAGTTAATAACAGAGATGGCTAGGATGGAGATAGAATTAAAGATGCCAAGTGAATGGGGATAGATACTTTTTGTGACGGAGATGCAATCTACCATCGTAGAGAGAGTCAAGGAGGTACAACTCAAAAATGATGAGTGTAACTATAACGCCCCGAAATCCGGTCTATTTTCACATCCGGATTCCATACGTCACGATCACATCTTCTTCTAAACATACATCATTATATAGCTAAATATAACAACATACATCCTCAAATCCTAGGTTCTAAACCTTAAAACCTCTTTCATTACAAATAATGATAATTACATAATTCTTTACATCTTGTACAAGTGACTTCTATCTGCCACCAAGGATACATAAACGTTCATTAAACTATTCTATAATTTAATTCTATCATTCTATATTACAAGTCTTCACTTGATCTTCACGCTCATTCATATAATGAATGACACATCGTCTGGATACCGATTAGCTTGATCTTGACGGGATCCTTAATTTCTTTCTAACATTGTACGCTGAAAATGTTTTTATTTAAAGCAAGTGTGAGCATTCAATTGCTCAACAAGTCATATCAGTTGAACAAACAACTTCAAGAATTCAAATATTCCTTTAAGACTTCAATAACCGAACAAAGTTTATGAAGCAGCTTGAATAATAGGAATAATTTCGGTTCCTATCATTTTAAAACATTAATTACATTCACGTGGAAATACTATCATCCTCTACTGTTTTTCATACATATTCTGTCTGGCTAGAATCAATAGCACAGACTTAACAATAACGGTTCATGTATAAACAGAACATACTCATATTGAATAGTTCAATCACAGAACAATTCATAACATAGAAACACCGAAGTGTTCAAATTGTGGCACAAGGCCTTATACATTCTAACACCTTGCACAAATATCACACATTTGCACATAGACAGAACTTCTCAAGTTCAACATCTGAGAAGTTTTAGAAACTAGCATTCATTTGAAATATGAATGAAGTTAGGAAACTTGCTTACGCACATACCATAAAACATAGTTTATCTTTTATGCCGAATCGCTCATTCCAATTCCTATGTAGCACATAAGGAAATAACACATGTACCAATTAGTCATATACTTGACTTTAAGAATTGGTTTACTTAACTTTACCTCTTAAGGTTCGCGTTCTTGCAATAAAATTTTACGCGACTAACTTTCATTACCGGTTAACGGCTTCATGACATACGGAGATGTCTTACTCAATACGTTCATCATCTTTGATGATTTATATTCTTATCTTCTTCTTATGCCTTCCTAGGACTCAGTACACATCGTGTCTCTGCTAGTAGTCCATATGGTACTCTGAGTGGTTTCCCACAAATAACCAACAAACAAGTTCCGCCTCGCTCTACATCGCCCACACAAATGAGTTAGATCGGTTGCCAATTTTGTATATACCTTCTCTCTCTGAAGGAATTGTTTAGCCCAACTCCCATATGTCAACCATCAAAGGTTATGATTGTACTACAACCTAACTTATCTTAACTTATCCGAACTATTAACTATAATGTTGGTTAAGTCAATTTCTTATTCCTTATGGCTTTCTGGCAACTAAATGCCATACCTCAGGATTTGTTCATCATCGTCTAAGTCATACAGTCTTTTGTATACTCAGAACGATCATTCAATACTCATTCTACGTATTAATAGTGTTAATCATTTTACTTTACCTTGTTTTTATCTTACAACGTCCGATTCATTCGACTCGAAGCGTCAACCAAGTTATAAACATTAACTAGGCTTCTTTTATGTTTTACGTAATTATCTTTAATTCAACTTCTTCACCGTTCAAAGGTTTAATCATTGGTCTCCATTATCTTACGGTCAAGCCATACACGGAGTGTAGGTTCTACCCGTTTAATATTTGCGTACATTCAACCTTCACATCGGTTAAAGTTCTTAACGCTTACATTTCATTCTAACATTCTCATCCGACTCACATTCGGCTTTCATTAATCTTCTTACCATTTGCTACGACTTTCTTGATAATTCATATATTACTTACTACCTTCGTCAACGTCTAAGTCATACAACCAGGGTATACTTAGAACGATCGTCTGACATGAATACGATTCACGAGAATCATTTACGTCTCCAACGATCATGTTACTCATCTCTTAAACTCTCACTCAACCTTTACTCAAGGTTTTAATTGCTTTTAATTGTTATTCATCCCATGAACTCCATGTTCATTATAATTTCTTAATGTCAAAGCCACACGGTTCGTTGTATGGTAAGACCGGTCGTTCATCGTAATAGCGTTGTATTCACAGCGTCTAAACGCTTTAAATTCATCTCTCATTACCATGACATAACATCGAAATGTTATACATCACTATCGTCCATCAACGTCTAAGGAATTACCATCATAGCAATCCCTTAAGTTCGATTCATTGTGACTACGGCCCCGGATCTCGGTTCCGGAACCCGTAATTACATTCTTTTAATCTCGTTTAATCTTTTCGTTCGACCTTCATCAAAGGTTTAATACACTTAATTAAGTGTTACATTAGTTGAACATTATGTTCTTATTTCTTTCTTGCACATCCCCCAGAAATTGAGCAGTTAAAATCTCATTTATGGCATTGCTCTGCACCGGCACCGCGGCGCCACTCTCCACACTAAGACTTGCGTTTGCAAGACGAAAGTTAGTAGTACGTGATCGTTCGATCCGGCTCAATTGTAAGCGCCACCATTCTAGGCATGACTATTAGCCCAAGGCCAAGACCTTCTTCCCGAAAATTTTTCTAAGTCTTTGGTCGTTCTGAGACGCGTACTTTGAAATCTCATAACTTCTTCGTTATAACTCAGAACGAGATTGTTCCAAAGCCATTTTCTTCATTATCTAACATACTTAGATTATGCATGGATAGAACTTCATTCTGAATCCATTAACATGCCATTCAATTGGCTTAATCTTTGCTCTTCATTCATTTTACGTTATTAACATTCTTCGTTCGTTCGTCCGTAATTCGGTCATCCGAACTCAAAATTCGTTCGTTCTTGAGTCCACGACTCACGTTTTCTATGTTCTCTTACATTCTTATAAAACCCTACATGTTCGAGTTCATTTACTAACTTTCTAATTCTCGTTCTTCTTTTACGAAAATTTCGCCATCACTTCGTTATAGCTCAGTTTTAATCCGTTCTTCATGAACGTTTCTAACGTTCCTAACCAAGCAATAAGCAACTAACTTATACGCGATGATTTTAAACTTGTCCATCAACAACAATTATCCTACGATGGTTTTAAACTTGTCCATCAACAACGTTCTTCGTGTTTTTCGCGTGTTCTTTGCGTTCTTCATTTGTTCTTCATTTTAATCGATATTTTGGATTACGATTCTAGTTTTTCTTGGAATTTGATGTTATAGAACATCATTCCTTACTTATTTAACCTACTCATTCATAAGATTCATTCGAATCGCTCAAAATCCTTACGAATCTTATACTTCCTTAAGAAATTTATAAACTAAATTCCAAATTCTTATTTCTTCATTTTTTTCTTGATTTCAACCATATGAAATCATTCTTAACTTCATCTACTTCTTATCTTCATTAATTTATGTTTTTGAACATATTAAACTTAAAGAAAATTAGAAGAAACTAGGGTTCGGATTACTGGTCTTCTTTAATCTCCTCCCGTCGGACAAAGCGTGCATTCTAGCTAGCTTTTCCTCATTCTCCTTCTCTTCCTCTCCCATCCAAAGTCTCTCTCTCTCTCAAAGTTGGTTGAAATTTTCTAACCAAACAAATGAGCTTAAGGCTTATTTATATAAAAAATCAAAAGCTAAGGGCATTTTGGTCATTTCACCCATAACCTCCTTACTATTCATTGCTTAGCCACCAAGTTTACTTGGTGGCCAAGTGGCCGCCCCACCTCCTTAGCTAAGCTTTCGTGCTTCCCTCTTTCGGGTTTCGTCCGACAGTTTTAAAAACTGTGATTCTCGGAATCCAAATATTTTTGGATATTTCATCTTTCCTTAACCGATTAAATATTACGTATTCTTTGGATCTCCGAAAAACTAAAAAATACTTTTCCACGTTAAGCGTTTTCCTTCACGTTTTCACCTAACGTAGCTAAACGAGTGAAAATTACACAACAGTACTTTTCGTCATTTTTATTTTATCCAATTTCTGCACGTTTTTCGAGAAAAACTTTTATCGGCTTACTTAACTTTTCACGACATATTATCGTCAAATCTTTCGACGGAATGTCATTTCGACATACAGAACTCTCAGAATGGCTTAGGTTATTCAAACCCTAACCCTTAGGGTTTCGTCGGGGGAATAGTGCCTATTTCGTCTTTTTTCTCGAAAATATTTTGTTCCTGGAAAAATTTTATTTTTGTCTTGAAAATTCTTACTTGTTCAGTCTAGCTCGTAGCCAGAATCCTCCCGATTAATAATCATTCTAGGTTATAACACGATTAATAAACACATAGCGCATAATATTATTAATAAAAATTCCTTTTATTAATAATAAATTCTTTAAACCTAAATTCTGGAAAAATCCAAAATTCTGGGTTGTTATAGTAACCAAGTGAAGAAGATGTTAGCTGATGGAAAGGATATTAAGTATAGTCTTGATAATGAGGGATTATTATGATTTGAAGGTAGAATTTGGGTTCCGAATGAGACGGAGTTAAAAGATCAAGTGTTACAAGAAGCTCATAGTTCAAGGTACTCGATACATCCTGGAAGTACAAAGATGTATCAAGACCTTCGATGAGAGTTTTGGTACGAACATGAAGAGAGAAATAGCGGAATATTTGAGTAGGTGCTTGACTTGTCAAAAAGTTAAGGCTGAACATCAGCGACCCAGTGGCTTGTTACAGTCATTGGAGATTCCAGAATGGAAGTGGGAGCATATCACGATGGATTTCATGGTGGGACTTCCGACTACGATAAAAGTGTACGATTCGATTTGGGTAATAGTGGACCGGTTGACGAAGTTGGCTCACTTCTTGCCAATTAGGGTCAAGTATAACTTAGACCAGTTAGCTGAACTCTATGTTAAGGAAATTATTTCCAGACATGGAGTACCAGTATTGGTTGTGTCAGATCGTGATCCATGATTCACATCAAACTTTTGGAGAAGTTTGCAAGAACAATTGGGAACGCAGCTGAAATTAAGTACAACGTATCATCCACAAACTGATGGACAGAGCGAGAGAACAATTCAGACGTTAGAAGATATGTTGAGATCTTGCGTCATAGAATTCAAGGGTAGTTGGGATGATCACCTACCACTTGTAGAGTTTGCATATAACAATAGTTATCATGCAAGCATAGGTGTGCCACCATACAAAGCTTTGTACGGAAGAAGGTGCAGAACACCATTGTGTTGGGATGAGGTGGGAGAACGCCAAATGCTAGGACCAGAATTGGTACAGTAGACAGTGGATGTAGTAAAGTTAATTTGGATGCGTCTTGTCATAGCTCAGGACAGACAGAAGAAGTATGCGGACTCACATAGAATAAATCGAGAGTTTAAAGTAGGCTTGTATGTGTTTCTAAAGGTATCTCCCTGGAAAGGAAAGATACGCTTTAGAAAGAAGGGAAAGTTAATTCCAAGGTTTATAGGACCATTTGAAGTATTAAAACGGGTGGGAGAGGTAGCTTATGTTATAGCATTACCTCCAGACCTAGAACGAATACATAACGTGTTTCACGTATCTGTGTTACGTCCTTATAAGCCGGACTATAAGCATGTAATCGAGTATGAGCCGATTCATATCGAGAAAGACTTAACGTACGAAGAATCGTCGATTCAAATCATCGATAGAAAGGAGTAAGTTCTTCAGAACAAAGTAATACCATCGGTAAAGGTATTATGGAAGAACCACGATGCCGAAGAAGCAACGTGGGAATTAGAAGAAAAGATGAAGAAAAATTTTCCTCAATTATTTGATTAAAGTAAGACGAGATTCTGGGGACAAAATCCTTATAAGGGGGGAAGGATGTAACGACCGAGAAATTTGAATTTTATTGTAAAATAATTGTATTAAATTAAATAATAAATAGAATTATATTCTATGTGTTATCAAGATGGTTGTCATTGTATAACCTAATAATGTGGGAATGTCTTAGTATTTTAGCTACATGAAGGAATTAAAGTGTTTAAATTTCCAAGACAAAAATAAAAGTTTTCTGAGAAATTTTTCGAAAAACACTATTCATCGGTATTTGCTCGGGAATTATTTTTGAATTTTCGAGAAATATGTAATGATAGAATGTAGAGGTAAGATGGATTATGTAATAATAATCTAAGTATGGAAAACACAATATTTCGCTTGCGGACTTAAATTGAGAACGTTAAGGAAAGGGAAGTATTAATGAGTTAAGTAATAATCGTATGATTCGTGAGTATTGTACGAGGTAATGAATATGAGTATAATATAAATTATTATACGAGTTGGTATGAATGATGATATATTGTATATAACGAAGTTATATACGAGTTAGAATACAAGAATAATACGTAGACAATGTGTTATATGTATTGAGCAATAGTATTGGACTTGTAGGATTTGTTAGGAATTTGTACAAGCCCAAGTGAAGTAATGGTAAGGCCCAAATGTTAGTTAATGAATAAGTTAATGTTTGTTAATGCAAGCCCAAAAGTTAAGTAAGTTAATCCATGCCTAAGCTAGGATCCATTGGGTTGTAGTGATCCATGGGACAAACCATGTTATTATGGTTAATCTTGGTAATCAAGTATTATGTGTGATGACCAAGTATTATGTGTGATGACCAAGACTTAGGTGTAATGGCCAAGCAAGAGATAAGTGTTGTGATTAACAAGTAATGAATAGTAAGGAGGTGGCTTAAGGAGGTGGGATGGTGTATTGACTAAACTACCCTAACTTTGGGAATTCTTTAAATATGAGGAGTTTGCTAGTCATTTGCTAATTGTTCAAATCATCCAACAAACTTATAAAGTGCTTAAGTGTTAGAGAGAATAATCTACTTCCATTTGTGAGAAGAAGAAGAAGACTTATTCCAAAGAACTTCAAGGGTAAGACTTCTTGTCCATTAATCTTCTATCTCTACCATGATAGGTTAATAAGAGAAGTAGGGATTAGTGAACTTGGATGTTAAGAAGTAAGAAGAAGGATTAATCAATGGACTTAAGCCGCATAAGTCAGAAATAAGTCATTTAAACTTGCATAAGTTATAAACTTATGAAGAAGCTATATGAACTTGTTATAAGTTAAACTTAAGAGTTTGTATGAAAATAGAGAACTTGTATCTTGTATACATGACTGAAATTATATGTTTAGAACATATAAGGATGATGATTAAAAGACTTTAATTATCATAAGTCATGAGTAATAAAGCTATAAGTAGTTTATACTTTAATAAGTTATAAGCTCATGGAAGAATAAGTCAAAATCTAACATAAAAATAAGTTGTTGTAAGAAGTATTTTGAGATGTTCATATGATGAGTAAAATTCATTTGAAGTAAAGAACGAATCATAAGTAATGAAGATTTGCCGGAAATTGCATGATTAGACGATAATCGTCGAATTCGTGAAATTCTCGGAATAGAAGTGAAATTTTGTGTTTGAATTTAGAAATGTTGGTTTTTGATTGAGACAAGTCATATTTGGCATTATAGAGTTGCGAACTCAAAAATGACCAAATTCTGACTTAGATCGAAGAAATGAGCATTTAACGTTTACGAACGTTTATCGTTTTCGTTAAAAATGAACCAATAGGTGAATTTTGAGCAAACGAAGTCAAAACTATAAAATTCTTTCATGAACACGTAGAGTATGTAATTTGTGAACCGTAGGCTTTTGAACGAGCCAATTCAGATTTATAACGAAGGAGTTATGAGCCTAGGAAGTTCGTAAAGTTGACAAACCATCAAATTTTTCGGTGCATGAAATTTGGCCTTGTAGTGTCAGGGACTTTTCTATTGTAATCTCGGCGTAAATGCTGATGGCTTAAAGAGAGCAAGTGGCCAGCATGAAGACCAACCCTAGATCAAAGATAGTAAGGAATGTTTATAAGTACAAAGAAAGGAATGTGATTAATTCAAATTGAACTTACCTTAAGGAACTTGAAGTAACATTGTTAAAACATTGTTAAACCATAAGGATAATATGTAAAGGTTGATGATGACCTATTCAATTGTGAATGTAAGTATAATGACAAGCCAGAATTAATAGTAAACAAATCTAATACATTATTAGATTGAGAACATGGGTAACATATAGTCATATACATACTTGATTATATATGACTTAATGTATGACGTTATGTAATTATGTGTTGTAGAGACTTGAACATAAAGTAATTATACCGTAGCAGACGCCGAAGGCAAGTGTTCTAACCCTTGTCTCAGTTCAATCTGAACAAGCTTTGTAATTTATGTATCCTTACGCATGAATTGATGTATGATAAAATAAAGCCAATTCTTTCAGCTAGACTTAATGAATTTGGTGGATTATTGATAATCTATTCAATTGTAATCAAATGTTGTTATCTTTTGTCAACTACTCGATATGGTTTTCAAAAGAAGACTGAGTATGATAAACAAATGTTTTGTCGTCATACGACAGGCACGTGAGGTTGCCACAACTTAAACGTACATACGTTTAATAAATGTAGTGTTGATCAACATAGAGTACTATAGGCTGATCGCCTAGAAATGCTCGTAAGTAATACCGAACTTACGAACTTAGTGCCGGGTTGTCCTTTTCAAAGAAAGAATGAAATTCTCAAGGTCTTGGACCAGAATTGATGTTTTACTAAATATTGTCATCGTAAAACATTTTGAAAGAAAGATGAAGTGCTATTTTGAATTATCAATAGTACTTCATAACTATTGTTCAGTTATTAAAGATATACGATTCTTATGTGTCAAGCATGTTGTTATTGAAATTGTCATACTTGCTGAGCTAGTTATGCTCACTCTTGCTTGAACCATATGAATGCAACTAAGATTGAACGTCCTGAAGGATCGAATAAGGATAAAGGAAAGGCTAAGGTAGACCGTTAAGCTATCTATGTAATAGTATAGGTTTAATGTTGTAATATAATTAATATTATGACAAAGAATGTTTGTAATGGGTATAGAACCCGGAGAATGTAAATATTACTTTGAATATATAGAAGACATGTTTTTTCTTTTGAGGCTTTTCAATTGAATGAATGTATGAATGGTAGTACCGTATAGCACCATATGTCGGGTTGGAAGATACCCGGATTTGGGGGCGCTACAAATTGTGAATTTAACTAAAATCTTTGGTTGTTTAGGTGAAGATTGGTGATGAAAGTTCTCTTTGTCTTGGGTATAATAAAGAACTATTAATGGGTATTACAGGGATAAAATTGATGATAAAATTTTAAATCTTAAAAGATAGTAGATATCATGCTCTGCTTGACTCTTCTAATGGATTGCTTGTTCCGCTGCAGTTGTTGATCTAAAACTTGTTGTCTATTGTATTCTATCAGTTGTTATACTGTTGAAATAATTTATTCTACATTATCTTAGTCATATTATTTTTTACGATTCTTTCCTATCTTAGGATCATTTTGTTTTACGATCTCCTTATCTTTAATCATTTTATATTATGATTTCCTTTATGCTTTTAGTCTTATAAACTATATCTATTCATTTTTACTTTTCATCTTCATTATCAGAGTTGGGTAGCTCTGGATCTTTATAACTTTTCAAGATTCTTCTTTGAATCTTATTTACTTAATAATGAATTTCCCAAATTCATCTCTTAGAACTTCAACTCGATTTGAGTTTATTTCTTATCCTCATCCCTGCGGTTATAGCCTAAAGTACCCCTACCTAAGGTTTATAACTTACAACTTTGATACCAACTGTAGCGCCCCTAAAACCAAGGTGATTTGGGAGCGCTATAGTTGGTATCAAAGCAAACTATTTCAGTCTGGTTTGATTTCGGTATTATTTCAACGTCTCGATTGCATTATTGGATAATTATCGAGTTTATTTTTAATAAAACTCTATTTAAAAGCTTTAATACAATTTAAGATAATTTAATTATCATTTATAATATTTTTCATAAACTCATAATAATTTTCAAATAATTATTATCATTTATAATGATTTTCAATCATTAGTATCATTTTGAATGATTTAATTGCTAAATAATTTCATTATTATTAATATTTAAATAATTTAAAATATCCATGTAAAAATATTAAAATTTATTTATTATAACTCAAAACATTTTTAAAATCTTAATATCACTTTTAAATAATTTTTAAAACATTTAAAACCATTTTTAAATAATTAACATTAATATTAAGATTGTAATGAAATTCATGCCAAAATATTAAAAGTCATATATTATAACTTCAAATATCTTTAAAACCTTAATATTACCTTTAAATGATTTTTAAAATATTTAAAATTATTTTTCAATAATTATCATTAACATTAAAATATTAATGAAATTTATGTCAAAAATATTAAAAGTCATATATTATAACTTAAAATATTTTAAAACCTTTATATCATTTTTTAAATGTTTTTAAAACATAGAAATCATTTTTAAACAATTTATTTAATACAATTATTAAATAAATTTATTATCATTAATATTTAAATAAATTAAAATATTAATGAAATTTATGTCAAAATATTAAAAGTTTATTTTTTATAACTAAAATTAATTTTTAAAACTTAATTTTGAATTATTAAAAATTATTTTCTATTTATTTTAATTAATATAATTAATTTTTATTAAAAACTGTCGCTATAGGCCTATCGCGACAAAAACTGTCGCTATAGGTGTTCTTCAGCCTTGGAGAACTATCAAGTCAACTCTTAAGAGTCTACTTTGACTATCTTAAATTTTCAGTTCATTAAGTTTCCGGGCATGAGAGTGTATCATTGATGTAATACTACAAGTACATATCAAATTTGGGGTCTAACTACATCATATCATGAAGATATTGATGGTCAAACTAGCCAACTAAGGCTGTTCTTGAGTTCTGGAATTTCCAAAATTGGCAGTCAGTGTTAAGTAGCCTACTTTGAGCTTTAATAACTTTAATTCTTTGTGTTATCTAAGTGATCTAGTGTCTCACACTTGTAGTAGACATGCCAGGCTACAAAAGTGATACATTGGCTTAACCTAACAACATCACATGAGAGAGATCTAGCTAGTCAAACTACCTGCCAGAGCTTGTTCTTCAATTTTCTGGAATTTCCAGAAAATTGGATTTTCATCTTGGTCAACCCATATTTAACCATTAATTTTGACACCCCCAAATCTAGGTACTTCATTCCCACAAGATTTGGTTCTCACTATTCAAACATTCATACTATCTACCCAAATAAAATAATATTTAAACCACAAAATCCTCCCTTTAAATAGGGTTACATAATTAAACTCAAAACATCCCACGTTATCTAACCTTTAAACGTCATTCAAATGCGGAATTAAATTATTACATAACATCATTAAAATAAAGTCTAAGATCATCATAATAAATAAAAGTATAAATCAACATCACTTGTACAATTTTTCCTTTCCTTTGCTAGTTGAAGGTTCATCTACCTTCTCCACTTTAGCTGCAATGAGTTAATAAATATGCAAGAGTGAGCAAAACAATTGCTCACTGGATATAACAATGAATCAACAAGAGAATATTAATAATAATAACTGCCAACGAAAGGCTCATCAAAACTGAATAGTACTCTAACGATGACAATCAAAAACTAAAATCCAAAATATGGAATATATCTAACTGAGGGTCATAAGACCATGAACTATGTCCACAGTTGTGAGTAATCTTTCAACTCCAACTTTAACAGTCATAAGACTATAAGGACTCCTCGTACTTAGGGGAATCAACCCTTCGTACCATGTATTGTGCTCAAACATTTAACGCCACGCGTAAGTTATCCCCTAATAATAATAGGGTTGTTCATCTCAGTATTTAGAGTACAAGTCCACCCCAAAGAAAGTTAGGTTTGGATAAGCTTTCAAGGGTAATTTGAAGTTTAACGAACATCAACTAGAGGACTAGTTGAATTAATAGTGTTTGATAATCACAACAGAGGTTTTAATACAACATATAACGATTGAGAAACATAAATGAACTGATTATACATATTAAACTCAGGCTAGAAATAACTATAGAGCATAAGTATTCAACTAAATGAGTAAAATGGTAAACCTTTGCTTTGAATAATCAATAAGCTAAGGTTAGAGTTTTATAATATTAGAAATGAAATTATTGAACGTACATTAATTGATAGCAAGCTGAAAACTAGAACTTGCCCAACAAGGTATTAACTCATGCAAAGAATTAAAAGAGTTCAATAATAAGGACGAGAGTTCAAATCTACATTCATAATACAAGAATAGAACATGAGAAACTTGCTTAATTATAAACAAGTTAGAATGAATCAATCAAATGAGAATTTCAAATAACATTAGAGTTAAAGTTTTCTTGAATGAATTTTAGGAATAATTGACTTATTCAATAACAGATAAGATAACATAACTCGCTCAATCAAAAGAATAAAGTTACACAATGTAATAATAGAACTAACTCAATGAAAGAGTAGAGTTAGAAAACTTGCTCAATGTAAATAGATAGCCTTGAGCGTAAGCTATAAAATTAAACTCACGATCACCTACACATAATTTTAGAACCACAATACCTATTAGATATGCTAACATACCATAACATGATCATTACCATTTACATTACAAAAACTCTAAGTGTTTTACTTCGCAATACTTGTCTAACGTTTATTATGTATACCACATTATCACATAACGCATTCTCGATTTACTAATCACTTTTAAAATTTTGAATTCATAATCCACATAACATGACTCTAATTCACCTTATTGTTACATGATTCTCACATTCCATAATCTTAAGCTAAGCTACAACGAATCACCAAAGTCTGCAGAATAAAGCAGACTTGATTAATCGAATGGCTACCTTGGCGGCATTACGTGAGTTTTATATGGGGAAGCCGCCTTGAAGCGGCAATTTTCAAGCGTCATGTGCGACTTCTTGCGTAACCGGATATACGTAAGCAGAGCCATGACCAACTAACACAAATTTCACTCATCAAACAGTGAAATTAACACATACAAATGATACAACACCATTACAACTTGTTTCCTCACTTATATATCAATATAGAACAACTTAACAGCAATTATACTGCTGTAATTTCTCAAATTTCATGTTTTTCGTATAAAACTCAATATTTTTGATATTCAACCAAAAATTAACACTGTGATTTCATTACACGCTCAAATCATCTCATTCAAATTACATTATGTTCGTATCTCAATGAACCAACATATATAAACTTCAATTTATAATTTCCCATACGAATTGGCCAATAAAATTGATACTTACTCAGACTATATGAAGAACATAAACACTGACATCATATTTTTCCTACTGTCGAACAATTTAGCATGCAATTTCCTTATTTGAAATTACTCCAACATTACAAACATGTATAATCACAATTATCAACTATATATGTCCATAATTCAACAATTGGTTTTTACAGAATACAAAAAAATTCTTGCCGTGAAATACATATACACATATACATTATCACAGTTATGAACATACCTTTCAATTAGCGTGTAACTCTTGCTAACCCACTGGAATCGCTTGAAAATCCTAAGCTTTCTCCCAATTTCTCTCAACTCTCAATTCTCTGAACTCTCAAGCTTGGAAAATAGAATGTGTGAAAACAAAAGCTAGACTAATATCCAATTAGTGTGCGTAATAACAAAGATATAAAACTGATATGGTCATAATAAGCCTCATCAGTTACAACCAATAACGTATATATATATTATATTAATTATTTTATTTTATTTATATTATTAAATTTAAATTTCAAAAATTAGAAATATCAAAAGCCATAAAGCTTGTTTGGCAACCCATATAAATTTTAAAGAATTAAAATACTTAAGTCTTGTTTGACAAAAACCAATTTAAATCCTTTTTAATTTATTTTAATAAACACCTTAGTTTATAAATTATAATCACATATTATTTTCATATCCAACATTAACCCATTAAATTAATCACATACTATATTTTAATTAAATATAGCCTTTTTGCAAATATCACAAAATTATAATTTCCATTATAACTTATTTAATAATTTAATATGCCATCTAAATTATTCAATCAAAACAATAATATAACATCTCATGTTATACCACAAATCTCTAAATTATAAACTAATTTAATTTAGAATATTTTCTAATAAATTTCATTTAAATTCTCAACCATCACATCAATAAAATATTTATTTTATCAATCCACAATAGACACCTCAAATAAATATCTATATAACTCAATAAATATTTAGGTTACAATTTAAAATTTTTGTATCGTTACATCCTCCCCTCCTTACAAGGATTCTGTCCCCAGAATCACAATTCAAATAATCAAATCGTCACATTCTCCCCTACTTACAAAGATTCTGTTCCCAGAATCGAAGACACAGACTAAACAAATAACTCAGGATAATTCTTCATCATTTCCGCTTCGAGTTCCCACGTAGCCTCTTCGACATTGTGGTTCCTCCATATCACCTTCACAGAAGGTATCACTTTATTCCTGAGCACTTGCTCTTCCCTGTCGACTATCTGGATTGGAATCTCCTCATAAGTCAAATCTTTACTGAACTGCAACGGTTCATACTCAATCACATGCTTGTAATCTGGTTTATACGGTCGCAACACCGACACATGAAAAACATTGTGCACATGTTCTAATTCTGGAGGTAAAGCTACTTCGTAAGCCACCTCTCCCACTCTGCCTAAAATTTTGAAAGGTCCAATAAATCTTGGGTTGAATTTTCCTTTCTTGCCAAAATGAATTTTCCCCTTCCAAGGAGAAACATTCAGGAATACGAAACTTCCTACTTCAAACTCACGACTCTGCCTGTGTTGATAAACATACTTTTTTTGTCGATCTTGAGCAACTACCAATGTTGCTTTGATGAGTTTGACAACTTCAGCGGTCTGCTAAACCAGTTCTGGGCCTAACAGTTGATGTTCACCAACTTTATCCCAACATAGTGGAGTTCTGCACTTCCTGCCGTATAATACCTCGTATGGCGGCATACCAATGCTTGCATGGTAACTGTTGTTGTATGCAAATTCCACCAACGGTAGATGATCATCCCAATTTCCTTTGAAATCCATGATGCACATTCTAAGCATATCTTCCAGCATCTGGATCGTTCTTTCGCTTTGCCCATCGGTTTGCGGATGATATGTTGTACTCATTTTCAGTTGCGTTCCCATGCATTCTTGAAGTTTCTTCAAGGAATTTGATGTGAACCTCGAATCTCTGTCTGATACAATTGACACTGGAACTCAATGTCTTGAGACTATCTCTTTAACGTATAGTTTCGCTAGCTGATCAAGATTAAATTTAATCTTTATTGGCAAAAAGTGTGCAGATTTTGTCAATCTATCCACTATCACCTATATTGCGTCATATCCTTTCTGAGTCGCTGGAAGACCTACCACAAAATCCATTGTGATATGCTCCCACTTCCTTTCCGGTATCTCCAACGGTTGAAGTAATCCGCTTGGTCGTTGATGCTCGGCCTTCACTTTCTGACATGTCAAGCACTTTGCAACGCATTCTATAACATCTCTTTTCATGTTCGGCCACCAAAAATGACGCCGCAAATCTTGATACATTTTCGTACTTCCCGGATGAATTGAATATCTTGAGCTATGTGCTTCTGTCAAGATTTCCTCTTTAATATCCTGAACTACTGGAATCCTAATTCGTCCCTCTACTCTTAGCATCCCCGCAGTATCGACCTGGTACTTCGTTTCTTTGCCCTCGACTACACTTTGCTTTATTTTCTTACATTCTTCATCCTGTAGTTGTGCGTTCTTCACATTGTCCACCAAAGTTGGACTAGCTTCTATCTGGAATAATTTTTCATTGGATTCTTCTGGAAATTTTATTTCCAGCTCTAGCCTTATCATTGCTGCAATAAGCTCCTCCTTATCTGTTAACAACATCAACTTTTCTATGCCTTTCCTACTCAAGGCATCTGCAACCACGTTTGCTTTGCCTGGATGATAAAAGATCTCACAATCGTAATCCTTTATCAATTCCATCCATCCCCTTTGCCGCATGTTCAGGTCTTTTTGTGTGAAAATATACTTCAGACTTTTATGGTCTGTGTAGATCTCACATTTTTCTCCGTAGAGATAGTGTCTCCATATCTTCAGTGCGAACACAACTGCCGCCAACCCTAAATCATAAGTCGGATATCCTTTTTCGTAGTCTTTTAGAGTCCTTGATACATACGCAATAACCTTGCCATTCTGCATAAGGACACAACCCAATCCTTTGTGTGAAGCATCACTATACACCACAAAGTTTCCTGTATTATCTGGTAATGACAACACAGGTGCCACACTTAACTTCTTCTTCAGTTCTTGAAAACTTTCTTCACACTTCTCTGTCCAAACAAATTTTACAGATTTTCTTGTCTAATTTGTCAATGGAGTGGCAATCTTGGAAAAATCATGAATAAATCGTCTGTAATAGCCTGCCAACCCCAGGAAACTTCTTACTTCTGATGGAGTTCTTGGTTGTTCCCATTTTATCACAGCTTCAACTTTTGATGGATCAACGGAAATCCCATCCTTATCTATTAAATGTCCAAGAAATTGCACACGTTTCAGCCAAAATTCACATTTAGAAAATTTCGCATACAACTTTTCCTTTCTTAACGTCTCCAACATCAGACGTAAGTGTTCCATGTGTTCCTCTTGAGTTTCAGAGTACACCAATATATCATCGATGAACACCACCACAAATTTGTCCAAAAATGGTTTAAACACCCTGTTCATCAAATCCATGAACGCTGCATGGGCGTTTGTCAAACCAAAAGACATTACCAAAAATTCGTAATGTCCATACCGAGTTCGGAATGCCGTCTTCGGTACATCCTCCTTCCTCACTTTCAATTGGTGATATCAACTTCTCAAATCTATTTTTGAGAAATATCTAGCACCCTTCAACTGATCAAACAAGTCATCTATTCTTGGCAATGGATATTTGTTTTTACTAGTGACTTTGTTCAATTCTCTGTAATCAATGCAAAGACGCATTGATCCATCCTTCTTCTTCACGAATAACACCGGTGCTCCCCACGGTGACACACTCGGTTGAATATACTTCTTGTCTAACAGTTCTTGTAGTTGCACCATTAATTCTTTTATTTCTACCGGAGCCATTCTGTACGGGGCCTTTGATATAGGTGTGGTTACTGGCGCTAAGTCGATCACGAATTCAATTTCTCGGTCAGGTGGAAGTCCTGGAAAATCCTTCAGAAACACATCCACGAACTCCCTAACCACCGGTATTTCTTCCAATTTCACCCCCTTCTCCTTTTGAGTATCGACTATGTAAGCTAAATACCCTACACAGCCCTAACTCAATAACTTTTTGGCCTGCATCATCGTTAGACATTTCATTTATCTAGGCGATTTGCTACCATAAAAAACTACCTTTGACGGAGTCATAAGGTTTATACACTTCTTTTGGCAGTCAATTATTGCTCCATAATTAAACAGCCAATCCATTCCCAAAATAACATCGAACTCTCCGAGTTTTACCGGGATTAAATCTACTTTCATAACATTCCCCTTAATGTTCACCCTACAGTTCTTGTATACAAACCTAACAGGAATCACTTCCATATTTGCAATTTCTATGTTTAAAGGGAAATTCAGCTCTTCACTAGGTATATCTAACTCCTTAGCAAAATCATCAGATACAAACGAGCAAGTAGCACCCGAATCAAATACTACATATGCATCTATATCATTGATTGGGATAATACCTGACACAACATCTTTTGATTGCACCGCGTCCTAAACCGTCATGTTGAAAGTTCTGGCTGTGGGCTTATTTGTTGTTGTATGTCCAGTAATAGCCAGCGCACCTCCACTAGCATTTCCCTTGCTTCTATTTGTTTCACCAAATCTCTTTTTAGGGTATTCACGAGCAAAGTGATCCTTGGATCCGCACGTGAAGAGCACATTCTTCTTAGCTTGAGTGCAATTTGGGGCGATGTGACCCTCCTGGCCATAATTGAAGCATGTTCGTTTCCCCAGCAAACACACTCCCTTGTGAAACTTTCCGCACGTAGCACATGCTTCGAACTTCTTATTTTGCTGGTTCCTTTGCTGATTTCCAGCTCCCCCATTCGCATTCGACTTCCTCTTCAGGTTGTTACCATTACCACCGTTACCACCACTCTTAGCTTCACCTTAACTTTTCTTCTTTCTCTGCTCTTGATTATGCTTTGTTACTGCCTCGCCTCCACTTTCAGCGAGAATCGCCTTCTCCATCACTGCTACAAATGTCTTGAATTGGAAAAGGAGACCCCTCTTGCACAACAACCAGGTTTGGTCCCCTTTCGAACCTCTTTCGCTTACGCTCATCATCATGTTGACTGATATGGCGCAAACCTCACCCACTCGTTCAATTTTGCGGCATACTCGATGGAACCTCACCTCGTCGTACATACGAGCATCTATCGTACTAAGTGGAAGCTCTTCCTCCTCTTCCTCCTCATCCCCCGACTATGGCAGCTCCACAGGATCCTCCTCGTCCGTCTCTATCTCATCCTCCTCATCAGGTACTCTCTCCTGCTCAACTACTGTGACCGACCGAACTGGTTCTTGTGGCAGTAATTGTTCCCAAATCACCTGAATATCTCAAGGCACCTCCTCTCTAGCCTGTCTGGATCCTCCTATATTAGTCATCCTGTCAACCAAAGTTTAAGTTTTAATTACTAATCATTACTACTCGACACTCACGAGCACATAAATCATTATCACATAAGCACATAAGTGTTTTATTACTTTCTCTTTCCTAAAACTCGATAAGAGTTTATCATTACTATCTTTTCAAAGGTTACTTCCTAAGGCTTTTCCCCCACCTAAGGATCATAACCTACTGTGACACCCCTAAATCTAGGTACTTCATTCCCACAAGATTTGGTGCTCACTATTCAAACATTCATACTATCTACCCAAATAAAATAATATTTAAACCATAAAATCCTCCCTTTAAATAGGGTTACATAATTAAACTCAAAACATCCAAGGTTATCTAACCCTTAAATGTCATTCAAATGCGGAATTAAATTATTACATAACATCATTAAAATAAAGTCTAGGATCATCATAATAAATAAAAGTACAAATCAGCATCACTTGTACAATTTTCCCTTTCCTTTGCTAATTGAAGGTTCATCTACCTTCTCCACTTTAGTTGCAATGAGTTAATAAATATGCAAGAGTGAGTAAAACAATTGCTCACTGGATATAACAATGAATCAACAAGAGAATAATAATAATAATAACTGTCAACAAAAGGCTCATCAAAACTGAATAGTACTCTAACGATGACAATCAAAAACTAAAATCCAAAATATGGAATATATCTAACTGAGGGTCATAAGACCATGAACTATGTCCACAGTTGTGAGTAATCTTTCAACTCCAACTTTAACAGTCATAAGACTATAAGGACTCCTCGTACTTAGAGGAATCAGCCCTTCGTGCCATGTATTGTGCACAAATATTTAACGCCACGCGTAAGTTATCCCCTAATAATAATAGAGTTGTTCATCTCAGTATTTAGAGTACAAGTCCGCCCCAAAGAAAGTTTGGTTTGGATAAGCTTTCAAGGGTAATTTGAAGTTTAACGAACATCAACTAGAGGACTAGTTGAATTAATAGTGTTTGATAATCTGTGAGAGGTTTTAATACAACATATAACGATTTAGAAACATAAATGAACTGATTATACATATTAAACTCAGGCTACAAATAACTATAGAGCATAAGTATTCAACAAAATGAGTAAAATGGTAAACCTTTGCTTTGAACAATCAATAAGCTAAGGTTAGAGTTTTATAATATTAGAAATGAAATTATTGAACGTACATTAACTGATAGCAAGCTGAAAACTAGAACTTTCCCAACAAGGTATTAACTCATGTAAAGAATTAAAAGAGTTTAATAATAAGGACGAGAGTTCAAATCTACATTCATTATACAAGAATAGAACTTGAGAAACTTGCTTAACTATAAACAAGGTAGAATGAATCAATCAAATGAGAATTTCAAATAACATTAGAGTTAAAGTTTGCTCGAATGAATTTTAGGAACAATTGACTTATTCAATAACAGATAAGATAATATAACTCGCCCAATCAAAAGAATAAAGTTACACAATGTAATAATAGAACTAACTCAACGAAAGAGTAGAGTTAGAAAACTTGCTCAATGTAAATAGATAAGGTTTAGAAAACTTGCCTTGAGTTATATAGATAAAGTTACCATAACATGATCATTACCATTTACATTACAGAAACTCTTGCCGTGAAATACATATACACATATACATTATCACAATTATGAACATACCTTTCAATTAGCGTGTAACTCTTGCTAACCCACTGGAATCACTTGAAAATCCTAAGCTTTCTCTCAATTACTCTCAACTCTCAATTCTTTGAACTCTCAAGCTTGGAAAATAGAATGCGTGAAAACAAAAGCTAGACTAATATCCAATTAGTGTGCGTAATAACAAAGATATAAAACTGATATGGCCATAATAAGCCTCACCAGTTACAACCAATAACGTATATATATTATATTAATTATTTTATTTTATTTATATTATTAAATTTAAATTTCAAAAATTAGAAATATCAAAAGCCATAAGGCTTGTTTGGCAACCCATATAAATTTTAAAGAATTAAAATACTTAAGCCTTGTTTGACAAAAACCAATTTAAATCCTTTTTAATTTATTTTAATAAACACCTTAGTTTATAAATTATAATCACATATTATTTTCATATCCAACATTAACCCATTAAATTAACCACATACTATATTTTAATTAAATATAGTCTTTTTGCAAATATCACAAAATTATAATTTCCATTATAACTTATTTAATAATTTAATATGCCATCTAAATTATTCAATCAAAACAATAATATAACATCTCATGTTATACCACAAATCTCTAAATTATAAATTAATTTAATTTAAAATTTTTTCTAATAAATTTCATTTAAATTCTCAACCATCACATCAATAAAATATTTATTTTATCAATCCACAATAGACACCTCAAATAAATATTTATATAACTCAATAAATATTTAGGTTACAAGATTTAATAATCCACAATAGACACCTCAAATCTTTAACCTTTATTTAATATTTCAAGATTTAATAATCTTTTAAATTTTTGAATTATCACAGCTGAATCAGGAGGCAATCAAGTTATGACAGTGATTGAAGATATTCATGACCAAGAGGTAACCTTTATCGCGAGCCTCAAAGGCAACCTAACCACTAACAACTGGATTATCAGGCCTCAGCTAGCCAGGAAGACGTAGATCCAGAGGATAAAGTTGTGAGTTCTTGGAGATTTTGGGATGATATCACTTTCTTTGCATTATGCCTTTTATTTTCCATTATGGTAAATTTTGAAAAAAAAATTAAAAAAATTAAAAAAATAAAAAAAAATAAAAAAAATAAAAAAAATAAAAAAGTTAAATAATCAAACCAATTAGGTCTCAGCCAAGCTTGAACTACGAAAGACCTGATCTCCCTTCATCAAAGGGAGTACATATACAACCATCTATGGTGCGGTAAAACCAAATAAAAAACCCAAAAATCCACCTAATCCGATTAAAACAAACTCCTTTCAAATCCCCAGAATATTCCACTCCAGAATATCAGTTTCCAACCATTCAGGCCAAGCCTGAACTACGAAAGACCAGATCTCCTCGCATAGGAGTATGTATGCAGCCATTTATGGTGCGGTCTAACCCTCAAAATAAAAAAATGAAACACTCTTCCCATGACACCCTCAAATTTGGGTACTTCATTCCCACATGATTTGGTGTTCACTGTCCAAACATTAATTTCTAACTATCTAAATATAATAAAATTTAAACAATAAATCTTCTCATTAAAGGGTTCCATAATTAAATCCGATAAATCCTAGGTCATCTAACCTTAACAACATTAATCAAGTGCAAAAAATTAATTACATCACATAATTAAACTAAGTCTACAAACATAAATCTTAATAAACTAACAAGTCTTCAACACTTGTTCATCTTTCGTTTCCCATTGCTAGTGGTTGACTCATGAACCTTCTCAACTTTAGTTGCAATGGTTATATATATATGCAAGAGTGAGCAAAACAAGTGCTCACTTAAAGAAAACACAAAAACTGGTAATGAATAAGTTTGACTGAACTGAATAACATTTTATAATATTGATAATCAGGAACTGATATGGAATATCATCTGAGAGTCACAAGACAATGAACTATGTCCCATATTATAAGTATATCTACTTAAATCTTTAACAGTCGTTAGACTATATGGACCTTCTTCTCTTACTTAGGGGGATCAACCATTCATACCATGTATTGTGCACAAACATCTTAACGCTTTCGCGTAAATAATCCCCTATAATAGGTTTTTTCATCTTAGTTTTAATATACGATTCCGCACCAAAGGAAGTTTGGTTTGGATAAGTTTCATGGTTAATTTAGAGTTCAACGTACATCAACTAAGGATTAGTTGTATCAAAAGTTCAATGACAATGTAAAGGTTCAACAACAACATAATCCAAAGTGGTTATGAACCATAAATGAATACTGCAACGCAACAAATTCATGCTTTAAGATTAAAGTTCAAAGCATTAAAAAGATATAATAAACCTTGCTTGAACAACATGGTAAGCTAAGGCTACAATTTCTAACAAGGAAACATGATCAAAAACTTTGCTTAACATATTTCAAGGATTTGCTTAATATAAAAGTAAAGCTCGAAAACTTGCTTAATGTAAAGAAGTAAGATTTAGGAACTTGCATAACTGTAATCAAGATAAGGTAAATAAACTTGCATAATTATAAACAAGATAGGGTAAAGAAACTTGCTTTGTGTATAAGAAAAACTGTTATAACTCACGTTCCAAATTATCCTATACACATGTCATCATGACATAATTAGTTACCACATGCTCACGGTATGTAACTGAATATCTATTTCATTTACACCTCTTAGTCTTAGGTTTAACCACAAAATTTAACCACACTTTTAATGTAATAACACAACTCTTGAGTTATCTCATAATTCATTAATTACTAATAATAATTTTCATATTTGGTATTATAACAACACCACAATATGATTAATCACATTTTATAGTCTTAAGACCACGCTATATTAACAATTATAAAATTGTATATTAAAAATCAAATTTACGGGCCAAGCATTAGCTGAGCACAGGCTTGGCCAGGTTTTTCGGGAAGCCAAGGCTCTGACGCTAATCTGGCTGCAGTGCGATTCTGTTTACTCACGAGAATCAATTTATAACGCTTTGTATTCGTCATCATACCTTTGAGTGCGACATTGCCTAATTTCTTCACAGACCTGGCGCTGCGGTGTCGTGGCACAGTTGCACGCAGACAGTGTTCGCGAAGAACATAAAATAAAGCCAAATTGGCATAAAAACTCCTTTCTAACCACAAATTTAGCACACATAAAATACATAAACTTTACAGAAGCATAAACTAATGTCTTTAACATGTTATTAACAACATAAAGTACACAAACATCAAATTTTAAACCTCTAAATTCATTGTTCTTGCTATTTTTCACTTTTAGACATTCTTAGCAAAACAAATTACTGTAAATTCGTTTTTCAACCAAAACAATTTGTTTAAAACATATTATTTTCATTTCTTCATATATTTTACACAATCAAAAATTAATTTCCTCACTATAACATGAATTGAATATAAATTTGATTCCAAAATAGGCCATATCATAAGTACATCATTGTATTTTTTGTAATATGATTTTCTTCATATTAAAACATACTTCATTGATTAAATTAATCTAAATCATATATAAACCACATAAAAATAGTTTATATCAATAAATTAACATGTTTAACCCATAATTTTAACTAATTGTTCATGAAACTCAAACACAGAGAAATATAAAATAAAACAAAAATTAAAACTTTTTTTTTTATTAAAATAACTAAGATTATATCTTGGTTGCTAGTTTAGGTAGAGAAGATGATGGAATCCTTCTTGGTTTGCTCAAACTCACAAAGAAATTCTTTCTCTCTTCTTCCTCCTTCTCCCTTTTCTCTCTTCTTCTCTTTGTGTTTTCTCTTCTTTCTCTTCTCTGTTCTTTCTTTTCTCTCTTTTAACTTTACGTAATATAACTGATATAATATAATACAAACTTTTGTAATACGTAAAAAATTGACAAAACCCATAATGTCCACTTAATAATTTATCAGTTATATTTTTTTTAAAATTCAAAAGCCACTAAGGCTTGTTTTGCAAGACAAAATTAAAAATTAGGATTAACAAGCCCTAAGCCTTGTTTGGTAAAACCCATTTAAAATTTAAGGCGCCTTGTTTGGCAAAACTGAATTAAAACTCTTTCAATTTATTTTAATAACTCATTTATTATATGGTTTATTGTCACACATTGTTCAATTAAATTCCCATATCATATGCGGGTCGAAGGATCATCTAGCTCACGAGTGTCCTAAGAAGACAGCTGGAGGTACAAGTGGAAACAAGGGAGGTGGCAGTGGAGGTACTTTGGCTATTTCTGGACCAACGCTATTGAATAGACCCACAACTAGAACCTTCAACATGACCGTGCAGGATGTTGTGCAATCAAAAGATTTGGTGTCAGGTATCATTCTAATCAATGATATAAATGCATATGTATTATTTGATTTAGGTGCTACTTGCTCATTTATATTTGATGATTTTTCTAAGAATTTGGGATTGCCTAGTGAAGAGTTCAATTTCCCTTTGAACATAGAAATTGCGAATAGGGAGGTGATTCCTGTTAGATTCCTATTTGAGAACTGTAGGGTGAATATTAAGGGAAACGTAATGATAGTAGATTTAATCCCTATTAAACTTCTATCCATTTTAGCCCTTAACTTCTTCTAGAGTGCTCTAAACTTTGATATTGTTCTTTCTAAACACTTGTAAGCAAGTATTCTATAACACATCAAAATTTAATTGGTGGAAATTGAGTTTTCAAGCTCCAAAAGTGGTCGGAAGTCTTCTTGGCATTTCTTGTAAGATTTTTCAAATTTTGAAGCTTTCTACTACTTTGATATATATATATATATATATATATATATATATATATATATATATATATATATATATATATAGATTCTCATGCCGAATTAGTTATGCTGGGATCATTGATCCGTGGCTTTTCTCTCCTTTAAATATATAAATATATATAAAGACTTCAATCAAAGCAGTTGAGCTGGATCGACTATCCATGGCTTTTACTCACTATATATATATATATATATATATATATATATATATATATATATATATTTACATTCTACTAATCGACTAGATTTTAAATTTGTGATGATTGATCGTCTTTTATATATATTACTATATATATATTTACTACTTTTAAATATCTTCTTTAACTGCTTTTGCAATGTAAATACTTAATATTCTATTCTATGGACTAGATATATCTAAATCTAGCCATATCTAACTTTAACCAATTTAATGGTTGCTAAACCAGAACCGTGGAGCTAGAATGAATAAGATTTACCTAAATCTTGTTTTCTTTCTAGTTTTGTAAATATTAATCAATCATGTGAGCCTAGGAGCCATGAGGTCTAAGATTTAGCTAATGGGCCTAGATCTGGTTCTCACGATGGACACTTTTCAGCTGTACAACCAACTTGTAAATTATTTACGGTGTCTGGACATCCTTGGATGGCTTTCATGCCCATAAGGAGCCTGACACTGCTATGCATCTTATTTTCTCGAAGATGCTTCGCATCTCAAAAATAAAATCAAATCTAGCCGAATACAGAATAAAATAGAAGTATTAAAAGCCTTAATTACTATTGAGCACAAGGTTTTGAAAACCTATTTTCAAAAAATCACTGCTATATCTTGCTTAAAATTGAACTTTTATACAAATCAAACCCTTTGTATATGGTGCAAACGAGGCATAACACTACTTCCAGATAAATGCACATAGTCCCAATAAACATACACACACACATTCAGATTAATTAGGGAATTGAAAAGTTGTGGTAACCATGTTTTCACGAAAGTCGGGGGGTGCCTAACACCTTCCGCCCGCTTAATCAAGCCCCCGAACTCTATGAATCTCGATTTCTAAGGCCTGTTAAATAGAGTCCAACCATTGGGCCTTTGTGTAAACCTTTCCAAAATCAGTTGAGTTGGTACAACCATTTCAAATCTACCAACTGACGACTCTGATTTTCAAATCGTTGACATTTTTATGTTGGACTCTTTTCAAACTCGCATTTTTAAACAAAACAAAACAAAATAGAGAACATAAAAAGTAAGAAAAGAAAAGAGTTAAATTTTCTCGACGTTGACAGGTGGCAACTCTGCGGGGGATAGTAAACAGCTTAAATCTCTTTTCAACCTTTTCAAAAAACCCTTTCCTAATCTTCTTGTGTGTGAATGCTTCATTTACATTGAATGGATGTGAAAAAAATGTTTTTTTACCGCACTTTAGTGCCTCACACAATATTTGCACGTGGTATTAGTGTTTTACACAATGTCATCATTTAATACGGTGACACACGATGTATGTGAATGTATGTTGTGTGATTCCTCCACCAAGAGGCAAACCCATCGGTGTTTGATTATTAGACTCAAGGGAGACTAATCTCGCGAGGATCAAGAAAGGCATCACCTAGATCCGCTTCAATTGAAAGATCGGATTAAATTCCTATCTAGTAAATTGCGATGATCTGGGAACCTTCATGCCGAAATGCCGCGAGATTAGCCTAAGATATGTCAGCCTCTAATAAACCAAAGGCGAAGGAAAGGCTCTTCATGCCTTTCCCTTTCAATTCCACGTAAATTCAACTCCATGTAAATCCCAATGCCATGTAAATATAGAGGAAGATGTAAATAAGCATTCCTTTCCCTATCCAAAATTGTCATCTGTTTTGTAGGAGAACATTAAAAACTCCTAAAACAGACACATTGCATATCATTCATGTGACGCCCCCAAAACAGGTATACATCACCCATCTTGGGTCGCCACTTACATGGTACATAAATCCAAATACAAACTTAATTATACAACTTCGTGCAAAATACGACAAAACATAGCTGTGTTTTTACATGAATATTGTCTCATAGACAGTATACAAACTCAAATTCAATCCTCATTATACTTATTATCACACTAAGTAGTGAGGACTGCTAAAACAACCATCTTGCACCGTCACTCCATTCCCCAACTAGTCCCAACTATATTCTCATTTCCTGAATAGTAAAAGAAAGCAAAAGGGTGAGCTCAACTAGCTCAATAAGAAATATTATGACTAAGATAATGCAGAATAAATTATCCTTAGCCTTCAACAGTGTTAAACTGATATAATACAATAGACATCAAGTTTAACTACAGCAGAATAAGCAATCCATTAGAAGAGTCAAGTAGAACACAATGTCTACTATATCTTCTAGATTAAAAGTCCATCGTTAATATTTCGTTCCTGTAATACTCAACAACAGTTCTTTGTTATACCCAAGACAAAAAGAACTATCGTCACCTGTCTTCCCCTAAACCACCCAAGATTATAGTTAAATTCACAATTCATATTTATAATAATGTGAATCAATAGTTTCTCCTAGCCACAAAAGCTTAATAGAACGCTTACTCAAAATTCCTACCCCAAAGGCTAAAGATATTCAAATGTAATAACAATGATCATACCAATCAGTTGTCTACATTTGCACTACGGGCCAAAGATATTCAACTATAAAACCAATGGTCATGATCATACCAATCAATTGTCTGTCAGTGCACTACGGCCAAAGACATTAAACTATTAACTAATGGTCATGATCCTGCCAATCAAATCATCGAATTATCCATGCACTATGGGCCAAAGATATTTGTTAGTATCACCAGTGGTCATTATCATGTCATACACCTGTCCATCTTTGCATTACAGGCCAAAGATTTCAATCAACAGTTCATTTTTGCCCATAAACCAAAGATATACAATTGTAAAATCAATAATCAACAGTCCATCTTTGCACGTAAGCCAAAGATATACAACTATAAAACCAATAATCAACAGTCCATCTTTGCACGTAAGTCAAAGATATACAACCAATAAAACCAATAATAAATAGTCCATCTATGCACGTAAGCCAAAATGACTTTCATCATAATATAAGCATGAGAATGATGACAATGATATGTGTCGACGTCGGGATTTTTGATTATCCCTTTTCGTTACTTTTCTTTTGGTGTTCTCATGTTAATGTGAGATTTGTTTGAAAAAAACAAGTGAAAAAGGTCCGACATGTATAATGTCGACGATTGACTTTAAGAGTCACCAGTTGGTGTATTTAACTGGTTGCACCAACACAACCGAAAAGGTTTGCACATTGACCCAATGATTTGACACTGCTAGACGGGTCTGTGAAACTGAGATTCATTAAGGGTTCGGGGGCTTGATTATGCGGAGGGAAGGTTTTAGGCACCCCCCGACATCCGTGTTACCACGGTGATTGCTACTTCTCAAAGAAATTGTTATATGAATGTGTGTGTGTGGATCAATGTACAGTTTATTTGAAAGTAGTGCGAGGCCTCGTTCGCACCTATATACACAAGGTTTGAATTTTATAAGAAAAGCAATAAATTATATATATATATATGTAGGAATATATATATAAAAGTAGTAAATGCACTGGATGTGAGTCCAGGCTCATCGGATATGTTCGACAGCAATTATATATATTAATATATATATATAAAAGCAAATAAATGAACCGGATATAAAATCCAGGCTCATCAGATATGTCTGACAACAATTATATATATATATATATATATATAAGCAATTAAACGCTCCAGATGTAAAATCCAGGCTCATCAGACAGAGTCTGACCACAGTTTATATATATAAGCATATATATATACAAAAGCAAATAAACGCTCCAGACCGAAGTCTAGGCTCAATCGAGGCATAACTCGATAATGTTAGTCCATATATACGAAATATATACATATATTAGTATATATATATACGTATGAAATGAAAACCAATTGATGAAGTCTGGCAAACACACTCACACGACTCTCAACGTGTACAACAGTGTGTGATAATAGGAGAAAGAGGCTTTATGAAATGTAAGAAGGCTTATAGTGGGCTGCCAAAGTAGACTTCTTAGACTTTAAATGGATAAACTCTCAGCTCCTGCCAGATAAAAAGTAGCTATATGTGAGCTAACTAGTGTTTAAAGAAGAGGAAACACTCAAAAGATGTGTATGCAGAGTAAAATGGATAGGGCTTCCTCGCCTTTTTCCTTCTCTCTCCCCTCTCAAATGGTTGAACCCCCTCTATATTTATAGACGGATGGCGCGCAGTCAACTGCGGTAGCATGATTGAATTGAACTGCTACGGGTCGTGAGTGGGCCCGGGCCTCGTGAGTCCTGTCGTCTCGTAGTACGTGCACTCGTGCACTGTAATGTCCAATTAAACTTGCAGAACTTCAATCCGAGCATCCAAAAGAAGTATATCTGTACTTCTTCGGATCGCTTGTGTCGAGAGTTACGTAATGACATGGATTAGAGGTTGTACGAAGTCAGGAAGATGGGTCTATGCCCATGGTCTTCAAGCTTCAAAGTCTATCCAAAGTACTGCCACACATAATAGTCACTCGGGATTGTCACTCCTTGGCTCTTGTGGGACATTGTTGTATGTATGTATATATGAAGCGCTGAGACGACGTGCCATTTGTCTAAGGAACAAGATGATGTATGACTCTTTGCCGGGGTTATTGCCGGGTTGAGTTGAAAGTAGACGTTGCTCAGGGTTACAGCTGAGATTGGACCACTTGTTGGTATGTTGCGATATCATCTTGTTGACGTGATCAGATGACGTGTTGACTCCTCACCGGGGTTATCGCCGGTTTAAGCGAAAAAAAATGAGCGTTGCTTTCGGGGTTTTATGCGAGATTGGATTGGCCGCTTGTTTGTATGTATCACTGTCATCTGGATTGAAGCTGATAGCATGTATTTTCGGGGTTATTGCCAGAACTGCAATGGAATTCTTTGGGGCTATCACCAAGGATGGGGTTCTTACTCGGTGTTGTCTCTGGATCGGGGACCGGAGGCCCGAACGTCACGATGTTATTATGCAAAGACGTAACTTCTCTCTCGGTGTTGTTGTCGGTCTTTTGATCTGCATATCTCGGGGTTATCTTTGAGATTAGAAATGACACTCTCGAGTTGTGTTCCGGGTTTGAACTGATGTTCCCGGGTTGTGTTCTAGGTTGGAGCTGAACTTCTGGTAGTATCCGAAATGGTTGTAAGCTGTCTTTCAGGGTTATCTCCAAAAGACGAATCTACCCTCCTGCAATGTTAGGAATAGAAGTGCAGAAAATTTTGAGTGTCTACAGATGCCCCTCTTTATCATATTCATGCAATGCAAGGCATGGATAGGATAAAGAATATTAGACACTTGAAATGCAAGCAAGATAAACATGATGCTATGTGCAGCAATATGATGCAAATGTATGTAGAATGCATGGATGATTATCAGGAAATCCTACTGGGATGACAATCAGTGATGGCTTGGACATGCGATCCAAATCTCAAAGGATGTTGACGTTCGGACTACCACCAAAGTCTTGAATCCTAGACACTGGTTTATACTCCATAGAGGTACCTCTTGTGTGGAAGAGATCTGCGGGGATAAAGATTTGTCTGCTTGAGGATGTGTATAACATGTTCCCTCATACTGTCGGAGTTACTCAATAGTTGGTTGTTATCAGGGTTGCCTGATCTTCGCTGATGTGTGTATCACCAGATGAATCCCTCTTGGGTGCATAGTCAAGGCTGCTTGACCAATGGTAGCATTGTGTTGTATCCCTTGCTGAGGAAGATTGCTTCAATGGGTTTACTTGCCATTGGCTATCATGACGTCAAGGCTGCTTGACCTTTATTGATGTGTGTATCAATGGTTGAATTGTGTTGTAACCCCCGCCGGGGATACGTAGATGCTTGATAGGTGTGCGTTGTGACCCCCGCTGGGGAGGTTTGATATTTCATAACTTCGGCGTTGTAACCCCCGCCGGGGAGGTTTGATAACTTCGCAAATGACGGCATCGGACCTTTGTGGGGTATTGTCGAGCATGGTTTATGAAAGTTGAGCTTATTAGTATAGTATACCCTACATTCAGGCGAATACCATGGAAGCGACGGGAGTTTAACTCGACAAGAAACCGAGGATTTGGTCGTTCATTTAATCGGCGAAGCGTTTTATTCTGATTTGGCCTTTTCGACATGAGACCTCCTTTGCAACTCTAACTAGATCGAGCCGAGTGTGGGACCCATGTAGGGGGGCCGTAGATGTACCTGCAGGATAAGATTACATCCGGCCATGTGATATCCCAACGTTTCTTGATTGTGATGGTTTGGCTCGAGGGGCGACTATACGCGGCATTAAGGGATTCACCACACCAGAGGATCATTGGCGTTCAGCTAGAGTAGATGTACTGCTTCTGTGCATATTTTCATACGTCTACATGCCACAGTACATGGATGAGCTAGATATCGGCTTCATTATAGCAGTTAGAGCTCTCAGGGAGGGTCATACCATCATTTTGATGATCATTACAGAGACCTTGAGGTCGACTACATATTGTTGCACTTATCCGGCAGGAGTATTCATAGGTAGCTCAGTCATGCTGTATGTGTGGTTCATGTCACACTTGAGACCGATTGGCACATTCCGACATCATGGATTTTGTTTCACCCATGAGATAGCCATGTCGTACTCTTTCAGCCTGCGGGGTGTACATATGCTGCATCTTAGTCCACTTTCTTGGCAGAGATTAGAGATCCATTTGATATATTTCCGTATTCAGGGCTTAGCTCACCCTAAAGCTTCATTACTCATGCTCCGGGCATGGATTATCTCCCTCTAGCTGGATTGAAGGGCATGATTACTTACCACCCACTAGCCGTGATGTGTCAGTTTGACCAGTTTTAGGACTTCCATCCGTATGAGGGGGCAGCGAGTCAGTGCTTTGTGTCATACCGTTTGTCAGCGGAGAACAGATCTAGGTTGTATGCCTGTTGGGATCAGCGAGAGTCGGCTAAGTTTTCTGTCAGTCATCCAGGTTATTCTGCAGAGTATTCCGCATGGATGGAGACAAAGACTGCATTGGCTGCGGCAGTATCCACAGTGCAGGAGACAGATTATGACGATGAGGAGCCTATAGAGGAGGCTGTCATTCCCACCAATGACTTGATCTTTCACGCCCGACATTTGTGATGGATTTTCCCACTGAGTGCCATGTTACCAAAGATTTGGCACAACATTTGGAGCAGAGCTTACATCCGATGACCTATGCGAGAGATCAAAGGCTAGTGCGCGATGTTGTGACTCTTGATGAGAGAGATCGCATTCATTAGAGAGGATGAGGCTAGATCATCCAGGGATGCATTGATAGTTGAGCGGGATGCCGCCTTTTCTGTTAGGGATGTGGCCATTGCAGACAGCACTTCAGTGAGATCCCAGATGACGGTCAGTCTGGCCGATATGAGTGCCTACATTGATGAGAATTATGCCACCATACAGTTAGCCTCTGATCTGCTAGCTCGTATAGATACCCTTGGGCAGGAGCTTGCAGCGTTACCTTCGTTTTCAGAGAGGGATGCTATGTTAGATCTGATAGTCCGCATACACATAGATCTGTAGATAGCTTTGTATTTTCCTACACAGACTAGCTTAGCCATTTTTGTCATGTACAACACATATGTATATATCAAAAAGTATTATGTATGGCAGGGAAATATATTTTAATTCACTTCCCTTTTAGTTATGCCTTGATATTTGCCTATTTCTCCAGGGCCTTTGATCTTGATGCATTCTGAACTTATCCTTGATAGATGGACATTGAGACGTCGCAAGGTCTCTCAGAATGGATCATTGATTTTTGAAAATCCCTACCATCTTTGGTGTCTTAGGACTGGTATCTGTATGGAAAAGTCTGGAAATGATGGTAGTTTCTTCCTCTCCAAGATTGACCGCTCCACAGATGGTCACCAGTACTTATATTTGTGAGAAGTCTAGTTAATTCCATCCCTTTGATCTGAAACCGATGAAGTGGGGCAATTTAAAGGTTGAGCCCAGTACCGTGTGACAAGTATGTTTGTTCTGGTAGGGGTTAGACTGCCCCATGAATGGCTGCCTACGTACTCCTATTGAAGAGGAGATCAAGTCTGCGTAGTTCGAACCTAGTGTAGGAGGTTCAAAGCTGAATGTGGAAGCAGAAGGGTGTAGAAATATTTTTATTGTTTTTGTTGTTTTTTGTGAAGAAAGGGCAGAAATGTTTTTGTTATTTTTTCTTTATTACGATCGGGCCATATAGAATATGGTTTGTTTCACCCACAGGTATCGGGGAGATCGGTCGACGTAGTTTGCCGCTTCGGAGACGAATCGCAATGAAGAGAAGCGTAAATCCATGTGCGAGCTATATCATGCGGGAGAAGAAAGTTTAATCCCATAAAGGGGATAAAATGCAAGTGTGGAAAAAGTTTGATCCCGTATTGAGGATAAACTAAAGGAGTGAAAATTTTAGTCTCGTCATCAGGAGAAGTAGGTGTGTTGAAAAGTTTAGTCTCGTCTTCAGGAGAAGTAGGCGTGTTGAAAAGTTTAGTCTCGTCTTCAGGAGAAGTAGGCGTGTTGAAAATTTTAGTCTCATCTTCAGGAGAAGTAGGCGTGTTGAAAAGTTTATAATGCAAGGAAACCAGGCTGCTGGTATAAAGTGAAAGGAAACCAGGATGTTGGTTTGAAGTGAAAGGAAACCAGGCTGCTGGTTTGAAGTGAAAGAAACCATTTCTTTGGTTTGAAGTGAAAAAACCAGTTTCCGGGTTTGAGTGAAAGGAAAGAAACAATTTCTTGGTTTGAAGTGTATGTTTCTCGAAAGAAGAGTTTGTAAAACGGAGAGAGGGTTCAAAACCAGAATGACTGGCGATTCGAGGATCAAAACCAGGATGTTTGTTTGATGGTAACTTCAGACATAGTACCGTTTCACGGTGTCCGAGTTGATAAGCTGTGGAAATTCATCGCCATCCATTTCCTGCAATCTGAGAGCACCTCCTGTCAATACTTCTTTGACAATAAATGGTCCTTCCCAGTTAGGAGCGAATTTTCCCTTAGATTGATCTTGGTTGTCAATGATCTTCTTCAAAATCAAGTCATGTTGTTTAAATTGCCTAGTCGGACTTTTCTGTTGTAGGATCATGCGATCCTTTGTTGATATAAGTAACCATGGAAGATAGCCGCGGTTCGCCTTTCGTCTATCAGAGACAATTGGTGATACCTGTCTTGTACCCATTGGTCTTCATCCAACTGAGCATCCATCAATACTCTGAGGAATTCCATTTCCACTTCTATGGGGAGCACTGCTTCCATCCCATAGACTAATGAGTAGGGTGTTGCCCCAGTGGAAACTCGCATTGAAGTTCTGTAGGCTAATAAAGTTAGGGGCAAGAGGTCAGGCCATCCTTTGTGATTGGAGGACATTTTCTGCATGATCTTCTTGATGTTTTTATTAGCCGCTTCAACAGCACCATTCATCTTTGGTCGGTAGATGATAGAGTTGAGATGTTTAATGTGGAATTTTTTGCATAATTCCTCTATCATGTTGTTGTTGAGGTTTTTAGCATTGTCTGACACAATGACCTCTGGTTGTCCATGTCGACAAACAACATTGTTTCTGATGAATGCAATGATGACTTCTTTAGTAACCCTGGGGAAGGAAGTTGCTTCTACCCATTTGGTGACGTAGTCGATCATGGTGAATATGAATCACTGTCCATTACTGGCTTTGGGCTCGATGAGCCCGATCACGTACATTCCCCACATTGAGAAGGGCCATGGAAAACTCATATTGTGGAGTTCCCTTGGAGGGGCGTGGATAGCATTCCCATGGATTTGACATTGATAGCACCTCTTGACGTGATCATCACAGTCATCTTTGAGTGTAAGCCAATAATGTCCCGTTCTGAGAATTTTCTTGACAAGTAGGGGTCCACTCATGTGAGGGCCACATACTCCACCATGGATCTCATCCATGAGTCGCTGAGCTTGGTCTTTGTCCAGACATCTGAGGAGACCTAATCTTGCATCTCTTTTGTAGAGTGCATCTCCGCTCAGGTAGAATTTCATAGCAAGTCGATGAATCCGCCTCTTCTCAGTTAGGCTCTCCTCAGCGGGTGTAGATCCATCTCGTAGATACTCCTTTATATGCTGATACCAAGGGTTATAGATGGGAGGTAGCTCATCCGATACTTATCCAACGTAATTCCCATATACTGGGGCGTTTTGCATAACAATCGTGATGTTTGGCATGCTTTCCTTGTCAGGTATATAAACTAAGGAGGCCAACATTGCTAATGCATATGCAAAATCATTCCTATTACGAGGAATGTGTAGGAAGGAGATTTCTTCGAACTCCAAAGCCATATGTAGAACTTGCCGATGGTAAGGCAGTAAATGTAATTCTTTGGTTTGATAGATTCCTGTGGATTGCTGAATTCCAATTCAGAATCCCCAAAGACAGTTAACCGCCTGATACCCATTGAACGGGCAAGTTTGAGTCCCGTGATACAGCCTTCATACTCAGCTGTGTTGTTGGTATTGACAAACTGCAATTGGATACTGCGACGGGATACTGCTCCCCTGTATTGGATATTAAAACTGCTCCAGCTCCGGAGCCTTCTGAATTGACAGTTCCATCAAAATACATTTTCCATGAATAACATGTACGGTAATGATGTGGTAGCTGAATTTCCATTACTCCTTCGTCAGGAAAGTATGTTTCTAAGGGTTTGTAATCCCCTGCAGGTGCGACGGCCAGTTGATCCGCAATTCCTTGACCTTTGACAGATTTTTGTGTCACGTAGATGATGTCAAATTTTTATAGGATCAACTGCCATCTGGACAGCCGACAATTCAGTATGGGTTTGCTGAACACATACTTAAGAGAACACATACTTAAGAGGATCCACGCGGGATATGAGATGGGTTGTGTGACCATGTAGATAATGCTGTAATCTCATGGAAGCCCATGCTAAAGCACAACAAGTCTTCTCAATCAGAGTGTACTTGTGTTCACTGATGCTAAATCTTTTGCTGAGATAATAGATAGCTCGCTCTTGGCCTCTATCATCTTTCTGTCTCAAAGATCTGACCCCCATGGCATTATCATTTATGGGACAGGTACATGAGGGAACATCATCCACAGGAGGTACCAAAAGCAGGGCGTTAATCATTTTGCTCCTTGATTGTAAGGAAGGCTTTTGACACTCATCATTCCATTTCATGGAGGAGTTCTTCCTTAATAATTTGAAGATTGGCTCACAGGTTGCTGTGAGTTGAGAAATGAATCGGCTAATGAAATTGATTCTTCCCAAAAATCCCTGTATTTCCTTCTCTATCTGAGGAACTGGCATTTCCTTGATAGCCTTGATTTTGGTAGGATCCAGTTCAATCCCGTTGTGGCTGACTAGGAAGCCTAGCAACTTGCCTGACTTGACACCAAAGGCGCACTTGGCGGGATTCAACTTGAAGTTGTACTTACGCAACCTGTTGAACAGCTTTTTGAGATGGTCTAAATGGTCATCCTCCTTCTGGGATTTGACAATGATGTAGTCCACATAGATCTCTATCTCCTTATGCATTAAATCATGGAAAAGAGCCATCATAGCTCGCTGGTAGGTTGCCCCGGCATTGATGAGGCCGAATGACAATCGTCTGTAGCAAAAGGTTCCCCAAGGCATGATGAAAGCAATTTTCTCATGATCTTCCTCAGTGACCACAATTTGATGGTACCCCGTAAAGCAATCAGCAAAGGAGTACATGCCATACTGAGCAGTATTGTCAATAAGAATGTGGATAAAAGGCATGGGAAAGCTATCTTTAATGCAAGCTTTGTTCAAATCCCCGTAATCCACGTAAACTCGTACCTTTCCCCCAGGTTTTGGCACAGGAACAATGTTGGATATCCACTCTGGATATGTAGACACCATGATGATGCCAGCTTGAAATTGTTTCACAATTTCCTCTTTAACTTTTAAACTCCACTCAGGTTTCAATCGCCTAAGCTTTTGCCTAACTGGCTTGAATCCTTCTTTAATGGGAAGGCGATGAAGAACAATATCAGTGGACAAACCCACCATGTCTTTGTGAGACCATGCAAACACATCTTGGAATTGGGTTAACAGTGCAACTATGTCATTCTGTTGATTTGTGGTAAGGTCTGAACCAATCTGGATTAGCTTAGGGTTGTGTAAGGTTCCAAGATTGAAAGGAGTGGTTTGATCAAGATTGGGTTTGGGTTTGTCGGTAACCCATTCCTTAATCTCTTGAGGTGTCTCAATGTCTTCTTGGATGTCCATCAAGTCTGAGTCCAACTTTGCATCAAAGTTCTGACCCCCCCTTGTAGAGAAGGCACCTCATCGATGAAATATGAGCACATCTAAATTGAGTCTGAAACAAAATATGCTTTCACTTAATATATGCAACTGTTCGATCATACAAAAGTGTTAGCATGTACGCGATAAAATAAGCGCTAGTCTTTGTGTAAAAGGAAAGCAAGCAATTAAAGTTATCTATAGGAGGGATTTTACGCCCATTTTACCTCGTCGACGACCAATGCATGGAGTCTTTGCTCCAATTATCGAGGGCAAAGTCTGAAGGGCTGCAGTGATAGAAGGATTGTCGGCGTCCTCCTTCTCTAGAATGATAACCATGACATCCGGGCAATCATAAATGCAGGGGTGTATCTGTTTGTATGTTCATTATGAACAATGACGCGAATGCCTGCCATTATCAAGGCAAGGTCATGTTTGCATTTCCGTTCCTTTTCTTCCACTTTGGGATCAGGAATCAGCACCTCTATAGCTTTGATTGGTACTGGTTTCAGAAATAGCATAGCCACAGCATGAGCTGGTACCTTTACTAGAGATTGCATTAACTCATGAGGTAAAGGTATAGGAAATCGCCGTGCGGCGGAAGCTTGAGGAACCTGCTTATGCTTATGAGGATTCCTATGAGTGGAATTGGTAGAATAGCCTAGCCCGGCTGTCTCAATTTGTCTGGACATCTGGATAGGGTGCTTAATACCCTGTTGATCCTTACTAATCCCTTGTCCAGGTTGATAACCCAATAGCATCATTTCTTGAGTGGCTGACATAACCTCGTCAAAAATCTTGGGTACGGGAAGTGGCGCTCCAATAGAATGGTATTGCGTGTTACTCACTTCCAGAGTATGAAAACTGGCCGGCTCAACTTCTGGATTGAAGCTGATAATTGGTAGAGTTCCTGGAATAGGACATTCCGGCTCATCATTGACAGTGACTAGACTATTGTTGATGATGTATTTGAGTTGTTGATGTAAAGTGGAGGGAACAGCTTCAGCCATGTGTATCCATGGTCTCCCCAATAGCAGGTTGTATCCTGAATCTATCTTGAGGACGTGGAAGGATACATTTAATGTATGAGGACCAATCTCAATTAACAATTCAATCTTCCAAACGAAATTTTGCCGAGATCCATCAAAAGCTCTGATGATCGTATGGCTACTTTGGATTCGCTTGAGATTGATATTCATCTTCATCAAGGTGGCATAAGGACATATATTCAGAGATGATCCTCCATCTATCAAAACTCCAGCTAGCATATACCCGGAAGACAACACTGCGATGTGCAGTGGTTTGCAATGACCGGTCCCTTCGGGAGGTATGTCGTCATCAGTGAAGGATATCACATTGTTGTTGAAAATGTGATCAACCAAATGTTGAAATTTTTTCACATCCACTGATTTCGGCAGGTAGGATTCTTCCAAAACCTTTATCAAGACTTTCCGATTTTCCTCGGAAGAGAAAACCAAGTCCAGAATTGAGATCTGGTGTGGAGCTTCTCGCAAGCTTAAAACCACTTTTAGCTTCATTATGACCCATAGTATGGAGGAATTTTTCAATCTTCTCCATGGGAAACTTCCTCTTTGCTTCTCAAGTAGGCTTGATAACCCGTTGAGGAAGGTACAGTGGATTCTCTTTCGACACTGTAGCAGTAATATGAGACGTGGATCCTTCAACTTCTCCATAATTCCATGGAACTTTGTGTAAGCTGGCAACAGGATGTTGTAATCTGCAAGGCAAAGGAATTGGCTCTGATGCGGCCTCTTTCAAAGGATTATCAGCTCCTTTGAGTTGAATTGGTTGTATGGGAAATTTTTTGACAGTCTCATCATCCACATCGGATATAACTGCTACTGATCCCTTCCACTGAGTAGGGTATGCATTCCCACCCTTAAGTTGCACAGTGTAATCATCTGCTACTTACAGGACACCGCTATCGATAAGATTTTGAATGAGATGGCGGAGTGCCCAGCATTTTTCTGTGTTGTGACTGCGAGAATGTGAATGATATTGACACATTTCATCAGAATTGAACTGCCCTGAGCGGGGATTGATTGGAGGGAGAAGGATTGTAATTCTTCCTTCGTTGATCAACATTTGAAGTATCTCCTCTAGAGATTGGCCCAAATAGGTGAATTCCCTTTGATTGGAGAAATCCCGACGGGCTTTAGCACTTGCTCGCTTTGCAACCTTATCCTCCACAGCTTCACTTTCTGAAGGTGCGGATGAAGCATTCATAATAAATGGAAGGAGATGGGCATGCTCCTGCTTGATTAATTGGCGTGTGACTTGATGATGGTGTGTCACCAGTTCTGTCAATTGTTCAATTTATTTGCAAAGAGCTTTCATCTTTCGTTCCATGGTAAACTAGAACTTTGCATAATCCCATTTGTCAACACCGTCTTTGATGGATTGGGATGATTCACCAGTAGAATTGGAACCATGTCCAGTGCTCCAACTGATCATGTTAACCTCTTCTTCTTTGTGTTGAGGGAGAGGGTTGTCTTGCACGTGAGGTTGATCTGGCTTGGTGACCATGATCTCACCATTGTCAATTAGATCTTGGATCTTGTGTTTCAAGGCCCAACAATCTTGAGTATCATGTCCAGGTGCCCCAGCATGATAAGCACACTTCCGATTAGCATTGAATTCCCATTAGGGTTAGCTGGTGGAAGAAGATGTGTGATTTTCTTCTGAACAGTCAGAAGAGAAAGAATGTTCTCGAGCGAATCCCCTAAGGGTGTGAACGTCCAAGGTTGCTTTACTTCTCCACTTTTAGGCAATGGAGGGTTTGAAGATTGTGTTGAAAAAGGGGAGTAGTTTCTCCTCTACACATGCATGCTTGGATTGCCTTTCTGTCCTTGCAGTATTAAGGAAACATCCTCCTCTTTCTTTTTATGGACCCTCCGGGGGTTGTTTCCATAAGATCCGGACTGGATGTGCTCAGCAACAGCTTTAAGAGTGGATAGGTCTTGAATTTTACCAGACTTCAATCCCATCTCAGCCATCTCGCCGTGTTTGATCATTTCAGAAAATGGTTTGCCAATACTAGCTAGAACTCTTTCATTGAAAGGAGCTTCCTGTACATCTATGAAAGTTATGACCATCTCTGAATCTGTCATGGAAGGAATAACTTGAGTAGCAAGGCGCCTCCACCTTTGAGTGTACTCTCTGAATGACTCATTAGACTATTTCTTGACTTTGGTAATTTGATACCGGTCAGGAGCCATCTGAGATTGAAAACTGTATTGAGTGAGGAAGGCATGAGCCAGTTCTTCCCAACTGTGGATCTTAGAGTTGTCTAATCTGGTATACCATGAACGGGCTTCTCCAGTCAGACTTTTCTGAAATAGCTACATTTGAGCTTTTCATCCTCAGCATAAGATCCGAGTTCTCCAATGAACACCTTTAAATGTGTGTAAGGATCCCTTAATCCGTCATATTTTTCAAAATCAGGGGTCTTGAATTTCTCTAGATAATGCACACCAGGAAATATGCAAAGGTCTGTATATGAAACACTGCCATGAGTTCCAATCCCTTTGAGAGCGCGAATGGTTTCCTCCATTTGAAGGACTTTCTTCCTGATGTCACCGGTGTCTGGATCTCCTTTGAGATGGGTGCTTTCAGGGTCTTTGTTGGTTGTATCCAACTGATGTTCTGGAATTGTTTTTTCGGATGTTGAACTCCCCTTGTGTAGAGGATTCTGTATGTGTAGGTATCTTCGTACCCTGAGTAGACTAGTGTAATTCTTTTTAGTAGAACGGCCCAAATCTGTGATTTGTTTACTCAATCAAGTCAAATTCTTCTCGGGAAGCAGGATTAGGTTTATTCGGAAGAAGACATGATTGGTCATGAGGCTTGAGGCCTTCTTGGATTTTGAGCGGGTAACAGGCCCAATTGCTTCCCTACAAAAGACTTACATAGTTTAGTCTTAGGGTAATATAAATGTTATCATAACATGTCCGTTTTAGGAATTTGACCTGCAAAACCGGTTTGTTAATTGATAACATGTCATGAACATGGAATAAAATTACAAGTAAATGCTTTTACAAGTAATTGAAAATGGAGAGCATGAAGAGACTTTCCTCCGCATTTGGTTTATCAGAGGCTGACCTATCTTAGGGTTACTCTCGCGGCTTTTTGGCATGAATGTTCCCAGATCATCGCAATCTACTCGACGGGAAGTTAATTCAGTCTTTCAACTTGGAGTGGATCTGAGTGGTGCCTTTCCTGAGCCCCGGGGAATTATTCTTCCCATGGGTCCAGTAATCAAACACCGAAAGGATAACCTCCTGGTGGAGGGACCACACAACATACATTCACATACAACGTGTCTCACCGTTTATGTAAAATGATGACATGTGCGAAGCACTAATATCACAGATAGATATTTAGCAGTGCAGTAAGTAAGATGCATTCGTACACATTTATCAGAAATGTAAATGCAACAATCACACACAAGCATATAAAAATTTTGAAAAGCTTGTAATAACGGCTTAAGCCCTCTTACTGGAGTCCCCAGCAGAGTCGCCACCTGTCGACGTCGGGATTTTTGATTGTCCCTTTTTGTTACTTTTCTTTTGGTGTTCTCATGTTAATGTGAGATTTGTTTGAAAAAACAAGTGAAAAAGGTCCAACATGTATAATGTCGACGATTGACTTTAAGAGTCGCCAGTTGGTGTATTTAACTGGTTGCACCAACGCAATCGAAAAGGTTTGCACATTGACCCAGTGATTTGACATTGCTAGACGGGTCTGTGAAACCGAGATTCATTAAGGGTTCGTGGGCTTGATTATGCGGAGGGAAGGTGTTAGGCACCCCCCGACATCCGTGTTACCACGGTGACTGCTACTTCTCAAAGAAATTGTTATATGAATGTGTGTGTGTGGATCAATGTACAGTTTATTTAAAAGAAGTGCGAGGCCTCGTTCGCACCTATATACACAAGGTTTGAATTTTATATGAAAAGTCAGTTTTAACCAAGATTTAGTAATGAAGTTTTGTAAAAGAGGTTTTTCAAACCTTATGCTCAATAGGAATTGAGACCTTTTCATACTTCCATTTTATTATTAAAATGCTCGGCTTGTTTGCTTTTATTTTTGAAATGCGAAGCATTTTCTAGAAAATAATGTCTGATGTCTTAGAACTCCTTATGGGCATAATGACCATCCAAGGAAACTCGAGACCTTTGTAAAATAATGTACAAAGTCGCTTACGACGAAAATATCCATCACGGGAACCGAATCTAGATTCAGTAAACTGAACCTGTGATCACATGATTCCTAGGCTCACAAGATACTGCAATTTGTATGGAAAGTAGTAAGCAGTTATATATATGAAAATTATCAACCGCCACGAAGTGAACTCCAGGCGGGAAAAAATATAAATAAAGCTGTAAAAGCTATCAACTGCCACAAAGTGAACTCCAGGCAGGGCAGAATGTAAATAAAGCTGTAAAAAGCCACGGAGGAAATCCAGGCCTGACAGAAATGAAAATATTTATATATATTTATGAATATATATATATATATATATAAGTAGTAAATGCACTGGATGTGAGTCCAGACTCATCGGATATGTCCGACAGCAATTATATATATATATATATATATATAAAAGCGAATAAATGCACCGGATGTAAAATCCAGGCTCATCATATATATATATATATAAGCAATTAACGCGCTCAGGATGTAAAATCGGGCTCATCGAATGAAGTTCGACCACGCTTATATATATATAAGCATATATATATATATATACAAAAGCAAATAAACACTCAGGAATGAAAGTTCAGGCTCAATCGAGGAATAACTCGATAATGTTAGTCCATATATACGAAATATATACATATATTAGTATATATATATATATAGATAGAAATGAAAACCACGGACTGAAGTCCAGGAAAACACACTCACACGACTCTCAACGTGTACAACAGTGTGTGATAATAGGAGAAAGAGGCTTTATGAAATGTAAGAAGGCTTACAGTGGGCTGACAAAGTAGACTTCTTAGACTTTAAATGGATAAACACTCAGCTCCTGCCGGATAAAAAAGTAGCTATATGTGAGCTAACTAGTGTTTAAAGAAGAGGAAACACTCAAAAGATGTGTATGCAGAGTAAAATGGACAGGGCTTCCTCACCTTTTTCCTTCTCTCTCTCCTCTCAAATGGCTGACCCCCCCTTCTATATTTATAGATGAATGGCAGCGAGTCAACTTTATGGCGCCATGAGTCAACTCTTGGTATCAGCAGATTGAACTCTGCGGCTAGTCGTGTGCTTGCCCGTGCCTCGCGAGTCCCATCATCTCATAGTACGCACTTTCGTGTAATTGTAATATCAATCGAACTTGCAGAACTTCAATCCGAGCATCCAAACGAAGTATATTGCACTTCTTTGGGCGCTTTAATGTCAAGAGTTACATAATGACATGGATTAGAGGTTTAGACGAAGTCGGGGGAAGAGGGTACATGCCCATGGTCTTCAAGCTTCAAAGTCTATCCAAAGTACTGCCACACGTAATAGTCACTCGGGATTGTCACTCCTTGGCTCTTGTGGGACATTGTTATATGTATGTATGTATGAAATGCTGAGATGACGTGCCATTTGTCGGAGGAACAAGATGATGTATAACTCTTTGCCGGGGTTATCATCGGGTTGAATTGAAAGTAGACGTTGCTCAGGGTTACAGCTGAGATTGGACCACTTGTTGGTATGCTGCGATATCATCTTGTTGACGTGATCAGATGACGTGTTGACTCCTCACCGGGGTTATCGCCAGTTTAAGCGGAAAGAAGACGTTGCTCAGGGTTATGTCTGAGATTGGACTGCTGCTTGTTTGTATGTATCACTCTCATCTGGATTGAAGCTGATAGCATGTATTTGAAACAAGCATTTCCGGGGTTATCGCCGGAAATGCAATGGCATTCCTTGGGGCTATCAGCAAGGATGGGGTTGATACTCCCAGTGTTGTCTCTGGGACTGGAACTGAACGTCGCGGTGTTATTGCCAAGATCGAACTGTCCTCTCTGGTGTTGTTGCCAATCTTTTAATCTGCATATCTCGGGGTTATCTCTGAGATTGGAAATGACACTCCCGGGTTGTGTTCCGAGTTTGAACTGATGTTCCCTGGTTGTGTTCCGGGTTGGAGCTGAACTTCTGGTAGTATCTGGAATGGTTGTAAGCTGTCTTTCAGGGTTATCTCCAAAAGACGAAACTACCCTCCTGCAATGTTAGGAATAGGAGTACAGAAAATTTCGAGTGTCTACAATATAAGCATTAATCAAACGAAATCAAGGATAAATATTAAAGACTTTAAATTTATCCAGAGTTTAAAAATATCCAAATTGTCAACATGATACTTTTTTGTGGAGTAAAATTCAAGAATAATATTCATGTACCAAAAATAATTTGGACAGAAAAGCAATATATTTTTCGGCTAAATAGTACCCCGTGAATAGTACCCTATGAATAGTACTTCAGGAATAGTACCTCGTGAATAGTACCCCGATATAAAAGTACCCCAAATACTCGAGTGAATAATATTTGGGTGAATAGTAATTTGGGTGAATAGTAACCTATGAATAGTAACTCATGAATAGTACTCCGACACGAAAAGTGCCCCGAATACCCAAGTGAATAATACTAGAGTGAATAGTAACTGGGTGAATAGTAACCCGTGAATAGTAACTCGTAAATAAAATACCAAATAAAATGATATTTCATGACGAGAACAAAAGAAATGACATCTCATACGAGTATAATAGAATATACAAAACTCCAAATAGATTTTCATCCGCCATGCGGTAATCCACGTAGATAGATCATTTCCACAATTTAATAAAGAATGAATACGAAATGTCATTCACCATGCATGCGGTTGTCCGTGTAGACAGGTTATTCCAACAGAATAATAAAGAATGGAATAACAAAAGAATTCACCAGGCATGCGATAGACCGCACAGACAGGTTATTCCCAACAAAATAATAAAGAATGGAACCAGGTCATGCGTAATCCGCACAGATAGGATATTCTAATAGAATAATAAAGAATGGAACCATGTCATGCGTAATCCGCACAGACAGGATATTCCAACAGAATAATAAAGAATGGAATAACAACAAAATTCATCAGGCATGCGATAGACCGCACAGACAGGTTATTCCCAACAAAATAATAAAGAATGGAATAACAGAAGAATTCGCCAAGCATGCGATAGACCACACAGACAGGTTATTCCCAATAGAATAATAAATAATGGATCTAGGTCATGCGTAATACGCACAGACAGGATATTCCAACAGAATAATAAAGAATGGAACCAGGTCATGCGTAATCAGCACAGACAGGATATTCCAATAGTATACTGAAATAGTGAGGTAGCAGACTTCTCTTCTTCTTTCTCTCTATAATTTCTCTCTATAATAATTGCTCTATAGCTTTGGTGAGAAATGAAGGAAGAATGAGCTTCTATTTATAGGAAAATATAGTTTCGATAATTGCACGTTTTGGGGCTCAGAATATTACAGTATAATACCTCCCTCTTTTTCTTCTTTTTTAATTTAGTCCTGAAAGTATTATCAAACTTGCACCACCTCCCCTAATAGTAAATCATGTGAATCAATAGTTTTAGACATGTGAAAATATGAATTACAGTATAATACCTCCATCTATACCTCCATTTTAAACTTAGTCATGCAAGTATTATCAATCTTGCACCACCTCCCCTAATAGTACAAGAATGTGAATCAATAGTACACACATGTGAACAAATAGTTATAAGCATGTGAATTAATAGCAATTAATTGCTCATTTATCCGGTGAATTACCCGATTAGTCAATATAACCTCCAGACATCAATTATTATTGACATAAATGTCGATTCCACGAACACTAATAATTCTAACACAATGGAACTATCAATTTCATCTTTAATCAACACGAACTTATTCATCATTAATATTATAATTCACAATATTTAACAACCATGTCGTTCCTAGGAAAGAGGGGGCTTTCCGATAAGGATTTCTCCTTATTAGCGCGCAATTAGATGACCAAACCTCTCCTTGACAGAACTTCTATACATTATCAATATTGCAAATAATAATATGAATAACTTTGCCTGCTCAATTACTGATTTAATAATATAACATAATATGCAGATGATACTGTGAAAATAATTGAATCAATAATATGAGAGATATGATGCAGCAATTACTGTAGCAATAATTGAGTATAACTGAGTGACTTCTCATATAAGCATCAATAATTAATACCGTGTGCTACTATGAAACCACGCGTATTACTATACTTTTACTACCAGGTAGTTCAACAGTTTTAGCGGTAACACTTTCACCATTATTTTTATAAAAAGATAATTCAATTATTTTCTAACTACCACAATACTTCCATTGTAGGGTCCACTAATGATTATTGTGTTAAATGCATACGGATATTCCCGACAAAAAAGAATATTCCCCGACCAAACGAATATTTTATAACAACTTACAAACTTTGCAAAATTTTCACATATCACCCTTAACTTTAACCTTTTATCAATTTAACCATTTACGAAATAAAATAATAATTATAAGAAAATTGAATAATTTCATTTCATAAAATTCGGGGTCTCACAATGCAGCCTCTTAATGTTTATCCAGACTAAACTACATAGTCTTTTTGTAGGGAAATAATTGGTCCTGTTACCCGTTCAAAGTCCAAAAAGGCACTAAGCCCACCTTCAGACATGGCTACAAATGCCCAACTTGAATCTACTCATATTTCCCGAGAGGAGTTTGAGGGACTAAAAAACCAGATAGCAGAATTGGTTGTCCTTCTAAAAGAACAAAAAAAATAAACTCAAGGTCCACAAATACCCATTCAAACGGAATCCTCTGCAGAAGGAGGAATCTAGGGTACTGACAAAGATGTATAGATACCTGAGCCTCAAACTGAAAAATCCAATAAAACCCCTGAAATCACCCATCTTAAAGAAGATCAAGAAACTTGTGATATTCAAAAGAAAGTCATACAAATGGAAGAAACCATCCGGTCAATCAAAGGGACTGTAGCGTATAGAAGCATGACTTACTCAGACCTTTGCATCTTTCCAGGGGTTCATTATCCAGAGAAGTTTAAAACTCCTAATTTTGAAAAATAGGACAGATTGGGAGATCCTTACACTCATCTAAAAGTGTTTGTTGGAGAACTCAAATCCTATGCCGAGGATGAAAATTTAAGAATGCAGTTATTCCAAAAGAGTCTAACTGGAGAAGCCAGAGCATGGTATGCCAGATTGGACAATTCTAAAATTCATAGCTGGGAAGAACTAGCCCATGTTTTTTAAATCAATACAGTTTTTAAACACAAATGGCTCTAGATAGATATCAAATTACTAAAGTCAAAAACATAACACTGAGTCATTCAGAGAGTATGTTATAGGGTAATTTTGATATACTCACAACACACAAGTATACGTGGTCAACAAGTAATATAATGATAAGTCAAGTATCGTTCCCATAGAGAATTAATATGAATATAATCCTAACAATTACCAGCCTTATATTAATCCAAATTTTATTAAACTCTCCAATTCAATGATTATAATTATTAAAAACTAAAATTATTAAAAATACCAAACAATCAATAAATCTAAAAACTGTAATTTTAAACATATATTGGAGAATTAGGCTTACAACTTCACTCTAAGTTTCACTCTGATTATTACCATTTATTTCAGTTTAATTCACTATCCTAGTTTATTAATCAAGAACACTCAAGTAGAACTAGCCATCTCTCGATGTACTAATTTCGTATTAACTTAAATCCACAAATTAGATAGAATTAAGTTAAACACCTTAATTAACTAACTTACTATATCTCTATGTGAATTATAATCGAATAAGGTTTAAGTTCAAGTTTTCTATTCGATTACATGCGATGGTAGGCATATCTCCACCCTAACATATGTCGACGTCGGGATTTGTATTTGTCCCTTTTCTGTTCTTGTTCTTTGGTGTTCTCATGTTATGTGAGATTTATTTGAAAAAACAAGTGAAAAAGGTCCGACATATATCATGTGGATGATTTGATTGTAAGAGTCGCCAGTTGGTGTTTTTAACTGGTTGCACCAATACAACCGAGAAAAGGTTTGCATATTGACCCAGTGATGTGACACTGTTAAACGGGTCTGTGAAATCGAGATTCATTTGGGTTCAGAGGATTGATTATGCGGAGGGAAGGTGTTAGGCACCCCCTAACATCTGTGTTGCCACGGTGACAGCCACTTTTCAAGAAATTGTTATATGAAAGTGTGTGTGTGTGTGTGTGGGTCAATGTGATGTTATTTGGAAGTAGTGATATGCCTCATTCGCACCTGTATACATAGGGTTTGAATTTATACAAAAAATCAGTTTTAAACAAGATATAGCAATGAGGTTTTGTAAAAGAGGTTTTTTCAAACCCTGTGCTCAATAGTAATTGAGGCCTTTGACACTTCCATTTTATTATTAAATATTCGGCTTGATTGCTTTTATTTTTGAGATACGAAGCATCTTCGAGAAAATAATATATAGCAGTGTCGAACTCCTCATGAGCATGAAAGTCATCTAAGGAAATTCAAACATCGTGAATAATGTACAAGTTGCTTACAGCTAAAAATGTCCATCACGGGAACCGAATCTAGATTTAGTAGACTGAATCTGTGATCACATGATTCCTAGGCTCACATGATGCCTTAGTTTATATGAAAAGTAGTAAGCAGTTATATATATAAAAGCTGTAAATATATATATATATATATATATATATACAGGCGGGACTCCAGGCGGGACTGAATGTAAAGAAAGCAGTAAAAACAATTAACCGCCATGAAGTAAACTCCAGGTAGGACGAAATGTAAATAAAGCAGTAAAAGGCCACGAAGTAAACTCTAGGCCTAACAAAAATATAAATATATATATATATATATAAGCGATAAACGCACAAGATGTTTCTCAATCCCAGCTCGGTTTATCATTTCAGCAATTTATCGATATATATATATATATATATATATATATATATATATATATATATATATATATAAGCAATAAATGCACTGGATATAAAATCTAGGCTCATCGAACAGAGTTCGACAATAGTTCATATATATATATATATAAGCAAATAAACGCTCCAGAAATAAGTCTAGGCTCAATCAAGGAATAACTCGATAATGTTAGTCCATATATATAAAATATACATATATAAGTATATATATACAGGCAAAAATGAAAACCACGGACCGAAGTACGGGCATACACTCACAACACTACTCTCAATGTGAAGAATAGTGTGTGCAAAGATGAAGAGAAAGGCTTTATAGAGTGTGAGAAGGCTTACAGTGGGCTGCCAAAGCAGGCTTCTATGACTCTAGTTGGGTAAACACTCAGCTCCCGCCGGTAAAATATAGCTATGTGTGAGCTAACATGTGTTTAGAATGAGAAAGTACTCAATATGAGGTGTGTACAGAGAAAATTTGATAGGGTTTCCTTGCCTTTTTTCTCTTACAAATGGCCACCCTAAGCTCTATATTTATAGAGCTAGTGGCTCTGAGTATACCTGCACACCGCATAGATGCACTGCTGCTACACTGGGTGCCCCAGCTCATGAGTCCTATCGTCTCAAAGTACATGCACTCGTGCACTGTGATGTTCGCTCAAACTTGCAGAACTTCAATCCGAGCATCCGAACGAGGTGTACAAGACCTTCTTTGTACTGCTTTTGTCGAGAGTTATGCAATGACATAGGATTAGAGGTTGTACAAAGTTAGGAAGAGGGGACCATGCCCATAGTCTTCAAGCTTCAAATTCTATCTAGTGTAGAAATGTGTACAAACGCCTTGGCTTTTGTGGGACATTTTTATGTAGAAATGTATGTATGAAATATTGAGACGGCACACTGGGGTTGAGGTGGTAAGATGACAATTTTTCCCCTCACCGGGGTTATCTCAGATTTAATGATAGCAGACGCGTTGCTCGTGGTTTATCTCGAGATTGGATCTGCTGTAAGTGTTTGAATTCGCAGGTCATCTTTAAGTGTGCATGTCTTCCGGTGTTCTGGTGTCTTTGGAATGAGTGCTTGCGGTAGGAGGTGCAGGGCGAAGTCGATTGCATGCATTTGAAACAAGCATTTCTGGGATTATCGCTGGAACTGCAACGACATTCCTTTAGGGTTATCTCCAAGGACGAAACTCTCCGAGGTTGGAATTGATACTCCCGGTGTGTGTTTCGGGGTTGAGACTGAACTTTCGGTGGTATCCGGAATGAATGTGAGCTATCTTCTAGGGTTATCTCCGAAAGACGAATCTGCCCTCCTGCAATGTTAGTAACAGGTATGCAGAAAATTTCGAGTGTCTATAGATGCCCCTCTTTATCATATTCATGTAATTCATGGCATGGATAGGATAAAGAATCCTAGACACTTGAAATGCAAACAAGATAAACATAATACTATATGCAGCAACATGATGCAAATGTATGATGTATGTTGTTGGATTTTTTTCCAACATGATGGGAGGTTTGCCGTTTCCCTATTAATCATGCCAGGGATGACAATTAGTGATGTCTTGGACATGCGATCCAAGTCTTCTAGGATGTTAACGTTGGGGTTATCACCAAAGTCCTGAGTTCTTGATACAGACTTTACTCTGAAGAGATGCCTCTCATGTGTAAGAGATCTATGGGGATAAAGCTTTGTCTGTTTGAGGATGTGTATAACATATTCCATCATCGGTCCTCTCTGATGAGGATGGTCTTCTCTAGTTTGTGTCACCAGCATATACCACGATCCTGTCGGAGTTACTGCCAATAGTATGTATTATCAGGGCTGCCTGACCTTCGTTGATGTGTGTATCACCGGATAAATCCCTGTTGGGAAAACTGTCAAGGCTGCTTGACCTTCGTTGATGTGTGTATTAATGGTTGCATTGCGTTGTGACCCCTATCGGGGAACATGTTAAGGTTACTTGACCTTCATTGATGCGTATATCAATGGTTGAATTGCGTTGTAACCCCCACCGGGGAAGGTTGTGGATAAGTGAACTGATGGATAAGATCATCGAATGGCCTCCGATGCTTCGATGAGTTTACTTGCCATCGGTTGAAATGACTTCAAGGCTTCTTGACCTTTATTGACTCGTACATCAATGGTTGAATTGCATTGTAACCCCTGCTAGGGATACATAGAAGAGTGAAAATTTGTGTTTTGACCCCCGCCGGGGATACTTTATCAATGAATAAAATATGCGTTGTGACCCCAATCTGGGAACATGTCTTTTACGGTTACGACCCTATATTTGGAGGCACCGGACCTGTGTGAGGCATTGCTAAGTATGATTTGCAAAAGCTGAGGTCACTGGTATAGTATACCTTGCATCCAGACGAATACCAAAGAGTGATATGTGAAGCCAGAGTTTGGCCCGTGAAAACCAAGAATTCAGGTTATTCCGCTCAATCGTGTAGCATTTTATTCCTGATTTGGCCTTTTCAGCTTGTGAGACCTCCTTTACAACTCGAACTGAACTGAGCCAGAGGGGTGGGACCCATGTAGGGGTGCAGCAGGTACACCTGCAGCAGCCGCAGGTGAACCTGTAGCCAACCGTGGGTATGTAATGCCTGCGAGTTGCTTTTATAAGTCACTTTCAAGTTGCGTCGCGAAGGAAATCTGAGAGCTCTTCTTCAGATCTGCTAAGTTCAGGCAGAATTTTGCAACCGTACAAGTGTTCTACACTGTCCTGGTAACATGTGCATGTATTCTTTTACAGTTTCTATCCATTGGAAAATGACTTATCACATGAAATGCATCTAGACACATAGCAGTGAATATGCATGCTGATATGACTTTATAAAGTTATTCAACATAGTAAATGCTAGTATTAAACCATGCTGAACATAATGATGTAAAAAAATTTGACTTTTGAAACAGTCAAATTAGCACCTTTTACTGTCATTTCTTATCCTATTTGAGGATAAATGAGTAAAGGTAGAAAAGCAAAATAATCCTAGTAATTAGACTACACTTACAGAGTTTTTACTATGATGTATTAATGCATGTAGGATGTATATGACTATGGGTATGTGTGCTATTGAATGGCCACCTTGTCATGCCTATGTGCATGTGGATAGTCCCATTTACAAAGGGGACTATGGAAAAATTTTCCAAAACGTAGGCATTGGGTAGTCATGCATTTTTAACTCTACTGTAGACGTATGTTAAAATAATGCATGCATGCATGTAGTCATAAAAATGCATTTTGAAAAGCTCCGGGTAAGAATTTACCACACCCTTTATGAGGTGATTTGGAGACTTGTTGTCCAGATATATGGATCCGGGTCGAACAAGTAGTTCTCGCAGGACCACTTCTGGTGTATGAAGAAGGGCTTCTGAAGTGCCTCGACCCCGTTCTGTTAGACAGCCTCATCGTTTGGTGGAGGCGGTGATACGTTCTGTCCAGGTTGAAGTACCAAACGTCAAGGACGAGGAGGAGGATGTTTTGGTTGTGGACCCCATTCCTGCTGCACGTGTTCCCCGTAGGGATTTGACAGGCATTCAGGTGGTGAACCCAGAGCTTCTGGACAACTTGAGTCGACACCCTTCAGTTTACTTGCACGCAAACGAGGTATAAAGTTAGATCTTAATCTTCCTTATTTCTTATTGATAAGGAGTAAAGGGTTCTGATGTTGATCTGCATTTGATGTAGGTTCCAAACTTTACTGACCTCGAGGGAATTGGTTCAAAGATCTCACTCTATGTATGTATTAGGCTTTGCATGATGACTATAGATCGATTATACATGGCTTAGGATTCAGGACGTTCTTTTCCATTCTTCCCCACCGTTGTCCTTGGAGTTACCTCAGGGTATTGTCTGAGCGCTGGTTTCACCAGACTTAGTCACTCCATTTGCTAGACTGTGAGGTGATAATGACGCTGATGGATTGGCGGTTTATTACAGGTATGGAGTTTTAAGGGGTACCGATGCCTTGTATGGCGGATATCACCCCTACTGCCGTCAGATCCTTGTTAGGAGTTCTGGCGGAGGTGCTCAAGGGCAGGACTGCTCGTACATGTCCTTTGAGCGTAGATGCTATAAGCGGGCTATTGAGTGAGCCCATACCTAATGACGTGAGAGTCAGGGATCACATTTTTCAGCAATTGTTCCTGATAATCATTAGGGGCTGCTTCATAGAAGATAACTCTTTTATGGTGTCTTTCGCTTTGATCAGCACCACTCGACACGTGGACCGTATTGGAGATTATGATTGGGGTTCCTACACCTTCGCCTATTTCCTCAGGGGAATGCATATGCGCTTGTAGGGCTTGATCGAGGCTTGGTTAGGATTCTACCCGTTTCTGCTGGTGAGTATTTCTCTTATCTTTTCCTATGTACAGGTTAAGAGTGTTGACTGACAGCAGATGTTGCCTTTGTGTTGGTAGTTTTGGGCCTATGAGAGGATCCCATGTTTGCATCCTGTGAGTGTGTTAGGCTTAGATACCTATCCAGGAGGACGGAGATGGCATCATTCCATACTGGCGGAGGTCCCTGTTGCTGAGGGTTTTACTCATTTCCACCTACAGCTAGAGTTGTTGACATCGAATGTCATCACGTGGGTTCCCTACTCTGGGGAGCATTTGAGCATTGGATTTGAGGATGGGTACCCGACTGGTGTCGAGCACGTGATTTCCACCCGTAGGATTCCTCTCTTCACAGATGGAGGATGAGAGCTCTACTTAGGAGAGCATGCTATCAGGAGCACTACAAGAAAGATTTGTACGCGATCTTTCCTCCTGCCAGGCGTTACTGGCCTATTTCGTAGTCACCCATCACTGATATCCCATTGTTGGGGGTTGACGGTTTGGCACTGTCAGAGGGTTCGTACACTCAGGAGATATTCTAGCATTGGTGGTTCCCTCGTACCATTGGAGCCCAGACCTGCGCCACTCATTTCATAGGGGATATGGTTCCAGGATCCGTGATGATGATGGATTAGCTAGCCTGTGTCAGAGATCTGACTTATGTGACACATATTGACAGTTTGACCCGGCAGTTGGACCGAATACACTTCTTTATCCGGCACTTGGGCAGAGATCCTTCAGAGGAAGATACTTCTGATCCTTCCAGCTCTGGTGCTGGCCCCTCAGGTGACCCATATGGTTTTACCGGTGCAGATCCTCCCTTGTATAGGCCTGACATCCATGTGGATAGAGATCCAGTGACTCAAGAGGAGTTACATTAGGTGGACATGATTGATGATGTAGACATTGACACTATTGTCTTCTTCTGATGTATATTCTCGTTATCTCTTTTGATAGGCCTCTGTTAGACATTGGGTAGCTTTGCCCCATTCTCGGTATATCTTTTGATAGGCCTCTGTTAGATGTAGGGCAGTTTTGCCCCATTTCCCTGTATTTTAGCTGTACAGAGATGTATTAGATGATTATATACTTAGGAATATATGTATAGTTTTCCATTCCCTATATCATATTGCCATCTATTGTATCATGCATGTTATTATGTTATGCATATGTATGTATATCCATAGATATTCAACATTGACCCCTGGATGGTCTTATGACACGGTCTGTACAAATGTCTTCTTCGACAGTTAGCCGTATTGATCATACCCCACCATTATTGGTGGCATCTGGTATGCGATCGTGGTATGATAGCATGTCACCATAAGATAGGGTGACTGTAGATCATGTAGTATCCCCAAATGTGGGTCCCAAATCACCACGGATCTGGTACAATCATTCTATAACTATTGCGGAAGATATAAACATAAATTGTTTATACATTAAACTTTACACACTATTCCCCAAGGTCGAGTAACCTTAACTTATACACAATTAATTATCCTAGCTGACATACAAAGATATTATCATACATTACTGTTATAAATATAGCTACACACATAAACTAACACTGTAATTATCTTTAACCTTTCCTTATATCCGATGCATTGGCCTTAATCTGCAATGTTTTATCATGATATAACAAGGGTGAGAATGAAGGTTGCCCAACAAGTTTAAATTTATTTAAGGATATATCATGATTGAAAGAGTTTGAATAATAAGCTGGATATAATTCTTCAATATAGTTGAGAACTAGTACGAAAAAACTTTTGACTGAACAAGTATTAAACATGAACAAATATATCTGGACCGAATGGTAATGAAGGTGATCAACCTTTCATACCTGACTTATATATGCAATATGTACATAGTACAATTCTACAATTTTTAGACATGGCAATCAACAATGATTAACCATAAGTATATCTGAATACAAAAACTCAAAGTAGAGTTCAGAAAAACTTGTTTGTTTCGTTGATTATCGTTACACATTTTAATAAGCTTTGACTGAAGACCTAATATATAAATAATATAGATATACAAATTAGAATAATATCATCACAATTTAATACTATTATATATATATATACATAGAATAACATAAACACATAACACATAACCCTATCAGTCTATACAACACATAACACCTAGCCTCAAGTCAAACTATTGCAGTCCGAGTTGAGTTCGGTATAATTCTAACATCCCGGTTGTCTAATCAGACAAATATCGAGTTTAAGTTCAATTAAACTCTGTCTAACACTTAAACACTATCATAGATGATTTTATTATCAGTCAAAATAATTTTCATAGACTTGTAATAATTTTCAGATAATTAATACTATTTATCATGATTTTTCAATCATTTATATCATATTTATAATATAAATACCACATTATTCCTTTATCTTTAATATTTATTTAATGTTAAATATTAATAAAAACCATAACATAATATTATAATATATGTATAATATTACAATGTATTTTAATACCTTAAAATCATATTTATATGATTTTAAACATTTAAATCCATTATCCATTAATTGACATTAATATTAAAATATTAATATTTTATGACAAAATATCAAAAGTTATATTTTATAACTCAAAATATTTTTCTAACCCTTAAATCATTTTTATATGATTTTAAATCATTAATTCTATTTTTCTATAATTTATTTAATATATTCATTAAATAAATCAATTACCATTAATATTAATTTATTAATGAAATTCATCACAAAATATCAAAAGTTATTGAAACTAACTTCAAATATTTTCTAATACCATAATATATTCTTAAATGATTTTTCAAGTATTAAAATCATTTTTAACTAATTATTTAATATTATAATTAAATAAATTAAATACCATTATATTCCAAAAATATTAAAATATTATGAAATATACACAAAATAATTAAAAAATAATTTTCAGGCTTTAAAATAATTGTTAATAATTTATAATGTATTTTTAATAATTAAAAACTATTTATTTCAATTTATTTAATAAAAATAATTATTTTTCTAATAAACTGTCGCTAAAGGGTGCCTATAGCGACATGACTGTCGCTATAGGTGTTCTTCGCATTCTTGAGCCCAAACCCAGAAACTCATAAGAGTTACCAGGTTACTAGTTTGAGCACTAAACATTTCATGTTCGCTTTAATTTCTGGAATGGTAATTGTGTTAAACATTTAGTACCAATGTAATACTACAAATTCCAACTTAGATCATGGCTAAAACTTATCAGAACAGTGAGATTCAAATCACAAAAAACACATGGACGACCTTTTTCATCAATTTACGGGTTTTCGAAATTAAAAAACGATCGAGGTACCTTATTTGAGCCTTTGAATCCTTGATTTCCAGGCTTGATTAATGTGTTGTAAAGGTTCAATCATGCAGTTCGTGTGTCAAGGAACAACAACAAATCATCAGATCAACTTAGCAACATCATAACAGTAAAATTTAGGTCGGTCAAAATCTTGTCAGAAACGTGTTCTTGGTAAATTCTGGGTTTTCCAGAAATTAGCAAATCAGACGGTCAAGGCTACTTTGATCAGCAATAGTTTTGATTCCAGGTAGAATATAAGTGTTATAGAGGCATGATCATATAGTCTACATGTCATTCTACAACATAAAAACAACAACTTGGCTTAAGTGACAAACAACTGCAAGATAAAAGGCTAGCAAATCTTGTCAGAAGCCATCTGGGCAAATCTGGGCTGCCCAGATTCTCACTTTTGTGATCGGTCAACGCTATTTGACTGATCATAACATGAAATCTAGATACGATCCAACCCTAATTCAAGTTGCAGAACAAAGACCACATAACATACTACACGTTCAAACATTTAAAACACAAAAATAATTAACAGACACCGATCTATGAGGTTTGACATTTGCTTGTCAGACGATGTTTTAGAAATTATCCAGATTTAAGAAATCTTCAATTTCTAGCACTTTGATGTTATGGATCTGGGATCTAACAACCTAGATCACTAAATGACACCTTAATACATAACTTTAAACAACCAATTACAATATTAACATAAGATCACATGATTTTCTAAAATTTAGGGTTTTATACCCTTTTAATGCTTGATCTTGAATCTGATCCTAGTGATATGATCTTGGGATGCTAACATCTGCTCATGGCTTATATTTTTTTTTTCTCTCTCTCACTCTACATTCTCGAATTTCAGAGAGAGAGTGGCTTGGTGAAAAATGAAAGGTAAAGTAAGCCTTTTCTTTTTCTTTAATCTATATAAGATTTGATTCAATGCATGTTGGCTGATACGTTAGCTGATATAATATATATAAGTCACATGCTAGATCTTATTTGGTCACCCACTCTAATATTATGGCTAGATTTACAAGCTAACTAATAAAAGAATAAAAAAAGGGCAAAATAGTCATTAGATTTCCAATTTTAATGTCAAAATTGATATTTGATCCAACCCTTAGGGTTTGAGCCTTAGGGTTTAACCCTTAGGGTTAAAACCTAAGGTTTTCATAATTTAATTTCTAAGATTTTCAACTTAGGTTTTCAAAATCGAAAATTAATATTTCTCAATTATAATTAGTGTGACGCCCCCAAATCCGGGTATCTTCCAACCCGACAGATGGTGCTACACGGTACTACCATTCATTCATTCATTCCATTGAACAGTCTCAAAAGGACTAGTATATCTCTTATATATTTAAAATAATATTATATTCCCCAGGTTCTTTGTAACCATTTCAATTGTTCTTGTCATAATATCAATATATTACAAATATTCATCCTATACTATTACATAAGTATGCTACGGGTTCGTCTTTGCTTTGCCTTTATCCTTGCCGGAGCCTTCGGTCCGCTCGATTTTAGCTGTGTTCATATGGTTCAAGCAAGGGTGAGCATGACTTGCTCAACAAGTACTACAATTCTAATAAATAACATGCTTGAAACATAGAACTAATATATCTTCAATAATCTGAACAATAGTTACAATCTTATCGATAATTCAAAATAGCAGACTTCTTTTCCTTCAAAATGTTTTTACACAACCATACTCGATTGGAATAACAATTATGGTCAAGTCTATGAGCATTCATAAGTTCTTTTTAAAAGGACAACCGGCACTAAGTCCAAGTAAGTCGGCATAGCTTACGAGCACTTACGGGTGATCACCCATAGTACTCTATGTTGATCAACACTACATTTATTAAACGTGTATACGTTTAAGTTGTGGCAACCTCACGTGCCTGTCGTTAAACGACAAAAATATTTTAGTATACTTGGTCTTCGATTGAAAAACCATACTAATATAACTCGGTATACATTAATCATGCTTGATAGATTTATAATATAAGTCTAGCCGAAAGAATTGGCTTTAGACTTCATCGTTAAAAACTTCATGCGAAAGAATACATGAATTACACAGCTTGTCCAGACTGAACTGGAACAAGGGTTAAAATACTTGCCTTCAGCGTCTCCTTACTGATTAACACACGTACAGTTTAAGTCTCTATGATTCTACAATTCATAATCATATAACGTACCACATTAGGTCATACATAATCAAGTATGTTTACTATTATGTCTTACCCTTCATCTCAACGTAATTCCTGACTTAGATTCGTTATTAGGGTTTCTGGCTTTCATTACGTCATTCACATTCTGCTCATCTTCGATTGATTATTTACTCTTAATCAACATGCATTAGTGTCTTACAAGTACTTTACAATGTCTTAACCATATTATGATTACATCTTAATTCATTACTAACAAGTTTTCTTTCCTTCTACACTTGAAATCTTTCTTTTCTATCATTTTCTTAGATGGTAGCGCCATGGCCAACATTCATTTTTGTATCTCGCTACGTGGTAGCGAGTTAGTAGTGTCTTGAGGTTTTGGCCTCGCGCTACGGTGCGGGCTTTTAGGCTTGGAGTCGGCATGCGCACGGACTCTGTCTCTCGAACAGATTTAATGCGATTTGAAAATTTAGCGAACTTCCCGGACGCATAACTTCTTCGTTTTAAGTCCAAATTGGTCCGTTCAAAAGCCTACGGTTCACAAATTTCATAATCTATGTGTTCATGCAAGAATTTTATCTATTTGACTTCGTTTGCTAAAATTTCACCTATGAGTTCATTTTCAACGAAAACGATAAACGTTCGTGAACGTTCAACGCTCGTTTCTTCGTTTCAAGTCGGAATCCGATCATTTTTGAGCCCACGACTCTATAATGCCAAATATGACTTGTGTCCATCGAAAACCAAAGTTTCCGACTTCAAACACAAAATACGACTTCCATTCCGAGAATTTCACGAATTCGACGATAATCGTCCAATCGTGTGAATTCCTGCAAAGCTTTATTCTTAATGATTCTAAATGGATTTTAACCAACATATGATCATTACAAGTTACTTATTAAGCCAACTTATAAACAAAGTAGGTTTTGACTCATTCTCATAAGTCATTAACTTATTCAACTTATGAACTATAATTTTTCATGCTCATGACTTATTAATAACTTAAGTCCACTAATCAATGTTCTCATGCTATAATTAACATAATATCCTCATATGACAAGTTATTCATGATTCTAACAACTTATTAGAATTCAAGTTGCTTATTCAACTTATTCGGCTTAAGTTCATTTCTTATTAACTTATTACATGTTATTATCAAACCATCCCCCTTCTCTATCAATCCTATCATAGAAGAGATGTATATAAAAGAAATATGAGTCTTACCCTTGAAGACTAAGACTTCAATTCACTTGGGAAACTTAGCAAAGGTTGAAGTGGCTTATAAGTCTTAAGTGACTTATTCTTCCTAACAATTAAGTTATTTTAGCTTTGAGAGAAGTTGAGAGGAATTGTCAAACAACAAATGATTTGAGAAGCTTGGTATTTATAGAGCTCTCAAAGTGATGGTAGAATAGACATTAAATCATCCCACCTCCTTTAATCCACCTCCTTACTATTCATTTCTTAACCTCCAAGTCTACTTGCTAGCCACTTCTCTTGATCACCACACCACTTGATCATCACAACACTTATCTAATGCTTGACTATCACATAAAGTTCTTGCCCATCAAGTCTACCCACTTCACACTTGGATTGCTCCATGGATCATGGCTAAATCATTGGGCTTTGATAATTAATCTAGCTTCTCTCTTAATGGGCTCATGCTACAATGGTTTGGGCTTATGATAATCAAACACTTGGGCTTGATGTTCACATACATTGGACTTCTATATTAGACTATTAATCCTACAAATCCATTCCCTTTTATTAAATAACTTAACATACATACTTCACGTATAATTCTCGTATGCTAGCTCGTATATTTATTCGTAGTCTACGTTATTTCATTCTTCATACATAATAGTATAATACATCGTATCATACTTACATTCATTACTTCGTACAATGCCTATACATCGTACGATTACAACTTTCTTCCTTTAACGCTTAATAAACCTAACGTTCCCAAATTAAGTCCACAAGTGAAATATTACGTTTTCCATACTTAGATAATTATTACATAATCGAAATCACTTTGATATTATAACATTACGTATTTCTCGGAAGTTCAAAAAAAAATAATTCCCGAGCGGAAATCGATGAATAGTGTTTTTTGGAAAATTTCTCGGAAAACTTTTATTTTCGTTTTAGATATTCAAACACTTTAATTCTCCCATGTAGTTAAAATACTACGATGTTCCAACGTTTCTAGGTTATAGAACGACATTCATCTTGTCAACACATAATAATAATAAATAATATTATTTTATTCACTATTAAAAGTATTTACAATTGTTCAATTTTCCGGGGCGTTACACTCTCTCCCCCTTATAAGGATTTTGTCCCCAGAATCTCGCTATATATAAAAAAATACACAAATAAATGCGGGTAATTCTTTTTCATCATTTCTTCTAACTCCCACGTTGCTTCTTCTGCATCATGGTTCTTCCATATCACCTTCATGGAAGGTATGACTTTATTCCGCAGAACTTGTTCTTTTTTATCGATAATTTGAATCGGCGTTTCCTCGTATGTTAAGTCCTTCTCGACATGGATAGGCTCATACTCTATCACGTGCTTATAATCCGGCTTATAAGGACGTAATACCTGACATCGTGAAATACATTATGTATTCTTTCTAGGTCTGGAGGTAACGCTAACATGTAAGCTACCTCACCTACCCGTTTTAAAACCTCAAAAGGTCCTATAAACCTCGGACTTAACTTTCCCTTCTTTCCAAAACATATCTTTCCTTTCCAGGGAGATACTTTTAGAAATACGTACGAACCTACTTCAAACTCTCGATTCTCTCTGTGCGTATCCATAAACTTCTTCTATCTGTCTTGAGCTGCTAGAAGACGCATTTGTATCTTTTTGACAATCTCCGATGTTTGTTGCACCAATTCTGGTCCCAACATTCGGCGTTCTCCTACCTCATCCCAATACAGTGGCGTTCTGCATTTCCTCCCATTCAAAGCTTCGTAAGGTGGCATACCTATGCTTGCATGATAACTATTGTTATACGCAAATTCCAGTAATGGTAGATGATCATCCTAACTACCCTTGAAATCCATGATGCAAGATCTTAGCATATCTTCTAACGTCTGAATTTTCTTCTCGCTCTGTCCATCTATCTATAGATGATACGCTATACTCAGCTTCAACTGCGTTCCCAACTACTCTTGTAGACTTCTCCAAAAGTTCGACGTTAATCGTCGATCACGATCTGACACAATCGATACTAGTGCTCCATATCTAGAGATTATTTCCTTAATATAAAGTCTAGCTAATTTGTCTAAGTTATACTTAACCCTAATTGGAAAAAAGTGAGCCGACTTTGTCAATCGGTCTACTATTACCCAAATCGCATCATACCCCTTCTGAGGAGTCGGAAGTCCCACCACAAAATCCATCGTGATATTCTCCCATTTCCACCTGCGAATTTCTAATGATCGTAACAAGCCACTTGGTCGTTGATGTTCTACCTTAACTCTCTCGACAAGTCAAGCACCTACTAACGATTTTGCAATCTCTCTCCATGTTTGGCCACCGTAAACTCGTCAAGATCTTCGATACATCTTAGTGCTACCAGATGAATTGAAAACCTTGAACTATGAGCCTCTTATAGAAACTCCGCCTCCTTTAATTCCGCCTCATTCTAACCCAAATTCTTCCTTCAAATCTCAATAACACCTCGTTATCAAGATCAGATTTACTATCTTTTTCATTAGTCAGCCGCTCCTTCATACGGTCACACTCATCAGTTTTGAGTTGCACCTCCTTGATTCTCTCTACGATGGTAGATTGCATCTCCATCGCAAACAGCATTGGTCCTCCTTCACTTGGCAGCTTCACCTCTAACTCCATACTAGCCATCTCTGTTATTAACTCAGTTTGAGTCGTTAACAAAGACAACTTTTCCCGACCCTTTCTACTTAAGGCGTCGACAACTACATTGGCTTTTCCCGGGTGATACAGGATTTCACAGTCGTAATCCTTTATCAACTCTAACCATCTCCTTTGCCTCATATTCAACTCCTTTTGTGTGAAGATATATTTTAGACTTTTGTGGTCCGTGTATATCTCACATTTTTCTCCATAAAGATAATGTCTCCATATCTTTAGAGCAAAAAACTCATCATGGCCGATTCGAGATCATGAGTAGGATAAACTTTCTCATAATCCTTCAACTGCATAGATGCATACACAATGACCTTGTCATGCTGCATGAGCATGCAACCAAGTCCTCTATGCGAAGCATCGCTATAAACTACAAAATTTCCTGTGTCGTCGGGTAATGACAAAACAGGTGCTTCACTCAACCTCTTTTTCAATTCCTGAAAACTGTCCTCACACTTATCAGTCCAAGCGTATTTCACCGTCTTCCTTGTCAAGTTAGTCAACGGAGTAGCTATCTTCGAAAAATCCTGGATGAATCTCCGATAGTAACCCGCTAACCCTAGGAAACTCCACATTTTCGGTTGTTCCCAATTCATTGGGCTTTGATAATTAATCTAGCTTCTCTCTTAATGGGCTCATGCTACAATGGTTTGGGCTTATGATAATCAAACACTTGGGCTTGATGTTCACATACATTGGACTTCTATATTAGACTATTAATCCTACAAATCCATTCCCTTTTATTAAATAACTTAACATACATACTTCACGTATAATTCTCGTATGCTAGCTCGTATATTTATTCGTAGTCTACGTTATTTCATTCTTCATACATAATAGTATAATACATCGTATCATACTTACATTCATTACTTGCATAATGCCTATACATCGCATACGATTACAACTTTCTTCCTTTAACGCTTAATAAACCTAACGCTCCCAAATTAAGTCCACAAGTGAAATATTACGTTTTCCATACTTAGATAATTATTACATAATCGAAATCACTTTGATATTATAACATTACGTATTTCTGGAAGTTTAAAAAAATAATTTTGTTTAAAATCAATGAATAGTATTTTTCGGAAAATTTCTCGGAAAACTTTTATTTTCGTTTTAGTAATTCAAACACTTTAATTCTCCCACGTAGTTAAAATACTACGACGTTCTAACGTTTCTAGGTTATAGAACGACATTCATCTTGTCAACACATAATAATAATAAATAATATTATTTTATTTACTATTAAAAGTATTTACAATTGTTCGATTTTCCGGGGCGTTACAATTAGAATTCTATAATTATATTAAAATTTCCTAATCATAATTCATGTTTGCTAATTAGGATTAATATTTCCTAATTAAAATCGTTAATTTAGCAATTAGGGTCGAATTTGAACATTAGGGTTCATAACCCAAGAATTAGGGTTTTAAATAGAAAAATAATCTTTCTAATTTAGAAATTAGATTTCTTAATTAGATTAGGGTTTTCTAATTACTTATAACTTAAAAATTAGGATTAATGTTTCCTAATTAACATTAAAATTATTACACTAACAATCATGTTTTTCCCTAATTATAAATTAGGGGTTGTAAACCAAAAATTAGGGATTTCTAAATCAATTAGGGTTATCCTTAATTAGGTTATCATTAATAATGTTTAAACCTTATACTAGCATTTGCATTCCCAAACTAGGGTTTTCAATTCCCGAATTAGGATTTTGAATTATCGGAACCGAATTTAGGGTTTCAAAACCGGTTTTAGGGTTTCTTCTTAGTCGTTAGGGTTTTCTAACTGAACGTTGATATTTGACAATAATATTAGGGTTTGACACTGATAAAATTTATATAGTCAACCCTTGACCCTTGACCCATAACCACATTCTGACCACATAAATGACCATACCCACAGAACATAAACACATATACACTTAATCCTTAATAATTCACTAAAATCCTTCACAGAATTTTGAAATCCTCAAAATTCCTTCCCAAAAATATAAAATGCATACACTTATTTTCTGACTAGGTTCTAATATTGAAGCTAAAATAAATCAATTATGATTTTAAAATTTTTCTAAATTCTCGGGTTGTCACATTCACCCCTTCTTCTAAGAATTTCTCCCCCAAAATTCACCTTACACCTTACACCATACTGCTTACACCATTCATACACATCATTACATGCTACCCAATACACCACTCACAAGAGTAAAAATTTTTAAATTTCTTTGAGAGTCATATAGACTATCGTCTCATCATTTTCGCAAAGGTTTTATGGAAATTCATCCAAGAAACCGTCATAACTTACGGACATAGAGGGTAATTAGCCCCGTGTATGCCTCAGATCGCAATCTTTCTTTGGTCGGAACCATTTTCTTGTTCCTCTTATCTGCATTGGGAGCATAAAATTTTCTTACCTCAGTCTTATTGGATTCCTCACCAAAACAATTTGGTTCGAGAAATTTCTTTCAATGAACGCTTAGAGTTTTCATAAACATTAGTCTAGCTGAATCGAATAGTGTAGACTTATATCAATAATTTAATTCAATCGAATTGTTTAGGTGTAGCCAAACCCCGTTGGCAAATTAAATTTTTAAAAATATTTTTGAGAATGACGTCATGATACCGTACTGTATTAACAGTCAGTTTGAGGATGCCGTCATTGCATGACTTTGTCATAACACATCTTACAATAGTGGAACAATGATTTTAGATCAAATTCACACTAAGTATTTCTGTATTTAGAACTCCATCAACTTTTTATCATCTCTGCACCAGGTTACATGGTACATGAGTGATAAATAAAATATATTTTGATATTTCAAATCATTTGCGTCTAACCGAAATAAGTAGCATAGACTATACTTTAAACCGTTCCAAAAAAGATTACGAGTATATATATATATATATATATATATATATATATATATATATATTCTTCAAAGCACATAGTGCGTATTTAGCTTGATGTCAAAATTTCGAAATCTAGCATAGCTAGGAGTTTTGGAAAACTTAATGTCTCCACTATTAATTGTTTGCTTAAACAGTCTATCTATTCCTATTACCCTCAATACTCCATTCACATATGACTATTCCCAGTTCGTCAAACCATACTCATGAGTTCAGAAACTTTCCACAATCATATGAGTTTAAGAACTTACCCTAGTCAGACCTTTGGCGTCCATTTGCTGAGGGGTTCACAAACATTTCATATAACTATGAGTCACGAACATACAATAAGTATGAGTTTTAAGAACTCGTACTTAACCTTATATTCTCTACCTATAACCTATCTATTTGTTATATACATGAGAAAGGAATCACCCTCTTAACATTCATATAACAAATAGCGCAACACAAACATTTCAATGATTATCAGTGCCAGAAACTAAGTGGTTGTTACACCACGTACAATTCCCTGCCCATACAAGGAATCATACAACTCAGCTGCCGACATGAGTCCTCAATTGAAATCCCCACCTAATACTAACTCCCTTCTCAATACGAATTTCATTTAATCCGTATTCATAATCCTTTCCTGAATCTGTACCAATTCATAGCACAACTGTCACACAACAATCTTACCGTAAACTTTTCAATCATTAGATTGATTCTTCTCCCTGCTATCACCTTATCAGATCACGGGGTGATCTCATCGTATATATTATGATTCATTTCTCTATCTTGATTGTTTTGTTTTATGATCTCCTATCCTTGCACTTTTAGTCTTTCAAACTCTATCTAGTCACCACCACTGTTTAACTTTATTATTAGAGTTAGGGAACTCTATATCTTTATAACTCACCGAGATTCGTCTTTGAATCTTACCGACCGACTAACTCTATGTGAGTCAGTACTTATCCTAATCACTATGGTTATTAATCTCAGGTATTCCTACCTAAGGTTCATAACCAACAGCTCTGATACCAACTGTAGTAGCCCCAAATCTGGGTCCCAAATCACCACGGATCTGGTACAATCATTCTATAAATATTGCAGAAGATATAAACATAAATTGTTTATACATTAAACTTTACAGACTATTCCCCAAAGTCGAGTAACCTTAACTTATACACAATTCATTATCCTAGCTGACATACAAGGATATTATCATATACTGTTATAAATTTAGCTGCACACATAAACTAACACTGTAATTGTCTTTAACCTTTCCTTGTATCCAACGCATTCGCCTTAATCTGCAATGTTTTATCATAATATAGAAAGGGTGAGCAAGAAGGTTGCCCAACAAGTTTAAATTTATTTAAGCATATATCATGATTGAAAGAGTTTGAATAATAAGCTTGCTATAATTCTTCAATATAATTGAGAACTAGCACAAATAAACTTTTGACTGAACAAGTATTAAGCATGAACAAATATATCTGGACCGAACGGTAATGAAGGTGATCAACCTTTCATACCTGACTTATACATGCAATATGTACAGAGTACAATTCTATAATTCTTAGACATGGCAATCAGCAATGATTAACCATAAGCATATCTGAATACAAAAACTCAAAGTAGAGTTAAGAAAAACTTGCATGTTTCGTTGATTATCATTACGCATTTTAATAAGCTTTAACTGAAGACCTAATATATAAATAATATAGATATACAAATTAGAATAATATCATCACAATTTAATACTATTATATATATATATATACATACATAGAATAACCTAAACACATAACACATAACCCTATCAGTCTATACAATACATAACACCTAGCCTCAAGTCAAACTATTGTAGTCCGAGTTGACTTCGGTACAATTCTAACATCCCGATTGTCTAATCAGACATATATCGAGTTTAAGTTCAATTAAACTCTGTCTAACACTTAACCACCATCATAGATGATTTTATTATCAGTCAAAATAATTTTCATAGACTTTTAATAATTTTTAGATAATTATTACAATTTATCATGATTTTTCAATCATTTATATCGTATTTATAATATAAATACAACATTATTCTTTTATCATTAATATATTTAATGTTAAATATTAATAAAGACCATAACATAATATTATAATATATTTATAATATTACAAAGTATTTTTTAATACCTTAAAATCATATTTATATGATTTTTAAAAATTTAAATCCATTATCCATTAATTGACATTAATATTAAAATATTAATATTTTCATGACAAAATATCAAAAGTTATATTGTATAACTCAAAATATTTTTCTAACCCTTAAATCATTTTTATATGATTTTAAATCATTAATTCTATTTTTCTATAATTTATTTAATATATTCATTAAATAAATCAATTCCATTAATATTAATTTATTAATGAATTTCATCACAAAATATCAAAAGTTATTGAAAATAACTTAAAATATTTTCTAACATTATAATATATTCTTAAATTATTTTTCGTGTCTTAAAATCATTTTTAACTAATTTATTTAATATTGCAATTAAATAAATTAAATACCATTTATATTCTAAAAATATTAAATTTTTATGAAATATACACAAAATAATTAAAAACTAAATTTTCAGGCTTTAAAATAATTTTTAATAATTTATTATGTATTTTTAATAATTAAAAACTATTTATTTCAATTTATTTAATAAAAATAATTATTTTTCTAAGAAACTGTCGCTAAAGGGTGCCTATAGCGACATGACTGTCGCTATAGGTGTTCTTCGCGTTCTTGAGTCCAAACCCAGAACTCATAACAGTTACCAGGTTACTAGTTTGACCACTAAACATTTCATGCTCGCTTTGATTTCTGGAATGATAATTGTGTTAAACATATAGTACTAATGTAATACTAAAAATTCCAACTTAGATCATGGCTAAAACATATCACAACAGTCAGATTCAAGCCACAAAAAACCTGTCAGATACTGTTCTTCAATTTCTGGGTTTTCCAGAAATTGAAGAACAGTCGAAGTACCTTATTTGAGCCTTTGAATCCTTGATTTCCAGGCTTGATTAATGTGTTGTAAAGGTTCAATCGTGCAGTTCGTGTGTCAAGGAACAACAACAAATCATCAGATCAACTTAGCAACATTATAACAGTAAAATTTAGGCAGGTCAAAATCTTGTCAGAAACGTGGAATTGGTAAATTCTGGGTTTTCCAGAAATTAGCAAATCAGACGGTCAAGGCTACTTTGACCAGCAATAGTTTTGATTCCAGGTAGGATATAAGTGTTATAGAGGCATGATCATGTAGTCTACATGTCATTCTACAACATAACAACAACAACTTAGCTTAAGTGACAAACAACTGCAAGATCAAAGGCTAGCAAAACTTGTCAGAAGCCATCTGGGCAAATCTAGGTTGCCCAGATTCTCACTTTCGTGATCGGTCAACGCTGTTTGACTGATCATAACATGAAATCTAGACACGATCCAACCCTGATTCAAGTTGCAGAACAAGGACCGTATAGCATACTACACGTTCAAACATTTAAAACACAAAAACAATTAACAGACACCGATCGATGAGGTCTGACATTTGCTTGTCAGACGATGTTTTAGAAATTTTCCAGATTTAAGAAATCTTCAATTTCTAGCACTTTGATGTTATGGATCTGGGATCTAACAACCCAGATCACTAAATGACACCTTAATACATAACTTTAAACAACCAATTACAATATTAACATAAGATCACATGATTTTCTAAAATTTAGGGTTTTATACCTTTTTAATGTTTGATCTTGAATCTGATCCTAGTGATCTGATCTTGGGATGCTAACATCTGATCATGGCTTATCTTTTCTCTCTCTCTCTCTCACTCTACATTCTCGAATTTTAGAGAGAGAGTGGCTTGGTGAAAAATGAAAGGTAAAGTAAGCCTTTTCTCTTTCTTTAATCTATATAAGATTTGATTCAATGCATGTTGGCTATATGTTAGCTGATATAATAGATATAAGTCACATGCTAGATCTTATTTGGCCTCCCGCTCCAATATTATGGCTAGATTTACAAGCTAAGTAATAAAACAATACAAAAAGGGCAAAATAGTCATTAGATTTCCAATTTTAATGGCAAAATTGACATTTGATTCCAACCCTTAGGGTTAAAACCTAAGGGTTCCATAATTTAATTTTCTAAGATTTTTAACTGAGGTTTTCAAAATCAAAAATTAATATTTCTCAATTATAATTAGAATTCTATAATTATATTAAAATTTTCTAATCATAATTCATGTTTGTTAATTATGATTAATATTTCCTAATTAAAATTGCTAATTTTGCAATTAGGGTCAAAATTGTACATTAGGGTTTATAACCCAAGAATTAGGGTTTTAAATATAAAAATAATCTTTCTAATTTAGAAATTAGATTTCCTAATTAGATTAGGACTTTCTAATTACTTATAACTTGAAAATTAGGATTAATGTTTCCTAATTAACATTAAAATTATTACACTAACAATCAGGTTTTTCCCTAATTATAAATTAGGGTTTTTAAACCAAAAATTAGGGTTTTCTAAATCAATTAGGGTTATCCCTAATTAGGTTATCATTAATAACATTTAAACCTTATACCATCATTTGCATTCCCAAACTAGGGTTTTCAATTTCCGAATTAGGGTTTTGAATTCTCAGAACTGAAACTAGGGTTTTAGAACCGGTTTTATGGTTTCTTCTCAGTCGTTAGGGTATTCCAACTGAACGTCAATTTTCGACAATAATAATAGGGTTTGACACTGATAAATTTTATCTGGTCAACCCTTAACCCTTAACCACATTCTGAACACATAAATGACCATACTCACAGAACATAAACACATATACACTTAATCTTGAATAATTCAGCAAAATCCTTCACAGAATTTTGAAATCCTCAAAATTCCTTCTCAAAAATATCAAACGCATACACTTATTTTCTGACTAGGTTCTAATATTGAACCTTAGATTAGGGTTTTCTAATTACTTATAACTTGAAAATTAGGATTAATGTTTCCTAATTAACATTAAAATTATTACACTAACAATAAGGTTTTTCCCTAATTATAAATTAGGGTTTCTAAACAAGAAATTAGGGTTTTCTAAATCAATTAGGGTTATCCCTAATTAGGTTATTATTAATAACGTTTAAACCTTATACCAGCATTTGCATTCCCAAACTAGGGTTTTCAATTTCTGAATTAGGGTTTTAAATTCCTGGAACCGAAATTAGGGCTTCAGAACCGGTTTTAGGGTTTCTTCTCAGTCGTTAGGGTTTTCTAACTGAACGTCAATATTCGACAATAATATTAGGGTTTGACACTGATAAAATTTATCTGGTCAACCCTTGACCCTTAACCACATTCTGAACACATAAAAGACCATACTCACAGAACATAAACACATATACACTTAATCCTGAATAATTCAGCAAAATCCTTCACAGAATTTTGAAATCCTCAAAATTCCTTCCCAAAAAGATCAAACGCATACACTTATTCTCTTACTAGGTTCTAATATTGAACCTTAAATATATCAATTATGATTTTAAAATTTTTCAAAATTCTCGGGTTGTTACAGATCATCTGTTGCAGCATACTATGACCCTATTGATGTTTTAGGTTCCCAAAGGATTCGTGGAGGGCATGCTGGAGCACTGGGTATCGGAGAGGCATATTTTTCGATTTGGGACCCAGGAGTTGACTCCTAATCTGGAGGATTATGTATGTTTGACGATGCTGCCACTGGACAGACCTTGCGTGCATATGGCGATTGGAGACATGAGTAGGCAGTTCATGACCCTTACTAGATTCAGGCGTACGGTGGTGCATGATGAGCTCACATCTGGCCACGTTATATCCCACCATTTTCTATTTGATAGATTTGGCTTAGAGGATAGTTATGCACGGCATTCCGGGGATTTCACCAAACCGGAGAATCATTGGCGTTTAGCTAGAGTGGATATACTACTATTGTGCGTACTATCTTCTGTCTAAATGCTACGATACATGGATGAGTTGGATATATGAGTCATCATGGCAGTGAGAGCTCTCAGGGAGGGTCACACCATCATAGCGATGATTATAGTAGAGACTCTGAGGTCGGCCATGTAAGACCCCAACTTTTATGAATAAAGAATAATTTTTCTCGAAATATATTTTTGAATATTATGGTGTGGATTTGATATAATGTTATAATTGTGGGTAATATTTACAAATTTTGCAAAGTAAGCAAGTGGTTATATAATATTCGATTGGTCGGGATATTCATTTTAACAAGAAATATTCGTACCACGACACAATCAATGGTGGACCCCACAACGAAAGTATTGTCGTAGTTAGAAAACGACAAAATTATCTTTTATAAAATAACTACGAAAGTTTTACCGTTAAACCTGTTGAACTACCGGTGGTAAAGTACAATAATACGCGTGGTTGCATAAGTAGACACCTATAGATTAATTATTGATGCTTACGTGAGAAGTCACTCGGTTATACTCAATTATTGCTACAATAATTGCTGCATAATATCTCTCATATTATTGATTCAATTATTGTCATAGTATAAATATTCTATATTATTAAATCAATAATTGAGACGACAAAATTATTCATATTATTATTTGCAATATTAACGATGTCTAGAAATTTCTGTCGAGGAGAGGTTTGGTCACCTAATTGCGCGCCAATAGGGAGAAATCCTTATCGGAAAGCCCCCTCTTTCCTGAGAATGATCTAGTTGTTAAATATTGTAAGTTATAATATTAATGATGAATATGTTTGTGTTGATTAAAGATTAAATTGATAGTTCTATTGTGTTGGGATTATTAGTGTTAGTGAAAATCGACATTTATTTCGATAATAATTGATTTCTGGAGGTTATACTGACCAATCGGGTAATTAATCGGATAAATAAGCAATTAATTGCTATTAATTCACATGCTTATAACTATTTGTTCACATGTGTGTACTATTGATTTATATGCATGTACTATTAGGGGAGGTGGTGTAAGATTGATAATACTTGCATGACTAAATTAAAAATGGAGGTATAGATGATGGTACTATACTGTAACTATTTTTTTTTCACATGTATAGAACTATTGATTCACGTGATGTACTATTAGGGGAGGTGGTGCAAGTTTGATAATACTTATAGGACTAAGTTAAAAATGAAGAAAAAGACGAAGGTATTATACTGTAATATTTTGAGCCCCAAAACGTGCAATAATCGAAACTATATTTTCCTATAAATAGAAGCTCATTCTTCTTCCATTCTCACCAATTCACTAAGACTCACAAGAGCTATTATAGAGAGAGAAACTATAGAGAGAGAAGTTATAGATCTTTTTCTATAATTGTTGATCTTTTCATACCGGAATACTATTTATGAGTTACTATTTATCGGTTATTATTCACCCGGTTAATATTCACTCAAATATTATTCACTCAGGTATTCGGGGCACGTTTCATGCCAAAGTACTATTCATAGGTTACTATTCACCCGGTTACTATTCACTCGAATATTATTCACTCGGGTATTTGGGACACTTTTCTTGTCTGGATACTATTCAAGAGGTACTATTCCCGAAGTACTATTCACAGGGTACTATTTATGGGATACTATTCACCCGAAAAAAATATTTCTTTTCTTTTCAAATTATTTTTGATACATGAATATTATTCTTGAATTTTACTCCACAAAGCAGTATCATGTTGACAATTTGGATATTTTTAAACTATGGATAAATTTAAAGGCTTTAAAATTTATCCTTGATTTCGTTTGATTAATGCTTATATCATTGTCATCATCCTTATGATTATATTGTGATGAAAGTCTTCTTTGGCTTACGTGCATAATCGTGACCCGTAATGTTACAAATGATGTGGTAAAAGTCCTTATTGGCCTGTAGTTCATTGATGGACAGTTGTTGATATGATTATGACCAGGGATTATTCGGTATAATCATGACAATTGATGATTACATGAATATCCTTGGCCCGTAGTGCAGGGATGATTCGATGATGTGGTTTATTTATTAAGTTGAATCTTAGCGATAAAATTGATGAAAAACTTTTTAAATCATAGAAGATAGTAGATACCATGCTCTACTTGACTCTTCTAATGGATTGCTTGATCCACTGTAGTTAAACTTGATATTTATTCTATTTTATCAGTTTAACACTGTTGAAGACTAATGATAATTTATTCCGCATTATCTTAGTCATAATATTTCTTACTAGGCTAGTTGAGCTCATCCTTTTGCTTTCATTGTTCTGTTCAGGAAATGAGAACGTAGCCGGGACTAGTCGGGGAATGGAGTGATGGTTCGAGATGGTGTTATAGTTGTCCTCACTATTCTGTAAAATAGTGTGACAATAAATGTAATGAGGACTCTATTTTAGTTTGGATATTGTCTAGAAGATAATATTAGGTAAAACTCTCACTCATCTTTCAGTATAATTAAGTTTGTATTTATATTCAGTAGCATATATTTGGCGACCCAAGATGGGTGATGTATACCTGTTTTGGGGGCATCACAGTTGGTATCAGAGCTTAGGGATATGATCCCTGGCTGAGATGTGAGACAAGAACTAGGAGGGGAGAGACGGGGAATTCCTTCGCTAGTATGACCTACCTAAGTTATTTGGTATTTAATTGGTTGGTTAGAGTATAGGGATAATATGTGATATGTCAATTAACCCTTGTTTTGTGGCAGTGTTTGAAAATGGCATCTGAAAATGTCAAGATAAGCAATGAAGCACATGAGACCGTTAAGTCACCAATGATCAATACCCAAGATAATGTGCAATAGGAAGACAATAATCCTTAGTTAAATAACAACACCAAACAGATGATGAACGATGGGATGTTCAGTGGCTTTATGCAATTCATGAAACATCAGGCGAGAGAAACTCCTGTTCAAAATGCAGATGGAAACACTGGCAACTCTCGGATGGTCACCGCTAAGAAGTTCAAGGAGCTGGGACCACCAGAGTTTTTGGGAGAGCCAAAACCACTTAAGGCGGAGACGTGGATAAAGCAGATCACTAAGATATTTGATGTCTTGGAATGCTCCGAGGAGCAAAAGGTTCCCTTTGCAACCTTCATGTTGCGAGGAGAGGTAGATTACTGGTGGAAATCAATAAAACGTACTCAGCCTACCGCACTGAAGATTTCTTGGGAGAAGTTCCAAGAACTGTTCAACAACAAGTACTTTTCCGAAAGTATTCGTCACATGAAGGAGGTAGAGTTCATCAAGCTGGAGCAAAACAATATGACCGTATCGCAGTACGAAGCTAAGTTTTTCAAGTTGTCTCGGTTTGCGTCCCAATTGGTTGATAATGAGGAAAGAATGACTCGGATGTTTCTAAGAGATTTGAAACTTGAGATTCGTCAATACCTCATTTCTTACAAGCTTTGTTTATATTTGGATGTTGTGAATAGGGCTTAGTTATTGGAGCGCGATAATGAGCCAGCCCAACCAAAAGATAATGACTAACAACACGATAATAATCGTAACAGTGGCAATGACCATCGGAACAATGATAACCATCGTGGAGGAAATTATCATGCCAGAAATGGTAACCACTTCAGTGGTAATCATGGCCAAGATAATAGAAGAAATGATCAAGTGGAAAATTCAAGAAAAGAAGATTTAACGATGATGGGAAGACGTCGGCAGTAGCGCCAACGACAACAACAAATTCTAGGGGAGGAGAATGACCGCCAGTTAGATGCTACAGATGCGGAGAAGAGGGACACATAAGTCCAAACTATTCACAACCTTCCAAGGTATGTTTTAGTTGTGCAAAAGACGGTCACATAGCTCGATTTTGTCCTATAGCAAAATCAAGTCCAACTGGGATGGGATGGTGGCACCAAAGGCGGACACGGACAAAACAAAGTCGGTGGTTTCAGGAAGAGCATTTTTTATAACTTCTCAAAAAGCGAGTAATCCGAACGAAGTTATCACGGGTTAGTTAATCATAAACTCTAGAGAAGTCTATACCTTATTTGATACCGGTTCTACCCATTCTTTTATTTCTCCTACTTGCGCTCAACATTTATATTTAACTCCGGAGAAATTAGACTTTAACTTATCTATTGAAACTCCGTTAGGAGAAACCTTCATTACATGTGCTATCCAAGTCTTGGATGAGAGTCACAGTTTTTAAATGATGTTTCTATCGTTAATAAATTTCCTGACGTATTCTCTAAAGAACTTCGTGGCCTACCCCAGAGCGTGAAATTGAATTTTGTATTGACCCCAGTACAAAACCCATTTCTAAAACCCTTAAATATTTCTTCAACCAAAATGAACTTATAATACGCCAAAAACGATGGCTTGAGCTGTTGAAAGATTACGATCATACCATTCAATACCATCCTAGAAAAGCGAACGTAGTAGCTGACGCATTGAGTAAAAGATCATATGCAGGAACGAGTGCAATATTGTCAACGCAAAGGCCCATTTTGTATGACTTACACAGGATAGGTATAGAGTTAAAGACTCCATGGACCCATGTGATGATGACGAATATATGAGTAGAACCAACTTTAATCGATAAAGTTAAAGCTGCTCAAGCTATAGACCTGGAGCTGATGCGTATGAGGAAGAAAGTGCAAGAAGGTGCTATTTCGAAAACAAGAATCGATGAAGAAGGAATACTTCGAGTCAACTCCAGACTTTGTGTTCCTAACGATTTTGACTTGAAGTATAAAATCATGATGGAGGCGCACAACACACCATTTGCAATCCATCCTGGGAGTAACAAAATGTATCTTGATCTTTGACATACATTTTAGTGGAGCAATATGAAGAGGGAGATAGCGGGGTTTATCTCAAGGCATCTAACTTGTCAACGAGTCAAGGTGAAGCATCAAGTGCCAAAAGGTCCATTCCAACCACTCAAAATTCCAGAATGGAAGTGGGAGCAGATTACCATAGATTTCGTTACTGGTCTTCCCAAGGTTTCTCAAGGCATTGATGCGAGTTGGGTCATTCTTGATAGATTGACTAAGTCTGCTCATTTCTTATCGATACGAGAAACTTACACACTTGAACGTCTTGCTCGTATATACATATAAGAGATTGTAAGATTGCATGGTATGCCAGTATCCATAGTTTCTGATCGAGACCCATGATTTACTTCAAGATTTTGGGTTAGTTTGCAAAAAGCTATGGGCACGGATTTACGATTTAGTTCGGCATATCATCCTCAAACGGACGGTCAGTTAGAGAAGACTACTCAAACTCTTGAAGATTTATTAAGACTCTGTGTCCTTGACTTCAAAGGAAGTTGGGACAAGTTCTTACCATTTGTAGAGTTTTCCTATAACAATAGTTATCAAAGCAAGTATTGGCATGGCTCCATTTGAGGTGTTGTATGGAAGAAAGTGTCATTCTCCAGTATGCTGGGATGAGGTGGGTGAAGCAACATTATTGGGATCGGAGTTGGTACATATGACTACGAAAAAGATTCAAACGATCCGACAACGTATAAAAATCTCACAAGATCGACAAAAGAGTTATGCTAATCTTCATCAAAAGGACGTGGAATTCCATATTGAGATCATGTGTTGTTACGTGTTGCTCCATTGGAAGGCGTTATGAGATTTGGAAAGAGAGGAAAGCTCAATCCTCGATTCATTGGCCCATTTATAATCCTCGATCGAGTAGGAGCTATGGCCTATAGACTCTCCTTACCGCCAAATATGTCTCGTGTTCATAACGTTTTTCACATATCTATGTTACGTAAATATATGAAAGACCCGAACCACATTATTAAATTAGAATCGGATGAGATAGTGGAAGATTTAACGTATGAAGAGGTACCTATTAAAATCTTGGATAAGAAGGATCATATTCTACACTCCAAAGTTATACATCAAGTCAAAGTTTTGTGGAGAAACCACGATGTTGAGGAAATGACCTGGGAGTTAGAATTTGAAATGAAGTCAAGGTATCCTCACCTCTTCGACATACCAGGTACGTACCCTAATTTCGAGGGTAAAATTTCATAAGAAGGGGAGGTTGTAAGACCCCAACTTTTATGAATAAAGAATAATTTTTCTCGAAATAAATTTTTGAATATTATGATGTGGATTTGATATAATGTTATAATTGTGGGTAATATTTACAAATTTTACAAAGTAAGCACGTGGTTATATAATATTCGATTGGTCATTGAATATTCGTTTTAACAGGGAATATTTATACGATGGCATAATCATTAGTGGACCCCACAACGGAAGTATTGTCATAGTTAAAAAATGACAGAATTATCTTTTTATTAAAATAACGACGAAAGTTTACCGTTAAACTGTTGAACTACTTGGTGGTAAAAGTACAATAATACGCGTGGTTGCTTAGTAGCACACAGTATTGATTATTGATGCTTACGTGAGAAGTCACTTAGTTATACTCAATTATTACTACAGTAATTGCTGCATAATATCTCTCATATTATTGATTCAATTATTGTCACAGTATCAATATTCTATATTATTAAATCAATAATTGAGACGACAAAGTTATTCATATTATTATTTGAAATATTGACGATGTCTAGAAAGTTCTGTCGAGGAGAGGTTTGGTCACCTAATTGCGCACCAATAGGGAGAAATCCTTATCGAAAAGCCCCCTCTTTCCTGGGAATGATCTAGTTGTTAAATATTGTGAGTTATAATATTAATGATGAATAAGTTCGTGTTGATTAAAGAGGAAATTGATAGTTCTAGTGTTAGTGGAAATCGACATTTATGTCGATAATAATTGATTTCTGGAGGTTATATTGACCAATCGGGTAATTAATCGGATAAATGATAAATTAATTTCTATTAATTCACTTGCTTATAACTATTTGGTCACATGTGTGTACTATTGATTCATATGCATGTTCCATTAAGGGAGGTGGTGCAAGATTGATAATATTTGCATGACTAAATTAAAAATAGAGGTATAGATGATGGTACTATACTGTAACTATTTTGTTTCACATGTATAGAACTATTGATTCACATGAATATAGTATTGATTCACATGATGTACTATTAGGGGAGGTGGTGCAAGTTTAATAATACTTGCAGGACTAAATTAAAAATGAAGAAAAAGATGAAGGTATTATACTATAATATTTCGAGCCCCAAAACGTGCAATTATTGAAACTATATTTTCCTATAAATAGAAGCTCATTCTTCTTCCATTCTCACCAATTCACCAAGACTCATAAGAGCAATTATAGAGAGAGAAGCTATAGAGAAAAAGAAGAAGAGAAGTCTGCTACCTCACTATTCCAGTATCCAGTCTTCTTCTGAGGTAAGAGATATTATATTTTTTAGTATTCGTAGAAATAATATTTTCTTCCATACTATGTAGTATGTGAATAATATTACTTCGTTTCATATTCCTAATTCTATACTCATTCTATTAAAGTATTACTTCTATACTCCGTGAAATTAGTAGAATATCCTTGATATTTGCACTTCATCCAGTATCTTTTCATGAAAATATTATTATGAGTTTTCTTGATAATTATTGACCTTTTCATACCAGAATACTATTCATGAGTTACTATTTATGAGTTACTATTCACCTGGTTACTATTCATTTAAATATTATTCACTCGGGTATTCGAGGCACTTTTTATGCTAGAGTACTATTCCCAAGTTACTATTCACTCGGTCACTATTCACTCGAATATTATTCACTAGCGTATTTGAGGAACTTTTCATGTCGGGGTACTATTCACGAGGTACTATTCCCGAAATACTATTCATAAGGTACTATTTACGGGGTACTATTCACCCGAAAAATATATTTCTTTTCTGTCCAAATTATTTTTGATACATGAATATTATTCTTGAATTTTACTCCACAAAGCAGTATCATGTTGACAATTTGGATATTTTTAAACTCTGGATAAATTTAAAGGCTTTAAAATTTATCCTTAATTTGGTTTGATTAATGCTTATATCATTGTCATCATCCTCATACTTATATTATGATGAAAGTCATCTTTGGCTTATGTGCATGGATGGACTGTTGATTGGTACGATTTTGACCATGGATCATTCGGTATAATCGTGACCCGTAATGTTATAAATGATGTGGTAAAAGTCCTCATTGGCCTGTAGTGCATTGATGGACAGTTGTTGGTATGATTATGACCAATGATTATTCGGTATAATCATGACCATTGATGATTACATGAATATCTTTGGCCCATAGTGCAGGGATGATTCGATGATGTGGTTTATTTATTAAGATGAATCTTAGCGATAAAATTGATGTAAAACTTTTTAAATCATAGAAGATAGTAGATATCATGCTCTACTTGACTCTTCTAATGGATTGTTTGTTCTGCTGCAGCTAAACTTGATATTTATTGTATTTTATCAGTTAACACTGTTGAAGACTAATGATAATTTATTCTGCATTACCTTAGTCATAATATTTCTTATTGGGCTAGTTGAGCTCGCCCTTTTTCTTTCATTGTTCTCTTTAGGAAATGAGAACGTAGCCGGTACTAGTTGGGGAACAGAGTGATGGTCCGAGATGGTGTTATAGTTGTCCTCACTATTCTATAAAATAGTGTGACAATAAATGTAACGAGGACTCTATTTGAGTTTGGATATTGTCTAGAAGACAATATTCGTGTCAAAACTCTCAGCTCATGTTGTATAATTAAGTTTGTATTTGTATTCAGTACCATGTATTTGGCGAACCAAGATGGGTGATGTATACCTATTTTGGGGGCATCACATGCCACATACTGTTGCACTTATCCGACGGCAGTGTTTACAGGCAGCTCGGTCATGCTGTTTGTGTGGTTTATGTCACACTTGAGACCGATTGGCACTTTTAGACTGCATGGGTATTGTTTCACCCATGATATAGCCATGTCATACTCCTTTTAGCCTGTAGAGTGTATACATGTTGCATCTTGGTCAGCTTTCCTAGCAGGGATCGGAGATCCATTTGCTATATTTCCGTGTTCAGGGCTCAGCTCACCCTACAACTTTGTCACTCATGCTCTGGGCATGGATTATCTCCCTCTAGCTGGCTTGAGGGGTATGATTACTTACCACCCATTGGCTGTGATGTGTCAGTTTGACCAGTTCCAGGACTTCCATCCTTTTAAGGGGGCATCGAGTCAGCGCTTCGTTTCTCGCCACTTATCAGCAAATGATAGATCCAGGTTGTAAGCCTGTTGGGATCAGCGAGAGCTAGCTAAGTTTTCTATCAGTCATCCAGGTTATTCTATAGAGTATTCCGCATGGATAGAGACAGAGACTACATCGGCTGCGGTAGTATCCATAGTGTAGGGGATTGATTTTGACGATGAAGAGCCTATGGAGGAGGCTGATATTTCCATCGATGAGGATTTGACTCTTTGGTTTGCAAAGATTTGTGATGGATTCTCCAACCACGAAAGTGTTCTTGTTATTCAAAGAATCACGATACCTTGAAGAGTCTACATCTAATGACCTTTGAGAGAGATCAAGCTAGGGCCGTGATGTTGACAACTCTTGATGGGAGAGACGCAACTCTATTAGAGAGGGATGAGGCTAGATCATCTAGAGATGCATTGATTGTAGAGCAGGATGTTGCCCTATCTACCCAAGATGTAGCTGTCACAGACAGTACTTCAATGAGATCCCTTTCGACTGGCATCCTTGCCGATATGAGTGCATACATTGATGAGCATCATGCAACCATGCAATTAGCCTCAGATCTACTAGCTCGTGTAGATACCATTGGGAAGAAGCTTGCAGCATTACCTCCTTCTTTGGAGAGGGATGCTATGTTAGATCTGATAGTCCGCATACACACAGATCCGTAGATAGACTTGTATTTTCCTGCACAGACTAGCATAGCCATTTTGTCATGTACATCACATATTGTATATATCAAACAGTATTATATATGGCAGGGAAATATATTTTGATTCACTTCCCTTTCAGTTGTGCCTTGATACTTGCTTGATATTTGCCTGTTTCTTTAGGGCTTGTGATCTTGATGAATTCTGAACTCATCCTTGATGTGTGGACATTGATACATCGCATGATTTCTCAGAACTGATCATTCATCTGTGTGTATCTCTACCATCTTTAGTGTCTTGGGACTGCTTTCTGTATGGAAATGTGGAGGAGAGTGTGGCTTTTCCTCTCTGAGATTGACCGCACCACAGATGGTCGCCAGTACTCCTATTTAGGAGGAGCCTAGTTAATTCCACCTCTTATGGATTGGTGTTACTCTTTGAGGCACAACCGCAACTTAGATGGTTGTCGAATCTCCTATTTGTGAGGGGAGGTTAAGTAGTTCCATCCCTTTGGTCTGAAGCCGATGAAATGTGGTGGATTGAAGTTTGATCCCAGTACCGTGTGACAAGTATTTTTGTTCTGGTAGGGGGTTAGATCGAACCATAAATGATTTCCTACATACTCCTATTGAAGACGAGATCAGCTCTGCGTTATTCGAACCTGGTGTAAGAAGTTCAACGTTGACTGTGAAATGGGTAAATGGGTGTAGAATTTTTATTGATAAAGAAGGATGCAGAAGTATTTTTGTGGTTTTTGTTTTTGTAGAAAAAGGGTAGAAAATTTTTTGTTGTTTTTTTTATTGTGAATGGGCCATATAGAATATGGTTGCCTACGTACTCCCAGGTATCACGGAGATCAGGTCGACGTAGTTCGCCCCTCAGGACGAATTACAGCCGAAGAGAAGTATGAATCCCATGTGCAGGCTATACTGCAGGGAGAAGAAAGTTTGATCCCATGATTGGGACAAACTGCAGGTGTGTAATAGTTTGATGTCGTTTTAACGACAAACTGCAATTGTGGAAAAGTTTAATCCCGTCTTAAGGATAAACTGCAGGTGTGAAATGTTCAATCCATGGGGGGATAACAAAATTTTTATGAAAGGTTTGAAATGAGGTGAAACCAGGCTGCTGGTTTGAAGTGTATGTTTCCCTGAGGGGCAGACGAGTATGTAAAAAGGGTTAGAAAACCAGAATGACTGGTGATTTGATGATCCAAAACCAAGATGTTTTCTTGATGGTGACCTCAAACATAGTACTGTTTCACGGTGTCTGAGTTTATAAGCTGTGGAAATTCATTGCCATCCATTTCTTGTAGTCTGAGAGCGCCTCCTGTCAATACCTCCTTGACAACAAATGGGCCTTCCCAGTTAGGAGCGAATTTTCCCTTAAATTGATCTTGGTTGTCAATGATCTTCTTCAAAACCAAGTTATGTTGTTTAAACTGCCGTAGCCAGACTTTCCTGTTATAGGATCTTGCGATCCTTTGCTGATATAACTGACCATGGAAGATAGCCGCGGTTCGCCTTTCATCTATTAGAGATAATTGTTGAATCCTGTCTTGTAACCATTGGTCTTCATCCATCTTAGCGTCCATCAACACTCTGAGGGATTCCATTTTCACCTCTATGGGGAGCACTACTTCCATCCCGTAGGCTAATGAGTAGGGGGTTGCCCCAGTGGAAGTACGCATTGAAGTTCTGTAGGCTAATAAAGTCAGAGGCAAGAGGTCAGGCCATCTTTTGTGATTGGCGAACATTTTTTGCATGATCTTCTTGATGTTTTTATTAGTCGATTCAACAACACCATTCATCTTTGGACGGTAAATAATGGAGTTAAGGTGTTTGATGTGGAATTTACTACATAACTCCTCCATTATTTTGTTGTTGAGGTTCTTAGCATTGTCTGACACAATGACCTCTGGTTGTCCATATCGACAAATAATATTGTTTCTAATGAAAGCAATGATGACTTCTTTGGTAACCCTGGGGAAGGAGACTGATTCTACCCAATTGGTGAAGTAGTCGATCATTGTGAAGATAAACCGATGTTCAATACTGGCTTTGGGCTCAATGGGCTGGATCACGTCCATTCCCCACATTGAGAAGGGCCATGGCAAACTCATATTGTGGAGTTCCCTTGGAGGGGCGTAGATAGAATTCCCATGCATTTGGCATTGATAGCACCTCTTGACGTGATCATCACAGTCAGCTTTGAGCGTAAGCTAATAATGCCATGTTCTGAGGATTTTCTTAACAAGTAGGGGTCTGCTCATATGTGGGCCACATACTCCACCATGGATCTCATCCATGAGCCTCTAAGCTTGGTCTTTGTCCAGACATCTGAGGAGACCTAATCATGTATCTCTTTTGTAGAGTGCATCTCCGCTCAAGTAAAATTTCGTAGCAAATCGATGGATCTGCCTTCTTTCATTCGGGCTCGCCTCAGCGGGTGTAGATCCATCTCACAGATACTCCTTGATTTGCTGATACCAAGGGTTGTGGATGGGAGGTAGCTCATTTGATACTTCTCCAACATAATTCCCATAAATTGGGGCCTTCTGTAGGGCAAATGTGATGTTTGGCATGTTTTCCTTGTCAAGTATGTGAATTAAGGAGGCCAACATTGCTAATGCATTCGCAAAATCATTCCTATTATGAGGAATGTGTAGAAAGAAGATTCCTTCGAACTCCAAAGCCATCTGTAAAACTTGCTGATGGTAGAGCAGCAAATTTAGTTCTTTGATTTGATAGATTCCCGTGGATTGTTTGATTACCAAATCAGAATCCCCAAAGACAGTTAACCGCCTGATGCCCATTCAACGGGCAAGTTTTAGCCCCATGATACAACCTTCATACTCAGTTGTGTTGTTGGTGCGATAAAGCGCAATTTGCTTGGTGATGGGATCTCGCTCCCCGTGCACGGATACTAGAATCGCTCCGGCTCCAAAGACCTTCGTGTTAATGACTCCATCGAAATATATTTTCCATGTAAGACATGTTCCTTTACGGAAGAGTTCCCAGAAACTTCATGCTCCAAGTCTTGCAGTCGCCGTACTGATGGTGTTGCTGAATTGTCATGACCCCTTCATCGAGGAAGTATGTTTCCAAGGGTTTGAAGTCCCCTGCAGGTGCGGCTACCAGTTGATCTATAATTTCTTGACCTTTGATAGATTTTTGCGTCACATAGACGATGCCAAACTGCTATAGGATTAACTGCCATCTGGATAATCGACAATTTAGTATGGGCTTACTGAACCAATACTTTAGAGGATCCACGCGGGATATGAGATGGGTTGTGTGACCATGGAGGTAATGCTGTAACCTCATGGAAGCCCATGCCAAAGCACAATAAGTCTTCTCCATCAGAGTGTACTTGTGTTTAATGCTGCTGAATCTTTTGCTGAGGTAATAAATAGATCGTTCTTGGCCTCTATCGTCTTTTTGTCCCAGCATGCAACCCATAGCATTGTCATTAATGGACAGGTACATGAATAGGGGAACATTATCCCTGGGAGGTACCAAAATAAGAGCGTTAACTAGCTTCTCTTTGATTGTAAGGAAGGCTTTCTGACACTCATCGTTCCATTTCATGGAGGAGTTCTTCCATAACAATTTGAAGATGGGCTCAAAGATTGTTGTGAGTTGAGAGATGAACCTGCTAATGAAGTTGATTACTCCCAAAAATCCCCTTATTTCATTCTCTATCTGAGGAATAGGCATTAACTTGATGGCCTGGATTTTGGTGGGATCTAGCTCAATCCCTTTGTGGCTGACTAGGAAACCTAGCAACTTGCCTGATTTAATGCCAAAGGCGCACTTGGCTGGATTCAACTTTAAGTTGTACTTATGCAACCTGTTGAAGAGCTTTTTGAGATGGTCTAAGTGGTCTTCCTTCCTTCGAGATTTGATAATAATGTCATCCACGTAGATCTCTATCTCTTTATTCATTTACTCATGGAAAAGAGCCATCATAGCTCGCTAATAGGTTGCCCCGGCATTGATGAGGCCGAATGACAACCGTCTGTAGCAGAAGGTTCCCCAAGGCATGATGAAAGCATTTTTCTCACGATCCTCCTCAGCAACCATAATTTGATAGTACCCCGCAAAGCAATCAACAAAGGAGTACATGTCGTATTGAGTAGTATTTTCAATAAGAATGTGGATAAAGGGCACGGGAAAGCTATCTTTAAGGCAAGCTTTGTTCAAATCCCGATAATCCACGCAAACTCGCACCTTTCCTCCCGATTTAGGTACGAGAACTATGTTGGATATCCATTCCGGATATGTAGACACCATGATAATGCCAGCTTGAAATTGTTTCATAATTTCTTCTTTCACTTTTAAACTCCACTCAAGTTTCAATCGCTTGAGCTTCTGCCTGACTGGCTTAAATCCCTCCTTAATGGGAAGGCGATGAAGGACAATGTCAATGGACAAACCCACCATGCCTTCATGAGACCATGCAAACATATCCTGGAATTGAGTTAGTAGCGCAACCATGTCATTTCGTTGGTTTGGAGTGAGGTCTGATCCAATCTGGATTAGCTTAGGGCTTTATAAGGTTCCAAGATTGAAAGGAGTAGTTTGATCAAGATAAGGATTAGGTTTTTCTTTGACCCATTCCTTAATCTCCTAAGGTATCTCAATATTCTCTTGTATTTCCATCAAGTCTGAGTCCAACTTTTCATCAAAGTTACAGTCCTTGTGGAGTAAAGGCACCTCATAAGCAAGTATAGGCACATCTAAATTCAGAGTCCTGAAACAAAATATGTTTTCAGTTAATATATGAAACTTTTTAATCATACAAAAGTGTTAGCATAATTGATAAAATAAGCTATTATCTGTGTATAGAAAAGTAAGCAATTAAAGTTATCTCTGATGGCGGAGGATTTACATCCGTTTTACCCTCGTCGACCAATGCATGGAGTCTTTGCTCCAATTGTAGAGGTAAATTCTGTGGGATGCTATGATGATGGAGGGGCTATCATCGTCCTCCTTTTCCTGAATGATGACCATAACATCTGGGTAATCATCTTCTGGGGTGTATCTGTTTGTATGTACATCATGGACAATGATGTGTATGCCTGACATCATCAAGGTAATATCATGTTTACATTTTCGTTCCCTCTCTTCCACTTCGGGATCAGGAATCAGGACCTCTTTTGCCTTAAAGGGTACTAGTTTGGGAAACAGCATAGCCATAACATGTGTTGGCAACTTTACCAGAGACTGTATCAGCTCATGAGGTGCAGGTGCAGAAAATCACCGTGTGGCAGAAATTTGAGGAACCTGCTTGTGCATATGAGGATTACTATGACTGGAACTGGCAGAATAGACTAGTCCAACTGTCCCAGTTTGACTGGACATTTGAATTGGGTGCTTAATACCCTGTTGATTTTTACCCAGCCTTTGTCCAGGCTGATGACCAAATGCCAACATTTCTTGAGTGGCCGACATAACCTCGACAAAAATCTTAGGTATGGGAAGTGGTGCTCCAATAGGATGGTATTGTGTGTTGTTCACTTCCAAAGTATGAAAAATGGCCAGCTCAACTTCTGAATTGAAGCTGATAATTGGTAGGTTTCCTTATTCAGGTCATTTCGGCTCAGCGTTGACAATGACTAGGCTATTGCTGACAATGTATTTTAGTTGTTGATGTAGTGTAGAAGGGACAACTCCAGCCATGTGGATCCATGGTCTCCCCAATAGCAGGTTGTATCCTGAATCTATCTTGAGGGACGTGAAAGGATACATTGAATGTATTTGGACCAATCTCGATTGTGACTCAATCTCTCCGTGAAATTTTTGTCGGGATCCACAAAATCTTTGATAACCATATGGCTACTTTGGATCCGTTTGAGATTGACGTTCATCTTCACCAAGGTGGCATAAGGACAGATATTCAGAGATGAACCTCCATTTATCAAAACTCCAGCTATCATATACTTGGAGGACAAAACTATAATATGCAACGGCTTGCAATGACCGGTCCCTTTGGGCGGTATATCGTCATCAGTGAAAGATATCACATTGTTGTTGAAAATGTGATCAACCAGATGTTGAAAATTTTCAACATCCACTGATTTCAGCAAGTAGGCTTCTTCCAAAACCTTCAATAAGATCTTCCTGTGATCCTCGGAAGAGAAAATCATATCCAGTATTGAGATTTGATGTGGAGCTTCTCTTAAGCTTAGAACCACCTTGGCTTCATTATGGCCCATAGTGCGGAGGAATTTCTCAATCTTCTCCATAGGAATCTTCCCCTTTGCTTTTATGGCGGGATTCATCACCCTCTGAGGAAGATACAATGGATTTTCCTTCAATACTGTGGCAGTAGTATGAGACATGGATCCTTCAGCTTCTCCATAATTCCATGGGACTTTATGTAAAGTGAAAAGCGAGGATCTTCGTGGTGCTGAAAGGGAATGAAATTGGCTGCAGTGCGACCACTTTCAAAGGATTGTCAGCTCCTTTGAGTTGAATTGCTTGTATGGGAAATGGTTTGACTGTCTCACCAGTCTCAGTGGATATAACTACTACTAGCCCCTTTCATTTAGTAGGACATGTATTCCCACTCTCGAGTAGCATAGTGTCATCGTCTACCAATTGCAGAACACCGCTGTCAATTAGATTTTGAATAAGGTGGCGGAGTGCCCAACATTCTTCTGTGCTATGACCTCGAGAATGTGAATGATATTGACAAACTCCATCAAAGTTGAACCTTCTTGAACGGGGATTGATTAGAGGTAGAAGGGAGGTGATTCTTCCTTCGTTGATTAGCATTTGAAATATTTCCTCCATAGGTTGGCCCAGGTATGTAAATTCCCTTTTATTGGAAAAATCCCGACGGGCTTTAGCACTTGCTCTCTTCGCAACCTTGTCCTCCAGTGGTTTGATTTCGAAAGGTGATGATGGAGTATTAATAACAAAAGGAAGGAGACATGCATGCTCCTGGCTGACTAACTGGTGTGTGAATTGATACTGATGGATCACCAATTCTGCCAATTATTCCACTTGCTTACAAAGAGCTTTCATTTTTCGTTCCATAGCAAATTGGAACTTTGCGTAATCCTATCTGTCAACACCATCTTTGATGGTATAGGATGATTCACCATTAAAATTGGAACTCTGTCCATTGCTCTAACTAATCATATTGACCTCTTCTTCTTTGTGTTGAGGAAGAGGGTTGTCTTGCACATGAGGTTGATCTGGTTTGGTAACAACGATCTCACCGTTGTCTATCAAATCTTAGATCTTATGTTTCAAGGCCCAACAATCTTGAGTATCATGTCCAGGTGCTTCGGCATGATAAGCACACTTCCGAGTAGCATTGAAACCCCTCCCATTAGGGTTGGCTGGTGGAAGAAGATGCGTGATTTTCTTCTGGGTAGTCAGAAGAGAAAGAATATTCTCGAGCGAGTCCCCTAAGGGTGTGAACGTTCGAGGGTGCTTTGCTTCTCCACCTTTAGGCAATAGAGGGTTTAAAGACTGTGCTTGGAAAGGGGAGTAGTTTCTCCTCTGTATAGGCATGTTCTAACTTCCTTTTTGACCTTATAGTATCAAGGAAACATCCTCCTCTTTCTTTTTATGGACCCTCTAGAGGTTGTTTCCATAAGTTCCGGATTAGATGTGCTCATCAATTGCTTTAAGAGCGGCTAGGTCTTGAATCTGTCCCGACTTCAATCCCATCTCAGCCATCTCTCTGTGTTTGATCATTTCAGAAAATGGTTTGCTAATGCCAGCTAAAACTCTTTCATAGAAAGGAGCTTCTTGTATGTCTATAAAGGTCATGTCCATTTTTGATTTCGTCAAGGAAGGAATGACTTGAGCATCAAGGCGCCTCCACCTTTGAGCATACTCTCTGAAAGACTCAGTAGATTGTTTCTTGACCTTGGTAATCTGATAACGGTCAGGAGCCATCTGAGATTAAAAATTGTATTGAGTGAGGAAGGCATGAGCAGGCTCTTCCCAGCCATGGATCTTTGAGTTATCTAATCTGGTATACCATGAACGAGCTTCTCCAGTCAGACTTTTATGAAACAGCTGTATTCTGAGCTTTTCGTTTTCGGCATAAGATCTAAGTTTTCCAATGAACACCTTTAAATGTGTATAAGGATCCTCTAATCCGTCATAATTTTCAAAGTCAGGGGTTTTAAATTTCTCTGGATAATGAACACCAGGGAATATGGAAAGGTCAGCATACGAAACACTCTCGTGTGTTCCAATCCCTTTGAGACAACGGATGGTTTTTTCCATTTGAAGGACCTTCTTCCTGATATCACCAATGTCTAGATCTCCTTTGAGATGGGTGTTTTCAGGGTCTTTGTTGGTCGTATCCAACTGAGCTTCTAGATTTGTTTTATTTAAACCTTGTGTTTCTCCTTGTGTAGAGGATTCTGTATGTGTAGGCATATTTGAGCCCTAAGTAGACTGATGCAATTCTTTAAGCAGGACAGCCAAATCTGTAATTTGTTTACTTAATCCATCAAATTCTTCTCAAGAAACGAGATTAGACTGGTCAGAAGAAGACATGATTGGCTGTAGGCTCGTGGCCTTTTTGGATTTTGAGCAGGTAACATACCCAATTGTTTCCTTACAAAACACTTATGTAGTTTAGTCTTAGGAATAATGTAAATGTTTACATGATATCATAATGTGTCCATTTTAGGAATATTATCCTGCAAAAAACGGGTGTCATTTGATAGCATGTCATGTATATGCAAATATTCTTCATATTTTACATTACATAAAGATGAACATGGAATAAAATTACAAGTAAATGCTTTTATAAGTAATAGAGAATGGAAAGCATGAAGAGACTTTCCTTCGTATTTGGTTTATCTGAGGCTAACCTATCTTAGGGTTACTCTCGCGGCTTTTTGGCATGAAGGTTCCCAGATCATCGCAATCTACTTGACGAAAAGTTAATCTGGTCTTTCAACTGGAGCAGATATGGGTGGTGCCTTTCCTGAGCCTCGTTTGAATTAGTCTCCCTACGAGTCCAGTAATCAAACACCGACAGGTAGCCTCCTGGTGGAGGAACCACACAACATACATTCACAAACAACATGTCTCATAGTTTATGAAAATGATGACATGTGCGAAGCACTAATATCACAGATAGATATATTGTAGTGCAGTAATAAAAATGCATTCATAAACATTCATCATAAATGTAAATGCAACATTCACACACAAGCATATAACAGTTTTGAAAAGCTTGTAATAGTGGCTTAAGCCCTCTTATTGTAGTCCCCAGCAGAGTCGCCACCTGTCGACGTCTGAATTTTTATTTGTCCCTTTTCTGTTCTTGTTCTTTGGTGCTCTCATGTTATATGAGATTTGTTAGAAAAAATAATTGAAAAAGGTCCGACATGTATCACGTCGACGATTTGACTGTAAGAGTTGCCAGTTGTTGTTTTTAACTGGTTGCACTAACGCAACTGAGAAAAGGTTTTCACATTGACCCAATGATGTCACACTACTAAATGGGTCTGTGAAACCGAGATTCATTTGGGTTCGGGGGACTTGATTATGCGGAGGGAAGGTGTTAGGCACCCCCGGACATCCGTGTTGCCACGATGACCGCCACTTTTCAAGAAACTGTTATATGAATCTGTGTGTGTGTGTGTGGGTCAATGTGATGTTATTTGGAAGTAGTGATATGCCTCATTCACACCTATATACACATGGTTTGAATTTATACAAAAATTCAGTTTTAAACAAGATATAGCAATGAGGTTTTTGTAAAGAGGTTTTTCAAACCACATGCTCAATAGTAATTAAGGCCTTTGATACTTCCATTTTATTATTAAATATTGGCTTCATTGCTTTTTATTTTTGAGATGCGAAGCATCTTGAGAAAATAATATATAGTAGTCTTGAACTCCTCATGGGCATGAAAGCCATCTAAGGAAATTCAAAACAGTGAATAATGTACAAAGCGCTTACGGTGAAAATGTCCATCACGGGAACAAAATCTAGATTGATGATGAATCTGTGATCTATGATTCCTAGGCTCGAGATGATGCCATGATTTTATATAAGCGATGGCGATTATATATATAAAAGCTGTAAATATATATATAGAGACATGATCAACCACCACGAAGCACCTCCATGGGGGATCGGAAATGTAAATATATAAAAGCGATAAATATATATATAGACATGATTAACAACCAGGAAGCACCTCCATGGGGGATTAGAAATGTAACTAAATAAATAAATGCGATCAACCGCCTCGAAGTAAACTCCAGGCGGGACTCAATGTAAAGAAAGCAGTAAAAACGATCAACCGCCACGAAGTAAACTCCAGGCAGGACGAAATGTAAATAAAGCAGTAAAAGGCCACGAAGTAAATTCCAGGCTTGTTAGAAATGTATATATATATATATATATATATATATATATAGAACCCTTCCATATAATAGGTTCTTTGTGAGTCTTATCTGACACCCCCTTTTTGTCTTGTTGATAAACTTATTGGAAGGCTGAGATGAAACATAAATATACCAAGCCGACACAACTTGTACCGGCTTTTATTTTAATATGAGGACCCCACCATAGTCAACATGTTGTCAGTTTATTGAAATAAAATGAATTTTTAATATTAAATAATGCTAATGCAAGCACGACACTTAGATTTGTGCCTTTTTATAAAATACTCCCTACCGCTACAAGCTCTTACTACGGTGTAAAAAAAAAAAAATTCAAACCCAAGCAGCATGACCTCTTACGACTTGCACAAGTTCTTCAAGTTCTTTATTTCTTTATTCCAAATAAAATATTTGTTATTTTTATAACTCTTTCATTTAATAACAAATAAAGAATTATAATTCAAATAAAAATAATATCCTATTTTATAAAAATATATTTTATAATTTTTAATTACTCTTTTATAAAAATATTTTATATTCTTTATTTGTTATAAAATATTTTTTATAACAAATAGCAAATAAAAATAGCAAATATTATATATTCTTTATTTGTTATAAAATATTTTATATTCTTTATTTTTTATAAAATATTTTTATAAAAATAGCAAATAAAAATTATAAAAATACAAGCTCTTAAATTTGTAAAAAAAAATACCAATAGGACAAGCTCTTACTACCGTAAAAAAAAAAAAAAAAAAATCAAAACCTAAGCACAACCTCTTACGACTTGCACAAGTTCTTCAAGTTCTTTATATGCTATTCCAAATAAAATATTTGTTATTTTTATAACCCTTTCATTTAATAACAAATAAAAATTATAATTCAAATAAAAATAATATCCTATTTTATAAAAATATATTTTTATAATTTTTTATTTGCTATTTTTATAAAATATTTTATATTCTTTATTTGTTATAAAATATTTTTATAACAAATAGCAAATAAAAATAGCAAATATTTTATATTCTTTATTTGTTATAAAATATTTTATATTCTTTATTTTTATAAAATATTTTTATAAAAATAGCAAATAAAAATTATAAAAATACAAGCTCTTACGGACTATAAAAAAAAAAAAAAAACCAACTGGGACAAGCTCTTACGGTAAAAAAAAAAAAAAAAAAATACAATAGGGACAAGCTCTTAGAAGCATTGTCCTTGCTATTTTGTTTATTTTATATGTTTGTTGCTATTTTGTTTATTTTATTGTTTGTTGCTATTTTGTTTATTTTATTGTTTATAATTCTTTATATAAAAATAGGAAATATTTATAACCTATTTTATATCCTATTATAAAATAACAAATATATGATATAAAACTATTTGCTATTTTTGATACATTTGATATATTTTTGATAATTAATATATTTTGATACATTTGATATATTTTTGATATATTTGATACATTTATCAAAAATATATTAAATGTATCAAATGTATCAAAAATATATCAAATGTATCAAATATATCAAAATATATCAATTATCAAAATATATCAAAAATATATCAAATGTATCAAAATTGTATCAAATGTATCAAAAATGTATCAAATGTATCAAATATATCAAATGTATCAAAAATATATCAAAATATATCAAATATATCAAAAATGTATCAAATGTATCAAAAATATATCAATTATCAAAATATATCAAAATGTATCAAATGTATCAAAAATATATCAATTATCAAAAATTATCAAATGTATCAAATATATCAAAATATATCAAATGTATCAAAATTGTATCAAATGTATAAAAATATATCAAAAATATATCAAATGTATCAAAATATATCAATTAGCAAAAATGTATCAAATGTATTAAAATTGTATCAAATGTATCAAAATATATCAAAAATGTATCAAGTATATCAAAAATATATCAAATGTATCAAAAATATATCAATTATCAAAATGTATCAAAAATATATCAATTATCAAAATGTATCAAATATATCAAAAATGTATCAAATGTATCAAAAATATATGAATTATCAAAAATGTATCAAATGTATCAAAATATATCAAATATATCAAAATATATCAAAATGTATCAAATGTATCAAAATTGTATCAAATGTATCAAATATATCAAAATATATCAAATGTATCAAAATTGTATCAAATGTATCAAAAATATATCAAAAATGTATCAAATGTATCAAATATATCAAAATGTATCAAATGTATCAAAAATATATCAATTATCAAAAATTTATCAAATGTATCAAATATATCAAAAATGTATCACATGTATCAAAATTGTATCAAATGTATCAAATATATCAAATGTATCAAATGTATCAAAAAATATATCAATTATCAAAAATGTATCAAAAATATATCAAAAATGTATTAAATGTATCAAAATATATCAAAAATTTATCAAATTGTATCAAATATATCAAAAATATATCAAATGTATCAAAAATGTATCAAATGTATTAAAAATATATCACTTATCAAAAAATGTATCAAAAATATATCAAAAATGTATTAAATATATCAAAAATGTATCAAAATTGTATCAAATGTATCAAATATATCAAAAATATATCAAATGTATCAAAATTATATCAAATGTATCAAAAATATATTAAAAATATATCAAATGTATCAAATATATCAAAAATATATCAAATATATCAAAAATATATCAAATGTATCAAAATATATCAATTATCAAAATATATCAAATGTATCAAAAATATATCAAATGTATCAAATATATCAAAATATATCAAAAATGTATCAAATGTATCAAAATTGTATCAAATGTATCAAAAATATATCAAATGTATCAAATATATATCAAAATATATCAAATATATCAAAAATGTATCAAAAATATATCAATTATCAAAATATATCAAATGTATCAAAAATATATCAAATGTATCAAATATATCAAAAATATATCAAAAATGTATCAAATGTATCAAATTGTATCAAATATATCAAAAATATATCAATTATCAAAAATTTATCAAATGTATCAAATATATCAAAAATGTATCAAATGTATCAAAAATATATCAATTATCAAAAATGTATCAAAATATATCAAAAAAATATATTAAATGTATCAAAATATATCAAATGTATCAAATATATCAAAAATATATCAAATGTATCAAAAATATATCAATTAACAAAATGTATCAAAATATATCAAAATATATCAAATGTATCAAAATTGTATCAAATGTATCAAAAATATATCAAATATATCAAAAATATATCAAATGTATCAAAATTGAATCAAATGTATCAAAATATAATAAAAGCATTATCAAATGTATCAAATATATCAAAAATATATCAAATGTATCAAAAAATATATCAATTATCAAAATGTATCAAAATATATCAAAATGTATCAAAAATATATCAATTATCAAAAATTTATCAAATGTATTAAATATATCAAAATGTATCAAATGTATCAAAATTGTATCAAATGTATCAAAATATATCAAAAATGTATCAAATGTATCAAATATATCAAAATATATCAAATATATCAAAAATGTATCAAATGTATCAAAAATATATCAATTATCAAAAATGTATCAAAAATATATCAAAATATATCAAATATAACAAAAATATATCAAATGTATCAAAAATGTATCAAATGTATCAAAAATATATCAATTATCAAAAATATATCAAAAATATATCAAATGTATCAAAATTGTATCAAATGTATCAAAAATATATCAAATATATCAAAAATATATCAAATGTATCAAAATTGAATCAAATGTATCAAAAATATAATAAAAATGTATCAAATGTATCAAATATATCAAAAATATATCAAATGTATCAAAAATATATAAATTATCAAAAATGTATCAAAAAATATCAAAAATGTATCAAATGTATCAAAAATATATCAATTATCAAAATTTATCAAATGTATCAAATATATCAAAATGTATCAAATGTATCAAAATTGTATCAAATGTATCAAAAATATATCAAAATGTATCAAATATATCAAAAATATATCAAATATATCAAAATATATCAAATGTATCAAAAATATATCAATTATCAAAATGTATCAAAAATATATCAAAATATATTAAATATATCAAAATATATCAAAATATATCAAATGTATCAAATATATCAAAAATATATCAAATGTATCAAAATGTATCAAATATATCAATTATCAAAAATGTATCAAAAATATATCAAAAATATATCAAATGTATCAAAATTGTATCAAATGTATTAAAAATGTATCAAATATATCAAAATATATCAAATGTATCAAAATTGAATCAAATGTATCAAAAATATAATAAAAATGTATCAAATGTATCAAATATATCAAAAATGTATCAAATGTATCAAAATATATCAATTATCAAAAATTTATCAAATGTATCAAATATATCAAAAATGTATCAAATGTATCAAAATTGTATCAAAAATATATCAAAAATGTATCAAATGTATCAAATATATCAAAAATATATCAAATATATCAAAAAATGTATCAAAAATATATCAATTATCAAAAATATATCAAAATATATCAAAATATATCAAATATATCAAAATATATCAAAAATGTATCAAATGTATTAAATATATCAAATGTATCAAAAATGTATCAAATGTATCAAAATATATTAATTATTAAAAATATATCAAAAATATATCAAAAATTTATCAAATGTATCAAAAATATATCAATTATCAAAAATATATCAAATGTATTAAAAATAGCAAATAATTTTATATCATATATTTGTTATTTTATAATAGGATATAAAATAGGTTATAAATATTTGCTATTTTTATATAAAGAATTATAAACAATAAAATAAACAAAATAGCAACAAACAATAAAATAAACAAAATAGCAACAAACATATAAAATAAACAACATAGCAAGGACAATAGGAAGAGCTTGTCTGGGTTTAATTTTTTTTTTTTTTACTGATAGGAAGAGCTTGTATTTTTATAATTTTTTATTTGCTATTTTTATAAAAATATTTTATAAAAATAAATAATATAAAATATTTTATAACAAATAAAGAATATAAAATATTTCTTTATTTGTTATAAAAAATATTTTATAACAAATAAAGAATATAAAATATTTTTATAAAAATAGCAAATAAAAATTATAAAAATATATTTTTATAAAATAGGATATTATTTTTATTTGAATTATAATTTTTATTTGTTATTAAATGAAAGAGTTATAAAAAATAACAAATATTTTATTTGGAATAGCAAATAAAGAACTTGAAGAACTTCATGCAAGTAGTAAGAGGTTGTCTTAGGTTTGGAATTTTTTTTTTTTTTTTTAAAGTAGTAAGAGCTTGTCAGGTTGATATTTTTTTTTTTTTTACTAAATTTAGGAAGAGCTTGTATTTTTATAATTTTTTATTTGCTATTTTTATAAAAATATTTTATAAAAATAAAGAATATAAAATATTTTATAACAAATAAAGAATATAAAATATTTATTTTTATTTGCTATTTGTTATAAAAATATTTTATAACAAATAAAGAATATAAAATATTTTTATAAAAATAGCAAATAAAAATTATAAAAATATATTTTTATAAAATAGGATATTATTTTTTATTTGAATTATAATTCTTTATTTGTTATTAAATAAAAGAGTTATAAAAAATAATAAATATTTTATTTGGAATAGCAAATAAAGAACTTGAAGAACTTGTGCTGTAATAGTAAGAGGTTGTAGGTTTAGTTGTTTTTTTTTTTTTTTTTTTTTTCTGTAGTAAGAGCTTGTAGCGGTGGGAGTATTTTATAAAAACCTGATTGACCCAAAAATTTGTCTTTGGTCGAGGAAATATTTAATATTAAAAATTCATTTTATTTCAATAAACCGACAAACATATTGACTATGGTTGGGTCCTCATATTAAAATAAAAGTAGAATTTTAAGTTGTGCTAGGCTTGATATATTATGTTTCATCTCGACCTTCCAATAAGTTTATCAGCGGTACAAAAGGGGTGTTGCCACGGTACTCACGACAGCAGGTTTGCTATGGAAGGCTCTCATATATATATATATATATATATATATATATATATATATATATATATATAAGCAAGTAAACGCTCCAGAAATAAGTCTAGGCTCAATTGAGGCATAACTCGATAATGTTAGTCCATATATATAAACTAGGGTTAACCCGTGCCTCTGGCACTGCAAATACTCGTTTAATTATTTAATACTTAAAGATTAATCTAAATGAAAAATGTTAGTTGACAATGTGAAAAGTGTATATATTTGATAAAAAGTAAAAAATTTCGTAATTATTTGTTGTAAATAAGAAAATTTGTAATCAAGATACACATCCCACCCAAAAAGTAGAGAAGTCAAGAATTTTGCCACAAATTGTATCTACATGCTCTTCTATTTACTTGTCTATCAAAATTCGCCACATGCTCATTATTTACCTAAAACATTAAATTGATAGCACCAATATAAATATAGTCTCCTGTCCCCACCACTATTGACAAATTTTAGCTGAGATCTAAACCTACCCTATGAGAAAACAAACCACCAGAAGCCGTCAAACAACATGTAGATACAAAACCATGCCCTCACATCTCAACTGAAATTCAAATTCCAAACTGACAAAAGTTCTGCTCCAAATTCAATTCCAAAGCATGATTACATGCTCCCAGAAGCAACCCAAGTAGATATAAAAGAAGAAATCACAGCACAGCTAGACATATCAAAGCTCTTGTTTACTTTAAATAATTTAGCCAAAAACAAAACAAATGAATACACCTGATATAGTTACTTTAGCAAACCCATAACCAACAAAGTTAGCAAATTAGTTTATGGAAAATAAGATATTTACTGCACCATACAAATCTACATACCTTTTATCAAAAAGAGAACTTGGACATTTTAGAAATTGCATTAATCATGCCAAATAAACAAACAAAGCTCTGAATGCCTGATCAACCATAAACAACAGCATCCAAATGTACCCAAAAAAATAATTTTACAACAATCTATTTTCCAATTATCTACCAAAAAATATTACCACTTTTAATAAACTATGTTCTTAAAAATACATATAATAACATTTTCCTTGTAGACTGTCAAGCTTTACCATGTCTTCGGTACATAAAATTATGAAAAGAAAGACTATCCATCGGCAACGTCCACGACCAACAAATATTGTTTGTAACAAAAATCTGTTATTTATAAGAGAAAGCAAAATGTTAGTAGTATCGCAAGAAAGAAACATTTGACACGTGATTAATTGAATACGATTTAAGAATTATAAAATACACAAACCTTGTTAACTTTTCTCCATCCTCGACTTGTTGAATGAACACGTTTCCATTCAATAGCAATATCATCCCAAGATTGCAAAAATTGAAATGAATCGTTTAGTTGTAATTCTCTAGGTGCTACATTTAAGCAAAAGAAGAAGGTTATAGAGCTATATAAATTGTTTGAAGGGAAAAGCTCCAAGGAGGAGAACTTTGTCGAGTACTGCAATTATGATTGATGTGATTATGGGAATAGATAGGAGGAAGAGGTGAGTGATGAAGGAGACTGTGAATCATTCTCTGGATTAGAATCGGGAATGATTATTGTCAAGGACAAAATAGTTGTGGTTCTAAAAATCAGGTTGATTTGAAGATAAGAGGCCTTCGAAACTGTCTAATGAGGAGTTGTTGAAACTACTCTCTTTATTTAATCAAGCTGGAATACACTTTCATGACCAAGCAAAACCAAGAGATGTTAAGTTGTTAACAATCTAACTTTTGATGCTTCTTACAGTTAACTGTACAACTAAATATTATGTCAATTATTTGTTACCGTATGAATATACCAACAGATAGTTAAATAAACAATAATCACACATAACATATCCATTTAAAATTACCCACCCATCTAAAATTATTACATAAGGGAAGTTTGTCACCTCTAGTCACATTCATAAGGGAAGTTTATAAACTTGCAATATGACAATGAATCTTATAAAATAACAAAAATATTTGTAAAAAATATATTCTCCTAATCCAATTGCTACGAAAAACATAGGTAATCGACATGACTTAGAACGTAATTTTTAATACAATTTTAGTAGAGAAAATATTTAGATAAATTTAATGTCTAGCAAAATGATTAGTAACAATAATTTCTCAAATTATTTTATAATTATATTCTAAAATTTTAATTTTCTTTTTAACATATTAGTTACTTGATGATTTTCAATGAAAAATTTACCTTTTTAATCCTATGTGATTTTGCATATAAAAAGAGAGCTATTATTACCGATCAGTCACCTTTAGTCTTTGGTTTAATAGAATAGGACCTTGCTTGTATAGATAGATATATCCAAAGATATGTAAATAGTTCCAATCAAATCGTAGCAAATAAGTTTGTACTATAAGGCATGAGTAGTCGAGAATACCATTTCTTGAGAATGAGACAAAAAACATAATGCTCAAAATTTCTATCAACATATAGGATTTCGGTATCCCATAAAATATATACTCCAAGGCACCACTACAAATTAAAATAAAATAGTAGTAATAACTAAATACACTGAAGAATAGCTTATATCACCCACAATAAAATAACACCTGAGATTTATAATAAATAATAATAATATGAAAATGAAATCGAACCTCTAAAGAGAGTTCCAAAAAATCTCAAAGAGCAAAAACCCAACAAAGTGATAGGATATCCACTACTTCTACCTGAAAACAAAGTATTCTGTCCATACAAAATTCGTATAATATAAAGCTGATTATTCAATTAATAAGAGAGTTCCAAAAAAAATGAATTTGCCACTTTCTCCCTTCTTTCCAGCGGACCCTCTTTCTCTTCCCTACTGTGTATGCTACGGTTTTAGAAACTCAGGTATTAATGAAGCTAACTGATTTCAAGGGTCAGATTTACTTGGGATTATAACAGATATAAGAGAGTTTACCTGAAGTTTAATAAATTATTTATAAATATTTCAATGTTTCTTGGGATATATAAAAAACAAAGTATTGGGGTAAACTCTCTTATATCTATTAATACCATAGCTTCAATCTCTGCGAACTGACGAATGACAATCCAAAATAATGACATCGGTCGGATGCCTTACTCAAAATGAAATAGGAACACATCCAATGTTAAAAAGAGCAAAAACATAAAATTTTAAGTAATTCAAGCGATTCACCTTTTTCCTCTATGGCGAAGTTGGCGCTTCCTTAGGAGAAATCCAAGGGAGCCACTTTTCAGAATGCTCAAACTTCCTATGAGACGGTCTTCTCCTCCTTGATATTCATACAAAAGGAAAAAATATCGGCATATAAAATAAATCATAACAATGTAATATTCTTATTTTATACATTCTCAAAGTCCTATCATCAAGTCTAGTTACATCCCCTTTATTAATTACCAAATCTATTACGAGCAGTACAGAGAGAAAAAAAGGTTTTATTCAAAATACAAAATTCAGAGTTTAGAAAAAAGAAATAAAGGAGAAGCATAAATACCAAAAAAAAAACAAAAAAACAAAAAAACATCTCAATCTTAGAGTTAAGTCATTTTAATAACTGTAGTGAATCGACATAGTAAAGAAGGTCTATAGATTAGATAATAAATTTTGAAAAACTAAAAAATAAAAGAAATCTAATATGATCTGCTAGACTAAGGATCCAAGTCTCTAATATTTACCTTTTTCACCAAACTACTTGCATATCTTATCCTCAACATAAAAGCAGTCAGGGTCATAGCAAGGCTAATCTAAAAAATTGAAACACTACCAAATGAATTAAACAAACTAAAATAATTCGTGAAAGTAAAACGCCTTAAGCCAGATGAATTCGTTGTAGGTATGTATGTGACATTTTATCCAAAAAATATATGAATGAGTAAGATTGTAAGAATTAGGTATGTATGTGACATTTTATTAAACACCTCATGCACAATATCAAAATCTAAAAGAAAGAAATCTGTAATATGAGAAAAATCCAAACTTACCCGTGATAATATTTTTTCTTTTTTGCGGTTGTAGTGAAATCTCCAACACCTAATCCAGTACTGACGAACAGAATCTTCGAGCCTGTTCAAAATTTTCAAGAAGATAAAAAAAATTGGGTATATAACATACTAACACGATACATCATAAGATGCTTCTGGTGATGGTGGAAATGAAAAAAACTAAAGTGGCTCGCATATTACCTAATTAATGAGCCCAAGTTCAAAATGATGAGCAAGGAGTTTTTGCTTCCTTCAGAAAAGTTTAAAAAAACCCGATCAAATGCAAAATATAATGAAAACGAAAAAAAGTTAGGATATAAATAAATTCATACATTTAACATCAACGCAAATGTTTCACTAAATAACATCATGATAATTCAAACACTACTGAGACCCACATGAAAATTGCTCGGGGCTATGAATAAGATTTTTTTCACACACAAAAAACATAAATAAAAAATATCGGCCAATTATTTTTAGTTAATTAGTCATATACCAAAAATTTTATCAAACATATGGAAGTTTAGATGATGATGATGATGATGTGTTTGTGTTTTTGGTTGTTTTCAGTTGTACAAAGGCTAAAAGCTCAAAAGAAAGATGATATAAATATTATAGTTGTTTATGCCTTCATTTATCCCAACATCTATCCTAATTAGAAGTATCAAATTGGTTTTAAAATAAGAAGGTGCTTCATAGGTTTGAAGCTCTAATTACTTTAAATATATCATCATAGAGAATGTAACTCCTGAATATGAAGTAAATATATCATAGCATACTTGATTCAAATATTTGGTTTTCGGAGTTTTGAGTATATCACGTACCTCAAGCTTACTGGATTCAGGTTAGAAGACATTCCATATCTCGTTGCCACATTAATTTCTTCTCAGAAGGCAGTGATTCCAATCTCCACAGTTGGCCGAATGTGGTAGCTAATTGAGGGCATCAAATAATTCCAACAATTAAAAAAGAGGGCCAAACTAAAAAAAATTACATAACAAGGTAACTAAAGACTAACAAATGCATGTGGTTATAAGAATTGTAAATGAAGCTTTTTTGAGGGTTAAGGAGTAGCCTTGTTTCTACCAGATCAAGAAATAGTGTACCTGCAACCTAGCTTCTCCGATTTAACACATTGGTATAAACTTATTTGATATTTTTCTTCACACATTAATAGTAGCTAAATTTCTTCTTCCTTATTCAGTAATTCACGGTGGAAAAAAAGCAACAAAAAATAAGAACAACAATGATTCAAATTCTTCCGAGTATTATTTGTCGACTATCACATGTTGCATATAATATCGGTTTGTATAGCAGATAATTAAAGCAATCACAACAATGTTTACCACTTTACCACTTCGGACATGTCTTCACCCAACAACAATTGCAAACCATTTCTAAATTCAATGAACAGGAAAAAAGTGTGTAAAAAGGGAGTCGGAAAAAGTACAAAACTATAAAGTGCCTAATTCAACTACCAAATTCTGTATGGACTGGAAAGATAGTCTAAAAGGAAATGAAGATAAACAAATTTCTCAATTTAGCAAAATCAGAAGTTGCGTACTAAAAAAGGAGAAACCACATGCACTACATTAATCTATGTACATCCATTTAACTTAACCGATTTAAATTAATCATTGGGAATTAGAAAAAAATGTAAGTACTCCATTATTTTCTTGGCAGAAAAATGGAGGTTTAAAACTCAAAAACACCACCACGTACCTGAAATTTGTGAACCCATATTTTGTTTCTTCAAATTGGAATCACCTAAATGGGTTTTGTTTTCATAACATTAGAAATCAAGTATTTTGGTAGCTGAGCCTTCCGAATAGGCCAACCTAATGGAGCCGGCGAAAACCACTAGAGAGAGAAAGAACTGTTGGGTCTCTAGCTTTACTTGATTTTGGTGCCATAGAATGCATTGGTGAGGCGAATCATGAAGCGACCCAAGAGCTTCAAAGGATGAGGTGAAAGCAAAGAGAGAAGCGAAAACCCTAGAAGGAGAATGAGAGTTGGCCATGAGAGAGAATGCAAAGAGAGTTTTATGAGAGATAAGAGATTTAGGGGAGTCGAGAGGGTCGAGTTGTTTGGGGGGGTCGAGTTGGCTAAGTATGAGAGATAAGAGAGAGAATAGGGTTTGAAATTTAAACACGGAAGAATGAGAGAGCTGCTGAGCAATTAATGGTTAGATTTATCTCAAAGTTTTGACGGTCTGGATCTTTTAATAGGTTTGAGCGGGAATTTAAGTTTTTTCAAAAATAGTTCTATTTTGTATATATAGATTCTTAACCTCTCAAACCACGTACACTTAAATTTAAATTGAATCTTAACCTCTCAATCCTAGTAGCATCTTGGAAGGTTTCAAATTCGGGGGGGGAGAGAATAAAAAATACAAAATAAAAATGAGATGAAACTAAAAGTTAAACTTCTATTCAGGATTAATTAAGCAAAACTAAAGAAAATTACCACAACATTGAATTGAAAGCGTCATTTGATCTTATAAATTTTTTGAAAGCGTCCTTTGATTTTTCCTTTATGATGTTAAGCAAGATATTGTAATGTAAATGATTTTAAATATCTTAAAGTATCGTGTTTCACCAAAAAAATATCTTGTAAAACTATGGAAAGAAACAAAATCGAGATGAACTAAAATCACTGAAAACACATTACCAAATTCTATATTGTGTGTCACCAAACAATACTATTTCTAGGAAATTAATTTGTCAAAACTCACAAAATATGAGTAGGAAAATTGTGTGCAAGACATCCTACAATGCTCATGTACCAAAATCTCTTGACGGACATCCTACACTAATATGACTAATATACATAATAATATAAAATTTGAGCATACATATAAGAGATATCTAATGTGAAACTTCTATAATATGTTCTATTCAGACATCCCCAATCAAGCCATGTGATTTATAAACTGTAAAGTAAAGTAAAATTTCCATTCAAAGAACCACAATAACAAAAAACAAAAAACACAAAACACAAATAGAATATGCTAAAGAAATCTATACTTTGCACCATTGTGCAAAGTATAGAGAAAACAAAACCATTAGCCTCATTGACTACTAATTAAAATTTTCAAGAAACAGGAAATAAAAACAGAAGACTTAAAAAAATAAATATCTGTCTCTAGGAAAATCAAAAACCCATGAGCTAAAACTCAGAATGTCACAAAAACACTATGAACGTTCATTTTCTTCAGGTACGCTGTGAATCCATATAATTTGCAAAATTAAGAGACCCATATATAGTAATTGCAAACTCATAAATAGAGTCGTGTATAAACATTATTACACATTGTTGTACAAAAATTTACAAAATCCGCAAAAGGTAAAAGCCAAAATATAATGGGCTTGCTTCAAGTAATAACATTCTTTAATGGCTCAACAATTAATAAATGTTTTCTTTGAAGCATGTTTTGACAGTGAATCAAAACTGTAAAGAAAATCATGGTCTTGTTATATATTATATATTCTATATACTTACTTAACTAAGAGTTGGGCATTAATCTTTTTTTTTTACCGTAGCAGCTCTTTGTTGCCATTTGAAACAATTGTCCTGCCAATGGGCAACAACCCCTTATTTTTATCACCTCATTTGAAGCCCCTAAACTTATGACATGATTTCCCCTTATGTTATCCTTTATTATATTTAATACACTTATCTTTTTAGGATTCAAAATTTAAGCGTTATGGGTAACCCTCAATTTACAACCTAACGCCAAGCGTGGCTCACCATGGCTGTTACATCAGCTGATCGTGGCTATTCACTCTCGCTTATAGGCGTTAGATCTCTTTCCCCCGTCCTTGCCTTAAGTAATTTTAATTCCCACATCTTTGATTTTAATTTCACCTACTGTAGAAAAGCATTAGCTAACTTATTTGGGACAGTTTTAACCCTTCCGACTGAGAGCTCAAAAGAGCCCCCAACCTCATTCATCCCACTGCTATTGCTCTTTGGTGGTACATTGCCGCTTTGCTTCCACTGGCGTGACTCTTTCCCCCCTCCTGCGTGGTCACTTTGAGGTCTTGTTTAATTTAGTTCATATACCAAATTGCAACAAACCTTATATATGTTGTATATCATACGTAAGACTGTAATTAGAAGGTATAACCACTCTATTTTAGATTCTCTAGGCTACTCAAAATAGTGGCCAAAGATTGCTTGACATATCAAAATCCCTCTATTGGCTTTAGCTTAAAAAATTTGTTTTCATTTCCATTTAATATGTCTAAACACCTCTCCTCATAATATATATGATGTGCATATATAACCCTAACTTTAATTCCCTCTAGAATTCTCTATTTAGCTAAAACAGTCCACTTAGGACTTTTAACAAACATGTGGTGTACACAGTTTTAATTCACCCTTTTCATAGCCATTTACTTGTGCTATAAACACATGTCAGCGTCTTTATAAACTCACACAACCAACCTATCTCCTTGTGCCTATATAAGATAATAACAGTTACTTTTACCATAAAAAATCATTTGAAATCAACTTATCATTCAATAAACTCATCATATTATCAATTCAAAACTTTAGAAGCAATTCTACCTCAATATGTAACATACATACAGATGTATCCTCAAATCCCTAAAAGTTTAGACAGTAAATTTCTTCTAAACATTAACTCACATATTTAGTGGGCTTAAATTCAAAAGTTCAGTATATTAGCAATCTCAGTATGTTATAACCCCAAATTTCATAGCAATCAATCCTAAAAAATTGAACATTCAGGTATTCACATATCTTTCATTCAAGTTTACAGATATCAACTAACACAATTTCTTCAAATAGCCCTAATTTATCTTAGAACATAAGGAGATAATAATACTTCCTGATTGTTGATTTTTGATGATAATCTCGTTGTGGTATACTACTTCAAACTTAGCTAAAATCCTTCTTCAATCTACCATTCGCATAATTCATGACCTTGCTAGAGAGTAGGAAGAATTTTGTTATAATTGAGAGTTGGTTTTCTGAGCAAGTGAGTTTTAAGATATGAAATTAGCTTTATAAAGGAGTTTTTTTCTTTGTTCATACGTATGATAGCTTTGATGTATATTAAAGCTACTCCTCTAATTGATAGCTACCTCCTGCTCCATTCCTATTACTAAGTTTCTCATGTAATCCTAAGGTTACAGCTCTTGCTTCCCTAATTAACTGAGAAGTCTTATAATCCACAAGAGTAGTTCTACCAAGACTTTAGCATCCACAAAAGCCACAAAGTGAACCAAAATTACATGAAATGTAATGATTTTAGGTTTCTAAGTGTGGTTATATATAATTATACTTATTGGAAAAAGAAAATAATAAATTAATCACCTTACAAACAACAAACATTAGAAAGAAGAAAAAATTGGGGAAAACTAAGTTGAAATCATGTGATGTAGTAATGTATCTGTACTGTATATATATTTGTGGTTATATAATTTATATTTTTGCAACCAAGCTCTCTGTTAAACAATACAAACACCTTTTTATTCTTTCCTATTACAGAAGTGTTCATCCTAAGCTATAAAAGCAGACTGTTACATGCAAGGAAAACATTAGAAATCATTCTACCACTTCCTTATTCTTAGTCTTGTTATAAGTTATAGTATCCGTCTTGTATTAATGTTTTGAGTATGGAGCATATTTGAATACTTCTTCTATCCTTTTCTTATTTGATTGGTCTAAATATCATGAGCGAATATTTTAGGGTCTGGCTTGTTGGGTAAGATTTCATTGAAAAACCTTTATATGTCATGGGAAAAGTCTCTGAACTTGAGTTTAGGAGAAAGAACTGAGATGTTTACTACTATGAATATGCAATCCTGTGTTGTGGAGGTATATCCAAAAGTCCATTGACATGAACATTGCTGTTAATTATTCTTCATACTTATGATTCCTTGTGAAATTTACAATAATGTTACATATTCTCCACTATTAAAAGATTGTATTTGATGAAAATGATTCTTATTCTTGATATTATTATTTATTCTTACATATGAGATAAGCCTCCCTGTTGTGTTCCCATTTCTATAAAATTGAAAGTTACAGAAAAAAGGTATCTACTACTGTAAAAAAATAAGAAGTAAAAAATATATTGGAGATGGATGCATTATGAAACAAAGATGGCCAATAATGATAGAGGACTGACTGGAAAGGAAGTAACATCACCTATCTAAGTATCCTCTAAAAACCAAATGAAGGACCATCCCCAACTTTTAGTTTCAAAAAGAGGCAAGGAAGAAGGGTATATTGGAATATAAGCTTCCAGCTTTTTAATCACCTTATTCCATAATGAATCAGATTCCAAAGGAAATTGTCAGAACCATTTCACTGTAAGCGAAATGTTCTTAGACACCAACTTACCAAGCCTCAATCCCCCATTAATAATAGGCCTGTAAACCTTCTTCCATGAGATCAAATGATCATTCACCATTCCCTACATCATTCCCTTACCACAAAATGACACACAAAGTTCTCTAGACAATAAACCACATTGACCGCTAACTTGAAAAAAGGAAAAATAATAAATTGCGATGCTAGAGAGACAGGCTTAATCAAAGCAATACGCCAACCAAAGGAGAAAAACGATCTCCTACATGTCAAGTGGCTTACTCAACCTCTCCGCAATTGGGTCCCAAAAAGATAGATCTAAGAATACCACCTAATGATATCCTAAGTAAGATAAAGAATAAGATAAGTTGAAAATATATATATGGCAATAAGGTGGGAAATAAAAGAAAATAATAAGATTTACCTATGGCAATAAGGAGGGAAATATATAACTTTAGAAACACTTGGCTCTTTGATTGGCATAGTCAATTTCAAAACAGACCACAAATGAGGGAAAGTTTCAAGAAATTAATCCACAACCTCACAACAAATCATCACTTCAAAAAAACAAAAAACAAAAAAAGTAATCCAATTAAAATCATACTGAATTAACAACCACAAATGAACATTAAACGTAACTAAACCCAGATGATAACCCATAGACACAACCAAATAGCCCAACAAAACAAAACCTAATCTTTAGAAGATATTCACAATCACTAATTTTTTTCAAACTAGTATATATTTGAACTAATATTTTTGTTACACAGGATCCAAAAATGTCAATGAAAAGATTAAAATGATGTAATCACTTTGCAAACAAAGTAGTCATTAGAAAAACTTTTACCTTTAAAAATTAATAAACCATTTGGATGAACAATTGATGTAGAGTTGCTGATAGTAGATCACATTAGATATCCTATAGGATAATTTTCTGGAACCACTTGCTTTTAATTAGATGTTCCATTACTTGCCTTTTAATCTTACTTAACAGTGAGAATATCATGCCAAGAAACTTTAGAAATAGTTGGCTCTTTGATTGGCATATTCAATTTCAAAACAAACCACAAATGAGGGAAAGTTTCAAGAAATTAATCCACAACCTCACAACAAACCATCACTTCAAAAAAAACAAAATAAAAAAAAATGTAACCCAATAAATATTATACTGAATTAACAACCACAAATGCACATTAAGCGTGACTGAACCCAGATGATAACCCATAGACACAAACAAAAAGCCCAACAAAACAAAACCTAATATTTAGAAGATATTCACAATCACTAATTTTTTTCAAACTGGTATATATTTGTACTAATATTTTTGATACACAGGATCCGAAAATGTCAATGAAAAGATTAAAAAGATGTAATCACTTTGCAAACAAAGTATACATTAGAAAAACTTTTACCTTTAAAAATTAATAAACCATTTAGATGAACAAATGATTTAGAGTTGCTGATAGTAGATCACATTAGATGTCCTATAGGTTAATTTTCTGGAACTACTTGCATAGTTGTAGCTGAGGATGAAATATTCTAATGAGTAAGAACAGTGATCATGGCTCATTTATATGAGAGGAGAGATACTGGATTTTAAAAATCCTTTTGCTGCTCACCCCAGTCAAGCGCACAATATAATAGCATGTGTTGCGAACACCTTATTTATTATCATCCCCATCCAACTCCCCATCCCCATTCCCAAAATTTGGAAATAATAATTCACACTACGCGTCGAGGAAGAACTCACACAAGCTTCTTGTCAGAAACTTTACAATAGTGGGCCAAAAACTGTAAGTAACCTATTTTAACTAATATTTTTGTTACACAGGATCCGAAAATGTCAATGAAAAGATTAAAACGATGTAATCACTTTGCAAACAAAGTAGTCATTAGAAAAACTTTTACCTTTAAAAATTAATAAACCATTTAAATCTTGACTAAGATTGCATATTCATTGGATGATTAAAGAATAAAAAATAAAAATAAATAAATAAAAATAGCCTGATTACTCTGACATTTCGGGTCATGATTCAACTCAATAACATAAATTAAGTGATGTGTTGATTTTATGTAAATAGTATATATGGTATTGAGAGAAATGGGAAAAGAGTAAATAGGATCCAGTGAAATTGAAGAGAAGGATAATGGAGAGGAGACTACCCCAAATCCATAAGGGATGTGATATTAACATAGCAATAAGGGAGGTGATATTAACATAAAAAAGTATAGGGGCAAGACAATTGTTTTTATTTTCACAAACCATATCTTAATGACAATGATACATTTGCTCAAAACAAAACAATTGGCCATCTTCATACTCTTTTACCTATTCATATCAACTATTAATCCACAAAAAGAAAGGCACTACAAAAATGGAAAATCTTAGTTATTAGTAGCCATATGCTCACAAGGGAAATTTGAATAGAAGGGAGATACTGAAGAAATAAGGAAATAAGAACAGAAAAGCTAAGGGAGAATGTGCCTTTGCATACGTTTCAGATAGATTACTTTCATCAAGATACTAATAAGAAATCCAGTTCCAGAATTCCTTTGATGGCTACATTCCATTTCTACAACACAATTATTTTGAGCAAGAAAAAAACCTTCATACATATCTAATTATCTATAACTACTCGGCTGTACATAGTTGTAACATAAGCCTAATACCAAATTTTTTCACATTTATCATACTATATCCTTTATAATAGACAAAGGAGGAATATGCACCTAACCTTTAGAAGATATTCACAATCACTAATAATTAGAAACCCACACAACAATAGGAGCTTAAATAAATGTAGACAATGTATCTATTATATAAATGCAGTTTAAGAAAGAAACAGAGTCAGTAATTCAGGGTTTGTTACCTGGAAGCAATCGTAGGAGTAGCAGGAGATGGCCACGGAGGTAGCGAGAAGCACCAGTGCTGCAATAAAATTAGAAGTCGGCAGACCTAAAATGAAGTAATCAAAGGAGGGAGAAGGGAAGGAGAACTAAAATGAGAGGGGAATTGGAGACCCAAAACAAAGAGGTCAAAAGGGAAATTGAAGACCTAAAATGAAAGAGGGAAAGGAAAGAGGGAACTCATAGAATTGATTTTGTTGACCCGAGACGTGTGGCACCTCTTCGACCTCCCAACCTTCCGAAAGTTTGAAGCGCGAGGTGGTAATGGCGGAAGAGTTGTGGAACAGAACAGACGGCGACGACAGAGGGCACAAATCTATGGGGGTTTTATTTATATGATAAAGGGATTGGGTAGAATGGGTTAGGGATGAGAGTATGATAAGGTTTGGTAGTTAGATTGACAGAGGAAATGAGGAAGAAGCAAGTGACTGAAGAAGAAGGAAGTCCTGTCTGTGTTTTGTATAGATATTAGATAGATAGATAGATTTTTGAAGGGTCAGATTTATCTCACCTTTTCAATGGTCTAGATCTTTTAATAGCTCTAGAGCGGGAATTTTTTTTTTCAAAATCAGTTCTATTTTGTATATATAGATATATACATATATAAGTATATATATACAGACAAAAATGAAAACCACGAACCAAAGTCCGGGCATACACACACAACACGACTCTCAATGTGATTAATAGTGTGTGCAAAGATGAAGAAAAAGGCTTTATAGAGTTTGAGAAGGCTTATAGTGGGCTGCCAAAGCAGGCTTCTATGACTCTAGTTGGTTAAACACTCAGCTTTCGCTGGTAAAATATAGCTATATGTGAGCTAACAGGAGTTTAGAAAGAGAAAACACTCAATATGGGGTGTGTACAGAGCAAATTTGAGAGGGCTTCCTCGCCTTTTTTTCTACTACAAATGGCCACCCCAAGCTCTATATTTATAGAGCTGGTGGCCGCAGGTGTACCTGCAGCAACCGCAGATGCACCTGTGGTTGCCCGGGGTGCCTCAGGCTCCGCGGGTCCCACCGTCTTGAAGTACGTGCACTCGTGCACTGAGATGTCTATTCGAACTTGCAGAACTTCAATCCGAGCATCCGAACAAGGTGTACAAGACCTTCTTCGGACCGATTTTGTCGAGAGTTACGCAATGACATGGGATTAGAGGCTGTACGAAGTCAGGAAGAGGGGACCATGCCCATGGTCTTCAAGCTTCAAATTCTATCCGGTGTGCTGCCACGCGTAATAGTCACTCAGGATTGGAACTCCTAGGCTCTTGTGGGACATTGCTGTGTAGAAATGTATATATGAAATGTTGAGATGACGCGCTGGGGTTGAGGTGGCAAGATGATGATTTTTCCCCTCTTCGGGGTTATCTCCAGTTTGGGCTTATAGTAGACATTGCTCAGGGTTATCTCTGAGATTGGACTACTGCAAGTGTTTGAATTCCGCAGGGTCATCTTTAAGTGTGCCTGTCTTCCCGGTGTTATCTCTGGGTCTTTGGAATGAGTGCCTCGGCAGGAGGTCTGAGATTGAAGCTAATTGCATGCATTTGAAACAAACATTTCTGGGGTTATCGCTGAAACTGCAACGACATTCCATTAGGGTTATCTCCAAGGACAAAACTCGGGGTTATCTCTGAGGTTGGAATTGATACTCCCGGTGTGTGTTCTGGGGTTGAGACTGAACTTCTGGTGGTATCCGGAATGGATGTGAGCTGTCTTCCATGTTTATCTTTAAAAGACGAATCTGCCCTCCTGCAATGTTAGTAACAGGTATGCAAAAAATTTTAAGTGTCTACAATATAAATCAAGATTCTATTCAATCACAGAATTTAAGAACATATGCTATATTAACTAAGTCTAGACTCGTATTTCTTCTCTCGAATCCATATAAGTCCACATAGAATTGGTGATCAAGCAATCCATAAATTCAAGTACAAATCAATATAGATAAACTGAAGAATAGATTATTAAACTATAAATCAAAGATTACATAATCATCATTCCACCCAAAGATCCGTTATAAGCTTAAAAAGTAATTTAGTTCATCATCAATGAATTAAAAACTAAATTAAACAAAGTACACGTCATCCCAATTACAAATAAAGCACTAAAGAAAGAGAATGAATCCAGAACCACCCTTCTCTTTACCCTCAATCTGCAATTATCGTGAAATCTTCTTCAAAATCTTCCTCCAATGCTCTTGCTCTCAATTCTAGCTTCAAAGATTCTTAATTGCTTTTATGATTCAATCTTGTTGTTTATTGTTATATTATATGCCATGACACGCATTCTGACTCTAATTCCATGTATAATTGAGTTCCAAGTTGTTCCAATCACTAACCTTCACATTGTAGCATCAATTCAAAAGGAAACATGATAGTAGATTTCCCGTACCCCCGCCCCGGCGGGGGTTTTTCTTAGCAAATGCCTGCCTCGACGGGCCTATAGTATGTTAATTCTCTTACACCCCCTGACCTAGCGGGGGTTTTATATATAGAAAGCTCGCCTCGACGAGCTATCATTCTGTTATTTGTCCACTTTAGCTCCTAAACTCGCCAAATTTTTCCATAATTCCACCCTTTTAGTCTAGTTGCCACTCCACCAAACCTAAACACAAAATAACACTAAATTAGTAAAAACAAATAATAAAAACAAAGAATTAACACAGTTTAAGCTCGAATTAGAGGCTAATTCGTAGGTATAAAACCCACTCATCAAACTCCCACAAACTTAAACACGTGCTAGTCCTCGAGCGCGAAACAAAACAAAAATTATATACAATGCAATGCAATGAGATCTAATGCATCTAATCTATATGCCTACAAATTCAGCAGTCATCATAGAATCAAATTTATTCAACTGGCCTCAGAGAAATCTAGCAAACACAACAATACTTCATATCAAAACTAATTAATAATTCTCGTCATTCATCAAATCTTAAACCGTGATTACTGGTATAGTGTGTGTGTGTGTGCACTCAACATCCATGTTAACTGATACAAACTCAAAATTAATACATAACTAATCTCTTAGAAGGCATTATACAGTAAAAACTTAGGATTTTCAAAAACAGACAAGATCCAACTAAAATCAAGCAATTACCAACCTTAAGGGTCCAAATAGGGTACTTATACTTTCTTTTCCATCTCGGGGGCTTTTTGCTCTTTATTTCCCATTTTATTCACATTTTTGTTTTTTTAGATACATGACTGTGCAATGTCTCATTCCATTAGGCTAATAGTGTTACTCCTTAGCAAGCTTTCAACTAATGACTCCTAGACCATAAAAGACCTTAGGGCGCTAGGTGTAAAGACAATCCCCTCAGGCGTACTTGCTCAAGTAACAAAGGCCCCGAAACAAGACTAACCATGATGTTTATTTCTTTTTTTATGAAGCTTATGTTCCCAAATTTTCCCCCAAACTTAGGTTCTTGCCTAACTCTTCATCTTCACTGCCTATCCTTGTCATTATTTCATTTAAACTAGCATTATCCTTTAGATATTCCTTATGTATCAATTTGAACTAAATCATTTCATATAGGTGTTATTAAGTGCTAACCTTAGTACACCAATTTTAAACAAGAAAAAGATCCAATTCATAACAGAAAATTACATCAAAGTTCTAATATTTGGTACTGTACTTGTCTACTTAATCCCAATCTCATCATTGGCCAAAATAAAATGAACTATGTCAAACCGCTGGACATATGCAATATAACACAATACTTAACTAATTTATTATATATATATGCGTAAAACATAACATGATTGACAACTAATAAAAACTATTTACAATCCTATGCTACTATGCAACTAAATCACTACATGAATGCAAACATTTAATAATCCTAAAAACTAAAAATGAAACTAAAATATGCAAATCTAACTAATAAATTTAAGCATGCAAACATGAAAATGAACTAACTCCCCCAAACTTGAAAATTATAATGTCCTCATTGTAAAGAATAAAGCAATAAATGTATGAGTACTTCCCTATAATCGCCTAAGCTAGAGGTGGTGGTGGCTGTTGTTCGTCATCTGAATCCCTAGGTGGAAACCTTGGCATCGGGGCTGGCTGCTGGTATGGAAACTGTATTGGGGTTAAAACTCTGGAGCGTTGTATTTAACGAGGTAAAAGACATATTCATGGCCTTGAACATATGATCCTGTCTCGCCGTGAGTCTCCTCAGCTTTCTTTGGGCATCCTTGTTGTATCCATCCATTTGTCACTGGAGGTTTTGGAACTGAGGGCTAGATATAGCTTTGGGTTGTGGTATCTCCTTCGCTCCTTGATCTCCCATCGTCTCATCTCCTTAGAACTCGTCATCATCCGAGGTGTCTTCAGCTTCAGCCTCATCCTCCAAGGCTGGTGGAAATATAAACCCGATTCCTCTAGGATGAGACTCGCCCCTAGGCTACACCGAATACTGCACAGTCACCCCCATGTCTAACGTCTGAAGCAATATTTGGGTTGTCTCAACATTGGACCATCTTACTCTCGCCTGTCTACACAACCCAAAAATGAGCGATGGGTGTGGCAAGCCACCAGAGAATGGTCCTCGTAGGCATCTTCAGAAAGAAAAACTGATTATAGCACCCACATCGATGATAAAATCTTGGACAATGGCATATAAAAGTAATGACTTCTCCTTGGGCACATCTGATGTGTGTGTAGATGGAAACAACTTGGCGCACACGAATGCGTACCATATCTTTCCATACCGCCTGAGATCCTTACTGTGCAAGATGGTGCCCCCTTTTCAGCCCTTGATCCATGTGGTACCAGGCCTTGTAATTTCTGTCAAAATAGCCTCGTAGTCGCGGTCATAGTCACGTAAGTAAGCATACTGGGACTCTTAAGGAACTCATAGTTAGTAGTACGTGTTGATGGCTTTAGCACTAAAAAGAACTTGTTTGCCCCAAACAAATGCAGTGAATGGGGCCTTATCCTCTTCGTTGGCATAAAACTCTTTGACCATATTCACAATCGTTGTCTCCAGTTCTACCGTGAACTTATTCCAAACTTTCTCATAAATTTATTGCATCATTTCTCCGTTGACGTGTTCAGGTGCCAACCCCTGCTCTGGTGTCAGTGCCTTTGTTTTAAGGTAGTCATAACGGTTTGTGGCGGTGGCACTTATGAATTTGTGTCTATCAAAGGTCTTTGTTGGTGGTGTGGACCCTGAACTTTCTCCACATTGTCTATTCGATGTCCGTTTAGGTGCCATTGGAATTAGAATTTGTGAGCTTCAACAAAAATTCCCCCAAACTTCACTCAAGTAATTCATCGAACACTTGGCGTGCTAGACTTGCAATACCCCCAAACATAGTGATTTTGCTTCAACTATGGTGATACATTTTGAGAAATTGTAAGACAAATTACTCACACTTAAAATATCCCCAATTGGTTGATTATCCCTTCCCTTTGTGCTGCAAAAATCCACTCAAGAAGAACCCTAACCTTACACTACTGAATTGGTGTGAGTTTATGTGGTTAGAGTGTGTTGTGAGGGTATGAATTTATAGAGAGGAGATAATGTAGAGAGTTGTGGGTTGAAGAAGTGGGCTAGTGGTTTAATGGAGTGAGGAATTGGGGTTTACATTGCTAGTTCGTGGGTTGAGAGTGTATAGGAATAGTGGGGTTTCAGTTGGGGTAGAAAGAAGTTGAAGTGGAAGAGTGGGGGTAATCAGAATCTATCGATTTTGTCTCTTCAGATTCAGAATTTTGCCCGTGGGGATTAAGACTTGAAGGCCCACCCCGGCGGGCATGCTTACTGTAGTTGGTAGTAAGACCCCCGCCCCGGTGGGGGTTTCCTTCACAAAAAGCCCACCCCCGCGGGCATGCTTTCTGCAAGTTCACTTGATTTTGCCCATTCCTTCCATCCAACTCCAATCCATGAGCTTTTTAAGTACTTGAAACATCATTAAACATGAATATAAGTTAATATTGAGCAAATTAAACATGTAAGGTCAGATTATCTAAAAAGTATAACTTAACTAACTACTTAATGTTCTAAAATGAATTTATTCTATACTAACGATTATTCTAAACTACAATTTAATTAGAATAAATAAAAATTACTTAGAATAAAAGTCAAATTGGGTTGCCTCCCAATTAGTGCTTGGTTTTAAGTCTTTCAGCATGACTAATCCCTATTTTATCCTGGATCGGTTGGGCTATCCACGGTATATCTTTTGTTTATAGCGCATAACCAACATCGTTGTATTGCATGCCCATTCACTTGCATGTTTGGGAATGAAGTTGACTTAATATCCTCAATCAAAGCCTTTAGACCACCAACCTCTTTGCAATCTTTGTACTTTACATGTGTAGACACTTCATTCACCTCCCTTTCCTCCTTGTCAGTGGGAATTAGAATTTCCTTGAATACTTTCACTATAACTACATGATCGAACACTTTCGTGATCAGTTCTCTATTAGGCACATCAATCAGTGTTCGTCCATTTGCCAGGGATGGACGTCCCGATATGATAGGAATATTCTTATCTTCTTCAAAGTCTAGCACCACAAAGTCAGCTCGGATGATCAAAGAGTCCACTTTTACCAACACATCTTCAATTATCCCCAATGGATATGTTAATGATCTATCCGCAAGCTATAGACTGATATTTGTAGGCTTTGTTTCTTTTAACCCCAGCTTTTTGTATATGGATAGTGACATGAGGTTTATGCTTGCACCTAGATCACAAAGGGCTCTCCCCACATCTTGATTGCCAATCGCACACGGAATTGTGAAGCTCCCTGGATCTTTCAATTTAGGAGGAAGTTTTTTCTGCAGAATTGCACTACATTCTTCAGTTAGTGCAACTATTTCGAACTCATTAAGCCTGCGTTTCTTTGAAAGTATCTATTTCATGAACTTGACATAACGTGGCATCTGCTCAAGTGCTTCGACGAATGGAATGTTGATGTGCAATTGCTTAAATATATCCATAAACCTTGAAAACTGGTCCTTTAGCTTTTGATTTTCCAACCTTTAGGGAAAAGGTACCGGGGGTGTAATTATCTACAATTATTAGCCTTATATTAATCCAAATTTTATTAAACTATCCAATTCAATGATTATAATTATTAAAAACTAAAATGATTAAAAATACAAAATAATCAACAAATTTAAAAACTATAATTTTAAATAAATATTGGAGAATTAGGCTTATAACTTCACTCTAAGTTTCACTCCGATTATTACCCTTTATTTCAGTTTAATTCACTATCCCAGTTTATTAATCAAGAACACTCAAGTAGAACTAGCCATCTCTCGATGTACTAATACCGTATTAACTTAAATCCACAAATTAGATAGAATTAAGTTAAACACCTTAATTAACTAACTCACTATATCTCTAAGTGAATTACAATCAAAGAAGGTTTAAGTTTAAGTTCTCTATCCGATTACATGCGATGCTAGGCATATCTCTATTCTAACATAAATCAAGATTCCATTCAATCACAGAATTTAAGAACACATGCTATATTAACTAAGTCTAGACTCGTATTTCCTCTCTCGAATCCATACAAGTCCACATAGAATTGGTAATCAAGCAATCCATAAATTCAAGCACAAATCAATATAGATAAACTGAAGAATAGATTATTAAACTAGAAATCAAAGATTACATAATCATCATTCCACCCAAAGATCCGTTATAAGCCTAAAAAGTAATTTAGTTCATCATCAATGAATTAAAAACTTAATTAAACAAAGTAAACATCATCCCAATTACAAATATAAAACTAAAGAAAGATAATGAATCCAAAACCACCCTTCTCTCTAGCCTCAATCTGCAATTATCATGAAATCTTCTTCAAAATCTTTCTCCAATACTCTTAATCTCAATTCTAGCTTCAAAGATTATTAATTGCTTGTATGATTCAATCTTGTTGTTATATTATATGCCAAGACACGCATTACGACTCTAATTCCATGCATAATTTAGTTCCAAGTAGTTCCAATCAGTAACCTTCACGTTGTAGTAGCAATTCAAAAGGAAACAAGATACTAAATTTCCCGTACCCCGCCCCGGCGGGGGTTTCTCTTATTAAATGTCTGCCTCGGCGGGCCTATATTCCGTTAATTCTCTTGCACCCCCACCCCGACGGGGATTTTTTACATAGAAAACCCTCCCCGGTGGGCTACCATTATGTTATTTGTCCACTTCAGCTCCTGAACTCGCCTAATTTTTCCATAATTCCACCCTTTTACTCCAATTACCATGCCACCAAACCTAAACATAAAATAACACTAAACAAGTAAAAACAAACAATAAAAACAAAGAATTAACACAGTTTAAGCTCAAATTAGAGGCCGATTCGTAGGTATAAAACTCACTCATCATATGCCCAAAGATGGAGGCGTCTGGCTGCTCAAGTAATCCCATCCATGATAGAAATTGAGATGGTAATGACCTTCATTGACATACAAGAAGCTCCATTTTGTGAGAGGGTCCTAGCAAGCATAGGAAAATCATTCTCAGAAATGATCAAACAAGGAGAAATGGTTGATAGGGTTAAAATCATGGAAGATTAAAGACCTCACTACTTTAAAAGCTGTGGCCGATCACATTCAAGCTGTAAATTATGGAATTAACCCCGAAAGGTTCATAAAAAGAAAAAATAGAAAGTATCATTGGTGTTGCAAGGATAAACTCAGAGAGGCAATCAAAACTTGCCCATTCAAATTAAAAACTATTCTCATTTTCAAGCACAATCCTCAAACCCTCCATTGCAAAAAGTTGGAGAGGTCAGACGTTCAAGAGTTTTCACACCCTTAGTGGATTCATTGGAAAATATACTTAATCTTCTTACAACACAATAAAAAATTATCCAGCTCCTTCCACCGGCCAATCCGAGTGGAAAGAATTTTAATATAAGCAACAAATGTTCTTATCATTCTGGAGCTCTGGGTCACAACACCCAAGATTGCTGGTCCCTCGAACATAAAATCCAAGATCAGATAGAAAGTGGTGAGATCGTGGTAACAAAACCAGAAACACCACATGTGCAAGATAACCCTCTCCCTCAACACAAGGAAGAGAATGCCAACATGATCAACATTCCAATTACATCAGATATGTGGGTGGTTCTCCCCAAACCAGCAAAGATAATTTCGATAATTGGGATTATTCAGAATTCTAGTTTATGATAGAATGGGAAATAAAGTCTATCAGTGAATGGGTTGATCAACTGGTAGAACTGGTGATTCATCAGCATCAAGTTATACACAAGCTTCTTAGTCAGGAGCATACAAGTCTCCTCTCCTTAATAACAAAAAATCAACAACAAGCCCAAGAAAATGAAACCTTAGAAGAAAAACTTGCAAGAAAAGAAAGATCACAGGCTCATTGGGACTATGCAAATGGAAGGGAGTTCACCCCTTTGGGTTAACCAATGGAAGAAATCTTGCAAATGTTGATCATTGAAGGGAACATCACAACACTGCTACCTCTAATCAATCCACGTTCAAAGAGATTTGATGCTACCGGGGTCGGTCAATACCACTCCAATACTCGTGGTTATAGCACTGAAAGCTGCTGGGCACTTCATCATCTAATCCAAAATATAATTGATAGTGGTGACCTATAAATGGCAGACAGTGACACCATATTACCTGAGGAAAGGAAGATATTTCCTCTAGGAACACAAAGATGGAGGGAAGTTATAGCAGTCATATCCTCTGAGGGAGACTTGTGTGTAACACATCCTACAATTTAAGGAATGAAGCTTAAAGGAGTGAAAAACCCTTTGAAGGTGGCTACAACAGAACCATTGATATTGTCATTTAGGTCGCAGTATCCTATCATCAACATGAAAAAAGTCCCATGGAACTATGGGGAAGTTGAGGGATCAACTTCAAATCAAACTTCTACGGTATCAAACAAAAACCCGTTGTATCTTTCTCAGCGAGTAATAAAGCCAGTCATCAAATCCAAGGGGAAAGTGCCTGAGGAGAAAATTAAAGAATTCCTCCGTAAGATGGGGCATAATGAAGCCAAGGTGGTGCAAAGCTTGAAAAAAGCACCTCAACAGACCATTATGGACTTGGTATTCTCTTCTAAAGATCATCACAAGGTCTTAATAAAAGCACTGTAAGAAGCTCACATGCAAAAATGGTAGACACTGAAAAGTTTCATCATTTTGTAGATCACATTTTTAATAGCAATGTGATATCTTTCACTGATGATGACATACCCCCTGAAGGGACATGTCATTGTAAGCCATTGCACATAGCAGTGATGTCTTCAGGTTATGTGGTCGGAAGTGTGTTAATAGATGGAGGATCTTTCTCGAAAATCTTCCCCTATGCCATGTTGAAAAAAATGAAGATCAATCCTAACCGGATCTGAAGCAGCCACATAGTCATAAAATCCTTCGATGGGTCTCGATGGAATGATGGGAGAAATTGAACTGCAAATAGAGATTGGTCCACATATAATTTACATATCCTTTCAAGTGCTAAACATCACCACAAGATATAATTTGTTGTTGGGAAGATCATAGATCCATATGGCAGGAGCCGTTCCATATACTCTTCATCAATAGGTTAAATACATAATCAACGGTAATCTGGTCACTGACAATGCTGAGCCATAATATCCTATCAATGTCCAATGTGATATGCCTATAATCAGTCTCAATGAACGAGTTAAGCATTCAGTTTTTAAGCCCTCGAGGTGAGAAACACTCACTATCAATCTATCGGGACCCTAACTTTGAAACCAAGAATTTCCACAAAAATAATGTTGGCTAGTCAAGAAATGATATCCTTGGGTTTCCAGCCTGGACAAGGGTTAGGGAAATATCAGAAAGGAATCAAAAGTCTAATTCAAATTCTTAGTCAAACAGGGAAGGATGGATTAGGCCTTTCCTCTAGATAAAATCATCGAAACTCGCACAAGCATCCATCGGTTCCTTCCTCTTCAATACTGTGGTGGGTATGCTGATTCCTAGGCCCAAGCTGGCTAGCGGAAAAGAAGTCCTAATTCCAAACCTAAACATTGAGGAAAAGAATCAAAGACTCAAACAAGAATTGAAAACCCAGATATCAAAGATGTACTTTCTGGTGCATACTGAGGGTATGAATGATGATATCCTAGATGATAACTGCCTAGAAGATCAGATCTTGACCCCTCGCATTAATAGGGCTAAGGAGAACCGGTCAAAAGAAAAAACTATCCCTGATATGAACTCAGTCATGGTCATCATACAAAAGGATGAGGATGGCAACCACCCCTTCATCACAGATGTCCACCAGGAATTGACTGTGATACCCCCAAATCTGGGTACTTTAATCCCACAGGTTTTGTGTTCACTGTCTAATCAAATCATAACTAACTACCCATAAATAAAAGATATAAATAAACTTGCATGCTCAAATAATAAACCTTCCATTAAATGATTACATAATTAAACTAAATCTCAGGTTATGTAACCTTAACTATTACATCATCAGTGGAAAAAAATATAATCCTAATGAAGTCTATTACACAAGCTTTATAAATAAATGCTAATCGAGAATGTTGCCTTCGCCTTTGCTTGTAGAAAGCTCTTCAGACTTCTTAACTTCATCTAAATTTTTTTTGTGCAAGAGTGAGCAAACAATTTCCCACAAGAAGGATAATATACAATAACATTCTATGAATGACAATTAACTGAGCTTTCAATGGTAAAGTATTTTTACCAGAAACAATAAGTTCTAATTCAAATATTGTGAGTTCAAATGAATAATGAACTTTAAAATCAAATAAAAGATATCAATATCAAAGGTATACACTGAGGGTCATAAGACCACGAACTGTTTTCTAGGTTTACAAGTATAGCTACTTTAACCTTTAACAGTTTAAAAGAACATAATCATCTTCTATGTCCTAGGTTAACATGTGTTTCTACTGCAACCTTTAATAGTCCCATCATCTCGTACTCCAAGTGATCAACCTTTTGTACTATGTATTGCGTAAACAATTTAATGTTATCACGTAGCTCTAAAATAATCCCCTATAACAGGGTTATTCATCTCAACTTTAATCATTAGGTTCTGTACCAAAGGAAATTTTGTTTGGAATTAGCTTTAGCGGAATTCTAAATCTCGAGAACGCTCATAAATCAAGTACTAGTTGAATCAATTAAGGATCAATAACTATTCAAGAGTTTGGTTACAATCGAAGTATATCAATGAATTAATAAGAGATAGGATATCAATGGTTTATAAGCTAAACAAGTATTTGTCATCGACTATACACTTTCAAAACTGTATGGGTACATAAGCAAACCAAAGGAAATTTGGTTTAGATTAATTTCAAGGGTAATTTATGGTTTAGAACATTCATCAACTAAGGATTAGTTGAATTAATAAAGAATCGCTAGTCAACTAAGAGTTTGGTACAACAATGTGAGATTGTATAATGACATTGGTGATCAGAGATTAAACAACAATTATTCGTAGCTGAACAAACATTTTGTAACAAGATCAAGCTTTCAACAACAGTACATACTTTGAATAAACAAAGCAACCTCGCTTGTAATGAAGGAGTAAAGATTACTTAACTTGCTCAATAAAAAGTATAGTTTAAAAACTTGCTCAACAATAATTCAGAGTTAAAGAATATGCATAACAGTAAAAAACTAGGAACAAGAACTTTCATAAAGAAAGATTAGGGTAAATGAACTTGCGTAAGCGTAAACAAGATAAAGATAGATAACTTATTCAATGATAAGTAGAGTTAAGGATGCTCATGTAAGAGATTCAGATTAAAAACTTGCATAATTGTAAACAAGATAATAGTGAAAAGAAAACCTTGTTGAATAATAAAGTAGCAAAGGTTAGGGAATTTGCCTCGTGCGTAAGCTATAAAATTATAACTCACGTTCTCCAATTATCCTACATATATGTTATTTAGAATCACAATCTCAATTAGCCAGAACGCGGCCAAATTGCTTAGTTACACATCCGTCTTACATTCTTTAACTCTAGGTTTAATCATACTAACCACATAACACAACTAAAAACTTTACTAGCACATAACATGAGGTTGTAGCATTTAAATCACATTTCCAATTCTTATCAACATCAAACCTCAATTATTAACGATCAATTAATTCACAACCTTACAATCATCAAACTTAACTTATAATGTGATTATAATCTGGTTTAACAACATATAATATAATTAACGTCTTTTTATGTTCATTAGATTAGGTTACAATTACATTTTCTGGACTTGATCAATTAAAAATCTCATTTCTGGGCAATTCTGCTAAGTGGAGCTGCAGCTCCACCATTTGAACTAGGAATGGCGTTGTAGCTCATACTTTAAGCTTAAGTCTGGCATTGCAACTCAAATTTTAAGCCTAAATCTGGCGCTGCAGCGCGAAGCGCCAATTCCAAAATCTGAAGTTCGCGAAAAAACACAAAATAAAGCCAAATTGGTCTAAAACTTCGCTCAGACAACAAATTTAACCTACACATGTTATATAAACTTTACAGAAACATAAACTAATGTTTCTAAGCTGATTCTAACAATATAAACAACTTACATAATCAATTTAAAGTCTATAAATTTCATTATTTTTGCTATTTCTTCAATTTTAAACATTCTTAACAAAATTATTCACTATAAATTCGTTTTACAACCAAAATAATTCGTTTAACTCATATTATTTTCGTTTCTTAATGTATTTTCACAATCAACAATCAATTTATACACTAAAATATGAATTGATCACTAATTGTTAGCATCAAATAAGTCATATAAAAATATACTTCATTGTAAATTACTGTAAACATGATTTCTTCATATATATTATATTTTAATGGATTACTTAACTCTAAATCACATACAAAACATATAAAAATAGTTTATAAACACAATTTAACATATATAAACCATATATTCACCAATTAAAATTAAAATCAATTTACAGAGAAATACAATTTATTTTTCAATGAAGAACATAAACAACTAATTAGAAGTTAAATTACTTCCTTCAAGCTATTATTTAATCAACAAAGATTTCCCCAATTCACATACAATTTCTCTTCTTCCTTCTCTCTTTTCTCTCTGTTTTCTCTCTTCTTCTTACGTACATATAAAACTGATATATGATATATAATATAACTGATATACATATAAATATACAATATAAACGTATATCATATATTTAATAGGTATTATGTCAAATGAAAATAAAACCGAATGTGTAGGGTTTCATAATAATGTAAAAAACATAGAAAACATGAGTCATGGACTCAAGAACGAATAAATTCCAAATTCAGATGACCAAATTACGGATGAACGAACGAAGAATGTTAATAAAATAAAATGAATGAATGATGAAATTTAAGCCAATTGAATGGCATGTTAACGGATACAGAATGAATTTCTATTCGAGGGAAGTTTAAGTATGTGATGGGAGTAAGAAGATGGCTTCTGAACGACCTTGTTCCGAGTTATAACGAAGAAGTTATAGGATTTCAAAGTAAGTGTCTCAACTATGTTGGAACACTTAAAGAAAAATTGAGTTTTTGAACTAGAGCTGCAGCACCAGTTTGGACTAGAAAGGAGGCACCGCAGCGCCGGCTACAGGCATGAGTTACTGGAGACTTGCACTGTAGTGCCAAAAATAACAAAGGAACCAGCGCCGCAGCCCCGGTGCAGGGCAAAACTCAGAGAAGAGCTTTTAACTACTCAACTATATCTGAGGGAAGTGTAAGGAAAGATAATAAACATATAGTTCACATAATGTAACACTTAATCAAGTAGATTAAACCTTTAGTGAAGGAGAAAGGACGATGAACGTGAGATTCATGAAATGGATCATGAATGAGTGAATCATATTCGCGTCATGTGAATGTTCTAAGTATACATTGGTTGTATGACTTAAACGTTAACGAAGGTAGTAAGTAAGTTATGAATTATCAAGAAAGTCGTAGCGAATAGTAATAAGATTAATGAAAGTCCGAATGTGAATCGGATAGAGTAATAGAATGAATATAATTGTTGAATACTTTAGCCAACGTAAGGGTTAGGTGTACGCGAATATTAAACGGGTAGAACCTACACATTGTGTATGGTTTGACCGTAGGGTAATGAAGAATAATTATTAAACTTGTGAACGATGAAGAAACTAAATTAAAGACAATGAGGTATAATGTTAAGAAGCCGAGTTAATAATTATAACTTGGATAACGTTACGAGTCAAATGAACCGGATGTTATAAGATATGAATAAGGTAATGTAAAATTATTAATGATATGTAAACATAGTAGGGATATTGAATAATTGTTCTGAGTATACAAAAGACTGTATGACTTAGACGATAAGGAATAAATCCTGAGGTATGGCATTTAGTTGCCAGAAAGACATAAGGAATGAGAAATTAACTTAACGAACGTTATATTTTAATGGTTCGGATAAGTTAAGCTAAGTTTAGGTTGTGGTACAATTGTAATCTTTAATGGTTGACATATGGGAGCTGGGCTAAACAATTCCTTCAGAGAGAAAAGGTATATGCGAAACTGGCAACCAATCTAACTCACTGTGAAAGACTGTGTAGATGAGACGCGAAACTAGTTTGTTGATCTAACTCAGAGTACCATATGGAATACTAGTAGAGATTTGATGTCTACTAAGTCTTAGAAAATTTATAAGAAGAAGATAAAAATGTAAATCATCAAAGATGATAATCGTTTGAGTTAAGACATCTCCGTATGTCATAATGTCGTAAACTGGTAAAGAAAATTGGTCGTGTAAACTTAGATTGCAAGAACGCAAACCCTAAAGAGTAAAGTTAAGTTTAAACCAATGTATAAGTCAAAAATATGACTAATTGTTGCATGTTATTCCTTATATGATATATAGAGATTTCGATGAGCAGTTCAGTATAAACTGTAAGATGTAGTGTGCGTAAGGCAAGTTTCCTAACTTCATTCATATTTTTAAATGAATGCTAGTTTCTTAAAATTTCTCAGATGTTGAACTTGAGATGTTTTATCAATGTGCAAATGTGTTTGTACAAGGTGGTAGAATGTATGAGGCATTGTGACACAATTTTAACACTTCAATGTTTCTATGAGATGAACTGTTCTGTGATTGAACTGTTCAATATGAGAATGTTCTATTTATACATGAGCCGTTATTGTTACTTATGTCCTAATGATTCTAGCCCGACCGAATGTGTATGAAGAAGGTAGAAGAAAGAAAGCCGTTATTGTTACTTGTACAAAATTATTAATTGCTGTGTGTATATACTACGTGCTAATTAGGACAATTTATGTGTGTAGATGTCAGATGAAAAAATAATTAGGATACCCTCAGATCATAAAGAAGGAGTCAACCTCCATAACCGAGCCAATATCAAATAAATAACTGAAATAAAGGCTCACTTTGAAAGCAACCCTAATTAGGTGATTATGCTGGAAAATGTAATACCGGACCCAGAAACGATAGTATAACTGATAGGTACAGTATAATTAGAGAATATAAAGTTAAGCTCTAGTTCTTAAAACTCATACTTATGGTAAGTTCATGACTCATAATTATATGAAATTTTTGAACCCCTCAGCAAATGGACGCCAAAGGTCTGACTAGGACAAGTTCTTAAAACTCATATGATTATGGTAAGTTCCTGGACTTATAATGTGTGGTAAGTTTGACGAACTTGGTATAGTTAAGTGTGAATGAATTATTGAGGATAATAGGAATATATAGAACGTTAAGCAATTGATCCTTAGTGAAGGCGTGTGAAATAAGTAGTATTAGTGTTATTTGAATATGTATGATTTTATGATGCGTATACGATAAGTATGTGGGTGTAATATAATATTCTTAACTTTTGTATAAGTTGTGGCAGCGATTCCCGACTTTTGTGTCATAAAGGGATAACAGATGTTTAAAGCAGTATGTGCTATGCTATAAAAAAGTATTATAAAATTAGTTAGATGAACATGATTTTATTTAATCGAGATAATGCCTTGAGCATTAAAAACGAAACCAAAAGCGGAAGAACCTATCAACAAAATTTGGAGGACAACCGGGACGATCATGTAATTTGGCGAATATGGACGTTAAAGCTATGCAGAATGGATTACCAACCGTGGGAAATCAACCAGATAATCGAGCAACAAACTTCAAAGACTTAAGGAAATCGAATTGCCAAGATTTAGAGGATCAACTGACCCTGTGGAGGTGTTTCTAACAGTTAGGGTAACGGAGGGGCAAAAGACAGCTTTTGTCACCTATACGATGAAAGGGGAGGCAAATTTTTGGTGTGAAGCATATCAAGCTAGAGCTGGCAAAGGAAGTAGTGGTAGTAGTACTGGAAAAAGAAAGGGGAAAATTTCAGGAATACCAGAGATAGGCTAGGAGGTGGAAAGAAACAGGTTGCGCAGTTTGGGAATTGCGGAAAGAATCACTCGGGAGAGTGTCTTAAGGGTAAGTTTGTGTGTTACAAATGTGGATAGGAGGGACATATCTTTCCCAACTGCCCCAATCCAAGGATGAACAGAGGGTGTTTCATGTGTGGATCAACGGAGCATAAGGTGAAGGACTGTCCAAAAAAGGGAGGGGATACAGGGAGCGCAAATACGGGAAAAGGCAGTGGGACTCTAGCGATAGAGAAACCAACTTCAATAAACAAACCAACAGAATCAACAGCAAGAGTCTTTAATATGACGGTCTAGTATACGGTGGCAGCTGAGAATGCAACTCCAGGTATTATTTGTATAACTTATATATTTTGATATATATGATTTTCCTATATATAATGTAGACACTCAAAAATTTTTGCACACCTATTACTAACATTACAGGGGGGTAGATTCGTCTTTCGGAGATAACCATGGAGGACAGCTCACATCTATCCCGGATACTACCGAAAGTTCAGTCTCAACCCTAGAACACACACCGGGAATATCATTTCCAACCTCGGAGATAACCCCAAGTTTCGTCCTTGGCGATAACCCCAAGGAATGTTGTTGCAGTTCCGACAATAACTCCAGAAATGCTTGTTTCAAATGCATGCTATCAGCTTCAATCCCAAACCTCCTGCAGAGGCACTCATACCTCAGTCTCGGAGCTAACACCGGGCAGACAGACACACTTACAAATGATATTACAGGATTCAAACACTTGCAACAGTCCAATCTCAGATGTAACCCTGAGCAACGTCTGCTTTAACTCAAACCGGAGATAACCCAAGTGAGGAGTCAAACGTCATCTTGCCAGCTCAACACCTGCGCGTCATCTCAACACTTCATACACACATACATACAACAATGTCCTACAAGAACCAAGGAGTTCCAATCCTGAGTGACTATTACGCATGGCAGCACACCGAATAGAATTTGAAGCTTGAAGACCATGGGCATGGTCCCCTCTTCCTGACTTCATACAATCTCTAATCCCATGTCATTGCGTAACTCTCAACACAAGTAGTCCAAAGAAGGTCTTATATACCTTGTTCAGATGCTCGAATGAAGTTCTACAAGTTCGAGCGGACATTACAGTGTATGAGTGCACGTACTTTGAGATGACAGAACTCATGAGCCGGGGCTCCTAGGAAGCCGCGAGTGCATCTACTGTACCAAGATATACACCTGCATCTCCCCCCTCCATATGTCACAGCCTAAGGTTGTAGGTGTGTTGGAGGTAGATGCGATTACACAGCTGTCGGCACAAATGGCAGCTATGGCTTAGAAAATAGATACTTTGGCAGAGAGCAAAGTGAAGACAGTTGCTTTTGTATGTGAGATTTGTGCAGGGTCACACCCCACGGATAAATGTGCTATCAGCTCAGAATCAGTACAGTATGTGAGCAACTACAGAAAAGACCAAGGTTAATTTCAGAACACATACAATCCCAACAATCGCAATCATCCAAACTTTAGTTGGTCTAACAACCAAGGACAACAAGATAATCAGTTCCAGCCGAATCAACAGTTTCAACCATAGTCAGCACAGCCACAGTTTACACCAAAACCACCGTTTCCACCGGGATTTCCTCAACAGCAACAACACCACACTCCAACTGCATCACATCCAGAGAAGAAATAAGAAGTGGAGGAGATGATGTTGAAATACATGGCAAACACCGAGGTCATGATCAAAAGCCAAGCAGTGGCTATCAAGAATTTAGAGACGCAGATGGGGCAAATGGCGAACATGCTTACTAATAGGCCCCAGGGTGCTTTGCCAAGTTACACAGAGACGAATCCTAGAAGAGACGGGAAGGTGCAGTGTCAAGTAATAACATTACGATCTGGGAAAGCTTTGACAGGATCTGCAAGTGGCGCGCCCGTGCATGATAATACCAATGAGGCCACACGGCCGCGCTAGGAAGAGCAGGAGACTGACGAGGAGAAAAATTTGGAAAATTTTGAGGTTCAGGAGGAAGAGAAGAATAAAGCAGGTTCAGAAGAGAAGTTCAAGAGTCCATTACAACCACTGCACCCTCAAGTACCATATCTGCAGAGGTTAACTAAGCAGAAAAATGACAAACAATTCAGCAAGTTTTTAGAGGTTTTCAAAAAGCTGCAGATCAACATACCTTTTGCCGAAGCATTGGAATAAATGCCAAGCTACACAGTTCATGAAAGGTATCTTGTAAAGGAAGAGGAGACTAGATGAGTTTGAGACGGTAGGCTTGACAGAGGAATGCATGCAGTGGTCCAATGCAAGTTACCTCCAAAGCTGAAAGATCCGGGTAGCTTTTCACAAGTGCACCATTGGAAAGATGGATTTTAACAAGTGTTTATATGATCCGGGAGCAAGTATAAATTTGATGCCATTGTCGAAGATTCAACGGATTGGGATTCTGGCTCAAGACCGATAAACATATCATTCTGAAGTTATTTAATTTGGCCTATCACATATCCGCGGGGAATTATCGAAGATGTATTGGTTAAAGTGGATAAGTTCATTTTTCCGGCTGATTTTATCATTTTAGATTTCGAAGAGGATAAGAAGATACCGATTATACTAGGGAGACCATTCTTAGCTACGGGCAGGACCTCGATAGATGTTCAGAAAGGGGAACTAATTATGCGTGTACAAGATCAAGAGGTCACATTTAATGTCTTCAACGCAATAAAGCTCCCAACAGATGAAGAAGAGTGTTTTCTGGTTGATCTAGTAGATGGTAACCGCAAGGATTGGGTACACAACCTGAGGACGAATGAATCACAAAGGTGTGTAACGAGTGAAAATGCAGAGTTAAAGGTGGAGCCGTTGATGAAAGCCGAAGTCATTAAATTTCAGGGTGCCAAGGACTACAAGGAAGGCACCTCAATTCTTGATGTGACATGAAAATTTTGAGACAATCAAGCTAATTGACTATAACTTAGCGATGGATGGGAGGCAACCCATCAATTCTTCACCCAAGAATTCATTTATTGTCGTTATCTCTTTTTGATTATTTTTAGTTAGTAATTCTAATTCAGTGATAAAAAGACATTGGATAAGCAATCGTAAATGTGTGATGAGTATCAATTGACATTCAATTCGTGATGTACGCATTACGTCACCACTATTTCATGTCTTATTCATGTGAATTAATGTTTGTGCAGGTACCATGATTGGTGAGCATCACTGATGGAAGAATGAGATCAAATCTTAGAATGGCAGACATTAGGTCATTGCGGTGCGGCAGTAATATTAACAATAACTACCGCTTATATGCTGCTAGGCCATTCAGTCCATGAATCTTTCTGCAAGTCTCGCGCCTGCGCACCCAATGCAGTACATCATCACGCGGCCGCGCGCGGCACCGGATCCAGTCAGATATAAACATTTTAAAACAGAAGTTTGGATCATTCGGACTCTCATTTGTGATAGCAAAAGACGCAAGAATCTCTCACTGTCCATAACTCACGTCTCTATCACTCCATCAGTTACAAATTGAAGCGTATATCTCTCCATCAAATCTCCATGATTTCCTCAACGTTCAATACTCATCCACATCTCTTCCCTTCTATAAAGCTAGGGCTTTCAATTGGGTTGTCATACACAAAGGTGAAGGTTATCAATTCACAACTTTCCAATCTCTCTCAGTCATCTACTATCTTTACCAACTATCTCAAATAGGTCCAAAGCGAGCACATGCAACCTCATCCTCTTCCTCTTCCTCTTCCTCTGGCAGCCACGAGGAGGATATTGTCGACCACAACAAATTTTTATGTTTGGAGGCCCAACAGGAATACTATCGCATTGTCGCAAAGACATTCATCAAGGAAAGAGGATTTAGACCAGAAGGCCAAGATAGAGAGCTTTGTGCCATGATCAACGAACGAGGATGGGGTGGACTGACTGCCGCACCCATGCCGATTCCAATGAGCATAGTTCGAGAGTTCTACGCAAATGCCAAAGTCACCATGAACGATTCATCTATGGTTTGTAGTATAGAGGTATACTACAGACCCTCTGCCATCAGAAATGTCCTGAGGATCACCGCTAGACCACCAACAGGGGCGACCAATTGGATTACGGGAGCTCATCAGGAAACAGACTTGGAGAGGGTCATCGCAAAATTCTGCATTCCTGGCACAAGGTGGACTTACAAATTCGGTACTACCCAGCCTCGCATATTCCCAACAGTTGCATTGAATCAGTACGCCAAGGCATGGAATCTGTTCATTTGTGCTAAATTACTGCCATCATCACATCAACATGAAATCATAGCAGAGAGGGCCATACTTCTGTGGGGCATCATAACCGGCGAATATATCGATGTAGGGTATTTGATCAATCAAAACATTGTGAAGTATCTGAAGGGAACTACCACTGGAAGCATCCCACACACTTCAGTGGTAGCCATACTATATGCGCAGCAGGGGTGCAACTGGGGCAACGAACAAATGCAGTATCCCAGCCAAGACATCACACATGCCACGATTGCTAAATTTGAGGACTGGGCAGGTGGCGAGCCACATCCGTGAGGAGGAGGATTCATTCTCCGACCCATCTTTCCCGAGCCAACCCAGCAGCCCCCACAGACTGATGAAGCAGGTCCATCCACCCGAGCACATCCTATCTCTAGCGATCGACACCTCCGAAGGTTGGAGCGCAAAGTTGATGAATTGTATGATAATCTTGGGACATTTGCTACGGGACTCACCAGGGCCTTGGCCGAAGCATTTACGCAGCAAGGAACAATGCTCGAATGGCCCCAGTTCGGGACCGTCGTGCCTTATCCACCACCAGATTCACCACCTGAGGAGGGTGGTCAAGCCGATCAATAGGGGAGTTTTTCTCATACCCTTTACATTCATTCAATGCGGACATTGAACATTTTAAGTTTGGGGGTATTGGAGTACTTGCATAGTAGTTTACATTGCATTCTATTTTAGCATGTTTAGTTTAATTTTGCATAATTATGTGTTAGTTAAAATTTGCATAATTTTTTTAATTTTTAGTCATTATAAATGGTGTTAGTATATTTTGGTGGAATTAGACGTACCGGTGAGCGGATGCGTGAAGGCTAGTCGCAAGGCGAGGATGTGCATGGCATGGGGGTACAATGAGGCATAGAAATCAAGCAAGCAAGAGGATTAAAGCATGAGTGAACAAGTAGCAGCAGCAGAGCAAAACAAGACTCAGAAACTGTAGAACATAAGCCGCGGAAAGGCAGTGTGAAGACTTCGCATACCGCCATGAAAAGTGTGGCTATACATGGGGAACCTTCGCAAGTTAAGCTACCGCAAAAGGTAACAAATGGACGCTACCATGAGATACTCGATACGCTACCGCGAGGAATTATCGTGCAACCGCGCGAGAGGAAGTCTGGACTGGCTTAAACCTACTGCAAGTCTCGCGGTCGCGAGACTTAGAACCTAGAGGCAGCGTGGCATGGCATGATCGATCTTGTAGTAATTTGTTTTATTTTTAATTCTCAATTAAATTATGTGTAAGGGTTTTTAAACGATTCTGACTGGTGTCAGAGTGAGACTTGATTATTATTACGTATTTTTCATAGTAGCAACTAGGGTTTACACCTTGGGAGAGATTCCAACGGAGAACGAAGCCATAACGTCTATTTTTTCTTCTTCTTCTCAGAATTCTCTACCATCGTGGATTTTGATTATTGTGTATTGGATTTCTTTGAGGATTTAATAGTTAATCATTGGTTACTATTCAGCGATTGGGTTTGATCATTCTCTCTTTCTTACTTTCATTCGTTTGCTTATTGATCATGTTTAGCCTTGATCCCATAATGGCTTTTGGTTTAGTCATGAACTAAACTCCATTATGGGATTCTAACAGATTTTAATATGTAGTTTGGTTGTACATCTAAATGTTAGATTTGTTTTGCATATTATATGGGATATCTATCATAGTTGTTTTAATGTATGAATGACTGATCATTATTCGTTTTAGTATTTGTATGGGATTGGAAATGAACATATAAATATGGATTGTAATCATGATAGCATGCGAATATGGGGCTAGAGTAAGTCTTGCATATTACGTGAATCGGGATAAGCATATCTTTTGTTTCACCGTATGAGCTAGAATAAGGGTTGTGCTTAAAATCAATAGGATTGCAATTCACAAGATAGGCATATGGTAATTGTGATGGTATTGGTGATTACATAGAGTCTAACATCTGTAGATGCTATGTGAGTTGGTTATAGTGCATTGGAAAATGGTTATAACTCTCTTCGTGCTCTTGGCTATCTTCCTGTGATATGTGAACACTTCTTGCATGACAAATGGCGATTAAACGAAATATTGAATGAAGTTAGGATCCCATTGTTTCCACATTATATTTAGTCCATTTATATTCTTATTTTTAGTTGGTAATCATAATTAGTTCAAATCAACAATTAAGTCCATAGTCTTAGCATATAAATATAGTGAGTTAATTAATGCATAGTAGTCTAAGGTTAACAACTTTCTCTGTGGGATCGATACTTTACTTACTCTGTATTACTTGTTGACACGTGTATGCTTGCATGAGTTAGAGCTCTTTTATTAGAAATATAAAAGCGGCAACAAGTGGCCGCACCAGAGCCAATTTCTTTACCCTTCAGACCACAATATCCTGTTGTCAGCTTACACAAGGTTCCATGGAATTATGGAGAAGCTGAAGGATCCACATCTTATATCTTCCTCAGCGGATTATGAAGCTTACCTTCAAAGCAAAGGGGAAGATGCCCATGGAGAAGATTGAAAAATTCCTCTGCACTACGGGTCATAATGAAGCCAAGGTGGTTCTAAGCTTAAGAGAAGCTCCACATCAGATATCAATACTGGACTTGGTTTTCTCTTCCGAGGATCACCAGAAGATCTTATTGAAGGTTTTGGAAGAAGCCTACTTGCCAAAATCAGTGGATGTGGAAAAATTTCAACATTTGGTTGATCACATTTTTAACAACAATGTGATATCCTTCATTGGTGACGACATACCGCCCGAAGGGACCGATCATTGCAAGCCATTGCATATTGCAGTTTTGTCCTCCGGGTATATGCTAGCTGGAGTTTTGATAGATGGAGGTTCATCTCTAAATAGATGTCCTTATGCCACCTTGGTGAAGATGAGTGTCAATCTCAAATGGATCCAAAGCAGCCATATGGTTATCAAAACTTTTGATGGATCCCGATAAAATTTTGTCGGAAAGATTGAGCTACCAATTGAGATTGGTCCAAATACATTCAATGTATCCTTCCACGTCCTCAAGATAGATTTAGGATACAACCTGCTATTAGGGAGACCTTGGATACACATGGCTAGAGCCATTCCCTCCACACTACATCAATAACTCAAATAAATTATAAATAACAGTCTAGTCATTGTCAACGCTGAGCCAGAATGTCCTGAACAAGAAAATCTACCAATCATCAGCTTCAATTCAGAAGTTGAGCCAACCAATTTACATGCTCTGGAAGTGAGTAACACGCAATACCATCCTATTGGAGTGCCACTTCCCGTACCCAAGATTTCTGTCGAGGTTATGTCGGCCACTCAAGAAAGGATGTCATTGGGTCATCAGCCTGGACAAGGGCTTGGTTAAGATAAGCAAGTATTAAGCACCCTATTCAACTGTCCAGTCAAATTGGAACAATCGGACTAGGCTATTCTGCCAATTCCAGTCACAGGAATCCTCATAAGCATAAACAGGTTCCTCAAGCTTCCGCCACATGGCGATTTTCTCTACCCTTTACCTCATGAGTTGATACAGTCTCCAGTAAAGATGCCAGCCCATGTTGGGGCCATGTTGTTTCCTAAACCAGTTCCAATCAAAGCAAAAGAGGTGCTGATTCCTGATCTCAAAGTGGAAGAAAGGGAACGGAAACGCAAACATGACATCGCCTTGATGATGTCATGCATAAGCATCATTGTCCATGATGAACATACAAATAGATATACCCTAGAAGATGATTGCCCAGATGTCATGGTTATCATTCGGGAGAAGGAGGACAATAACAATCCCATCATCACTGCAATCCATCAGGACTTTGCCCTCGACAATTAGAGCAGCACTCCATGCATTAGTCGATGAGGGTAAAATGGGTAGAAAATCCCTCTGCCCTGTAGATAACTTTAATTGCTTACTTTTCTATACAGTATTAGCAGTTATTTTATCAGTACATTCTAACACTTTTGTATGGTCAAACAGTTGGATATATTAAGTGAAAGCATATTTTGTTTCAGGACTCTGAATTTATGTGTGCCTATACTTGCTGATGAGGTGACTTCTATCCACAATGGCTGTAACTTTGATGCAAAGTTGGACTCAGACTTGATGGAAATACAAGAGGACATTTAGACACCTCAGGAGATTAAGGAATGGGTCGCAAACAAACCTAAACCTAACCTTGACCAAACCACTTCTTTCAATCTTGGAACCTTAAAAAACCCTAAGCTAATCCATATTGGTTTAGACCTCACCCCAAACCAACGGAATGACATGGTTGCACTATTAACCTAATTCCAGGATATGTTTGCATAGTCTCATGAAGACATGGTGGGTTTGTCCACTGACATTGTTCTTCATCGCATTCCCATTAAAGAAGGATTCAAGTCAGTGAGGCAGAAGCTCAGGCGATTGAAACCTGAGTGGAGTTTAATGGTTAAAGAAGAAATTGTGAAACAATTTCAAGCTGGTATTATTATGGTGGCTACATATCTGGAGTGGATATCTAATATTGTTCCCGTGCCAAAACCCGGAGGAAAGGTGCGAGTTTGCGTGGATTACTGAGATTTAAACAAAGTTTGCCTTAAAGATAGCTTTCCCGTGCCCTTTATCCACATTCTTATTAACAATACTGCTCAATACGGCATGTACTCCTTTGCGGATTGCTTTGCGGGGTACCATCAGATTATGGTCGCTAAGGAAGACCGTGAAAAAACAACTTTCATCACACCTTGGGGGACTTTCTGCTATAGACGGTTGTCATTCGGCCTCATCAATGCCGGGGCAACCTATCAACGAGCTATAATGGCTCTGTTCCACGATCTAATGCACAAGGAGATAGAGATATACATGGATGACATCATTGTCAAATCTCAAAAGGAGGAAGACCATTTAGACCATCTCAGAAAGCTTTACAATAGGTTGTGTAAGTACAACTTGAAGTTGAATCCAGACAAGTGCGCCTTTGGTGTTAAGTCAGGAAAGTTGCTAGGTTTCCTAGTCAGCCACAAAGGGATTGAGTTGGAACCTACAAAAATCCAGGCCATCAAGGAAATGCCCATTCCTCAGATAGAGAAGGAAATACAAGGATTTTTGGGAAGAATCAACTTCATTAACAGGTTCATTTCTCAACTCACAGCGACCTGTGAGCTCGTCTTCAAGTTGTTAAGGAAGAACTCCTCCATGAAATGGAACGATGAGTTTCAGAAAGCCTTCCTTACCATTAAAGAGCAGCTGGTTAACGCTCTTGTTTTGGTACCACCCAAGGATGATGTTCCCCTATTCATGTACATGTCTATTAATGAAAATGCCATGCGATGTATGCTGGGGCAAAAAGATGATAGAGGCTAAGAACAAGCTATCTATTACCTCAGCAAAAGATTCAGCGTCAGTGAACACAAGTACACTTTAATTGAGAGAACTTGTTGTGCTTTAGCATGGGCTTCCATGAGGTTACAGCATTACCTCCATGGTCACACAACCCATCTTATATCCCGCATGGATCCTCTCAAGTATGTGTACAGTAAGCCCATACTGAATTGTCGACTGTCCAGATGGCAGTTGATCTTACAACAATTTAACATCGTCTACGTGATGCAAAAGTCTGTCAAAGGTCAAGGAATTGCGGATCAATCGTCACGCTTTGTAGGGATTACAAACCCTTAGAAACCTACTTCACGATGAAGGGTAATGGCGATTCAAAGAATAACATCGAAGACGATGCATGCCACACATGGAAGATGTATTTTGATGGAGTTGTTAACACAGAAGGTTCTGGAGCTGCAGCAGTTCTAGTATGCGGTACGGGGGAGCAATATCCCGTCGTCGTTAAATTGTAGTTTGTCAGCACCAACAACACAGCTGAGTATGAAGGTCGTATCATGGGGCTAAAACTTGCCCGTTCAATGGGCATCAGGCGGTTAACTGTCTTTGGGGATTCAGAGTTGGTAATCAGACAATCCATGAGAATCTATCAAACCAAAAAATTACATTTGTTGCCTTACCATCGACAAGTTTTACAGATGGCTTTGGAGTTTGAAGAAATCTCCTTTTTACACATTCCTCGTAACAGGAATGATTTTGCGGATGCATTAGCAACGTTGGCCTCCTTGATTCACATACCTGACAAGGAAAACATGACAAGCATCACATTTTCCCTGGAAAAGCCCCCATCTTATGGGAACTATGTTGGAGAAGTATCGGATGAGCTACCTCCCATCCACAACCCTTGGTATCAGCACATCAAGGAGTATTTACGAGATGGATCTACACCCGTTGAGGCGAGCCTCACATGAGCGGACCCTTACTTGTCAAGAAGATCCTCAGAACAGGGCATTATTGGCTTACACTCAAAGCTGACTGTGATGATCACGTCAAGAGATGTTATCAATGCCAGATTCATGGGAATGCTATCCACGCCCCTCCAAGGGAACTCCACAATATGAGTTCACCATGGCCCTTCTCAATGTGGGGAATGGACGTGATTGGGCCCATCGAGCCCAAAGCTAGTAATGGACATTGATTCATATTCACCATGATCAACTACTTCACCAAATGGGTAGAAGCAGCCTCCTTCCCTAGAGTTACCAAAGAAGTCATCGTTGCTTTCATCAGAAACAATGTCGTCTGTCGATATGGACAACCAGAGGTTATTGTGTCAGACAATGCTAAAAACCTCAACAACAAAATGATGGAGGAGTTATACAACAAATTCCATATCAAACACCTTAACTCTGTCATCTATCGTCCAAAGATGAATGGTGCTATTGAAGTAGCTAATAAAAACCTCATCAACATCATGCAAAAAATGTCTGCCAATCACAAAGGATGGCCTGACATCTTTCCTCTAACTTTATTAGCCTACAGAACTTTAATGCGTACTTCCACGGGGGCAACCCCCTACTCATTAGCCTATGGGATGGAAGCAGTGCTCCCCATAGAGGTGGAAATGGAATCCCTCAGAGTGTTGATGGATGCTCAGTTAGATGAAGACCAATGGGTACAAGACAGGTATCACCAATTGTCTCTAATAGACAAAAGGCAAACCGCGACTATCTTTCATGGTTAGTTATATAAGCAAAGGATCGTACGATCCTATAATAGAAAAGTCAGGCTACGTCAGTTTAAACAACATGACTTGGTTTTGAAGAAAATCATTGACAACCAAGATCAATCTAAGAGAAAATTCGCTCTTAACTGGGAAGGCCCATTTGTTGTCAAGGAGGTATTGACAGGAGGCGCTCTCAGACTACAGGAAATGGATGACGATGAATTTCCACAGCTTATCAACTTAGACACCGTAAAACGGTACTATGTCTGAAGTTATCATCAAACAAACATCCTATTTTTTGGCTCATCAAATTAGCAGTCATTCCGATTTCTAACCCTTTCTACATACTCTTCCGCACCTCAGGGAAACACACACTTCAAACCAGTAGCCTGGTTTCACCTCAGTTCAAACATTTCACACAGTTTTGGTTATCCTGAAGACGGGATTAAACCTTTCAAACCTGTAGTTTATCCTGAAGACGAGATTAAACTTTTTTACACCTGCAGTTTATCCCCATCATGGGATCAAACTTTCCTTTCCCCGCAGTATAGCCTACACATGGGATTCACACTTCTCTTTGGCTACAATTCGTCCTGAGGGGCGAACTATGTCGACCTGATCTCCCTGATACCCGGGAGTACGTAGTCAACTATATTCTATATGGCCCGATTGCAATAAACAAAAAATAACAAAAACATTTCTGCCCTTTCTCTACAAAAACAAAAACCACAAAAATACTTCTACACCCTTCTTCATCAATAAAGCTTTTACACCTATCTGCCTTCCACATTCAGCGTTGAACCTCTTACACCAGGTTCGAACTACGAAAACTTGATCTCCTCTTCAATAGAGATGCGTAGGCGACCATTTATGGTTCAATTCTAACCCTACCAGAACAAAAATACTTGTCACACGGTACTGGGATCAAACTTTAATCCACCACTTGTCATCGGTTTCAGACCAAAGGGATGGAATTACCCAACTTCTTCTCACAAATAGAAGATTCGGTGACCATCTAAGCTGCGATTGTACCTCAAAGACCAACACCAATCCATAAGAGATGGAATTAACTAGGCTTCTCACAAATAGAAGTACTGGCGACCATCTGTGGTGCGGTCAATCTCAGAGAGGAAAAACCACCCTCCTCTCCACTTTTCCATACAGATACCAGTCCTAAGACACCAAAGATGGTAGGGATACATACAGATCAATGATCTGTTCTGAGAAATCCTGTGACGTCTCAATGTCCACCTTTCAAGGATAAGTTTAGGATGCATCAAGATCACAAGTCCTGAAGAAACAGGCAATTATCAACCAGGTATCAAGGCACAACTGAAAGGGAAGTGAATGAAAATATATTTCCCTGCCATACATAATACTGTTTGATATATACATATGTGTTGTACATGACAAAATGGCTAAGATAGTCTATGCAGGAAAATACAAAGCTATCTATGGATCTGTGTGTATGCGGACTATCAGATCTAACATGGCATCCCTCTCTAAAGAAGGAGGTAAAGATGCAAGCTCCTGCCCAATGGTATCTACACAAGCTAGCAAATTAGAGGCTAACTGCATGGTGGCATGATGCTCATCGATGTATGCACTCATATTAGCAAGGATGCCATTCGTATGGGATCTCACTGAAGTACTGTTTGCAATGGCCACATCCCTAGAAGATAGCGTGGCATCCCGCTCCATAATCAATGCATCCTTGGCTAATCTAGCCTCATCCCTCTCCAACAGAGCGTCGTCTCTCCCATTAAGAGCTGTCAACATCGAGGCCCTAGCCCGATCTCTCTCATAGGTCATCAGATGTAGGCTCTACCCCAAATGTTGTGCTGAATACTGAATAACAGTGGCACTCCAGGGTGGGAGAATCCATCACAAATGCTGGCAGCCCAGCCGTCAAATCCTCATCGATGGGAATGTCAGCCTCCTCCATAGGCTCCTCATCGTCAGAAGCAATATCCTAAACTGTGGATACTACCATAGTCGATGTAATCTTTGTCTCCATCCATGTTGAATACTCTGCAGAATAACCCGGATGACTGACTGAAAACTCAGCTAGCTCTCGCTGATCCCAACAGGCATACAACCTGGATATGTCCTCATCGATAAACGATTGTGAAGTAAAGTTACGACTCATTGCCCCCTCAAATGGATGGAAATCCTGAAACTGGTCAAACTGACACATCACGACCAGTGGGTGGTAGGTGATCATCCCTCTTAAACCAGCCAGAGGAAGATAATCCATGCCCGGAGCATGAGTAATGAAGTTGTAGGGTGAACTAAGCCCTGTACACGGCAATATACCAAACGAATCTCCAATCCCTGCCAGGAAAGCTAACCAAAATGCAGCATCTGTATACTCCGCAGGCTGAAAGGAGTATGAAATGGCTATATCATAGGTGAAAAAATACCCATGTCATTTGAATGTGCCCATCGGTCTCAAGTGTGACATAAACCACACATACAGCATGACCGAGCTACCTATAAACACTCCTGCCGGATAAGTGCAGCAGTATGTAGCTGACCTCAGTGTCTCTGCAATGATCATCGGTAGGATGGTACAACCCTCCCTGAGAGCTCTCACTGCCATAATGATGCTAATGTCCAACTCATCCAAGTATCGTGACATGTAGAAGTACGATAATATGCACAATAGCAGTACATCCACTTTGGCTGAACGCCAATGATCCTCCGGTGTGGTGAAATCCCCGGAATACCGTGCATAGCTATCCTCAGAGCCAAATCTATCAAATAGAAAATGATGGGATATCACGTGGCCAGATGTGATCTCATCCTGTACCACTCCACGCCTCAAGCCAATGAGGGTCATGAACTGCCCACTCATATCTCCGATCGCCATGTGCACGCAAGGTCTGTCCAATGGCAACATCGTCAATCGTGCATACTCCTCTAGAGTAGGTGTCAACTCCTAGGTCTCGGATCAGAAAACATGTCTCTCTGATACCCAATGCTCTAGCATACCATCCACGAATCCTGTGGGAACCTAAAACATCAACAGGGTCATAGTATGCTACAACAAATGATCTACAGTCACCCTGTCTGATGGTGACATGCTATCATACCACGAACGCATACCAGATGCCACCAAAAATGGTGGGGTATGATCAATATGGCTAACTGTCGAAGTAGACATCTGTACGGGCCGTGTCATAAGACCATCCAGTGGTCAATGCTGAATATCTCTAGACATACATACATATGCATAACATAATAACATGCATGAGACAATATATGGCAATATGATATAGGGAATGAAAAATTGTACATACATTCCTAAGTATATCATCATCTAATACATCTATGTACAGCTAAAATACAAGGAAATGGGGCGAACCTATCCAAAAACTGACAGAGGCCTATCAAAAGATATAGCGAGAATGGGGCGAAGCTACCCAATGTCTAACAGAGGCCTATCAAGAGAGATAACATGAAATATACATCGGCAAAAGTCAATGGTGTCGATGTCTACATCATCAATCCTGTCCACCTGATGTAACTCCTCCTGAGTCACTTGATCTCTATCTACAGGGATGTCAAACCTATACAAGGGAGGATCTGCACTGGCAAAGCCATATGGATCACCTGAGGGGCCAGCGCCAAAGCTAGAAGGATCAAAAATGTCTGCCTCTAAAGGATCTCTACCCAAATATCGGATAAAGAAATGTGATCGGTCCAACTGCTGGGTCAAACTGCCAATTTGTGTAACATGAGTCGGATCTCTGACACAAGCTAGCCAATCCTTCATCATCACGAATCCTGGAACCATATCCCCCATAAACTGTGTGGCGCGGGGCTGAGCTCCAATGGTACAAGGGAACCACCAATGCTAGAACATCTCCTGAGTGCAGGGACCCTCTGACAATGTGAAACCGTCAACCCCCAAATGGGATATCAATGATGGGTAACTGCGAAACAGGCTAATAACGCCTGGCAGTAGGCAAGATCGGCATGCGAATCTCTCCTATAATGCTCCTAATGGCACGCTCTCCTAAATAGAGCTCTCATCCTCCATCTGTAAAGAGAGGAATCCTTCAGGTGGAAACAACGTACTCAACTCCAGTCGGGTACTCATCCTCAAATCCAACGCTCAAGTGCTCCCCAGAATAGGGAACCCATGTAATGACATCTGATGTCAACAACTCCAGCTGTAGGCGGCAATGAGTGAAACCCTCAGCAATAGGGACCTCCGCCAATATGGAATGATGCCATCTTCGTCCTCGTGGATAGGTATTTAAACCTAACATGCTCACAGGACGCAAGCATGGAAGCCTCTCATAGGCCCCAAACTGCCAACACAAAGGCAAACATCTGATGTCAGTTAACACTCTTCACCTGTACATAGGAAAAGATAAGAGAAATACTCACCAGCAGAAACGGGTAGAATCCTAACCAATCCTCGGTCAAGCCATGCGATCGCATGCGCATTCCCCTGAGGAAGTTGGCAAAGGTGTAGGAACCCCAATCATAGTCTCCTATGTGGTCCACGTGTCGAGTGGCGCTGATCAAAGTGAAGGACACCATAGAAGAGTTATCTGCTATGAAGCAGCCCCTAATGATCATCAGGAACAATCGCCGAAGAATGCGATCCACGACTCTCACATGATCGGTATAGGCTCACTCTCAAATGACTCTTAGCATCTACGCTCAAAGGACACTGTGACGAATAGTCTCGCCCTCAGCGCCTCACTGGAACTCCCAACAATGATCCGACGACGGTGGGGTAATATCCGCCGCAAGGCAATCTTTGGATCCCTCCAAACTCCATACCTATGATAAATCGTTAGTCCATCGATTGTCATCATCACCTCACAGATTCCAAAGAATGGAGTGGACCGAGTCTAGTGAAACCAAAGACTCGAGACAATGCCACGAGGTAACCCTAGGGACAACGATGGGGAAGAATGGAAAAGAACATCCCAAATCCTCACCATGTACAATCGCTCTCTATAGTAATCGTGGCAAAGCTTCGATACATAGAGTGGATCTTTGAACCATTCCTCGAGGTCGTAGTAGTAAAGTCGGGGACCTACATCAAATGTAGATCAACATCGTAACCCTTTGCTCCTCATCAATAAGAAATAAGGAAGATTAAAGATCTAACTTCATACTAAGTTTGCGCAGGTAGATCAAGGATGCCGACTCAAGTCACCCGTAAGATCTAGGTTCACCACTTGAATACTGCAAATCCTCACTGGGAACACGCAAAGCAGGAGAGCGGGAACCTCAATCAGTACATCCTCCTCCTCGTCCTCGACATCTGGCACTTCAACCCGGATAGGACGTATCACTACCTCCACTAAGAGACGAGGTTGTCTAACAAAACGGGGTAGAGGCACTTCGAGAGCCCTCTTTCGTACACTAGAAGTGGTCCTACGGGAACTACTCGGCTGATTCGGATCCATAATATCTGGACAACAAGTCTCCAAATCACCTCAGAAAAGGTGTGGTAAATTCTTACCTGGAGCTTTTCAAAATGCATTTTCATGATTACATACATGCATGCATTGTTTTAACATACATCTACAGTAGAGTTAAAAATGCATGACTACCCAATGCCTACGTTTTGGAAAATTTTGCCATTGCCCCCTTTGTAAATGGGACTATCCACATGCACATAGGCATGACTAGGTGGCCATTCAGTAGCACACCTATCCACAGTCATGTACATCCTACATGCATTAATACATTATAGTAAAAAATCCGTAAGTGTAGTCTAAATTACCATGATTATTTTGCTTTCTACCTTTACTCATTTGTCCACAAATAGAATAAGAAATGACAGTAAAAGGTGCTAATTTGATTGTTTTAAAAGATAAATTTTTTCACATCATTATGTTTAGCATTGTTTAATACTAACATTTGTTATGTTAAATATTTTTTATCAAGTCATATCAGCATGCATATTCACTACTATGTGTCTAAATGCATTTCATGTGATAAGTTATTTTCTAACGGATAGAAACTGGAAAAGAATACATGCATATGTTACAAGGACTATAAAGAACACTTGTACGGTGGTAGAATATGCAAAAAGTTTCCCGAACTCAGCAGGTCTGAAGAAGATCTCTCAGATTTCCTTCGTGGCACAGCTTGAAAATGACTTATGAATACAACCTGTGGGCTTTACATAGCCACGGTTGGCTGTAGGTCCACCTGCGGCTACTGCAGGTGTACCTGTGGCACTCTTATATGGGTCCTACACCTCTGGCTCGCTCCAGTTAGAGTTACAAAAGAGGTCTCACAAGCTGAAAAGGCCAAATCAGGAATAAAAACGCTACGTGATTGAGCGGAATAGCCTGGAATCCTGGTTTTTCACGAGTCAAAATTGGACTCCCTACGTCTCTCATTGGTATTCGCCTAAATGCAGGGTATACTATACCGATGAGCTTAGCTTTTACAAATCATGCTCGGTAATACCCCACAAAGGTCTGATGCCATCAGTGCAGGGTCAGAGCCCTAACATGTACCCCGGCGGGTGTTACAACGCCGAATTCACGAAATGATGATGTATCCCCGATGGGGGTTACAACGCCGAAGTTATAAGTTGACAAAATATCCCTGGCGGGGGTCACAACGCAAGTCTTTCAAGCATCCACGTATCCCCGGTGGGGGTTACAGCGCATTCTTGACCATTGATACATACATCAATGAAGGTCAAGCAACCTTGATGTTATATCAGTAGGTGGTAATTAAACCCATCGAAGCAACTTATCCAAGTATCCCTGCCGGGGGTCACAACGTAATGAAACCATTGACACACACATTAATGGACGTCAGCGACTTTTGACGGTTGCCCAATGAGGATCTATCCGGTGATACACACATCACGGAGGTCGAAAATGACAATAATACATACTATTAGCGGAATCCAACAGACCGTGGTATATGTTGGCAATACAAACCAGAGAAGGCCATCCTCATCGGAGAGGACCGATGATGGGATATGTTATACACATCCTCAAATAGACAAAGCTTTATCCCCACAGATCTCTTGTACACAAGAGGCACCTCTATGGAGTAGAAGTCTGTGTCTAGGATTCAAGACTTTGGTGATAGCCCCAACGTCAACATCCTTGAAGATTTAGATCGCATGTCCAAGCCATCACTGATTGTCATCCCGGCAGGATTAACAGGAAACTGGCAATAATTCATGCATGCATCATGCATTTGCATCATGTTGCTAGACACTGCATCATGTTTATCTTATTTGTATTTCAACTGTCTAGGATTATTTATCCTATCAATGCCTTGCATTGCATGAATATGATAAAGAGGGGCATCTGTAGACACTCAAAATTTTCTGCACATCTGTTACTAATATTGTAGGGGGCAGATTCGTCTTTCAGAGATAACACTGGAAGATAGCTCACATCCATCCCGGATACAACTGAAAGTTCAGTCTCAACCCCGGAACACACACCGGGAATATCATTTCTAACCTCAGAGATAACCCAGAGTTTTGTCCTTGGAAATAACCCCAAGGAATGTTGTTGCAGTTCTGACGATAACTCCAAAAATGCTTGTTTCAAATGCATGCTATCAACTTCAATCTCAAACCTCCTGCCAAGGCACTCATACCTCATACCCGGAGCTAACACCGGGAAGACAGGCACACTTAGAGATGACATTGCGGCATTCAAACACTTGCAGCAGTCCAATCTCAGATGTAACCCTGAGCAACGTCTGCTTTCAACTCAAACCATAGTTAACCCCAGTGAGGAGTGAAACGTCATCTTTCTACCTCAACACCTGCGCGTCGTCTCAACACTTCATACATACATATATACAACAATATCCTACATGAACCAAGGAGTTCCAATCCCAAGTGACTATTACGCGTGGAAGCACATCGGATAGAATTTGAAGCTTGAAGACCATGGGCATGGTCCCCTCTTCCTGACTTCGTACAACTTCTAATCCCATGTCATTGCATAACTCTCGACACAAGAGGTCCGAAGAAGGTCTTATATACCTCGTTCGGATGCTCGTATTGAAGTTTTATAAGTTCGAGCGGACATTACAGTGCACGAGTGCACGTACTTTGAGACGATAGAACCTGCGGAGCTCGAGGCACCCCGGGATGCCGCAGTACATTCATGGCCGCCGCAGTACACTCAAGCCCCCCCCTCCCCCTCCATAAATAGAGAACTTGGGGTGGCCAGTTAGAAAAAAAGAGAGGCGAGGAAGCCCTGTCCAATTTGCTTTGCACACACCCCATATTGAGTGTTTCCTCATTTTAAACATCTATTAGCTCACATATAGCTATATTTTTTCTGCATGAGTCGAGTGTTTATCCATATAGAGTCATAGAAACTCACGCATTAAAATGCCCCAATCGTAAGCCTTCTAACACTCTATAAAGCCTTTCTCTTCATCTTTGCACACACTATTCTACACATTGAGAGTCGTGTTGTGTGCGTTTTCCTGGACTTTGGTCCATGGTTTTCATTTTTTTCTATATATATATATATACTTATATATGTATATATTTATATATGGACTAACATTTTGAGTTATGCCTCGATTGAGCCTAGACTTATGTCTGTAGCGTTTGCTTTTTATATATATATATATATATATATATATATATATATATATATATATATATATATATATATATATATTTACATTTCACAGCCCGGAGTTTACTTGAGGCCTTTTATCGCTTTTATTTACATTTAGTCCCTACTGAGTTTACTTCTGTGGCGGTTGATCGACATTATCGCTTTATTTACTTTCCCGATACCCCATGAGTCGCTTCATGGTGGTTGATCATGTCTCAGATATATATATATATATATATATATATATATATATATATATATATATATATATATATATATATATATATATATATATATATATATATATATATATATATATATATCGCTTAATGCTTTTCATATAAAATGCATCTTGTGAGCTTAGGAATCATGTGATCACATATTAGAGCTAATGAATCTAGATTTGGTTCCCGTGATGGACATTTTTCAGCTGTAAGCAGCTTGTACATTATTTACAATGTTTGAATTTCCTCGGATGGCTGTCATTCCCATGAGGAGTTCGGCACTGCTGTATATTATTTTCTCGAGGATGCCTCGCATCTCGTAAATAAAAGAAAACAAGCCGAACATTTAATAATAAAATGGAGGTTTAAAAATGTCTCAATTACTATTGAACACAGGGTTTGAAAAATCTCTTTTTACAAAACTTCAATGCTATATCATGTTTAAAACTGAATTTTTCTATAAATTCAAACCCTTTTTATATAGGTGCGAATGAGGCCTCGCATTACTTCCAAATAAATTTCACATTGATCCACACACACACACACATTCATATAACAGTTTCTTGAAAAGTGGTGGTCACCGTGGTAACACGGATGTCGGGGAGTGCCTAACACCTTCCCTCCGCATAATCAAGCCCCTGAACCCAAATGAATCTCGGTTTCACAGACCCGTTTAGCAGTGTTACATCACTGGGTCAATGTGCAAACCTTTTTGGTTGCGTTGGTGCAACCAGTTAAAAACACCAACTGGCGACTCTTAAAGTTAAATCGTCGACATTACACATGTTGGACACATAACATGAGAACACCAAAGAACAAGTAATGAAAAAGGGACAAATAAAAATCCCGACGTCGACATATAATAAATTATTTTATAAAGAAATTTTGAAGAAGGAATTTGAGTTCTTTTAGAAATCAAACTTCCGTTTAATCAGATAGACAAACTTTATGTTGAATAGTTAAAGATCGGTTCGATCGAATCTGATCGAGATCTATTTGAAATGACGGTATATGTTATGTATCCTTGTATGTATAAGTTTTGAAATTGTGATTCTGGGGACAGAATCTTTATAAGGGAGGGTGAATGTAATAACCCGATATTTTTATATAAATAAATAAGAAATTTTGCATATAATTTTTTTTATTATTATTTTAAAGGTGGGAATATGTGCCAAGTAATGTGTATGTATATACGTGATAAATATAATTTATTTATTACATGAATAATTTCAAATAATTTTATTTTAGAATTATTGATCATTTTAAAGTATATTCATATAATAATTAATTTTATAGTAGAAATGTTTTATTATTTATTTTCCATAAAAATATGATTTTGTATTATTTAAATAATATATGAAATGATTATTCAATTAATATAATTATTATTTTATTATACTAATTTATTCAAATTAATTAAGTTAATTATTTTCATTTAATTAATTATGGTACGAATTTGAAAGATATATAGATATGGAATCCAAACTTTATTTCTAGATTTTGATCAATGAATTAGAATAATAATATTATATTAAATATAATATTATTTTTCAATGCTATAAATATATACAGTATATGTGTAGACTTATAATGGTTAGTCAATTATGGTGTCTCATGACAAGCCCTGGTATTGTTGTCATAAACCATAATTGGAAACTCAAAACTGGAGTTTAAGATCGGACAGAAATTATGTTATATGAATTATATTGCATATTATAAAATTTCTGTTAATTAGGAAAACCCTAATTAATATTTGAAAACCCTAATTAATATTTGAAAACCCTAATTAATATTTAAAACCCTAATTTGCTAATTAGGAACCCTAATTGCTAAAATCAGAACCTAATTATTATTTTAGTAAATTGAATTGTTAATTTGGGAACCCTAATGATATTAAGGAACCCTAATTATTTAAAACCCTAATTTCTATTTAAAAACCCTAATTTTAATTAGTGTGTTTTAATTAAAATTTTATTACACTTGAATTTTAAAATTTTCAAACCCTAGAAATTATTTAGAAAACCTTAAGGTTTAAAATCTAGTGATTAAACCCTAGATTCAAGTATCATGGACAAGAATACCATTAAAATTAAAAGGCAATTGACCAAAATACTCTTTTTGTCCCATTCTTGAATTATTGCTAGCAAAATCTTGTTAGAGTTTGTGCCCTAGAGGCCAATTATTTGATATAATTGCTTAACGTTTTGATATTATATTTGATTGAATAAATGAATGATTTTATTTTGGTTTATTTACTGCGTTATATAAATGTTAACATAATAAAAATCCTTAGAATAGTGATACAAATTATATATATAGTTTCAAGTTTATGACTTGAACATGAGATTATATAATTACAATTAGTATCATTGTTCTTAAATGTCCCTAGTCGAGTATCATTGTTGGTGGGACAACAATGATGCATTAAGACTAGTATGTGGATTGACTGATGACCAAATCTCATTGGTCATTAACATATGAGATATTAAGTCAATGCATAGGTACATGTTAGAGAACGATGTCTTCGGATGAGACCCACCATGAGAATTCTATATGGAGCATTATGCGAAGTGTCATTAGCAAATCTCATAGTGACAATGATGTAATGGTCCTCCGACCTGAAATCACTATGAGAATTTATATACTTTGATATCATCAAATGTAACCTTTAATAGGGTGGACTATAAAGGTGATTATTGGGTACATCATGAATCGTGTGAGGAATATGAGTGATCTAGATGGAATTTAACCATCCTATATATTAGGGGTGATATCCATAGGCCTCTTGATTGAGTAGGACTATGAAATGCATGGCCATGCTCAAATAGTGATTTGTTTCATATAGTCTACTCATTGATCAAGAAAAACTCAGATTAAATTATGAAGAGTATGACACATTCCATGACTCGAGTTTAATCTAGGATATTAAGGTTAAAAGGATTAAATTACATTGAAACATTGGTCACGAAAAGGTTGCATCGAATCATCGATCTTATTATTACTTGGGCAACAGTGATGCATTATTAGATGCCGCTCATTGTTTATAATTTTATAATGTGATTTTAAAATTATTGCCAACGTAATAATAACCTATAGGGTCACACACATAGAACGTAATTTTAAAAGGAAATTAATTTAAATTGTAAGGTTTTAAATATATCAATATGATTGATACTATTTTAAATCACGAATTTAAATTAAAAAGGATAAATTGTATATATGTATATTAATTAAGTAAGACATAATTAAGATATATATATATATATATATATATATATAAATTTAGATTTTAATAATATTAGGTTTTGATTAATTCCTCCTAACTGCTATATATATGATATATATCAGTCACTTTAGGGATTACATCAAAATAAAAATAAAAATCTAGCCGCTCTTAGAGAGAGACTAGAGAAAACAGTTTCAAAAATCCTCATCCTTGGTGGCTAGTACCGCGGTTCCTTCTTCTGCAGATCGTAGGACGAGTGGAGCGTTCCTGTGGATACCATAGAGATGCAGTTCGTTTGAATTGCATTGGAGATTCGACCGCATCGTTTCTAGCTTTCTTAATCAGTATAATTTCTAACCACTGAATTAATTATTTTTGCATGGATCCTGTTTAGGGTTTCAAAATTTATTTAAATTGTTCTATTTCCGCTGTGCGTTTCTGTGTCAAAACCCTTCAAATCTTGCCTAGTCACCAACCCTAGATATGCCATGTGCCAAAATCTTTACAAATCAGCAACAAATCTCAGCCAAATTCATTACATATCAATATAGATATAGATCAAGAGAGAGAAAGTCTCTTATTTTGCCTCATTTCTCTCCAAACACCCAACCAAGTCTCTCTCTATCTAACCCTATGAAATTCATTAGTATTTCAGTCCCACATTAAGCTCCTAGATCACCCATAACAGATTAAAAAGCCATATTTAAGATTTTGTTCATAGAAAGGTATAACCCTAAGCCAAAATTTTAATCATGTATGCTATGATAGATATAATGGTTTTAAGTTTAATCATGTTGTATAAGGTGTTAATCAATGATCTGGGTTGATAGATGTTAGATCCATAATATCTATAGGCTCAGATCTAGTATTTTTTAAAATCTGGAAATCTTTCAAAGTGTTATCTGACAACGAATGTCAGACCTTCTAGATCTTTGTATGTTATGTGTTTTTGTTGTTTAAAGGTTTGAATATGTAGTATGGTATGAGAACTTGGATTTGGAACTTGATTCAGAGTCAGATCTGTTGTAGAGTGAAAGTTATTGATGGTCAAAGTCGTTTTACCGACCATGACCAAGCTAATCTGGGTAACCTAGATGCTACCCAGAACGTTCTGACAAAAAGTTCATGTCTACAGATCTTTCTCATGTTTGTTGTTTTGATTCTGTAGTGGTAATAAGATTATTGTATGTTATATGGACTTTAGATCCGTGCCTTTATATCACTCAAATCATCAATTGATCGAAAGTAGTGGATGGTCAAAGTAGGTCATCCGGTCACAATTTCTATTTTCTGGAACATCCAGAAAACGTATGAGCGAGTTTTCTGACCATGTTTGACCATACTGAATCTAATGATTTTGATGTTGTTGGGCTAATCTGTTGATATATATATATATGTTCTATAAAATTAGTACTACATGTATGAACCATGAGATCGACCATTTAATGATTAGAACGTAAAGGAAATTGAGCAAGAAATTGGGCACTCAAAACTGCCTGGGTTTCTGGGTTACCAAGAAAACCCAGGACCCTTCTGACAGAAACTTTGGAGAACCAGATCTTTTTGATTAATTATATTTAGACTTGACTATGGATTGAAGCATATTGTCTGTTGGTTACTTTAGACATCCCGACGTCTAGAACACATTTACCTTGAATAGATTTCATGATAGAGGGCCATCAAAAGCGTTGATCGGCCATGACTTTATTTTCTGGGCAGCCCAGAAACATAAAGAACATCTCTGACACTTTTTCATGAGTTTAGATCGTGCATTTGATGTATGTTTTGACCATATTTGTTGTTAGATCGTCTAGTATTACATCAGTACTATAACATCTAACCATTAACTAGACCAGAAACACATTACACAATGAATAATTGATGGTCAAACATAGCCCCTGAATAACTGCTTAAGCATGTTCTTTAGCCTCAAGAACACCTTAGGCGATATATTTTGTCGCTAAAGGCTATAGCGACATGTTTATTCATTTTAATTAATTTAACTTCTAAAAAATCAATTAAAAATAGTAAATAAATTCTGAAAATTCCAAAAATAGTTTTAAAAATTATTTTAAGTTATAAAAATTAACTTTTAATAATTTGCCATATTTTCCATAAATATTAGTATTTATTTAAATAATATTAATATTTAGATTATTTAATAAATGCATTAAATAAATTAATTAAAATGATTTTATGATATTAAAAATCATTTTATATGATAAAAAGGTATGTAATAATATTTTAAGTTATAAAATATAACTTTTAATATTTTAAGACATATTTCATTAATTAATATTAATGATATTAGATTTATTTAATAATTAAATTAAATAAAAATGATTTTAATATTATAAAATTCATTTTAAATGAAAATAAATAGTTTAAAAATATTTGAAGTTATAAAATATAACTTTTAATATTTAAAGGTAATTTCATTAATAATTTAATATATTAGTTTTATTAATGAATAGTGTAAAATGGTTTTATTGATTTAAAAAATTATTTGAAAAAGGAAATAAATGAATTAAAAATATTTTAAGTAATAATAAATGACTTTTAATATTTTGATGAATAATACATTAATATTCTATATTAATGTTAATTATTTAAAAATGATTTTAAATATTTTAAAAATTATTTAAGGGTAATATTAATACTTTAAAAATATTTTTAGTTATTATAAATAACTTTAATATTTTAGCAATGATTTCATTAATAATTTAATATTAATTAAATATTAATGATAATAGAATTATTTAATATTTAAATCATTTAATAATGATTTGAAGTGTTTGAAAAATTATAATAATTATTTAAAAATTATTATAAGGTTATGAAAAAAATAATATGACTGATATTTAAAATATTTAAGCGAATATTGAACTACACGATAAAGTCTTAGACTCGATAATTACCCAATAAAGCCGTCGGTACACCAAAATATTTTAGAAATTGATCTGGACTTATATAATTTGACTAGATAAGTGTTTGTTTGTGAATCAATGAATGTTAAACTTATGTGACAATGTGATTAGGTTATGTGTTGACTGCAAATAGCAGTACTATGTGATATGATACATTATTCTAATCGAACGAATGATCTTATTAATGATAGGTTTTGATATAAAAGATTAATCTAAGTTGCGATATTGTAAGCAGTAGCTCAGGCAAGTATCCTATCTTTGCATTTACTTTATGCAATGGACATGAGTAAGAAAGTTTCAAAATCATATTATTGTTCCAGATTATTAACTTTATTCTTATTGATTATGTATCCAATTATTCATATTCATACAAGTTCTTATATTATCCGATCACTGTTTATCAACACAGTGTTAGTGCATAATTCTGATATTTATTTTGTTCGTTGATTTCTAAATATGATTATACAAGTGTCCTCACTTGGATAATTATTGTATTTAATCACATGTTGATACATACCTATTGATTTCCGGTATGTATACATTAATTAAAAGTTGTCTAAGCTACTTGACCCAGCTAGACACAGATTTAGAAATATCGTTGAACAAGATAGAACTTTATTGTATCCAACCAGATTGTTTTGGTTCGGATTCCTGACTAAGTATGAACATCCCGAACATGGAAAAACTTTTGTGCACCTAAGGTGGAAAGAGTGAACAATAATATCGTTCTTGCATGTAGTATTGATCAATACAGGGTGCATTGGGATGATCACCTTCGTGCCCGTAAGTTATGACAGTTTGCGGATGAAGTTCTGCTAAACCTTAGTGAAAATTAAAAATAATGTTCATAGTATGTCGACTAATCTCCAGTTATAGTCAGAACGTAGTTTCAAAAATTTGATATAGAATTGTTATGTTGTTATTATTGGTTGAACTTCCACAATTTGTTGATTCGTTGTAGAAGTGTTATTCAAAGAAAATATTTAATCCTTTTCAACTTATATTTATTATTCTTTATTACTTTTTTGGCAATCAAATGCTCATTCTTGCTTTAAATTTAAATGTTTTTCGACTAAGCATGATCAATAGGAATGTTAGGGCGAACAAAGGGAAAAGGAAAGTAATCAAAATAATCTTATGTTATCTTTTGTAATAGTTAGATAGTATTAAGACACTGATATTTATTATCTATCACATAATGTATTATAGTAAAGGTTGCGTACTTGGGGTTAGACTCTGATGTATGTAAATTAAGTTTGATAATTATATTATTATTATTATTAGTAGTAGTAGTAGTAGTAGTATTATTATTCTGCTCATAGAAATGGTATCGTAATGCACCTAGTTCGGGTTTCAAGTACCTGAATTTGGGGGTGTTACAACATGGTATCAGAGCTTTAGCGTTAAAAACCTTAGGTGAGATAGATCTTAGGCTATAACCTTAGAACAAAGGAAACATTGAAAATATAAATAACTCATTTAGAGTTTAAAAAGAGATGAATTGAATAAATTTATCGTTAAATAAAATAAAAGATAACTTGCATAAAATTATTAATTATTGTGTGTATATACTACGTGCTAATCAGGACAATTTGTGTGTGTAGATATCAGATGAAAAAATAATTAGGATACCCTCAGATCATAAAGAAGGAGTCAACCTCCATAACCGAGCCAATATCAAAGTAAATAACTGAAATAAAGGCTCACTTTGAAAGCAACCCTAATGAGGTGATTATGCTGGAAAATGTAATACCGGACCCAGAAACGATAGTATAACTGATATGTACAGTATAATTAGAGAATATAAAGTTAAGTTCGAGTTCTTAAAACTCATACTTATGGTAAGTTCATGACTCATAATTATATAAAATTTTTGAACCCCTCAGCGAATGGACGCAAAAGGTATGACTAGGACAAGTTCTTAAACTCATATAATTGTGGTAAGTTCCTGAACTTATAATGTGTGATAAATTTGACGAACTTGGTAAAGTTAAGTGTGAATGGATTATTGAGGATAATAGGAATATATAGAATGTTAAGCAATTGACCCTTAGTGAATATGTATGAAATAAGTAATATTAGTGTTATTTGTATATGTATGATTTTATGATGTGTATACGATAAGTATGTGGGTGTAATGTAATATTCTTAACTTCTGTATAAGTTGTGGCAGCGATTCCCGACTTTTGTGTCATAAAGGGATAACAAATGTTTACAGCAGTATGTGTTATGCTATGAAAAGTATTATGAAATTAGTTAGATGAACATGATTTTATTTAATCAGATAATGCCGCCAAGACGAAAACGAAACCAAAAGGCAGAAGAACCTGTCAACAAAGCTGGAGGACAACCAGACCTGATACAGAATTTGGCGAATATGGACGCTCAAGCTATGCAGAATGGATTACTAACCGTGGGAAATCAACCAGATAATCGAGCAACAAACTTCAAAGACTTCAAGGCAATCGAATCGCCAGGATTTAGAGGATCAACTGACCCTGTGGAGGTGTTTGTGACAGCTAGGGTAATGGAGGGGCAAAAGACAGCTTTTGTCACCTATACGATGAAAGGGAAGCGAATTTTTGGTGGTAAGCAAATCAAGCTAAAGCCGGAGAAGGAAGTAGTGGTAGTATGACTAGAAAAAGAAAAGGGGAAAATTTCGGGAATATAGAGATAGGCCAGGAGGTGGAAAGAAACAGGTTGCGCATTGTGGGAATTGCGGAAAGAATCACTCGAAAGAGTGTCTTAAGGGTAAGTTTGTGTGTTACAAGTGTGGGCAGGAGGGACATATCTCTCCCAACTGCCCCAATCCAAGGATGAACAGAGGGTGTTTCATGTATGATTCAACGGAGCATAAAGTGAAGGACTGTCCGAAAAAGGGATGGGATACAGGGAGCGCGAATACGGGAAAAGGCAGTGGGACTCTAGCGATAGCGGAACCAACTTCAACAAACAAACCAACAGAATCAACCACAAGAGTCTTCAATATGAAGGTCCAGTATACGGTGGCAGCTGAGAATGTAACTCCAGGTATTATTCATATAACTTGTATATTTTGATATATATGATTTTCCTATATATAATAAATTATTTTATAAAGAAATTTTGAAGAAGGAATTTGAGTTCTTTTAGAAATCAAACTTCCGTTTAATCAGATTGACAAGCTTTATGTTGAATAGTTAAAGATCAGTTCAATCAAATCTGATCGAGATCTATTTGAAATGAAGGTGTATGTTATGTACCCTTAAATGTATAAGTTTTGAAACGGTGATTCCGGGGACAGAATCTTTATAAGGGAGGGTGAAATGTATAACCCGATATTTTTATATAAATAAATAAGAAATTTTGCATATAATTTTTTTTATTATTATTTTAAAGGTGGGAATATGTGCCAAGTAATGTGTATGTATATATGTGATAAATAGAATTTATTTATTACATGAATAATTTCAAATAATTTTATTTTATAATTATTGATCATTATAAAGTATATTCTTATAATAATTAATTTTATAGTAGAAATATTTTATTATTTATTTTCCATGAAAATATAATTTTGTATTATTTAAATAATATATGAAATGATTATTAGAATTATTATAATTACAATTATATTATATGAATTATTTAATTGATTATTAAGTTAATTATTTTAATTTAATTAATAATAGTTATATATGAAAGATAAATCGGATATGGAATCCAAACCTAATTTTGGATTTTGATTAATGAATGAGAATAATAATATTATATTAAATATAATATTATTTTCGATCAATTATAAATATATATAATATATGTGTGTATTGATAATGGTTAGTTAATTATGGTGTATCATGATAAACCCTAGTATTAATTTATCATAAACCATAAACCATAATTAGAAACTCAAAAGCTGGAATTTAAGATCATCGTAAATTGTGTTATATGAATTATGTTATATGAATTATATTGCATATTATAGAATTTAATATTAATTAGAAAACCCTAATTAATATTTAAAAACCCTAATTTACTAATTAGGAACTTTAATCGCTAAAATTAGAACCCTAATTATTATTTTAGTAAATTGAATTGTTAATTTGGGAACCCTAATGATATTAATGAACCCTAATTATTTAATTTCTATTTAAAAACCCTAATTTTAATTAGTAAGTTCTAATTAAAATTTTATTACACTTGAATTTTAAATTTTTCAAACCCTTGAATTTATTTGGGAAACCTTAAGGTTTAAAATCTAGTGATTAAACCCTAGATACAAGTACCATGGATAAGAATACCATTAAAATTAAAAGGCAATTGACCAAAATACCCTTTTTGTTCCATTATTGAATTATTGCTAGCAAAATCTTGCCAAGTCACCAACCCTAGATATGCCCATGTGCCAGAATCTTTACAAATCTGCAGCAAATCTCAACCAAATTCATTACATATCAATATAGATATAGATCAAGAGATAGAAAGTCTCTTATTTTGCCTCATTTCTCTCCAAACACCCAACCAAGTCTCTCTCTATCTAACCCTATGAAATTCATTAGTATTTCAGTCCCACATCAAGCCCTTAGATCACCCATAACAGATCAAGAAGCCAGATTTAAAATTTTGTTCATAGAAAGGTATAACCCTAAGCCAAAATTTTAATCATGTATGCTATGATAGATCTGGTAGTTTTATGTTTAATCATGTTGTATAAGGTGTTAATCAATGATCTGGGTTGATAGATGTTAGATCCATAACATCTATAGGCTTAGATCTAGTATTTTTCAAATTCTGGAAATCTTTCAAAGTGTTGTCTCACAACGAATGTCAGACCTTCTAGATCTTTGTATGTTATGTGTTTTTGTTGTTTAAAGGTTTTAATATGTAGTATGCTATGAGAACTTAGATCTGGAATTTTATTCATAGTTAGATCTGTTGTAGAGTGAAAGTTATTGATGGTCAAAGTCGTTTGACTGACCATAACCAAGCTAATCTAAGTAACCCAGATGCTATCCAGAACGTTATGACAAAAAGTTCATGTCTACAGATCTTTCTCATGTTTGTTGTTTTAATTATGTAGTGGTAATAAGATTGTTGTATGTTATATAGACTTTAAATCCGTGCCTTTATATCACTCAAATCATCAATATATCGAAAGTAATGGATGGTCAAAGTAGGTCATCCGGTCATGATTTCTGTTTTCTGGAATTTCCAGAAAACGTATGAGCGAGTTTTCTGACCATGTTTGATCATATTGAAACTAATGATTTTGATGTTGTTGGGCTGATCTGTTGATATAATTATGTTCTATGATATTAGTACTACATGTATGAACCATGAGATCGACCATTTAATGATCAGAACGTAAAGGAAATCGAGCAAGAAATTGGGCACTGAAGCGCTTCGGGTTTACGGGTTACCCGAAAACCCGGGAACCTTTTCGACGTAAACTTTGGAGACCCAGATCTTTTTGATTAATTATGTTTAGACTTGACCATGGATTGAAGCATGTTGTCTATTGGTTACTTTAGACAACCCGACGTTTAGAACACATTTACCTTGAACAGATTTCATGATAGAGGGCCATCAAAAGCGTTGACCGGCCATGACCTTATTTTCTGGGCAGCCCAGAAACGTGAAGAACAGCTCTGATAACTTGTTCTTGAGCTTAGATCTTGCATTTGATGTATGTTTTGACCATGTTTGTTGTTAGATCGTGTAGTATTACATCAGTACTATAACATCTAACCATTAACTACACCGAAAACACATTTACAAGGAATAATTGATGGTCAAACATAGCCCCCTCGATAATCGCTTAAGCATGTTCTTTGAGCCTCAAGAAGAACACCTAGGCGATATATTTTGTTGTCATTAAAGGCTATAGCGACATGTTTATTCATTTTAATTAATTTAATTTCTAAAAATCAATTAAAATAGTAAATAAATTACGAAAAATTCCAAAATAGTTTTTAAAAATTATTTTAAGTTATAAAAATTAACTTTTAATAATTTAATATATTTTCCATAAATATTAGTATTTATTTAAATAATATTGATATTTAGATTATTTAATAAATGCTTTAAATAAATTAATTAAAAATGATTTTATGATACTAAAAATTATTTTATATGATAAAAGGTATTTAATAATATTTTAAGTTATAAAATATAACTTTTAATATTTTAAGACAAATTTCATTAATTATTTAATATTAATGATATTAGATTTATTTAATAATTAAATTAAATAAAATATGATTTTAATATTATAAAATCATTTTAAATGAAAATAAATAGTTTAAAAATATTTTAAGTTATAAAATATAACTTTTAATATTTAAAGGTAAGTTTCATTAATAATTTAATATTAGTTTTATTAAACAAATAGTTTAAAAATGGTTTTATTGATTTAAAAAATCATTTAAAAAGGAAATAAATGAATTAAAAATATTTTAAGTAATAATAAATGACTTTTAATATTTTGATGAATAATACATTAATATTCTATATTAATGGTAATTATTTAAAATAATTTTAAATGTTTTAAAAATCATTTAAGGGTAATATTAATACTTTAAAAATATTTTAAGTTATTATAAATAACTTTAATATTTTGCCAGTGGTTTCATTAATAATATAATATTAATTAAATATTAATGATAATAGAATTATTTAATATTTAAATCATTTAATAATGATTTCAGTGTTTGAAAAATAATGAAAAATTATAATATTTATTAAAAAATTATTATAAGGCTATGAAAAAATAATATGACTGATATTTAAAATATCTAAATGAATATTGAACTACACGATAGAGTCTTAGACTCGATAATTACCCGATAAAGCCGTCGGTACATCGAAATGTTTCAGAAAATGTTCTGGACTTATATAATTTGACTAGATAAGTGTTTGTTTGTTAATCAATGACTGTTAAACTTATGTGACAATGTGATTAGGTTATGTGTAATTTTGAAATTAGCGATCTTATGTGATATGATATATTATTCTAATCGAAGCGAATGATCTTATTAATGATAGGTTTTGGTATAAAAGATAAAACTAAGTTGCATTATTAGTAGCAAGCAACTCGAGTGCAAGTATCCTACCTTTGCATTTACTTTTTGCAATGGACATGAGTAAGAAAGTTTCAGAATCATATTATTGTGTCAGATTATTAACTCTATTATTTTTGATTATGTATCCAATTATTAATATTCATACAAGTTCTTAAATTATCCGATCATTGTTTATCAACATAGTATTAGTGCATAATTCCGATATTTATTATGTTCGTTGATTTCTAAATATGGTTATACTAGTGTCCTCACTTGGATAATTATTGTATTTAATCACATGTTGATACATACCTATTGATTTCCGGTATGTATACATTAATTAAAAGTTGTCTAAGCTACTTGACCTAACTATACACAGATTTAGAAATATCATTAAACAAGACAGAACTTTATTGTATCCATCCAGATTATTTTGGTTCGGATTCCTGACTAAGTATGAACATCCCGAACATGGAAAAACTTTTGTGCACCTAAGGTGGATAGAGTGAACGATAATATCGTTCTTGCATGTAGTATTGATCAATATAGGGCGCATTGGGATGATCACCTTCGTGCACGTAAGTTATGACAGTTTGCGGATAAAGTTCTGCTAAACCTTAGTGAAAATTAAAAACAATGTTCATAGTCTGTCGACTAATCTCCAGTTATAGTCAGAACGTAGTTTCAAAAATATGATATAGAATTGTTATGTTGTTATTATTAGTTTAGCTTACTTCACAACTGTTGATTCATTGTAGAAGTGTTATTCAAAGAAAATATTTAATCCTTTCAGCTTATATTTATTGTTGCTATTACTTGCTGGGCAATCAAATGCTCATTCTTGCTTTAAATTTAAATGTTTTCACCTAAGCATGATCAGTCAAAATGTTCAAAGCGAACAAAGGAAAAGGAAAGCAAATAGAATAATCTTATGTTATCTTTTGTAATAGTTAAAGCAAGATTAAGACAATGATATTTATTATCTATCATGTAATATATTGTAGTAAAGGTTGCGTACTTGGGATTAGACTACGATGTATGTAAATTAAGTTTGATAATTATATTATTGTTATTATTATTAGTATTATTTTCGCTCATAGAAATGGTATCGTAAAACCAGAGTTCGGGTTTCAAGTACACGAATTTGGTGGCGTTACAACATAACTTGTACAAAATTATTAATTCTTTGTATGTATATACTACGTGCTAATCAGGACAATTTATGTGTGTAGATGTCAGATGAAAAAATAATTAGGATACCCTCAGATCATAAAGAAGGAGTCAACCTCCATAACCGAGCCAATATCAAATAAATAACTGAAATAAAGGCTCACTTTGAAAGCAACCCTAATTAGGTGATTATGCTGGAAAATGTAATACCGGACCCAGAAACGATAGTATAACTGATAGGTACAGTATAATTAGAGAATATAAAGTTAAGCTCGAGTTCTTAAAACTCATACTTATGGTAAGTTCATGACTCATAATTTTATGAACGATAATTATGCACCTAAGGTGGATAGTGTGAACGATAATATTGTTCGTGCATGTAGTATTGATCAATACTGGGTGAATTAGGATGATCACCCTCATGCCCGTAAGTTATGACGGTTTGCGAATAAAGTTCTGCTAAACCCTAGCGAAAATTAAAAATAATGTTCATAGTCTGTCGACTAATCTCCAGTTATAGTCAGAACGTAGTTTCAAAAATTTGATATAGAATTGTTATGTTGTTATTATTGGTTCAGCTTACTTCATAACTATTTATTCGTTGTAAAAGTGTTATTCAAAGAAAATATTTAATTCTTTCAGCTTATATTTATTGTTGCTATTACTTGCTGGGCAATTAAATGTTCATTCTTGCTTTAAATTTAAATGTTTTCAGCTAAGCATGATCAACCGAAATGTTCAAGCCAGAACAAGGGAAAAGGAAAGAAATCAGAATAAACTTATGTTATCTTTTGTAATAGTTAGACAGTATTAAGACAATGATATTTATTATCTATCATGTAATGTATTATAGTAAAGGTTGCGTACTTTGGATTAGACTCTAATGTATGTAAATTAAGTTTGATAATTATATTTTTGTTATTATTATTAGTATTATTCCGCTCATAGAAATGGTATCGTAAAGCACCGAGTTCATGTTTCAAGTACCTGAATTTGGGGGCGTTACAATAAATATATTTCATGCTGTGGATGTATCATAATTGTTGAGTCGTAAAGTTAAGTAGTCCGATGTATAATGGATGTGGAATTGTGATGTTAGATTTTGTTTATAACTCTGATGAAGCGATTTATAAAATATATTTGATTCAAAGATATGTGAATTATAAAGGTTGTGATTCAGGGAGGTAAAGAAAGAAAATAAAGAAGTTTAAAATATTTTGCATTTTAATGATTGTATTACCAATTAATAATGTAAAATTAGAAGTTTGATGTATTGTTAACAACCGAAGTCGCAAGGTGAATTATTGAGATTTTGGTGTTATTACAATACCTACATATTTTTTCTATTATTCATCATTTTAGTCAGGGGGTGAAATTAGATACAGTTTAAAGAATGAAATCAAAACGGTGGAATCATCATGACCAAAATTTGTCACGCAACCTATAGACACGCAACGTGTGAAACAAAAATCCATATCTAAAAGCCAATAGTCACGGTTTAAAATCGTATCCAAAAGCTATTTATGTACATGTTAAAGGCCCCTATAAACCTAGGACTTAATTTCCCCTTCTTCCCAAAGCGTATCTTCCCTTTTTAAGGTGGATCCCCTTTTTCAAAATGCAGTTTTATGACTACATGTATGCATGCATTATTTTAACATACGTCTACAGTAGAGTTAAAAATGCATGACTACCCAATGCCTATGTTTTGGAAAATTTTTGCCATAGTCCCCTTCGTAAATAGGATTATCCATATGCACATAGGCATGACTAGGTGGCCATTTAGTAGCACACCTGCCCACAGTCATAAACACCCTACATGCATTAATATATCACAGTAAAAAATCTATAAGGGTAGCCTAATTACCAAAATTATTTTGTTTTTTCACCTTAGCTCATTTGTCCTCAAATAGAATAAATAGCAAAAAAAAGGTGTCAATTTGACTGTTCCAAAAGTCAATTTTTTTTCACATTATTATATTCAGCATGGTTTAATACTAACATTTGCTATGTTGAATATTTTTTTATCACATCATATGTGCATGCATATTAACTACTATGTGTTTATACCTATTTCATATCATAAGTCAATTTCCAATGGATAAAAACTGGAAAAGAAGACATGCATACATTACCATGACAACGTAGAACACTTGTACGGTGACAGAATTTGCAGAAAGACGTCTAAACTCAGCAAATCTGAAGAAGAGCTCTCAGATTTCCTTTGCGAAGTAATATGAAAATGACTTATGAAAGCAACGGGCAGGTTAAATCTACCCATGGCTGGCCACAAGTGTACCTGCGGCTGCCGTAGGTGTAACTGCGGCTCCCCTGGGTGGGGCCCACCCCTCTGGCTCGGTCCAATTCAAGTTGCAAAGGAGTTCTTATAGCTGAAAAGGCCAAATCAGGAATAAAAACGCTACGTGATTGAGCAGAATAGCCTGAAATTCTGGTTTTCATGGGTCAAGTTGTGGCTTTACATATCACTCATTTGTATTCGCCCAAACACAGGGTACACTATACCGATGATCTCAACTATTGCAAACTACATTCGGAAATACCTCACGAAGGTCCGATGCCATCAATTTAGGGTCGTAGCCCTAAAACCTTTTCCTCAATGAGTTTTTATACATCCATTAATGCACACGTCAACGAAGGTCAAGCAGCCTTGGCATTATCCTCAGCAGGGATCTCATCCATTGATGTACATGTCAATGAAGGTCAGGTAACCCTGACAATACCGACTATTGGCAGTAACTCAAACAGAACAGCAGAAAGACCTGGCGGTACAAACCATGGAAGAACATCCTCATCGAGGAGGACCGATGATGGAATATGTTATACACATCCTCAATAGACAAAGCTCTATCGCACAGAATCTCTTGTACATGAGAGATGCATCTTCAATGTGAAGTTTGAATCAAGGATTACGGACTTTGGTGATAACCCTAACGGCAACATCGTAGAAGCTCCTAAGAGCATTGGATTGCACATCCAAGATAGTTCATCAGGGTTGTCAGTAATAACTGTCAACACCGATAGAAGTCAAGGGGAGCCGACAATCATCCCACCATATTGGAAAACAATCCAACAAACCACATACATTCACATCATGTTGTTGTACATGGTAGCATGATCGTCTTGTTGCATTTCAAGTGTCTAGTATTCTTTATCTTATCCATGCCATTGCATTGCATGAATATGATAAAGAGGGGAATCTGTAGACACTCAAAAAATTTCTGCATACCTATTACTAACATTGTAGGAGGGTAGAATCGTCTTTCAGAAATAACCTTGGAGGATAGCTCAGCTCATTCCCAAAAATAACACCGAAAGTTTAAGTTTCAACCTCGGAGATAACCTCGAGAAGGCCGTTTTATCTTAGAGATAACCCCGAGATACTCAGTCTCTGTCATGAAAACAACACCGGGAAAGATAATGTCAAACTTGGAGATAACCCCAAGGGGTGTAGTTGCAGTTCCGGAGATAACCCCAGAGATGTTCGTTTCAAGCTATGTATTAAGCTTCAACCTTGAGACTCACACCGAGGCACTCAACTCCTAACCCGAAGATAACCTTGGGAGGTCAGGCACACCTCAGAGACAACCCTAAGGACGTCCAGTACTTGTAGTAGCCCAATCTCAGAGATAACCCTGTGCAACGACTGTTTTATTAGCTCAAACCGGAGATAACCTCGGTGATGGGCAAAATTGTCATTTTGCTACCTCGATCCCACATTGCACCGTCACAACACAAAAACTCAACATACAGTCTACACAGTAATGTCCCACAAGAACCAATGAGTTCCAATCCCGAGTGACTACTACGCAAGACAACACACCAAATATAATTTGAAGCTTGAAGACCAAGGGCATGGTCCCATCTTCCTGACATCGGACAACCTCTAATCCCATGTCATGGTGTAGCTCTCGACAATAGCACTCCATAAAAGGTCTTATACACCTCAATCGGAGGTTCAGATTGAAGTTCTGTAAGTTCGAGTGGATATCATGTTGCACGAGTGCATGTACTTTGAGACAGCGAGACCCGTGGAGCCCGGGGCACCTCGGGCAGACGCAGGTACATCTGCGGCTGCCGTAGGTGTACCTACGGCTCCCCCCTCTATAAATAGAGGGCTTGGGGTGGCCATATTTTAAGAGAAAAGGGCGAGAAAGCCCTGTTCAATTTGCTCTGTACACACCCTAAATTGAGTGCTTTCTCATTTTAAACATTTGTGAGCTTATATTCTGTCATATTTTTACTGGCGGGAGCCGAGTGTTGATTCATTTAAAGCAACAGAAGTCTTCTTTGGCAGTCCATTGTAAGCCTTCTTACACACTTTAAAGTCTTTCTTTTCATCTTTACACACATCGTTCTTCACATTGAGAGTCGTGTTGCGTGTGTATGCCCGGACTTCGGTCTGTGGCTTTTATTTTATTTATATATATATATAGACTAACATTATTGAGTTATGCCTCGATTGAGCCTGGACTCACGTGTGGAGCATTTTTTTGCTTATATATACATATACTTATATATATGAACTGTTGTCGAACTCTGTTCGATGAGCTTGGATTTTACATCCAGAGCATTTATTACTTATATATATATATATAAACTATTATCGGACTTTTTTCGATAAGCCCGGATTTTACATCCGGTGCGTTTACTTACTTATATATATATATATATATATATATATATATATATATATATATATATATATATATTTACATTTTTGTCAGGCCTGAAGTTTTCTTCGTGGCCTTTTACTGCTTTATTTACATTCTGTCCCGCCTGGAGTTTACTTCATGGCGGTTGATCATATCTCTATATATATATTTATCGCTTTTATATATTTACATTTTTGATCCCCCATGTACGGGCTTCGTGGTGGTTGATCATGTCTATATATATATATATATATATATATATATTTACAGCTTTTATATATATAACTGCTTATTGCTTTTATATAAATTGTGGCATCATGTGAGCCTAGGAATCATGTGATCACAGATTTAGTCTACTGAATCTAGATTCGGTTCTCGTGATGGACATTTTCAGCTATAAGCAATTTGAAAATTATTCATGGTGTTTGAATTTCCTTAGATGGCTTTCATGCCCATGAGGAGTTCGGCACTGATATATATTATTTTCTCGAAGATGCTTCGCATCTAAAAAATAAAAGTAATCAAGCCAAACATTTATTAAAATAGAAGTATCAAAGGCCTCAATTACTATTAAGCACAGGGTTTGAAAAACCCCTTTTATAAAACCTCATTGATATATCTTGTTTAAAACTAAATTTCTATAAATTCAAATCCTGTGTATATAGGTGCGAATGAGGCATAACACTACTTCCAAATAACTGCACATTGACCCCCCCCCCCCCCCAGACACACATTCATATAATATTTTAATTAAAAATTGGCGGTAATCGTGGTACACGGATGTCAGGGGGTTCCTAACACCTTCCCTCCGCATAAGCAAGTCCCCGGACCCTAATGAATCTCATTTCACAGACCCGTTTAGCTGTGTCACATCACTGGGTCAATAAGTAAACCTTTTCTCCGTTGTGTTAGTACAACCATTTAAAAAACCAATTGGCGACTCTTACAATCAAATCGTCGACATATAAATATCGGACCTTTTCACAACTTGTTTTTTCAAACAAATCTCACCTAACATGAGAACACCGAAAAACAAGAACAGAAGAGGGACAATAAAAATCCCGACGTCGACAGGTGGCGACTCTGCTGGGGACCTAGTAAGAGGACTTAAGCCGCTACTACAAGCTTTTCAAAACTGTTATATGCTTGTGTGTGGATGTTGCATTTACATTTTTGATGAATGTGTACGAATGCATTTTACTTACTGCACTGCAATATATCTATCTATGATATTAGTAAGCCACAGATGTCATCATTCCCATACTTGATGAGACACGTTGCATGTGAATGTATGTTGTGTGGTTCCTCCACCCGGAGGATATCCTGTCGGTGTTTGAATACTAGACTCGTAAGGAGACTAATTCCAACGAGGCTCACGAAAGGCACCACCGAGATTCGCTCCAGTTGAAAGACTGGATTAACTTCCCGTCAAGTAAATTGCGATTATCTTGGAACCTTCATACCAAAAAAGCCGCGAGAGTAACCTAAGATAGGTCAGCCTCTGATAAACCAAACGCGAAGGAAAGTCTCTTCATGCTTTCCATTTTCAATTACTTGTAAAGATAATTACTTGTAAATTCATTCCATGTTCATCTCTATGTAATGGAAAATATGAAGAATATGTGTACATGCATATTAAGGCTTGACATGCTATCAAATGACACCCGTTTTACAGGATAATATTCCTAAAATGGACACATTATGATAGTATGTAAACATTTTATACATTCCCTAAGACTACACTACATAAGTTTTTGTAGGGAAACAATTGGGCCTGTTACCCTTCAAAGTCCAAAAAGGCCACGAGCCTACAACCAATCATGTCTTCATCTGACCAGTCTAATCCTGGTCCTGTCTTTCGAGAAGAGTTTGACGGATTAAGCAAAAAAATTATAGATTTGGTTGTTCTGCTTAAAGAACTACACCAGTCTACTCAAGGTTCGCGAATACCCATACATACAGAATCCTCTACACAGGGAGGAGCACAAGGTTCGGATAAAACAATTCTGAAACTTCAGTGTGATACAACCAACAAAACCACTGAAAACACCCATCTCAAAGAAGATCCAGACACCGATGATATCAGGAAAAAAGTCCTTCAAATGGAAGAGACCATTCGGTCTATAAAAGGGATTGGAGCACACGGGAGTGTTTCCTATGCCGATCTTTGTATATTCCCTGGTGTTCATTATCCAGAGAAGTTCAAGACTCCTGACTTTGCAAATTATGATGGGATGGGAGATCCTTACACACATTTGAAGGTATTCATTGGAGAACTCGGATCTTATGCCGAGGATGAAAAGCTAAGAATGCAGCTGTTCTAAAAGAGTCTAACTGGAGAAGCCCAATTATGGTATACCAGATTAAATAATTCTAAAATACAGCTGGGAAGAGTTAGCTCATGCCTTCCTCACTCAGTTCAGCTTCTAGTCTCAAATGGCTCCTGACCGATACCAAATTACCAAGGTCAAGAAATAGTCTAATGAGTCATTTAGAGAATATGTTCAAAGGTGGAAGCGCCTTGCTGCTCAAGTTATCCGTGCTATGACGGCGTCAAAAATGATGATGACTTTCATAGACATACAAGAAGCTCCTTTCTATGAGAGAGTCTTAGCTGGCATTGGTAAGCCATTTTCTGAAATGATTAAACATGGAGAGATGTCTGAGATGGGATTGAAGTCAGGAAAAATTCAAGACCTAGCCGCTCTGAAAGCTGTTACTGAGCACATCCAGTCCAGAACATATGGAAACAACCCCCGGAGGGTCCATAAAAAGAAAGAGGAGGATGTTTCTTTGATACTACAAGGTCAAAAAGGCAGTCAGAATATGCCTATCCAGAGGAGAAACTACTCCCCTTTTCTAGCACAGTCTTCCAACCCCACATTGCCAAAGGGTGGAGAAGTCCAACGCAATCGAGCGTTCACACCCCTAGGGGATTTGCTCAAAAATGTTCTCATTCTTCTGACTACTCAGAAAAAAATTACACATCTTCTTCCACCAGCCAACCCTAATGGGAAGGGTTACAATGCTACACGAAAGTGTGCTTATCATGTCGGGGCACTAGGACATGACACTCAGGATTGTTGGGCCTTGAAACACAAGATCCAGGATTTAATAGACAAAGGGGAGATTTTCGTGACTAAACACGACCAACCTCACGTGCAAGACAACCCTCTTCCTCAACACAAAGAAGAAGAGGTCAATATGATTAATTGGAGCAGTGGACAGAGTTCCAATTATGTTATTGAACCTTCCCAGACCAGCAAAGACGGTGCTGATAAATGGGATTATGCGCAGTTCCAATTCATGATGGAACAAAAGATTAAAGCTCTGTGCAAGCAAGTAGACCAATTGGCAGAACTGGTGATCCATCAACACCAAGTCACACGCTAATTAGCCAATCAGGAGCATGCTAGTATCCTTCCTTTTGTCATGAATACTCCATCATCGCCTTCAAAAAGTGAAACACTAGAGGAGAATGTTGCAAAAAAAGCAAGTGCCAAAGCCCGTCAGGATTTTACCAACAAAAGGGAATTTACATACCTTGGCAACCTATAGAGGAGATATTTAATATGCTGATCAATAAAGGAAGAATTACATCCCTTCTACCTGCAATCAATCCCCGTTCCAGACGGTTCCATTCCAATGGAGTATGCCAGTATCACTCCCACTCTCGCGGTCACAACACAGAAGAATGATGGGTACTCCGCCACCTCATTTAGAATTTAATTAATAGCGGTGTCCTGCAGATGACAGACGACGACACATTGTAACTCGAGAGTGGGAACACATGTCCTACAAAATGGAAGGACGGCGTAGCAGTTATATCTATTGAGGATGATTTGTTTGCCAGACCACTCACAATACACATAATTCAACTCAAATGTACTAACAATCCTTTGAAAGTGGCTGCACCAAAGCTAATTCTCTTGCCATCTAGGCCACAGTATCCTGTTGTTAGCTTGAAAAAAGTCCCATAGAATTATGGGCAGGCTAAAGGATTTACATCACATACAACTCCTACAGTGTCAAAGGAGAATCCATTGTATCTTCCCCATCGGGTGATGAAGCCTACCATCAAATCAAATGGGAAAGTTCCCATAGAGAAAATTGAAGAGTTCCTTCATACCATGGGCCATAACGAATCCAAGGTGGTTTTAAGCTTGAGAGAAGCTCCACAACAAATTTCCATACTGGAATTGGTTTTCTCTTCTGAAGATCACAGGAAGATATTGCTAAGGGTCATGGAAGAATCCCATTTACCAAAATCAATGGATGTGGAAAAATTCCAACATCTGGTTGATCACATTTTTAATAATAATGTGATATCTTTCACTGATGACGACATACCCGCTGAAGGGACTGGTCATTGCAAGCCGTTACACATAGCGGTTTTGTCCTTTGGATACATGGTTGGAGGAGTCTTGATAGTTGGAGGTTTATCTCAGAATATCTGTCCTTATGCTACCTTGGAGAAGATGAATATCAACCCCAAGAGGATCAAAAGCAGCCATACGATTATCAAAGCTTTTGATGGGTCCCGATAAAATGCCGTTGGGGAGATTAAATTACCAGCAGAGATTGGTCCACATACATTTAATGTAACGCCCCCAAATTCAGATACTTGAAACCTGAACTCAGTGCATTACGATACTATTTCTATGAGCGGAATTAATAATATTATCATAAATATCAAACTTAATTTACATATCAGAGTTTTCTAAATCCCAGGTACGCGACCTTAAAACATTTCATTACATGATAGATAATAAATATAATCATCTTATTTAAGTCTAGCTATTACATAAGATAACACAAACTTATTCGGGTAGCTTTCCTCTCATTTTGTTCTTGGCAGAGCCCTCTAGTCGATCATACTAAATTGAAAACATTTAAATTAAGCAAGGATGAGCATTTGAGTGCCCAGCAAGTAATAACAATTATAAATATTAGCTGAAAGGATTAAATGTTTTCTTTGTACTTCCCTTCTACAACAAATCAAAAGTTATGAAGTAATCTGAACCGATAATAATAACATAACAACTCTCTATCAAATTTCTAAAACTGCGTACTGACTATAAGTAGGGTTAAGGTGACATACTATGAACATTATTTTTTATTTTCGAATGGGTTTAACAGAACTTCATCTGCAAACCGTCATAACTTACGGACACGAGGGTGATCTGCCCAATGTGCCCTGTATTGATCAATACTACATGCAAGAACAATATTATCGTTCACTCTGGCCGCCTTGGGCGCATAAAAATTTTCCCATGTTCGGGATGTTCATGCATAGTCTGGAATCCAAACCAAAGCAATTTGATTGGATATAAAAAGGTTTTATCTTATTCAATGATATTTCTGAATCTGTGTCTAGCTGGGGCAAATAGCTTAGACGTATATATATATATATATATATATATATATATATATATATATATATCAACATGTGATTGAATACAATGATCATCCAAGTGGGGACACTTGTATAACCATATTAACGAATAAAATATATATCTGAATTACCATATACTAACATGTTGATGAACAATGATCGGATATAGAATATATCATAATAGAGTTAATAATTTAGCATAATAATAATATAATTCTGAAACTTCTTACTCATGTCCATTGCATAAAGGAAATGCAAAGGTAGGATACTTGCCTGGTCTGCTGCTTACAATACGTAACTTAGTTTTATCTTTTATACCATGACCTATCATTAATAAGATCATTCGATCGATTAGAATAACATACTATAACACATAGCACCGCTTATTGCAGTCAGCACATAATCTAATCACATTGGCACAATGTTTCACAGTCATTAAATCACAAATAAACACATATACAGTCAAACTATCTAAGTCCGTATCAATTTCAAAGACATGTTGGTGTACCAACGGCGTATCGGGTACTTATCGAGTCTAAAACTCTATTCAATACCCTTAATATTATTATGGACAACCTAAGTATCAGTCATACTATTTTTCATAGCCTCATAATAATTTTCAAATAATTATTATAATTTATCATTAATTTTCAAACACCGGAATCATTATAAAATGATTTAAACATCAAATAATTCTATCATCAATAATATTTAAATAATATCAAACTATTAACGAAACCATTGTCAAAATATTAAAGTTATTTATAATAACTCAAAATATTTTAAAACATTTATATTACCTCAAATGATTTTTAAAACATTTAAAATCATTTTAAATAACTACCATTAATATTAAAATATTAATGTACTATTCCTCAAAATATTAAAAGTCATTAAGTATAACTTAAAAATATTTTTAATTCATTTATATCCTTTTAAATAATTTTTAAATCAATAAAACCATTTTTAAACTATATATTTAATATAATAATTAAATAAATTTAATATCATTAATGTTAAATAAATATCATTAATATTAAATAAATAATATTTTTCATGATAAAATATCAAAAGTTATATTTTATAACTTAAAATATTTTTATAACCTTTAAATCATATTTATATAATTTTAAATCATTAATTCTATTTTTCATAATTTATTTAATACATTTATTAAATAACTTAAATATCATTAATATTATTTAATTAATGAAATTCATCACAAAATATTAAAAATAACCTAATATATTTTCTTATAACATAGTATAATTTTAAATGATTTTCAAGTATTAAATCATTTTTAAGTAATTTATTTAATATTATAATTAAATAAATTAAATACCATTAATATTCCAAAAATAATAAATATTAATGAAATATATTCAAAATAATTAAAAACTCATTTTTAGACTTTCAAACCCAATTAACAGGTTGCTAGGTTTGACCAAGGTTTAATCTATGCTCTAGTTATGTTCTGGGCTTCCAATTGTGTTAATTATGTAGTATACGTGTAATACTACAATTACAAATCAATATCATGGTCAAAACATAATACCACAGAAAGATCTAAGCTATAGAAAATGATGTCAGAGCTGTTCTTGAGTTTCTGGGTTGCCCAGAAACTCAAGCAGTTTCAAGGGTCCTACTTTCGATCCTTATAACTTTCACTTCAGATCTAATTTGTGTTCTTTAAAGCTTCAAACTTGTAGTCGAGATGTCAAAGGACAACTCTATAACAACATAGTAGCCTAACAACATTACCAACTCAAGATTTGAGTCGGTCAATGTACGGGTCAGACACTGTTCTTCACGTTTTCTGGGTTTTCCAGATTTCGTCAAGAACAGTTGGTCAATGATACTTTGACCAACAATAACTTTGATTCTATGTGCATTCTGGGTAAACTAAAGGCTTAATTATGTACTCCTTATACCAGACTACAAGAATCAAACAACAACATAACTAAAACGCTAATATACTGCAAGATCAAAGGCTCAGAATATGTTGTCAGACGAGATCTGGGTTTCTGGGTTGCCCAGAAACTCAGTCTCCATGACCGGTCAACGCAGTTTGACTGCTTATAAGTTATGATCTAGACATGATATGACTCTGTTTCAAGTTGCAGAACAAAGACCAAATAACACACTACAAGTACAACCATTTAAACAACCAAAACTATAAATAGGTAAAGATCTATGGGGTCTGACATTCGGTTGTCAGACCACATATTTCCAGTTTTCCAGATTTCTAAAAACTTCTATTTTGAGCATCTAGATGTTATGGATCTGGGATATTACAACCCAGATCACTAATATATACTACATACTACATATTTAAACATAAAATCACAACATCTAACATCAAATCTAAGGATTTCTAGAATTAGGGTTTATACCTCATGAATGCTAAATTTTTGAATCTGATCCTTGATGTTTGATCCTGGCAAGCTAACACGTGATCTTGGCTTAGCTTATTACTCACTCTCACTCTACCATTTCAGATGGGAGAGAGAGAGAAGGTTTGGCTAGCTTGAAAAGTAAAGTAAGTGAATTTTGCTTACTTTTTAACTTTGATCTTAGGTTCAATGTATTTATAGGATGCTAGATGGCTGGTGATTGATGATTAAAGTGGGTTACTAGACCACACATCTATCTAGAGTTGTTCACCAACTCCCTACTAGGGTTAGATCTACACTCCACCTTATTAAAGTAATCAAAAGGGTAGTTTGGTCATTTGACTTATAAAGTGCATGGCAATTTGGTAACTTCTCACACCTATTAGGTTTTAACCCTTAGGGTTTGACCCTAGGGTTTTATAAGCTCTAAATCTAGAATTGTGTATTAAGGGAAAATATGGAAATCTTAGTTTCTAAAATGTTGATTAGGGTTCCCTAATTACACTAGATTTCCTAATCATCTAGGGTTTGTAAATTAGCCTTATAATATATTAATTACTACTAATCTTGCTAAATTAATACCTAGGGTTTATAACTTAGCAATTAGGGTTCTAATTTAGTAATTAGGGTTTCTAGATATCAATTAGAGTTTACCTAACTAACAGTAAACATAATGAGAGTCATTAATTACATAACCCACAACTTAACAAATCTTACAATTATAACTAACTATGTACTATAGTTATCAGTAATACTAGGTTTTGTACTGTTCTAGTATAACTGATCTATAAATTAACATTACACACATATCAGGCATATCTATATCACTGAAATATAAATAATATTATATTATTATTCTCATCCTTTATTCAAAATCCAGACTTAGGGTTTTGAATTCATATATGACATAACCTTCATACATACTGTCATTAATTAAGCTAAAAAAATTAACCTAACCAATATAATAAAATACATATCATAAGAATCATAATAATCATATCATATATACCATAATCATATCTTCATGGAAAATAAATATTAAATATTTTTATTACAAAATTAATTTATTATAAGAATATAATTTATAACTATCAATAAGTCTAATAAGAAATTATTTACATCTAATAAATAAATTTATCTATCACATAGATACATATACTTTACATGCACATATTCCCACCTTTATATATATATATATATATATATATATATATATAAAATTAAATCGCAAAATTTCTTATTAAAAAAATATTGGGTTATTACATTTAATCTATCCTTTCACGTGCTCAGAATAGCTACAGGATACAATCTGCTATTGGGAAGACCATGTATTCATATGGCTGGAGCAGTCCCTTCCACCCTTCATTAGCAACTCAAGTACATTATCAACAATAGCCTAGTCATTGTTAATGTTGAACTGGAATGTCCTGAACAAGGTGACATACCACTCATCAGCTTCAATTCAGAAGTTGAGTCGGTTAGTTTCCATGGCCTGGAGGTGAGCAACACTCATTACCATCCCATTGGGGCTCCACCTCTCACACCCAAGATTTCTGCCAAGGTAATGTCGGCCACTCAAGAGATGATGTCATTGGGTCATCAACCTGGAAAAGGGTTGGGCAAAGATCATCAAGGTATTAAGAAACCAATTCAAGTTCCCAGTCAAACATGGACAGTTGGATTAGGATATTCCGCTAGCTCCAATCACATGAATCCTCACAAGCACAAACAAATTCTTTCATCTTCAATCATAAGGCCATTATCTCCACCTCCACAGATCCCGAACATCTGGTCTCGGTAAAGGTTCCAAATTTCACGTTATGGCTATGCTATTTCCCAAACCGATACAGGTTAAAGCAAAAGTGGTCCTGATTCTTGATCCTAAAGTGAAAGAAGAGGAACAGAGACGTAAATAAGACATCACCAGGAGATTGTCTCATCTACGCATCCTTTTTATGATGAGCACACAAATAGATACACTCCAGATGATGATTATCCTTACAGTATGGTCATCATTCGAGAAAAAGAGGACAATGATCGTCACTTCATTACTTTCATCCACCAGGACTTCACCTTTGACAATTGGAGCAACACTCCTTGCATTTTTTGCCAAGGGTAAAAAGGGCAGAAACCCCTCTGCCCTGTAGATAGCTTTAACTACTTACTTTTTTGTACAATATTAGCAGTTGTTTTATTAGTACATGCTAACACTTTGTATGATTGAATAATTTCATATATGAAGTGAAAACATATTTTGTTTCAGGACTCTGAATTTAAATGTGCTTATACTTGCTGATGAGGTGCCTTTTCCCCACAAGGACTGTAACTTTGATGAAAAGTTGGACTCAAACGTGATGGAAATACAAGAGGACATTGAGATACCTCAGGAGATCAAAGAATGGGTTGAAAACAAACCCAAACCAAATTTTGATCAAACCACCTCATTCAATCTCGGAACCATAGAAAGCCTTAGGTTGATCCAGATTGGTACATACCTCACTCCAAACAAAAGGAATGACATGGTTGCGCTATTAACCCAATTCCAGGATGTGTTTGCATGGTCTCATGAAGACATGGTGGGTTTGTCCACAGACATTGTCATCCATCACCTTCCCATTAAAGAGGGATTCAAGCCAGTCAGGCAGAAGCTCAGGCAATTAAAACCTGAGTGGAGTTTAAAGGTTAAAGAAGAAATTGCAAAACAATTTAAAGCTGGAATTATCATGGTGTCCACATATCCTGAATGGCTATAAAATATAGTCCCCATGCCTAAACCAGGAGGAAGCGTGAGAGTTTGCGTTGATTATCGGGATCTGAATAAAGCTTGCCTTAAGGAGTGCTTTCCCGTACCATTTATACATATTCTAATTGACAATACTACTCAATATGACATAGACTTATTTGCTGATTACTTTGCGGGGTATCATCAAATCATGGTTGCTGAGGAAGACCGTGAGAAAACTACATTCATCACGCCTTGGGGAACCTTTTGCTATAGACGGTTGTCATTCGGCCTCATTAATTAAGGTGTAACTATGGCTACTGTAGGTGTAATTGCGGCTCCCCTAGGTGGGGCCCACCCCTCCGGCTTGGTCCAGTTCGAGTTATAAAAGAGTTCTTACAAGCTGAAAAGGCCAAATCAGGAATAAAAATGTTACGTGATTGAGCAGAATAGCCTGAAATCCTTGTTTTCATGGGTCAAGTTATGGTTTTACATATCACTCATTTGTATTCACCCAAACACATGGTACACTATACTGATGATCTCAACTGTTGCAAACTACAATCGGCAAAACCTCACGAACGTCCGATGCCATCAATTCAGGGTCGTTCCCCTAAAACCTTTTTCCTAATGCATTTTCATACATCCGTTGATGTACATGTCAATGAAGGTCAAGAAGCCTTGACATTATCCTCAGCAGCGATCTCATCCATTGATGTATATGTCAATGAAGGTCGTAATATGCGTAACACCGATCGCTTCTGAGAACTCAACGAGCAATGGAATGACTGGCGGTACAAACTAGGGAAGAACATCCTCATCGGGGACGACCGATGATGGAATATTTTATACACATCCTCAACAGACAAAGCTCTATCACCACAGAATCTATTGTATACGAGAGATCCATCTTTAATGTGAAGTCTGTATCAAGGATTAAGGACTTTGGTGATAACGCCAACATCAAAATCCTAGAAGCTCTTGAGAGCATTGGATTGCACATCCAAGACAGTTCATCAGGGTTGTCAGTAATAAATGTCAACAACGGTAGAAGTCAAGGGGAGCCGACAATCATCACACCATGTTGGAAAACAATCCAACAAACCACATACATTCGTATCATGTTGTTGTACATGGCATCATGATCATCTTGTTGCATTTCAAGTGTCTAGTATTCTTTATCCTATCCATGCCATTGCATTGCATGAATATCATAAAGAGGGGCATCTATAGACACTCGAAATTTTTCTGCATACCCATTACTAATAGTGCAGGAGGGCAGAATCATCTTTTAAAGATAACCCTAGAGGAAAGCTCAGCTCATTCCCGGAAATAACACCAGAAGCTTCATTTTAAACCTCAGAGATAACCCCGAGGCATGCAGTTCCAATACCGAAAATCACATTGAAGAAGGTCATTTTTTCTCAGAGATAACCCCGAGATACTCGGTCTCAGTCCCGTAAACAACAACGGTAAAGACAATATCAACCTTGGAGATAACCCTATGGGGTGCAGTTGCAGTTCCGGAGATAACCCTGGAGATGCTCGTTTTAACCTATGCAATCAGCTTCAACCTCCGGACTCACACCGAGGCACTCAGCTCCAAAACCAGAGTTAACCTCGAAAAGTCAGGGACACCTTAGAGACAACCTTGAGGACGTCCAGTACTTGCAACAGCTCAATCTCAGAGATAACCCTGAGCAATGATTGCTTTATCAGCTCAAACCGGAGATAACCCCGATAAGGGCAAAATCGTCATTTTTCTACCTTGATCCCACATTATTCCGTCTCAACACAAAAACTCAACAGACATTCTACATAGCAATGTCCCACAAGAGCCAAGGAGTTCCAATCCCGAGTGACTACTACGTAAGGAAGCACACCGGATAGAATTTGAAGCTTGAAGACCAAGGGCATGGTCCCATCTTCCTGACTTTTGACAACCTCTAATCTCATGTCATGGCATAGCTCTCAACAACTGCACTTTGTAAAAGGTCTTATACACCTCAATTGGAGGCTCGGATTGAAGTTCTATAAGTTTGAACGGACATCACGTTGCACGTGTGCACGTACTTCGAGACGGTAGGAACTATAGAGCCCGGGGCACCCTGGACAACCGCAGGTACACCTACGGCTGCCACAGGTGTACCTGCGGCTCCCCCCTATAAATAGATGGCTTAGGGTGGCCATATTTCAAGAGAAAATGACGAGGAAGCCCTATCTAATTTGCTCTGTCCACACCGTAAATTGAGTGCTTTCTCATTTTAAACACTTGTGAGCTTATATTCTGTCATATTTTTACCGGCGGGAGCCGAGTGTTCATCCATTTAAAGCTATAAAAGTCTTCTTTGGCAGTCCACTATAAGCCTTCTTACACACTTTAAAGCTTTTCTCTTAATCTTTTCACACAACGTTCTTCACATTGAGAGTCGTGTTGCGTGTGTATGCCCGAACTTCGGTCCGTGGCTTTTATTTTCTTATATATATATAAGCATATATATATATATATATATATATATATATATATATATTGCTATATATATATATATATATCTCTGAGGAGGATCTCAAGCGGACGAATAAGCGGACGATGAGCGGACCAAGGCATATGCGGGTCGGGTTTAACCCGGCGTGTTTTTTACGGATTAAACCCGACCCGCGTGTTTTTTTGCCTTGGTCCGTTCATTGGTCCGCTTATTTGGTCCGCTTTAGAACGGCTCCATATATATATATACATACTTATATATATAAATTGTTGTCGAACTTTGTTCGATGAGCCTGAATTTTACATCTGGTGCGTTTACTGCTTTTATATATATATAGCAACAAATTGCTGAAATGATAAACCTTACCGAGATCGATATATATCATGTGCATTTACCGCTTATATATATATATATATATATATATATATATATATATTTACATTTTGTCGGGTTCAAGTTTACTTCGTGGTCTTTTATTGCTTTATTTACATTCCGTCCCACCTGGAGTTTACTTCGTGGCGGTTGATCCTTTTTTCTGCTTTATTTACATTTCGTCCCGCCTGGAGTTTATTTCATGGTGGTTGATCATCTTTATTGCTTTATTTACATTTTCGATCCCCCATGGAGGTGCTTTATAGTGGTTGATCATGTCTATATATATATATATATATATATATATATATATATATATATTTACTGCTTTTATATATTTACATTTCTGATCCCCCATGGAAGTGCTTTGTGGTGGTTGATCATGTCTATATATACATATATATATATATACAGCTTTTATATATATAACTGCTTATTGCTTTCATATAAATTGCAGCATCATGTGAGCTTAGGAATCATGTGATCACATATTGATCTCTTGAATCTAGATTGGTTTCGTGATGGACATTTTAAATTTAAGGGTTTGTAAATTATTCACAGTGTTTGAAATTCCTTAGATGGATTTCATGCCCATGAGGAGTTCGACACTGATATATATTATTTTCTCAAAGATGTTTTGCATCTCGAAAATAACAGCAATCAAGCCGAGCATTTAATAAAATGGAAGTATCAAAGGCCTCAATTACTATTGAGCACAGGGTTTGAAAAATCTCTTTTATAAAACCTCATTGCTATATCTTGTTTAAAACTGAATTTTTATAAATTCAAATCCTGTGTATATAGGTGTGAACGAGGCATAGCCCTACTTCCAAATAACTGCACATTAACCCATACACACACACACATTCATATAACAATTTAATTGAAAAGTGGTGGTAATCATGGCAACATGGATGTCGAGGGGTGCCTAATACCTTCCCTCCACATAAGTAAGTCCCCGGACCCTAATGAATCTCGGTTTCACAGACCCGTTTAGCAGTGTACATCACTAGGTCAATGTGCAAACCTTTTCTCGATTGTGTTGGTACAGCCATTTAAAAAACTAACTGGCGACTCTTACAGTCAAATCGTCGACCTATAAATGTTGGACCTTTTCACAACTTGTTTTTTCAAACAAATCTCACCTCACATGAGAACACCAAAAAATAAGAACAGAATAGGGACAATAAAAATCCCAACGTCGACAATTCATATTCTATTACGTGCTTATAGTCTGGTTTATAAGGACACAATATTGATACGTGAAACACATTTTGTATATGCTCCAACTCTAGAGGTAAAGTTATCATAGAAAATACCTCTCTTACTCTCCTTGGGATCTCAAAAAGCCCTATAAACCAAAGACTCAATTTCCTTTTCTTCCCAAATCGTATCTTCCCTTTCCAAGGTGATACCTTCAGAAAGAAATAAGAACCGACTTCAAACTCCCTCTTCTCCCAATAAGAATCTGCATACTTCTTCTGTCTATCTTGAGCTGCAACTAGACGCGTCCTTATTAATTTCATTATATCTGCCGTTTGTTATAACATCTCAGGTCCCAACATTCGACGTTCACCTTCTTTATCCTAGCACAGTGGTGTTTTGCACTTTCTCCCATATAATTCTTCGTAAGGAGGCATGCCTATACTAGCATGAAAGCTATTATTGTAAGCGAACTCTACTAATGGTAGATGATCATCCCAACTCCCTTTGAAATTTATAACATAAGATCTTAAAATATCTTCTAGCGTCTGAATTGGTCGTTCACATTATCCGCCGGTCTTAGGATGGTACGTCGTACTCAACCTCAACTGAGTTCCCATCTGCTCTTGTAAACTCCTTTAGAAATTCGATGTGAATCATAGATCACGATCTAACACAATCAAAACTAGTGCTCCATGTCTTGAAATAATTTCTTTGACAAAAAGTTTAGCTAATTATTCTAGGTTATACCTAACTCTTATCGGAAAAAAGTGAGCCGATTTCGTTAAACGGTCCACTATTACCCAAATAGCGTCGTATCCCTTCTGCGACATTGGAAAACCCACTAAAAAATCCATCGTGATATGCTCCCACTTCAACTCTAGAATCTCTAATGATTGTAATAATCCAATCGGTCGTTCGTGTTCGGCCTTAACTTTCTGACAAGTTAAGCACCTACTAACATAATCTACAATTTCTCTGTTCATATTCGGCCACCAAAAGTTCTGTCGAAGGTCTTGATTCATCTTGGTGCTACCCGGATGTATCGAGTACCTTGAACTATGGGCCTCTTTCATTATCTCTCCTTTTAATTTCGTATTACATGGAACCCAAATTCTTCCTTCAAAACATAATAACACCACCTTATCAAGGCTATACTTAGTCTTCTCTCCATCTTTAATTCTCTTTATCATTTGCTCGTACTCTTCGTCTTTGAGTTGTACTTCCTTCACCCATTCCATAATTGTTGGTCAACTCTCGATCGTAAATAAGTTCTCTACCGATTCACTTGGAAACCTAACCTCTTTCTCCATCTGTGTCATCTCTACCACTAACTCATTCTGAGTCGTTAATATTTATAGCTTCTCCCGACCCTTCCTACTTAAGGCATCGACCACAATATTTGCCTTCCCTAGATGATATAAGATATCATAATCGTAATCTTCTATTAATTCTAACCACCTACTTTGTCTTATATTCAACTCCTTTTACGTGAAGATATATTTCAGACTTTTATGGTCCTTGTATATCTCACATTTCTCCCCGTATAGGTAGTGCCTCCAAATTTTTAAGGCAAAAACTACCGCTGTCAGTTCCATATCATGAGTAGGATATGTGACGATCCCAAAATAGGTCCACACAACCCTTTCTTAGTCACCAAAATACACACTACTAAATCCAAATTCAAACTTCATTTATACAACTATTAAACTGTCGTGCAAAATACGACAACACATAAGATGTGAGTTTTAATACAAATATTGTACTGAATATAATACGAAAATATACACACTAAAATTATTACAATGCCATATAAAATACAACAACAAATATTTCAAGTCTTTAAATAAACATGAGAAGATTTCTGTCCTCCTCATTCTAATAGGGTGTATTTTTTTTCGCTTCTAAATCCAAATTCACCTCACCCTATTGTTGTTCACCAAAATTAACTATTAAATGACGTATAAAATATGACACACACATTTTAAGCTCTTAATATAATTATATATTGTCATTCTATTTTATAATGTATTGAGAAACTTCAACAGTCACGGACCATCACTCTATTCCACTGTTATCCCCGCTCAACCCATCTGCACTCTTATTACCTGAAAGAAATTGTGAAGCGAAAGGTTGAGCACAAAAAGCCCAGTAAAGAATATTATGACTAAAGATAATCAAATTATCAATAGCCTTCATCAGTAATAAATTAGATATTTAGAATATGTGGTAGATGATAAAAGTGTTCAACCATAATTGTACCGGAATCAACAATCCATTAGAAGGGTCAAGTAGAACATAATGTCCACTATCTCCTCCAAATTAAAATTCCATCACTAATATTTCAGTCCTATAATACCCATCGGCGGTTCTTTCTTGTACCTAAGATAAATAGAACTTTCACCACTTGTCTTTACCTGAAACACCAAAGATCATTGTTATACCACTAGTACAAAACCATAAAAAGTGTAACACCCCTTTTCCAAAATAGAAAGAGAGGTTACGCACAAACACAACAAAAGTAAAGAATATATAACAAAGCTCTAAACTACAAAAGAATAATCTCACACTAATTAAATGTCTTAAGACAAACCATAATAAATGTCATACTGGCTCAAACCACAATCTGAAATAACTATTACAACTCTAAATAAATCAATGTATCATAGCCTAACGAAATATATTAAAATTATTGGATAGAAGGGAACTCTCGTCACACTTGTCCTTGATTCCCCTGATTACCTGTCGGAAGAAAAACACAGCATGAGCCAAATGCCCAGTACGGATATAGAATAAAAGAATGATGAAACAAAATAACTAACACAATTTAATGAACTAAACTGAAACGAACAAAAGTAACACAATAAAATAATAGGCTGAATCAAATGGTTGGGTGTTATTTTATACCGAACTCAGAACAAAACAAAAATATACCTTACCACACAACCAAGTCAAATAATGCCACACATGCAAGTCAAATAATTCCACACAGGCAAGGCACACACGTTGGACCGCGAATCCAATGCATGTAAAATTGGAAGGCGTGTTTAGCACAAACATCACCAATTCGCAGAACATAACATAACAGAAAACTAGGGTCGACCCATAGGCCTCCCACAACAAAACACCAAATGGACAACTCCCAACGGAGCATAAAATGGAGATCTCAGTGGGTGATCACCACACTTACGAAGGTGTCATGCCCTCTATGCCGAGGAGGACATGTCTGTGGTAATTTGGTGGTTATAGCTCAGGTATACCCTACAGTATTCTAACAAAACATAATGTCACAAAACATGTGACAAAATATCAACACAAAGGGGTTCTAATGTGTACATGTTAAATCAAACAAATCATCAACATAAATCTCCAAAAAAAATGTACTAACATCCACATAGGAGTACAAATAGGAGTTCTAATATAAACTCCAAAACAAAATATCAAAATAAATTGACATGAAATAATTATGAGGGGCAATACTAAATTTTGAAACGAATAATGAAATAAACAAATTAAAAACAAAAGAGTCTCGCTGAAAGAGTACGAAATCCGTACCTGAATTAAGCAATGTAATTCCCAGAAATTTAAATAAGATTACGCTAGTCTCCTTCAATCCGATCTAATAAAATTAAATTAAATTTTATTACAAATATACTCATTAACAACATAATATTGTTAAATTTATTACCAAGTAAATTTTATAATTTTATCAATAAGATTAATTAGTTTAAACTAATATACATAACTTTCAATTTGATTAACTAATTCGGTTCGTAAGGTTCATAAATCAAATACATATTAAAATAAAATATTTATATATATATATTACAACTTGTCCTGCAACCTGCAATCAAACTTCATATATATAATAATCCTTGTTATATTAGAAAAGTTCGGTAGCTTTCCAATTGCATGATCATGTTAATGTTTTTTTAAGACCAATAAGTAATTCTATTATATATATATATATATATATATATATATATATATATATACCATGGAAATCTAATTAACTTATATATACATATACATTCGGTCAAACCAATCAGAACTTTGTCTTTATGCTATATATTTACAATTTACAACTGTGAACATACCTATACATATGTATCATCTGTTCAGACCTCTCAAGCACACAATTAAAATGATATGACCCAATCAAAGTAATTAATTTCTAAGGAATAAACAAATTATGTTTATGAGCCAATAGTTAATGATAGAAAAAAAAAAAAAAGACACCTGCTTTTGCTTCTTCTTCTCTGCTATCTCTCGCCGCTGCCTCCTTTCTTTTAAGTTCTATTCCCACAATTTGTCTCATCAGACTTAATAAAGCATAATTAGGTTTTGTACTTATTTATTTATTAATTAATATATCTTATTTAGTCTCTTATTTTTAATAGAATTTATTATTACCCACATAACTTAAACTAAATTTGTTTTTAAAGCCCAAATTTTAAAATTTTAATTTATCCACACTTATTAATTTTTATTAGCCCATATAAAATAAATAACTAGTTTGACCCAAATAAATGACAAAGTCCAATTAATATTATTTAAAACAAAATAATTTTTATTATTTAATATTTATTTATTTTACTGGGTATTATATCACCTACCCCTTAAAAAGGATTCTGTCCCCGGAATCAAAAGAATCGAATGTACCTAATTTTCAAAGAGATGCTGATACTCCACTCGAATAGACTCCTCCATCTCCCAAGTTGCTTCCTGCTCTGAATGATTCTTCCACAAAACCTTAACAAACGGAATTGTCTTCCTCCTCATAATTCTTTCTTGACAATTCAAAATCGCCTCAGCTTGCTCTTCATAAGTAAGATACTCTCGAATCTTATCGAACGGATATTGCACCACATGCAACGGATGATAATGATAAATCCTCAACACCGACACATGGAATACATTGTGCACATGAGCTTGCTATGGAGGCAAAGCTAACCGATATGCAACCTCACAAACCCTCTCCAGAATCTCAAATGGTCCAATATAATGCGGACTAAGTTTCCCTTTCAACCCAAATCGCTGAATGCCCTTCCAAGGAGAAACTTTTAGAAACACATGCTCACCAGATGCAAACTCTAAAGTCATCCTATGCTTATCAACATAACACTTCTGCCGTGATAGAGCCGACTTCAATTTCTCCTTAGCCACCGCTACCTTCTCCGTAGTGATTTGAACTAACGTAGGCCCTTCTATGGCCCTTTCGCCAACCTCATCCCAAAAAGTTGGTGCTCGACACTCTCTACCATACAGCGCCTCAAAAGGAGCCATTCCAATACTTGCATGCCAACTGTTGTTATAAGCAAACTCAACTAGGCTCAAGTAATCATCCCAATTACCTGACCACTCAAGTGTACAAGACCTCAACATGTCCTCTAATGTTTGAATAGTTCGTTCGGATTGCACATCAATTTGCGGATGGAAAGAAGTACTGAAGTTGAGTCGAGTACCCCAAGCTCGTTGAAACCCTTTCCAAAATTATAAAGTAAACTGTGGGTCCTGATCTGAAACAATGGACATCGGAGTACCATGAAGTCTAACAATCTCCTGCTAAAAGATATGTGCCAACCTATCCACTGAGTAACCCTCATGAATCGCCAAAAAGTGTGCCGATTTGGTCAGCCGGTCCACCACTACCCAAATGGCATCATTCTTCCTGAAAGTCTTCGGCAAACCAGTCACAAAATCCATCGTGATATCCTCCCACTTCCACATTGGAATGTCTAACTGTTGTAGCAAACCACTAGCTCGTTGATGTTCTATCTTCACTTATTAACAAGTGAGGCACTTCCCAACATATTCAACCACGTCTCGTTTCATCCTATTCCACCAAAAAATTTTCTTCAAATCCCTATACATCTTCGTAGAACCTGGATGAATAGAAAATGGCAAACTATGAGTCTCAGCCAGCACAGCCTCCCAAATGATTGGATCTGACGGTACACAAAACCGCTCACCCAACTAAATCACACCATGGTCATCAATACGAAACTCGGGTTGCTTGCCCTCCTCCAGATTTTGTGCCATACCCCACAATTCCCCATCTTCATTTTGAGCTTCCTTGACCCGCGAGATAAGAGAGGGCTCCACTCTCATACCAGCCACGTGTCCATCTGAACCTTGTACATACAACTCTAACTATAACCGCTCCATGTCCGAAATAAGCTGAGGTTGTGTAATAAATGTTGCTACACTCCCAGAACTCTTTCGGCTAAGAGCATCTGCAACCACATTTGCCTTCCCCGGGCGATACTGAATTCCGGCATCATAATATTTTAAAAGCTCCAACCAATGCCTCTGCCTCTACCTCATATTGAGCTCCTTCTGAGTGAAAATGTATTTAAGACTTTTGTGATCGGTGAAGATATCACAAGTCTCTCCATACAAATAATGCCTCCAAATCTTTAAGGAAAAGATCACCGCTGCCAACTCCAAATCATGAGTGGGGTAGTTCACCTCATAAGGTTTAAGCTGCCTAGAAGCATAAGCAATCACCTTACCATGTTGTATCAAAACACACCCCAAACCCTTCTTAGAAGCATCACTATAAATATGGTACCCTCCTGTCCCCGACGACAATGTAAGTAATTGAGTTGTCCCAAGCCGTTTCTTCAACTCCTCAAAACTTTTCTCGCGTTTCTCATTCTACACAAACTTCACGCCCTTTCTCATCAACTGAGTCAATAGTAAGGTAAGTAAGGATAACCCTTCCACAAACCGCCTATAATACCCTGCCAAACCCAAGAAACTCCTAATCTCTGTCACTGTAGTAGGTCTTGGCCATTTAGTGATAGCCTCAACCTTCGTAGGATCCACCTTAAATGCCTTCAGTAGAAACAACATGTCCCAAAAATGCAACCTGCTCCAACTAAAACTCGCATTTAGAGAATTTAGCATACAATTTCTCTTTCTGCAAAATCCCCAATATTGTGCGATGATGCTCCTCATGCTCTTCCTTAGACTTGGAGTAAACCAAAATGTCATCAATAAAGACAATAACAAATTGGTCTAAGTACTCCTTGAACACCCAATTTATCAAATCCATAAACACCGCCGAAGCGTTAGTCAACCCGAATGGCATCACCAGAAACTCGTAATGCCCATATCTAGTACGAAAAGCCGTCTTAGGGATATCCTCATCCCTCACCCTCAACTGATGATAGCCAGACCTCAAGTCTATCTTTGAAAAATACTTTTCCCCTTGAAGTTGGTCAAACAAGTCATCAATCCTCGGCAATGGATAACAATTCCTGATTGTGATCTTGTTCAACTCTCTGTAGTCTATACACAACCTTATAGACTCATCCTTCTTCTTTACAAACAAGACTGGAGCACCCCACGACAAAACACTCGGGCGAATCACAGCACGATCTAACAACTCCTGCAACTGTTCCTTTAACTCCTGCAACTCCAATGGTTCCATCCGATACGGCGCCTTAGAGATAGGCTTCGTACCAGGAACAAGCTCAATAGCAAACTCTACTTCCCGCTATGGTGGCAACCCTGATAACTCCACAGGAAACACATCGAAAAAGTCATGAACAATTGAAACATCCTCAATACGAGACTCACCCTTAAAGGTATCCTTCACAAACGCCAAATACCCCTCACAACCCTTTGCTACCAACTTCCTAGCCTTCAAAGTTGAAATCAACTTCAACACCCTACTCGGCTGTGAACCCTGAAACATGAACTCTAGAGACTTCACATCTCTAAATATAACCTTCTTCGCCTGACAATCGATAGTGGTGTGGTGTTTATCCAACCAGTCCATCCCAAGAATGACATCAAAATCGTGCATACTCATTGGAAGAAGATTAGCCCTATGAACCTTATCCTCAAAATTGATTGCACACCCTCGATACAAATCAGAAATAACAACAGAAGTCCCCATCAGGGTAGCAATAGACATAATAAAATCTAGCATAGGCCTGCCAACCTGGTGAACCTCGTCATAAAATCCGTGATAGACTCATCATCTTTCTGTCGAATGGACATGTAGTCTCTAGCATAAGCCTCTTTATCAACAGCTGGGAAGTACTGCTGATAAAAGACCTCACAAAACTCTGCCCAATTAAGTGTCTCAGCATAATTTTCACCTTTTGTTACTTTTGTCACCTTCCACCACCCTTGTGCATCCCCTTCTAGCTTGTAAGCAACACGTAACACTCTTTGATTATTTGAGCACCCCAACACATCAAAAATCTTTTCTAGGTGGGCAATCAAATTCTCTGCATCAATTGGAGTCGGAGCGGAACTGAATGATTGTGGTTTCTGCTTCTGAAACCTTTCCAACCACACATACATTGGAATAACTGGTTGATCATGACCATCTACATTCTCTTCCACTTCATTTTCCTGTGGACCATTATTTTCTTGGTTCTCCTGCTCAGGAATTTCTGGTGGCGACTGCTGCATTGCTTGTACAACTTGTGCCACCAACTAAGGTAAAGCCTGGTTTACCGCCTGATTCACCAAGGTAGCCAATTGAGTATTAAACTAATAATTAGGTTGCTCATTGGGCCGACCCTCACCTCTTCCCCTATTGTTACCTCGCCTTCCAGCAACTCTAGGGGATCTACAAGCCATCAAAGAAAGAGATCACGAACATAAACAAAGCAGATTAGAGAAAAATTTGATTATAGCTGATATGATAGCTGAACAAAAAATCAAATAAAACAAAAACCTAACCTAGAAGTCTAGCCATAACTCACAGGTCAAACCTAAATAGGTTTTCTATAAGAAAGAACCTAAGCTCTGATACCAACTCTGTGACACCCCTTTCCGAAATAGAAAGAGAGGTTACGCACAAACACAACAAATCTAATGAATATATAACAAAGCTCTAAACCACAGAAGAATAATCTCATATTGATTAAATGTCTTAAGACAAACCATAATAAATGCCCCACTCGCTCAAACCACAATCTGAAATAACTATTACAACTCTAAATAAATCAATGTATCATAGCCTAACAAAATGTATCAAAACTATTGGGTAGAAGGGAGCTCTCATCACACTTGCCCTTGATTCCCCTGATTACCTGCCGAAAGAAAAACACATCATGAGCCAAATGCCCAGTACGGATATAGAATAAAAGAATGATGAAACGAAATAACTAACACAATTTAATGAACTAAACTAAAATGAACAAAACTAACACAACAAAATAATAGGCTGAATCAAATGGCTGGGTGTTATTTCATATAGAGCTCAGAACAAAACAAATATATACCTTGCCACACAGGCAAGTCAAATAATGCCACACAGTCAAGTCACACATGTTGGACTGCGAATCCAATGCATGTAAAATCAGAAGGCGTGTTTGCCACAAACATCACCAATCCGCAGAACAAAACAAAACAAAAAACTAGGGTTGACCCATACGCCCACAACAAAACACCAAATGGCCAACTCCCAATGGAGCACAAAAGCGAGACACCAGTGGGTGATCACACCGCCACGAAAGGTGTCATGCTTAAAAGTTAAGAGGACATACTGTGGTACCCCCACAGGTGGTTATAGCTCAGGTATACCCTACGGTATTCTAACAAAACATAATGTCACAACACATGCGATAAAATATCAACACAAAGGGGTTCTAACGTGTACATATTAAATCAAACGAATCATCAACACAAGTCTCCAAAAAAAATGTACTAACATGCACATTACTACAATATCGAAATAAATTTCTAGACATGATACACTAGTCTAAAGAGTACAAATAGGAGTTCTAATATAAACGCCAAAACAAGCTATCAAAATAAATTGACAAGAAATAATTTTGAGGGGAAATACTAAATTCGAAACGAATAATGAAATGAACAAATTAAAAACAAAAGAGTCTCGCTGAAAGAGTACGGAATCCGTACCTGAATTAAGCAATGTAATACCCAGAAATTTAAATAAGATTACGCTAGTCTCCTTCAATCTAATCTAATAAAATAAAATAAAATTTTATTACAAATTTACCCATTAACAACATAATATTGTTAAATTTATTACCAATTAAATTTGATAATTTTATCAATAAGAGTAACTAGTTTAAACTAATATACATAACTTTCAATTTAATTAACTAATTTGGTTCGTAAGGTTCATAAATCAAATACATATTGAATAATATATATATATATATATATATATATATATATATATATATATATATAGGTGAGGATCGGAGTAAGGGATCCTTACTTTCTTAAAATGAGGACTTTTTTTTTGCTTTTTTTTAAAACAACTAAAAAAAAGTTTAATTTTATGGGAATCGAAAATTTTTCATAATACAATGTTTTGGGTGTGATTTGGAGTGCACGTATAACAAAACATGTATATACAGATCAGGCATTTGTACCACCACTTTTGGTATATGTATTCAAAACACGCCCAAAACATTGTATTATGAAAAAAATTTAGTTCCATAAAATATTAAACTTTTTTTTAGTTGTTTTAAAAAAAAAAAAAAAAAAAAAAAATCCTCATTTTAATAAAGTAAAGGATCCTTACTTGATCATTTCTACATATATATATATATATATATATATATATATATATATATATATATATATATTACAACTTGTCCTGCAACTTGCAATCAAACTTCATATATATAATAATCCTTGTTGTATTAGAAAAGCTCAGTAGCTTTTCAATTTCATGATCACGTATACATATACATTCGGTCAAACCAATCAGAACTTTATCTTTATGCTATATATTTACAATTTACAACTGTGAACATACCTATACATATGTATCATCTGTTCAGACCTCTGAAGCACACAATTAAAATGATATGACCCAATCAAAGTAATTAATTTCTAAGGAATAACCAAATTATGTCTATGAGCCAACAATTAATGATAGAAAAAAAAAAAAAAAAGACACATGATTTTGCTTCTTTTTCTGCTATCTCTCGCCATCACCTCCTTTCTTGTAAGTTCTATTCCCACAATTTGTCTCATTAGACTTAATAAAGCATAATTAGGTTTTGTACTTATTTATTTATTAATTAATATATCTTATTTAGTCTCTTATTTTTAATAGAATTTATTATTACCCACATAACTTAAACTAAATTAGTTTTTAAAGCCCAAATTTTAAAATTTTAATTTATCCACACTTATTAATATTTATTAGCCCATATAAAATAAATAACTAGTTTGACCCAAATAAATGACAAAGTCCAATTAATATTATTTAATTTATTATTCAATATTTATTTATTTTACTAGGTATTACAAAAAGACAACACTTAAAAGATGATATTTTTATAATAAACATTGTGGTATTTTTTTACGACGTTTTTTAACAAAATATTGTAGATACATATGAAAAAATGTTATGTATTTATAATGGTAATTTTTGGTTTTAAATAGATAACATTTTTTAAAAAAACGTTATCTATGTAAAAAACACAGAGTAAAAAATAAAAACACGAAAGTGAAAATTTGAAATTAAAACAAGGACCATAGTTCTTTAGATCTACTTTCTTCTCTCTGCTATCTCTGTACTTTCTATCTCTACGATGGAGGTAGAAAAGGAAGCGGGTGCCCTGCTCTCCTGCGATCCAAACCTTCGGCTACCACTGTGGCCATCAGCTGAGGAGGTATGTACGGGAGAATAACTTGCATTTGGGACAAGGCTAATGTGATTAAGGTCAATGACAATGAGTTGGAGTTCCTCACTGGCAAAGAGTTAAGTGACGAGGCAGCGATGTCCCTATGGCACCCTAATTTGAAGCTTCTTTTAGTGACCCTTGGAGAGAAAGATTGTAGCTATTACACCAAGGTATTAATTATTCCAGCACATTTTACATACTTTTCTAACCTTTAGCTGCAATTGGGTAGGTGAAGTTTTTAAGTTTTAGAGGAATTGAAGTCACAGACTTACAACTTCTCTAACTACCAATGTTATTGGTAGTGGTACCCAAAAAAGTTATGAAACATAAAACTTAATACAGGTCTCTTTAGAGGTAGGCAAAAAATTATCATTCTTCCTCTCCAATTATCATTCTAACATAAGTATGCTACTGGTATGCTACTGAATGTTTTGGGATGCTTGCCAATTATTTGGTAAAACGCCAGAATAGATTAGTTTAGCCTAAAATACCTCACAAAGTCAAATTTGTCACACTAGATATGTAAAGTAAATTGATTTATTTTTACTTTGAATACCCATTTGATTATGGATTCTGAAAATCACATGTTGGTTTTATATATTCTAAAAGAATGGCCTTTGTTTAAGACGTAGAAGATTTGTGGCATAAAAGTTGTGCTGAGTGACTATGAAAGGGTTGGTGGGAATTAGAAACTAGAAAGTATCTGTGAGGAGACATCCAAATGCGTCGGGGTCTTGAATCGAAGGGGATGTTCACCTGTCTCATTTCATAAAGGATTCCATTAGCTTCAACAAGGCTCCTAATATGCTTTACTGTGACATTTCTTCCTTACAGCCTATGGAAATTTATGTGAATGATGAAGCCAAGTTGACCCTACATGGTCTTGTACAGGTATATATCCACGAAAAAGTTATCAAAACCTTATTACATAATTGAAATATATTGCACCTTACACCGTCTCATGACAACATTACATCAAACTAAGTGAGTTGGAGAAAAACAGGAAGTTGAATGACTTGCTTGATGCCTTAGAATTCAATCAAGTTATATTTGTCAAAAGTGTGAGCAGAGCAGTTGAGCTAAACAAGTTACTTGTTGAGTGTAATTTTCCATCGATCTGTATCCATTCTGGCATGTCTCAGGAAGAAAGGTTTGTTTCGATTGAACAATATTTTATGCTTGGATCTGTGTAACTGATATTTTAGTTGCTCACTCATTTTATTTTCTATTACAAGTGGTATTTTGATATACCATGTAAAAATGTTGGGCATTTGATTAATAATAATCAATCATATGATATTAATGTCATTGCTCATATTCTTCTCGACAGTTCTTCTAATGTCCTTAGTCTCTATGCAATGGTAGATATCGACTTCTATATTAAATTTTAGAGCCTGACCCAATGTCATTGGTTATATCCCATAGACCACTCCCTAAAGCTTGGACCTGTCACCCTTTCCCTAGGCAAAACCTGACTGTTATGTCATCCATTCTTATTTCAATCCGTATGGGTGCAGTAACTTTGGATGAATAGTTATGTTTTTTAGGTTTCTCATTTGGTGGAAACTAACTCTCATTTTTTCCTTAGAAGGAAAAAGAATTCTTTACTAACAAAAAAGGTTGAGACATAGTTGTGGTGATATGGAATTAAGCACCATAGTGGGCATCCTAATTTGCTTTTCCCATAGTATTTTTTTAGAGGAATTTAAGTTGCGTAAACAAGCTTGAAAATGGTTATTGAGAATATGTTACAAGCTAACACAACCCCCAATCTAACCAAGACTTGTAAACCTGCTTTATTTTTTTTGGCCTAAAAAAACCTCTCTATCTGTTTTCTGTTTGTTTTGTGTCATGTGTTTCTATTTTCTAAGGTCACTGTTTTCCATGGACATACATTTTAATCGTATTAGAATAGATGTAAATTTTAATTTGCTTTAGCCATGGGTTTTTATTGTCACACACCTAAATCTTTGGATATTATTTTGTAAATTTTTAGAGTTTGTGGGACTTTTGTAAAACATAGTGTTGTGAAATTTTGAGAATCTGACGAAGTTGGACTTTAACAAAATGAGATAAAAATAAATAGAACTCACCAGTGGTTGAAATGTGTTCAAATAGTAACATGTATATAGGCTTGATTGATATCTCTCTAACTTCTTTCTTGGAGTTCTTTTGCTGTAACTATGCTGCTAGCTTGCTCTTGTATGCCTTTCCTTAAGTTTCTCTTTGGTACCTTCTCTGCTTGTTTTTCATTTTGTCTTTTGCACTTCCTTGTTTTTATGTTGATGATATAGGGTTTCCTTTGCTCTATATTTTTTGTAGTTGCTTTTCATACTAGGTGTGACACCCCCAAATCCGGGTACTTCATTCCCATCAGATTTGGTGTTCACTTGATAAAAACATTCATGTCTAACTACCCAAACATACTAAAATTTAACAATAAACCTTCCCATTAAAGGATTACATCAATAAGTTCAATAACATCTCTCAGGTTATCTAACTTTTAAATACAAATATCAAATGAGGAAAATTAAATAACTACATCACAATATTTAAAATAAAGTCTGACAATATAAAAGTCTACATGTTTACAAGTCTTCAATACTTGTTCATCTTCCCTTTCCCTTTACTGGTGGTAAGTTCATCGACCTTCTCAACTTTACCTGTAATATTTATATAAGCAAGAGTGAGCAAACGATTCTCACTTGAAATGACAATGAATAAACATCATATCAACTGCTAAATTATGAATAGGCTCAATAGAACTGAATAATGTGCTTTATCGATAATAATTAGGAACCGAATTTAAAATATATATCTGAGGGTTAAAAGACCACGAACTATGTCCATAGTTATAAGTATTCTTTCAACTTAAACTTTAACAGTCATAAGACTATAGGGACTCCTCCTACTTAGGGGGATCTACCCTTCGTATAATATATTGTGCACAAACATCTATACGCTTACGCGTAAATTATCCCCTGAAAAAGGGTTCATCTCAGTATTTAGAATACAAGTCTGCACCAAAGTAAGTTTGGTTTGGATAAGTTTCAAGGTAATTTAGAGTTTAACGAACATCAACTAAGGATTAGTTGAATAAGAATATAATAACAATATGCTATGGAATAAGTCATAAATGAATCAACATTATATATTAAGATCATGCTTTAGAAATAAACTAAAAGCATAAGCATTGAATTATGTAACACCTTGCTTGAACAATATTAAGCTAAGGTTAGAATTTTGTTTAGAATTGAGTATTGAGTATGCATAATAAATAGTAATTTGAACGATTAAAATTGTTCAACGTAAGTGTATCAGAGTTAAGAGACTTGCATACTAAGAAACAAGTTAAAGATCAGAAAAACTTGCTCAATATCAAGAGGTAAGGTTTATACACATGCTCAATTGTAACAAGATAGGATAAAGAAAACTTGCTCAAAGAAAGTTTAGGGTTAGAAAACTTACCTTGCGTGTAAGCTAAACCATAATAATTCAATTCACAATATCATATACACATGTCAACACGACATAATTAGTTACTACATATACTCTGTATAAAAATAAGTATCTATTTCATGTATGGATTGGTTTTAATCACATAGTCAAGTCACATTAGTAACGTAATAACATAACTCGTTAATTGTTAATAATATGCTCATTCTTAGTACTATAATACCAAAATCACAACTTAACAGTACAAATATTTCACCTTATCAACAATTATAGATTTTGTGTAATAAAAACAAAGTTTCGGTCATTACGCTAAGCAAGCATTTGTGGCTTCCAGTTTATCTTGGGAGCGGCCAGATCTTGTGTAGCGAGGCACAAGCACTGAGTTGAGTCTTTGCTGGCGCTAGGCTTGGTAATCATATGAGAATCATATAACTAGGCATGAAGAACAGAAATGAAGCTAATCTTAATTTCTAGCACCCAATTTAACACGTATAACTTATAGGGATTTCACATAAACATAACTTAAGGTCTCTACCATGTTTTTACCCACATAAATAACATAAACATCAAATTTAAAACCTTTCAATTCCATGTTTTATACAAAACTCCATTTTTTTTTTACATTGTTAACAAAATTAACACTGTAATCACAATTATACACCAAATTAATTCATTCAAACTACGTTCTCTTCGTTTCTTACCAAATTAACATATTTAAGGTTCAATTTATCTATTAGCTCGTAATCAAATATCAATTTTTGTACTCCTACAAGCCATGCTCACACACATATTCACTGTAAAACTATTTTCTTTCTTTTTGAACATAAATTAGCATACAATTCCTTGTCTAAATACAACTCTAACACCACCAGTACATATAATCACAATTTATCAGATGTATATCAACAATTTTAAAAAAAAAAAATTAATTCACAGAACTTGGAAACTTGAAATTTTTTTTAGTAAAACATATACACGTATATATATATATATATATATATATATATATATATATATATATAAATGAGATTCGATCCACAGCAACCGGTTGTTGGGGAGCAATTCATTTGGGCCCAACCGCTACAACCTGTAGCGGCTTCTTAGAATTATTATTTTTTTATAAGTCGCTGGGCCAAAATGGGTTGCTCCCCCCAACAACTGGGTTGGTGTGGATGGAATCCCTATATATATATATATATATATATATATGGATTTCATCCGTGGCAAACGGTTGCCATAGGCACTTTTCAGCAATCAAGTCCACATCCATTAATCCATACATTTAATGGTTGAGATTGGTAGTTTTCCCTTTCTTGAATTAGCGGACATAGCGCAATGATCCTTTTTGCCCAAAGATATAACTAAGTTTAAGCGCCCTCCAAACATAAAGCACTGATATTGACTGACAACACGCAAGCCAAAACACTGCAAGTTGCCTTCTTTTCTTTTATATCCATCAATAAATATATGCATGCATGCTGACTTGTTAATTCCATGCAACTTATAATTTATCTCGCCATTTCTTGTTCCACATCTGGTGGTGTAAATTGATACCTATGCGCCACGTCTCGCATATGCATGTCCATATTTCCATTCCATCTCTATAATAATTAATTATTTTTCAAACAGGAAAATAATTAATTAAAATAAAATAAAAATACATATTAATATTTACACAGAACATTTAGACAATATTTTTAAAAATATAACATGGATGTGGACATTATTTTTAAAAATATAACATGGATGTGGTTTTAAAACTAATTATTTTTAATTATTTATTTAATTAATTATTTTAAAAATATAACATGGATGTCCATATTTCCATTATTTTTAATTAATTATTTAGACATTATTTTTAAAAATATAACATGGATGTGGCTTTAAAAATAATGTCCACATCCATGTTATATTTTTAAAAATAATGTCTAAATGTATTTTGTGTAAATATTAATATGTATTTTTATTTTATTTTAATTAATTATTTTCCTGTTTGAAAAATAATTAATTATTATAGGATGGAATGGAAATATGGACATGCATATGAAAAATGCAGAGTGTATCAATTTACAGAGATGTGGAACAAGAAATGGCTTAGATAAATTATAAGTTGCATGGAATTAACAAGTCAAGATGTATGTATATATATTTATTGATGAATAGAAAAGAAAAGAAGGCAACTTCAGTGAGAGTTTTGGCTTTCAGATCATTGTCGTCAATGTCACCAATATCGGCTTTATCTTTGGAGGGGGGCCACAGAACTTAGTTATATCTTTGGGCAAGGGTAAAAAGGACTGCCGCTACAAGTTGTAGTGGCAGGGGTGAAAACTATCAATCTCAGCCATTAAATATATAGATCAACGGATGTGGACTTGGTTGCCGAACAGTGCCTATGACAACTGTTTGGCACGGATGAAATACCTTCAATTGCTTGGATAATCTTGGATAAACTAAGAGAATTGCTTGAAAAATCTCAGAAATCTTCTCCCAATTCTCTCTCAACTCTCTCAAACTCTCTCTCTATTCTTTGTAATCTTCTTTCTTCCTTTTTTCTTAGGCTTAGGCCAAATGCTTTTTACGTAAAATAAAACTCAAATCAATGCACACACCCAAATGTCTAAAATCGATGTTACAATAAATATAATAATAAGTTATCAGTTATAAAATTTAATATATATTATTTAGATTTTATTTATTTTAATTAAAATTCAAAATTCAAAACCCATAAGGATTTGTTTGGCAAAAACTCTTTAAAAATTAAAGACTTAATATCTTTAAGCCTTGTTTGGCAAAACTAAATTAAACTCCTTTAATTTATTTTTATAACTCATTTATAGAATAATTTATTATCACACTTTTATTACCAAATTAAATTCATAACATTATAATAATCCATTTAACTCTAACTTAATTATTAAATTAAATTAGATTATTATCTCATAATCATTAATTTCCTTCACTCATTAATTATTTATTTAAAAATAATAATCAAATCAAATCAAATTAAACAAATATTTATTCAACAATAAACACATCAATTAAATATTTATATAATTCAATAAATATTTGAAATTACAATTTAAAATTCTGGATTGTTACATCATTCCCTCCTTACAAGGATTCTATCCCCAGAATCATAACTCAAACAAATCATTCGTCACATTCTTCCCTACTTACAAAGATTCTATCCTCAGAATAACAAGTCAAACGAATCATTCGTCACATTCTAACCTACTTACAAAGATTCTGTCCCCAGAATTTAAGACACATATTAAACAAATAACTCACGATAATTCTTATTCATTTCAACTTCGAGTTCCCATGTAGCCTCCTTGACATTGTGGTTCCTCCATATCACCTTCAGAGAAGGTATTATGTGACGCCCCCAAAATAAGTATACATCACTCATTCCGAGTCGCCAAATACATGGTACATAAATCAAATAAAAATTAATTATACAATTATCGTGTAACATACGACAAAACATAAGCTGAGAGTTTTAAAACGAATATTGTCTTCTAGAAAATATCAACACTCAATGGAGTCCTCATTACAATTATTATCACACTATTTCACAGAATAGTGAGGACTACTAATGCACCATCTCGGACCATCACTCTATTCCCCGACTAGTCCCAGCTATATTCTCATTTCCTAAAGAGAACAATGAAAGAAAAGGGTGAGCTCAACTAGCCCAGTAAAAAATATTATGACTAAGATAATGTAGAATAAATTATCCTTAGCCTTCAACAATATAACGACTGATAGAATACAATAGACAACAAGTTTTAGATCAACAACTGCAGCGGAATAAGAAATCCATTAGAAGAGTCAAGTAGAGCATGATATCTACCATCTTCTATGATTTAAAAATATTCATCAACTTTATCGCTGAGACTCAACTTAATAAATAAATTACATCATCGAATCATCCTTGCACTATGGGCCAAGGATATTCATGTAATCATCAATGATCATGATTATACCGAATAATCCCTGGTCATAATCATACCAATAACTGTCCATCAATGCACTACGGGCCAATGAGGACTTTTACCACATCATTTATAACATTACAGGTCATGATTATATCGAATGATCCCTGGTCATAATCATACCAATCAACAGTCCATCTATGCACGTAAGCCAAAGATATTCATCACAATATAAGCATGAGGATGATGACAATGAAATAAGAATTAATCAAACGAAATCAAGGATAAATATGAAAGACTTTAAATTTATCCAGAGTTTAAAAATATCTAAATTTTCAACATGATACTACTTTGTGGAGTAAAATTCAAGAATAATATTCATGTATCAAAAATAATTTGGACAGAAAAGAAATATATCTTTCGGGTGAATAGTACTTCAGGAATAGTACCTCGTGAATAGTACCCCAGCATGAAAAGTGCCTCAAATACCCGAATGAATAATATTCGAATGAATAGTAACTGGGTGAATAGTAATTCATGAATAGTACTCCGACACGAAAAGTGACCCGAATACCCGAGTGAATAATATTCAAGTGAATAGTAATTGGGTGAATAGTAACCTGTAAATAGTAACTCATGAATAGTAACTCGTGAATAGTAATCTAACATAAAAAGATCAATAATTATCAAGAAAGCTCAGAATAATATTTCTATGAAAAGATACTAGATGAAGCGCAAATATCAAGGATATTCTACTAATTTCACGGAGTATAGATGCAATACTTTAACCGAATGAGTGTAGAATTAGGAATATGAAACGAAATAATATCACTTATATACTACAGAGTATGGAAGAAAATATTATTTCATATGAATATTGAACCAAGATAATATCCATACGAATACGAAAAATAATATCTCTTCTGAATATGAAAAAAATAATACCCCTTACCTCAGAAGAAGACTGGATACTAGAATAGTGAAGTAGCAGACTTTTCTTCTTCTTTTTCTCTATAGCTTCTCTCTCTATAGCTTCTCTCTCTATAATTGCTCTTGTGAGTCTTAGTGAATTGGTGAGAATGAAGGAAGAATGAGCTTCTATTTATAGGAAAATATAGTTTCGATAATTGCATGTTTTGGAGCTCAAAATATTATAGTATAATACCTTCATCTTTTCTTTCATTTTTAATTTAGTCCTGCAAGTATTATAAAACTTGTACCACCTCCCCTAATAGTACATCATGTGAATCAATAGTACAATCATGTGACTCAAAAGTTGTATACATGTGAAAAAAATAATTACAATATAGTACCTTCATCTATACCTCCATTTTTAATTTAGTCATGCAAGTATTATCAATCTTGCACCACCTCCCCTAATAGTACAAGCATGTGAATCAATAGTACAGACATGTGAACAAATAGTTATAAGCATGTGAATTAATAGCAATTAATTGCTCATTTATCTGATTAATTACCCAATTGGTCAATATAACCTCTAGACACTAATTATTATTAGAATAGATGTCAATTTCCACTAACACTAATAATCGCAACACAATGGAACTATCAATTTCATCTTTAATCAACACGAACTTATTCTTCATTAATATTATAACTCACAATATTTAACAACCAAATCATTCTCAGGAAAGAAGGGGCTTTCCGATAAGGATTTCTCCCTATTAGTGCGCAATTAGGTGACCAAACCTCTCCTCGATAAAACTTTCTAGACATCGTCAATATTGCAAATAATAATATGAATAACTTTGTCGTCTAAATTATTGATTAAATAATAATAAATATTATGCAGATGATATTCTGACAATAATTGAATCAATAATATGAGAGATATTATGCAGCAATTACTGTAGCAATAATTGAGTATAACTAAGTGACTTCTCACGTAAGCATCAATAATCAATACCGTGTGCTACTATAGAACTACGTGTATTACTGTACTTTTACTACCAGGTAGTTCAACAGTTTAACGGTAAAAATTTTGCCGTTATTTTATAAAAAGATATTTCTATCATTTTCTAACTATGACAATACTTATGTTGTGAGGTCCACTAATGATTGTGCCGTCATACGAATATTCACTGTTAAAACGAATATTTCCCGACCAATTGAATATTCCCCGACACAACGAATATTTTATATCAACTTGCTTACTTTGCAAAAAAATTCAAATATCACCCTTAACTTTAACCTTTATCGATTTAACCATTTACTAAATAACATAATAATTATAAGAAAATTGAATACCTTCATTTCATAAAATTCGGGGTCTTACAATCTCCCCTCCTTATGAAATTTTGCCCTCAAAATTTACGGACGTACCTGGTGTGTCGAAGAGATGATGATACCTCGTCAGATTCTAACTCTTGAGGTATAACCTTTGAGCTTAGAATATATTAATTCTTATCCAACATTTTAACGGTTACCTCTTCATACGTTAAATCTTCCACTATCTCATCCGGTTCTAATTCAATAATGTGGTTCGGGTCATCCACATATTTACGTAACTTTGATACGTGAAAAACGTTATGAACATGCGACATACATGGCGGTAAAGCGAGTCTATAGGCCACAGTTGTGACGCCCCCAAAATTCAGACACCCATATCTCGAATTCGGTGCATCACGTACAACTACGAATATCTTGCTAAATCATTAACAACGGAAATAATAGAATAATTACATTGATATAATATAAATATTCGCGTCCCAAGGTACCGTAACCATTACTATTACAATTCTGTGATTAGCTTAATAACATAGCCTAATCATTCTTGAATACATCATAATAACGATAATAATAATACTTCTAGTCTTAAGGACTAAATTATTCTGTCGCCTTGCCCTTCCCCTTGTCCTTTCCTGAAGTACCGCATTGCTCTGCCTTAACTGTAATGTTTTAGGAAGCAAGAATGAGCAACAAATTTGCCCAGCAAGTGAGGGATAAGTAGTTATAGCATTTAGAATTCTCAGGATTTCAAAAATGATAAGTAGTTCCAGAATATCAAGAAACATCAAGAGTATTCAATAGGTGTCGTTATAGACTGAAGTATATCACAATTTCAGGATTTACTCCTCTCGAGGTTCATCATGAATGAATACTGAGCAGTCACTAAGGACTAAGAACTAAGAACTCTTACTAGAATTAACAGTATTACACTGTAATCCACAATAAACGAGTACATCAGGTGATCAGCCTAAAGTACCCTATGTTATGCATAACATTTAATCATACTTAGAGTGCACGCGTCGGTTTCCGACAACATATCATTTCCCTCCTATGAGGGTTGTTCATCTCAGTTTAACGTTCGGGTCCGCACCAAGGAAGTTTGGTTTGGATAATTCATCAAGGGTTTTGAAATTTAGAACGCTCATCAACTATGGACTAGACGAATCAATAGGGGTTCGCTAGTCTAACCATGTTTAACAATAACAGATAATTCAACTTGGATAAAATCTCAAAGGTATACAATAAAATAATTATTGTATAACAACATCCTGCTTGAAGGATTAATAAACTTTAATAAACAAGACAGGCTAGATTTATAATAATGATAACTTGCTCAATGTAGAAAGATGAATCAATCAATTTATATAACGATAACAAGTAGGGATAATAAACTTGGTCAACGAGATTTAGGGTAAGAACTTGCTCAATGTAACAAGATAAGGTGTAGAAACTTGCTCAATGAAATTTGAGTAAGGTTAGGGAACTTGCCTTTAGCGCTGATTACCACTTATAGCAAAAATCACCTCAATGAACTATGTTGTCCTATTTACATAAGTATAGGTATTCATTAGCCAAACACACTTGATATATACATATATAAATAACATGTACTCGTTATACATTCTTCCATCTATGAATATTGCATCCATTAACATCTCTTTAATCATACCTACTGACGAATGACCTTTTCTACGCATGCTTGCAGGTATTAGAATTGTTTTCCCGAAGCTAGTAAAACTTTATATTTTGGTTCGGGTGATAACAGTTTATAACAGTAAGGGATATACATAAGTTCACCCTTATTTCAAGTTATGGTCTTTGTCTCCGAGTCCCAAGACATCTCGCCCTATCCGAACCCGGGTTATCCTGTCATCCCCGAGGGCATCCGCCATGTCCGAAGAGGCGTTACGACTTCGTCCAGGGACATTACGTTTTGTCAGAAGACAACATTTCTTGTCCAAGACAACACTTCTTGTCAGAAAGGCAATACTTCTTGTCCGAAGACAATACTTCTTGTCCGAAGACAATACTTCTTGTCCGAAGACAATGCTTCTTGTCCGAAGACAATACTTCTTGTTTCATGGCCTCACACGCCCAAACCCAATTATTATGTTACTCTACGATCAACAATATTACTCTACGGTCGACAATCAGCCATTACTCCTACGATCAGCAATCTTACTCTACGGTCGTGGTCATCTACATGGTGGACCTTTCCAAGAATCGTAGAGTAGTCCAGACACTTGCAGATGTTAAGTGAGCAATCGTAGTGTTTTCCAAAAGACCAGCACCAATATGACATGACACTATGATTTGGATAGTAGAGTGTCATCTGACTTATGTCAGAAGCATCAAGTCCTAACTTTTAATTCTAACAATTTTGTTATTAACGTGTTCATGCACGAAAGTGAACTTCCTAACGCCTTATAACATGCTAGTTCATCATACTTGACCTATTAATTAGGAAAAACCAAGGATCAAACCAGACTCAAGTTAAGAACGAAGTAGAAATTTTACCTTCTCAACCTTGATATCTCACACCTTCGATTTGGCTTCTAAATGCTTAGCGACTCAAGAATTCTTCACTCGAGATGTCTCAATACTCTTAATAATAAAGCGATCGCAAAAGGCAAAACTCGTATTTATAGAGGAAAGCATGGACTAGACCATTGCTTTACAATGTGGGGATCCATGGCATGAATAGAAAAGAACAATGGTTGCTTAAGGAGTTGTTTAATCACTTCATACCACCACTCATTAGCCATGATTACCTAGGATTAGCGACTTGAAAGTTTACGTAAAGAGAGTTTAGCTCTTGTCCTTTGTACTTGGTGACCCCTAACTTGAGACAAGAGAAGCGATTTCAGACATAAGCATGGGGTGGTCGGTCAGGCACACTACCCTACGCCATATTTTAAAAGTTAACCCTTGTACCAATTGTTATGTTGGGTTCCAAATTGGTCTTTAAATGTTCCAAGTTATTGGGCTAACTCAAAAGTCCATCAATTTAGTTATTGGGCTAGACTCCCAATCTACATACTAAGGTTGGGCTCGGATAATCCTAGATCCAATATTAAGTTATCCCTCAATTAATAATTCCACTCACATAATAAATTGTATAAGTAAGCTTATCATCATATGCAATAATTATTTACATCTCAATGCCACACTAGGCATAATCTTCCAAGCTTAAACTAAGGTTCTCAATGCACATTGATCTAATACGAATCAATTGATCTCAATAAAATGTTAACACTTTTATTCATATAAACATTACTTTCATTAGCATATTTATTTAATAATATGAGGAATTTCTCAGGTATTACAACAGTTCCTACTCGATCGAGGATTTCAAATGGCCCAATTAAATTGAGGGTTGAGATTTACTCTCTTCGTCGATTTTTGCTTCTAGAATAACGCCATCTTGAACCTTCTTCTTCACATTCATCAGCTCTGGGTGTGTAGCTTGAGCAGTTTTAACTTATCGGTTAACTTCGATTCTACTCGTATTATTTGACATCATCACGTGGGTCCTTAGTGTCTTTAACTCTATCTTCATCCTTCGTAAATTATACAAAATAGGTCTTTGTCTTAACGACGTCGCACTCGTAACCGCATACGATCTTCTACTCAATGCATCAGCTACCACGTTTGCTTTTTCCACGATAATATTGAATGGTATGGTCGTAATCTTCAACAGCTCGAGCCAATGTCTTTGGCGTATGATACGTTCATTTTGGGTGAAGAAATATTTAAGGGTTTTAGAAATGGGTTTTGTACTTGGGTCAATATAAAATTCGATTTCACGCTTTGGGGTAGGCCATGAAGTTCTTCGAGAATACGTCAGGAAATTTATTAACGATAGAAATATCATTTAAAAACTGTGACTCTCATCCAAGGCTTGGATAGCACATGTAATAAAGGTTTCTCCTAATGGAGTTTCAACAAATAAGTCAAAGTCTAATTTCTCCGGAATTAAATTTAAATGTTGAGCGCAAGTAGGAGAAATAAAAGAATGGGTAGAACCTGTATCTAACAAGGTATAGACTTTGCAAGAGTTTATTATTAACTAACTCGTGATAACTTCGTTCGGGTTACTCGCTTTTTGAGAAGTCATGAAAAATGCTCTTCCTGAAACCACCGACTTTGTTTTGTCTGTATTCGCCTTTGGTGCCACCGTCCCAGCTGGATTTGATTTTGCTACAGGACAAAATCGAGCTATGTGACCGACTTTTCAATAACTAAAATATACCTAGGAAGGCTGTGAACATTTTGGACTTATGTGTCCTTCCTCTCCGCATCTGTAGGATCTAACTGGCGGTCGTTCTCCTCCCCTAGAATTTATTGCTGGTGCTGGTGCTGCTGCCGATGTCTTCCCATCATCGTTAAATCTTCTCGTCTTGAATTTTCCACCTGAATCATTTCTTATATTATCTTGGCCATGATTACCACTGAAGTGGTTACCATTTCTTTCCTGATAATTTCCTTCACGATGGTTATCGTTGTTTCGATGGCTGTTGCCACCGGTACGATTATTATCATGTTGTTGGTCATTATCTTTTGGTTAGGTTGGCTCATTATCACGCTCCAATAACTAAGCCATATTCACAACATCTGAATATAAACAAAGTTTGTGAGAAATGAGATATTGCCATATCTCAGGTTTCAAACCTCTTAAAAATATTCGCGTCATTCTTTCCTCATTATCAACCAAGTGGGACACAAACTGGGACAACTCGGTAAACTTAGCTTCGTAATGCGACACGGTCATATTATTTTGCTCTAACTTAATAAACTCCACCTCCTTCATGTGACGAATACTTTCGAGAAAGTACTTGTCGTTGAATAACTCTTGGAACTTCTCCCAAGACATTTTAGGTGCGGCAGGCTGAGTACGTTTTACTTATTCCCACCAGTAATCCGCCTCTCCTCGCAACATGAAGGTGGCAAAGGGAACCTTTTTCTCTTTAGAGCATCCCAAGACATCAAATATCTTAGTGATCTGCTTTATCCACGTCTCCGCCTTAAGTGGTTTTGGCTCTCCCAAAAACTCTGGTGGTCCCAGCTCCTTGAACTGCTTAGCAGTGACCATATGAGAGTTGTCAGTGTTTCCACCTGCATTTTGAACTGGAGTCTCTCTCGCCTGATGTTGCATAAATTGCATAAAGCCTCTGAACATCCCATCGTTCATCATCTGATCGGTGTTGTTGTTTACCCGAGGATTATTGTCTTCCTGATGCATATTATCCTGGGTATTGATTGGTGGTGACTCAACGGTCTCATGTGCTTCATTTCTTATCTCGACATTTTCAGATACCATTTTCAAACATTGCCACAAAACAAGGGTTAATTGACATATCACATATTATCCCTATACTCTGACCGACCAATTAAATACCAAATAAACTTAGGTAGGTCATACTAGCGAAGGAATTCCCCGTCTCTCCCCTCCTAGTTCTTGTCTCACATCTCAGCCATGGATCATATCCCTAAGCTTTGATACCAACTCTGATGCCCCCAAATAGGTATACATCACCCATTCTGAGTCGCCAAATACATGGTACATAAATTAAATACAACTTAATTATACAACCGTCGTGTAACATACGACACAACATAAGCTGAGAGTTTTAAAATGAATATTGTCTTCTAGACAATATCCACACTTAATGGAGTCCTCATTATAATTATTATCACACTATTTCACATAATAGTGAGGACTACTAATGTAGCATCTCGGACCATCACTCTGTTCGCCGACTAGTCCCAGCTATATTCTCATTTCCTGAAGAGAACAATGAAAGAAAAGGGTGAGCTTAACTAGCCCAGTAAGAAATATTATGACTAAGATAATGCAGAATAAATTATCCTTAGCCTTCAACAGTATAACAACTAATAGAATACAATAGACAACAAGTTTTAGATCAACAACTGTAGTGGAATAAGCAATAAATTAGAAGAGTCAAGTAGAGCATGATATCTACTATCTTCTATGATTTAAAAAGTTTTTCATCAACTTTATCGCTGAGACTCATCTTAATAAATAAAACACATCATCGAATCATCCCTACATTATGGGCCAAGGATATTCATGTAATCATCAATGGTCATGATTATACGTAATAATTCCTGGTCATAATCATACCAATAACTGTCCATCAATGTACTGCGGGCCAGTGAGGACTTCTACCACATCATTTATAACATTACGGGTCATGATTATACCGAATGATACCTGGTCATAATCATACCAATCAACAGTCCATCTATGCACGTAAGCCAAAGATATTCATCACAATATAAGCATGAGGATGATGACAATGATATAAGAATTAATCAAACGAAATCAAGGATAAATATGAAAGACTTTAAATTTATCCAGAGTTTAAAAATACCTAAATTGTCAACATGATATTGCTTTGTGGAGTAAAATTCAAGAATAATATTCATGTATCAAAAATAATTTGGACAGAAAAGAAATATATCTTTCAAGTGAATAGTACCCCATAAATAGTACTTTAGGAATAGTACCTCATGAATAGTATTCCGTCATGAAAAGTGCCCCAAATACCCAAATGAATAGTATTTAAGTGAATAGTAACTGGATAAATAGTAACCCATAAATAGTAATTCTTGAATAGTACTATGACACAAAAACTGTCTTGAATACCCGAGTGAATAATATTCGAGTGAATAGTAACTGAGTGAATAGTAATCCATAAATAGTAACTCATGAATAGTAACTCGTGAATTGTATTCTAGCATAAAAAGATCAATAATCATCAAGAAAGCTCAGAATAATATTTCTATAAAAAGATACTGGATGAAGCGCAAATATCAAGGATATTATACAAATTTCACAGAGTATAGAAGCAATACTTTAACAGAATGAGTGTAGAAATAGGAATATGAAATGAAATAATATTACTTACATACTACAGAGTATGGAAGAAAATATTATTTCATATGAATATTGAACCAAGATAATATCCATACGAATACGAAAAATAATATCTCTTCTGAATATGAAAAAAATAATACCCCTTACCTCAAAAGAAGACTGGATACTAGAATAGTGAAGTAGCAGACTTCTCTTCTTCTTTTCTCTATAGCTTCTCTCTCTATAATTGCTCTTGTGAGTCTTAGTGAATTGGTGAGAATGAAGGAAAAATGAGCTTCTATTTATAGGAAAATATAGTTTTGATAATTGCACATTTTGGGGCTCGAAATATTATAGTATAATACCTTCATCTTTTCCTTTATTTTTAATTTAGTCCTGAAAGTATTGTCAACCTTGCACCACCTCCCCTAATAGTACATCATGTGAATCAATAGTAAAATCATGTGACTCAATAGTTCTATACATGTGAAAATAAATAATTATAGTATAATACATTCATCTATACCTCCATTTTTAATTTAGTCATGCAAGTATTATTAATCTTGCACCACCTCCCCTAATAGTACATGCATATGAATCAATAGTACAAACATGTGAACAAATAGTTATAAGCATGTGAATTAATAGCAATTAATTGCTCATTTATCCGATTAATTACCCAATTGGTCAATATAACTCCATACATTAATTATTATCGGAATAGATGTCGATTTCCACTAGCACTAATAATTTCAATACAATGGAACTATCAATTTCATCTTTAATCAACACAAACTTATTCATCATTAATATTATAACTCACAATATTTAACAATCAAATCATTCTCAGGAAAGAGGGGGCTTTCCGATAAGGATTTCTCCCTATTGGTGCGCAATTAGGTGACCAAACCTCTCCTCGATAGAACTTTCTAGACATCGTCAATATTGCAAATAATAATATGAATAACATTGTCGTCTAAATTATTGATTAAATAATAATAAATATTATGCAGATGATATTCTGACAATAATTGAATCAATAATATGAGAGATATTATGCAACAATTACTGTAGTAATAATTGAGTATAACTGAATGACTTCTCACGCAAGCATCAATAATCAATATCATATGCTACTATGCAACCATGCGTATTACTGTACTTTTACTACCAGGTAGTTCAATAGTTTAACGGTAAAACTTTCGCCGTTATTTTATAAAAAGATATTTATGTCATTTTCTAACTACGACAATACTTCCGTTGTGGGGTCCACCAATGATTGTGCCGTCGTACAAATATTCCCTGTTAAAATGAATATTTCCCGACCAATCGAATATTCCCCGACACAACGAATATTTTATATCAACTTGCTTACTTTGCAAAAAATTTCAAATATCACCCTTAACTTTAACCTTTATCGATTTAACCATTTACTAAATAACATAATAATTATAAGAAAATTGAATACCTTCATTTCATAAAATTCGGGGTCTTACATATCACCTTATTCCTGAGCACTTGCTCTTTCCTGTCAACTATCTGGATAGGAACCTCTTCATAAGACAAGTCTTTATCGAGCTGTAATGGTTCGTACTCGATCACATGCTTGTAATCGGGTTTATACGGTCGCAATACCAATACATGAAAAACATTATGAACGTGTTCCAACTCTGGAGGTAGAGCTACCTCATAAGACACCTCTCCTACTCTTCGCAGCACCTCAAAGGGTCCAATAAACCTCCGACTTAGCTTTTCATTTTTACCGAAATGAATTTTTCCCTTCCAAGGAGAAACTTTTAAGAATATGTACTTTTCTACGTCGAATTCACGATCTTGTCTGTGTTGATCAGCATACTTCTTCTGTCTGTCTTGAGCAGCTACCAATCTTATCCTAATGAGTTTAACAACCTCAGCAGTTTGCTGTACTTGTTTCGGTCCTAAAAGTTGACGTTCACCGACTTCATCCCAGCACAGTGGAGTTCTGCACTTCATGTCGTATAATGCTTCGTAAGGCAGAATGTCGATGCTTGCGTGGTAACTGTTGTTGTAGGAAAATTCTGCCAATGGTAAATGTTCATCCCATCCCCCTTTGAAATCTATGATGTATACTCTAAGCATATCTTCCAACGTCTGGATTATTCGTTCGCTTTGGCCATCTGTTTGCGGATGGTATGTCGTACTCATTCTCAACCATGTTCCCATGCATTCTTGTAGTTGACACTAGAACTCCATGCCTCAAAATGATCTCTTTAACATACAACTTTGCCAGCTGATCAAGATTTAATCTAATCTTTCACCCAAATTGCATCATATCCTCTCTGAGTAGTTGGAAGACCCACCATAAAATTCATTGTGATATGTTCCCATTTCCATTCTGGTATTTCCAACGGTTGAAGTAATCCGTTGGATCTCTGATGCTCGGCCTTGACTCTTTGAAATGTTAAACATATTGCGACACATTCTGCAACATCTCCTTTCATGTTTGCCCACCAAAAATATCATCGTAAATCTTGATGCATCTTCGTACTTTTCAGATGAATTGAGTATCTTGAGTTATGAGCTTCGGTCAAGATTTATTCTTTAATATCCGGTACTCCTGGAACCCAAATTCGTCCCTCGAATCTTAGCATTCCTTCAGTATCAACCCTGTACTTCACCTCATTACCCTCGACCATACTTTTCTTTATTTTTCTGCATTATTCATCCTGTAGTTGAGCATTCTTTACCTTGTCCACCAAATTTGGGTTATCTCCCATCTGAAACAATCTTTCATCGGATTCTTTTGGAAATTTTATTTCCAACTCTAGCCCTGCCATCTCTGAGCATCAATTTCTCTCAACATTTGCTTTACCTGGATGATAAAAGATCTCACAATCATAATCTTTTATTAATTCTAACCATCTCCTTTGACGCATGTTGAGATCCTTCTGTGTGAAAATATACTTCAGACTCTTATGGTCTTTGTAGATCTCACATTTTTCTCCATAGAGATAATGTCTCCATATTTTTAAAGCAAATATCACCGCATCCAACTCTAAATCATGAGTTAGATATCCTTTCTCATAGTCCTTCAGTTGTCTTGATGCATATGCAATAACTTTGTCATTCTGCATAAGGACACAACCTAATCCTTTATGTGAGTCATCACTATATACCACAAAGTTTCATGTATTATCTGGTAATGACAAAATAGGTGCCACACTTAACTTCTTTTTCAAGTCTTGAAAACTCTCTTCACACTTCTCCGTCCAAACAAATTTTACAGCTTTCCTTGTCAAATTTGTTAACGGAATGGCAATCTTGGAAAAGTCCTGAATAAACCGTCTATAATAATGGCCAAATCCCCAAGAAACTCCTCACCTCCGAGGGTGTTCTTGGTTGTTCCCAATTGATTACGACTTCTACTTTTGATGGATCCACTGAAATCCCATCTTTGTCAATCATATGTCAAAGAAATTGTACATGTTCTAGCCAGAATTAACACTTAGAGAATTTCACGTATAACTTTTCCTTTTAGTGTCTCCAACGTCAAACATAAATGTCCCACATGTTCTTCTTGAGATTTGGAGTACACTAGAATGTCATCAATGAATACCACCATAAACTTGTCTAAAAATGGTTTATACACCCTGTTCGTCAAATCCATGAATGCAGTAGAGGAATTGGTCAAACCAAAAGACATCACTAGAAACTCGTAATGTCCATACCGAGTTATGAATTCCATCTTTGGTACATCCTCATTTCTTACTTTCAATTGGTGATACCCACTTCTCAAATCTATTTTTAAGAAGTATCTAGCACCCTTCAATTGATCAAACAAGTCATCTATTCTTGGCAATGGATATTTATTCCTAATAGTGACTTTGTTTAATTCCCTATAATCAATGCAAAGACGCATTGACCCATCCTTCTTCTTCACGAATAACACTGGTGCTCCCCACGGTGACACACTTGGCTGAATGTATTTCTTGTCCAACAACTCTTGCAATTATACCATCAGTTCCTTCATTTCTACCGGAGCCATCCTGTATGGGGCCTTCGATATCGAAGCGTTTCTTGGCGCTAAGTCCATCACGAACTCAATCTCTCTGTCGGGCGGAAGTCCTAGAAAATCCTCCGAAAACACATCTATAAATTCCCTAACCACTGGTATCTCTTCTAGTTTCTCCCCCTTCCTCTGTGTATCGACTATGTAAGCTAAATAACCCACACTGCCTTGACTCAACAACTTCTTGGCCTGCATAATCGTCAGATATCTCGCATGTCTAGGAAATTTGCTACCACAGAAAACTACCTTTGACGGAGTCATAAGGTTTACACATTTCTCTTGGCAATCAGTTATCGCTCCATAATTGAACAACCAATCCATTCACAATATAACATCAAACTCTCAAAGTTTTATTGAAATTAAATCTACCATCATGACATTCCCCTTAATATTCACCCTACAATTCTTGTATACGAACCTAACAGGAATCACCTCCCTATTCATAATTTCTATGTTTAAAGAGAAATTTAATTCTTCACTAGGCAATCCTAACCTCTTAGCAAATTCATAAGATATAAACGAGCAAGTAGCACCCAAATCAAATAATACATAAGCATCTATATCATTGATTGGGATAAGACCTGACACAACATCTTTTGATTGTACAACATCCTGCACAGTCATGTTGATAGTTCTGGTTGTGGGTCTGTTTGATGACATTGGTCCAACAATGGTCAATGTGCCTTCACTTCTACCTCCCTTGCTTCCTGTTGTCTCTCCAGCTTTCTTCTTAGGGAACTCACGAGAAAAATGATCCGTTGACCCGCACATGTAGCAAACATTCTTCTTGGGTTGATTGCAATTTGGGGCAATGTGACCCTCCTGACCATAGTTAAAGCATACACGCCTCCCCCTTAAGCACACACACGTGTAAAACTTCCCACATGTAGCACATGCTTCAAACTTTTTCTTCTGCTGGTTACCCTACTGATTTCTAGTACCCACATTTCCATTCCATTTTCTCTTCAGGTTATTGTTACCATTTTCATCACTACCACCACCATTCTTACCTTTACCATCATTCTTCTTCTTTCTTTGTTCTTGATTATACTTTGTCACAGCCTCGCCTCTACCCTCAGCAAGAATTTCCTTCTCAAGCACAATCAAATGTCTTTAATCGAGCAGGAGACTCAATTTTGACAACCAGTGGTTTTCACCTGCTCAAACCTCTTTGCCTTGTGCTCATCTGTGTTGATTTGATATGGCGCAAACCTCCCCAATTCATTAAATTTTACGGCATACTCCGATACCTTCATTGATCTCTGCTTCAGTTCTAGAAACTGTACCTCCATCTGATTCTTCGAACTCTCTGGGAAATAAGTCTCGAAGAATATCTCCTTAAACCTATCCCAAGTCATCACCGCTTGTCCTCCTCGAGTTCTATTGGCTTGCCACCAATAACTAGCCTCTGCTTTCAACATAAATGTTGCAAAAACAGTCTTCTTATTTTCACCTACTCTAGCTACATCAAACACTTTCTCTATCTCCATGATCCAGGTCTATGCCTCAACTGGATTCATGGACCAACGGAATTCTGGTGGCCCAACCGCCTTGAAATCCTTAAAAGTTGCAGCTTGATTCCGTGGTTGATTTTGCAGTGCTCCTGTCAGAAGTGTCACCAACTGCTGGACTGGGTTAGCTTTAGCGCTGTTATTGTTGGTAGATCCCTTGGGGGTTTTTTTTCGTGGCTGACGTCTTCTTGGAGGCATTTTTTGATTAAAACACACTTATTAGATTATTACTCAATTCCTTTAAGTATTTTCTAATTTAACTTGCACACCATAAAAGATCATCACATAACACATAAAACTTTGAATAAAATAATAACTTTTATTCATTCATAATCTTTTAGAAAATATAAGAACAATAGCATCACTGCTATTTACATTACTTTCTTGAACTACTAAAGTTTCAGGATAACATCATCATCATGTCCCATATGTTACATAAAACTTGGGATTTACATCTTATTTATCATATCATTAATCACATATCAAGTACATTTATGACGACCTACTAAAATACTGCATAGCCCTACGACGCTCTTCTTCCATAATACGGAACATTGTTCGGTGATCTAACATGTGACACCCCCAAATTCGGTACTTCCATTTCTACAGGATTTGGTGTTCACTGTTCAAACATCATCTATCTATCTACAACTAAGTAAATGCAAACCATACAATAGATAGAAATAAATAATAAATCTCCCCTTATGGGGTTACAACAACTGCATAATAAATAAATTCCAGGTTACTCTAACCTTAAATCATCTGCCCGGAAACATAAACAAATAAGTCTTAAGTAACATCAATTCTAATTATCATTACATAACCACATAAGTAATCAATCTTCATTACTTGCTAAGCTTGCCCTTGCCTTTACTAGTGGAAGGTTCGTCTGCTCTTTCGTTCTTAACTGCAATGTTATTATTACGCAAGAGTGAGCACGATTGCCCACAAGTATAACAATATAACAATGAATAATAACATACGAGAGAAAATAATAACTTTGAATATAAAAGCTCGACTTTTGAATCAAGAATGAATAACAAGAATCAAAAGAAATTCTGAGGGTCATAAGACCTTGAACTATGTCTTAGGTTGTCAAGTGTTCGTACTTGAAACCTTTAATAGTCATAAGACTATGGACTCTTCTTCTCGTACTTAGGGGGATCAGTCCTTAGTACCATCACATGCATTAATATCTTAACGCTTAACGCTGTAAGTAATCCCCTATCTGAGGTTGTTCATCTCAGTTTGACATTTGAGTCCGCACGAAAGGAAGTTTGGTTTGGATAATTCATCAAGGGTTCTGAAATTTAGAATGTTCATCAACTATGGACTAGTCGAATCAATAAGGGTTCGCTAGTCTAACAAGGTTTAACAATAATTGATAACTTAACTTGAATAGAATCTCAAAAGGTATAAAATAGAATAAGTATTGTATAATAGCATCATGTTTGAAAGATTAATAAACTTTAATATACAAGACAGGCATGATCAATAATAAGGAGAACTTGCTCAATGTAGAAAGGTGGATTAATCACCTTATATAACGATAACAAGTAGGGTTAGGAAACTTTCCTCGTGCGTAGATTACACTTAATTAAACTCGTTCTTTGATTTAAATCCTACATATCAATTACCATACTAAACATCATAAGTTTATTCTTTTGTCTAACCCGAATTCACGACTATACTTAGTCAAATTACCATACTTGTTTTCACATAATATTATACTACACGAACAACAAGTTAATTACATAATCAACGATTCAATTATCATATAGATGTCTTCTTGACTTGATAAAACTTATTTTAATATCTCATTATATGTCTAACAAGTTTTTATATTAATTAGACTAGGTTACTAACACATTTCTATACTTGAACATTGAAAAAAATGCATTTCTGGACATTCTGCTAAGTGGTGGCTGCTTATTAACTATTGCACTTAGTCTTCATATTTGTATTTTGCGTAGGCATCATGGCTTGAGACCTAGTCTTGTATGGCGTGGGAAATGAACTCAGAGTTAGCAGCCTTGCATGACATCTCCGATCTCTGAATTTCCAGTCATGAAGAACATGAATTCAAACAAAATAAACACTACCTAATCATTAATTCCCAAATTAAATATACCCACATGTTAGAATTCATATATAATCAATACCCAACATTTATAGAGTGATTTTAACCCATTAATACTCGAGTTAGGCCATGGACTTGAGACCTAATGCCAAGTATGGGAAATGAACTTCAGAGTTGAAAGTTGGCACACATGACACTCCGATCTCTGAATTTCCAGTTCGCGAAGAACACAGAATTCAGCAAAATAAACACTACCTAATCATTAATTCCCCAAATTAAATATACCCACATGTTAGAATTCATATATAATCAATACCCAACATTTATAGAGTGATTTTAACCCATTAATACACATAATCACAGAATTAAATTATGCAAATTGTACTGTTCTTGATGTTCTTGAAATGTTGAACATAAATTCCTAAAATTCAACGCCACGGATTCGTTATAAAACCAAATCCAACCATTCAAATTTTGTTTTGTTCGTTTTAGCATGCATAATCATATAAAAGTGGAAATTTTACAGAACAATTTATGTTTGACATATTAAAATCATGTATAAGGCCATATGGCCATATCACGTACTCTGTAAATAACATACGATTATAATATTATGAAACTTATGATATGGGAATCTATACAATATGTAAAACATGTTAAACTACTCGTATTATTACATATATCCCTAACACAATTTCCCAATTTATAGAGATTCAACAGAACTTGAATGAAGCCATATTCATGAAAACTTTGAAAGACGTAAAATAGGAATTTGGGTTGAAGAAAATTACCCAAGCGTAGATGAACAAGGATGACAATTCTCTCTACTTCAAACACAGAGTCACAAACTTTCTCAAAAAAATTCTCAAACTCTCTCTATTTTCCCTCTATGTTTTATGCCAGACTTAGCCAAATAATGAAAAGGAAGGAAAGGTAGTAGAGGTCAGTTACCCGATCATGGGTAACTGCTATCAACTGCCCTTAGGGTCTTGTTTGGCTGGCAAGAATTGATTTCAAAAACAATTAATTTAATAAAACTTTATCATATAGTTAAAATAATGTCACACCCATTTATAAAATAAAACCAATATCTTATTTAATTCATTCTAAATAAAATATAATAACTTCTCATTAATTCACATAGTCACGTAATTAAATTTCTCATTTAATAATAATGTCAAATTATTAAATCTCTAATTAATAATTAAATTAATTAAAAAAAACATTAGGCTTATTAAATATTTCTTTTAATTCAATAAGCTCACATAATTACATCGTCCGAATAATAAAATTCTCCACATTAATTTAATAAATATAACACATATAATTAAATTAATCTACCACAATTTCATCAATTAATTATTTAATCTAATAATTAATTCATCGAAAAAAAATATTTATTCAATCCAATAAATATTAAAATAAATTACAAAATCTCGGTTGTCACATCTTTCCCCTCTTAAAAGGATTATGTCCTCAGAATCACAACTCAAACAATTCGTCCCGTTACATTCTCCCCCCTTACAAAGATTCTGTCCCCAGAATCGCTTATAATAATCTAAGTAAATAAATGAGGATAATTCTTCATCATATTCTCTTCGAGTTCCCACGTAGCTTCTTCAGCGTTATGGTTCCTCTAAATTACCTTAACAGAAGGTATTAATCTATTTCTCAGAACTTGTTCTTTTCGGTCGACAATGTGAACAGGAATTTCTTCGTAAGATAAGTCTTTGTCGAAATGTAGGGGTTCATATTCAATCACGTGCTTGTAATCGGGTTTGTAGGGTCGTAGGACTGAGACATGGAAAACGTTGTGGACATTCTCTAGAGCTGAAAGTAAGGCTACCTCATAAGCAATTTCTCCGACCCTTCGTAGAATTTCAAAGGGTCCAATGAATCTTGGGCTTAATTTTCCTTTCTTTCCGAACCTGATCTTTCCCTTCCAGGGAGAGACCTTTAAGAAAACATAACTACCTGGCTCGAACTCAACAATTTTACGGTGTGGATCGGCGTATTTCTTCTGTCTATCTTAAGCTGCTGTCAATCTTGTTCGGATCACTTTGACTATTTCTGCTGTTTGTTGTACCAATTCCGGGCCTAGTAATTGTCTTTCGCCAACTTCATCCCACTATAGCGGAGTTCTGTACTTTCTGCCGTATAACGCTTCAAAAGGTGGCATGCCAATACTAGCGTGGTAACTGTTGTTGTAGCTGAACTCTACGAGTGGTAGATGGTCATCCCAATTTCCTTTAAAGTCCATTATACAAGCTCTTAACATGTCTTCTAATGTCCGAATTGTTCTTTCACTCTGTCCATACATGCGTGGGTGATATCTTTGTGCTCATTCGCAGCTGTGTACCCATGCATTCTGTGAAGCGTTTCGGAAGTTCGAGGTAAAGCGGATCTCTATCGAAACAATTGACACGTAACTCCGTGCCTTGAAACAATCTCTTCACATATAACCTTGCCAACTGATCTAAGTTGAATCTGATTTTGATCGGAAAGAAGTGTGCAGATTTCGTCAATCGGTCACTAATAACCCATACTGCGTCGTAGCCTTTCTGAGTTGTCGGTAGGCCAACCACAAAATCCATCGTAATATGTTCCCATTTCTATTCTAGAATCTCTAAAGGTTGTAGTAACCCACTCGGCCTCTGATGTTCTACTTTCACTTTCTGACATGTCAGGCATTTGGCAACACATTCTGCAACCTCTCATTTTAAATTTAGCTACCAAAAATGTTGTCGAAGATCTTGATACATCTTGGTGCTACCAGGGTGAATCGAATATCTTGAGTTGTGAGCCTCGCTCAAAATTTCTTCCTTAATCTCTGGTACTGGCGGTACCCAAATTCTGCTATCAAATCTTAGTAGTCCCTCACTGTCTATCAAATCTTCTTCTTCACTTTCTCACATTCTTCGTCCTGAAGTTGAGCCTCCTTAACTTTATCCAGTAAAGTTGTACCAGCTTGCATCTGGAACAGCTTCTCGTCAATTTCCATAGGATACTTCACTTCCAATTCTAGCTTTTCCATTGCTAAAATTAGCTCCTCCTGAGAGGTCAACATCATCAATTTTTCTGGACCTTTTCTACTTAGGGCGTCGGCCACCACATTTGCCTTACCCGGATGGTATAGAATCTCACAATCATAGTCCTTAATTAACTCCAACCACCTTCTTTGCAAGATATTCAAGTCTTTTCGTGTAAAAATATATTTCAGACTCTTGTGATCTGTATATATTTCACACTTCTCCCCATAGAGATAGTGCCTCAAGATTTTCAAAGTAAAAACCACTGCAGCTAACTCCAAGTCATGGGTCGGATACCCCTTCTCATAATCTTTCAGTTGTCGTGACGCGTACATAATGACTCTGCCATTTTGCATAAGCATACAGCCAAGTCCTTTATGCGATGTATCACTATAAACCACAAAATTTCCTGTGTCATCTGGAAGAGATAACATAGGTGCCGAACTCAACCTCCTCTTTAATTCTTGAAAGCTTTTCTCACACTTCTCCGTCCAAACAAGTTTCACCGATTTCCTAGTCAAATTCGTCAACGGAGTTGCGATCTTGGAAAAATCCTGAATGAATCTTCTATAATAACCTGCCAATCCAAGAAAACATCTTACTTCTGACGGTGTCTTCGGCTGATCCCAGTTAATCATAGCTTCGACTTTGGAGGGATCCACCGAAATTCCGTCCCTATCGATCACATGTCCAAGAAATTGTACTCTTTCAATCCAGAATTCATATTTCGAAAACTTAGCATATAATTTCTCTATTCTCAATGTCTTTAACGTCACCCTCAAATGTTCTTCATGTTCTTCCTTGGTTTTTGAATATACCAAAATGTCATCTATAAATACCAATACGAATTTGTCCAAAAACGGCTTGAACACTCCATTCATTAAGCCCATAAATGCTGCAGGAGCATTTGTTAGACCAAATGACATTACCAAAAATTTGTAGTGACCATATCGTGTTCTAAACGCTGTCTTCGGTACATCCTCTGGTCTCACCTTCAGTTGATGATAACCACTTCTCAAGTCTATCTTTGAAACCTTTAACTGATCGAACAGGTCGTCGATTCGCGGTAATGGATATCTATTCTATATTATGACTTTATTCTGTTCTCTATAGTCTATGCAGAGCCGCATTGTCCCATCCTTCTTCTTCACGAATAAAATCGGCGCTCCCCACGGTGATACGCTTGGTTGTATATACTTCTTGTCCAGCAATTCTTGTAGTTGGACCATCAGTTCTTTTATCTCTACCGGTGCCATTCGGTACGGTGCCTTCGATATTGGAGCCATTCCTGGAGCTAAATCGATCACAAATTCAACTGCTCTATCTGGAGGAAGTCCCGATAAATCGTCCGGAAATACATCTACGAAATCTCTCACTATCGGAATCTCATCTATTTTCGGATTCTCTTTACGACTATCGACTATGTAAGCTAGATATCATACACAGCCTTGCCTTAACAATCTCCTGGCCTGCATCATCGTCAGACAACTCGCTTGTCTAGGCGATTTGCTACCATAAAACACAACCTTTGACGGAGTCATAAGGTTAATACGCTTCTTTTGGCAGTCAATTACCGCCCCATAATTGGATAACCAATCCATACCCAAAATAACGTCGAATTATCCAAGTCGAATAGGGATAAGATCAACGTTCATGATATTACCCTTAATATCCACTCTACATTTCTTATGCACGTACTAAACAGGGATAATTTCTCTATTCGCAATTTCTATGTTCATGGGGTATTCTAACTCGTCCTTAAGCAATTCTAAGTTCTTAGCAAAGTCATCGAATATAAATGAACAAGTACCACTCGAATCAAATAATACATAAGCATTAATTTTATTGATCGGAATGATACCTGACACCACATCGCGAGATCTATCATGCATCCTCGCTTTGTCATGTTGAATGTTACGGCGATCGGTCGGTTGGTTCGGTTGATTGGTCTTCGCGATAGTCAGAGTGCTTCCACCGGTATTTCCTCTATTTCCTCTTGAACTCGTCCCTCCAAATCCCTTCTTAGGACAATCCCTTGCAAGATGATCCTTTGAACCATAAGTGAAGCAGGCACCCTTCTTTGGGTTTGGACAGTTTGGTGCTATGTGGCCTTCCTGACCACAATTGTAGCACACTCGCTTCCCTTTCATGCAAACTCCCAAATGAGCTTTTCCGCAGGTTGGGCACACTTTGATCTTCTTCTGCCCTCCTTGTTGACTTCCAACTGACGAGTTATCCGTCCACTTCCTCTTCTGATTATGGCTACCCCCAGTGCTACTCCCACTAGACTTGTTATTACCTTCATTCTCACTCTTCTTCTTCTTCTTCTACTCCTGATTATACTTCGTTACTGCATCGCTTCCACCCTTAGCGAGTATGGCCTTCTCTAACACTCCAACAAAAGTGTTCAATTGGAACATTGACACCTTGCTATACAACCAGGGCTTCAGTCCCTGCTCAAAACGTCTTGTCTTCCTCTCATCGGTATGTACTTGGTATGTGGCGAACCTAGCCAACTCATTGAACCTTGCCGCATAATCAGCTACTGACATATTCCCCTGTTTCAACTCTAGAAACTGAACCTCCATCTGATTTTGTGAACTAGTCGGAAAGTACATCTCAAAGAACATTTCTTTGAATCTCTCCCAGGTTATTACACCTTCACCTCCCCGTACTTTATTTGCCTGCCACCAATAGGCGGCCGGACTTGACATGAGCGTCTTGATACGCACGTTTTCTGGTCTTCCCTTACTCTAGCAACATCGAACACCTTCTCCATCTCCATCACCCAGGTCTGAGCTTCGATTGGGTTTATGGAACCCTTAAACTCTGGCGGTCCCACTGCCTTAAAGTCCTTAAATGAGGTGCTTGGTGGAGCTTGTGGTTGATTATTAATTGCTCCGGCTAATAGGTTTACCAATTGCTGAACAGGGTTAGCATTGGCGTCGATGTTGTTATTCACTGATTCTTCTTGCGCTTGCTGACGGTTTTGTCTTCTCCTAGGCGGCATATTTCTGTTAAGAATATACGCTTATTAGATCTTTATTCAATTCCTCAAACATTTAAGGCTTAACTAGAACATTTAATCATAATTCACTTAACACATTACTTCAAATAAACTCTGACATTTAATTCAATTTAAAAGTTTTAACATCATAAGATAGCATCATTGCTATTTACATCCACTATCCCGAGATAAAGAATCTACAGGATTTAAAACATCAAAATATTCCTTTGTTTATAAACACATAGGAATTTACATCATTAACTACCAAATAGTTTTCACATAATTAAACTAATACTATCACTTTTGTGCATTAAAATTTGAATAGCCTTGCTACGTTCCTCTTCCATGATACGAGACATCGTTCTGCGATCTAGCATATATGATGGTAGATCCTCAAACTGGATTGGATACTTCCTAACTCAATCTTGGACCGCATCCATTGCATTTTGAAGTGTAGAGTACGTCTCCTCGAACTTAGCCTTCTTCGGACGACGATCATCTTCTGCAAAATCAGCATGACGTGACTCTCTTACCCAACCCTCCGCTACTATGGCAAGCCTTTCTGAGCTCTCTTTCAGATCCTTTTTCAACTTTTCTATTTCTTCGGACTTATCCTCGGTTTAACCCTTCTCGTGAACCAGATCCCACTCCACGTTTCCTAAACGTGTGTGAAGAGTCACAATCTCCCTATCCCTCTGCTCAATAGTAATCTGTTGACTAACCGCTAGTTCAGTCATATCTCGGACAGTGTCCTGCAACTCTATGTTACGATCAAAAAGTGCATCATACATCTCAGCATCAATGGAGTTCGGTGGGAACTCCTCTTCTTCCTCAGGATCCTCCTCTGGATCAGCCTCAGGCTCATGCTCCTGATCAACAACAGTGATCAACAGAGATGGCTCTCTCTGTACCAGCTATTCCCTGACGACATGAATGTCTCGGGGCTCCTCCTCTATAGGTACTCGGGGTTCCTCCTCTCCAGCTCGACTAGCTCCTCTAACATCCGACATCCTGACAACAAATTTTAAGTTTTAGTTACTAATCCGTGATAGCGAACACATAGATTAACACATAAGCACATAAAGTCTTTTATTATCTTCAATGAATTTAGAAATCCATTTCTTATAACTCGATAAGAGTTTACCACTACTATGTTCTCAATCTCCTACAAGGCTACTACCTAAGGTTGTTCCCCCACCTAAGGTTCATAACCTACAGCTTTGACACCAACCTGTGACACCCCCAAATCCGGTACTTCCATTTCCACAGGATTTGATTTCTTAATTTTGTTTTCTTATGTAACCTTAACTTATCATTGTTGTTCAAGCTAGGTTCATTACATATTTTTAATGCTTTGAAAGTTATTCCTAAAGCATGACTTTGATGTATCATACTATTCATTTATAGTTTATAATTACTCTAACATATCGTTGTTAAAACCTCACATTTTCATTGAACTTTTGATTCAACTAATCCTTAGTTGATGTTCATTGAACTCTAAATTACCCTTGAAGTTTATCCAAACCAAACTTACTTTTGTGCGGACTCGTATATTAAAACTGAGATGAACAACCCTATTATAGGTGATAATTTACGCTGAAGTGTTTAGATGTTTGTGCACAATACATGGTACGAAGGGCTAATCACCCTAAGTACGGGGAGTCCATACAGTCTAATGACGGTTTAGGTTTAAGTTGAAAGAAATAATTATAACCTTGGACATAGTTCATGGTCTTGTGACCCTCAAATAATTTCTAGTATCAGTTATAGATTATCAATGTTAAGATATGTTATTCAATTCAAATGAGTTTATTCATTACCAGTCATTATATTCTTTCAAGTGAGCATTTGTTTTGCTCATTCTTACATATATATAACTATTGCAGCTAAAGTTGAGAAGGTTGATGAGCCAACCACTAACAAAAGGAAAGGAAAGAAGAACAAGTGTTGAAGACTTGTAAATCTATTGACATTTATATTTTCAGAGTTGGTTTAATTATGTGATGTAATTATTTACTTTTCTATAATTGATGAATGTTTTAAAGGTTAGATAACCTGGGATTTTGTTAGATTTAATTATGTAACCCTTTAATGAGAAGATTTATTGTTTAAACTTTATTGAATTTGGGTAGTTAGAAATAAATGTTTGGATAGTGAACACCAAATCCTGTGGGAATGAAGTACCCAGATTTGAGGGTGTCACAAGTTGGTATCAAAGCTTTAGGTTATGAACCTTAGGTGGGGGAAAAACCTTAGGAAGTAACATTATAGGAGATTTAAAAGATAGCAGTGATAAACTCTTATCGAGTTTTAAAAAAGGAATAATAAAATAATATATGTGCTCGTGAGTGTCGAGTGGTGTCGGTTAGTAATTAAACTTAAAAATTTTATTGTCAGGATGGCTAATGTGGGAGAATCCAGTCAGGCTAGGGAGGAGGGACCTCAGATGCCTAGGGAGGAGGAGCCTCAAGATATTTAGGTAGGCTGGGAACAACTAGTGATAAGGGAGTCATCTCTGTTGGTCATAATGGTTGGATATGCCCCTGAGTTGGAGTAGGAGGGTATACCTGATGATGAGGATGTGGTAGAGATGGATGAGGAAGACCCCGTAGATCTGCCATAGACAGATGAGGATGAGGATGAGGATAAGGAAGAGTTTCCACCAAACTCTATCGCAACTCAAATGTATGACGAATTATATGATCGTAACATTGAGCTTCAAGATAGAGTCGAGGACTTGGAGGAGCTAGTAGCTGAACGTCAGACTTCGATGGCACAGAAGGACGATGAGATCTGGGATCTTGATGAACGTCTCATCAATATGGAATGGAAGATGGTTCACACAGAGGGGGAGAATGAACATCTGATGCAGGAGGTTGCGAAATTGAAGGACAACTTGAAAAAAGAATCTGCCAAAAGATTAATAGTTGAAGATGCGTATGAAAAAGCTTCTCAGCGTGCAGAGGTAGCAGAGGGAGAGGTACAAGCAAAGAAGATCAAGATGGAAGAGATGTACTATGCTTTTTACATTGTAATGAATCGAGCTCAAGACCGAGTCATGTACGATCCTACTCAATTTGAAGAATTTCCATGGTATATGTTAAACCATAGAACGATGTTCTATATCATAGAAGAGGAGATCCGTAAGGCTATGCAACATCTTAGTAGGATATAATAGAGAATTCAATTGTTGTGTGATTAATTAATAAATAAGATGTAAATCCAAAGTGTTATGTAACCAATGGGATATGGTGATGTTATCTTGAAACTTTATCAGTTCAGGAAAGTGATGTAGATAGCAGGGATGCTATCATTCCTATGTTTCTTAAAAGATGATGAATGAATAAAATGTTAATATTTATTCAAGATGTTATGTGTTATGTGATGATCTTTTATGATGTGCAAGTTAAGTAGAAATACTTATGAATTGAGTAAAAATCTAATAAGTGTTGTTTTAACAGAAATGCCTCCAAGACGGCAGGCACGACAAAGAACCCCTGAGGGGTCTACCAATAACAACGACGCCAATGCTAACACAATTCAGCATTTGGTGACATTATTAGCGGGAGCACTGCAGAATCAGTTACATAACCAAGCTGTGACTTTTAAGGATTTCAAGGCAGTTGGACCACCAGAGTTTTGTGGGTTCATGAATCCGGTTGAGGCACAGAACTAGATCATGGAAATAGAAAAAGTTTTTGACGTTGCTAGAGTCGGTGAGGACTAGAAGACTGCTTTTACGATATTCATATTGAAAGCAGAAGCCAACTATTGGTGGCAGGCAAACAAAACCCGAGGAGGTCAGGGGTGATGACTTGGATAGGTTCAAAGAGATATTTTTCAAGACCTATTTTCCAAAGAGCTCAAAGAATCAAATGGAGGTCCTTTTTTTAGAATTGAAGCAATGTGTGATGACAGTCTCGGAGTATGCAACTAAATTGAATGAGTTGGCAAGGTTTGCGCTGTATCAAGTTAACACAGATGAGCACAAGGCACGAAGGTTTGAACAGGGACTGAAGCCTTGGTTGGACAATAGAGTTTTTATGTTCCAGCTGAAGATGTTTGCAGCAGTGCTTGAGAAGGCGATTATCGCGGAAGGTGGAAGCTATGCCTTAATAAAGTACAATCAGGAACAAAGAAAGAAGAAGAGTGAGAATGAAGGCAAAAATGGTGGTAGAAGTGGTGGGAATAACAATAACCCAAAGAGGAAGTGGAATGTGAGTTTAGGTGCTGGAAGTCAACAGGGTAGCAAATAGAAAAGTAAATTTGAAGCGTGTCCTACTTGTCGAAGGAATTACACTAGCATCTGCTTGAGGGATAAATGAGTGTGCTTTAACTGTGGCCAAGAGGGTCACATTACTTCGAATTGCCATCAACTAAAGAAGAATGCTTGTTACACTTGCGGGTCAAAGGATCATCTAGCTTGCGAGTGCCATAAGAAGAAAGTTGAAGATGCAATTGGAAGCAAGAGAAGTGGCAGTAGAGGTACGTTAACTATTGTTGGACCAGCGTCATCAAGCAGACCCATAACCAGAACCTTCAACATGACTGTGTAGGATACTGTACAATCAAAAGATGTTGTGTCAAGTATTATCCTAATTAATGATATAAATGCATATGTGTTATTTGATTAGGGTGCTACTTGTTCATTTACATCTAATGATTTTGCTACGAGGCTAGGGTTACCTAGTGAAGAGTTGAATTTCCCTTTGAACATAGAAATTGCGAATAGGGAGGTGATTCCTGTTAGATTCGTATACAAGAATTTTAAGGTGAATATTAAGGGAAATATTATTACAATAGTTTAATCCCAATTAAACTTGGTGAGTTTGATGTCATATTGGGAATGAATTGGTTATTCAATTATGGAGAGATAATTGATTGGCAAAAGAAATGTGTAAACCTTATCACTCCGTCAGAGGTAGTCTTTTATGGTAGAAAATCACCTAGACAAGCAAGATGTCTGACGATTATGCAGGCCAAGAAGTTATTAAGACAGGGCTGTGTAGGATATTTAGCTTACATAGTCGGTACTCAGAAGAAGGGTGTGAAACTGGAAGAGATACTACTTATTAGGGATTTTGCGGACGTATTTCCAAAATATTTTCCAGGGCTTCCGCTTGACAGAGAGATCTAGTTCGTTATCGATTTAGCACCAGGGACTGCTCCGATATCGTAGGCCCCATAAATGATGAATCTGGTAGAGATGAAGGAATTGATGGTACAACTGCAAGAGTTGCTAGACAAGAAATACATTTAGCCAAGTATGACACCGTGGGGAGCGCCGGTGGTATTCGTGAAGAAGAAGGATGGATCAATGCATCTTTGTATTTATTATAGAGAGTTAAACAAAGTCACTATTAAGAATAAGTATCTGTTGCCAAGGATAAATGACTTGTTTGATTAGCTGAAAGGAACTAAGTACTTCTCGAAGATAGATTTGAGAAATGGGTATCATTAACTAAAGGTAAGGAAAGAGGATGTACCAAAGACGACATTCAGAACTCGATATGGACATTACGTGTTTTTGGTAATGTTTTTTGGTTTGACCAATGCCCCTGCAGAATTTATGGATTTGATGAACAAGGTGTTTAAACCATTCTTAGATAAGTTTGTGGTGGTATTCATTGATGATATCCTGGTGTACTCCAAATCTCAAGAGGAACACGTGGAACATTTACGTTTGATGTTGGAGACGCTAAGAAGAGAAAAGTTGTACATGAAATTCTCTAAGTGTGAATTCTGGCTAGAACGTGTGCAATTTCTTGGGCATGTGATTGATAAAGATGGAATTATGGTGGATCCATCAAAGGTTGAAGCTGTAATAAATTGGGAACAACCAAGGACTCCGTCAGAGGTGAGGAGTTTCTTGGGATTGGCAAGTTACTACAGACGCTTTATTTAAGACTTTTCCAAGATTGTCACTCCGTTGACAAATTTGACAAGGAAATCCGTAAAATTTATCTGGACATAGAAGTGCGAAGAGAGCTTTCAGGACTTGAAAATGAAGCTTAGCATGGCACCTGGGATAATACAGGAAACTTTATGGTGTATAGTGATGCATCACATAAAGGACTATGATGTGTGCTTATGCAAAATGGCAAAGTCATTGCTTATGCCTCAAGACAACTGAAGGACTATGAGAAAAGATACCCGACTCATGATTTACAGTTGGTTGCAGTGGTATTTGCTCTGAAAATATGAAGACATTATCTCTATGGGGAGAAATATGAGATATATACGTACCATAAAAGTCTTAAGTATATTTTTGCACAGAAGGATCTAAACATGCGTCAGAGGCGATGGTAAGAACTGATAAAAGATTATGATTGTGAAATCTTTTATCATCCGGGTAAAGCAAATGTAGTTGCCGATGCCTTGAGTAGAAAGGGTCGTGAGTTGATGTTGTTAACTGCCCAGGAGGAACTCATTTTAGCAATGACAAGGCTAGAATTGGAAGTAAAACTTCTGAAAGAATTAGATGAAAGATTGTTCTAGAAGTAAGCTGGTCCAACTTTAGTGGAAAAAGTGAAGAACACTCAACTACAAGATGAAGGATGCGACAAATGTAAAGAAAGGGTGTCCGAGGATAGCGAGATGAAGTTCAAGATCGATGCCGATGGACTACTAAGGTTCAAGGGAAGGATTTGGGTTCCAGCAGTACTTGAAATTAAAGATGAAATTTTGACTGAAGCTCATAACTCAAGATATTCAATTCACCCAAGGAGTACAAAGATGTACCAAGATTTACAACAGCATTTCTGGTGGCCGAATATGAAACGAGATGTTGCAGAATGTGTTGCGAAATGCTTGATATATAAAAGAGTCAAAGCCGAGCATCAGAGACCAAGAAAATTACTTCAAACATTGGAAATACCAGAATGGAAGTGGTAGCATATCACAATAGATTTTGTTGTAGGTCTTCCAATTACTCAGAAACGATACGATGTAATTTGGGTAATAGTGGATAGGCTTACAAAATAAGCACACTTTTTATCAGTAAAGATTAGGTTCAATCTTAATCAGTTGGCAAAGTCGTACGTCAAAGAGATCGTTTCGAGACATGGAGTTCCAGTGTCAGATAGAGATCCGTGATTCACATTAAACTTCTGCAAAAGACTACAAGAATGCATATGAACACAGTTGAGAATGAGTACGGTATACCATCCTCAAACAGATGGCCAAAGCAAACGAACAATCCAGACGTTAGAAGATATAATAAGAGTGTGCATTATGAATTTCAAAGGAAACTTGGATGATCACTTACCGTTAGCTGAGTTCGCTTATAACAATAGTTACCACGCGAGCATTGGCATGCCTCCTTACGAAGCATTGTATGATAGTAAGTGCAGAACTCCACTTTGTCAGGATGAAGTGGGTGAACGTCAACTATTAGGACGGGAACTGGTAAAGCAAACCGTTGAGGTTGTCAAACTCATCAGGGCAAGATTGGTAGCTGCTCAAGATAGACAGAAGAAGCATGCTGATCAACAAAAACAAAATCGCCATTTTGACGTTGAAAATTTTGTTTTCCTAAAAGTTTCTCCTTGGAAGGGGAAGATCCGATTTGGTAAGAAAGGAAAGCTAAGCCCGACAACGAGTAAGTGAAGTGGCTTACGAGGTAGCTCTACCTGTGACGCCCCCAAATTCAGACCCCTTATGTCTTGAATTCGGTGTATCACGTACTACAAATTTAATGACTAAATAACATCTCATGCAACAAAAATAATATAATATATTACATTTATTTAATATAATCACTCATGCCCCAAGGTGTCGTAACTTTAAAAATCTCTTACATACCTTAAACGTAATTAAACATAGTTTAGACATAACTATTACATAACACAATATTCCTTAACATAATCATAAATATTCTAAATAATTTATGAAGTTATTCTGCAGCCTTTCCCTTGCCCTTATTAGTGCCTGAGGGACTTCCTTGCTCTACCTTAACTGAAATATTTTTAGGGAAAGCGAGAATGAGCAACAATTTGCTCAACAAGTAATATAGCAATAAGGGTGTTCAATATAGTTTTAAATTTCTCAAGGGTACAACATAATGATAGTTCAAAGATAGCATAGAGTATCAATGGTTCTCAACAATAGTCGCTAAGGACATAAAATATCAATAAGATTCAAGACTTAATCAGTTCGAGATTTCAAATTTATTAATACGGAGCAGTCACTAAGGACTATAAACTTCTACTAGAATTAATAGTAATATACTAATAATCCAACAAAAACGAGTACATCAGGTGATCAGCCTAAAGTACCCTACATTATGCATATCGTTTAATCGTACTCAAGTGCGCACGTTGGTCTCCCAACAAATATAGTTTCCCCTTCAAAGAAGGTTGTTCAACTCAGTCAATACAAGATTCCGCACTAATCAATTGGTTTGGATCACTTTCAATTTATGATTTAGGTCTAGCTGAATCAATTGGCATCAACTACTCTTTAAATGTATATATGAACAACTATAAGTTCAATACTCGATTCAAAGTTCAAGAATATAACAATTTTATTCTATCTATAAAGTATTATGTCATAAGATAAGAATCATAAGATTTAGATACTTGTACAATAATCAAGGTTGTATAAGTTAGAAACTTATATCATAGAATCCTTGCATAAATAAATGCATAGGTAAGATACTTGCTCAATATAAGTAGAGTTCGAATACTTGCAATCAATATACGAATTAAATGAAATTCTAGAACTTGCACAAAATCTAAAGTTGTGTTAGTTAGGAAACTTGCCTTTCGCGTCGATTACCACTTATAGCTTACTAGCACCCAACAAACTACATTATCCTATTTTATGTATACACATTAGTCATATATACATGATATAAACAAACCAATCTCCTACTCATGCTTAACCATTGAGCATATAATTTAAGTTTCACTTTAGTTCATATGATTATCATATCATTATTCTTTGAAAACTTAATCACATACATATATTATCACGTACCAAATCAGTTTATAAGACTCTATGAAGTCAAAAATCATAGTTCGTACTCATCCTTTGAAGTTAACATTTGAAAATTTATAATTAGTCATTGTACATTTGATTCTATCATTTAGCATGTCTCTTGACACATTGAATAAGGTATTGGTCTTGTATTACAAGTTAATGTAACAATATAAGTATACATAAACCCTTAAACTATCAGCAGAAAATAGATTTCACTGCAGGGTGGTGCGGCCGCGCTGGATTTGAACTAGGGAGTGGCGTGGCCGCACTTCTCCTTGTTCAAACCAAAACTTTTAAATAGTAGCTTGGCCAGATTTGCACACCCATGAATATTTATGATAGCACTTACAGAATCATACATGTCATGATGTCTATGAATAGGTTTGATCTCTTCTATGGCCATTCCATAATTCTTTTAATACTATGGTTTTTTTTAGAGAAATTTCTATCTCGGCAAAGCTAAATGATCAATTTTCAACAAGCTACTCATGGTTAACCATTATACCACATAATGAGGTTAATAAACCTTAAATATACATGCTGAAGTTATTCTACCCATGTATTCCAATTCAACATAGTTTTTATCTCTTTAGAAATCTTTTGAAACTATGTTTCAATAGTTCACAACATACTTAGCTAGATGGATGCACATATCAATCATGTCTAGATGCATAAAGTGTCCTATCATGATGGTCCAAAAGTTCAGAATATTAATAGGGTATTCCCCAACAAAGTTGGTTTTAACTTCAACATTTTTCTTGAAAATCTCATGTTAACTAACTAAGCATGCAAAGAACTTTGAACTCACACCTCATACTTATGCATATATATATATATATATATATATATATATATATATATATATATATATAAGCATGCTCACAGGTTCTGAATGCATATCACAAGGTCCACTAAATTTCTTATTTCAAACTTCAAGTTTTCTTTTTAGAAAAACCACATAAACCAAGTTAACAACTTATTTTACACGCAACAAGCTTATGTCTTATGTTATACTCATGTATGTACATATCTAGATTGTTTACACATGTTCACAAAATCAGAATTTACATTACTCCATGTTCATAAATTATAGTTTTCCAAATCTTGAAGTTTTCTTAAAAACTCAACTTAAATCAAACTAATGTGAGATACTATATACAAAGTAACCTCATTTCATGTGTTAAGGTTAGTTACATGCATAATCAAACCAACATAACATGCTCACAATAAGACAATATCAACAAAATAGTATCAATGATCGCGTAAAGTGTGCAGCCATGGTCGTATCTTATAAGTAGTAAGTGGTGTACTGCCACTTAAATGGAAAAACAAAAATTTTGGCTCTACTTCTTCAGAGCCTTAACACCACATTACCAAACCTTCTTTTGATGTAACTTAGACTACTTCTAATACTTCTAAACATGCATACAAACTTGAACAACACACTCTCATGCCAATTTATACCAATTGACAAAGAATTCAAGCAATTATAAGAATTTGACAAACTCAAATTTAAGAACAAAAAGTCAAAATTTATACCTCTTGAAGCTTATATGAATTCCCTCAATGCACTGATTATACTCCCTCAATTATGAGCAACTCACACTCTCAAAGTATACTTATCAGACCAATTTTTTAACAATTGAGAATTGAGAAGAAGAGGGTTCTATATATAGAGAATTGGTTTTCCAGTTCATGGTCTTGCACCATGGTTTGAATCAATGGAGAATGGAAGGAAACATTGGATATATAGAAGTTGGCCAACCACCACCTTCTTAGCCATCATCACTGTTATGCTAGCTTCCAATTGCCGACTCGTGTTTGCGTATTTAGAATTAAGCTACTGTACATCACTGTGTTGGTCACTTAATATGGGACACAAATTTAATCTCAGCAACTTAGTTATAAAATGCTTAGTTTGGTTCTTTAAACTTCCAAAATGTAATTTTAATGTGTTAATACTACTATATAATGGAAAGTTAGGGATTATTTATGTACCCAGATCATATACTTCATGTACATTAGTCCGGTCTAATTAATATTTATAACATGTATGAACTCAACTTAATTAGTCACTAATAATTCAATATCTTTATAAAAATTTATTATTTCAATTAGACTCACTTATTGGTAATTCTTTGATATAGTACATCTTTAATGTTCCCAGACATACTTGTGGTCACATAAGTATTATTTATGTCAATTATAATATCTTCCACTTTACTATATAGTTTTATATATTATATAGTTACCTCAAGGTGTCACACAACACATTCTTTTTAATGTAGGTATTATATATTACTACATACCTTGCACACTTTTGCTCGGCTTCGCAACCGATAAACACACGCGCAAGTATACGCGGTCAACAAGTAATATAAGATAAGTAGGGTGTCGTATCCACGAGGACGAAGTCTTATAAGCTAATCAAGTACTAAGGTAAGTGATATACTGTCTTATCTAAACAAGTAAATGAAGATGGTGTGTTAAGCTAGATGATTAAAACTGTAGGACTAAGAGATTTAGTTGTACAAGGAAGTCAAGTTAAGATTTTAATTCCCCTAATGCGTTGCCCAATCTCCTAACTCTCCTTATTAATACAAACGAATCAAGGAATGGTCAACCAAGAATAGTAACTACACATAAGCTCCTTTCAAAGGTCAAATGCACATCCCTAGCTAGATGAATCACAATATTTCTATTGGTGAAAATAACTAGACTAAGGTCATTAAGCTTAGTCTCAAGCTACACAAGGTAAATAGAGATATGTCTATCCTATTAACCAGATTATGCACATATTCCCATAGGCATGGTCATAACGAGTGTTATTGTATTTAAAGGTTAGATATCAATATCTATTTTTCAATATCCATTAATATCAATATCGATTTCTTTGTCAAGCAATCAATCAATAAGCATAAAATATAACAACCCATTCCAAAATGATTCATTAATATAAATAGGAGAATAAGTTATTTAAGCTAATCAATAGGTTACATTGCAATCCTAAAAATGGAATTAGTTCATAAGTATGGTACTAATACACATTTTTAAAGTATTCAACATGCTCATAAATACACTAATGAATGAAAGATTTGGAATAAGAAAACTCCTATTGTGAAGTTTTCTGTCACCAACTCTTCTCTTCTTCGTATAGAGTCTGAGCTGTGTAGGATGCAATGACTTTTCCTTCCTCAAAGAACAACTTCTTTCTCTTCTAAACTAATAAAATTGTAATAACTTATATTCTATACTCTTTATTTCTGATGGCGGCTGCTCTCTATCTAAATATATTCACTTCTCTTCTTCTAGGTCATTAAAAGAAAGTCTTTGCTTGGACACTGGAGGTGGCGCTGTGGGGCAAAGAATAAACTGTTAGATGGTGTTGTAGCGCCACATCAGTATTAGAAACACCGGAGCTCGCGATGCGAGACCCAACTTACAAAGGAGTCGTGCCCGGCTTGCGATGCCATGATGACGTCACTGGGCTAGTGTGTCGCGGTCAAGATGCCAATCTAAAGCTTGGTATTGGAGCTACAACGCCATAGTGTAAAAATTAACCATTTTGCCCCCTTTAAGCTGGAAATGACCTAATGAGCCCTGCATCATAGAGATTAAACATAATAACAATATATATATATAAGCTAAACAAATAACAGGAAACAAGCAGTGTCTTAAGCCACAAAGGATCTGATTCGCGGATATAAATCTCACTCATCAAATACCCCCAAACTTAAGCTTTTGCTTGGCCTCAAGCAAACTAGCATAGTAGCAAACTATCTGACATCTACACCTACATTATTGTAAGACACGGATGAAAACTAATCCTATAGACTATTATCATGGCTTATAAGCACAATTATAGACCCTCTCTGAGAACATGACAAACATTGATATGAATGAGGGTTTAATATCATTTTTTAAGTATGAGACTGTACTCGATCCATTATAAGTGTGTGTGTGCAGACCAATCATCCTAACTAATCATAGCCCAAATGAAGATCACACAGTCGATTGTGATAACCAATATGTTTACTCTGCAACTCAAGCAATCAACAAACATTAAGAGCAAGACGCAAATACAAGAAAGGATCAAAAGGCTCTAGCATTAAAGAAGTACAATCTGACTCAGACAGTGCTTAATTACCATAGGCTAATCAGAGCATACACATTAACAAGCTTTTGAATGACTCCCAGGCCAGATGACTTTAGGGCACTAGGTGTAGAACACCCCTATGAATCTAATAACTCGAGCAGCAAAAGCCACATAATCAACTTAAGTCAAAATAGACTTTACTAAATCCGAAGATTATTAGGCGAATGCATTTTATGCTCTATCTCGCACAAGTCTGCGTTTATGGGCGAGTGCGTTTCACGCTCAATCTCGACCCACCGCAAGACTATTGATTTTTTTTTAAATAGCCAGAACTATAGATCTGAAAATGTAAAAGCATCAAGTCTTCTATTACCTTGAAATCAAAAGAGTTTTAACAGAGTGCACAAATTTTTAAAATAATAAACAAACAATATAAATCCGAAAAAATAACTAGTTAAAATAATTGGTCAGTGCTTGCTAAAAAGGACGGATCCATAACAGTCTCAACTTATCGAATTATCACACCCCTAGCTCACATATGCTTGACACGACTCTAAGAGAAAGATATAATCACTTGGCGCTTGTCATTAGCCACAATCAAAAATTAAAAGTTATAACACCCTCACCCAGCATATGAACAGTTATAGATCGGGGGATAGGGTTAATGAAAATATTTAGGCAAGAAGCAATAAAAGATAAAGTACCCTTGCCAAAATAGGGTAAAGTCATAACACATGGCATCAAGTATACCAATCATCTGTGCAAATCCCAAAATATGGCTATAAACAAAATAATCCCAGAATTAACATGATATATATCACAATCCCAAAATGTTATTTAAATAAACCAAACATAATTAACATGCATCTTATTATGCATCCCAATATAAACCATTATCAAACAAGTCTAAAAGCAGCATAATTAAACCAAACATTAAAACATAGTCTAAGGCTATACAACCCAAAATAAACTCTCACGACTCTCATAGTTCATAAATAAAAGTAATTCATATAACTAAAATGAAAAGGAAATCTCCCCCAAACTTGAAATTTGCCAAAGTCCTCAATGGCCTCTGTGCTGCAGCATCAATCATCCTCATCATCATCACCTAGCTCCTCCTCACGGACCTCCTCCCTAGGCGCGAATGGTGGTGGATAAGGCGCAAAAGTTGGAGGTTCTAGAAATTAAAAGGGCATGGACATTACACATCTCTTCCCTAGGCAGCATAGATACTTGAAATTATATTCGCAAATTCTGCATGGTAGTGATGGAATTGGCTCTGCCATTGAGAAATAATATACACCTTGCTATGTAGAAAATTAAGACTGCCCAATAACTCCGCAAGGGCTGCAGGTGGAAAAAACTCAGATGATGGGGGCTCAGGAAAATGCGTGGAGGGACCGGCCTCAGTGGAGGGTGACAGCTGTGGAGCCGGTAAATAACCCTTTCCCCTTGGGTGCGACTGTGCTCCTTCCCAAACGCTGAATTGGGTGATGACGTGATGATCAATGACAGCCATGGGCGTCTGAGTGACGTCTTCCTTCTCCCACAGCACACCCGCTCTTTTGCAGAGTCGGGTTATTAAGGATGGGTGAGGGAGTCCCGACATGGTGGTGCTCCGGATGACCTTCTTTATTGACTCCTGGATCAGAACCCCTACATCAACCTTTAGTCCCATGATGATGGCATAAAGCAGAACCGCCCTTTCTCCTGCGACATCGCTGAGATGACGGGTTGGCATAATATTAGAGCAAATAAAAGCATACCACCTTGCCGTAGCGACTTAAATCTTGTTGGGGAAAAGACATCTTCTCACCGTGGAACTCATTTGTTATCCAGATGGTGCCAGGCTTGCAGAGCTTGGTTACTATCTCATATGTGTTGTAACTCCGCAGCTCGGGCTCCAAGTAGTCGTGACCATCATAGTTAGGAGTCCCATACACTTTGTTGATGGAGTGACTATCGAAGGGGATAAGCTTAACCCGAACTAACACTACTGAAGGGCCATCCGCACTAGCATTTGCGTAAAATTCCCTTACCACTGAAATAATCACAGACTCGGGCTGCTTGGTGAGGTGGACCCATTTCATAGCCAGAATCATGGTCATTATTTCATCATCCATCTTCTTATCTGGCCTTAGCCCCCTCTCTGACACCAAATTGCGCTTGGAAAAAGATTTGGTGTAGCGCTTCTAAGCTTCCTCACTTATGAATTTTGCAGTATCATATCTGGAAGGAGGGGCTCTGGGTGCCCGTGAAGGGGTACCCATGCTAGTACGAGGACGCTTTGAAGCCATTACACAACCTCAAGGAGACAAAATCCAACAATACTAATACCCAAACCCTAGCTTTCTCAACAAAGTCCCACACCCAAATAATAACAAGAGAAGAATCCCCAATCTATTTTTCAGTTAACACAGAAAAAATGCTTACTTCATGAGTTCAGCCTTTAAAGAGCTAGGGCATCAAAGGGAAGAGAGATAAATGGCCACCAGAAGGGGATAAGGCATGACTGTTGAGATGATTGAGAGTAAGTGTTGTGATAAATGTGGAGAAGGGACTCTGATGCGCAATTATTGGGAGAAGGGGATGTATTTGATCTGAGAGAAGCTGGGGATAAAGGGGATGTAACTAGTGATAAATATCTGGAAAGCCTCTTTTTAAATTCAAAACTTCATTGGTGGAAAGTTGTTATGAGACATAGTTTAGTAATCGTAATTTGAGACATAGCGAAAATCTGATTATATCATGGCAACCTTAATGGCAGCGGTCACGGAAGCTAGTGTGGCTAGTGGTGCTACGGTGCGAAAATGTAGTATGCCCTAGTCTATATTATCACTGCGGCGCAGAAAATGGGCATAACAGTTGGCAATACAACACGAAATTCCATCGTATCCCGACTTGATTTGCGTTGCGGTAGGAATTAGTGTAGTGGTTGGTATTGAGCATGCAAAAAATGCGATGTCTTGACTACCTTGGCGATGTAGCGCAAAAGTGAGTGTTCAGGTCAGCGCTGCAGCATGGCTTCTGTACTTTAATTTTCTAACTATTTTTCCTGTACAGGCCAAGTCTCAGATCAGTAATTATACACACCATAACAAAACTACCAGAATAATGTAATAAAACACACTAAAGACTATATACATTTAACCACAGACTAACTAACATTCCATCATGCACTAGCAATTATACTAAGTAAACAAGGACAAAGTGAAACCTATGATAACTAAAGAATACATAATGAATGAAAACAAAAAGGATATTTTTGATACTGAGATGGGGTTGCCTCCCCACCAAGCACTTAATTTATAGTCGTCGGCTTGACTTTTACCCCCGCCTTACATCGGGTCACCCAAAGTGATGGAGGTGTTCTGTCGATCGACCACGCTGCGCCGATAGTGTTTCAGACATTGTCCATTAACTTTAAAGGTTTTGTCTGAGTGAGGGTGTTCGACCTCAATAGCACCATGAGGATACACCTTAGCAATAGTGAACGGCCCCGACCATCGGGACTTCAACTTCCTAGGGAATAATTTCAATCGGGAGTTGAAAAGAAGCACCTTCTGGCCTTGTTCAAAATTTCTTTCGACTATTTTCTTGTCATGCCACCGCTTTGTCTTTTCCTTATACAACTTAGTGTTTTCATACGCTTGCAGATGAAACTCGTCTGATTCATTGAGTTGTAACAGTCTTTGTTCACCAGCTGCATCCAAATCAAAATTGAGCTTTTGGATAGCCCAATATGCGCTATACTCCAATTCTAGAGGTAGATGACTTGCCTTGCCATAAACAAGCCTATACGAAGACATTCCGATAGGCATTTTATATGCAATGTGGTACGCCCACAGGGCATCATCAAGCTTCTTGGACCAATCTTTCTGATTCGGGTTAATAATCTTTTCCAAGATGTGTTTGACCTCTCTATTAGATATCTCCGCTTGACCACTTGTCTGCGGATGATAAGCAATGGTTATTTTATGGGTCACCTCATACTTAGCAAGAAGGGCTTCAAAATATTTATTACAGAAGTGTGACCCTTCGTCACTGATTATCGCCCGAGGTGTGCCAAAACGAGTTAATATATTCTTCTTTAAGAAATTTAGCACCACCTTAGCATCATTAGTAGGCAGGGCGACTGCTTCTACCCACTTGGAGACATAGTCAACCGCAACAAGGATATAAATATTATTGTAGGAAGATGGAAATGGACCCATGAAATCAATTTCTCAGACATCAAATAATTCCACTTCCGGGATATTCTGCAGAGGCATTTCATGCCTATTGGAGATGGTTCCTACCCTTTGGTATTTATCTCAACGCGATATATATATATATATGAGCATCCTTGAATAAGGTAGGCCAGTAAAAACCAGATTGGAGTACTTTACCAGCTGTTCTTTGGCCCGTAAAATGTCCTCCATAGTTTGAGGAGTGACAATGATGGAGCACACCTTCGATTTCCTCTTCTAGCAGACATCTTCGCAGAATTTGATCTGAACATTGTTTGAAAAGGAAGGGTTCATCCCATAAATATTGCTTTGCATCATTTAGGAATTTCTTCCTCTGTTGATAGCTCATGTTGGGAGGAAGCACATGACAGACGACAAAATTAGTAAAGTCATCATACCGTAGGGCTTTGCTTTGGACAACAAAGACCTGTTCATCCGAGAAGAAATCATTTATGTCTGTTTTTGCATCACCCAAATGAGGAGGGTTTTCTAACCTCGACAAGTAATCTGCTACTTGGTTTTCAGTCCCCTTTTTATCGCGGATCTCCAGATTGAACTCCTGGTGAAGAAGCACCCACCTAATCAGCCTAGGCTTCGCATCTTTATTTTATATCAGATATTTGATGGCCGAGTGGTCAGTGTACATGATCACTTTAGTTCCAATGAGATAGGAATGGAACTTATGAAAAGCATAGATCACTGCCAGCAGTTCTTTCTTAGTTGTTATGTAATTTAGCTCAGCATCAACCAATGTTTTGGTGGTATAGTCGATCGTGTGGAACACTTTGTCCCTTCTTTGGCCCAACACTGTCCCAATTGCAAAATCGATGGCGTCGCACATGAGCTCAAATGGGAAAGTCCAGTCAGGAGCTACCACAATAGGAGCCAAAATGAGTCTTTCCTTCAATAGTTCAAATGCTCTGAGGCAGGCTTCATCAAACTAAAAAGGCATGTCCTTTTCCAATAATGTACAGAGTGGTTTGGTTATTTTTGAGAAGTCCTGGATAAATCGCCTGTAGAATCCTGCATGCCAAAGAAAGCCTCTCACCCCTTTAACTGATGTAGGCGGTGGTAGATTATTGATGACATCAATTTTAGCCTTGTCTACCACGATACCACCAATAGATACTTTGTGCCCCAAAATAATGCCCTCATTGACCATGAAGTGGCATTTCTCCCAATTTAATACAAGATTTATCTCAACACATTTTTTGAGAACGACAATCAAATTTTCTAGACAGTTATCAAAGGAGCTCCCGAATATAGAAAAATCGTCCATGAAGACCTTGAGGGATTTTTCAACCATATTTGAGAAAATGGACATCATGCAACGCTAGAATATTATAGGAGCGTTACACACCCGAAAAGATATTTTCCAAAAGGTAAAGGTCCCATGGGGGCATGTGAACATCATTTTCTCCTGATCTTCAGGAGCAATAGAAATGTGATTATATCCAGAATAACCATCAAGTAGATAATAAAATTCATGCCTAGCAAGTCTATCAAGCATCTGATCAATAAAGGGGTAGAGGGAAATGATCTTTACATGTGGACTTGTCCAACTTTCTATAGTCCATACATACCCTCCATCCCATAACTTGAATTACGGTTGGAATCACTCGTTATTCTCATGGAGATACTAATCGTATCGCCTTTTTGGCACACACTGAATGGGACTAACCCAAGGACTGTCTGAGATGGGGTAGATAATGCCCGCATCTAGCAACTTGATAATTTCCTTTCGAACCACCTCTTTAATTATTGAGTTCAACCACCTCTGATGTTTAATGGTCGGCATAGATCCTTCCTCCAGTACGAGTTTGTGCATGCATAGAGATGGACTAATCCCTTTAATAGCAGCAATTAACCACCCAGGGCCATTTTATACTGTTTGAGCACTAGCTGTAACTTCTCTTTTTGGCACTCGTCTAAAGATTCAGAAATGATAACAAGCAAAGTGGATGATTCCCTTAAATATGAATACCTCAGATGATTGGGCAAGGGATTGAGGTCGAGGACAAGTGGTTCTATGATTGATGGCTTAGCCTTGGAAGTGGATGCTTCTTGATCATTCAGAGACTTAAACTATCTTTTGAACTATTTAGATCTCTGGGGTGCATTGTAACGACCGAGAAAATTGGATTAATTATAAAATAATTTTACTTGATTAAATAGTGAATAAAATTATATTATATGTTATTATAATGAGTTAATAAGATGAAGGTTGTTTTATAACCTAAAAATGTTGGAATATCATAGTATTCTGGCTACGTGAAGGAATTAAAGTGTTTGAATTTCCAAGACGAAAATAAAAGCTTTCCGAGAAATTCTCTGAAAAATCCTATTCATCAATATCTGCTCGTGAATTATTTTTGAACTTCCGAGAAATACGTAATGATAGAATAATAAAGAAGGATGTATTATGTAATAATAATTCAAGTTTGACAAACGCAGTTTTTCGCCTGCATAATAAGTTTGAAAATGTTAAGGAAAGTAATGAGTTAATAAATAATGAATGTATGATACACAAGTATTATATGAGGGAATGAATACGAGTATGATATGAAGTATTATATGAGTATGTATGAAAGATAGTATATCGTATATGATGAATGAGTATACGAATTAGTATACTAGAAGAATACGAGAACTATACGCTATAAGCTTTAAGCTAATTGTAATGGAGTTGTAGGATTTGTGTAGGAATTGGGCAAGCCCAAGTGCAAACTTGTTAAGGTCCGATGTTTGATAATGCAAGCCCAAATGTTAAGCCCAAAGTTATTAAAACCTAAGCCCAAACCAAGAACCGGAACCGTGGATCGAATCGATGGGTTACCAGATATGAAAACCCACGGGGCAACCCATGTGGACCCCATGAAGCACAAAGCCATCCATCTTGGTGACCAAGTAAAGTGATTTACTTGGTGACCAAGATAGGAATAGTAAGGAGGTGAAATAAGGAGGTGGAATGGCCTAAAAGACCATTGTGCCCTAACATTGGAAAATCTATAAATAGAAGAGCTTAGTTTGTCATTTGTGCCTTGTTCATTTTCACCAACATCTTAGTTTATATTGAGAGAAAAGTAAGAGCTAGAGTTTTGATAATTCAAGAAGCAAAGAAGAAGAACCAAGCTTGAACTTCAAAGGTAATAAACCTTTAACCATTATTCTTCATCTCTTCAATTCTAGTTTGATAGAGAAGTGAATATTGGTGGAGCATGTATGATAAGGAGTGATAAGGATGGTTATTAGAGGACTTAAACCTTAATAAACCATGTGTAAATGGAATCATAATCATAAAAGTTATGAACTAATGAAGAACATTAAAGAATTATAATTTTGTTATTGATGGACAAGTTTAAAACCATCATTTGTAGGATTAGATGATATATGTTATATTAATGGAATGAATCCATTTGGAATGGTGTAAAAATCTCAAGTAATGAAGTTATGACAAAATTTATGAGATTAGACGATAATCGTCGTAATCGTTAAATTCTCGGAATGGAAGTCAAAAGTCACCATTGAACTCAGAAACGTTGTTTTTCGATAGAGAATAGTCTAAGTTTGCATTATGGAGTTGCGGACTCGAAAATGGTCAAATTCTGATTTAGAACGAAGAAACGAGCTATGAACGTTCACGAACGTTTAACATTTTCATAATAAAGAACTTAATCAATGAATTTTGTGTTAACGGATTCGAAACTTTAAAATTCTTGAATGAAATCATAAAACAAGTGATATGTGAGCTAACGACTTTTGAACGAGCCAATTCAGACTTATAATGATCAAGTTATGAGCCCGGAAAGTTTATAGAAGAAGAAAACTGTGAAAGCCATCTGAGGCTCAGGGCCAGCGCTGCAGCGCAACCCAAAGCTTTACAATTGGCGCCGCAGCACCAAGGCTAAAGCCCAACCCACTGAAGAGTGGCGCCGCAACGCGGATGTTAGTACTGAGCATGGTGCTTAGCCGCTATGAGCCAGGTCTCACATATTGTGAAGTCAGCCATGGCTAAAAGTTATATATAAAAGTCTGGCATGAACGCCAACACTAGGTAAGGCACAGTAAAGAAGGCACATGTATGTAAAAGAAATATCAGTTGATTGAGGGTGAATTAATACCTTAATAAACTTAAAGTAACATCCTTAATGATTATAATAGCCTTAAGAATTAAAACTAAAGGTTGACGAATAATTACTTGAACGTAAATAAAGAAGTAATGCGATAAACCGTAACCAATGTTAAACAATCTAAAGAATGATTATATTGAGAAGAAGGGTAAGATACATTAGTGACCATACATGATTGATTATGACCTAATGTGGTATGTTATGTAATTATATATTGTAGAATCCTTAAAGATTCAAAAGGAAAGTGTATTAACTGTAGAAGACGCTGAAGGAAAGTGTTCTTACCCTTGTCTATGTTCATTCTGGACAAGCTTTGTGATTCATATATCTTACGTATGAATTGATGTATAATGAAGTTGAAGCCAATTCCTTCGGCTAGACTTAGTATATTTTGTAGATTTCCTTATACTTTATCAAAATGTTATTAATGTTGTTCTCTTTTGCCAAACTGTTTTGGTATGGATTTCAAAGAAAGACTGAGTATGAATAAACAAACGTTTTGTCGTCAAACGACAGGCACGTGAGGTTGCCAAAACTTAAACGTAAATACATTTAAAAGAAGAAGTGTTTTACAACAAAGAGTACTATAGGCTGATCACCTAGACGTGCTCGTAAGATATACCGGACTTACGGACTTGGTGTCGAGTTGTCCTTTTCAAAGAAAGAATGAAATGCTCAAGGTCTTGGACCAAAATTTATGTTTTATGAACTTTGTTCATTGTGAAATGTTTTAAAGAAAAGAGAAGTGCTATTTTGAATTATCGATAGTACTTCATAACTATTTCTTCAGTTATAGAAGATATACGATTCATATGATTCAAGCCTGTTGTTTGAATGAAATTGTCATACTTGCTGAGCTAGTTATGCTCACTCTTGCTTGAACCATATGAATGCAGCTAAGACCGAACGACCTGAAGGATCCAATAAGGATAAAGGGAAGGCTAAGGCAAACAAATAGGCTGTCTTTGTAATAGTATAGTTTGAACGTTGCACTTATTTGATATTATGACAAAGAACATATGTAATGGTTACAAAGAACCTGAGAAAGGGAATATTGTTTTGGAATATATAGAAGATATATTCACTCTTTTGAGTTATTTCAATTGAATGTATGTGTTGTAGACACTCAAAATTTTGCATTCTTGTTACTAACATTGCATGAGGGCAGAATCGTCTTTCAGAGATGATGTGACGCCCCCAAAATTAGGTATACATCACCCATTCTGAGTCTCCAGATATCACATTATAAAAATCAAATACCAACTTCATTTATACAACTGTTGAACTATCGTATAGAATACGACCACAGTTAACTGTGAGTTTTAATACAATAATGTCTCAGAGACAGTATCCAAACTCAAATTATTACAATGCCATATAAAATACAATAGCAAATATTTCAAGACCCCGAAGAAGAGCGATAAGATTACTATCTTGTTCATTCTAATGAGGTGCACTTTTGACGCTTCCAAAGTCGGGGTTCTCATCACCTATATTGTTGTTCACCAAAATCAATTATTAAGTGGCGTATAAAATACGACACCCACATCTTAGGTCCTCAATACAATTATATATTGTATGTCATGCCGCTTTTATAATGTATTGAGAAACTTGACGGTCTCTCGGACCATCACACTATTTCCTGTTATCCCGCTCGACCCATTTACACTCTTATTACCTAAAAGGAATTATGAAGCAAAGGGTGAGCACAACTATTGATAAAGAATATTATGACTAAAGATAACTACATTATCAATAGCTTTCATCAATAATAAATCAGAGATTTAGAACATATGGTAGATAATAAAACTTTTCAACCATAATTGCAGCGGAATCTACAATCCATTAGAAGAGTCAAGTAGAACATAATGTCTACTTTCTCCTCCAAATTAAAAGTCCATCGTTAATATTTCATTCCTGTAATACTCATCAACAGTTCTTCGTTGTACCCAAGACAAAGAGAAGTTTCATCACCTGTCTTCACCTGAACCACTAAAGATTTTAATTAAGTTCACAATTCATATTTATAATCATGTAAATCAACAGTTTCTCCTTGCCACAAAGGATTAATAGAATGTTTACTCAATATCCTTACCCCAAAGGCTGAAGATATTCAAATGTAATAACAATGATCATACCAATCAGTTGTTTATCTTTGCACTACGGGCCAAAGATATTCAACTATAAAACCAATGGTCGTGATCATACCAATCAATTGTCTGTCAGTGCACTACGGCCAAAGACATTCAATCGTTAACTAATGGTCATGATCCTGCCAATCACATCATTGAATTATCCATGCACTACGGCCAAGGATATTCATTAGTATCACTAGTGGTCATGATCATGTCATACACCTGTCCATCTTCGCACTACGGGTCAAAGCTATTAAACAACAGATCATCTTTGCACTACAGACCAAAGATATTCAACAACATATCATCTTTGCACTACAGGCCAAAGACATACAACTGTAAAACCAATAACCAACAGTATAATAAAGAATTTCACCATGTATGCGGTACTTTGCATAAACAGGTTATTCCAACATAATAATAAAAAATGGAATAACAGAAAAATTTCACCATGCATCACGTAATTACGCACGACGAGTTACTCAACGAGAATAATAAATAATAGAACCGGTCAAAGCGAATGTCGATAGAGCAGGATATTCCATGAATAATAAAGAATGGAATAACAACGAAATCACGGTATACTGAGAATCCAGCGTATACTGAGTTATTCCAACAGAATAATAAAGAATGGAATAACAACAGACTTCACCGGTATATGGTAATCAGCATATCTGAGTTATTCCAACAGAATAATAAAGAATAGAATAACAACATACTTCACCAGGTATAAGGTAATCCGCGTATATAGGTTATTCCAACTGAATAATAAATACGAAATAATAAATAGTGGAACCGAAGTCGTGAAACTGAAACTCACATCGACAGATATTATTCCGGAGAATATTAAATGCGGAATAATAAATAATGGAACCAGTCGGTGAAATTCTGCAAGACAGGATATTCGACGAGAATATTAAATGCAAAATAATAAATAATGGAACCGGTCGGTAGAAACGCATGAGGCGAGGATATTACAGCGGAATAGTAAACAATGGAATAATAGAAGAATTTCACCATGTATGTGGTACTTCGCATAAACAGGTTATTCCAACATAATAATATAGAATGGAATAACAGAGGGATTTCACCAAGTATAGGGTATGCCACGTATACAGGTTATGTATAGGGTATGTAGCGTATATAGGTTATTCCAACAGAATAATAAAGAATGGAATAACAGAAGTTCTCTTCATGAATAAGGAAGAAATAATACCCCTTACGGTACAACAAATAATATCCCTTACGAGTACAACAAATAATATCCCTTACCATAATAATAATATCCCTTTACCTTTCAAATAAGAGTATTCCGACTAGTAAGGCGAGGATATACTCGAAGAAAACTTGCACTACTCTCAAAGTTTTCTTAAACTCTAAAGAAATACGCTCAAGATTATAGAAGAAAAATTCTATCTATAGTTTCTCTCTCCAGAGTTTCAGTGAATTCATAAGAAATAATGAAGGAATGAACTTCTATTTATAGAAGAATGGATTGCATAGTAACTAACTCATGAACGGTCCAGATTGATTTACTTTAATCGGACGGTCCATAATTAAAGCAAAATCTTTTAAATAAAATATAATATATTCTAATTATTTCCTAATAAAACAAATAACTTTATAAAAGTATTTTGTTTTTTATATAAAAGATTTTACTATGCAAAACACTATGCAACACTATGCATAATAAAATATAATATATTCTATTTATAGAATAACTTTAATAAAGTATACATTTTATATAAAAAAATTTACTATGCAAAACACTATGCATAATAGAATATAATATATTCTATTTATAGAATAACTTTATAAAAGTATTCATTTTATATAAAAAGATTTTTTACTATGCAAAACACTATGCACAATAGAATATAATATATTCTATTTATAGAATAACTTTATAAAAGTATTACATTTTATATATAAAAGTTTTACTATTATAATTTCAACCAACGATTCGAAAAATTAGTACATCTCTTCATGGAATAATATTGTACTAAAAAATGATTTGGACCGAAAAGAAATATATTTCTCGGGTGAATAGTACCCCGTGAATAGTACTTTGGGAATAGTATCCCGTGAATAGTAACTCGTGAATAGTACTCCGACACAAAAAGTGTCCCAAATACTTGAGTGAACAATACTAGAGTGAATAGTAATTTGGGTGAATAGTAACCCGTGAATAGTAACTCGTGAATAGTAACTCCAACACAAAAAGTGTCCCAAATACTCGAGTGAACAATACTAGAGTGAATAGTAATTTGGGTGAATAGTAACTCGTGAATAGTAACCCATGAATAGTAACTCGTGAATAGTAACTCCGACACAAAAAGTGTCCCAAATACTCGAGTGAACAATACTAGAGTGAATAGTAATTTGGGTGAATAGTAACTCGTGAATAGTAATCCATGAATAGTAGCTCGTGAATAGTAACTCTGACACAAAAAGTGTCCCAAATACTTGAGTGAATAATATTAGAGTGAATAGTAATTTGGGTGAATAGTAACCCATGAATAGTAACTCGTGAATAGTAACTCCGACACAAAAAATATCCCAAATACCCGAGTGAATAATACTAGAGTGAATAGTGACCAGGTATTTTATGACAACTTGTTTACTTTGAAAAAAATTTCACATATCACCCTTAACTTTAACCTTTTATCAATCTAACCATTTAACAAAATAGAAAAATTGAATAATTTTATTTCATAAAATTCGGGGTCTCACAGATAACACTGGAGGACAAGATAGTTCCAGTTCCGAAAATCCCTGTTGGGTAAAATCTATATACGCACAACACGCAAGTATATATGATCAACAAGTAATAGAGTGATAAGTAGAGTATCGTTCCCACAGAGACTAACTTACAATTATCAATTTCCTATTAACCCTAATTTTATTAAACAAATTGATTAAAATTAAAGACTCTAAATTAAAGAATAATTAAACTATCACAAAACAATCACAAATATCAAAATCTGGAATTTCAAATAATTAATGGAGAATTAGACTTATGATTTCACCATAAGCTTCACTCTTATGTTAACACATTTATTCCAATTCAATTCACTATCCCAGTTTATTAATCAAGAACACGAACGTAGTATTAACCACCTCTCGATGCACTAATACCGTATTAACTTAAATCCACAATTAAGATAGAAACAAGTTAAACACCTTCATTAACAAACTCGCTATATCTCTATGTGAATTACAATTAAAGAAGGTTTAAGATTAAGTTCTCTATCCGATTACATGCGATGTCAAGCATATCTCTACCTTAACATTCATCAAGATTCTGCTATTCACACAATTCATGAACACATGCTATATTAATTAGGTCTAGATTTGAATATCCTCTCTCGATTCTATACAAATCCACAAAGAATTGTTGATCAGGCAATTCATTAATTCAAGCTCAAATCAATATAGATAAACTGGAAATAGACTATTAAATTGGAAATCAAAGTTAAACAATCATCGTATCACTTAAAGATCCATCATAAGCCTAAAAAGTGAATTAGTTCATACTAAATGAAATAAACACTGAGTAAATCATAGAAAATATTCTTTCAATTACAATTAATAGCCTAAGACAAAGAATATTGAAAAACACCCTTCTCGTAGCCTAGAATAGCAATCGTCTTGAAAATCTCCTTGATATACTCCTCCAAAGCTTGCTATCCAAAACTGAGATCAATCTTCCTAATATGCTCTTTTTTTGTTGTTTAATTTGTTGTTAATTAAGTAGTAGATGTCCAACACACAAGTTCCAGCCGAAAATTCCATTCAATTAGAGTTCATATGCTATCCAAATGCTAGAAACCATGCCCACGAAGAATTTCAATCACAATGAGGACACAACCGAATCGACACTTCGCTCGCCAAGCGACGGGTTCATGTGTTAAATCGTCCCGCCTGGCGTCGGGCATCCTTTCTGTCAATCTCGAATGAAGACCCATTTGCGTGGGGTGTATAAACAAAATCGCCTATAGATGGGCTACCTTTCTGCTAACTGAAGTTTAAGACCCCGCCCGTTGAAAAGTGTATAAACTAATTATACTTAGGGTAGGGTGTATTCTGCCAGATGACTTGCTGAATTTCATGCTGTATTCCAATTTTGCTCTAATTGACCTCAAATCACCCCAATTGATTCCACATATCCGTTAAATGCCACAACAACCATCCTACACATAAAATAACATAAAACAAGTAAAAATGAACATGATCACAAGAATTTAGCAACAAATAAGCATGAACTAGACATTGAATCGTGTATATAAAATTCACTTATCAATCCCACCGGAGAAGCCTTTTCAATCTCGGAGATAACCCCGAGACATTCAATCCCGGAAACAAGACCAGGAGTTTCATTCTCAACCTCGGAGATAACCCTGAGGAGTGCAGTTGCAATTCCGGAGATAACCCCGGAGATGCTCTTTTCAACCTTTGCATTCAGCTTCAACCCTGGAGATAACCCCGAGGCACTCAGTCCCAAACCCGGAGATAACTCTAGGAGGTCAGGCACACCTCAGAGACAACCCTGAGGACATCAAGATTGCAGCGCCTCAATCTCGTAGAGATAAGATCTGAAGCAACGACATTTTATCGACCCAAATCGGAGGTAACCCCGGTGAGGGGAAAAATTGTCATTTTTCCATCTTGATTCCACACACGCGCCGTCTCGACACATTTCAACATACATTCTACGCAGCAGTGTCATACAAGAACCAAATTGCTGCAATCCCAAGTGACTACTACACAGGTTAGCACTGTGACAACCCGAGAATTTAGAAAATTTTTAAAATCATAATAGATTAATTTAAGGTTCAATATTAGAACCTAGACAGAAAATAAGTGTACGCGTTTGATATTTTTGGGAAGGAATTTTGAGGATTTTAAAATTCTGTGAAGGATTTTGGTGAATTATTCAGGATTAAGTGTATACGTGAATATGTTCTGTGTATATGGTCATTTATGTGTTCAGAATGTGGTTAAGGGTCAAGGGTTGACCAGATAAATTATATACGTGTCAAACCCAATGTATTATATTAAGAACGTCAACGTTCAGCTAGAAATTTCTTACGATTTATAAAAAACCCTGAAACCGGTTCTGAAACCCTAATTTCAGTTCTAGGGATTTCAAAACCCTAATTCGCAATATCAAACCCTAATTTGAGAATTCAAAGGTTAAATTTAATGATGTAAGTATTTATTATTATAAATATAATTAAGGATAACCCTAATTGACTATTTAGAAAACCCTAATTCTTGGGTTATAAACCCTAATGCCCATTTTGGAAAATCCTAATTATTATTAAAAATTTTAATTAGGGAATATTAATCCTAATTGGCAAGATTGAATTATGATTGGGAAATTTTAATATAATTATAAAATCATAATTATAATTTAGAAATATTAATTTTTTATTTTGAAAACCGAAATTTGGAAATCTTAGAAATTAAATTTCAAAAATCTAAGGGTTAAACCCTAAACCCTAAGGGTTAGGGCAAATGACAAGCATGCCATTAAAATTGTATGCAAAAAAACTAAAGTACCCTTTTCTTAATAGTTAAGTAAAATATTTTACAAATCTTGTGAGTCACCACCTTGAGACTTATCCCATGTGACCTAAACCTTCCAAGATCAGATTTGGTGGACACCTAGCCACATTTACAACCATGGATCAAAAAGATCAAGAATTAAAATAAGAAAAATACTTACTTTACTTTTCATTTTTGTCCAAGACTTTTCTCTCTCTAGAATTCAAGATTGAGAGTAAATATGATTGTTAAGTTAGGGCTAGATCAACCTTTAACTTTCCAATATCAGATCAAAGATCAGAAGTTTAAGGATCAAAGCTTTAAAGGTATAAAACCCTAAGCCTTGCTAGATCCTTAAAATTTTAGATGATTATGTGATTTGTTGTTTAGAAGAGTGTTATAAGATGTTATTTAGTGATCTGAGTTGCTAGATCCCAGATCCATAACATCAAAGTGCTCGAATTTAAAGTTTTCTAAAATCTAGAAAAATTGAAAAGTATGGCCTCATAGTCATATGTCAGTGCCTTTAGATTTTTCTGTGTTAATGATTTGTGGTGTTTGAAGTTTTATATGAGTAGTATGCCATGAAGGCTTTAATCTGGAACTGGAATCAAGTTCATATCCTATCTAGATTTCATGTTAGAAGCGGCCAAACCTCGTTGACCGAAAACAATTTATGTTTCTGAGCAGCCCAGATTTTGCCCAGAAAGTCTGACAACACACTACTACTAAACAGTAAATAGACAACGCGAAAAAAATGTTGTGGTTTCAGTCAGAAAAACGTCGTGGTTAAGGGTGTCATCTATTTGACACCCTTACACAACATTTTTAAAACGTTGTAGTTACGCACATTACACAACGTTTTTTTAAGAAAAAACGTTGTAGATTTATTTTTCATAAATTAACAAATGCTTAAAAACGTTGTAGAAGGTATGATTCCACAACGTTTTTTGGATAAAAATATTGTAGTTTAATATATCTGACAACGTTTAAACACATTTACACAACGTTTTTAAAATATTGTAGATTAAAAAAAAAAAAAAGGTTATGATTCACTTACATTACCAATGCACCTGCAATATGCTAATGCCGGAAAGATTAGCATATTGTAGCCTGAAAGATTAAAAGAGTTGTAACTTCAATCATTTATCAAAGATTCCAAGTAATCCAACCACACACAATTCTACAGTTTCGACAAACATTCTTATCTTCAAAGAATGACAAGACATTAGCAAATAGAGGAAAATTTTAAAAATTCCAAAAAAACAGATATACATAAATTGGGAGAAAGGTATAGAGGCTCTCTATTTTAAGTATTTGCATATAATTACAAGTTAGAAAGCTTCTATACTCTACAGTAACCCCTTATACAATTTGTTGGCAGAACATGAAAAGAGTAAATGCAATGTTGCTTTTGCATTTTGTTGTCGCATAAAATGCCATAAGATATGAGAAGGAAAAATAACAAACATTCTGTATAAATAAATTAGGAACCAACTTTGATTTTCTTGGCTTTAGATCTCTCAACTATATTGCCATCATAAGAATTCCCAGATCGTCCCCAATGCTCAGTTGTCACTGCTGCACAAGCAATAACAACAAATTTAACAAATAATCCAATTCAACAAGTAAACATGAATAACAAATTATGCAGTTACTATATTCCATGCTATAGTAGGAAATAGCTAATGATAGCTGATAAATTATGAGGTCAGCATACAAAACAACTAGTAAAATAATGTATAAAGGGTTAATAATGCCATACTTGCAAGTTATTCAACTCAAGCATGCCAATAAGATTGCCATAGATTTCAAGTGAGAATACTTGTAAGAGTTAAGGAATAACAGTCAATCAACTAGTAACATTTGAGTGAATTGCAACTAATTTAGCATTTGCAAGGATACATATTTCACATTCCTTGTCAAATATAGCTTCCTTTAGGAGTTGCAGTGACTGGAAAATTCGGAATAGAATCATTAGGTTAGAGTATCATGTAGATAGAAAGCATTGAGTAGTAACATAATCCCAAAATGACAGTGTTATTGAAAATACAAGAAAGGATTGTTAGTATGATGAACACAGTAGGAGACTGATTAGTTGAAAGTAATATTCACATGCATGATCTATTTGTAAGGGACTAACCGTGAATGCCAGCTACGTAATCTGCATTCTGAATGAGGCTTGGCTGAGGACCACCATGAATTCCTAATTTGTATGATGAACCGTGAATGCCTAGCACTAATCTCCTCTTGTCCCATCTCCTCAGTCCTGTTAAGTGCATCACAGGTTCGGCATATTGTAGAAAGACATTATGACAATATGACCTGAATATGGCAAGGTTTAAACATAAGACTCGCTAATATATTTTGAATGCATGTGCAAGTTATTATTTTTTGTAATGAACTAAAGAAAAATAAAGAACTTCACCTGCTGCTTTAAAAAGGCCATGTCAACGTCAGAAATAAAACTAAATAATGGCTCTATCTTTCTCCAGAATGAGCTTGAAAAGGCATAAGCTATAATAATAGTGATATAAATCAGTAACACACATGACTTAATCTTCAAAAGTAAATTAATATAATCTCAGAGAGAACAGTACTAGGATTAATAACAGCATTTGCAGCAGCCAACAACTCTTCATGCCCATCATCTGAACCAAATAAGAAAAATAACAATAGTGATCAAAGATCAAGAAAAGAAAAATCACAGACAATATTAGTAGTATTGGAGTGCATGTACCAGAAAAATCCGCTGCAACACTTACTGTAGTATGTTTGTGCCGTGTACAAGACTTGCGGTCCTCGAGTTTCCTAGTTGGTGGTCAACCTGTTTTAATGTGAATATTCCATAAAATTATAAGATGTTAATCAGTATAAACCAAGTTCATGAGAACAAAATAAGAGGACAACTATTGAAAGACCCAAAAAGATGGGAAGGGAAAAAAATATTCCAACCTCTCTATCTTATCAAAAGCAAGTTTATCAGTTCTAAGCTGCTTTGCAGTTCCCATATTTCCATGCTTTTCAATGGTCACTGGTATGAGAGACCTTGTGGAAGTCAAACCTCGTCCAGTCCTCCCTTGCCTTTGAATGCTGTCTCCACGGTCATCCCCACTATTGTCATCTATCTCATCAGACTTCTTGCCCTTATCTTTAGACTTAACTTCAGCTGCCCCACTCCTCACTTTCTGATAATGCAAGCTGACGAGAAATGGTCCCCTTTTAATTTAACCTGTTGAGGAGAATTTCCAGACAAGTGCCTTGGAAATCCTTGTCCATTTTCGTTACCCGCGACATCAGATTTGGTATCTAAAGAAAAGGTTTCATCATTACTTGAAACAAAGGGGACGGAATTTGTTCTTCTTGCTGTACGGGACATCTTCTGAGGTCTATGACTAGCGTTTCTGATTGTTAGCCACAACAGCAGCCAGATTCTTGCTTGTACAATGAAAAAGCTCCCAATCACTACCAGCAGTTGCCCTTTGAATCACTGGGGACAACTTAGGAACAAAGCCTGAACCTGATCGTGGAGCCCGAGCAGCTGCATTTAATTTTGCACTTGAAGTAGGACTAGCTGAACTGAATTCCTCCAGGGTATTTGTCCTGGAACTACAGGAAACAAAGAAAAAATAAGTAATACAGACTGATCTGACTTCATTAGCAAAGAAAAATAAATAAGAGAACGGGTAACAACAAAGGGTCTGGAAAAGGTAAAGCCATTCTAAGAGCTAATAAGTGCAAGGCTCTAGAAGAAAAGTAATAATCAAAGTAGAAAACATCAGTTGTGGCTATTTTACATCAGTTGTGGCTATAATATAGATAATAAAAAGGAATAGTATTTACAATGAGGATATTTTACATACTTTGTTAACAACTCTAGAATTAAACCTTTCAAAACTGGTAGACCTTTCAAAATTTTGTAGAATATTTGGGACATATGGCATAATACATTTTACTGAAATTATAACTGGTAGATGTCATAAAAGGGTCTTCAAAGAATTCATTTGGTTTTGGAATTTCATAATTAGAACCTTAATTCATTACCATGTCAATTTGCAGGTCTTTCTCTCGAAGAAGTGCAGAAAACTTTGATGTAAGAATTTGTGATACAGGACAACTTAACTCAATCTCCAATCTAGCTAATTCTCTCTGCAAGTGCTTTACCAAGGCTTTATCTGATATTATCACATTCACTTGGGCATTAGTCGATATTTCTTTAGCACAACTTGCAAACAATAGTGTATTTTTAGATTGCTCAACATGACTTCGTGCAGGGCTCATTGTACAGATGATGGCAGTCCTAGCATTGCCTCCCAAGGAGGATTGCAGTATGCGGGTTAGCTTTGAATCTCTGAAAGGAACATGACCGATTCTTCCCTTGCTGCATCCAGCCATATTACAACACAAAATGAGTAACAAAAAATATGCAATCTGTAATCACATTTACCATAAAAACATCCATCTACTTCTACAGAACTACTAAATGAGCCAGAATTCTAACATACACCATGAAGTCACTACCACCCATCTACTTCTACTAGACTTCATTTATTCCTAATATGGCCAATGGCTTTAGAAAGGCCTAGTTTGTTGGTTCTTCACTCTGACCTGGGTGGGCTGCTTCTGGTAACACTAATTTTTCGGTCACTATTTTACTCATCACAGGTAAAATACATAAAAAAATTCTTTGGAATTTATTTCCACTATATAAAAAGGACAATAGAAATTAAGAACGAAATTAAGAACCAAGAAATATCACCAAAAGAAAAGTTCAAATTGAAATTACCTCAACTCGGTTTTTGAATGAGCAACATCAGTTTAAACTGAGACATGCGAAATCGTAATTATTTGGCTGTCATTTATACTGTATATTGCATGACCACATATGACCACTAAGTGACTTGTCCAGCCATGGGACCCACACAGACCCACGTCATGCTGGGAGACAGCCACCATGGATGCCAGTAATAATTGGAGCAGTAACCCAGCCAATCCCCAGCCGGAACTTTCCCAAAGCCGGCAAACACCACCAATAACATCATCAAACCCAGATTTGGAGAACTAGAACAACACCAAATCATAGGTAAAAACCACCCATCATCATAATTTAAATAAGTAATAACCCCAAAAAACTTAAAGGGAAGACAAAAAACACAAATCTGACAATGAAGAGGAAAATCATAAGCACACTTTAATCAGATCTGAAGCAAAACCAGCTTCCAAAGACAAGATTTCAACTGTCCAAACCCCTAAAGCCAGTAGAATCATCAAGATCCGAGACCTCCAAATCCGAAGCCCCAAGGATTTCAACTGTCAAAACCCCTAAAAAATCAGCAGACCTCTCTCTAACTTTCCCAACTTGGAACCCTCGAGGATGCACTCCCAGTCACCGAGTCACATTTTTTTTTTAATTTCAAGTTTTAGCTTGAGCGCGTTTTTTGCTCCGTGTTTTTTTAACTAAGATAATTTTTTAAAAAAAAAAATATTATCTAGTTAAAACCAAAAAAATACCCTTTTAAATAGATAATATTTTTTCATATATATCTATAATATTTTGTTAAAAAATGTTGTAGAAAAAAATACCACGACGTTTTTTTATAAAAACGTTGTAGTTTAAGTGTTGTATATTTATTACTTTGTACTAGTGACATGTTTCAAGCATCAGATCTTGCAGTATGTTAGTGTTTTGGCTATGTTGTTGTTTGATCTTTGTTGCTTGTCATATGTATTACATATAAAAGCCTTTAGATCACCCGCATCCAAATAATAATCATAGAAATTGTGGTCAAACAATAGATTGACTAAAGCGCTTTCAAGAACATTTACGGAAACCCGGAAATGTTCAAGAACAGTTTTCTGGCCTACTTTGATCGGCTTTAATCTTATGTTTGTGTTGTAGTTATACTGAGTAAGTGTGATGTTGTTGTACCCTGACATATAGTCTACATGATTAAACCTTGGAATCACACAAACGAGACTCAGGATACAAAATATGAGGATTCAAAGTAGCAACTCTAAACCCAGAAATGAAGAACAGCTCTGACATCATTTTCTGGAGTATAAATCTTGCAGGTTGGTTATGTTTTGACCATGAAATTTGTGTAGGGTTGTAGTACTACATCAGTACTACAACATTATCGCATTATACATCCCAGATAACAACAAGATATAAGTTTAAATTGTGGTCAAACATGCCATCCAGATAACTGTTATAAGTTTCTAAGTTTGGCCCAAGAACTCTCAAGAACACCTATAGCGGCGGTTCTGTCGCTATAGGACCCTTTAGTGACAGATAATTTCGGAAAATAATTATTTTATTTAAATAATTAGAGAAAATTAATTTTTAATTATGAAAAATACAAAATAAATTCCTAAAAATTATTTTTAAAGCCTAAAAATTAGTTTTTAATTATATTGAGTATATTTCATAAATATTTAATATTTTTGGAATATAAAAGGTATTTAATTTATTTAATTATAATATTAAATAAATTTAGTTAAAAATGATTTTAATACATGAAAAATCATTTAAAAATATATTATGGTATAAGAAAATATTTTAAGTTATTTTTAGTGACTTTTAATATTTTGTGATGAATTTCATTAATTAATTAATATTAGTGGTAATTAATTTATTTAATAAATATATTAAATAAATTATGGAAAAATAGAATTAATGATTTCAAAATCATATAAAAATGGTATAAGTGTTATAAAAATATTTTAAGTTATAAAAAATAACTTTTGATATTTTTCCATGAAAATATTAATATTTTATATTAATATCAATTATTGTATAATGAATTTAAATGTTTAAAAATCATATAAATATAATTTTAAGGTATTAAAAAAATACTTTGATAAATTATAAATATATTATAATATTATGATATGATTTTTCATTAATATTTAATATTAAATAAATATTAATGATAAGAAATAATGTGGTATTTATAGTATATAAATACGATATAAGTGATTGAAAATTATGATAAATGGTAATAATTATTTAAAAATTATTACAAGCTTATGAAAAATATTATGACTGATAATATAATTATCTAAGATAATTGTTAAGTGTTAGGCATAGTTTAATTGAACTTAAACTCGATATATATCCCATTAAGCCACTCTGGATGTCGTAATTGTGCTTGAACTCGATTTCGCATCGTAAAAGTTTAACTTGAGGTTAGGTCTTATGTGTGTTATAGACGGATATGATTATATGATAATGTGTTTAGGTTATTTTAAATATTGTGATGATATTTTTCTAATTTGTATATCGATATTATTTATATATTAGGACTTCAGACAAAGCTTATTAAAATGTATAACAATAATCGACCGAACAGGCAAGTTTTTCTTAACTCGATCTCAAGTTATTTCATTCAAATATACTTATGGTTAATCATTGTTGATTGCCATGTCTAAGAATTGTTAAATTGTACTTTGTACATATTGCATGTATTAATTAGGTATGAAAGGCTGATCACCTTCATTACCATTCGGTCCAGATATAATTGATATGTTCATGTTAAATGTTCTTCAGCTATGCAAGTTTGTTTATGCAAATTCACAACTATATTGTTGAATTATAGCCAGCTTATTATTCAAATTCTTTCAATCATGATATATCCTTAAATAAATTTATACTTGTTGGGCAAACTTAGGCTCACCCTTGCTATATCATGATAAACATTACAGATTAAGATGAATACGTCTGACACAAGAAAGGTCAAAGACAGTTCCAGCGTTAGTTTATGTGTGCAGCTAAATTTGTAACAGTAATGTATGATAATATCTTTGTATGTCAGATAGGATAATAAATTGTGTATAAATTAATGTTACTCGACCTTGGGGATTAGTGTGTAATGTTTAATGTATAAATAATTTATGTTTATATCTTGCGCAATAGTTATAGAAATAGTATACCAGATCCATGGTGATTTGAGACCCGGATTTGGGGATATTACAGTTGGTATCAAAGCTGTAGCTTATGAACCTTAGGTAGGAATACCTGAGACCAATAATCGCAGTGATTAGGATAAGATCTACCTCACATAGAGTTAGTTGGTCGGTAAGATTCAAAGACGAATCTCGGTGAGTTGTAAAGATACGGAGTTCTTTAACTCTGATAATAAAGTTGAACAGTAGTGGTGAATAGATAGAGTTTAAAAGACTAAAAGTGCAGTTATAGGAGATCGTAAAATAAAATGATCATAGTATAGAAATGAATCGTAATATATACGATGAGATCACCCCGTGATCTGATAATGTTATAGTATGGAGAAGGATCAAACGAATGATTGAAAAGTTTATAGCAAGATTGTTGTGTGTCAGATGTGTTGGGCTTCGGCACAGAAACGCACAGCGGAAATTAAAATTTTAAAGCAATTTCCGAAACCCTAAAATAGGATCCATGCAAAAATCAATTAATTTAGAGGTTTAGAGATTATACCAGATATAAACAAAAAACGAGAATCTGAAACCGACTGCGCCTCGAATCTCCAACGCAATACAAACCGATCAAGCGCCTCTACAGTATCCACACGAAACACCGCATCTAACTGGTCGAACGATTCGCAATAAGAAGGACTTGCGGTACTAGCCACCAAAAGGAATGGATTTTGAAACTGTTTTCTCTCTAGTCTCTCTCTAAGAGTGGCTAGGGTTTTTCAATTATGATATCTTACCCTAAGTAGCTGCTATATATCATATATATAGTAGTTAAAAGGAATTAATCAAAATCAAAACCTAATTTTATAAAATCCGAATTTATATATATATATATCTCTTAATTAAGTCTTACTTAATTAATATACATATATACAATTATCCTTTTAATTTAAATTCATGATTTAAATACTATTAATCATATTAATATATTTAAATCCTTCAAATTTAAATTAATTCCCTTTTAAATAATGTTCTATGTGTGTGACTTTATAGGTTATTATTACGTTGGCAATAATTTTAAAATCATATTATAAAATTATAAAGCGTTTAATGACATCTAGTAATGCATCATCGCTACCCAAGTAATAATAAGATCGATGATTCGATGCAACCTTTTGTGACCAATGTTTCAATGCAATTTAATCCTTTTAACCTTAATATCCTAGATTAAACTCGAGTCATGGAATGTGTCATACTCTTCATAATTTAATCTGAGTTTTCTTGATCAATGAGTAGACTATATGAAACAAATCACTATTTGAGCATGGCTATGCATTTCATAGTCCTACTCAATCAAGAGGCCTATGGATATCACCCATAATATATAGGATGGTTAAATTCCATCTAGATCACTCATATTTCTCACACGATTAATGATGAACCCAATAATCACCTTTATAGTCCACCCTATTAAAGGGTGACATTTGATGATATCAAAGTACATAAATTCTCGTAGTAATATAGCGATTTGTGTCTGGAGGACCATTACATCATCGTCACTATGAGAATTGCTAATGACACTTCGCATAATGCTCCATATAGAATTCTCATGGTGGGTCCGTCCAAGACATCGTTCTTCAACATGTACCTATGCATTGACTTAATATCTCATATATTTATGACCAATGAGATTTGGTCATCATCGATCCACATATTAGTCTCAATGCATCATTGTTGTCCCATCAACAATGATACTCGACTAAGGACATTTAAGAACAACGATACTAATGGTAATATATAATCTCATGTTCAAGTCACATACTTGAAACTATATAATTTGTATCACTATTCTAAGGAATTTTATTATGTTAACATATTATATTGTAAATAAAACCATAATAAAATCATATATTTATTCAATCAAATATAATATCAAACGTTAAGCAATTATATCAAATAATTGGCCTCAGGGCATAAACTCTAACAGATCTCCCACTTGCACTAGAGCCAATCACTCATGTATCTAATACCCATGGAACTAGTGTGTGACCGTCGTGCCTCACTTTGGCGACAAAGCCTTGGTTAGTGGATCTCGCAACATTATCATCATTGGCACTCTTCCTATATGTACATCTCCTCTATCAATGATTTCACGGATGAGATGGTACCGCCTAAGTATATCTTTGGGATCGTTGGTGAGATCCGGGTTCCTTAGCTTTGTCAATGGCTCCATTATTATCACAAGATAGAAGCAACCGGATCAACAATGGTTTGAACAACACCAAGTTCAATGATGAACTTTTTAATCCATCTGACCTCCTTGGGTTGCACTAGAAGCAAACAATATACTCAACCTCGTTGTAGAATCACTATTGTCTCTTATTTGAACTTTTCCATTAACAAACACCACCATTAAGGCAAAACACAAAACCCGACCGAGACTTATAGTCATCATTGTTACCGAAACTAACATCCGTGTAACCCTTTACTACTAGTTCGTCTTCACCTCCATATACCAAGAATGAATCCTTAGTCCTTTTCGGTACTTGAGGATATTCTCGATCTCGCATCGATGACCTTCACCGGATTCGATTGGTATTTGCTCGTCATGCTCAAAGCATCTGAGACATCCCGGACGAGTACATATCATTGCATACATGATAGATCCAATTGTCAAGCATAAGGGATCTTTCTCATACGCTCTTCATCATCTTGTGATTTAGGACATTGGGCCTTAGAGATCTTTACGCCATGAGTCACGGGTAAGTTTCTCTTTTCGCCTCTTGCATCTTTGAACTGTTTCAACACTTTATCAATATATGTACTTTGACTTAAGTCGAAGAGCATTTTCTTGATCTATCTCTATAGATCTTGATACCTAAAATGTAAAAAGATCGCCCAAATCTTTCATGGAGAAACATTTTCCTAACCATGTTTTTACAATTTGTGAAGGAAGGAATGTCATTCCTAATAATTAATATGTCATCAACATATAATACTAGGAATACAATGTGACTCCCACTAACCTTCTTATATACACAAGGTTCATCTTCATTTTAATAAAGCCAAATTCTTTGATCGCTTCATCAAATCGAAGATTCCAACTCCGAGAGGCTTTCTTCAATCCATAAATGGATCGGCGTACGACACATACCTTTTCAAAGATCCTTTGGAGTGACAAAACCCTCGAGTTGTGTCATATACACATCCTCAAGGAGATTTCCGATTAAGGAAAGCAGTTTTGACATCCATCGCCAGATTTCGTAATCATAAAAAGTCTGCAATAACAAGTAAGATCCCGATGGATTTAACCATTGCCCTTTGGAGAGACGGTTTCATCATAGTCAACACCTTGAATTTGTTTGAAACCTTTGCTACCAAATCGGCCTTTATAGGTTTGTACATTACCATCCATGCGGTTTTCTTCTTGAAAACCCACTTGCACCCGATTGGTTTTACCCCTTCGGGTGGATCAACCAGAGTTCATACTTGGTTAGTATACATGGAGTCCATCTCGATTTCATGGCTTCAAGCCATTTCTCGTAATCTGGTCCATTCATAGCTTCTTGGTAGAAGCAGGCTCATCTTGATCTATGAGCATCACATCGCCGTTTTGAGTCACAAGATATCCATAATATCTCTCGTGCTCTTGGCGTGTCCTACCGAGATCTACGAATGACTTGTGTAATTTGAGCAGTTCACTTTCCACAATTTCTTGTGGTTCCGCTCATGTTCCAACTCAGTTCAATGATATTTTGTGGTTCTCGAATTTCTTGAGTTCTACTTTCCTCCCCATCGCTTCCTTTAGAGACAAATTCTCTTTCTAGAAAAATACCAGTTCGAGCAACAACCACTTTGTTCTCGGAAGGTTTGTAGAAATAATACCCTTTTGTTTCCTTTGGGTATCCCACAAAATTACAATTGTCGATTTGGGGTCCGAAGCTTGTCGAATTCGGACGCTTTTACTTAACGCCTCGCAACCCCAAATCTTCATGAACGACATACTAGGGACGTTTCCCGATCCACATTTCATATGGTGTCTTTTGAACCGTCTTTGTAGGAACACGGTTAAGTGTGAATGCACTTTTCTCTAGGGCATGACCCCGAAGCTTATTGGAAGATCTGCATGACTCATCATTGATCGTACCATGTCCAACAAGGTTCGATTCCTCCTCTCGAGATACACCATTCCATTGCGGTGTTCGGGTGGAGTGATTTGTGATATAATACCACACTCCTTTAGAAGGTCATCAAAGTCTTGGCTTAAGTATTCACCTCCTCGATCGGATCGAAGGGCTTTTATGCTTTTGCCAAATTGGTTTTGAACTTCATTCTTGAATTCCTTGAACTTTTCAAAGGATTGGATTTGTGTCTCATAAGATACACATATCCATATCTACTAAAGTCATCGATAAATGTAATGAAGGAATAAAACCTACCTCTTTCTAATCTAACTCATGGGTCCACATACATCACTATGTATAAGTCCCAATACATCGCTAGTCCCGTTCATTGTGTCCAAAGTGAAAGGGCTTTAGTCATCTTGCCTAATAAACAAGACTCGCATTTCTTATATGATTCAAAATCAAATGAATCCAAGAACCCATCTTTATGGAGTTTGGATATGCGTTTCTCATTTATATGGCCTAAACGCGATCACTTGAGAGATATGTTGATTTGAATCATTTGATTTAAATCGTTTTGTATTTATGTTATAGATAGGCATTTCTAAATCAAGAATATAGAGACCGTTAAACAATTGTGCAACACCATAACAAATATCATTTAAGTAAAACAAACAACGATTGTTCTTTATTATAAATGAAAAACCTTTCTTGTCCAAACAAAGAAATGAAATAATGTTTTGCTTATATCGGGCACAAAATAACAATCTTCTAATTCTAAAACTAGCCCGGTGGGCAAAGATAAATGATAAGTTCCTACTACCGGGCAACAACTTTTGCTCTATTTCCAACTCGTAGGTCAACCTCTCTTTTTTAAAGTTCTACTCCTTGAGTCCCTCGCACATTAACACAAATGTGAGAACCACATCCAAAGATCCAATACCCATGATGTAGAAGTAGATAAGTTGACTTCTATAATATATATACACGAATCAAGTCGACTTCCTTTTCTTTTCTTCACTTCTTCCAGATAAGCATGAAAATTCCTTTTCCGATTGTCCAGTTTTCCATGTAAGTGACATTCACCTTCTTTAGCCACCCCACCTTTAGGTTTTAAAGCCTGTTTGGTTTTGGAATTGGGTTTGGCAAAAGATTTAGATCCTATCTTCTTCTTGCCTTTCCATTTCCCCTTAGCATTCCCCTTTTGCACCATCATTTATGGGAGCGGGTCTCGCCTTTTTCATGTTGTTCTCAGTTCTTAACATGCTCAACAACTTCGATGAGGGTTTCTCAATTTCATTCATAAGATAGTTCATAACAAATTGAGAGAGAGTAATGATGTTCAAAGATTGCAAAACAAGGTCGGTTTGGGCTTTAGGAGTGATTGAAAACCCAACCTATCAAGGTACTCAATATACCCAATCATTTTCAAAGACATGTGGACCAACTGGATCACGTTCACCCATTTTGCGTTGATACAACGCCTTGCTTGTATCATACCTCTCTGTCGAGCATGCCCTTGAACAATTTCTTGAGATGCTCGATCATCTCATAAGCATCCATCAACTCATGTTGCTTCAAGCTCGGCGCTCATGGTTGCTTATTTATGACACAACTCATATCCAGAGCATCATCTTGATGCTTCTTGTAAGCATTATGCTCACTTGCAGCAAGTGCGATGATACCGGTAGTCTTTGCAGGAATGGGCCCATCAAGGACATATAGCTTACGCTCTTGTTTGAGGACAATCCTCAAGTTCATATGCCAATCAAGGAAATTAATTCCACTTAGCTTGTCCTTTTCAAGGACTGATCGTAATGAAAGACTATTTGTGTTGTTGTTGTTTGCCATTTGATATCTACAATTTATAAGTGCAACAATAATAAGTCAAATTACAGAGTTGATATTATATAATTGATAATAATACATTCAAAATATACCTCCCACTATTTTATTCAAATTAATAGCCCTCACCATTAATTCGGAAAGCATTTTCTATTAAATCTTTCTAGTGAGCCAAGATCCATATTTCATTATGCCTTAAGTTAGCTTTGGCTATTCTCTCAAAACATAATTATTTAGGTAGACAACCCTTTTTCAATTATATCATATATAACTCCTGGATAGTTTGGTAAACAACATTTGTTTCTAGTCCATCTAATGGTACCAACCAAACTCTATGCCTCTAAGTCCACAATCCTATTGAGATAACTTAGTTAAGTCGGGCCCAATGATTTTAATAGTTTGGATATCACAATTATCCTATCGCATCTTACCTAGATAAATAGGGTACTTTGCTTTGGCAAACCTACATCTATTGATCAAGGTCTAGATGAGTGTTATTCATTGGAAGGCATCTAATTTAGACTTAATAATTTAATGAGGGATTTTATTAATTTAGATCTCACCAATTTTAATCTTGTTAAGCATGCACATTATTAATTATATCATATCATATACAAGCATAAATAAAGTGCAAAATTAAATGTGTCACAGTTATGGCCCAATCCACTGTCAATCTTTTCAAGCTAATGAAAGATTAAAGGTCAATCTAAGGTGGTAAAAGATCTTAAAATAAATAACTTCCTTGGATCTTCCTAAAGACGCGCCTCCTCTCCATCATCATCTTTCTATTGTGTTCTCCATCTTGACATCTTCATCAATTACTGATTATTATGACGATAAAGAAACCTCGAGTTACATTCGAGGGGATTTAGATGAGAAGAGAATATTACATTAGAATTTATAGAAAGGCACGACATGCAAGCCGTATTTCAAAACCAAAACCACTAACCTATGGGTCAAAAGGCCATAAGCTGCACCATGCATATCACAATAAGCACATAACAATTTATATATAATTAAAGAAAACTATATATAAAATATAGGGGACACGACCATAAATGCTACTGACAGGGGGGTCCAAGGGGGGGTCTCTCGGCGGTGGTCGGTCCCACCGACCGGTCAATGAAGTGGTCTGAATGGCGGCAATACTTCGAAAAAAATTTTGAACTACATTCTCAGATTGCAAAATTTTTCCATACGAATCTCAAACAGTTTTTAATCATACATTTTAATCCACCAAAACACCCATAATAACAAATCATATATGTCCGATTTGATTTAATCATATTAAAACGAATAACAAGACACCTGTAATTTATCATATATTTACGATTTCGATTAATCATATTAAAACGATTCTTCATGCTTTAATCCGATTAGAATAGTTATATTGTTATTCCACCAATTAAAGATACGATTAACAATATCATCATATATATTACCGTAATATACATACAACTAATATCATATATTCAATTTTATATCGGTAAACATGCATCATCATATATCATATATATCGAATACAATTAAAACACGTAATCTGAATTAATCTTTTCGCAAGTAGCTCTACGATACCTTTGTTGGGCTTTAGAGACGAACGCACAAATGAAAATTAAAATTTTAAAGCAATTTCCGAAATCCTAAAACAGGATCCATGTGAAAATCAATTAATTCAGAGGTTTAGAGATTATACCAGATATAAACAAAAAATGAGAATTTGAAACCGATGCGCCTCGAATCTCCAACGCAATACAAACCGATCATTAGCTTCTACACAGATCCACATCGAACGCAGCATTTAACCATCGAACGATTCTGCAATAAGAAGGACTTTGCAGTACTAGCCACCAAAAAGGAATGGATTTTGAAACTGTTTTTTCTCTAGTCTCTCTCAAGAGAGCGGCCAGGTTTTTCAATTATGATATCTTACCCTAAGTATCTCGCTATATATATATATATATAGTAGTTAAAAGGAATTAATCAAAATCAAAACCTAATTTTATAAAATCCGAATTTATATATATCTCTTAATTAAGTCTTACTTAATTAATATACATATATACAAATTATTCTTTTAATTTAAATTCGTGATTTAAATACTATTAATCATATTAATATATTTAAATCCTTCAAATTTAAATTAATTCCCTTTTAAATAACGTTCTATGTGTGTGACCCTATAGGTTATTATTACGTTGGCAATAATTTTAAAATCATATTATAAAATTATAAGCGGTGATGGCATCTAGTAATGCATTATCGCTACCCAAGTAATAATAAGATCGATGATTCGATGCAACCTTTTGTGACCAATGTTTCAATGCAATTTAATCCTTTTAACCTTAATATCCTAGATTAAACTCGAGTCATGGAATGTGTCATACTCTTCATAATTTAATCTGAGTTTTCTTGATCAATGAGTAGACTATATGAAACAAATCACTATTTGAGCATGGCCATGCATTTCATAGTCCTACTCAATCAAGAGGCCTATGTATATCACCCATAATATATAGGATGGTTAAATTCCATCTAGATCACTCATATTTCTCACACGATTAATGATGAACCCAATAATCACCTTTATAGTCCACCCTATTAAAGGGTGACATTTGATGATATCAAAGTACATAAATTATCGTGTAGTAATATAGCGATTTCAGGTCGGAGGACTATTACATCATTGTCACTATGAGAATTGCTAATGACACTTCGCATAATGCTCCATATAGAATTCTCATGGTGGGTCCATCCGGTACATCGTTTTCTCAACATGTACCTATGCATTGACTTAATATCTCATATATTTATGACCAATGAGATTTGGTCATCATCGATCCACATACTAGTCTCAATGCATCATTGTTGTCCCATCAACAATGATACTCGACTAGGGACATTTAAGAACACTGATACTAATGGTAATATATAATCTCATGTTTAAGTCACATACTTGAAACTATATAATTTGTATCACTATTCTAAGGAATTTTATTATGTTAAAAATTATATTACGCAGTAAATAAAACCATAATAAAATCATATATTTATTCAATCAAATATAATATCAAAACGTTAAGCAATTATATCAACTAATTGGCCTCTAGGGCATAAACTCTAACAAGATGTACTATAAATTGGTATAGATTCAGGAAAGGATTATAAATACGAGTTGAATGAAATTCATATTGAGAAGGGAGTTAGGATTAGGTGGGGATTTCATTTGAGGACTCATGTCAGTAGCTGAGTTGTATGATTCCTTGTTATGGGCGAGGAATTGTACTTGGTGTAAAACCACTTAATTTCTGGCACTAATAATCATTGAAATGTTTGTGTCGCGCTATTTGCTATATGCATGTTAAGAGGGTGATTCCTTTCTCATGTATATAATTGATATATATGTTATAGGTAGAGGATACAAGGTTAAGTACGAGTTCTGAAAACTCATACTTATGTTACATTCGTGACTCATAGTTATATGAAATATTTATGAACCCCTCAGCGAATGGACGTCAAAGGTCTGACTAGGATAAGTTCTTAAACTCATATGATTATGGAAAGTTCCTGAACTCATGAGTGTGGTTTGACGAAATGGGAATTGTCATGTGTGAATGGAGTATTAAGGATAATAGGAATAGATAGACAGTTTAAGCAAATGATTATTAGTGGAGACATAGGTTTTCCAAAACTCCTAGCTATGCTAGACTTCGATATTTTTGACATCAAGCTAAATACGCACGATGTGCTTTTGAATATATATATATATATATATATATATATATATATATATTTGTAATGATTTTTGAACGGTTTAAAGTATAGTCTATGCTACTTGTTTCAGCTAGATGAAGATGATTTGAAATATCAAAATATATTTTTATTTATCACTTATGTACCATATAACCTGGTGCAGAGATGATAAAAAGTTGATAGAATTATAAATACAAGAATACTTAGTGTGAATTCGATCTAAAAATTATTGTTCCACTATTATATGATGTGTTATGACAAAGTCATATAATGACGGCATCCTCAAACGGGTTGTTAATACAGTACGACATCATGACGTCATTTTCAAAAATATTTTTAAATATTTAATTTGCCAACGGCGTTTGGCTATACACATTCGTAAATCTATTGAAATTGATTATTGATATGAGTTTACGCTATTCGATTCAGCTAGACTAATGTTTATGAAAACTCTAAGTGTTCATTGAGAAAAATTTTTCGAACCAAATTATTTTGGTGCTGAATCCAATAAGACTAAGGTAAGAAAATTTTATGCGCCCAAGGCGGATAAGAGGAACAAGAAAATGATTCTGACTAGCAGTACTTGATCAGTACAGGGCATAACATGCTAATCACCTACTATGTCTGTAAGTTATGACGGTTTGCAGATGAATTTCCATATAACATTTGCGAAAATGACAGACGATAGTCTATATAACTCCTCAACAATATTTGAAAATTTTTACTCTTGTGAGTGGTGTATTGGGTAGCATGTAATGATGTGTATGAATGGTGTAAGCAGTATGGTGTAAGGTGTAAGGTGAATTTCGGGGAAGAAATTCTTAGAAGAAGGGGTGAATGTGACAACCCGAGAATTTAGAAAAACATACGTTTGGATAAACCTGTTAAGTTAAACACAATTAAAATTCCAAATAAATTGCAACTGAGACATGACTTAACATCGGAAAATTGAAGCCTTAGAAACAAAAGAATTCTATAATGGTGGAACCATTCATCTTAATTAAGACATTATAGAAAAGCCAACAGTGTTTCATAATAACGAAGGCAATTATACGGGCTTATTATTATTATTATTATTATTATTATTATTATTATTATTATTATTATTATTATTATGGGATAATACACTTTTTGGTCACTGTACTAGGGTCCGATTTTCATTGTGATTACCGAAACTTTTTTTTGTTACAATCGAATAACTGTACTCTCAAAAATTACAAAATGGTCATTCCATTCGATTTCCGTCCAAAAATTCGATTTGAAATCTTGTTATATATATTGATTCGCATTATTTTTTTTTAAGCGTCTCCGTTATTTGTCGACGTGGAGGCGTAGGCTTACCTTAAAAAATTTCTTAAAAAAAATGTTGCTAACAAATGTCGAACTCCAGACCTCCCTAAACTAGAAACATTATATTCCAACAAAAGCCTCTAGACCAACTACCTATTATGCCAAAATTTATGTAGCACTAATATTTAAACCACCTAGCATCGTTTATATGCATGTGAGGATGAGATAATAATTATTATTATTGTAATAATAATAATAAATTTTAAATAATAATTAAAATTTTAAATAATAATAATTATTGTAATAATTAAAATAATAATAATTGTAATATCCATCTAATTAAAATACTCTCTTCTGACAAGCTCGCGATAAATGTTTTTTTTTTTTTAATTTTTTTCAAACATATTAAGAGAGATTGTAAATTTACTAAAGTACTCTTAATTACCAACATTTTAAAACTTTCTTTAATTAAATACTACTCTTTCCTTTCTCCCGCCTGGATTATTCCTAATTTTTCTCTTTTTTCCTTTCTTAGTTACAGTAAAGAAGAGAATAACTTATAAAGTTTATGTCCCATATATAGATACTAATTAGACGTGTGTGTATATGAAATTTGGCACCTTTAGCAACAAAAAATGGTTGTTTCAGAAACCCCATTTTTTTGTAGTGGTAGTACTACATCAGTACTACAATATTATCGCATTATACAACCCATATAGCAACAAGATATAAGTTTAAATTGTGGTCAAACATGCCATCCGGATAACTGTTATGAGTTTCTGGGTTTGGCCCAAGAACTCTCAAGAACACCTATAGTTTCTGTCGCTATAGGTCCCTTTAGTGACAGATAATTTCAAAAAATAATTATTTTATTTAAATAATTAGAGAAAATTAATTTTTAATTATGAAATATACAAAATAAATTCCTAAAAATTAGTTTTAATTATGTTGAGTATATTTCATAAATATTTAATATTTTTGTAATATAAAAGGTATTAATTTATTTAATTATAATATTAAATAAATTGGTTAAAAATGATTTTAATACATGAAAAATCATTTAAAAATATATTATGGTATAAGAAAATATTTTAAGTTATTTTTAGTGACTTTTAATATTTTGTGATGAATTTCATTAATTAATTAATATTAGTGGTAATTAATTTATTTAAAAAATATATTAAATAAATTATGGAAAAATAGAATTAATGATTTCAAAATCATATAGAAATGGTATAAGTGTTATAAAAATATTTTAAGTTGTAAAATATAACTTTTATATATTTTGCCATGAAAATATTACTATTTTAATATTAATATTAATTATCGGATAATCTAATTTAAAGGTTTAAAAATCATATAAATATGATTTTAAGGTATTAAAAATACTTTGATATATTATAAATATATTATAATATTATGATATGATTTTCATTAATATTTAATATTAAATAAATATTAATGATAAGAGAATAATGTGGTATGTATAGTATATAAATACGATATAAGTGATTGAAAAATTATGATAAATGGTAATAATTATTTAAAAATTATTACGAGCTTATGAAAAATATTTTGACTGATAATATAATTATCTAAGATAATTGTTAAGTGTTAGGTAGAGTTTAATTGCAATTAAACTCGATATATAACCGACTAAGCCGTCGTGATGTTAAAATGGTGCCGAACTCGACTCGGACTGTAAAAGTTTAACTTGAGGTTATGTCTTATGTGTGTTATAGACAGATATGATTATTTGATAATGTGTTTAGGTTATTTTAAATATTGTGATGATAATATTCTAATTTGTATATCGATATTATTTATATATTAGGACTTCAGACAAAGCTTATTAAAATGTGTAACGATAATCGACCGAACATGCAAGTTTTTCTTAACTCGATCTCGAGTTGTTTCATTCAAATATACTTATGGTTAATCATTGCTGATTGCCATGTCTAAGAATTGTTAAATTGTACTCTGTACATATTGTATGTATTAATCAGGTATGAAAGGCTGATCACCTTCATTACTATTCGATCCATATATAATTGATATGTTAATGTTAGATGTTCTTCAGCTATGCAAGTTCGTTCATGCTAATTCACAACTATATTGTTGAAATATAGCCAGCTTATTATTCAAATTCTTTCAATCATGATATATCCTTAAATAAATTTTTACTTGTTGGGCAAACTTATGCTCACCCTTGCTATATCATGATAAACATTGCAGATTAAGACAAATACGTCGGATACAAGGAAATGTCAAAGACAGTTCCAGCGTTACTTTATGTGTGCAGCTAAATTTGTAACAGTAATGTATGATAATATCTTTGTATGTCAGATAGGATAATAAATTGTGTATAAGTTAAGGTTACTCGACCTTGGGGATTAGTGTGTAATGGTTAATGTATAAATAATTTATGTTTATATCTTGCGCAATAGTTATAGAAATAGTATACCAGATCCGTGGTGATTTGAGACCCGGATTTGGGGATATTACAGTTGGTATCAAAGATATAGGTTATAAACATTAGGTAGGAATACCTAAGACCAATAATCGCAGTGATTAGGATAAGAACTAACTCACATAGAGTTAGTTGGTCGGTAATATTCAAAGATGAATCTCGGTGAGTTGTAAAGATACGGAGTTCCCTAACTCTGATAATAAAGTTAAACAATAGTGGTGAATAGATAGAGTCTAAAAGACTAAAAGTGCAGTGATATGAGATCAAAAAACAAAACGAGAAGATATACGATTCATATGATTTAAGCTTGCTATTTTAATGAAATTGTCATATTTGTTGAGCTAGTTATGCTCACTCTTGCTTGAACCATATAAATGCAGCTAAGACCGAACGACCTGAAGGATCCAATAAGGATAAAGGGAAGGCTATGGCAAACAAATAGGCCGTCTTTGTAATAATATAGTTTGAACGTTGTAATTATTTGATATTATGAAAAAGAACATATATAATGGTTACAAAGAACCTGTGAAAGGGAATATTGTTTTGGAATATATAGAAGATATTTTCACTCTTTTGAGTTATTTCAATTGAATGTTTGTGTTGTAGACACTCAAAATTTTGCATTCCTGTTATTGACATTGCAGGAGGGCAGAATCGTCTTTCAGAGATAACCTTGGAGGACAAGACAGTTCTAGTTCCGGAAATCCCACCGGAGAAGCCTTTTTAATCTCAGAGATAACCCCGAGACATTCAATCCCAGAAACATGACCGAGAGTTTCATTCTCAACCTTGGAGATAACCCCGAGGAGTGCAGTTGTAGTTCCAGAGATAACCCCGGAGATGCTCTTTTCAACCTTTGCATTCGGCTTCAACCCCGGAGATAACCCAGAGGCACTTAGTCCCAAACCCAGATACAACTCCGGGAGGTCAGGCACACCTCAGAGATAACCCTGAGGACATCAAGTACTTGCAGCAGACCAATCTCAGAGATAACACTGAGCAACGACTGCTTTATCAGCTCAAACTAGAGATAACCCCGGTGACGGGCAAAATCATCATTTTTCCACCTTGATTCCACATGAGAGTCGTCTCAACACATTTCAATATACATTTTACACAACAATGTCCTACAAGAACTAAATAGCTGCAATCCCGAATAACTACTACACAGGATAGCACACCGGATGGAATTTAAAGCTTGAAGACCAAGGGCATGGTCCCATCTTCCTGACTTCTTACAACCTCTAATCCCATGTCATTTGTGTAGCTCTCGACAACAGCACTCCGTAAATGGTCTTATACACCTCAATCGGAGGCCTGAATTGAAGTTCTAAAAGTTCAAGCGAATTTACGTTGCATGCGTGCACGTACTTTGAGACGACAATACCCACGGAGCCCGGGGCACCCCGGGCAGCCGTAGGTGTATCTACGAATGCTTCAGGTACACTTACGGCTCCCCCCTCTATAAATAGAGGGTTTGGGGTGGCCATTTTGTAAGAGAAAACGGCGAGGAAGCCCTGTCCAATTTTCTCTGTACACACTATAAACAGAGTGCTTTCTCATTTTAAACACTTATGAGCTTATAAATTATCCTATTTTTACCGACAGAAGCCGAGTGTTCATCCATTTAAAGCTATATAAGTCTTCTTTGGCAGTCCAATGTAAGCCTTCTTACACTTCTTCAAGCCTTTCTCTTCTACTATGCACACACTTTTTTTCACGTTGAGAGTCGTGTTGCGTGTGTATGCACGGACTTCGGTCCGTGGCTTTTATTTCCTTTTGTATATATATATATATTTATATATATCTTTATATATATTGACTAAGATTATTGAGTTATGCCTTGATTGAGCCTGGACTCACGTCCGAAGCGTTTATTTGCTTTTGTATATATATATATATATATATATATATAAAAGCAGTAAATGCTCCGGATGTAAAATCCAGGCTCATCGAATAGAGTTCGACAACAGTTCATATATATATATATATATTCGATGAGCCTAGATTTTATATCCGGAGCGTTTACTGCTTATATATATATATATATTTACATTTCTGTTAGGCCTGGAGTTTACTTCGTGGCCTTTTATTGCTTTATTTACATTCCATCCCGCCTGGAGTTTACTTCGTGGCGGTTGATCATTTTTACTGCTTTATTTACATTTTTCATCCCATTTGGAGTTTACTTCGTGGCGGTTGATCGTACTTACTGCTTTATTTACATTTTCGATCCCCTATGGAGGTGCTTCGTGGTGGTTGATCGTGTCTCTCTATATATATTTATCGCTTTTATATATTTACATTTACAGTCCCCCATGAAGTTCACTTCGTGGTGGTTGACAGTCTGTATATATATATATATATATATATTTACAGCTTATATATATATAACTGCTTACGGCTTTTATATAAATTGCTACATCATTTGAGCCTAGGAATTATATAATCATAGATTCAGTCTCCTTAATCTAGATTCGATTCACGTGATGGACATTTTAGACTGCAAATAGCTTGTACATTATTTTACAGTGTTTGAATTTCCTTATATGGCTCTTATGCCCACAAGGATTTCGGCACTGCTACATATATTATTTTCTCGAGGATGCCTCGCATCTCAAAAATAAAAGCAATTAAGCCGAACATTCTATAAAAATTGAAGTATCAAAGGCCTCAATTACTATTGAGCATAAGGGTTTGGACAATCTCTTTTACAAAACATCACTGTTATATCTTGTTAAAACTGAATTTTTACATAAATTCAAACCCTTTGTATATAGGTGCGAACGAGTCATAACACTACTTCCAAATAAATTGCACACTGACACACACACAAACACACATTCATATAACAGTTTAATTAAAACGTGGTAGTCACTGTGGTAACACGGATGTCGGGGGGTGCATAACACCTTCCCTCCACATAAGCAAGTCTCCGTACCCTAACGAATCTCGATTTTATAGACCAGTTTAGCAGTGTTACATCACGTGGTCAATGTGCAAACCTTTTCTCGGTTGAGTTGGTGCAACCATTTAAAAATACCAACAGGCAACTCTTACAGTCCAATCATCGACATATAAATGTTGGACCTTTTCACAACTTGTTTTTTTCAAACAAATCTCACTTAACATGAGAACACCAAAAGACAAGAACAAAAAGGACAAGAAAATCCCGTCGTAAACGGTGGCGACTTCTGTTTTGGGACTTCCAAAGAAGAGGACTTAAGCCGCTACTACAAACTTTTCCAAACTTTTATATGCTTGTGTGTGGATGATACATTTATATTTTTTGATGAATGTGTACGAATGAATTTACTTACTGCACTTAATGCCTTACACTAGATTTGCATACGATATTAGTGCTTCACACATGTCATCATTCCCATAATAGTGAGACACGTTGTATGTGAATGTATGTTGTGTGGTTCCTCCACCAGGAGGCTATCCTGTTGGTGTTTGTGTAACATCCACAAATTTGAAACTCCTTATTAATTAAATATGTAATGAGTTAGTTTTGTGAGTTTATTTAAACCTTATGTGGTTATCAAATGATTAAAGGGAGTCACTAATAGTTTATTTAAATTAGTGGACTAGCCCTAAGATTCGAATATCAAAGACTTGATAAGATTATTAACTAAATATTCAATTTATTTGAATATAATAGCAAGAGTTGAACATATTGATTAATTGCAATTATGAGTAATTAATTGATGATGTGTTAATTAATAATTATTATGAATAAGTAATAATTAATGTGTAAAAGATTAATAAAATGATTATATGTTTACTTGATTAATTGTGCAGTATAGTAAACCTTTATTATATGGTAGTTAACTATATATTTTATATAGTACAAGGTGGCATAATTAATATGTCTATATATTATATATATAGACTATGTAGTAAGAGTTATTTGCATTCATGTGAGTTGCATAATAATATTGTTATATGATATGAAGTGTGTGGGTAAACATTCATGTATACCCTATTGACATATAATAATATCAATTGTTAAATTAATAATGATTTCATTAAGTTATTATGATAATAACAGTCATGGTAATTGAAAATGTACATGAATTATATGTATATGCACTACTTGATACCTTGTAATTGGGAAATACATTGTATGCCCTTTTAAATTATTATACCCTATGTTGTATGAAAGGAATTGTGTATACATATTTTATAACCAAAGTGTATATCATGTGTATATATGGTATAAACTAAATGTTGTATTAGTATAACATTTGTGCAAATGCTGAGTATTCTTTCTCTCTTGTCCCGAAATTAGTGTCACCAAGAACATGAATAGTAACATGATGATGAGAAAAGTGGCGGCAGGCGAGTGTTTGACTCTTGATCAGCGTAATGGACCACTTTAGAGAGTTAAACTCAAAAAGCTGGAGGCTACTACCGGTGCAGGTCGAGGAGATGGGTGACTTTTATTTGCTGGAAGTTGAGTGATGTTAGGAGACATAACTTCTTTATGTAATATGATTATATTAGGAGTGTGTCAAGGAGTTTATTTCATGTTAATTGGGACTCTATGTCCACAAACTTATTGGGTTTGATTTCCATTATAATTCCTATTTGACGAGTTTGAGATGGATTAGAATTGGTGGTGATGGAGCTGAAGTGAATTTACTTATGTTAATTGTTGGAGATTAAGAGAGAAGACACATACTTAGAGACATACAATTAAAGAGCAAGAATTGGGAGGAACAAGAAAGGAGGTGATTTCACGAAGATTGCAAATTTGAAGGACGAGAAGGGTGGTAATTACTATTCTTCTTTAATTTCAATTTGTGTAATCAGGATGATGTTGTCTTTTATTTATTCAGTATTTAATTCATTATTTATGAACTAAATTACTTTTTAGGCTTGCAATGGATCTTTAACGTTGAATGACAATTATTATGCCTTGATTTAAGTTTAATAAATTATCAATTATGTTTATCTATTGTGATTTGAGATTAATTTATGAATTGCTTGATCACCAAATTTATGCGGAATTGTATAGATTCGAGAGATGATGTATGATTCTAGACCTAGTCACAATAACATGTGTTCTTGAATTCTATGATTGAATACATTCTTGATTTATGTTAGGGTAGATATATGCCTAACATCACATGTAATCTGGAAAGAACTTGGAATTAAATCCTTCTTAATTCTAATTCACATAAAGATATAGTGAATTATTTATTTAGGGTGTTTGGCTTAATTCTATCTAAATTGTTGATTTAAGTTAATATGGTTTTAGTGCATTGAGAAATGGCTAAATCTACATGAGTGTTCTTGATTAATAAACTGGGGTAATTAATTAAATTAGAATAAGGTGTGATAATTGGAATGATACTTAAAGTGAAGTTGTAAAGCCTAATTCTCCATTAATTGTTTGAAATTAGGGTTTTTAAGTGGTGTTGATTAATTAATATTTTTAGTTTGTGAGTTTTATTAATTGTCATTCTTAATTTGGATTAGTTTAATAAAATTGGGTTAATACAAAATTGATAATTGTTAAGATTATTTTCTTGCTATTCTCTGTGGGAACGATTATGTTCATTTTATTATATTACTTGTTGACCGCGTATACTTGCATGTGAGCGTAATTAGATTTTACCCAATAAGTTTTTGGCACCGTTGTCGAGAAATAATATAGATTTTAATAATTTTTCAATATCAGTTTAATTAGTCCAGTTTTACTTAAACATTTTTTTTTGTTTTGTTCGCTCTTATTTCAGGTTTTTGAAGTTGGTTTATGCAAACGCGATCCAAAATCAAGATTTGTTTCCTTTTGAGGACGACATTGAGAGACGCTTTCAAAGGCTATGTAAGTGGATTAAGGAGACAAGGGAAGACTTTGAGAATTCTGAAAAAGAAGAAGCAATGGTTGCCGAAGACCAGAAAGAATTGAGAGATTTTGCTACACCTAAGGTGACTGAGCTGCAGTCGAGTATTACCAGGCCTGCTATTGTGACGCCCCCAAAATAGGTATACATCACCCATCTTGAGTCGGTAAATACATGGTACATAAATCAAATACAACATAATTATACAACTGTCGTGTAAAATCCGACAAAACATAAACTGAGAGTTTAAACAAAAATATTGCCTTCTAGACAATATCCACTCTCAATGGAGTCCTCATAAACAGTATACAAACTCAAATTTAGTCCTCATTACATTTATTATCACACTATTCAACAGAATAGTGAGGACTACTAATGCTATCATCAAAGATATTCCACTAATTTCATGGAGTATAGAAGTTAAAACTTTAACCAAATGAGTATAATAAATAATGAAATAACAAAAGAAATCACCAGGCATGTGATAGATAGCACAAACAGGTTATTCCAACAGAATAATAAATATGGAACCAGGTCTAGCGTAAAACGCACAGACAGGATATTCCGACAGAATAATAAATGCGGAATAATAAATAATGGAACTGTGTCGGCGTAAAACGCGCCTGGATGAGGATATTAAACGAGAATAATAAATGCGGAATAATAAATAATGGAACCAGGTTAGGCGAAATTGGCACCAACAGGATATTCCGACAGAATAATAAAGAACGGAATAATAGAAGAATTTTACCACGTATGCGGTACTTCGCATAAACAGGTTATTCCAACATAATAATATAGAATGGAATAACAGAGGGATTTCACCAAGTATAGGGTATGCCGCGTATACAGGTTATGTATAGGGTATGCCGCGTATACAGGTTATTCCAACAGAATAATAAAGAATGGAATAACAGAAGGATTTCACCAAGTATAGGGTATGCCGCGTATACAGGTTATTCCAACAGAATAATAAAGAATGGAATAACAGAAGTTCTCTTCATGAATAAGAAAGAATAACACCCCTTACCGTAAAAGACACTGGATATCGAAGTAGTGAAGTAGCAGAATACTCTTCTTCTTTCTCTCTATAATTTTTCTCTCTAGAGTTTCAGTGAATTCGTAAGAAATAATGAAGGAATGAGCTTCTATTTATAGAAGAATGGATTGAATAGTAACTAATTCATGAATGGTCCAGATCGATTTACTTTTAAACGAACGGTCCATATCGATTTACTATTAAAACTTAAAGCAACGGTCCATACTGATTTACTATTAAAACTTTAAACCAGTGATCCATATTGATTCACTATTATAACTTTCCACCAGCGGTCCATAATGATTCATTAATATAACTTCAACCAACGGTCTGAAAAATTAGCACATCTCCTCATAGAATAATATTGTACCCAAATACCCGAATGCACAATACTAGAGTGAATAGTAATCAGGTGAATAGTAACTCGTGAATAGTAACTCATGAATAGTAACTCGTGAATAGTAACTTATGAATAATAACTTATCTTTAATCAACACGAACTTATTCATCATTAATATTATAACTCACAATATTTAGCAACCAGGTTGTTCCTAGGAAAGAGGGGGCTTTCCAATAAGGATTTCTCCCTATTGGCTCGCAATTAGGTGACCAAACCTTTCCTTGACAGAACTTCTAGACATTGTAAATATTGTAATTTAATAATATGAATAACTTTGTCGTCTCAATTATTGATTTAATAATATAACATATAATGTAGATGATACTGTGACAATAATCGAATCAATAATATGAGAGATATGATGCGCGATTCATCGTAGTAATAATTGAGTATAATTGAAAGTGACTTCTTTACGTAAGCATCAATAATCAATCTGGTATGCTACTATGCAACCACGCAGACATCTTTGTTTTTTACTATCGGGTAGTTCAACGGTATTAGCAGTAAAACTTCTGCCGTTATTTTATAAAATATAATTACATGCGTTTTTAAATACGACAATACTTCGTTAATGGGGTCCACTAATGATTGTGTTGCCGCATACGGATATTCCAGATTAAAAAGAATATTCCCGAACCAATCGAATATTTTATAACAACTTGCATACTTAGCAAAATTTATAAATATTACCCACAATTATAACATTATATCAAATTCATTCCATAATATTCAAAAATGATATTTATAGAAAAATCATCTTTATTAAAAAAAATTTGGGGTCTTACAACCTCCCCTTCTTATGAAATTTCACCCTCGAAATTAGGGTACGTACCTGGTATGTCGAAGAGGTAAGGATACCTTGATTTCATTTCAGATTCTAACTCCCAGGTAATTTCTTCAACATCGTGGTTCCTCCACAAAACTTTGACTTGAGGTATAACCTTGGAGCGTACAATATGCTCCTTCTTATCAAAAATTTTAATAGGAACCTCCTCATATGTTAAATCTTCTGCTATTTCATCCGGTTCTAACTCAATAATGTGGTTTGGGTCTTTCACATATTTACGTAACATAGATATATAAAAAACGTTATGAACACGAGACATACTTGGCGGTAAAGCGAGTCTATACGCCACAGTTCCTACTCGATCGAGGATTGAAAATGGGCCAATGAATCGAGGATTGAGCTTTCCTTTCTTTACAAATCTCATAACTCCTTTCCATGGAGCAACACGTAACAACACATGATCTCCAATATCGAATTCCACGTCCTTTCGATGAAGATCAGCATAACTCTTTTGTCGATCTTGTGAGGTCTTTATACGTTGTTGGATCGTTTGAATCTTTTCCGTAGTCATACGTACCAACTCCGGTCCCAACAACGTTGCTTCACCCACCTCATCCCAGCATACTGGAGAACGACACTTTCTTCCATACAACACCTCGAATGGAGCCATGCCAATACTTGTTTGATAAGTGTTGTTGTAGGAAAACTCCACTAATGGTAAGAACTTGTCCCAACTTTCCTTAAAGTCAAGGACACAGAGTCTTAATAAATCTTCCAGAGTTTGAATAGTCCTCTTTGATTGTCCGTCCGATCCGAGGATGATATATGCGAACTAAATCGTAAATCCTGCGCCCATAGCTTTTGTAAACTAACACAAAATCTTGAAGTGAATCTTGGGTCTCGATCAAAAACTATGGATACTGGCATACCATGCAATCTTACAATCTCGTTTATATACATACTAGCAAGACGTTCAAGTGTATAAGTTTCTCGTATTGATAAGAAATGAGCAGACTTGGTCAATCTATCAACAATGACCCAAATCGCATCTATGCCTTGAGAAACCTTGGGAAGACTAGTAACGAAATCCATGGTAATGTGCTCTCACTTCCATTCTGGAATTTCAAGTGGTTGAAATGGACCTTTTGGCACTTGATGCTCCGCCTTGACTCGTTAACAAGTTAGACACCTTGAGATAAAAAGTGCTATCTCTATCTTCATATTGCTCCACCAAAATGTATGACGAAGATCAAGATACATTTTGGTACTCCCAAGATGGATTGCAAACGGTGTGTTATGTGCCTCCATCATGATTCTATACTTTAAATTAGGGTCGTTAGGAACACAAAGTCTGGAGTTGACTCAAAGTATTCCTTCTTCATCAATTCTTGCTTCCGGCATAGCACCTTCTTGCACTTTCTTCCTCATACGCATCGGCCAGTGTCCGTAGTTTGAGTTTGCTTTAACTTTATCAATTAAAGTCCGGGTTCTACTCGTATGTTCACCATCATCACATGGGTCCCTGGAGTCTTTAACTCTATCTCCATCCTTTGTAAGTCACACAAAATGGGCCTTTGCGTTGACAATATCGCACTCGTACCCGCATATGATCTTCTACTCAATGTGTCAGCTACCATGTTCACTTTTCTAGGATGTTATTGGATGGTATGATCATAATCTTTCAACAGTTCAAGCCAACATCATTGTCGCATATTGAGTTCCTTTTGAGTAAAGAAATATTTGAGGCTTTTATGATCAGTAAAGATATCCACTTTCTCCCCATACAAGTAATGCCTCCAAATCTTTAGTGCAAAAACGACTGCTGCCAACTCTAGATCATGAGTAGGATAATTCCTCTCATATTCTTTGAGTTGTCGAGAGGCATAGGCTATGAATTTCCCATGTTGCATGAGAACACATCCTAACCCTTTGCCCGAAGCATCATTGTAGATGACAAATCCCTCCGAGCCAGATGGTATTGTCAGAACAGGTGCTGAAATGAGCCTCCTCCTGAGTTCTTGAAAACTCTTCTCGCATTCTTCACTCCAACCAAATTTTGTATCTTTTCGAGTCAGTTGGGTTAAGGGAGTAGCAATTCGAGAAAACCCTTCCACGAATCTCTTATAATAACCAGCTAAGCCGAGAAAGCTACGTACTTTGGTCACTGATTTAGGTTGCTCCCAGCTTTGAATAGCTTCAATCTTTGCTGGGTCAACAAATATTCCATGACTTGATACCACGTGCCCAAGGAATGCTACTTCCTCAAGCCAGAACTCGTATTTCTTTAACTTGACATAAAGCTTATATTCACGAAGCTTTTGGAGTATCAGCCTCAAGTGTTGCTCATGATCTTCACGGCTTTTGGAATATATGAGGATGTCATCAATAAAGACGACCACAAAGTGATCCAAATATTCCTTGAATACTCGGTTCATCATATCCATGAAGGCAGCAAGAGCATTAGTTAATCCACAAGACATGACTAGGAATTCATAATGCCCGTACAGATTTCTGAAAGCCGTCTTTGGAATGTCATCGGTTCTAATCTTTAATTGGTGATATCCGGAACGAAGATCAATCTTTGAAAATAATTTGGCTCCTTGTAACTGGTCAAGCAAGTCATCAATACGTGGCAATGGGTACCTATTTTTGATGGTGACATGATTCAACTCCCGATAATCAACACAAAGTCGCATACTCCCATCTTTCTTTTTCACGAATAGAACAGGAGCACCCCAAGGAGAAGTACTAGGACGAATGAAACCGATGTCTAACAATTCCTGCAGTTGGGTCTTTAACTCCTGATGTTCAATAGGAGCCATTCGATATGGGGCTTTGGAAATGGGTTTTGTACCGGGTTCAAGGTCGATACAAAATTCAATTTCACATTGTGGGGGTAGGCCAGGAAGTTCTTCAGGGAATACGTCAGGAAATTCATTAACAATAGAAATATCATTCAAAATTGACGTATTTTTGTTTAGATCCGTGACATGAGCTAAGAAAGCTTGACATCCGGTTTTCAATAAACGAATAGCTTTATGACTTGAGATGACATTAATTGATTTTAATGGTTTGGTGGCTTGAATTCGCATAACTGGTTGATTAGGAATATGAAAGCTAACAACCTTACGAAAACAATAAATTTTTGCATGATGAGTAGTTAACCAATCAATCCCTAGAATTACGTCAAATGCAAGTATTTTCAATGAAATAAGATCGACAGGTAATGTGAGGGTACCGATTTGAACCAAACAAGACTTATAAACAGTGGATGTAATGAAGGTTTCTCCCAATGGAGTTTCAACAGATAAGTTAAAGTCCAATATCTCCGGAGTCAAATTTAAACGTTGAGCGCAAGTAGGAGAAATAAAAGAATGGGTAGAACCGATATCAAATAAGGTATATACTTCGCTAGAGTTTATGATAAGCTTACCCGTAATGACCTCATTCGGGTTCCTTGCTTTCTGGGAGGTCACAACAAATGCTCTCCCTTGCACTACCGATTTTGACTTTTCTGGAACGGCCTTTGGTGCCTCCATCCTAGCTGAGCTTGTCTTTGGTGAACGACAAAATCGGGCTAGGTGACCTTCTCTTCCACAATTATAACATGCCTTGGACGACATCGCGCAGTTTGGACTGATATGTCTCTCCCCTCCACATTTGAAACATATGATAGGTGGTCGTTCTCCTTCCTTAACAACGGGTGCTGGTGCTGACGTCTTTCCATCATTGTTGAATTTTCTCTTCTTGAAATGTCCATTCTTATTATTTTGGCCATGATTACCACCGAAGTGGTTACCATTTCTGGCATGTTGATTTCCTCCACGCTTATTGTCACCGCTTTGATGACTGCTATCACTGGTATTATCATTTTGCCGGCTGCTCTCTTTTGGTTGGGTTGACTCATTATCACGCTCCAATAACTGAGCCCTATTAACAACATCTGAATACAAACATAGTTTATGAGAGATAAGATATTGACGTATCTCGGGTTTCAAACCTCTTAAAAACATTCTCGTCAATCTCTCCTCATTATCAACCAAATGGGATGCAAACCAGAACAACTCGGCGAACTTGGCTTCGTACTACGACACGGTCATATTATTTTGCTCCAACTTGATGAATTCTACCTCTTTCATGTGACGAATACTTTTGGGAAAGTACTTGTCATTGAACAATTCTTGGAACTTCTCCCAAGTCATTTTCAAGGCGGCGAGTTGAGTACGCTTCTGATTCCCACCAAGAATCTGCCTCTTGCTGCATAACATGAAGGTGGCAAAGGAACCCTTTGCTCGAGGGAGCATCCCAAGACATCAAATATCTTGCAAATCTTCTTTATCCATGTCTCGCTTTTAAGTGGTTTTGGCTCTCCAAAAACTCCGGTGGTCCCAAACTCCTTGAACTATTTGGCGGTGACTGGTCCGAGAGTTGCCAGTGTTTCCACCGCATTTTGGACATGAGCCGCGCTCTCGACTGATGTTGCATGAATTGCATGAAACCTCGGAACATTCCATCATTCATCATTTGGTCAGTGTTGTTGTTTGCATGAGGATTATCGCCTTCCTGATGCACATTGTCTTGATTATTGATCTGTGGAGACTCAACGGTCTCCTGTGCTCCATTGATGTTCTCAACATTCTCGGATGCCATTTTCAAAGACTGCCACAAAACAAGGGTTAATTAACATATCCCATATTATCCTTATAATGTGACCAACCAATTAAATAACAAATAAACTTAGGTAGGTCATACTAGCGAAGGAATTCCCTGTCTCTCTCTTCCTAGTTCTTGTCTCACATCTTAGCCAGGGATCATATCCCTAAGCTTTGATACCAATTATGACGCCCCCAAAATAGGTATACATCACCCATCTTGAGTCGCCAAATACATGGTACATAAATCAAATACAACATAATTATACAACTGTCGTGTAAAATTCGACAAAACATAAATTGAGAGTTTAAACAAAAATATTGCCTTCTAGACAATATCCACTCTCAATGGAGTCCTCATACACAGTATACAAACTCAAATTCAGTCCTCATTACATTTATTATCACACTATTTAACAGAATAGTGAGGACTACTAATGCTATCATCTGGACTGTCAATCCATTCCCCGACTCGTCCCAGCTATATTCTCATTTCCTAAAGAGAACAGTGAAGGAAAGGGTGAGCTCAACTAGCCAAGTAAGAAATATTATGACTAAGATAATGTAGGATAAATTATCATTAGCCTTCAACAATGTTAAACTGATAAAATACAATAGACATCAAGTTTAACTGCAGCGGAATAAGCAATCCATTAAAAGAGTCAAGTAGAGAATAAAATCTACTATCTTTTATGATTTAAAACATTTCTTTTTCATCACTTTTATCGCTGAGACTCAGCTTAATAAATAATCCACATCATCCCTGCACTACGACCAAGGATATTCATTAGGGTCACGACCACAAATTATCCATGCACTACGGGCCAAGGATATTCGTGTATTCATCAATGGTCATGATCATGCCAACAACTGTGCATCAATGCATTACGGGCCAATGAGGACTTTTATTACATCATTTGTAATATTACGGTCATGATTATACCGAATAATCCCTAGTCATAATCATACCAAGTCCATCTATGCACTACAGGCCACAGATGACTTTCAAAAAAAAATATAAACATGAGGATGATGACAATGATATAAGAATTCAATAAAAAAAAGTTCACGAATTAATTTATCCAGGAACTAATAACGTCCAAATTGTCAACATGATACTTCTTTGTAGAGTAAAATTCAAGAATGCTCAGAAGAATATTTCCATGAAAAGATACTGGATGAAGCGCAAATATCAAGGATATTCCACTAATTTCATGGAGTATAGAAGTTAAAACTTTAACCAACTGAGTATAATAAATAATGGAATAACAAAAGAAATCACCAGGCATGTGATAGATAGCACAGGCAGGTTATTCCAACAGAATAATAAATATGGAACCAGGTCCGGCGTAAACGCACAGACAGGATATTCCGACAGAATAATAAATGCGGAATAATAAATAATGGAACCAGGTCCGGCGTAAAACGCACAGACAGGATATTCCGACAGAATAATAAATGCGGAATAATAAATAATGGAACCAGTGTCGAGCAAAATTGCACCAATGAGGATATTAACAAAGATAATAAAAGAACGAAATAATAGAAGAATTTCACCACGTATGTATGCAGATTTGATAAACATAAAGTTATTCCAACATAATAATATAAAATGGAATAACAGAGGATTTCACCAAGTATAGGTATGCCGTGTATACAATGTGAGTTATGTATAGGGTATGTCACAGATACAAAGTTATTCCAACGAGAATAATAAAGAATGGAATAATGTAAGTTCTCTTCATGAATAAGAAAGAATAACACCCTCTATCAGTAAAAAGACAATTGGATATCAAGTAGTGAAGTAGCAGAATACTCTTCTTCTTTCTCTCTATAATTTTCTCTCTAGAGTTTCAGTGAATTCGTAAGAAATAATGAAGGAATGAGCTTCTATTTATAGAAGAATGGATTGAATAGTAACTAATTCATGAATGGTCCAGATCGATTTACTTTTAAACGAACGGTCCATATCGATTTACTATTAAAACTTAAAGCAACGGTCCATACTGATTTACTATTAAAACTTTAAACCAGCGATCCATATTGATTCACTATTATAACTTTCCACCAGCGGTCCATAATGATTCACTAATATAACTTCAACCAACGGTCTGAAAAATTAGCACATCTCCTCATGGAATAATATTGTTCCCAAATACCCAAATGCACAATACTAGAGTGAATAGTAATCAGGTGAATAGTAACTCATGAATAGTAACTCGTGAATAGTAACTCATGAATAGTAACTTATGAATAGTTACTTATCTTTAATCAACACGAACTTATTCATCATTAATATTATAACTCACAATATTTAGCAACCAGGTTGTTCCCAGGAAAGAGGGGGCTTTCCAATAAGGATTTCTCCCTATTGGCGCGTAATTAGGTGACCAAACCTCTCCTTGACAGAACTTCTAGACATTGTAAATATTGCAATTTAATAATATGAATAACTTTGTCGTCTCAATTATTGATTTAATAATATAACATATAATGTAGATGATACTATGATAATAATCGAATCAATAATATGAGAGATATGATGCAGCAGTTACTGTAGCAATAATTGAGTATAACTGAGTGACTTCTTACGTAAACATCAATAATCAATACTGTGTGCTACTATGCAACCATGCGTATTACTGTACTTTTACTATCGGGTAGTTCAACAGTATTAACAGTAAAACTTCCGCCGTTATTTTATAAAAAGATAATTTTGTCATTTTCTAAATACGACAATACTTTTGTCGTGGGGTCCACCAATGATTGTGCCGTTGTACGGATATTCCCGACAAAAAGAATATTCCCCGACCAATCGAATATTTTATAACAACTTGCATACTTAGCAAAATTTATAAATATTATCCACAACTATAACATTATATCAAATTCATTCCATAATATTCAAAAATGATATTTATAGAAAAATCATCTTTATTAAAAAAAAATTGGGGTCTTACAGCTATAGCTGGAAATACATTTGAGATTAAGCCTGGGACTATTCAGATGATCCATAACTTGGTTTAGTTTGGGGGACTAGCAAATGACAATCCGAATGAACATTTGGTCAGCTTCTTGGAGATTTGTGATACCTTCAGGTATAATGGGGTGTCGGATGATGCAGTAAGGCTTTGCTTGTTCCCATCACTTTGCGGGACAAGGCGAAGAGTTGACCACACTCTCTACCGCCGGGATCAATAACTACACGGGAAGACCTCGTTAAAAAATTCTTAGAAAATTTTTTCCCACCAGCAAAGACGGCAAAAATGAGAAACGAGATTACCATGTTTGAACAGCAGCATGGGGAATCATTGTATGAAGCATGGGAGAGATATAAAGAGTTGCTCAGAAAGTGCCCATATTACGGATTACCCAAATGGCTATAGATGAATACATTCTATAACGGGTTAAACGAAAATCTCAGGACCAGTATAGATGCAGCTTCAGGTTGAGCTTTTATGGCAAAGAATTATGAGGAGGCGTATCAATTGATAGAGACAATGGCATCTAAAAACTACCAGTGGCCCATGGCAAGAATGACGCAACCTAAGGTGGCTGGGGTGTTAGAGGTAGATGGAGTGAAAACATTAGTAGCGTAGATTTCAGCGCTATCAAAGAAAGTAAACGCTTTGTCAAGGGTACATAATCAGCAGGTTGTAGTTATTTGTGAATTTTACGTGGGTGAACATCCTACAGATCAATGTGCAATCAACCCAGTGTTAGTGCAATTTGTGGGTAGTTACAACAGGATTCCACAGAACATTTACCAGAATGCCTATAATTCGGGGAATAGGAATAATCCAAACTATGCGTGGAGTAATAATAAGCATCAACAAGCTCCATGACCATCTTATCCCCCAAGATTTCAGAATCAGAATCAACAAACAGCTCAACATTAGGAGAGAAAAATAGATTTAGAAGAGTTGTTGTCAAAGTATATAACCAATAACGAGGCAGCCATGAAATCTTAAGCAGTAGCCATCAAGAATTTGGAAAATTAGATGGGACATATAGCTTTTGCCTTGAATAATAGACCTCAAGGAACTTTAACCAGGGATACAGAGAAAAATTCTGAAAGGTAATCATGAGCAATGTCAGGCAATTATGTTAAGGAGTGGAAAATAGCTTGAGGGACAGAAAATAGAAAATTCAGCTGCAAAAGATGATAACAAAGAAGGAGAAAAAAAGTGGTTGAGGACAATCTTGCGAAAGAAAAGAAAAAGAATAAGGGTAAAACAGATAATGAACTAGTTGTGTACCCTCCACTACCATTTCAACAGAGAATTCAGAAACAAAAGTTAGACAAGCAATTTAGCAAATTTTTAGAACTTTTTAAGAAACTCCAAATAAATATTTTGTTCACAGAAGCCTTAGAGCAAATTCCAAGTTATGCTAAATTCATGAAGGGAATTTTATCAAGGAGAAAAGAAGTGGGAAGATTTTGGAACGGCAGCTTTAACAGAAGAGTGCAATGCAGTTTTACAAATGAAGTTACCTCTAAAGTTGAAAGATCCAGGGTGCTTCACTATTTCGTGTACAATTGGGAATATGGCATTTCAAAAGTGTTTATGTGATTTGGGGGCAAGTGTAAACCTCATGTCGTTATCAGTATACATCAAATTGGGTTTACTAGCTCTGAAACTGACCAATATTTCTCTACAGTTGGCAGATAGGTCAGTCACGTACCCGAGAGGAATTGTGGAGGACATTCTGGTTAAAGTAGATAAATTTATATTCCCTGCTGACTTCATAATTTTGGATTACGAGGAAGATAAAAATATCCCAATCATCCTAGGAAGACTATTCTTGGCTACGGTTAGAACTCTCATCGATGTGCAAAAAAGGTGAACTCACTATGAGGGTCCAGGATCAGGAAGTAAAGTTCAATGTGTTCAAGGCCATGACGTTTCCTATGGATAAAGAAGAGTGCTATCAGGTGGATGTCATTGATCGGATAGTTAAGGAAGACATTGTGATACCCCCAAATTCGGGTATCTTCCAACCCGACATATGGTGCTACATGGTACTCATAATCTTACAATCATTCCATTGAAACCATAACACAATGAATTTATTAACTATCTTCTTATTACAATCATAGTAAAATCCTTTCCAAGGTTCATAAACCGATTACATCATTTGTTGTTCATAAGTATAATACATACAACCATACTAATCTATTATAGGATATTTAACTATCCATGTTAGCCTTGCCTTTATCTCTATTAGAATTCTCAGTACGTTCGACTTTAGCTGTAATCATATAATTCACACAAGAAGTGAGCATAACTAGCTCAGCAAGTCTAACTAAGAATAATATCAATACCACATTCGTGAATTATATGATTATCTTACATAACTGAATAAATAGTCATGAAGTACTATGAAACATTAACTAGTACTTATCAATTCATAACATCAATTCCAAAGTATATAATAGCTTAGGAATTATGAACCGGTCGAAAGACCATGAACATTCTCTTTCAGTTTTCATACATGAAAAGGACATCACAGAACTATGGTCGTACATCCGACATTTCTTACGACCACTTCTACGTGATCAGCCTATAGTACTCTATGGTGATCAACATTCATCCGTTAAACGTATTTACATTTAAGATTTGGGAAACTCGCATGCCCATCGAATAAACGATGAAAAATACTATTATTTGTTCATAGAAAAACTTACCTTTGAATCGGTACCAAATATTTGGCATAGGATAGCGTTATCATTTATATATAGAAAGATACATACACAAATCAATTTAACTCTTAAGAATAGTCTAGCTGAGTTAAAACTGGCATTGACCCTTTCTTTAAAATCATTCATGCAACTCATTAAATGAATCACAGAAAACTCGGCTAACACAAAGGTTAGACAAGCGTTAAGAAAACTTGCCTTCAAGCGTCTCCGAATAAAATATTCAACAGTTCTCAGTCTTTACAGAATCTACATGATATATTCATATAACACACTGTAATTAGCTACTAAACAATCTCATCACATTGTTATTACCAGCTTCTTTCTCTTCTATGTCTTAATTGAAATTATTTCATTAATAATGTCAATTCGACTTACTACCCTTCATCACGGCTTTTTAATGTTCTTATGTTACTAACCGAAACTTGATCATCATTGGTGAAGTACCAACGTTGAATACCATTCACGGTTTACTTATTTACACTTCGCGTTCTTCGTTTACTTACTAACAACATTTGTTCGATTCCTAAGTTCATCATAATATATGTTAATATATGTAACATAGGAATGGTTTTAGTATGTACATTAAGTATATAAACTTGGCTTATAGTGGTCTTGAAACATTTGAGTTCAAACCTAACTTTCCCAACATTTTCACTATCTGGCTGCCGCCATGACCCTTATATGTAACTATCTGCCATGCTTATGCCGCCAGATTTCTGATGAGAGAACCCTAGTCCCTATTTGCTTGATGCATGGAACTTATATGTGTGAATGAATGTATGCACCACTCTTCAAAGTAGCTCTCATATTACATCGTATGGTGTATTGCGGTGTACCTAGCAAGCTTTGTGTCGTGTTGTGGCGCTGCACTTCAATTCCAGAATTGTTTGACAGTTAACTTTTTCGATGAACTTCCCGGCTTCATAACTTATTCGTTTTTCATCTGAATTGACTCATTCAAAAGCCCACAACTCATAAATTACATACTCTACATGTTCATGTAAGATTTTTACATTTTTGAATCAGTTAACTCAGAATTCACTTTTAAGTTCATTATCGAGCGTTCGTTTATCGTTCTTGAGCGTTCAATACTCGTTTGAATTCGACGATTCTTGAGTCCACGACTCTTGAATACCTTAAATCACGTGTTGACATTGAAAACCAACATTTCCAAGTCACACGAAAAGTTTTGATTACTAATCCGAAATTTCTATGTTTTCGACGTTTAAAGTCTAATTCCGTAAAATTCGCCATAACTTCATTACTCGTGTTCTATATTCCAAATCAAATGGAACAACTCCATTGATTCCTTATCTACATCCTAACCAAGCAAGATGCACATACCCTATCTGTGATGGTTTTCAATTTGTCCATCAACAACTATGTATATCATTTAATGATTTCTATAGTTTAAACTTACGTAAACCATTATGATTTCTACTTAAACATGACTTATCAATGTTTTAATCATTAAAAGCCATCCTTATTCCTCCATAAGAGGCATGCTCCACCAATCTATGATTCTTTATGACAAAGAAATCAAAAAGATGGAAAGTTAATTATTACAAAATTTTACCTCTTCGTTCTTCACGTTCTTGGTAAAACTTCTTATGGTTTGCTTCAAAGTAGGACGATTACCTATTTCTAACTCTTTCTCTCTCTCAATATAAGTTGGACAATTTTTTGTAAAACAACTAATGAACAACCTAAGCTTGCTTTTATAGAAAAACCAAATGGAGGGCATAATGATCATTGTGTGACCTCCATACTATTCCACCTCCACAACAACTTAGCCACCAAGTAACCACTTTACTTGGTGGCCAAGTGGCCAGCCCACATGCTCCATGAGTCATCCCCATGGGTTTCCCCATAGGTTTTTACCCATCTGGTGACCCATTGGCTCGATCCGCGGTTCGATTTCTTGGATCGGGCTTAATTAAACTTAACATCGGGCCTTAACTTGGGCTTGATTACCTAATTTATTGGGCTTGATATAATCCAAGTACAATTAGATTATACAAAGTCCTTAAACTCTAAGTCCATTAAAACCAATCGTATTCTACACGTATGATTCACTTATTCTCTTCATATAGTACTCATACGATATTCATATTGTACGTCGTATTAAGTCTTCATACTATACTCGTATACTAAATAGTATCACACTCGTATATCGTACGCATAATTATCTTAATCATTATACGTATATCATTTCCTTCTTAGAAATCATTTTTCCCAAGCCTTAGGTTTTAAGTCCGCAGGCGAAAACTTCGTTTGCCATAACTGAAATATTATTAGATATTTCATCTCATCCTCATATTCTATCATTACATTTTCGTAATTTCAAACTTAATTTGAAAGCGTAAACGAATGAATAGTGTTTTTTTAAAATTTTCGGAAAACTTTTATTTTCGTCTTAGAAATTAAAAACAATTAATTCTAGCACATAGCCAGAATCCTAACCACATCCGCACATCCTAGGTCGTAGAACGACCTTCACATATCTTACTCACGTAAAGAATCAATTAAATTCATTTAATTCACATAATCAAATAAAAATTTAATTCTCATATAAATCAAATTTTCTCGGGCGTTACATTCTCCCCCCTTATAAGGATTCTGTCCCCATAATCTCGCTATAATTACATAAACAAATGAGGAAAATTTTCCTTCATTTTACTTTCGAGTTCCCACGTTGCTTCTTCAGCATTGTGGTTTCTCCAGATCACCTTCACCGAAGGTATTATCTTGTTTCTCAAAACTTGTTCCTTCCTATCAACAATTTGAACTAAAAGTTCTTCATACGATAAATCTTTTTCTACCTGAATAGATTCATACTCTATTGCGTGTTTCTAGTCCAGCTTATAGGGACGCAACACAGACACGTGAAACACATTGTGTAAACGTTCCATTTCTGGAGATAAGGCTACTTCATAAGCTACCTCTCCTACCCTTCTTAAAATTTCAAAAGGTCCTATAAACCTTGGACTTAACTTCCCTTTCTTCCCAAAACGTATCTTCCCTTTCTAAGGAGATACTTTTAGAAAAACATAAGACCCTACTTCAAATTCCCTCTTTTCTTTGTGAGGATCAGCATACTTCTTCTACCTATCTTGAGCCGCTACCAATCGAGTACGTATTATCTTTACCATGTTCGACGTCTATTGTACCATCTCAGGTCCCAACATTCGACGTTCACGTACTTTATCCCAACATAGCGGAGTTCTAAACTTCCTTCCATACAACGCTTTGTAAGGCGGCATGCCTATACAAGTGTGAAAACTATTGTTGTACGCAAATTCTACCAACGGTAGATGTTCATCCCAACTCCCTTTAAAATCCATAACACAAGATCTTAACATATCTTCAAGTGTTTGAATTGTCCGCTCACTTTGTCCATCCGTTTGAGGATGATACGTCGTGCTCAATCTCAACTGCGTTCCCATTTGCTCTTGCAAACTCCTCCAAAAGTTCGATGTGAATTATGGATCACGATCTGACACAATCGAAATAGGTATTCCATGTCTTGAAATAATTTCTTTGACATACAGTTTAGCTAATTGTTCTAGGTTATACCTAACTCCTATTTGTAGAAAGTGAGCCGATTTCATCAATTGATCCATTATCACCCAAATAGCATCATATCCTTTCCTTGTTGTTGGAAGTCCCACCACAAAGTCTATTGTGATGTGGCATTTCCAATCTGGAATTTCTAATGATTGCAACAACCCACTAGGTCGTTGGTGTTCAGCCTTAACCTTTTGACAAGTTAAGCACTTACTAATATATTCAGCTATCTCCCTTTTTATGTATGGCCACCAAAAGTTCTGACGAAGGTCTTGATACATCTTCGTACTACCGGGATGTATCGAGTACCTCGAACTATGGGCCTCACTCATTATCTAGTTTTTTAATTCGGAATTATTTGGAACCCAAATTCTTCCTTCAAAATGAAGTAATCCCTCCTTATCGAGGTTATATTTAGTCTTTTCTTCATCTTCCATTCTCTTCTTAATATGTTCGCATTCCTTTTTGCTCAATTGCACTTCCTTAACACGTTCCACTATGGTCAGTTGAGTCTCCATTGAAAATAACATTTCCTTTGCTTCATTCGGTAATTTAACTTCTAAGTCCATTCTCGCCATCTCTGTTACTAACTCATTCTGAGTCGTTAACATTGACAGTTTCTCTCTACCCTTCCTACTTAACGCATCGGCTACTACATTTGCTTTCCTCGGATGATATAAATATCACAATCGTAATCTTTTATTAGTTCTAACCACCTTCTCTGCCTCATATTTAACTCCTTCTATGTGAAGATATATTTCATACTTTTATGGTCCGTGTATATCTCACACTTCTCACCGTATAAATAATGCCTCCATAATTTTAAAACAAAAACTACAGCTGCCAATTCTAGGTCATGAGTAGGATAGGCCTTCTCACAATCCTTTAATTTACGTGACACATATGCAATGACATTGCCATGCTGCATGAGCACGCAACCCAGTCCTTTATGCGAAGCATCACTATACACTACAAAATTCCCCGTATCATCTGACAAAGAAAATATAGGTGCCTCACTTAACCTCTTCTTTAGTTCTTGAAAACTATTCTCACATTTTTCAGTCCGCACATACTTGACCGACTTTCTAGTCAAATTTGTCAGTGGAGTAGCTATTTTAGAAAAGTCTTGGATGAATCTTCTATAGTATCCTGGTAACCCCAAAAAACTCCAAACCTCAGTTGGCGTTTTCGATTGTTCCCACTAACTGCTTCTACCTTTGCTGGATCCACAGAATTGCCATCTTAATCAATAACATGTCCTAGAAACTGCACTCGTTCAAGCCAAAATTCATAATTTGTGAATTTCGCATATAACTTCTCCTTCCGTAGTGTCTCCAACACTATCCTGAAATGTTCAACATGATCTTCTAGAGTCTTAGAATAGACTAGAATATCATCAATGAACACTACAACAAACTTGTCCAAATACTATTTGAACACTTTGTTCATCATAGCCATGAATGCGGCTGGTGCATTTGGCAACCTAAACGACATAACCAGAAACTCATAATGACCATAACGAGTTCTGAACGCCATCTTAGGTACATCCTCCTTCCTCACTTTTAAAGTATGATACCCCGTACGCAAATCTATTTTAGAAAAATACTTTGCCCCTTTCAAATGATCAAATAGATCTTCGATCCTGGGCAACGGGTATTTATTCTTAATCATTAATTTGTTCAACTCTTGATAGTCTATACAAAGTCGTAATGACCCATCCTTTTTCTTTACAAACAATACTGGTGCTCCCCAAGGAGACACACTCGGTTGAATGTACTTCCTGTCTAATAGTTCCTATAATTGAACAGTTAACTCCTTCATCTCAACTGGCGCCATCTTATATGGTGCCCTTGAAACTGGTGCCGTACTTGGTAATAGATCAATCACAAATTCGACCTCCCTATCCGGTGAAATACCCGATAATTCCTCTGGAAATACATCTGCGAACTCTTGAACTATAGGTATCTGGTCCAAGGATGCTCCCACTCTTTGGGTATCCACAACATGGCACAAATAACCTACACACCCTTTTCTCAACATCTTCCTAGCTTGTGTCATTGTTAGACAACAAGAGCCTCTCGGTGATTTACTACCGAAGAACACTACCTTGGTTTTCTTAGAAAGCCGAAGGTTCACACATTTCCTATGGCAATCTATTATAGCCTTATGGTTAATCAACCAATCCATACCAAGAATTACATCGAATTCTTTTAACCTTATCGGTACTAAATCTACCGATAATTTATTACCTCTAATATCTACGCAACAATCCCTATGAATATGTTCAGTGGGGATTATCTCTTCGTTTGCTACCTTAACGTCTAAAGGTATTGCTAATTTTTCAAGGATTAAACCTAATTGTTTAGCAAATCCACTTGCTATAAAGAACAAGTAGCACCCGAGTCAAATAACACATAAGAATTTATTTCATTGACTGGAATGATACCTGCTACTACATCTGATGATGCAACTGCATCTTGGACAGTCATATTAAAAGTACGGGCCGAGGGTCTACCCACCGATGGAGTTGGTCCAGTAATGGCTAACTTACCACTACCATAACCCTTATTACCCTCTAACCCTTTCTTTGGGCAATTTCTTGCCATGTGGTCCAACGATCCACAAACAAAACAACCATGATTTTTCTTAGGGTTAAGACAGTTGGGTGATAAATGTCCCTCCTTCCCACAGTTATAACAAACTGATTTTCACTTTAAATAGATTCCTAAATGAGTCTTTCTGCATGTCTTGCATGACTCCATCCTACGTTTAGTATTCCCTTGTTTCACCCCAGTATTTCTAGGGTTAAAACATTTCCTCTTTGGCATACTGCCACTACCACTGGCAACCTCTGCCTTATTTCCTCCCTCTCCCTTATTCTTATTCTTTTTTTCCTTGTGGTACTGAGTCAACCCCTCACTACCACCTTCGGCTATAATCGCCTTTTCTAGAATGGTCCCTTAGGAAGTACTCTAGAACACAAAAATCCTACTGTAGAGCCAGGGTTTCAAGCCCTGCTCAAATCTACGAGCCTTCCTCTCTTTAGTGTCCACTTGATGTGGAGCAAATCTTGCCAATTCATTGAATTTGGCTGCCTACTGGGGAACCATCATGTCCCCTTGTTTAAGTTCCAAGAACTTAATCTCCATGCTCCCTTGCATGCTAGTAGGAAAGTAGTTCTCGAAGAATACTTTCTTTAACTGTTCTCACATAACTGCCTTTGTTCTGGCCCCACCCTGGTGATCTTCCCACCAATAGTTAGCCTCCCCTTTCATCATGTAAGTCGCAAAAGAAGTCTTTTGCGCCTCACATATGTTTGTGATAACAAACGCCTTTTCTATCTCTGTCACCCATGCATGGGCCTCTAATGGGTCTGTCGTTCCTTTAAACTCCGGTGGACCAACACTTTTAAATTCTTTAAAGGTAGTTGTTCTAGCTACCCTAGGTGCTGCGGTAGCTCTACCCACAACTTGGTTAAATGCTGTCGTTAATAAATTAACGAACTCTTGAATACGGTTATTTGGACCCCCTGGTTATCATTATGTGACTCAGCCTCTTGATTACGTTGTCTTCTTCTTGGCGGCATTATGCTGATTAAATAAATAAAGTTTTATTATTATCTATTTACTTACTTAGTTATCATTCCACCATAATAACCCATACCATAACAAGCACATTTAATAAAAACTTCATTATATTAATATGCTTTTCATAGTTCAAAACTATTTACACTTTGCTTCCATAGCCACATTACTATCCCGTGATTGAATTCTACAAAAATTGGGATTTACAAAAAGACTACCCTTTAATTATACAAAAGAGGGTTTTATGTCACTACGCATATTCCAAAAATATCTAATGATCTACTAACACTGCCTTACGACATTCTCATGTTTCTGATTTGCTTGAATCAAAACAATATCTCGACTAATCGTGTGTCGAGTCTGCCCTGACTCAATAGAATAACAAGCAATTTTCAGCTTGAAATCCTCATGAGCATATTTATGGATGTAAGACATCCGTGCTATCTGCTTGTCTTTTTCAACCAATTTCTTTCGAAGCTCTACGACCTCTTCCTTATAATCCCTAGCCTTATCTGTGTTAAGCTCCTTCTCATCGTGCTCTGACTCAAAATCTGCATCTGCACACTCCTTCGCCTCATATAGAGCGGTAATCTCTTCATTCTGTGTCTGCACCATTGTGCGCAGTTGCACCTTCCTATCAAGCATTGCCAGATACAATTATCTCATTGCATCTAGAGGTGTTGACTTCTGAGTAGGTACCACCATATTAATCGATGTTACCTCCATATCCTCTTCCACGTCTATCATCATATCAAGTTATGATGCTATTCCCATAGTTTCCAAAATTACTAACGGTACCTCCGCCATCGCCGTAGGTACTAGCTCCACTCTGTTCACAGACTCTTCGCTCACCACGTGTATGTCTCTATATATCAAGCTATCGTTCAACATCTACAATACACATAACATGTTGATTAGTACATAATACATAATAGTATAATCACAAATCACATTTAATTTCTTAAGATTAATTTTCATCTTTTAAATCTTTCGGTACTGAGTTTTCTCAATACCTTATTAACTCACTCGACTAGAATTTACTTTCTTCGGACTTTACCTTCTTTACGAGGTTATTAGCCTAAGGTTCTCCCCCCCTTAAGTTTTATAACCTAATGCTTTAATACCAACCTGTGACGCCCCCAAATTCGGGTATCTTCCAACCCGACATATAGTGCTACACGGTACTCGTAATCATATAATCATTCCATTGAAACCACAACACAATGAATGTAGTAACTTTCTGTTTATTACAATCATAGTAAAATCCTGTCCCGGGTTCATAAACTGATTACATCATTTGTTGTTCATAAGTATAATACATACAACTATACTAATCTATTACAAGATATTTAACTATCCATCTTATCCTTGCCTTTATCTCTCTTAGAATTCTTAGTACGTTCGGCTTTAGCTACAATCATATAATTCACGCAAGAAGTGAGCATAACTAGCTCAGCAAGTCTAACAAAGAATAATATCAATACCACATTCGTGAATTATATGATTATCTTACATAACTGAACAAATAGTCATGAAGTACTACGAAACATTGACTAGTACTTATCAATTCATAACATCAATTCCAAAGTATATAATAGCTTAGGAATTCTGAACCGATCGTAAGACCATGAACATTCCCTTTCAGTTTTCATACATGAAAAGGACATCACAGCACTAAGGCCGTACATCTGACATTTCTTACGAGCACTTCTAGGTGATCAGCCTATAGTACTCTATGTTGATCAACATTGATCTGTTAAACGTATTTACGTTTAAGATTTGGCAAACTAACGTGCCCATCGAATAAACGATGAAAAATACTTTTGTTTGTTCATAGACAAGCTTACCTTTGAGTCCGTACCAAATATTTGGCCTAGAATAGCGTTATCATTTCTATATAGAAAGACACATACACAAATCAATTTAACTCTTAAGAATAGTCTAGCCGAGTTAAAACTGACATTGACCCTTTCTTTAAAATCATTCATGCAACTCATTAAATGAATCACAAAAAACTCGGCTAACACAAAGGTTAGAAAAGTGTTCGTCATATGAAGGAAGTGGAGTTTATTAGATTGGAACAAAATAACATTACAGTATCCTAGTACGAGGCAAAGTTTGCAGAGTTATCCAGGTTTGTACCTCATTTGGTGGAGAATGAGGAACGTATGACACGAATGTTTCTGAGAGGTTTGAAACCCGACATACGCCAATATCTCATTTCTCATAAATTTTCTCTCTATTCAGATGTTGTCAACAAGGCTCAATTATTAGAGCGAGATAACGAGTACTACCAATTGAGGGACCACAACCGTGGTGGTCATACCTGGTGATGTTAATCATCGTAACAACGATAACCAAATGGAGAAAGAAAAATATACGGACAAGAGCGACAACCACTCCGGTGGTAATCATGGCCATGAGAATAGAAGAAGTTTAGCCTGGGGAGATTTTAAAAGAGGAGATTTAACAATAACAATGTGAAGACGCCAAAGACCAAAGAATCGGTTCTTAGGGAGGAGAACGACCACCGGTCAGATGCTATAAATGTGGAAAGAGGGACATATCACCCAAACCGCCCACAATGCAATTCAAGGTATGCTATAATTTTGGAAAGGAAGGACATATCGCTTGAGATTGTAGACAGATAAACCAAGTCCAATGGGATGGTGACTCAAAAGGTCGTCCCAAAAAGTCAAAAGTCAACGGTTCCTGGAAGAGCGTTTGTCGTGACTGGTCAAAATGCAAGGAACCCAAATGAGGTGATCACGGGTAAGCTAATCATAAATTGTTGCGAAGTTTATACATTACTAGATACCGGTGCTACCCATTCATTTATTTCTCCTTCTTGTGCTCAACATTTAAACTTGACTCCGGAGAAATTAGACTTTGACCTATTTGTGGAGACTCCGTTAGGAGAAACTTTCATTACATCCACTATTTATAAATCTTGTTTGATCCAAGTTGGCACCATCACATTACTTGTTGACCTTATCTCTTTAAAGATACTTGCTTTTGATGTGATTTTAGGGATTGATTGGTTAACTACTCATCATGCCAAAATTGATTATTTTCGTAAGGTTGTTAGTTTTCATATTCCTAACCAACCTGTTGTATGAATTCAAGCAACTAAACCACTAAAATCAATCACTGTTATATCAAGCCATAAAGCCATTCATTTATTAAAAAATGGATGTCAAGCTTTCTTAGCCCATGTTATGGATTTGAATAAAGACACGTCAGATTTGAATAATATTCCTGTTGTTATTGACTTTCCTGACGTATTTCCTGAAGAACTTCCCGGTCTACCCCCAGAACATGAAGTTGAATTCTTTATTGATCTTGAACCTGGTACAAAGCCCATTTCTAAAATGCCATATCGAATGGCTCCTATTGAACTTCAAGAGTTAAAGGTCCAACTACAGGAGTTATTGGACATCGGTTTCATTCGTCCTAGTACATCTCCTTGGGGTGCTCCTGTTTTATTCGTGAAGAAGAAAGAGACGGAGTATATCGACTTTGTATTGACTATCGGAATTGAACCATGTCACTATCAAGAATAGGTATCCGCTACCTCGCATTGATGACCTGTTTGACCAGTTACAAGGAGCACAATTCTTTTCAAAGATCGATCTTCATTCTGGATATCATCAGCTGAAGATTAGAACTAAGGATATTCCAAAGACTGCCTTTAGAACTCGGTACGGGCATTATGAATTCTTAGTCATGTCTTTTGGATTGACTAATGCTCCTGCGACTTTCATGGATATAATGAACCGAGTATTCAAGGAATATTTGGATCAGTTCGTTGTTGTCTTTATTGATGACATCCTCATATATTCCAAAAGCGTGAGGATCATGACCACCATTTGAAGCTGGTACTCCAAAGGCTTCGTGAAAACAAGCTGTATTCCAAGTTGAAGAAATGCGAGTTCTGGCTTGAGGAAGTAGCATTCCTTGGGCATGTGGTGTTAAAACATGGAGTATCTGTTGATCCGGCGAAGATTGAAGCAATACAAAGCTAGGAGCAACCGAAGACGGTGACCGAAGTTCGTAGCTTTCTGGGCTTAGCTGGTTATTATCGAAGATTCATGGAAGGGTTTTCTCAAATCGCTACTCCATTAACTCAGTTGACTCGGAAAGATATAAAATTCGTATGGAGCGAGGAATGCGAGAAGACTTTCCAAGAACTTAAAAGGAGACTCATTTCGGCACCTGTTCTGACAATACCATCTGGTTTGGATGGATTTGTTATTTACAGCGATGCTTCAGGCAAAGGGTTAGGATGTGTTCTCATGCAACATGGGAAAGTCATAGCCTATGCCTCGCGACAACTTAAAGAATATGAGAAGAATTATCCTACTCATGATCTAGATTTGGCAGTAGTCGTTTTTACGCTAAAGATCTGGAGGCATTATCTATATAGGGAGAAAGTGGAGATATATTCAGACCATAAAAGCCTCAAATATTTCTTCACCCAAAAGGAACTCAACATGCGGCAACGACGTTGGCTTGAGCTGTTGAAAGACTACGACCATACCATTCAATACCATCCTGGAAAAGCGAACGTGGTAGCTGACGCGTTGAGTAGAAGATCTTATGCAGGAACGAGTGCGATGTTGTCAACACAAAGGCCCATTTTGTATGATTTATGAAAATTGAAGATAGAATTCAAGACTCTGGGGACCCATGCGATGATGTCAAGTATACTCATAGAACCAACTTTAATCGATAAAGTTAAAGTTGCTCAAGCCATAGACCCGGAGCTGATGCGTATAAAGAAGAAAGTACAAGAAGGTGCTATTCCAGAAGCAAGAATCGATGAAGAAGGAATACTTCGAGTCCACTCCAGACTTTGTGTTCCTAACGACTCTGATTTGAAATACAAGATCATGATGGAGGCAAATGATACACCATTTGTAATCAATCCTGGAAGTACCAAAATGTACCGTGATCTTCGACATACATTTTGGTGGAACAATATGAAGAGAAAGATTGCAAAGTTTATCTCGAGGTGTTTAACTTGTCAACGTGTAAAGGCGGAGCATCAAGTGCCTAAGGGTCCATTGCAACCACTTGAGATTTCAAAATGGAAGTGGGAACGCATTACCATGGATTTCGTTACGGGTCTTCCCACGGTTTCTCAAGGCATAAATGTTATTTGGGTTATTGTTGATAGATTAACCAAGTCTGCTCATTTCTTGCCGATACGAGAGACTTATTCCCTTGAACGTCTTGCTCGTATGTATGTAAATGAGATTATGAGATTGCATGGCATGCCAGTATCCATAGTTTCAGATCGTGACCCAAGATTCACTTCAAGATTTTGGGTTAGCTTGCAAAAAGCTATGGGGACAAATTTACGATTTAGTTCAGCATACCATCCTCAAACGGACGGACAATCAGAGAGGACTATTCAAACTCTTGAAGATTTATTAAGACTCTGTGTCCTAGACTTCAAAGGGAGTTGGGATAAGTATTTACCATTGGTGGAATTCTCCTACAACAACAGTTATTAAGCAAGTATAAGTGTGGCTCCATTCGAAGCATTGTATGGACGAAAGTGTCGCTCTCAAATATGTTGGGATGAGGTGGGTGAAGCAATATTGTTGGGACCTGAGTTGGTACGTATGACTACGGAAAAGATCCAAATGATTCAATAATGTATACAAACGACATATGATCGACAAAAGAGTTATGCGGATCTTCATCGAAAGTACGTGGAATTTAGTATTGGGGATCATATATTGTTGCGAGTTACTCCATGGAAAGGATTTACAAGATTTGAGAAAAGAGGAAAGCTCAATCCACGATTTATTGGTCCATTTCAGATTCTTGACCGAGTAGAAAAAGTAGCCTATAAACTGGCGTTATCTCCAAGTATGTCTCATGTTCATAATGTGTTTCACATATCTGTGCTTCGTAAATATGTGAAAGACCCGAACCACGTTATTGAGTTAGAACCGGACCAGATAGCTGAAGACTTAACGTATGAAGAGGTACCTATCAAGATCTTGGATAGAAAGGAGCATGTCCTACGTACAAAGGTCATACCACAAGTTAAAGTTTTGTGGAGGAACCATGCTATTGAGGAAATGACCTGGGAGTTGGAAACAGAAATGAAAGCGAGGTATCCTCACCTTTTTGAAACACCAGGTACGTACGTTAATTTCGAGGACGGAATTTCATAAGGAGGGGAGGTTGTAAGACTCCAACTTATTATAAATAAAATTGAATTTCCCTTATTTATTATTTTGAAATAGTAAGGGTTGATTTGATTAATGTGGTTAGTTATGGGTAAAATGCGCAAATATTTCAAATAAGCAAGTGGTTATAAAATATTCATTGTTGTCGGGGAATATTCATTTGGTTGTTGAATATTCTTGCTGTCGGAGAATATTCGTACGACGATGCAACCTTGTGTGGGCCCCATAACGGAAAGCGATTGAATGAAGAAAACAACAAGTATAAGTTGTTTATAAATAAGCGCACAGTAGTTGTTATCAATTAATCTTCGTTGAAATACTCGGTGGTTAAAAACATAGTAGCACACGGTATTACACCAATTATTGATTCTTACGTAAGAAGGCACTACTCAATAATTGTTACAATAATTACTGTTCAATATTTTATTTTATTGATTCAATAATTGCTACGTTGATATTTTATATTATTGTTGTTTCAATAATTGTCACTACACAGTATTTTCTATTATCGGAGCAATAATTCATATTATTTGAATAATATTATTATATAACATTATTGGCAATGTCTAAAAAGTTCTGTCTAAGGAGAGGTTTGGTCACCTAATTGCGCGTCAGTAAGGAGAAATCCTTATTGGAAAGCCCCTTCTTTCTTGGGAACGGCCTGGTTGCCAGTATTGTGATTCTGTAATATTATTTGTGAATAATTAATTATTAATTTATATGATGAGGAAAATATTCATTTTATGTGGATATAGATGGAGAAAAATTTTAATGTGACAATTGTTGAAAATTAATATTTTATCTTTTTCTGATAAAATAATTTATTTAATATATTATTATATTATAATAATATAATAATGGTGATATTTTTATAATGAATGTGGGATATATGAGTATATGAGGAGAAAGAGTATTTTTGTTACTAAAAATGTTAAAAACATGTTAAACATGTCGGTGGACCCCATTTCTTGACTGAAATTTGATTATAAACAGAAAATCGCTCAGTATGTGGATTTTTTACCAATTTTTGTTTGGAATTTGGAAAAACTTAAACTTAGAAAGTTGTAGAGAATTAAATTTCCTATAGGATGGACATAAGATTTGAATTTGTTTGATAAAGGGCTATTTATTGTGAATTATTGAAGTTCCGGATTAATTGATTCTGATTTTTTTGGAGTTTTAAATGGTTTATGTGAGAAAAACGTTTTTGTGGTTTTTATTGGGGTGTGGTTGATGGTTGGATTCAGTTGGTGTGCATAGGAAATTTAGAAAAATAATAATAATATTTTATTAAATTTTCTGCCTTGTTGTTCTAAGCATTTTCCTATAAATAGGGTGCTTAAGTTAGAATTGAAAATCACACCAGAAAATAAAGTTTTCTTCTCTATATTATCGAGCGTATTCTTGTGAGTATTTTGATACGTTGCGTGTTGCTATACGGTTGCAATTTCCTTCAAAGACTATATCCAAAGATTCCAAATGAAATATCGTCTTTTCGAGGTAAGTGGATATTATTTTTTTAAATGATATTATTTCTTCTAATATCATTATTAGGAATATTGGTAAGATTTTTCTTGTGAAATTTTGTCTTTTAGTGTCGGGGTTATTATTCACGATACTACACACTATTCACGTATTTAAACTATTCACTTAATACGACACTATTCACGTAAAAAACTAAATTTTCATTTTTGTCCAAGATATCTATTATGGATACTAGCTTTGATTGTATCTATGTTTTGATCATTCTTGAATTTTACTTTACTGTGATAATTTATGAAGTATTTTTGAACTTGGATTGTTTAAAGTACGAATCCTTAATATTTGTTCTTTCGTTTCAATCGGATTTGTTTTCTTTAAAATATTTTTCATCATCCTCATCCTAAATGATGATATTAATGAATATCTTTGGCACAGTAGTGAAAAGATGGTTGATTTTCTTATGAATATCTTTCGCCCGTGAGCAAAAGATGTACATGTGTTGAGATGAACATGACCAACTGATGAATATCTTTGGCCTGTAGTGCAAAGATGAATATTTGATTTATAATGTATATTGATTGATATTACAAGGATAAAATATTGATGATGAACTTTATTTTAAATTCATAGATAATAATAGATTTCATTCTCTACGTAACTCATATATGAATTATTATTTCCGCTGCAAATATTGATCTGAAACTTGTTGTCTATTGTATTTTATCAGATTTTTCCCTGTTGAAGACTAACGATAATTTGTTTTATATTATCTTAGTCATAATATTCTTTACTGGGATAGTTGAGCTCACCCTTTTCCTTTTTGTTCCATTTTTCTTCTCAGGAGGCGAGAATGTAGCGAGTACTAGTCGGGGTATGGAATAATGGTTCTACAAGTTGTTTTAGTAGTCCTCACCATTTTTATAAAATAATATATCAATAATTGTAATGAGGACTTATTTGGGTGTGGATATTGTCTAAAAGACAATATTTGTATTTAAACTCACAGTTTAAGTGTTGTTGTATTTTGTACGACAATTGTATTAATAAAGTTGTAGTTATTTCTGTACCATGTATTTTGGCGACTCAGAATGGGTGTTGTATACCTATTCTGGGGCCGTCACAAATCTCCACCTCCAACTCTTGCATCACTCTCTTCCTCTAATGGTCCTCGTCCCTCAATTTTTGGAACTAGGACTCCCACTCTTGGGCCTCAACCTCTAGCTCTTGGACTCTGCAGTTTAACCCTAGAATCCGCTCCTCGTACTCCCCCAACATCTAATCCTCGGAGTCCTCCATGGGCTCATCCCCCATAGGCTCCTACTCTGGATTAGACTCTTCAGGAAATGGCTCCATCTCCTCCTCCTCATCATCATCATCGATAGGGGCCACTGCCGATATGGGCTCCACTATAAATGGTGCCCCATATACCACGTGTATATCATGCGGCTCCTCCTCTGCTACTCGGCTAGGTCCTCCCAAGTCAGTAATCCTACAACCACCAACATAAGACAAAACAAATAATAACTCTATTAGAATGTTAAATAAATATAAGTTCATTATATAGAATGAAATTATATTTCATAACACACTAAGTTTCTTCCTAGGAAAACTCTATATGAGTTTCATCCCTCTCTATCTTCTAAGTTCTCCTAAGTTATAATCTAAGGACTTTCGCTCTTAAGGTTTATAACTACAGCTCTGATACCAACTTGTGACACCCCCAAATTCAGACCCCTCATGTCTCGAATTTGATGTATCACGTACTACAAATCTAATGACTAAATAACATCTCATGAAATGTAAATAATAGAATAGATTACATTTATTTAATATAATCATTCATGCCCCCAAGGTGTCGTAACTTTAAACATCTCTTACATACTTTAAACGTAATTAAACATAGTTTAGACATAACTATTACATAACACAATATTCCTTAACATAATCATAAATATTCTTAATAATTAATGAAGTTATTCTGTGGCCTTGCCCTTACCCTTATCAGTGCCCGAGGGATCGCCTTGCTCTACATTAACTGAAATGTTTTTGGGGAAAGCAAGAATGAACAACAAGTTTGCTCAATAAGTAATATAGCAATAAGGATGTTCAATATAGTTTTAAATTTCTCAAGGGTACAACAATAATGATAGTTCAAAGATAGCAAGAAGTATCAATGGTTCTCAACAATAGTTGTCAAGGACAGAAAATATCAATAAGATTCAATACTTAATCAGTTCAAGGTTTCAAATTTATGAATACTATGCAGTAACTAAGGACTATGAACTTCTACTATAATTAACAGTAATATACTGATAATCCAACAAAAACGAGTACAACAGGTGATCAGCCTAAAGTACCCTACGTTATGCATATTATTTAATTGTACTCAAGTGCGCGTGTCGGTCTCCCGATAAATATAGTTTCCCCTTCAAAGAAGGTTGTTCAACTCAGTTAATACAAGATTCCACACCAATTAATTGGTTTAGATCTCTTTCAATTTATGATTTAGGTCTAGCAGAATCAATTGGCATAGACTGCTCTTTAAATGTATATACGAACAACTATAAGTTCAATACTCGATTCAAAGTTCAAGAATGTAACAACTCTATTATATCTATAAAGTATTATGTTATAAGATAAGATTTATAAGATTTAGATACTTGTACAATAATCAAGGTTGTATAAATTAGAAACTTGTATCATAGAATCCTTGTATAAAGTAAATGCATAGGTTAATATACTTTCTCAATATAAGTAGAGTTCGGATACTTGCATTCAATATACGAATCAAATGAAATTCTAAAACTTGCACAAAATCCAAAGTTGTGTTAGTTATGAAACTTGACTTTCGCGTCGATTACCACTTATAGCTTACTAGCACCCAATGAACTATATGATATAAACAAACCAATCTCCTACTCACGCTTAACCATTGAGCATATAATTTAAGTTTCATTTTAGTTCATATGATTATCATATCATCATTCCTTGAAAACTGTATCCTATACATACATTATCACATACTAAATCAGTTTGTAAGACTCTATGAAGTTAAAAATCATAGTTCGTACTCATCCTTTGAACTTAACATTTGAAAATTTATAATTACTCATTACACATTTGATTCTATCATTTAGCATGTCTCTTGACACATTGAATAAGGTATTGGTCATGTATTATAAGTTAATGTAACAATATAAGTATACATAAACCCTCAAACTATCAGCATCAAATAGATTTCACTACAGGGTGGCACGACCGTGCTGGATTTGAACTACGGAGTGGCGTGACCGTGCTACTCCTTATTCAAACTAGAACTGTCAAATAGTAGCTTGGCCAGATTGGCACACCCATAAATATTTATGATAGCACTTATAGAATCATACATGTCATGATGTCTATAAATAGGTTTGGTCTCTTCTATGGCCATTCCATGATTCTTTTAATACTATGGTTTTGTTTTTAGAGAAATTTCTATATCGACAAGGCTAAATGATCAATTTTCAACAAGCTACTAATGGTTAACCAGTTAATAAACCTTAAATATACATGCTCAAGTTATTCTACCCATGTATTCTAATTCAACATAGTTTTTATCTCTTTATAATCTTTTGAAACTATGCTTGCTTAGTTCACAACATACTTAGCTAGATGGATGCACATATCAATCATGTCTAGCTGCATAAAGTGTGTAATCATGATGGTCCAAAAGTTCAGAATACTAATAGGGTATCCCCCAACAAAGTTGGTTTTTAACTTCAACGTTTTTCTTAAAAATCTCATGTTAACTAACTAAGCATGCAAAAAACTTTGAACTCACACCTCATACTCATGCATATATATATATATATATATAAGTTACATAAGCATGCTCACAGGTTCTGAATGCATAAGGTCACAATGTCCACTAAATTTCTTATTTCAAACTTCAAGTTTTTCTTTTAGAAAAACCACATAAACCAAGTTAACAACTTATTTTATATGTAAAAAGCTTATGTCTTATGTTATACACACAAAATCCGGGTATGAACTTGTAACGCCCCGAAATCCGGTCTATCTTCATACCCGGATTCCGTGCGTCACTTGTACATCATTCCTCCAAATATACATCATTATATATCGAAATATAATAACATACATTCTAAATTCCCAGGTTCTAAAACCTTATAATCTTTCTCATAACAAATAATGATAATTACATTATTCTTTACATCTTGCACGAGTGACTTTTATCTGCCACCAAGGATACATAATCGTTCATTAACTATTCTATAGTTTAATTCTCATTTTTCTACATTACAAGTCTTCACTTGATCTTCTCGCTCATTCACATTCTGAATGGCACTTCATCTGGATACCGTCAGCTTAACCCTTACGGGATCCTTAAGTTCTTCTAACATCGTTCGCTGAAAATGTTTTTCATTTAAAGCAAGTGTGAGCATTCAATTGCCCAGCAAGTCATAGCAGTTGAACAAACAACTTCAAGAATTTAAACATTCTTTTAAGACTTCAATAACTGAACAAAGGTTATGAATCAGCTTGAACAATAGGAATAATCTCGATTCCTATCATCTTAAAATATTAGTCACATTCACTTTGAAATACTTTCATTCTCTACTCTCTTTCATACACATTCTATCTGGCTAGAATCAATAGCACAGACTTAACAATAACGGTTCATGTATAAACAGAACATTCTTTTATTGAACAGTTCAATCATAGAACAGTTCACCTCACAGAAACACCGAAGTGTTCAAATTGTGGCACAAGGCCTCATACATTCTACCACCTTGTACAAATATCGCACATTCGCACATAGACAGAACTTCTCAAGTTCAACATCTGAGAAGTTTAAGAAACTAGAATTCATTTAAAATATGAATGAAGTTAGGAAACTTGCCTTTACAAGACAAAGACTTAAATTTACCGAATCGCTTCATTCCATTCCCTATAACACATAAGGAAATAACACATACACCAATTAGTCATATACTTGACTTACGCATTGGTTTACTTAACTTTACTTCTTAAGGTTCGCGTTCTTGCAATATAATTTTACGCGACTAACTTTCATTATCGATTTACGGTTTCATGACATACGGAGATGTCTTACTCAAAATGTTCATCATCTTTGATGATTTACATTCTTATCTTCTTCTTATAACTTCTCTAGGACTCAGCACACATCGCTTCTCTGCTAGTAGTCCATATGGTACTCTGAGTGGTTTCCCACAAACAACCAACAAACAAGTTCCCGTCTCATCTACACTGCCATCACAGTGAGTTAGATCGGTTGCCAGTTTCGTATATACCTTCGCTCTCTGAAGGAATTGTTTAGCCCAGCTCCCATATGTCAACCATCAAAGGTTACGATTGTACCACAACCTAAACTTATCCTAACTTATCCGAACTATTAAACTATAATGTTCGTTAAATTAATTTCTTATTCCTTATGGCTTTCTGGAAAGTAATTGCCATACCTCAGGACTCATTCATATCCGACTCATATTCGGCTTTCAATACTCTTATTACCATTCGTTATGGCTTTCTTGATAATTCATATCTTACTTACTACCTTCATTAACGTCTAAGTCATACAACCAATGTATACTTAGAACGTTCTCTAAACGTGAATACGATTCACGAGGATCGTTTACGTATTCAACGTTCACGTTGATCGTCTCTTAACCTCTCATTCAACCTTTACTCAAGGTTTTAATTACTTTCAATCATTATCCATCCCATGAACCCCATGTTCTTTATTCTTTCTTAATGTCGAAGCCATACCATTCGTTGTATGCTAAGACCGATCGTTCATCGCAACAACGTTGCGTTCACAGCGTTTATACGCTTTACATTTATCTCGCATTACCATGACATAACATCAAAATGTTATTCATTACCCTCGTCCCTCAACATCTAAGGAATCACAATCATAGTAATCCCTCACGTTCGTTTATTGTGACTACGGTCCCCGAATCTCGGTTCTGTAATCCGCAATTACATTCTTTTAATCTCAGTTAATCTTTCCGTTCAACCTTCATTAAAGGTTTAAAACACTTGATTAAGTGTTACATTAGTTGAACATTATGTTCTTATCTCTTTCTTGCACATCCCCGTAAACCGAAAGCAGGTTAAAATCTCATTTCGGCATTGCTACACTGCCACAAGTATGGCCACCTTTTCACTAATTCTCGCCACAGTGGCATGAAGTTAGCAATAAGTAACCTTCCTACTAACAATGGCAGCATTTATTTCTCCATTCAAGGCATAACTAGCATCGCGGCGCCAAGACCTTCTTCCCGAAAATTTTTCTAAGTCTTTGGTCGTTCTGAGACGCGTACTTTGAAATCTCATAACTTCTTCGTTATAACTCGGAACGAGGTCGTTCCAAAGCCATTTTCTTGTTGCTCAAGACAGACAAAAGAAATATGCTGATCAACACAGGTAGAATCGTGAATTTGAAGTAGGAAATTTTGTATTCCTCAAGGTTTCTCCTTGGAAGGGAAAAATTCGATTTGGTAAGAAAGGGAAACTAAGTCCAAGATTTATTGGACCATTCGAAGTGCTGCGAAAGGTTGGAGAGGTGGCTTACGAGGTAGCTCTACCTCAAGAATTGCAAAACATTCATAATGTTTTTCATGTGTCGGTGTTACGACCGTATAAACCTGATTACAAGCACGTGATTGAGTACGAACCATTGCAGTTTGAGAAAGATTTGTCCTATGAAGAGGTTCCTATCCAGATAGTCGACAGGAAAGAACAAGTGCTCAGGAATAAAGTGATACCTTCTGTGAAGGTAATTTGGAGGAACCACAATGTCGAAGAGGCTACGTGGGAACTCGAAGCTGAAATGATGAAGAATTACCCTGAGTTATTTGTTTAAATCATGTCTTCGATTCGGGGACGTAATCTTTTGTAAAGTAGGGGAGAATGTGACGAATGAATCGTTTGAAATGTGATTCGGGGATGAGAATCCTTGTAAGGAGGGAATGATGTAACATTCTAGAATTTTAATTGTTATATTAAATATTTATTGAATTATTTAAATATTTAATGGATGTGTTTATTGTTGAATAAATAATTGTTCAAATTTGAATTGATGTGGTTAATTATTTGTTAAATAAATAATTAAGGAAAATTAATTATTTTGCTAATTTAATTTAATTATTAAGTTAGAGAATTTTATTAATTGAATTGCTATTTTTTATTGGAATTTGTAATTAGAAAGGATGTGTTGGTTGATTAAATAAAATTATAATTATATAGAAAATTATAATTTTGGTGATATTGATTTATGTGATGAAGTGATTTAATAAATTGTTATTATGATTAATTTAATTAAATTAATGTGTGACAAATAACCTTGTTATAAAGGAGTTACTAAAATAAATTAAGGGAGTTTAATTTAGTTTTGCCAAACAAGACTTATTGCTTATTAAGTCTTTATTCTAATTGAGTTTTACCAAACAGGGTGTAAGGATTAATGGGTTATTTTCGTTAGTAGTTAGCCAAACAAGCCTTATGGCTTTTGGTTTTCAAAATAATATAACTGATGTCAGTAAATTAGAGTTATATTATATAATTAATATATATATTATATGCTATATACGTTAGTTTGTTAGTACGCTCTATAGTTAGGAAGAAAAACAAACACACAGAGGAAGAAGAAGAAGAGAAGAAGAAGAAGAAGAAGAAAGAAGAGAGAAAGGAAGGCTAGAGATTGGAGAAGGAGGCTTGAGAGTAGAAAAGATTAGCCATATCATCTTCTATCAAGGTATTCACCTATTCCTTTTAGTTTTTAAAAGTTTAGTTTTATCTTCCCAAATTCTCTGTAGAATCTTTGTGTAAGCATGAATTTTTGTTGTTATGTGGCTTTATATGTCATAATAGTGATGTTAAAACTATTTTCATGAGTTATAATCAAAGAATTGTTGATATGTATGTAATTGTGGGGAAAAATATTTTACGGAGAGTTTCTTTTATATATATATATATTGTTTAGTTAAAATAGAAATTATGGGTTGTTTAGTTGTTTTATTGATAAATTGGCTATTCAATTTGTTAGAGTATATATATACTTTGATAAAATGCTTTGAATTAGTGGTTTTGGTTGAGAAACAAAAATTACAGTGTTTATTTTCATCAAAAATATCAAAACGTGAGTTTTAGCCAAAAACAGTGAATTTGGGTGTGTTAATTTTGTTGTTTATGTTGTTATATGAGTAGAAACATGTTAGGAGTTCTTGAATTTTATTTACATGAAGTTATTGTATGATTTACGTGCTATTTGGTCTGTTAGAAACGAGCTTGTAGGCCAAAATTGGTTTTTTCCCGTCTTTAGGTCGTTTGTCTGAGAAGTTCAGAATTAGCGCAATACTTGCCACGACTCATAAGAGATTTAATGCGCCAAGAACGCCATGCTCATGCCGCAGCGCGACCTTGTAGCCTTGATCTCTCAGTACCTGTCATGCCATGCCCACGCCATAGCTGTGGCACTCCACAAGATAAACCGTGGCCAATGGCCTGCAGAGTTGAAGAATGGTCTGACAGGTACTTTTTGTACACGAAATTTTAAGAAAAGTTATGTGGTGATAGTAGGACTGCTAAATGTTGATTTTAGTATTTCTATACTATGAATAAGTATGTTATTAACAATTAACTTGTGTTATAACTCGATTATGTGATTAAAAATCCAATTTTAAATGATGAACGTACTTAGTTATGTTTGTAAGATGGTAATGACTAATTATGTCATGATGACATATGTTTATAGGATATTGTGGTTTGAATTGTTCGATTTAGTCCATGAACAAGGCAAGTTCGGTAACTCTACTTTTGTAATTGGAATTAATTATTGTTCCCAATATAGTAATGCAAGTTTTCTAATTCTTTATCTTGTTGAACTATTTATTCAATTCGATTACTTTATAAATGATGCAAGCTTCCTAAACATTGGTTTGATGTTGACAAGTTATTCTTGTATTTAACTTGTTGTTTAACATGCACAACTATTTATACTAATGTCGAGCAATTTTATCGTTCAAACTGTTATGCATGCTTAGTATACAATTCTAATTAACCTTGACTTAATATTGTTCAAGCAAGGCATGTTATAGTTATTCAAAGTACATGCTATTATATTATTCCTAAAGCATGATTTTGATTTACCATGTTGATTCAATTATGATTATTCTGTAATATGATGTTATTCATTCAACTAGTCCTCTAGTTGATGATCGTTGAACTTCAAATTACCCTTGAAAGCTTATCCAAACCAAACTCTCTTTGGTGCGGACTTGTACTCCAAACACTAAGATGAACAACCGTATTATTATTAGGGGTTAACTTATGCGTAGCATTAAATGTTTGTGCACAATATATGGTACGAAGGGCTGATCCCCCTAAGTACGAGGAGTTCTTATAGTCTTATGACTATTAAAGTTGGAGTTGAAAGATTACTCGCAACTGTGGACATAGTTCATGGTCTTACGACCCTCAGTTATATTTATTCCACATTTTGGATTTCAGTTTCTGATTATTGATGATAGAGTACTATTCATTGTTGATGAGCCTATTATTGGCAGTTATTATTACTATACTCCTATTGATTTCATATTGTATCCAGTGAGCAATTGTTTTGCTCACTCTTGCATATTTATAAACTCATTACAACTAAAGAAGAGAAGGTAGATGAACCTTCGTCTAGCAAAGGAAAGGAAAAAATGTGCAAGTGATGAAGACTTGTAATTTTACTTTGATTAAAATGTTAGACTTTTATTATGATGATCTTAGACTTGGTTTTAATGAAGTTTATTTAATTTCCGCATATGAATGATTGTATTTAAAGGTTAGATAACCTGGGAGATTTTATTATATAACCCTTTAATGGGAAGGTTTATTTATCCAGTTTTATTGTGATTGGGTAGTTAGATATGAATGTTTGATTAAGTGAACACCAGATCCTGTGGGAATGAAGTACCTGGATTTGGGGGTATCACAGTCACATCCTTTCCCCCTTATAAAAATTCCGTCCTCGGAATTTCTTTAAACCACACCCATTCCCGGGTCATCACAACTTAGTTATAAAATGCTTAGTTTGGTTCTTTAGACTTCCAAAATATAATTTCAATATGTTAATGCTTCTACATAATGGAAAGTTAGGGATTATTTATGTACCCACATCGTATAATCCATGTACATTAGTCCAGGCTAATTAATATTTATAACATGTATGAACTCAACTTTATTGGTCACTAATAATTCAATATCTTCATAAAACTTTATTATTTCAATTAGACTCACTTATTGGTAATTCTTTGATATAGTACATCTTTAATGTTCCCACACGTACTTGTGGTCACATAAGTATTATTTATGTCACTTATAATTTCTTCCACTTTACTATATAGTTTTATATATTATATAGTTACCACAAGGTGTCACACTACGCATTCTTTTTAATGTAGGTTCTATATATTACTACATACCTTACACACATCAATTAAATGAACAATATAATTATAATTATGTGATTTATTTTGCTCAATATTATTCTAGTATTCACAATATCAATTAATCCCATCTTCTTCCAAACATACATCATTATATATACTAAATATAACAATATACAAAATGATCTCAAATCCTGTGTTCTAAAAACCTTATAACCTCTTTTTCATTTCAAATAATGATAAATACATTATTCATTTCATCTTACAAGAGTGACTTTTATCCGCCACAAATAAGGATACATAACAGCTTCTTAAACTAATCTAAAGTTCATTTAACTTATTTTATATTACAAGTCTTCACTCGATCTTCTCGCCATTCACATTCTAAATGGCACTTCATCTTGGATACCAATCAACTTGATCTTTACGGATCCTTAAGTTCTTCTAACATCGTCACCGAAAAATATTTTTCATTTAAAAGCAAGTGTGAGCATTCAATTGCCCAAAGAAGTCATAATAGCTTGAACAAACATCTTCAAGAATTCAAACATTCTTTTAAGACTTCAATAACCGAACAAAGGTTATGAAGAAGCTTGAATAATAGGAATAATCTCGATTCCTATTATTTTAAAACATTATTCACATGCACTTTGAAATACTTTCATTCTTCTACCTTTTTCATACTCATTTTGTCTGGCTAGAATCATTAGCACAGACTTAGCAAAAATGAATCATGTATAGACAGAGCATTCTCTTATTGAACAATTCAATCATAGAACAGTTCATATCATAGAAAACTGAAGTGTTCACATTGTGGCACAAGGCCTCATATTTTCTACCACTTTACACAAATATCGCACAACATAAACGGAACTTCTCAAGTTCAACATCCGAGAAGTTTAAGAAACTAGCATTCATTTGAAATATGAATGAAGTTAGAAACTTGCCTTTTACGCCTATGCACATACTTTTATGCCGAATCGTTCATTTCAATTCCTATGTAACACATAAGAAAACACACATACACCAATTAGTCATATATATTTGACTTATGCATTAGATTACTTAACTTTACTTCTTAGGGTTCGCATTCTTGCAACCTAAGTTTACGCGACCACTTTCATTATCGTTTCTACGGCTTCATGACATACGAGAGATGTCTTACTTATACGCTCATCATCTTTGATGTTTTACATTCTTATCTTCTTCTTATAACTTCTCTAGACTCAACACACATCGCTTCTCTCGCTAGTAGTCCATATGGTACTGAGTGGTTTCCCACAAACAACCAACAAACAAGTTCCTGTCTCATCTACACCGCCCATAACAAAAAATGAGTTAGATCGGTTGCGCGCTTTGTATATACCTTCGCCTCAAGGAATTGTTTAGCCCAAATTCCCATATGTCAACCATCAAAGGTTACGATTGTACTATAACTTAACTTATCTTAACTTATCCGAACTTATTAAACTATAACATTTCGCTAAGTTAATTTCTCATTCCTTATGGCTTTCTCGCAACTAAATGCCATACCTCAAGATTCATTCTTATACTACTCACCTTCGACTTTCATTATTCTTATTATCGCTCATTACAACTTTCTCGATAATTCATGTCTTACTTACTACCTTTGTCAACGCTTCAGGTCATACAACTAGGTATACTTAGAACGCTCGTCCGACGCGAATACTGATTCACGAGGATCATTTATGTATTCAACGCTCACGTTCATTCGCTCTTTTAATCTCTCATTCAACCTTTACTCAAGGTTTTAATCGCTTTCGATCGTTATTCATCCCATGAACCCCATGTTCATTATTCTTTCTTAATGTCGTGTTATTCATTGTTCGTCAGTATGCTAAGATCGCTTCAGTAAATCAAGCATTATGCTTTACGTTTACATTTACTCTCTTATTGATCTTTTAATCTCTTTTCGACCATTTTGTTCAACCTGCATTTAAAGGTTTAATTAACTTGTTTAAGTGTTATATTAGTTGAACATTATGTTCTTTATCTTCCCGTGACGCTTTCCCCAAGAGTTGAGTAGTTAAAAGCTCTTCTCGGCTTTTTCCCTACATCCGCACCGCAACGCACGCCACTCTCTCTTTTATCTCTCGCATCATGCATGCGAGTTTTGCAGAGACTCGGCTCTCTCGGGTCTGGCATCGCAGAATGCCACTTTATAAGGTATGGTCAAGCGCCATGCGCCAAGCCCTAACCCTAGAAAATTTTTTCTAAGTGTTAAATCCAATTTGAGACGCTTACTTCTTTCGCTTTCATAACTTATTCGTTATAACTTGGAATGAGGTCATTCCAAAGCCATTCTCTTCCTTATCTTACGTATTTCAATACCCCTTGGACAAAACTTCATTCTCAATCCGTTAACATGCCATTTGATTGGCTTGATCTTCACCCTTTATTCGCTTTTACGCTTTTTAACGCTTCTTCGTTCGTTTCGTCTGTAATTTGGTCATCCGAACTCGGAATTTGTTCGTTCTTGAGTCCACGACTCACGCTTTCAACATTTTCTTACATTCTTATGAAACCCTACACGCTCGGGTTCATTTACTAACTTTCTAATTCTCATTTGTCTTTTTATAAAATTTTTGCCATAACTTCGTTATAGCTAAGTTTTAATCTGTTCTTCATGAACGCTTTCTACCGCTCCTAACCAAGCAATATGCATCTAACTTATATGCGATGGTTTTAAACTTGTCCATCAACAACAATTATCCTATGATGGTTTTAAATTTGTCCATCAACAAACTTTCTTCGTTCTTCGCGTGTTCTTCGTGTTCTTCATTCGTTCTTCATTTTAATCGATATTTTGGATTACGATTTCACTTTTTATTGGAATTTGATGTTATAGAACATTATTCCTTACTTATTTCACCTACTTATTTATATAATCCACTTGATCATTCTAATTCATTACTTAATCTTATACTTCCTTAAGAAATTTATTTACTAAACTTTAAATTCTTATTTTCATTATTTTCTCATGATTTCAACCATATGAAATCATTCCTAACATCATCATACTCCTTATTCTCATTAAGTTATATTTTAAAAATATAAAACTTAAAGAAAAGTTAACATAGAGTTAGGTTTTAATACCTTTCCTCTTTATTTTTCTTCCGCTAGACAAAATCCATGATTTGCTAGCTTTTCTATTTCATTTAACACTTTTGATCCGATCAATCATGCTCATGCTCTTCCTCCTCCTCTCCATCCTAATCCTCTCTCTCTCTCTAGAGTGTAGGATTTTCAAAATCTCATTTAAATGAAATCTAGCTTCCTATTTATAGATTTTCCAAAGCTAGGGTAAAATAGTCATTTCACCCCTTAACCTCCTTACTTATTCATTACTTAAGGACTAAGTTAACTTACTCCTTAAGTTTACTTAACACTTAAGTCTACTTAGCTTTTAAGTTTGCTTAACTTTTTAAGTTTACTTAACACTTAAGTTTACTTAATACTTAAGTTTACTTACTACTTAAGTTTACTACTTCCACCTCCTTTAACACACCTCCTTACTATTCATAAACTTAGCTTCCTAAGTTTTCGTGGTTCCATCTTTCGGGTTTTGTCCGACAGCTTTTAAAATCGCGATTTCTCTAATCAAAATATTTTGGATATTTCGCCTTTCCTTTACCGATTAACTTTTACGTATTCTTTGATGATTTCGAAAAACTAAAAACACTTTTTGACGTTAAGCATTTTCCTTCACGTTTTACCCTAACGTAGTTAAACGAATGAAAAGTACATAACAAAGTACTTTTCGTCATTTTTATTTTATCTCGATTTCAGACGTTTTTTGAGAAAACTTTTATCGACTTACTTAACTTTTCAAGATATATTATCGTCAAATCTTTCGATGGAATGTCATTTCGACATACCGAACTCTCGTAAATGGCTTAGGTTATTCAAACCCTAACCCTTAGGTTTTTCATTTCGGTGAATAGTGCCTATTTCGCCTTTTTCCCGTAAATATTTTTTGTTCTTTAAAATTTTCATTTTCGTCTTGAAAATTCTTAATCGCTTAGTCTAGCTCAGAGCTGTAATCCTCCCGACTTATAATCATCCTAGGTTCTAGAACGATTAATAAACACATAACACATAATATTATTAATAAAAATTCATTTTATTAATAACTAATTTTTTAAACTTAAATTCGAAAATCCAAATTTTCGGTCGTTACACTCTTCCCTCTTATAAAAATTCCATCCTCTAATTTCTCAAAACCACACCCATACCCGGTCATCACATTCACCCTTCTTCATGCAATTTCATCCTCAAATTTTTAGCCTACCCATCTTCTCAACTTCTCTTCAAAGAAGTTCCTATCTTTCAAACATTCTCTCACCTTCACAACTTATCAAGAATTATGAAGTAGAATGAACAACGAGGAATATAAGAATTCCTTTAAAATATTTCATACTTTTGCCGAGGTCAAATCGACCATGAACTCTTACTAGGTTGAACTCTTACTAGAATTTTCTAATCACCAAGAAGGTAAACTACATCTTCCATAACGTAAAGCGATCAACCCATCAGATAACCCCATTTTGGGGTGTGTTCACCTCAGACTTAATCATTAGATTTCGCACCAAAACAATTTGATTGGCACAACTTCTCAAGAAAAGCTTGATTTTTTCTTTTAAACATGACATACCATTTGTCTAGCTTTAATCAAGTAGTTTAGACCATACCAATAAATTGATATCAACGTGAAACATTCATCTAGTCAACTCAATTGACATCGACTACTTCTTTAAATTCTTTTCACAATACATCAAAACGCTTTTATGACATCATGATACCGCATTTTCACAAGACGTTGAGGACTTTTAGTCAGCCAGGACTTCGCCATTATACATCATACCATAGCGGGTTGTTGATCCTAAGATCACATCCAACACCGTGTTCAATTGCATTAATAACTCCATCTTTTACCATCCTCAGATCAAATGCAATCGATGATATAAAATTCATTTTGATATTTCAAATCAATTTTGTCTAGCCAAAACAATTAGCATAGACATACCAAGAATAGTTCTTTTAAAATCTATTGGTTCCAAAAGTTGAACCAATTCTTTCATTTTCAAAATATAACACATAAGCACGATTTCAATAAACTTCAAAATCTAGCATAGCTAGATGACTTGGAATATCCTATTCTCCATCTTCCTTCATTGTCTTATCGCGATAATACTTAATCTTCTCTAGCACCTTCAATACTAAGTTTCATCTAAAATAACTTATTTTCAGCCTAAACATCCCTCTACCTTAAGACAAATCCATCAACTTACCACACATTATGAGTTCAGAACTTTCCACAATAATATGAGTTTAAGAACCATCCTGCATGCACTATAAGCGCCCATTCACCGAGAAGTTCAAAACCTACCATATCATTATGAGTCACTTAACGTATTCATAAGTATGAGTTTCAAGAACTCGACCTACCTTATCGTTTTCTACCTATCAAGTATATACATGAGAAAAGATTCACCTTCTCATCATATACATCTTGACAACATAATGCGACCAATTCCAATGATTATCACCGTAATAAGCTAAGCAGCTTGTTACACCAAGCACAAACCTCTCGCCCATAACAAAGGTTCATACAACTCAACTATCACATGAGTCCTCAATTGAAATTTTACAACTTCTAAATCTCTCTTTACTTAATAATTAATTTTCTTTAATTCATATACTATCCTTTACAACTCAACTGAAGTTCTTTTCTCCCGCATTTACTGTAGTACTATAAATCATTCATCGCTTAACAACTCATCTCGTTATTACGATTCACTATGATCACGTGGTGATCTTCTTATCCTCTCTCTACGATTATAGTCTTAGATACTCTTACCTAAGATTTATAACCCATCACCTCGATACCAATTGTAACGCCCCTCAAATCTGGTCTATCTTCACACCCGGATTCAGACATCACGATCCCATCTTCTTCCAAACATACATCATATATATACTAAAATATAACAACATACACTCTCAAATCCTGTGTTCTAAAACCTTATAACCTTTTTTCATTTCAAATAATGATAAATACATTATTCATTTCATCTTACAAGAGTGACTTTTATCCGCCACCAAGGATACATAACAATTCATTAAACTAATCTAAAGTTCATTTAACTTATTTTATATTACAAGTCTTCATTCGATCTTCTCGCTCATTCACATTCTCGAATGGCACTTCATCCGGATACCGATCATAACTGATCTTTACGGATCCTTAAGTTCTTCTAACATCGCTCATCGAAAATGTTTTTCATTTAAAGCAAGTGTGAGCATTCAATTGCCAAACAAGTCATAATAGCTTGAACAAACATCTTCAAGAATTCAAACATTCTTTTTAAGACTTCAATAACCTAACAAAGGTTATGAAGCAAAGCTTGAATAATAGGAATAATCTCGATTCCTATCATTTTAAAACAATATTCATTTGCATTTTAAAATACTTTCATTCTTCTACCTTTTTTCATACACATCATGTCTCGGCTAGAATCATTAGCATGCATTTAACAATAACGGATCATGTATATAAAATGTAGCATTCTCTTATTGAATAGCTTAAATCACGTAATAGTTCATCTCATAGAAACACCAAGTGTTCACATCAGGCACAAGGCCTCATATGTTACTACCACTTTACACAAATATCGCACATTAGCACATAAACGGAACTTCTCAAGTTCAACATCCGAGAAGTTTAAGAAACTAGCATTCATTTGAAATATGAATGAAGTTAGAAACTTGCTTTTTTACCTACAACTTTACGCTTAATCTCGCTTCATTTCAATTCCTATATAACACATAAGAAAACAACACATACACCAATTAGTCATATATATTTGACTTATGCATTAGTTTACTTAACTTTACTTTTAGGGTTCGCGTTTTGCAACCTAAGTTTACGCGACCACTTTCATTATCGTTTCTACGGCTTTCATGACATACTTGAGATGTCTTTTTTATACGCTCATCATCTTTGATGTTTTACATTCTTATCTTCTTCTTATAACTTCTTCTAGGACTCAAGACACATCGCTTCTCCGCTAGTAGTCCATATGGTACTGAAAGGTTTTCCACAAACAACCAACAAACAAGTTCCGCCTCATCTACACCGCCATAAAATGAGTTAGATCGGTTGCCAGCTTTTGTATATACCTTCGCTCTCTCAAGGAATTGTTTAGCCCCACTCCCATATGTCAACCATCAAAGGTTACGATTGTACTACAACCTTAACTTATCTTAACTTATCCGAACTTATTAAACTATAACATTCGTTAAGTTAATTTCTCATTCCTTATGGCTTCCTCGGCAACTAAATGCCATACCTCAAGATTCATTCTTATACGACTCACCTTCGCTTTCATTACTCTCTTATTATCGCTCATTACGGCTTTCTCGATAATTCATGTCTTACTTACTACCTTTGTCAACGCTTCAGGTCATACAACCAGGTATACTTAGAACGCTTCGTCCGACGCGAATACGATTCACGAGGATCATTTATGTATTCAACGCTCACGTTGCTCGCCTTTTTAATCTCTCATTCAACCTTTACTCAAGGTTTTAATCGCTTTCGATCGTTATTCATCCCATGAACCCCATGTTCATTATTCTTTCTTAATGTCAAAGTTTATACTGTTCGTCAGATATGCTAAGATCGCTTGCAAATCAAGTTACGCTTACGCTTACGCTATTCTTTATTGATCTTTTAATCTCTTTCACCATTTCGTTCAACCTGCATTTAAAGGTTTAATTAACTTGTTTAAGTGTTATATTAGTTGAACATTATGTTCTTTATCTTCCCGCACGCTTCCCCAAGAGTCGAGCAGCTTAAAAGCTCTTCTCTGCTTTTTCCTCACACCGCGCTAATGCACTACACTCTCTTCTTTATCTCTCATCATGCAGAGTTTTTAAGAGATTCTTCCTCTCGGTCTCGTGTGCTAGCAATACCACCACCTTATAAGGCATGGTTGCGCCATGCTGCACGCCAAGCCCTAACCCTAGAAAATTTTTCTAAGTGTTAAATCCAATTTGAGACGCTTACTTCCCGCTTTCATAACTTATTCGTTATAACTCGGAACGAGGTTGTTCCAAAGCCATTCTCTTCCTTATCTTACGTACTTCAATACCCTCGGATGTAACTTCATTCTAATCCATTAACGTGCCATTCGAATTGGCTTGATCTTCACCTTTCGTTCGCTTTTACGTTTTTAACGCTTCTTTGTTTGTTCGTCCAGTAATTTGGCCATCCGAACTCGAATTTGTTCGTTTTGAGTCCACGACTCACGTTTTCAACATTTTCTTACATTCTTATGAAACCCTACACGTTCGGGTTCATTTACTAACTTTCTAATCTCATTTGTCTTTACAAAAAATTTTTGCCATAACTTCGTATATAGCTAAGTTTTAATCCATTCTTCATGAACGCTTTCTACCTGCTCCTAACCAAGCAATATGCATCTAACTTATATGTAATGGTTTTAAACTTGTCCATCAACAACAATTATCCTAATGATGGTTTTAAATTTGTCCATCAACAACGTTCTTCGTGTTCTTCGCGTGTTCTTCGTGTTCTTCGCTCGTTCTTCATTTTAATCGATATTTTGGATTATGATTTCACTTTTTATTGGAATTTGATGTTATAGAACATTATTCCTTACTTATTTCACCTACTTATTTATATAATCCACTTTTGATCGTTTCTAATTCATTACTTAATCTTATACTTCCTTAAGAAATTTATTTACTAAACTTCAAATTTTTATTTTCATTATTTTCATGATTTCAACCATATGAAATCATTCCTAACCTCATTTACTTCTTATTCTTATTAAGTTATGTTTTAAACATATAAAACTTAAAGAAAATTTAACTTAGAGTTAGGTTTTAATACCTTTCCTCTTTATTTTTCTTCCGCTTAGACAAAACCGATGATTTGCTAGCTTTTCTATTTCACTTAACACTTTTGATCCGATCAATCATGCTCATGCTCTTCCTTCTCCTCTCCATCCAATCTCTCTCTCTCTCTCTAGTGTAGGATTTTCAAAATCCCATTTAAATGAAATCTAGCTTCCTATTTATAGATTTTCCAAAGCTAGGGTAAAATAGTCATTTTTTAACCTCCTTATTATTCATTACTTAAGGACTAACCTCCTTACTATTCATTACTTAGGTGTTAAGTTAACTTTAGCCTTAAGTTTCTTAGTTTACTTACACTTAAGTTTACTTAATACTTAAGTTTACTACTTCCACCTCCTTAACACACCTCTCATTATTCACGTAAGCTTCCTCGAAGCTTCGTGGTTCCATCTTTCGGTTTTCGTCTTACTTTTAAAATCATGATTCTCTAATCCAAATATTTTTGGATATTTCGCCTTTCCTTTACCGATTAACTTTTACGTATTCTTTGATTTCTAAAAAAACCTAAAAACACTTTTTGGCGTTAAGCATTTTTCCTTCACGCGTTTTACCCTAACGTAGTTTAAATGAATGAAAAGTACATAACAATAGATTTTCATCATTTTTATTTTCGTCTCGATTTTGCACGCTTTTTCGAGAAAAACTTTTATCGGCTTTACTTAACTTTTCAAGATATATTATCGTCAAATCTTTCGATGGAATGTCATTTCGACATACCGAACTCTCGTAACGGGCTTAGGTTATTCAAACCCTAACCCTTAGGTTTTTCGTCAGTGAATAGTGCCTATTTATTTTTTTTCCCCTAAATATTTTTGTTTCTAAAAAATTTTCATTTTGTCTTGAAAATTCTTAATCGCTCAGTCTAGCTCGTAGCTGTAATCCTCCCGACTTATAATCATCCTAGGTTCTAGAACCATTAATAAAAACACATAATATATATATTATTAATAAAAAATTCATTTTATTAATAAAAATTTTAGTTGATGTGTTTATGAAAGTAGTATGCACACAAGCCAATCATGTTTGATGATAAAGCATATACTTTGTAACAATCTTATTCATTTATTAATAAAAAGTATTGTAGACACTCGAATTTTTTTACTGTTACTAACTATGCAGGAGGATAAAAATATCTTTTTCACACTCCAAAGATAAACTTGGAGGACCAGAACTGGCGACTCTTACAGTCAAATCTTATACATATAAATGTCGGACCTTTTCACAATTTGTTTTTTCAAACAAATCTCACCTAACATGAGAACACCAAAAAACAAGAACAGAAGAGGGAAAATAAAAAATCCCGACGTCGAGAGGTGGCGACTCTACTGGGGACGCCAGTAAGAGGACTTAAACCGCTACTACAAGCTTTTCAAAACTGTTATATGCTTGTGTATGGATTTTGCATTTACATTTTGATGAATGTGTACGAATGCATTTTACTTACTTCACTTAATGCTTGACACTATATCTGCATATGATATTAGTGCTTCGCACATGTCATCATTCCCATAACGGTGAGACACGTTGCTAGTGAATGTATGTTGTGTGGTTCCTCAACCAGCAGGCTATCCTATCAATGTTTGATTACTGGACTCGTAGGGAGACTAATTCCAACGAGGCTCAGGAAAGGCACCACCCAGATTCGCTCTAGTTCAAAGACCGGATTAACTTCCCGTCAAGTAAATTGCGATGATCTGGGAACCTTCATGACAAAAAGCCGCGAGAGTTACCTAAGATAGGTCAGCCTCTGATAAACAAAACACGGAGGAAAGTCTCTTCATGCTTTCCATTTTTAATTACCTGTAAAGACAATTACTTGTAATTTCATTCCATGTTAATCTTTATGTAATGGAAAATATGAAGAATATATGTACATGCATATTAAGGCTTGACATGTTATAAAATAACACCCATTTTACACGATAATATTTCTAAAATGGACACATTATGATAGCATGTAAACATTTTATACATTCCTTAAGACTAAACTCTATAAGTTTTTATAGCAAAACAATTGGGCTTGTTACCCGTTCAAAGTCCAAAAATGCCACGAGCCTACAACCAATTATGTCTTCATCTGACTAGTCTAATCATGCTCCTGTCTCTCGAGAAGAGTTTAACGGATTAAGCAAGTAAATTACAAATTTGGCTATTCTGCTTAAAGAACTACACCAGTCTACTCAGGGTTCACGGATACCCGTACATACAGAATCCTCTGCACAGGGAGGAACACAAGGTACTAATCCTAATTTGTAAACCTAACCCTAATTAGATTATCTTAACATCTAATCATGGTTACTAAACTTCAATTAGGTACTAATCAATATCATTTAACAATCCTAATCATTAAAAACAAAACCCTAATCAAGATTAATGAAGTTTAGAGCATAATTAAGCTACTAAACTAACCTAACTAACTCACAAGTAGGTTAAGAGTCACCAATGCAAGTCCCTAGGCTACACATGACATGCTTGTAACTCCCAAGCATGAGTAGAGTCATTAGATATGTTATTTGTGGAGGCAAGTAGCTTGAAAATGTCCAAAAAGACAAGTTAAAGAATTCTATAAATAGGAACCCTAGGTCTGAGCAAACTCATGAAATCTTTAAGCCAATATACACTTATTTACTTACCAAATCAAGCCTGGGTGATAGCAACAACAAATTCAGAAGCTAGAATTAAAAGATCAATTAAGAAAGGTACAAACCCTAGTTCATAGCTAGCTCTTTGATCCGTTGTTAATTTTGTTGTTTAGATGTTTAGAAATATGTATTAGTATGTTAGAAATTATGTTAGATTGATAGAACACATTTTCATAACATCTAGATGCCTTAATTAAGTGTTTTTAGAATTTTGGAAATTTTGGAAATCAAGTCTGACAACTGAATGTTAGAGCTTGTAGATTCATATGTGTTTATGTTTAAGTGTGTTAATTATATGTTACTTGTAGCCTGTTATTAGTTCTTTAATCTAGAAAAGAAAACAAGTTCATTTGAACCATATATTGCAAGTTATAAGTGGTCAAAGTGGGTTGACCGTTCACGGATTTCAGTTTTCTGGGTTACCCAAAAAACTCAACAACAGTTCGATTCGGCTACATTGACCAACTTTTTGATCGTTTTCTGTTGGTTATGTTTGTAAATTTTTATTTTAGATTAACACCTTAATATATATATATACTACATATCTATGATCTTAAATTGCTTAAATAACTCATAGGATTACTGGAATTAATGGTCAAAAGTCGTTGACCGAGCTTGACCAAGTTTTCAGGGTTACCCAGAAAACTAATGAACACGAAGAACATCGTTTGACTGTACTTTGACCAACATAAGTAGAGACCTTAGAATTATGCTTTGTTCTAGTTAGTGTTATATATATGTACCCTGACATATATACTTCATATTACAACAAACACAACACACATCTATTACATAGAATCAAAGTTATTAAAGCCACAAAACTGTTGACCGACCATGACCACTGTCCTGGGTTGCCCAGAAACTCAAGAACAGCTCTTACAGTGACTTTAAGCCTCTATAACTTCTTGTTATAGGTAGATTAAAGCATGAAATTTGATTAATGTTGTACTACTGTAAGAGTACTATAACACCAATAAATGTCCAAACCCAGAATCATAAACCATAACTTTATAAATTATGGTCAAACTTGTCACTCGACCATGACCAAATTATTGCCCAAAAACTCAAGAACACCTATAACGACACTTCTTATCACTGTAGTGTTTTAGCGACAGACAGAAATTGATTTCTTTAAAAATTAATTTCTAAAAATTAAAAATAATTAATAAATAAATATAAATAAATACAAAAATAGTTTTAAAAATTATATTAAATAATTATAATTAATTTATGATATTTTTATATAAATTCAATAATTATTTTATTTTATTTGGATATTATTAATAATTAACTTAATAATAAAATAATTAGAATAATTATTTATAAATAATAAATAATTATTGAAAAATAATATTAATGATATAAAAATCATAATAAATGATTATAAATTATTTAAAAATAATAAAAATATTTTTATAAAATTTTAAGTAAATATTAATTACTTAGAAATAGAAATAAATAATTTAAAAATCATTTAAAGGATAAATAAATGTTTTAAAAATATTTTAAAACTTCTAAAAATTATTATAATGGATATATAAATTATCTAAAATATAATAAATTTTATAAATAAAATTTAGTCCATATATAAACTTATTTAAATATTCGGTAAAGACATTGAACACCGAAACCTAATTAAATCTAACCCGATCTTATGTAAATGTTATATTTGAGTTTGTTATCAATACTAACGTGTTAGATTCATATATATGAATATCGTATATATTTATTAAACGAAATTAGTAGCATAATTTGACTGATCTACGCTCAGGCAAGTTCTTCTTAAACCTTAAACTACTTATGCAAATTTCTCAACCCTGTTTACTCGTTGAACAAGATTTTTATCTTGATATGATGTTGATATAATATACTACACCTGCATTTGAATTACCTCTTATTGTAAAGTTATTGCTATAGCTTCAGCATAACTAAGAAATGAATTATTTATTCATATTGATTGTTAATCTTAAATTGTTCTGTCAAACCAAATTGTTTTGGTAAGACATCCTATTCTGAAGTTGGGTATCCCATAAGGGATCAATATTCGGTCGATAATATATTGACATTAAATTTGAGTGCATTTGAGCACTTGTAGGATGCGATGCATACTCCTAGGATGTTGAATAGGCTGATCCCCTATCTCATATCTGAACAAAATTTCTAAGTCTGAGTTATTGACAAAAATAAAAATCCATATAAAAATGGTAACAACAATCAGTTGAAGTTTGAATTATTGTATTTCTTCAAATCATATATTGTTATAAATTCACAACTTGCTGAGCATGTCATAGCTCACCCTTGAAAATTATTCCCTTTACAATTTTAGATGGTAATCCTGGAACATCTAGAGTAGATAAAGGGAAACGTCCATGCTTAGATTAGATTATATTCATGTGTATTTGAATACTTTGTAATAAGAAACTCATTATAAGAATCATGTAATCGAGTCTTAATATTATGATATATATATATATATATAGTTATAATTTTTTGAATCTAGTTGAGATCCTTGGGAATTATTCATCTAAGTAAGGGTATTGATAGCATGGACTATTCATGTTGTTATTAATACTCTGGATTTTAGATGGATAGTTACTATCGATACGATAATATAAATTCACATAACATAGACTATACATCTGGGTGAGGGTATTAGTAATATGGACTGTTCACGTTATTACTTGTACTATGAATTTCGGATAGATAGACTCTATTCACAGATATAGTTCATATATCTAAGTGAGGGTATCCAAACACAGTAAGAGTTCTCTCAAGAATTATCATCTGTTATGGGATACTGTGAATCTTGGATCTATGGGAATTATATCTAATAGTCCCTCTATATTCATATAATACTATAATCAGATACTATGGGTATATAGATTTAATTGCATTATATTAAGTTGTTGTAAGCACCATATCTGATACCATGGGAATATAGATATGGGGGTGTTACAAGTTTGGTATCAAAGCCTCAAGGCTATATATATAAGGAAGAGAAATCCTAGTATATAGTCTTCGAGTCCGAAATTTTTTTAAAGTACACATAAAATATAAACATTAAAAATATTATATTGTGTAAATTTCTATACCAGTATTAAAGGAGTTTTCTTTTATAGATGGCCAACTCCAATGCTGAAGAAATGGTGATAGTCAATAATCCACCATAAATTGAGGTATTTATAGCTAGCGATGCAGAGGATGAAGAATTGCTTCATGATCAACAACTGCTAGATGCTGAGGAAGAGGAAGATCCAGTAGTAGGACAATTGATGAGAATTGATGAACATGATGAAGCAATGGCATCACTAATGAAGACAACAAAATATGAGCATAATAAAATGAAGTTTAAGGCTGATATAGCCGAGGGAATGCTACAACATGAGAGGGGACATAATCAACGACTAAAAGTACAACTGCTCCATGAATAAAGGGGCATGAAGGTAATTCAGTCAAGACTTCTTAAAACATCTCTGGGTGTTCGAGATACTTTTAATGATTTGCAGCACCGTATAGTTCGATATTCGGTAGAGGAGAAAAAAATTGCTTATCTCATAGATCGATCTGTGATTTGTCACATGATTCAGGATTCCTTTGATGATATCAATGAATTTTACAGAGTAGTATAAGTGGTTGAATGCTTTATATTAGTATAAATAAAGAAGCATTCAAAGTTTATAATATAAACAGTGGTTTGTAAGATATTAGTATGTATAATTACCAAGATGTTGTGTACAACAGTTGTGATATAATTGAAATAAATTTTTTTTTTGTTTTATTCAAATTCTTATGTGAATTCTTGTTGTTGTTGTATATAGAATCATGCCACCAACCAGAAGACCCCAAAGAGAATTGAATAATGATGATAATTCTACCCAGAAATTAGTAGACCTTATGTTAGGAGCTATGAATAGACCTATAAACCAAAACACTTCTTTTCAAGATTTCAAATTAGTTAGACCACCTGAATTTAAAGGTACATTAGCGCCTATCGATCCAACAATTTGGATTTTTGAAATAAAGAAATTTTTCCTAGTAACCAATGTCAATAATAATCAAAAGACAACTTTTGCAACCTTTTTATTGAAAGGTGAGGCTAATTATTGGTGGGAATCAACCAAAGGTCAGGTAGAAACTGAAATTTTTCCTTGGGATAGATTGAAAGAGTTGTTCTTTGAAAACTATTTTTCCCAATCCCTGAAAGATCGTATGGAAATAAAATTTCTGGATTTAAAACAAAGAGACCTGACTGTAACCCAGTATACAGCCAAGTTTAATGAACTGTCCAGGTTTTCTCCTCATCAGGTAACCAATGAACTTAGAAAGACTCGTAGGTTTCAGGAGGGTTTAAAACCTCAGATTCGGAGTAAGTTGTCAGTATTCGAAATACAGACTTTCTCTAAAATACTTGAGAAAGCTACTATAGCCGAAAGTGAAACTGAAAGTCTTGCTAAATTTCACCAGGAAAAGAAGAGTCAAAATGAGAAAGGAAAACTTAGGATAGAACCCAGTTCAGGTGGGTTCAATAACAAACAAAAATGGGATAATACTTCTTCCAACAACCCAGGGAAAAAGATAGGTAATACTAATAATAACTTTATTAAGAATAACATTAAACCTTGTCCTACTTGTGGAAAGAAATATAAAGGACTATGCTTTCATAGCAAATGTTATAATTATGGACAATTGGGACATTTTTCTCCATAGTGTCCTCTTCCAAATAAAAATAAATGTTTTAATTGTAAGACCCCAACTTTTTTTAATAAAGATGATTTTTCTATAAATATCATTTTTGAATATTATGGAATGAATTTGATATAATGTTATAGTTGTGGGTAATATTTATAAATTTTGCAAAGTACGCAAGTTGTTATATAATATTCGATTGGGGGGAATATTCGTTTTAACGGGGAATATTAAATGATAACAAGCACAATCATTGGTGGACCCCTAACGGAATTATTGTCGGATTGAGAAAACGACAAAAATATTTTATAAAAATAATTGCGGAAGTTTTACCTTTAACTGTTGAAACACCCGGTGTTAAATGTACAGTAATATGCGTGGTTGCATAGTAGCACACGGTATTGATTATTGATGCTTACGTGAGAAGTCACTCAGTTGTATTCAATTATTGTCGATATTTTATATATTGAGATGACAGGGTTATTAATATTATTATTTGTAATATTAACGATGTCTAGAAGTTACGCGAGGAGAGGTTTGGTCACCTAATTGTGCGCCAATAAGGATAAATCCTTATTGGAAAGCCCTCTTTCTCAGGAACGACACTGGGTCGATTAATAGTGTGAATTATAATAATGATGATGAGTTTTGTTTTATTAGTATTATTAATGTAATAAAAGCAGAAAATCTTTTTATATAAAGCGAATACTTTTATAAAGTTATTCATTTTATTAGACTATAAATAGAATATATAGTATTCTATTATGCATAGTGTTTTTATAGTAAAATCTTTTTTTATATAAAATGAATACTTTTATAAAGTTATTTGTTTTATTAGATTTTAAATAATATATATATATATATATATTTATATATTTACAATATATTATATTTTATTGCATAAAAAAGACATAGTATCCTTTCTATTTTCCTATAAATAGGATGCTTAGTTAGAATTGAAAACCACACCGTAAGTTCGGAGAATTCTTCATGATCTTGAGCATATTTCTTTAGAGTTTTAAGAAGCTTTTGGCGTAGTGCAAGTTTTCTTCAAGAATATACTCGCCCTACTACCTGGAATACTCTTCTTTACTGGTAAGGGATATTATTTGTTGTACTCGTAAGGGGTGTTATTTCTTTCTTATTCACGAAGAGAACTTCTGTTATTCCATTCTTTATTATTCTGTTGGAATAACCTGTATACGCGGGCTACCCTATACTTGGTGAAGTTCTTACGCTATTCCATTCTTTATCATTATGTTGGAATAACTTTTGCTTATATGCAAGTACCGCATACATGGTGAAATTATTCTATTATTCCATTTTATTATTACATTGGAACATCACATGCGTGCGTTATGCATGACCTGGTTCCGTTATTTATTATTCTGTTGGAACATCATGTCTGTGCGTTTACGCATGACCTGGTGTTGTTGTTTATTATTCTGTTGGAATATCCTGTCTGTGCGTTTAAGCATGACCTGGTTCCGTTATTTATTATTCTGTTGGAATAAATATACTGCGCGATACTATCGCATGCCTGGTGATTTCTTTTGTTATTCCATTCTTTATTATACTCAGTTGGTTAAAGTTTTGACTTCTATACTCCATGAAATTAGTGGAATATCCTTGATATTTGCGCTTCATCCAGTATCTTTTCATGAAAATATTCTTCTGAGCATTCTTGAGTTTTACCTTACAAAGAAGTATCATGTTGACAATTTGGACGTTATTAGTTCTTGGATAAATTAATTCTTGAACTTATTTTATTGAATTCTTATATCATTGTCATCATCCTCACATTTATATTATGTTTAAAGTCATATGTGGCCTGTAGTGCATAGATGGACTTGGTATGATTATGACCATGGATTATTCGGTGTAATCATAACCGTAATGTTACAAATGATGTGGAAAAAGTCCTCATTGACCCGTAGTGCATTGATGGGCAGTTGTTGGCATGATCATGAACATTGATGAATACACGAATATCCTTGGCCCGTAGTGCATGGATAATTTGTGGTTGTGATACTAATGAATATCCTTGGCCGTAGTGCAGGGAAGATGTGGATTATTTATTAAGCCGAGTCTCAGCGATAAAAGTGATTAAAAAACTTTTAAATCATAAAAGATAGTAGATTTTATTCTCTAGTTGACTCTTTTAATGGATTGCTTGTTCCGCTGCAGTTAAACTTGATGTTTGTTATATTTTATCAGTTTAACACTGTTGAAGGCTAACGATAATTTATTTTGCATTATCTTAGTTATAATATTTCTTACTAGGCTAGTTGAGCTCACCAATTCTTTCACTGTTCTCTTTAGGAAATGAGAACGTAGCTGGGACTAGTCGGGGAACGCAGTGACGGTCCAGATTATAGTATTAGTAGTCCTCACTATTCTTTTAAATAGTGTGAAAATAAATGTAATGAGGACTCTTTTGAGTGTGGATATTGTCTAGATGACAATATTAATATTAAAACTCTCAGTTTCCATTTTGTCGTATTTTACACGACAGCTATATTATGAAGTTGTATTTGAATTTTGTACCATGTATTTCGCAACTCAAGATGGGTGATGTATACCTATTTTGGGGGCGTCACAGTTGGTATCAAAGCTTAGGGATATGATCCTTGGCTAAGATGTGAGATAAGAACTAGGAGGGGAGAGATGGGGAATTCCTTCGCTAGTATGACCTACCTAAGTTTATTTGGTATTTAATTGGTTGGTCAGAGTATTGGGATAATATGTGATATGTTAATTAACCCTTGTTTTGTGGCAGTATTTGAAAATGACATCCGAGAATGTTGAGAACATCAATGGAGCACAGGAGATCGTTGAGTCTCCATAGATCAATAATCAGGATAATGTGCATCAGCGAAAGTGACAATCCTCAAGCAAACAAAAACACGGACCAGATGATGAATGATGGAATGTTAAGAGGCTTTATGCAATTCATGCAACATTAGGCAAGAGCGGCTCCTATCCAAAATGCAGGTGGAAACACTGGCAACCCTCGGACGGTCACCGCTAAGCAGTTCAAGGAACTGGGACCACCAGAGTTTTTTGGAGAGCCAAAACCACTTAAGGTGGAGACGTGGATTAAGCAGATCAACAAGATATTTGATGTCTTGGGATGCTCCGAGGTGCAAAAAGGTTTCCTTTGCCACCTTTATGTTATGCAAGTGAGGAGACATCGGTGGGAATCAGAAAGCGTATTTAACTCGCCACCAATCAAGATGTCTTGGGAGAAGTTCCAAGAACTGTTCAACGACAAGTACTCTCCCGAAAGTATTCGTCACATGAAAGAGGTAGAGTTCATCAAGCTGGAGAAAAATAACATGACCGTGTCGCAGTACGAAGCCAAGTTTGTCGAGTTGTCCCGGTTTGCTTCCCATTTGGTTGATAATGAGGAGAGAATGACGCGAATGTTTCTAAGAGGTTTGAAACCCGAGATATGTCAATATCTTATCTCTCATAAACTGTGTTTGTATTCAGATGTTTTTAATAGGGCTCAGTTATTGGAGCGCGATAATGAGTCAACCCAACCAAAAGAGAGCAGCCGACAAAATGATAATACTAGTGATAACAATCGTCGAAGCGGTGACAAAAAGCGTGGAGGGAATCAACATGCCAGAAATGGTAACCACTTCGGTGGTAATCATGGTTAAAACAATAAGAATGCACATTTCAAGAAGAAGAGATCCAACAATGATGGAAAGACGTCAACATCAGCACCTGTCGTTAAGGAAGGAGAACGACCACCTATCATATGCTTCAAATGTGGAGAGGAGGGACTCATCAGTCCAAACTACACGATGCCATCCAAAGCATGCTATAATTGTGGAAGAGAAGGTCACCTAGTTTAATTTTTTCGTGCACCAAAGTCAAGTTCAACTGGGTTGGAGGCATCAAAGGCCGTCCCAGACAAGACAAAACCGGTAGTTCAAGGGAGAGCATTTGTCGTGACCTCCCAGAAAGCAAGGAACCCGAACGAGGTCATCACGGGTAAGCTTATCATAAACTCTAGCGAAGTATATACCTCATTTGATACCGGTTCTAACCATTCTTTTATTTCTTATACTTGCGTTCAACATTTAAATTTGACTCAAGAAAAATTAGACTTTAACTTATCTGTTGAAACTCCATTGGGAGAAACCTTCATTACATCCACTGTTTATAAGTCATGTTTAGTTCAAATCGGCACCCGCACGTTACCTGTCGATCTTACTTCTTTGAAAATACTTGCATTTAATTTGATTCTAGGGATTGATTGGTTAACTACTCATCATGCAAAAATTAATTATTTTCGTAAGGTTGTTAGCTTTCATATTCCTAACCAACCTATTATGCGAATTCAAGCAACCAAACCATTAAATCAATCACTGTCGTCTCAAGCCATAAAACTATTCGTTTATTGAAAAACGGATGTCAAGCTTTCTTAGCTCATGTCACAGATCTAAACAAAAATACGTCAGTTTTGAATGATATTTCTATTGTTAATAAATTTCATGACGTATTCCCTGAAGAACTTCCTGCCCTACCCCTAGAGCATGAGATTAAATTTTGTATCGACCTTGAACCCGGTACAAAACCAATTTCCAAAGCCCCATATCGAATGGCTCCTATTGAACTTTAGTAGTTAAAGACCCAATTGCAGGAATTGTTAGATATTGGCTTTAGTCATCCTAGTACTTCTCCTTGGGGTGCTCCTGTTATATTCGTGAAAAAGAAAGACGGGAGTATGCGACTTTGTATTGATTATCGGGAGTTGAATCATGTCACCATCAAAAATAGGTACCCATTGCCACGTATTGATGACCTGTTTGACCAGTTACAAGGAGCCAAATTCTTTTCAAAGATTGATCTTCGTTCCGAATATCACCAATTGAAGATTAGAACCGATGACATTCCAAAGACAGCTTTCAGAACTCGGTACGGGCATTATGAATTCCTAGTCATATCTTTTGGATTGACTAATGCTCATGCTGCCTTCATAGATATGATGAATCGAGTATTCAAGGAATATTTGGATCACTTTGTGGTCGTTTTTATTGATGACATCCTTATTTATTCCAAAATTCGTGAAGATCATAAGTAACACTTGAGGCTGATACTCCAAAAGCTTCGTGAAAACAAGCTTTATGCCAAGTTGAAGAAATGCGAGTTCTGGCTGGAGGAAGTAGCATTCCTTGGGCACGTAGTATCAAGTCATGGAATATCTGTTGACCCAAGAAAGATTGAAGCTATTCAAAGCTGGGAGCAACCTAAATCAGTGACCGAAATATGTTGTTTTCTCAGCTTAGCTGGTTATTATCGGAGATTCGTAGAAGGGTTTTCTCGAATCGCTACTCCATTAACTCAACTGACTCAGAAAGATACAAAGTTCAGTTGGAGCAAAGAATGTGAGAAGAGTTTTCAAGAACTCAAGAGGAGACTCATTTCAGCACCTGTTCTGACAATACCATCTGGCTCGGAGGGATTTGTCATCTACAGTGATGCTTCGGGCAAAGAGTTATGATGTGTTCTCATGCAGCATGGGAAAATCATAGCATATGCCTCTCGGAAACTCAAAGAATATGAGAGAAATTATCCTACTCATGATCTAGAGTTGGCAGCTATTGTTTTCGCACTTAAAATTTGGAGGCATTACTTGTATGGGGAGAAAGTGGAGATCTTTACGGATCATAAAAGCCTCAAATATTTCTTCACTCAAAAGGAACTCAACATGCGACAACGACGTTGGCTTGAACTGTTGAAAGATTATGATCATACCATCGAATACCAATACTGGAAAAGCGAACGTGGTAGCTGACATATTGAGTAGAAGATCATATGCGGGTACGAGTGCGATATTGACAACGTAAAGGCCCATTTTGTGTGACTTGCAAAGGATGGAGATAGAGTTAAAGACTCCAGGGACCTATATGATGATGGCGAATATACGAGTAGAACCGACTTTAATTGATAAAGTTAAAGCTGCTCATGTTATAGATGTGGAGCTGATGCGTATGAGGAAGAAAGTTCAAGAAGGTGCTATGCCGAAAGTAAGAATCGATGAAGAAGGAATACTTCAAGTCAACTCCAGACTTTGTGTTCCTAACGACCCTGATTTAAAGTATAAAATCATGATGGAGGCGCATAACACACCATTTACAATCCATCTGGGAGTACCAAATGTATCGTGATCTTCGTCATACATTTTGGTGGAGCAATATGAAGAGAGAGAATATTTATTTATCTCAAGGTGTCTAACTTGTCAACGAGTCAAGGTGGAGCATCAAGTACCAAAAGGTCCATTGCAGCCACTTGAAATTCCAGAATGGAAGTGGGAGCACATTACCATGGATTTCGTTACTAGTCTTCCCAAGGTTTCTCAAGGCATAGATGCAATTTGGGACATTGTTGATAGTGTAACATTCCAGAATTTGTAATTGTTATATTAAATATTTATTGAATTATTTAAGTATTTAATGGATGTGGTTATTGTTAATTGGATAATTGTTCAAATTTGATTCAATTTGGTTAACTATTTGTTAAGTAAATAATTAAGGAAATTAATTATTTTGCTAATTTAATTTAATTATTATGTTAGAAAGTTTTGATTAAATAAATTATTATATTTTAATTTGAATTTATAAATTAAAAGGATGTGTTATGATTATAAAGAAAATTATAATTTTGTGGTATGGATTTATGTGTTAAAGTGATTTAATAAATTATTTTTAGAATTAATTTAATTTAGTAAAGTGTGACAAATAACCTTTTATAAAGGAGTTATTAAAATAACGTAAAGGAGTTTTAATTCAGTTTTGCCAAACAAGGCCTAATGCTATTAAGTCTTTAATCTATTTGAGTTTTACCAAACAAGGTGTAAGGATTAATGGGTTATTTTTTTAGTTAGTAACCAAACAAGCCTTATGGCTTTTGATTTTCAAAACTCAAATAACTGATATCAGTTATGTTTATATTTATATTATATAATTAATATATATTATATCTATATACGTTATTTGTTAAGACGTAAGAATAGAGGAGAGAGATAAGAGAGAAGAAAAGAAAACTCAGAGGAAGAAGAAGAAGAGAGAAAAAAAAGTGAGAGAAAAAGCTTGAGAAAATTCTAGAGAATTGGAAGTGAAGTGGAGAAAAGCTGGACAAGCAACGAGATAGCCATCATCATCTTCTTCAAGGTTTTATCCTTCCCTTTTTCTTTTATGTTTTCTACAATTCTAGTTTTCTCTTCTCTAATTTTTGTAGAATCCATGTGTAAGGGTAAATTAGTAGTTATGTATGTGAGTTTATATGATAATCTAGTGAGTTAAGCTATTTTTCGTAAGCTATGATTGAGAATAGTCCATGAATTTATATGTTTGAGAAGAAAAGTATTTTACAGAGAGTTTTTTTTTGTGATTATATATTGTTTAGTTAAAATAGAATTATGGGTTGTTTAGTTATTTTATTGATAAATTGGCTATTCAATTTGTTAGAATATGTATATACTTTGATAAATTTCTTTGAATTAATGGTTTTGGTTGAAAAACAAAATTACAGTGTTTATTTTCATCAAAAATATCAAAAATGAGGTTTGTTTTAGCTAAAAATAGTGAAATTGGATGTGTTATTTTTGTTGTTTATGTTGTTGTATGGGTAGAATCATGTTAGGAATTCTTGAATTATGTTTACATGAAGTTTTTGTATGAATTGTATGTGAATTAGTCTGTTAGAAACGAGCTTGTAGGCCAAAATTGGCTTTTTTCTGTCTTTATTCATTGAAGGTCACAATCAAAAAATGAGTTTAAGCTTGCATATACGCCATACCAACAATGTTAGTTTGTGTGTAAATACTTGCAGACCACGCCGCAACGCGACTTTGTAACTTTGTTCCCGAAATTTGAAGCGCCATAAATCACGCCTATATGCGACCCACAAGATAAACTGTATAGCATGACATGAGTTTTTACATGAAATTTTAAGAAAAGTTATGTGATGATAATAGGACTGTAAAATGTTGATTTTAGTATTTCTATACTATGAATAATTATGTTATTAAGGAATAACTTGTATTATAACTTGACTATGTGATTAAAAATCCAATTTTTAAATGATGAACGTACTTAGTTATAGTTGTAAAATTGTAATGGCTAACTATGTCATGATGACATATATTTATAGGATATTGTGATTCGTATTGATTTGGTTTAGCCTACGAGCAAGGCAAGTTCTCTAACTCTACTTTTAAAATTGTGCAAGCGCTTAAATTTTCTTTGAGTAAGTTTTTCTAAACTTTCTTTTTACATTGAGCAAGTTTCCTAATCTATTATATTGTTAATCAAATTACTGTTTTCAATTCGATTACGATATAATGATGTTATTCTTGAGCAAGTTATTCTTGTGTTTAACTTGTTGTTTAGCATGCAAATTTATATATTCTAATGTTGAACATTTTTATCGTCCTAATTGCTATGCATGCTTAGTATTCAACCCTAATTAACCTTGGCTTAGTGTTGTTCAAGCAAGGGGTTATAGTTATTCAAACTGTATCCTATTAGATTATTCCTAAAGCATGACTTTAGTTTACTATGATTGATTCAATCTCGATTATTCTATAGTATAATGTTATTGGTTCTATTCAACTAATCCTTAGTTGATATTCGTTGAATTCCAAATTACCTTGAAAGCTTATCCAAACCAAACTTCCTTTGGTGCGGACTTGTACTCTAAATACTGAGATGAACAACCCTAATGTTATGATTAGGGGTTAACTTACATTGTAAGCGTTAAAATGTCACAGGCACAATACATTGTACGAAGGGCTGATCCCCCTAAGTACGAGGTCCTTATAGTCTTATGACTGTTAAAGTTGGAGTTGAAAGATTACTTGCAACTGTGGACGTAGTTCGTGGTCTTACGACCCTCAGTGATGTATATTTTTCAATATCTTGGGATTTTAGTTTCTGATTATTGTTGATAGAGTACTATTCATTGTTGATGAGCCTATTTTGGAAGTTATTATTGCTATACTCCTGTTGATTTTATATTATATCCAATGAGCAATTGTTTTGCTCACTCTTGCATATTTATAAACTCATTGCAACTAAAGAAGAGAAGGTAGATGAACCTTCGTCTAGCAAAGGAAAGGGAAAAATGTGCAAGTGATGAAGACTTGTAATTTTTACTTTGATTGAGATGTAGACTTTTATTATAATGATCTTAGACTTGGTTTTAATGAAGTTTATTTAATTTCCGCATTTGAATGATTGTATTTAAAGGTTGGATAACTTGGGAGATTTTATTATGTAACCCTTTAATGGGAAAGGTTTTATTATCTAGTTTTATTGTGATTGGGTAGTTAGATATGAATGTTTGATTAAGTGAACACCAGATCCTGTGGGAATGAAGTACCTGGATTTGGGGGTGTCACAAGTTGGTATCAAAGCTTTAGGTTATGAACCTTAGGTGGGGGAAAAGCCTTAGGAAGTAACCTTCGAAAAGATAGCAATGAACTCTTATCGGGTTTTAAGGAAGAAGTAATAAAACACTTATGTGCTTATGTGTTTACAACTTATGTGCTCGTGAGAGTCGAGTAGTAATGATTAGTAACTAAAACTTAAAATTTTATTATCAGGATGTCGGATGTGGGAGGAGCTAGTCGAGCTGGGGATGAGGAACCCCGAGTACCTATAGAGGAGGAGCCCCGAGACATTCATGTCGTCAGTTTCACTAGAGCCACCAAGTGAACCAAAAGGTCAAACCCTAGGAGTACAGGAATTAATATTTAAATATAACTATTACATTTAAACCCGGGCTCCATTACAAACGGGTCTTCACGCGCTCCTTGCTCCTTGATCTCTAATTCTTCAAAATTAATTCTAACTATTTCTATTACAAAACTATTTAAAATAAATAGAAACCTTGATCAGCAGCCAAGGGGAAGTACATAGGAGGGAGATAGAATTTACATTAAGAAAAATTAGAGAAGACGAGGTACGCAGATCCCATTTAATAAAACCCATGCATTCATGCATCCAACTAAAATAAAATCCAATCACATTGGTCAATAGTCCATAATCAATCCCATTTATTATCATACACATCTCCATATGTATCAATAAATAACATTCATCTCATGAATAATAAACATTCAATATATATATTGATATCATTTAATGGGCAAATTTAGTTAGTATAAAATCTAATTTTTGAATCAAAATAAACTCCTTTATTTTAATCCAAATTTAAATCAAAATAAAACTATTTTATTTTAATTTATCCAATTTTGAATAAAATAAACTATTTTATTTTAATCCAAATATTTAATCAAAATAAACTCCTTTATTTTAATTAATTATAGAATCTAATTCCATAAAAAAACTTTTATTAAAGGAAACACGAATTCTCTTTCCTATTCACAAATAAACTCCTTTATTTTGAATAATATGAAATCTTATTTCATATCTAAATAAACTCCTTTATTTAAGGAAATATGGATTCACTTTCTCCTATTCACAAATAAACTCCTTTATTTAGAATAATATGAAATCTTATTTCATATCTAAATAAACTCCTTTATTTAAGAAAACATGGAATCCAATTAGTTATCATGGAATCCAATTCCAACTCTAATTAGTTAGCATGAAATTTAATTTTAAAATTAAAATAAACCTTTTATTTTAATTATAAAATAAATAAGAATATATATATATATATATATATATATATATATATATATATATATAATCTTAACTCTAATTATGTTACCATAATTGATAATAACATCCTGACTCCCTTTTACAAGCAACAAAGCACGTGATATCCCTTGCCATGCATTAATATGATAACAGGAAAGCAAGATTCTTGTATATATGATTGATTACGTGGCCAAAGTCCCAATGATCAAGCAAGATTTATTAAAATGGCCATTTTGAGTCAGACTTGGTCCACGCGAATCACGGAATCAGTATTCCCTTGAACCGCGAATCACAACAAAAAAAATGAAATACAGTTCGCGGAATATCAAGCAAGATTTTTTTTTTTTTTAATTTTATATAACAAAATTATGCCCAATTAAATTGTTCTAAACACATATCAATATACATATCAAATTAAAATAATTAATAATTCGCATAAAGGGTTGGCTCTGATGCCACTGTTAGGTTTGTAATATTCATGAACGCAATCAAATTGCATAAATAAGCGGAAACGTGTAAAAATCAGAGTTTAAAATTTTACAAACCATATACCCAGATCACCCTTTATGCATAATTATTAATTAAACGAAAAAGAAAGAACAAGAATCATACCCTCGAAGATCCGAGCTTCCTCAGGTACAAGTTTACCTCCAATCCTTTTCGCGTTCAACTTGAATCCACCGGGTTTGGTTCCTTCATTTGATCAACGTTAGCCACCCAAGTGTTTGGCCTCTAGAGGTGATCCACCAAGGAAGAAGAAGAATTCAAGAAGATGGGTATTTGGCAAAACCCTAGTTTTCTATCTCTATAGAAAAAGGCGTACTCTCCCAACTATTGGAATTACGTCTGTTGTTAAAAAGTCAACAACCCCCACACCCATAATAAGACTCCTCTTATTTATAGATGTGGGCAACCCTCCTTAACAATTAAGGAATTGAGTTTTATTTTAATTAATTAAGCTCCCTAATTTTATTAGGGATAATTAATTAAACTCTTTTAATTAATTTGCCTCCTAATTCTATTAGGATATTTGAGAGTACTTTTAGTAATTAATTCCCAAACTCCTTTAGGAATTAAATAATAATAATAGTAATAATAATAATAAGACTCCTCTTATTAATTTATATTTAATATTTCTAAAATATTAAATAATAAATATTAAGTTATTTAATTTATTCTATCACCATAGATTAAATTAAATATACTTAACTTATTATTACAATTATGCCATTAACTTCTTAAATAATTATTCTTCCTTTTATGGTGTGACCCTTTAGGTTCTCCATTTTAAACCGATTGTGAATAATTCAATTAGAACAATTCTAATCTTATTTAAATAAATAAATTAAACTAATAATTTATTTAAATAAATAACATTTATTCTACAATAGGGATAAGCCTCCCTAGCGATCAACGACTTTCCAGATAATATAGATTTCAACATTAATCATAAAATAACCTTTGAGTAAATAGTTACCGTACAATTCAATCCTTCCACCATACAATGTCCTAATTAAATATAAGACATGGAATTACCGTCAAGTCTTATTTTATTTAATATATGTATTTCGACTCTTAAATGCACAACTCAAATAATGCAAATTAGAAACTCCTTTCTAATTTCATTACGCCGCCAAGGACTACTCTTGAGTTGTCATTTATCGAATCACATAGGACATTTCTCTTCTTTACTAGAAGTGGTAGATTCTTTATTGATCATACATTATCTCCATGTACAACTTATTATACCCAAGCATACCCTTTGATATACTATAAGGGTCTTAAGGAATAAGTCAAAGTATAACTCATCATACACAAGATTCTATGATGATCTCAAGTCCAAGGATCACTTGTACTACTATCACTACAGGAATTCCTATTGACAGGCAAGTAAAACTCCATTAGGTATTCCTTAGCGAGCCATGTTCAGTGAACTTATTCTCCAATAAGCACCTACATACTTGCTTTAGTGTCTCCACACAAATGATCATGAGATCAATCATCCTCATCCAATGAGCAAGCAACGTATGTACCAATCTATCCGGATTCACTAATCCCTAATTTAGTAATCTAACGATTGAGAACTATTTTAGTTTTAAGCTTTCTAAGAATTTAGATCTCATTAGAATGATCATCATCATTATTCTAAAAGCGTTGCTTAAAACTATGGGTTTATCACATATTATAAAATAGCATCATGTAGATAATTAAAAGCCTTTCATAAATTAATACTTTTTTATTAATAAATGAATAAGATTGTTACAAAGTATATGCTTTATCATCAAACATGATTGGCTTGTATGCATACTACTTTCAAGAACTAGAAAAATTAAAGAAGGATTCTAAAGAGAGCTTAGAGAGGCTTGCCATAACAGAGGAGGGCTGGGCACGAGAGTCACGTCGGGCTGATCTTGCAGAAGATGATCGCCTTGCGAAGAAGGCTAAACTTGAAGAGACGTACTTTATACTACAAAATGCAATGGATGCGGTCTAAGATCGAGTTAGGAAGTATCCAATCCAGTTTGAGGATCTACCATCATATATGCTGGATCGCAGAACGATGTCGCGCATCATGGAAGAGGAACGTAGCAAGGCTATTCAGCGCCTTCACAGACAGTGATAGTATTAGTTGAATTATGTGAATTTTTTTTGGTAATTAATGATGTAAATTCCGATGTGTCCATAAACAAAGGAATATTTTGATGTTTTAAATCCTATAGATTCTTTATCTCGGGATAGTGGATGTAAATAGCAGTGATGCTATTGATATGATGTTTTCAAAGAATTTATGAATAAAAGATATTATTTTCTTTATCCAAAGTGTTATGTGTTATGAAGTGGTTACTTTCATGGGGGCAAGTTAAGTAGAAATTACTTGAAAAGAGTTGAGTAATAATCTAATAAATGTAATTTTTTAACAAAAAATGCCTCCAAGACGTCAACCACCCCACAAAGAACCACCGAAGGAACCAACAACGATAATGCTGAAACTAACTCCGTTCAGCAGTTAGTGACGTTACTGACAGGTGCACTGCAAAATAAACCGCAGGATCAACCTCAGAATCAAGGTGCTACGTTTAAGGACTTCAAGGCGGTTGGACCACCAGATTTCCGTGGATCCATGAATCCAGTTGAAGCACAGACTTGGATTATGGAAATCGAGAAGGTTTTTGATATGGCTAGGGTAGAGGAGAATCAGAAGACTACTTTTGCAACATTCATGTTGAAAGCGGAGGCTAGCTATTGGTGGCAGGCAAATAAAACTCGGGAAGGACCAGGAGTGATGACCTGGGATAGGTTTAAGGAGCTGTTCTTTGAGACTTATTTCCCAGAGAGTTCGAAGAGTCAGCTAGAGGTCCAGTTTTTGGAGTTAAAGCAGGGAACAATGTCGGTGTCGGAGTATGCCACAAAATTCAACGAGTTGGTGAGGTTTGCACCATATCAGGTCAGCATAGACGAGCGCAAGGCAAAGAGGTTTGAGCTGGGGCTGAAACACTGGTTGTACAGTAGGGTCTCCCTGTTCCAATTGAAGACATTTGCAGCGGTGATGGAGAAGGAAATTCTCGCTGAAAGTGGAGGCGAGGCGGTAACAAAGCATAGCATAATCAAGCGGAGAAAGAAGAAAAGTGAAGGTTAAGCTAAGAGTGGCAGAACGATAGTAATGGCAACAACTCAAGAGGAAGTGGAATGGGAATGGAGGAGCCGGAAATCAAAGAAAGAAACCAAACAAAATAAGAAGTTCAAAGCATGTGCACGCGTGCGAAAAGTTTCATAAAGGAGTGTGTTCTTTGGGAAACGAAAGTATGCTTCAATTATGGCCAGGAGGGTCATATTTCCCCGAATTGCACTCAAGCTAAGAAGAATGTGTGCTTCGCGTGCGGATCCAAGGATCAATTTGCTCGTGAATGCCCTAAGAGGAGATCTGGTGAGTTAATGGGAGCAAGTGAAATGCTGGTGGAGGTGTGTTGGCTATTGCTGGACTAACAACAACAAATAAGCTCACAGCCAGAACCTTCAACATGATTGTGCAAGATGCTGTGCAATCAAAGGATGTGGTGTCAGGTATTATCCCGATCAATGATATTGATGCTTATGTATTATTTGATTCGGGTGCTACTTGCTCATTTATATCTGATGAATTTGCTATGAGATTAGGATTGCCTAGTGAAGAATTAAATTTCCCTTTAAACATAGAAATTACGAATAAGGAAGTAGTTCCTGTTAGGTTCATATACAAGAACTGTAGGGTGAATATTAAGGAAAATATTTTGATGGTAGATTTGATTCCGATCAGGCTAGGAGAGTTTGATGTTATCTTGGGAATGGATTGGTTGTTCAATTATGGAGCGATAATTTTCTGCCAAAAAAAATGTGTAAACCTTATGACTCCGTCAAAGGTAGTATTCAATGGTAGCAAATCGCCTAGACAAATGAGATGTCTGATGATTATGCAGGCCAAGAAGTTGTTGAGTCAAGGCTGTGTGGGTTATTTAGCTTACATAGTCGATACTCAAAAGAAGGGTGCGAAACTGGAAGAAATACCAGTAGTTAGGGAGTTTGTGGACGTATTTTCGGAGGACTTGCCAGGACTTTCTCCTGACAGAGAGATCGAGTTTGTGATTGATTTAGCACCAGGAACCACTCCGATATCGAAAGCCCCATACAGAATGGCTCCGGTGGAGATGAAAGAACTGATGGTACAACTATAGGAGCTGTTGGACAAGAAATGCATTCAGCCGAGTGTGTCACCGTGGGGAGCATCGGTGTTATTCGTAAAGAAGAAGGATGGGTCAATGCGTCTTTGCATTGATTATAGGGAGTTAAAAAAAGTCACTATTAAGAATAAATATCCATTATCAAGAATAGATGACTTGTTTGATCAATTGAAGGGTGCTAGATATTTCTCGAAAATAGATTTGAGAAGTGAGTTTCATCAACTGAAGGTAAGAAAGGTGGATGTACCAAAGATGGCATTCCGAACTCGGTATAGACATTACAAATTTTTGGTGATGTCTTTTGGTTTGATAAACGCCCCTGCAGTGTTCATGGATTTGATGAACAGGGTGTTTAAACCATTTTTGGACAAATTTGTGGTGGTGTTTATCGACGATATCCTGGTGTACTCTAAAACTTAAGAGGAACATGTAGAACACTTACGTCTAACACTGGAGATGCTATGAAAAGAAAAGTTGTATGCGAAATTCTCTAAATATGAATTTTGGCTGGAACGTGTACAATTTCTTGGGCACGTAATTGACAAGGATGGAATCTCAGTGGATCCATCAAAGGTTGAAGCTGTGATAAATTGGGAGCAACCAAGAACTCCATCAGAAGTAAGAAGTTTCTTGGGATTGGCAGGGTATTATAGAAGGTTTATCCAAGATTTCTCCAAGATTGTCACTCCGTTGACAAATTTGACGAGGAAATCTGTAAAATTCGTTTAGACGGAGAAGTGTGAAGAAAGCTTCCAAGAATTGAAAAAGAAGTTAAGTATGGCACTGGTGTTGTCGTTACCGGATAATACAGGAAATTTTGTGGTAGACAGTGATGCCTCATATAAAGGGTTAGGATGTGTCCTTATACAGAACGGGAAAGTCATCGCGTATGCATCAAGACAATTGAAAGACTACGAAAAAGGGTATTCGACTCATGATTTAGAGTTGGCGGCGGTTGTGTTTGCTTTGAAGATATGAAGACACTATTTCTAGGGAGAGAAATGTGAGATTTACATAGACCATAAAAGTCTAAAGTATATTTTCACACAGAAGGACCTGAACATGCGTCAAAGAAGATGGATGGAACTGATAAAAGATTATAATTATGAGATATTTTATCATCCAGGAAAAGCAAACGTGGTTGCAGATGCCTTGAGTAGGAAAGGCAGGGAAAAGTTGATGTTGTTAACTGATAAGGAGGAGCTTATTACAACAATGTCGAGGTTAGAGTTGGAAATCAAATTTCTAAGAGAATCCAATGAAAGATGTTACTAGATGGAAGCCAGTCCAACTTTGGTGGATAAAGTGAAGAACACTCAACTGCAGGATGAGGAATGCAGAAAAATAAGAGAAAAAGTGGTCGAGGGAAAAGAAGTGAAATACAAGATTGATACCGATGGAATGCTAAGATTCGAAGGACGGTTATGGGTTCCAGCAGTATCAGACATTAAAGAAGACATCTTGACATAAGCCCATAACTCGAGATATTCGATTCATCCAGGAAGTACGAAGATGTATCAAGATTTGTGACGACATTTTTGGTGGCCAAATAAGAAAAGAGACGTTGCAGAATGCGTTGTAAGGTGCTTGACATGTTAGAGAGTCAAGGCCGAGCATCAAAGACCAAGCGGGTTACTTCAACCAGGGGAGATACCGGAATGGAAATGGGAACATATCACAATGGATTTTGTGGTAGGTCTTCCAATAACACAGAAAAGATACGATGCGATTTGGGTGATAGTGGACAGATTGACAAAATCTGCACACTTTTTGCCAATAAAGATTAGATTTAATCTTGATCAGCTGGCAAAGTTATATGTTAAAGAGGTCATATCGAGACAAGGAGTTCCAGTGTCAATTGTGTCAGACAGAGATTCGAGGTTCACATAAAACTTCTAGAAGAGACTATAAGAATGTATGGGAACCCAGTTGCAAATGAGTACTGCATATCATCTGCAAACAGATGGCCAAAGCGAATGAACGATTCAGACATTGGAAGATATGTTGAGAGCATGCGTCATGGATTTCAAAGGAAGCTGGGATGAACAATTACCATTGGTGGAATTTGCCTATAATAACAGCTACCACGCAAGTATCGGCATGCCGCCTTACGAAACATTATACGGCAGGAGGTGCAGAACTCCACTGTGCTGGGATGAAGTCGGTGAATGTCAACTGTTAGGACCAGAACTGATACAACAAACTGCTGAGGTTGTCAAACTCATCAGAACAAGATTGATAGCTTCTCAAGACAGACAAAAGAAATATGCTGATCAACACAGACAAGATCGTGCGTTCGATGTAGGAAATTACATTTTCCTAAAAGTTTCACCTTGGAAGGGAAAAATTCAATTTGGTAAAAAGGGGAAACTAAGTTCGAGGTTTATTGGACCCTTTGAAGTGCTGAGGAAAGTTGGAGAGGTAGCTTACGAGGTAGCTGTACCTCCAGAATTGCAAAACATTCATAATGTTTTTCATGTGTCGGTGTTACGACCGTATAAACCTGATTACAAGCACGTAATTGAGTACGAACCATTACAATTTGAGAAAGACTTGTCCTATGAAGAGGTTCCTATCCAGATAGTCGACAGGAAAGAATAAGTGCTCAGGAATAAGGTGATACCTTCTGTAAAGGTAGTATGCAGGAACCACCATGTCGAAGAGGCCACGTGGGAACTCGAAGTTGAAATGATGAAGAATTACCCTGAGTTATTTATTTAATCTATGTCTTCAATTCTGGGGACAGAATCTTTGTAAGTAGGGGAGAATGTGACGAATGAATTGTTTGAATTGTGATTCTAAGGACAGAATCCTTGTAAGGAGGGAATGATGTAACATTCCAGAATTTGTAATTATTATATTAAATATTTATTAAATTATTTAAGTATTTAATGGATGTGATTATTGTTAATTGCATAATTGTTCAAATTTGATTCAATTTGGTTAACTATTTGTTAAGTAAATAATTAAGGAAATTAATTATTTTGCTAATTTAATTTAATTATTAAGTTAGAAAGTTTTGATTAAATAAATTATTATATTTTAATTTGAATTTATAAATTAAAAGGATGTGTTATGATTATAAAGAAAATTATAATTTTGTGGTACGGATTTATGTGTTAAAGTGATTTAATAAATTATTTTTAGAATTAATTTAATTTAGTAAAGTGTGACAAATAACCTTTTATAAAGGAGTTATTAAAATAACTTAAAGGAGTTTTAATTCAGTTTTGCCAAACAAGGCGTAATGCTATTAAGTCTTTAATCTATTTGAGTTTTACCAAACAAGGTATAAGGATTAATGGGTTATTTTTTTAGTTAGTAACCAAACAAGCCTTATGACTTTTGATTTTCAAAACTCAAATAACTGATATCAGTTATGTTTATATTTATATTATATAATTAATATATATTATATCTATATACGTTATTTGTTAAGACGTAAGAATAGAGGAGAGAGATAAGAGAGAAGAAAAGAAAACTCAGAGGAAGAAGAAGAAGAGAGAAAGAAAAAGTGAGAGAAAAAGCTTAAGAAAATTCTAGAGAATTGGAAGTGAAGTGGAGAAAAGCTTGACAAGCAAAGGGATTGCCATCATCATCTTCTTTAAGGTTTCATCCTACCCTTTTTATTTTATGTTTTCTAAAATTCTAGTTTTCTCTTCTCCAATTTTTGTAGAATCCATGTGTAAGGGTAAATTAGTTGTTATGTATGTGAGTTTATATGATAATCTAGTGAGTTAAGCTATTTTCGTAAGCTATGATTGAGAATAGTCCATGAATTTATATGTTTGAGAAGAAAAGTATTTTACAGAGAGTTTTTTTTGTGATTATATATTGTTTAGTTAAAATAGAATTATGGGTTGTTTAGTTGTTTTATTGATAAATTGGCTATTCAATTTGTTAGAATATGTATATACTTTGATAAAATGCTTTGAATTAATGGTTTTGGTTGAAAAACAAAATTACAGTGTTTATTTTCATCAAAAATATCAAAAATGAGTTTTTTTTAAGCCAAAAAATAGAGAAATTGGATGTGTTAATTTTGTTGTTTATGTTGTTGTATGTGTAGAATCATGTTAGAAATTCTTGAATTATGTTTACATGAAGTTTTTGTATGAATTGTATGTGAATTAGTCTGTTAGAAACGAGCTTGTAGGCCAAAATTGGCCTTTTCTTATGCTGTTGTCAAGTCATCAATGAAGCTATGAGTGTTAGTTTCAGTGTCCGCAATATGATTTTTGTAACTTTGTGTTCATGTGCATAATCACCATGCTCACGCCAGTAGTCTTGAGCGAAGTTAGCGTAATGGTATGACAAATTAATACTTTTTGTGTATGAAATTTTAAGAAATGTTATGTAATGATAATAGGACTGTAAAATGTTGATTTTAGTATTTCTAAGCTATGAATAATTATGTTATTAAGGAATGACTTGTATTATAACTTGACTATGTGATTAAAAATCCAATTTTAAAATGATGAACGCACTTAGTTATAGTTGTAAAATGGTAATGGCTAACTATGTCATGATGACATATGTTTATAGGATATTATGATTCGTATTGATTTAGTTTAGCCTACGAGCAAGGCAAGTTCTCTAACTCTACTTTTAAAATTGTGAAAGCGCTTAAATTTTCTTTGAGCAAGTTTTTCTAAACTTTCTTTTTACATTGAGCAAGTTTCCTAATCTATTATCTTGTTAATCAAATTGCTGTTTTCAATTCGATTATGATATAATGATGTTATTCTTGAGCAAGTTATTCTTGTGTTTAACTTGTTGTTTAGCATGCAAATTTATATATTCTAATGTTTAACATTTTTATCGTCCTAATTGCTATGCATGCTTAGTATTCAACCCTAATTAACCTTGCCTTAGTGTTGTTCAAGCAAGGGGTTATAGTTATTCAAACTGTATGCTATTAGATTATTCCTAAAGCATGACTTTAGTTTACTATGATTGATTCAATCACGATTATTCTATAGTATAATGTTATTGGTTCTATTCAACTAATCCTTAGTTGATGTTCGTTGAATTCCAAATTACCTTGAAAGCTTATCCAAACCAAACTTTCTTTGGTGCGGACTTGTACTCTAAATACTGAGACGAAAAACCCTAATGTTATGATTAGGGGTTAATTTACGCATAGCATTAAAATGTTTGTGCACAATACATTGTACGAAGGGCTGATCCCCCTAAGTACGAGGTCCTTATAGTCTTATGACTGTTAAAGTTGGAGTTGAAAGATTACTTGCAACTGTGGACGTTGTTCGTGGTCTTACGACCCTCAGTGATGTATATTTTTCCATATCTTGGGATTTTAGTTTCTGATTATTGTTGATAGAGTACTATTCATTGTTGATGAGCCTATTTTGGAAGTTATTATTACTATACTCCTGTTGATTCCATATTATATCCAGTGAGCAATTGTTTTGCTCACTCTTGCATATTTATAAACTCATTGCAGCTAAAGAAGAGGAGGTAGATGAACCTTCGTCTAGCAAAGGAAAGGGAAAAATGTGCAAGTGATGAAGACTTGTAATTTTTACTTTGATTGAGATGTAGACTTTTATTATGATGATCTTAGACTTGGTTTTAATGAAGTTTATTTAATTTTCGCATTTGAATGATTGTATTTAAAGGTTGGATAACCTGGGAGATTTTATTATGTAACCCTTTAATGGGAAAGGTTTTATCATCCAGTTTTATTGTGATTGGGTAGTTAGATATGAATGTTTGATTAAGTGAACACCAGATCCTGTGGGAATGAAATACCTGGATTTGGGGGTGTCACAGATAGATTGACCAAGTCTGCTCATTTCTTCCCAATACGAGAAACTTATACACTTAAACGTCTTTCTCGTATATACATAAACGAGATTGTAAGATTGCATGGTATGATAGTATCCATAGTTTCTGATCGAGACCCAAGATTCACTTCACAATTTTGGGTTAGTTTGCAAAAAGCTATGGGCACGGATTTACGATTTAGTTTGGCATATCATCCTCAGACGGACGAACAATCAGAGAGGACTATTCAAACTCTGGAAGATTTATTAAGACTCTATCTCCTTGACTTCAACAGAAGTTGGGATAAGTTCTTACCATTGGTGGAGTTTTCTTACAACAACAGTTATCAAGCAAGTATTGGCATGACTCCATTTGAGGCGTTGTATGGAAGAAATTGTCGTTCTCCAGTATGCTGGGATGAGGTGGGTGAAGCAACATTGTTGGGACCAGAGTTGGTACGTATGACTATGAAAAAGATTCAAACGATCCGACAACGTATAAAAACCTCACAAGATCGACAAAAGAGTTATGCTGATCTTCATCGAAAGGACATGGAATTCGATATTGGAGATCATGTGTTGTTACGTATTGCTCCATGGAAAGGAGTTACGAGATTTGGAAAGAGAGGAAAGCTCAATCCTCGATTCATTGGCCCATTTTTATTCCTCGATCGAGTAGGAACTATGGCCTATAGACTCGCTTTAACGCCAAGTATGTCTCGTGTTCATAACATTTTTTCATATATCCATGTTACGTAAATACGTGGAAGACCCGAACCACATTATTGAGTTAAAACCGGATGAAATAGCGAAAGATTTGACGTATGAAGAGGTTACTGTTCAAATCTTGGATAAGAAGGAACATGTTCTACGCTCCAAGGTTATACCTCAAGTCAAAGTTTTGTGGAGAAACCACGATGTTGAGGAAATGACCTGAGAGTTAGAATCTAAAATGAAATAAAGGTATCCTTACCTCTTCGACATAACAGGTACGTACCCTAATTTCAAGGGCAAAATTTCATAAGAAGGGGAGGTTTTAAGACCCCAACTTTTTTTAATAAAGATGATTTTCTATAAATATCATTTTTGAATATTATTGAATAAATTTGATATAATGTTATAGTTGTGGGTAATATTTATAAATTTTGCGAAGTACGCAAGTTATTATATAATATTCGATTGGTTGGGGAATATTCATTTTAACAGGGAATATTAGTACAAAGGCACAATCATTGGTGGACCCCACAATGTAATTATTATCGGATTGAGAAACGACAAAAATATTTTATGAAAATAACAGCGGAAGTTTTACTGTTAATTGTTGAAACAACCGTTGTTAAAAGTACAGTAATAAGCGTGGTTGCATAGTAGCACACGGTATTGATTATTGATGCTTACGTGAGAAGTCACTCAGTTGTATTCAATTATTATCGATATTTTATATATTGAGATGATAGAGTTATTAATATTATTATTTGTAATAATAACGATGTCTAGAAGTTCTGCCAAGGAGAGGTTTGGTCACCTAATTGCTCGCCAATAGGGAGAAATCCTTATTGGAAAGTCCCCTCTTTCCTGGGAACGACCTTGTTGATTAATAGTGTGAATTATAATAATTATGATAAATTTTGTTTTATTAGTATTATTAATGTAATAAAACAGAAAAACTTGTTATATAAAACATAATACTTTTATAAAGTTATTCGTTTTATTAGACTATAAATAGAATATATAATCTTCTATTATGTATAGTGTTTTGTATAGTAAAATCTTTTTATATAAAACAGAATACTTTTATAAAGTTATTTGTTTTATTAGATTTTAAATTATATATATATATATATATAATATATTATATTTTATTCCATAGTGCAGCATAATATCCTTTCTATTTTCCTATAAATAGGATGCTTAGTTAGAATTAAAAACCACACCAGAAGTTCAGAGAATTCTTCTATAATCTTGAGCGTATTTCTTTAGAGTTTTAAGAAGCTTTGAGCGTAGTGCAAGTTTTCTTCAAGAATATCCTCGCCTTACCAGTCGAAATACTCTTCTTTTACGGTAAGAGATATTATTTGTTGTACTCATAAGGGGTATTATTTCTTTCTTATTCATGAAGAGAACTTCTATTATTCCATTCTTTATTATTCTGTTGGAATAACCTGTATACGCGGGCTACCCTATACTTGGTGAAATTCTTCTGTTATTCCATTCTTTATCATTATGTTGGAATAACACATTCGTGTGAAGTATCGCATACATGGTGAAATTCTTACATTATTCAATTTTTATTATCATGTTGGAACATCCATGCTCGTGTGTTATGCATGATGACCGGTTTCGTTATTTATTATTCATTTGGAACATCATGTACGTGTGTTTACGCATGACCTTTGGTTTCGTTGTTTATTATTACATTGGAATATCACATGCATGCGCTTACGCATGACCGGTTCAATTATTTATTATTACATTGGAATATCCTCGTCTGTGCATTTAAGCATGACACGGTCGTTCATTATTTATTATTCATTGGAATAACTCGTCTGCATGCGGTCTATCACATGCCGGTGATTTCTTTTGTTATTCCATTCTTTATTATACTCAGTTGGTTAAAGTTTTGACTTCTATACTCTATGAAATTAGTGGAATATCCTTGATATTTGCCCTTCATCCAGTATCTTTTCATGGAAATATTCTTCTGAGCATTCTTGAGTTTTACTCTACAAAGAAGTATCATGTTGACAATTTGGACGTTATTAGTTCCTGGATAAATTAATTCTTGAACTTATTTTATTGAATGCTTATATCATTATCATCATCCTCACATTTATATTATGTTAAAAGTCATTTATGGCCTGTAGTGCATAGATGGACTCGGTATGATTATGCCCAGGGATTATTCGGTGTAATCATGACCATAATGTTACAAATTATGTGAAAAAGTCCTCATTGGCCCGTAGTGCATTGATGGATAGTTGTTGGCACGATCATGACCATTGATGAATACACGAATATCCTTTGCCCGTTGTGCATGGATAATTTGTGGTTGTGATACTAATGAATATCCTTGGTCGTAGTGTAGGGAACACGTGGATTATTTATTAAGCTGAGTCTCAGCGATAAAAGTGATGAAAAACCTTTTAAATCATAAAAGATAATAGATTTTATTCTCTACTTGACTCTTTTAATGGATTGCTTGTTTCGTTGCAGTTAAACTTGATGTTTGTTATAGTTTATCAGTTTAACACTGTTGAAGGCTAACGATAATTTATTCTACATTATCTTAGTCATAATATTTCTTCTTTGGGCTAGTTGAGCTCACCTTTCTTTTCAATTATTCTCTTGAGAAATGAGAGCGAACGTAGCGGGACTAGTCGGGGAACGGAGTGACGCTCCAGATGATAGTATTAGTGGTCCTTACTATTCTGTTAAATAGTGTGAAAATAAATGTAATGAGGACTCTTTTGAGTGTGGATATTGTCTAGATGACAATATTCTTATTAAAACTCTCAGTTTGCGTTTTGTAGTATTTTACACGATAGTTGTATTATTATGTTGTATTTAAATTTTGTACCATGTATTTGGCGACTCAAGATGGGTGATGTATACCTATTTTGGGGGCGTCATATTAATTGTGGTTCATTGGACCATTTTTCAAAGAATTGTCCCAAACCTAAGAACCAAGGAGGAAAAGGAAATAGAGTACCAGAGAATATTCAGTCAATAGTAGCTACAGTTGAAGTTCAGAATTGACCTACCGCGAGAACATTTAATATGTCGGTGAGGGATGCTGTTGCTTCACAGGACGTGGTGACAGGTATCATTCCTATCAACACTTTAAATGCATATGTGTTATTCGATTCTGGTGCTACTTGTTCTTTTATGTCTAAAAGTTTTTCTAAAAACCTAATTACACCATGTGAAAATTTAGACAAACCATTTTGTGTAGAAATTGCAAATAATGTAAAGATACCTGTTAAAACCAAACATAAGAACTATAGTGTAATGATTAAAGGGCATAACTTTGGGGTAGATCTTATACCAATCGAATTGGGAGAATTTGATCTAATTTTGGGAATGGATTGTGTTATTTCCCAGTAGGCACAATAGATCTAGAAGGGGGGGGGGGGGGTTGAATAGATCTTTTTATTTCAAATACTTTTCTGGTTCATTTTGTATTGCTAATAATTTAGCATATGACAAACATAAGAATATTTTCAAGCACATCGGAATAAGTAAAAGATCCCCTTCATTGATATATTCATAATCATACATACATTGTTTGTCGAGTTAGTTCAGTGGTAAGTAGTTAAAACATACATAACAGTTATAGCAGTTAATTTACATAAAGTAAATGACATAAAGTAAAAGACACAAGGTGTTTTAAGTGGTTTAGAGACTCAAGCTCCTAATCTACTCTTCTGCTTTCAACTAGCAGGATTTCCACTAAGGAAGGGCAGCACCCTGATTCACTAAGATTCCTTCAAGTCCAGTAGCCTTGGGACTTCAGTTCACTAAGAACTCTTAAAGGCTAGCAGCCTTGGAACTTCTCTAGTTCCCTAGGAACTCTTCAAGCCCAGCAGGCTTGGAACTTCATTTAGTCTCTCCGGACAAGGACCCCTCTGGCCCTGGCATCTTGTTATTGAGTTGTTTATTTGGTTGTTGGAGTTGGTGCTGAGCTGCTAAGATGTCTTTAAGCTCTGAACATCTTCTAAACTTAACAGCTTGGCGTGATCATCCTTGAAGTGCAGTTGAGTGTTGCATAATGCTCAACTTCTTTAGTTACTCAACCACTTCTGATGATCCCTTGACGAGCTGCCTTGAACATCATTCTTCTTGATACTTGATGACTACACATGATGGGTTTCTAAGATGACTGTAAGCTCTTCTGCTAGGTACCTAGAAACTTTCTCATTCTTAACACCATGATAGTGTTGGTGATCTTCTTTCTTGATACTTGATGCCTTCTCATGATGGACTTGCTAAGATGACTGTAAGCTCTTCTCTTTGATACTTAGAGTCTTCCCATGATGGACATCAAGATGACATTGATGCTATTCTTTTTCTCGATAGTTCAGAACACTCTTCTTATAGTAGAACTCTCACTTCTGCTTCTTTCTTTGTCTGTCTCTAAGTGTTCTTGGTGGATCGTAGAATGAGCCTTCAGACCTTCATTGGTCACTCACTATTTTACGTTGACTATATCAGTCCACCATCTCTCCAAACTTATCAACTCCAGCAACCCTTGATCTTTGAATCTCTTTCTGATTTATACACCTTGCCAATCTTCCTGTTGGAAAGTAGCCGTTGAGAGCTATTCAAATTGCTTCACAGATCTCGATTCGTTTGGTGCAGACTGCAGATGTGACATGACATGACTTTCTGACACTACAGTCTAGTGTTTCACCTATCCCGTCAGAGATGTTTCTTTGATGTCTCAGGCAGGTCGACGACTTTATTTCCCCTTTTGATTTCTAGATCAGAGGTTGTCCTTTTGCATCGATGCTCTTAATAAGCTCTTGTCCGAATACCAACCTTCAGATTGAACCATTGCCAATGCTTCAATCCTCAGTTGTTTGAACTATACGATTCTGATACACATATTCTTGGACATAATCGTAGTGTCTAGTTGACAGTTGCTCATTTGACATGTAGAGATAACACTACGATCTTTGAAGAGTGTTCATTTGATCTTCAGTGTAGAACACCTCTTCCTTCTAATGTGCAGTGCTTCAACACTTCTTGTTTGCTTCGACTGTTCTCAGATACTGATGGCTTGACTCCTAGCTCTGGCCCCTTCTGAATAGCAAGACACTTCAGATTTGTGGCGTGTCTAGCTCGCTTTCTACTTGTGATCTCCCATTCACTTATCATTAATGGACTGACCCAATGCTTAATAACTTTAGGCTTATTCTTTAGAGGCTGATTAGTATCTTTGCGTATACTCCATCAGTTCCTTCTTCGTTAGGCAAACACTACGATCCTGGTTACTTTCAAGATTGTTGTCATCTTTCTACTTGACAGCTACTGCATATGCTGACTTTCCTTAGTCAGCTACTGAAGTCTTCTTATGATCATCTTGTGGAAGACTTCATCTTGAATGGCTTCACAACTCAATCTGGATGCTGATTGGGTTGATTCTTAGATATTCTATTAGCTTGCATGCCATTCGTTGAGTGCGCTCTAGCTTCCTTTAGGTGAGATGTATCTTTGCAATACCAACCAGAGGCTTCATTTGTTTGGATATTCTGGGAGTGCTCAATTGTTGAGAATCGTTTTTGCTCTACGATTCTACCTTGGCTTTGTGAGCACATCTGTTGAGGTCTCAACTCTGCACTCTACGATTCAGCTTCGGCTGTGCAGACACTACGACTCTGAGATCAAATCTTGACACTACGATTTCTGTCATTGTACTTGTTGTCTTTATTTGATCTTGCTCGACTACGATCTCTACCTTTGATACGAATAGTAGACTCTATGACTCTGAGTCTAGTCTATGATTCTTGACTTGGCTTTGACATTAGTAGACTCTATGACTCCGAGTGTAGTTTACGATTCTTGACTTGGCTTCGACAGATGCTCGGTCGGCTCGTAGGTAGGCTGTCTCTACAATTCTGAACACGACTTCCTCAGCAGACTATGGCTCGGAGGAAGCTTTACTCGACACACTACGATCCTTCCTCGTCTCTCCTGGAAGTCTACGAACTCCGAGTTATACTATCTTGTAGACTACGATTCTGCCTTGATAGCTCTCGAGTTATCCTTGACTCTCCTGGCAGACTACGATTTCTGGTGCAGTGCTCGACGATCAGACAAGCCTATCTATTACATCATAAGATCAACCTAACAAGCTTGATCTTTCGATTTTTTATTATTCTGTTGGAACATCTTGTCTGTGCGTTACGCATGACCTGGTTGCGTTATTTATTATTCTGTTGGAACATCCTTTCTGTGCGTTTACGCATGACCTGGTTTCGTTGTTTATTATTCTGTTGGAATATCTTGTCTGTGCGTTTACTCACGATCTGATTCAATTATTTATTATTCTGTTGGAATATCCTGTCTGTGCGTTTAAGCATGACCTGGTTCCGTTATTTATTATTCTGTTGGAATAACCTGTCTGTGCGGTCTATCGCTTTCCTGGTGATTTCTTTTGTTATTCCATTCTTTATTATACTCAGTTGGTTAAAGTTTTGACTTCTATACTCCATGAAATTAGTGGAATATCATTGATATTTGCTCTTCATCCAGTATCTTTTCATGGAAATATTCTTCTGAGCATTCTTGAGTTTTACTCTACAAAGAAGTATCATGTTGACAATTTGGACGTTATTAGTTCCTGGATAAATTAATTCTTGAACTTATTTTATTGAATGCTTATATCATTATCATCATCCTCACATTTATATTATGTTAAAAGTCATTTATATTCAGAAGTGCATAGATGGACTCGGTATGATTATGCTTGAGGATTATTCGGTGTAATCATGACCATAATGTTACAAATTATGTGAAAAAAGTCCTCATTGGCCCGTAGTGCATTGATGGATAGTTGTTAGCACGATCATGACCATTGATGAATACACGAATATCCTTGGCCCGTTGTGCATGGATAATTTGTGATTGTGATACTAATGAATATCCTTGGTCGTAGTGTAGGGAAGACGTGGATTATTTATTAAGCTGAGTCTCAGCGATAAAAGTGATGAAAAACCTTTTAAATCATAAAAGATAATAGATTTTATTCTCTACTTGACTCTTTTAATGGATTGCTTGTTTCGTTGCAGTTAAACTTGATGTTTGTTATAGTTTATCAGTTTAACACTGTTAAAGGCTAACGATAATTTATTCTACATTATTTTAATCATAATATTTCTTACTGGGCTAGTTGAGCTCACCCTTTCTTTCATTATTCTCTTCAGGAAATGAGAACGTAGTCGGGGAACGGAGTGACGGTCCAGATGATAATATTAGTGGTCCTCACTATTTTGTTAAATAGTGTGAAAATAAATGTAATGAGGACTCTTTTGTGTGTGGATATTGTCTAGATGACAATATTCTTATTAAAACTCTCAGTTTGCGTTTTGTAGTATTTTACACGACAGCTGTATTATTATGTTGTATTTAAATTTTGTACCATGTATTTGGCGACTCAAGATGGGTGATGTATACCTATTTTGGGGGCGTCATATTAATTGTGGTTCATTGGACCATTTTTCAAAGAATTGTCCCAAACCTAAGAACCAAGGAGGAAAAGGAAATAGAGTACCAGAGAATATTCAGTCAATAGTAGGCTGCGATTGAAGTTCGAGAATTGACTCATCATGAGAACATTTAATATGTCGGTGATGGATGCTGTTGCTTCACAGGACGTGGTGACAGGTATCATCCATATCAACACTTTAAATGCATATGTGTTATTCGATTCTGGTGCTACTTGTTCTTTTATGTCTAAAAGTTTTTCTAAAAACCTACTTACACCATGTGAAAATTTAGACAAACCATTTTGTGTAGAAATTGCAAATAATGAAAAGATACCGGTTAAAACCAAACATAAGAACTGTAGTGTAATGATTAAAGGGCACAACTTTGGGGTAGATCTTATACCAATCGAATTGGGAGAATTTGATCTAATTTTGGGAATGGATTATGTTATTTCCCAGTAGGCACAATAGATCTAGAAGGGGGGGGGGGGTTGAATAGATCTTTTTATTTCAAATGCTTTTGTGGTTCATTTTGTATTGCTAATAATTTAGCATATGACAAACATAAGAATCTTTTCAAGCACAACGGAATAAGTAAAAGATCCACTTCATTGATTTATTCACAATCATACATACATTGTTTGTAGAGTTAGTTCAGTGTTAAGCAGTTAAAACATACATAGCAGTTATAGCAGTTAATTTACATAAAGTAAATGACATAAAGTAAAAGACACAAGGAGTTTTAAGTGGTTCAGAGACTCAAGCTCCTAATCCACTCTTCTTCTTTCAACTAGCAGGATTTCCACTAAGGAAGGGCAGCACCCTGAATCACTAAGATTCCTTCAAGTCCAGTAGCCTTGGGACTTCAGTTCACTAAGAACTCTTTAAGGCTAGCAGCCTTGGAACTTCTCTAGTTCCCTAGGAACTCTTCAAGCCCAGCAGGCTTGGAACTTCATTTAGTCTCTCCGAACAAAGACCCCTCAGGCCCTGGCATTTTGTTATTGAGTTGTTTATTTGTTTATTGGAGTTGGTGCTGAGCTGCTAAGATGTCTTTAAGCTCTGAACATCTTCTATACTTAAGAGCTTGGCGTGATCATCCTTGAAGTGCAGTTGAGTGTTGCATGATGCTCAACTTCTTTAGTTACTCAACCACTTATGATGATCGCTTGACGAACTGCCTTGAAGATCATTCTTCTTGATACTTGATGACTGCACATGATGTGTTTCTAAGATGACTGTAATCTCTTCTGCTAGGTACTTAGAAACTTTCTCATGCTTAAAACCATGATAGTGTTGGTGATCTTCTTTCTTGATACTTGATGCCTTCTCATGATGGACTTGCTAAGATGACTGTAAGCTCTTCTCTTTGATACTTAGAGTCTTCCCATGATGGACATCAAGATGACATTGATGCTCTTCTTTTTCTCAGCAGTTCAGAACACTCTTCTTGTAGTACAACTCTCACTTCTACATTGTAAAACTCTCACTTCTGCTTCTTTCTTTGTCTGTCTCTAAGTGTTCTTGGTGGATCGTAGAATGAGCCTTCAGACCTTCATTGGTTACTCACTGTTTTATGTTGGCTAGATCAGCCCACCATCTCTCCAAACTCAGCAACTCCAGTAACCCTTGATCTTTGAAGATCTTTCTAATTTATACACCTTTCCAATCTTCCCGTTGGAAGTAGCCATTGAGAGCTATTCAAATTGATTCACAGATCTCGAGTTGTTTGGTGCGGACTGCAGATGTGACATGACATGACTTTCTGACACTGCAGTCTACTGTTTCACCTATCCCGTCAGAGATGTTGCTTTGATGTCTCAGGCAGGTCGATGACTTTATTCCCCCTTTTGATTTTTAGATCAGAGGTTGTCCTTTTGAATTGATGCTCTCAATAAGCTCTTGTCCGAATACCAACCTTCAGATTGAACCGTTGTCAATGCTTCAATCTTCAGTTGTTCAAACTATACAATTCTGATGTACATCTTCTTGGACATGATCGTAGTGTCTAGTTGACAGTTACTCATTTGACATGTAGAGACAACACTACGATCTTTGAAGAGTGTTCAATTGATCTTCAGTGTAGAACACCTCTTCCTTCTATTGTGCAGTTCTTCAACACTTCTTGTTTGCTTCGACTGTTCTCAGATACTGATGGCTTGACTCCTAGCTCTAGCCCCTTCTGAATAGCAAGACACTTCAGATTTGTGGCGTGTCTAGCTCGCTTTCTCCTTGTGATCTCCCGTTCACTTATCATCAATGGACTGACCCAATGCTTAATCACTTTAGCCTTATTCTTTATAGACTGATTAGTATCTTTGTGTATACTCCATCAGTTCCTTCTTCGTTTGGCAAATTCTACGATCCTGGTTACTTTCAAGATTGTTGTCATCTTTCTACTTGACAGCTACTGCATATGCTGACTTTCCTTAGTCAGCTACTGAAGTCTTCTTATGATCATCTTGTGGAAGACTTCATCTTGAATGACTTCACAACTCAATTTGGATGCTGATTGGGTTGATGCTTAGATATTCTATTAGCTTACATGCCATTCTTTGAGTGCTCTCTAGCTTCCTTTAGGTGATATGTATCTTTGCAATACCAACCAGAGGCTTCATTTCTTTGGATATTCTGGGAGTGCTCAATTGTTGAGAATAGTGTTTTCTCTATGATTTTACCTTGGCTTTGTGAGTACATCTGTTGAGGTCTCAGCTCTACACTCTACGATTCAGCTTCGGCTGTGCAGACACTACGACTCCGAGATCAGATCTTGACACTACGATTTCTGTCATTGTACTTGTTGTCTTCATTTGATCTTGCTCGACTACGATCTCTGCCTTTGATACGATCAGTAGACTCTATGACTTTGAGTGTAGTCTACGATTCTTGACTTGGCTTTGACATTTGTAGACTCTATGAGTCCGAGTGTAGTCTACGATTCTTGACTTGGCTTCGACAGATGCTCGGTTGGCTCATAGGCAGACTGTCTCTACGATTCTGAACACGACTTCCTCAGCAGACTACGGCTCCGAGGAAGCTTTACTCGACACACTACAATCCTTCCTCGTCTCTCCTGGCAGTCTACGAACTCCGAGATATACTATCTTGCAGACTACGATTCTGCCTTGATAGCTCTCGAGTTATCCTTGACTCTCCTGACAGACTACGATTTTTGGTACAGTGCTCAACGATCAGACAAGACTATCTATTACATCATAAGATCAACTTAACAAGCTTGATCTTTTTATATTTATAGTCCTTGTACATCATTTCTTTTAAGGACTTTACAAAGTTGTTTAGCTTATATAGGATCAACCTAACATATTTGATCAATTCATTCTAAGTCCTTGTACATATGTTTCTTTAATCTATTAGAGGACCTTACAAGTTTTCTGAATGCAAGTATACTTGCATATTCATTCATATATATATCATAATCAAATTATATATAAATAGGAATATCATTCATATGTTTATTCTTGACAATCTCCCTATATTTGATTATGAGAAAAACAATAAGTTCATATGGATGTTATGAATGAATCTTATATACAGTGAGATGCTATATTTCTAAAACAGATAATCATGAATGTCATTTATAATAAAATGGAATTTAATACACTATGACATTTTACATCCTGGATCCAGAACATACCTAACTAGTTAGAGATATACCTCTTTGGTTCCATGTATATTTCCAAGATGTCTTTTGATCAGCTATTCATCTGTTTAATCTCCTTGCACCTCTTTCCCCTAGGATGTTGACTTCATTTCTTTTTTCTGCTCCTCTTCTTCTTTTGACTTCCCCGCAGCCGCAGGCTCATCATCCGTTGGCTCCAACTTAGATTATGACTCAGCTTCTTCTTGTGCTGTCTTCTTCTTTGTTTTCTTCTCTTCTTTCCTTCTGCTCTTCTTACCCTTTCTTGAGTGCCTCTTATTCTGCCTCTTTCTATACCTCTTTTTCTCCCCCTTTTTGTCATTAATCACTTGGGAGAGCTGTTCCATGTTGGACCTAAGCTGCTCCATTAGATAAGAGGAGTTCCCTACTTCAATCTTGAGTTCTTGTTGTAACTCAAGTTTCATAGAGAAAGACTGATTCCTACTGTCAATCTTGTCAGAGAGGACTTATAGTTGCTCTTCATTTGCTTTCTGAGCTCGTAGTGCATCTGCCTTCTGATCATTTATGGCCTTCAAATAGATGTGATCTCTTTCTTTGGTTTTTAGAGATACATCAGCCATGGTTGCTCAGAGTATGTCTTGAACTAGATGATCTCCTACCTCTGTCAGCCTCTTTGATTCTACATTGATTAGAGATATCCTCTCAATTAGCTGGTCAGAATTCTTCAATAGTTCCTTTTCATAGGAATTTGGACATTTGGTTGGACAGCCTATTGTTTAACATTAGATTGAACTCTACTATTTTCATTCTTGGACAGATTTTCAAAAGTGTTGAAAATTTGAAAAATTGTTGAGTACCAATTGATGTTGGAGGATGAAGAAATGTCAGGAAATTGAGCTTGAGCAAATGAGGGCTTCTCATTTTGGATTTTCGTATCATCAGTGATAGAGTGAACTGACTCTACGATTATCTCCTTGGTCATAATCCTTCTGCCTTCAGAGTCCACTCTACGATCATAAGGAATATAGTGGTTGCCAGCATGTCTGTATACTTTATAGTGAGGCTGGTCTTTGATCATCATTGTTGCAAAATTCTTTACCTTTGGGAAGTTTTGAGACACCAGTTCTAGGCTTGGAATTTCTGGAAGTACTTCTTGTGATTCATTCGAGCCTTCCACTATTTTGTTAATCTTGGCTGGGGAGATGATATGATAGTTTGTTGGTTTTCCCAATTCCTGATTTGCAGAACCAGAGTCTTTCTCCAATTCTTCACTTCTTGAGCTTGAATCTTGTTGGTTCCTTTCCTCAGATTCATCAGTGAATTCTTCTTGCTGAATTTCATTTCCAGAACCTTCTTCAGCTAGATCTTCCTTGTATTCATCTTCTTCACTACTAGTCCCATTTTCAGCACTTTCTTCCTGTGATTCAGATTCATCATCACTTAACTCAATGATTGCAGTAGAGTGATCAATCCTCTTCTTTGAGGTAAATTAAGCAAGTAATTTGTAGCTCTTCCTTCTCCTTGGAGGTTCAGCAATTGGAGAGTCAGACTCTTCTTCCTCTTCACACTCTGAGGCCTTTGAATCATCAGGCAAGCTTTCTTGACTCTTAGCATTGGAAGGGGCATGTCCTTCTTCAGAATCACCATCATTTGACCCACCATCTAAGCTTGTTGGAGCATTTGCATTTGGAGATGCAGTTAGATCATCTTGCAGCTCTTCTTCATCGTCAGAGTGAATGCTCTAGCTGTTGCTCTTTCTTCTTCTTGGAGGTTGAACTATAAGAGTTTCAGACTTCTCTTCTTCTGTAGAGTCCAAAGCTTCTGTATCATCAGACAGACTAGCTTGATCTTCAAGAACAGTAGGGGTATGTTCTTCTTCAGACTCGACATCTTTTGAGTTTGTTGGAGCATTAGCGGTAGAGGATGTTGTTTTGTTAACTTACAACCTTTCTTCATCATCAGAGTGGATGCTCTGAGAGTTAGCCATAGGGCTTGCACATTCTTTTTCTTCACCATCAGACTTGGCTCTTCCTTTCATAGATTCAACTTCTTCCTCATTGCTGGAGTTGCTCTTTAAGGGTTTAGTCTTAGAGCTTTCAGTTCCCTTCCCATCTTCAGACTCTACATTTTCTTCTTTGTTGGATAGACTTTCTTGGGGAACTGGAACTGATTTCTTCAACCCTTTTGCTTTCTTCTTGGGTGATTCTTGGAGTTGTCTTTTATTCCTTCTTCTTTTTGGGGTTTCAGCAGTTGATGCTGGTTTTTCTCCTGCTCCTTGTTTCTTCTTGTTAGTGGAGACATGGCTTGACAAAGCCTCTGCATTCTTCTCATTCTTAGACTTCTTCTTTGCCGGTGTGGCAGCAACTGATGCAGAGTCATCAGATTGAGAGTTTTCTACTTCTTGTGCCTTCCTCTTCTTAACAGAGACCTTACTGGTGCTTCCTGTTGTTGTTAGCCTCTTGTTCTCCTTGGGATTTTTCTTCCAGTTTATAAACAACTGTGGGGACATTACTTTATAAACATTAAGAATTTCGCCCTCATCATTCTTAAATTTATTCTTCAACTTTTTCTTCAAGATGATACTTAAAAATCTCCCATGAAAAACCTTTGTGAGTGGTTTTTCAGTTAACCTTTTCTTTTATTCCTTGTCCAGCCACTTAGACATATGATCAAGTAGGATATCTCCAAAGTTGATGTGTTCCTTCAGGACTATAGCAGACATGATCTTCAGCTGTTGGTCAATCACAGTATCACGTGCAGTGTCTTTACATAAGATACATTTACCCACTATTGCAGCAAGGAACTCGTATTCTTCAGGAAACTACTTTTTCTCCATGTCCTCCAGACTAGGGTTTCTTTTGTACTGCATAATCTACTTAGCTTTTTCAGTGTCGATCTCTTCCAGGCTTTTCAGATCTTGGCCAGGAAGGCCTAAGAATTGATTGATGTCAGAAGAATTTAGCTTCAGAATCTGACCCTTGACCTTGGTGGAGAGAATCCCAGAATTTATAGTTGCATTTGAATGAAACTCTTTGACCATGTCACCATATATTTGTGTGTTTTCCTCAAGACATTCTTACAACCCAGCCTTCTCCACAAGTTCAAGAATATCCCTGAACTTTTTCTCGAATTTTTCAAATGTCTTGGTTCCTAGCTGAATGGCAGTGATTACTCGCCAATCTGCCATTTGAGGAGTTCAAAGAATATGGGTATTTATTTTAGGGAGTCTTATGAGAGATAGTTGAGTGTGATTTGGGCAAGGATTTGGAGGGCTAACGGATTTAGTATGTGAGGAGGCTTTTAGGGTTTGAAAAAGAGAGGGAAAGAGGTTCGATAGTTTCTGATAACTGTTTACAAATTTTGAATTTTTCTTTAAGGTAGTTCCTTCTCACTCTGCATACGCTGTGATGTGTTAACTAGCCATTGGTTGCATAATGCCCAGTAGATGAGCTGTAACTCCCCCATTAACTCTTCAGTTTGATGTCCCTTTAAAATAAATAGTCGTTAATGACGTGGATTGTCCGTTGACCATCTTGGTTCATAGAGTAGCATGGTAAGGAAGCTATGGACTATACGTTTTCCTTTGTTGACTCAACGATCAACTTTTGAGAGATGTTGCAGTAGCTGGTTTTTGACATTAATCCTCATCTTGAAACTGCATGGCTAAACCACTTATGTACTTCATGAAGCCTTGGGTACTTCTCTTCAGCAGGACATCTTTCCAACCAGCATTCAAACTTATCTCCCATAATCTGAATGGTTGAGCAATTGTCCTGTTCTTCCAAGCTCCTCGTGAGTTGGGGTATCCAATTATAAGACTGTAATCATCGAGTCTGTTTCTACGATCGTTGGGGTTGCACTACAATCGTTGAGGTTATATCACGATCGTTGAGTTCTCGCAAACTCTACTCTGCGATCGTTGAGTATCTTGGTCCTTGAGATTAACTTGATCAAGCAATCCTTCTGGGTTAAGGTTGCTCAGAAAGGGCCAACCTCTTAGAATGAGCTAAGGGTTAGGTTTGTCCTTGAGGCACTTTTCAGATGAAGTACTTTGGGAGTAGTTTGCACTGATATCTAATTTGACCTTTTCTAGTGGGGAGGTCCTCTCCCAACTTTAGACAATTGCATTTGCTGTAATCGTGGTGTCCTCCTGCTCTTACACTACGATCAGATGTTTGATCGTAGGCACTCCACGATTTTGAGTTGGGTGGCTGATAGGTTATCAATTAATACGATTTGAGATGTTCCTACTGACTATGGATATTCATTTGGTTCATCAGCCACAAGGTTTTTGGACTTTGTAGCTGGTACACTGCTTCATAGAATATCTCAGTGTTGTTATTCCTTCACAGATCACTGCTCCCCCATGGTTGATGCTGTCTTTTCAGTGAGATGTGATTTTCTTTTCTTCATGTGCATTAGAAGGTATCCTTGCACGTCTCTTTCTGACTAGAATCACCACTAATCAATCAAATCCATTTTCATCGTAGACATGGATAACTTCCTGGACTAATCATTCTACGATCTTTTGTCAGTACTACGAACGTAGTCTTCTTTGTGAGTTTGAACTTGTGGAGTTCTGCTCCTGTAATGAGTTCCTTATGTTTGATGCTCGATGATCCTCTATGGAGAGCTTCCTTGAGGATTCTTCTCTTTGCATGATTGAGCATTTAAGAATGGCTTGCTTCAAAAAAAAAATCAGCAGCCATGTGAGCTTTATTCAGATTGGCTCAGCAGGTTTTCAAGGACATGCTTTGACATATAGGAGTTTTATCATAATCATTTCTAAACAGTCTTAAGCCTTCTGCTGGTTGAATTTTCTTGAATGAAGTCTTCTACTTCAACATTCCTTAGTGTGGTTAGATGGACCAGGTACATGTAGGTTATAAATTTCTATTTTTGGTACCGATGGTTAGATAGGTCCTGCTTTCTAAACCCCTGTTCCTCATATATTTGGATAATCATCATATTGATCGCTACCAGTCATATTCATGCATGTAACTAATTTAGATAGTACATTTTGAGATGCATGACGGTGAGTGTGTGTAAGATTTGCTATTTTAATAAAACATTCATTTTCTTTGATGGTTTCATCATTTGCTAGGTTATGTTCATAGGGTTTAAATGTTCACATAGTGAGAATCAACTCTACAATTTATTAGTATCTGGTTGATTTATGGAGGTGATCAGTTTCTATGAATCTTCAAGGTACTCTTATAGAACTGATCATACTCTGTGTGTTAATAAACACTTAGACCATAGGAAGTACATACATACTAACCAATCAACAAAGATTAGTTCACATAGAATTAATTTAACCTGCGATGCTATTATAACCCATTTCAGATTTCTTTCAAGATGTCATCTTAAACCTAAAACTTGGATGGAGAGAAAGTTTATAGGCATTTGAGTTTCCACCCTCAGTGTACTTTCTCTCTTCACCTTTTTAGGTAGATTATGATTTCTTGAAAGCATATTGTTATAGTTCATAAGGGGTGCAATCATGATGTACATATTTATATAAGTGAGGAACCGTACCTTTTTACTATCAGTTTCTTAACAGTCATTTCTGTAAGATATACTGAGTTTAGGCATTAATGTGCATAGTTTCTCAATTTATCGTGACAGCTAGCTGCTCCAGTTGACCTTCAATCAATCAGTCATGGTTTTGAAGCTGCAAGCTAAGAGAATATCAGAATCCTTAGTTCTTTGACATCCTTGAGTTCACAAGGTATACATCCAGCTGCAGGTTGGCCAGACACATGTTTAAGAAGTTCTTCTTTCTTCTCTGGATAAGCATTGCTTAGAATGTATGGCCTTTTCATCTTTTTAGGCTGGTGGATGTTTGATTCTTTTCTGTTGATGTCTCCTGAGCTTTCTAACCTGGTCTTCAGACTACAAGATTGACAGCGGGCAAGGATTGGTCTTGTTGATATGACAATAAAGTGCATGGACCAATCTGAGCAGCTTCATGGGTATATGCACATTTACCTGTACACAATATTTCCAACGTGTGAGCTCATCAACGAATAACAAGTGACTTACTACTAAACTAAGTTTAGAACAATGTTTGTGCCTAGGATCAGACTCAAAGCGATTAGCTTTTGAATATAGCATGAGAACCTACTTTGATACCAATTGTTAGTTCCCAGTAGGCACAATAGATCTATAAGGGGGGGTTTAATAGATCGTTTTTATTTCAAATACTTTTCTGGTTCATTTTGTATTGCTAATAATTTAGCAAATGACAAACATAAGAATTTTTTCAAGCACAATGGAATAAGTAAAAGATCCCCTTCATTGATATATTCATAATCATGCATACATTGTTCGTAGAGTTAGTTCAGTGGTAAGCAGTTAAAACATACATAGCAGTTATAGCAGTTAATGTACATAAAGTAAATGACATAAAGTATAAGACACAAGGAGTTTTAAGTGGTTCAGAGACTCAAGCTCCTAATCCACTCTTTTGCTTTCAACTACCAAGATTTCCACTAAGGAAGGGCAGCACCCTGAATCACTAAGATTCCTTCAAGGCCAGCAGCCTTGGAACTTCAGTTCACTAAGAACTCTTCAAGGCCAGCAACCTTGGAACTTCTCTAGTTCCCTAGGAACTCTTCAAGCCCAGCAGGCTTGGAACTTGATTTAGTCCCTCCAGACAAGGACCCCTCAGGCCCTGGCTTCTTGTTGTTGAGTTGTTTGTTTGTTTGTTGGAGGTGGTGCTGAGCTGCTAAGATGTCTTTAAGCTTTGAACATCTTCTGTACTTAGCAGCTTGGCGTGATAATCCTTGAAGTGCAGTTGAGTGTTGCATGATGCTCAACTTCTTCAATTACTCAACCACTTCTGATGATCCCTTGATGAATTACCTTGAAAATCATTCTTCTTGATACCTGATGACTGCACATGATGGGTTTCTAAGATGACTGTAAGCTCTTCTACTAGGTACTTAGAAACTTTCTCATGCTTGACAGCATGATGGCGTTGGTGATCTTCTTTCTTGATACTTGATGCCTTCTCATGATGGACATGCTAAGATAACTATAAGCTCTTCTCTCTGATACTTAGAGTCTTCCCATGATGGACATCAAGATGACATTGATGCTCTTCTTTCTCTCGGTAGTTCAGAAAACTCTTCTTGTAGTAGAACTCTAACTTCTACATTGTAGAACTCTCACTTCTACTTCTTTCTTTGTCTGTCTCTAAGTGTTCTTGGTGGATCCTAGAGTGAGCCTTCGGACCTTCATTGGTCACTCACTATTTTACGATGGCTAGATTAGTCCACCATCTCTCCAAACTCAGCAACTCCAGCAACCCTTGATCTTTGAAGCTCTTTCTAATTTATACTCCTTGCCAATCTTCTTGTTGGAAAGTAGCCATTGAAAGCTATTCAAATTGCTTCACAGATCTTGAGTTATTTGGTGCAGACTACAGATGTGATATGACATGACTTTCTGGCACTGCAGTTTACTATTTCACCTACCCCGTCAGAGATGTTACTTTGATGTCTCGGGAAAGTCAACGACATTTATTTCCCCCTTCTGATTTCTAGATCAGAGGTTGTCCTTCTGCATCGATTCTCTCAATAAGCTCTTTTCTGAATACCAACCTTCAGATTGAACCGTTGCCAATGCTTCAATCCTCAATTTTTTGAACTCTACGATTTTGATGCACATCTTCTTTAACATGATCGTAGTGTCTAGTTTAAAGTTTCTCATTTGACATGTAAAGACAACACTACGATCTTTGAAGAGTGTTTATTTGATCTTTAGTGTAGAACACCTCTTCCTTTTATTGTGCAGTGCTTCAACACTTCTTGTTTGCTTCGACTGTTCTAAGATACTGATGGCTTGACTCCTAACTCTGGCCCCTTCTGAATAGCAAGACACTTTAGATTTGTGGCGTGTCCAGGTCGCTTTCTCCTTGTGATCTCCCGTTCACTTATCATCAATGGACTGACCCAATGCGTAATCACTTCAGCCTTATTCTTCAGAGGCTGACCAGTATCTTTGTGTATACTCCATCAGTTCCATCTTCGTTTGGCAAACACTACGATCCTGTTTACTTTCAAGATCGTTGTCATCTTTCTACTTGACAGTTACTGCATATGCTGACTTTCCTTAGTCAGCTACTGAAGTCTTCTTATGGTCATCTTATGGAAGACTTCATCTTGAATGGCTTCACAACTCAATCTGGATGTTGATTGGGTTGATGCTTAGATCTTTTATTAGCTTGCATGCCATTCGTTGAGTGCGCTATGGCTTCCATTAGGTGAGATGTATCTTTGCAATACCAACCAGAGGCTTCATTTCTTTGGATATTCTAGGAGTGTTCAATTGTTGAGAATCGTGTTTTCTCTACGATTCTACCTTAGCTTTGTCAGCACATCTATTGAGGTCTCAGCTCTGCACTCTACGATTCAGCTTCGGCTGTGTAGACACTACGACTCCGAGATCAAATTTTGTTACTAAGATTTTCTGTCATTGTGCTTTTTGCCTTCATCTGATCTTGCTCGACTATGATCTCTGCCTTTGATACGACAGTATACTCTACGACTCTGAGTGTAGTCTATGATTCTTGACTTGGCTTTGACATTAGTAGACTCTACAGCTCTGAGTGTAGTCTACGATTCTTGACTTGGCTTCGACAGATGCTCGGTCGGCTCCAGAAAGAAAGGTGTCGCTCTCACGATTCGAACATGACTTCCTCAGCAGACTACGGCTCCGAGGAAGCTTTACTCAACACACTACGATCCTTCCTCGTCTCTCCTAGCAGTCTATGAACTCCAAGATCTACTATCTTGCAGACTACGATTCTGCCTTGATAGCTCTCGAGTTATCCTTGACTCTCCTGACAGACTACGATTTCTGACAGACTAAAATGTATAAAGATTTAAGTTGACACTTTTGGTGGTCGAATATGAAAAGAGAAATAGCTGAATGGGTAAGCAAATGTCTCACGTGTCAAAGGGTTAAGAATGAGCATCAAAAGCCGAGTGGTTTACTTCAACCCTTACCAATTTCTGAGTGGAAGTGGGAACATATAACCATGGATTTTGTTGTTGGTCTTCCAGCTACACAAAAGGGCTATAATGCCATTTAGGTAATAGTTGACCGTTTAACCAAATCAGCTCACTTTGTACCTTTTAAAATTTCTCATAACTTGGATCACCTTGCCAAATTGTACATTAATGAAATTATCTCTAGGCATGGAGTGCCTGTCTCTATAGTATCAGATCGAGATCCACGTTTTTACTTCAAATTTTTGAAAAAGTCTTCAGAAACATTTAAGAACACAATTAAGATTGAGTACAACTTATCATCCTCAGACTGATGGACAAAGTGAGAGAACCATACAAACATTACAGGATATGTTAAGAAAATGTATCATAGACTTTAAAGGAAGTTGGGAAGATCATTTACCAATAGTCGAATTTGCCTATAACAATAGTTATCATGCTAGCATAGGTATGCCACCCTATGAAGCCTTATATAGGAGGAAGTGTAGAACACCTTTGTGTTGGGATGAAGTCAGGGAAAGACAAATGTTAGGACCTGATATAATTCAACAAACTACGAAAACCATCAGAATTATACATCAACGATTACAAGCATCTCAGAATCGACAAAGAAAATACGCTGATCCACATCATCAACAATGAAAAACATAGGAAGCCACATATTCTTAAAGGTATCTCCTTGGAAGGGCAAGATACATTTTCGCAAGAAAGGAAAACTAAGTCCGAGATTCATTGGACCTTTTGAAATTTTGAGAACGATTGGTGAAGTTGCTTATGAAATAGCACTACCTCTTGAATTGAACCATATTCATAATGTGTTCCATGTGTCCGTATTACGACCATATAAACCTGATAATAAACACGTTATAAATTATGAGCCAATCCAAATAGAAGAAGATCTTTCTTATGTAGAATAACCTGTGCAGATCATTGACCGTAAAGAGCAAGTCCTGAGAAATAAAGTGATAGCATCGGTCTAAGTGATCTGGAGAAATTAGACCATTGAAGAGGCTACATGGGAGCTCGATGATAAAATACGAAAGAATTATCCTCAATTATTTACCTAATTTATACTGTAATTTCGAGGACGAAATTCTTATTAGTGGGGGTGAATGTAAAAACCTAAAACCATAATAAGATTTGGTTATGTAAAATTCAGTTATATTAATAAAATTTCTCCATTTCGAATGTGTTATGTGTTAATATATACTATGTTTAACAAATTTGAACAAATAAAATTTTTTTCGAAAAATGTCGTGTTTGACACCCTGTGCTTAAAAATTTTCTTCCGAAATTGGACTCTTCGATAAATTTGTTGGACAAGCTGCTTTGTCGTGCTTACACTGACAAAACGCTATGTCGTGCCTGTTAGGATTAGTGAGAAATCTAGGTTACTAACCCTAGATTAACAAACCCTAACCTTAATCATCAAAACCCTAACCCCAATTTGTAAACTTAACCCTAATTAGCTAATGTAACCCTAATTAGATTATCTTAACATATAATCATGGTTACAAAACTTCAATTAGGTACTAATCAACATCATTTAACAATCCTAATCATTAAAAACAAAATCCAAATCAAGATTAATGAAGATTAGAGCATAATTAAGCTACTAAACTAATCTAACTAGCTCACAAGTAGGTTAAGAGTCACCAATGCAAGTCCCTGGGCTACACATGGCATGCTTGTAACTCCCAAGCATGAGTAGAGTCATCAGATCTGATATTTGTGGAGGCAAGTAGCTTGAAAATGTCCAAAAAGCTAGGTTAAAGAATTTTATAAATAGGAACCCTAGGTCTGAGCAAACTCACGAAATCTTTAAGCCAATATACACTTATTTACTTACCAAATCAAGCATGGGTGATAGCAGCAACAAATTCAGAAGCTAGAATCAAAAGATCAATCAAGAAAGGTACAAACCCTAGTTCATAGCTAGCTCTTTGATCCTTTGTTAATTTTTTTGTTTATATGTTTAGAAATATGTATTAGTATGTTAGAAAGTATGTTAAATTGATAGAACATGTTTTCATAACATCTAGATGCCTTAATTAAGTGTTTTTAGAAATCCGAAAATTTTGGAAATCAAGTCTGACAGCCGAATGTCAGAGCTTGTAGATTCATGTGTTTATGTTTAAGTGTGTTAATTGTATGTTACTTGTAGCCTGTTATTAGGTCTTTAATCTGGAAAAGAAAACAGGTTCATTTGAACCATATATTGCAAGTTATAAGTGTGTTTGGCTGTACTTTGACCAACATAATTAGAGACCTTAGAATTATGCTTTGTTCCGATTAGTGTTATATATATGTACCCTAACATATATACTACATATTACAACAAACACAACACACATCTATTACACAGAATCAAAGTTATTAAAGCCACAAAACCGTTAACCGGCCATGACCACTGTTCTGGGTTGCCCAGAATCTCAAGAACAGCTCTAACAGTGACTTTAAGCCTTTATAACTTCTTGTTATATGTAGATTAAAGCATGAAATTTGGTTGATGTTGTACTACTGTAAGAGTACTATAACACCAATAAATGTCCAAACCCAGAATCATAAACCATAACTTTATAAATCATGGTCAAAGTGGTCACTCGACCATGACCAAACTACTGCCCAGAAACTCAAGAACACCTATAACGACATTTCCTATCACTGTAGTACTTTAGCGACAGACGGAAATTGATTTTTCTAAAAATTAAAAATAATTAATAAATAAATATAAAGAAATACAAAAATATTTTTAAAAATTATATTAAATAATTATAATTAATTTTGATATTTTTACATAAATTTAATAAATATTTTATTTTACTTGGATATTATTAATAATTAATTTAATAATAAAATAATTAGAATAATTATTTATAAATACTAAATAATTATTGAAAATAATATTAATGATATAAAAATCATAATAAATGATTATAAATTATTTAAAAATAATAAACAATGTTTTTGTAAAATTTTAAGTAAATATTAATTACTTAAAATAGAAATAAATAATTTAAAAATCATTTAAAGGATAAATAAATATTTTAAAAATATTTTAAAACTTCTAAAATTATTATAATCAATATATAAATTATCTAAAATATAATAAATTTTATAAATAAAATTTAGTCCATATATCAACATATTTAAATATTCGGTAAAGACATTGAACTAAGATACCTAATTAAATATAACCCGGTCTTATGTAAATGTTATATTTGAGTTTGTTATCAATACTAACGTGTTAGATTCATATATATGAACATCGTAGGTATTTATTAAACGAATTGAGTAGCATACTTTGACTGATCTACGCTCAGGCAAGTTCTTCTTAAACCTTAAACTACTTATTAAAATTCTCAACCTTGTTTACTCGTTGAACAAGATTTTTTATCTTGATATGTTGTTGATATAATATACTACACCTACATTAGAATTACCTCTTATTGTAAGGTTATTGTTATAGCTTCAGCATAACTAAAGAATGAATTGTTTATTCATATTGATTGTTAAGCTTAAATTGTTGTGTCAAACCAAATTATTTTGGTAAGACATCCTATTCTGAAGTTGGGTATCCCGTAAGGGATCAATATTCGGTCGATAATATATTGATATTAAATTTGGGTGCATTTGAGCATTGGTAGGACGAGATGCATACTCCTAGGATGTTTGTGACGACCCGAGAATTTAAAAAATTTATTAAAATCTTAAATGAATGATTTAAGGTCAAATAATAGAACTAGACAGAAAATAAGTGTATGCGTTGATATTTTTGGGAAGGAATTTTGAAGATTTCAAAATTCTGTGAAGGATTTAGGTGAATTTTTCAGGATTAAGTGTAAATGGGAATATGTTCTGTGTTTATGGTTATGTATGTGTTCAGAATGTGGTTAAGGGTCAAGGGTTGACCAGATAGATTTTATCAGTATCAAACCCTAATATTATTAAGAACGTCAACATTCAAATAGAAAACCCTAACGTCTGATAAGAAACCCTAGAAACCGGTTCTGAAACCCTAAATTCAGTTTTGGGGATTTAAAACCCTAATCTGGGAAGTTAAAAGATAATTATAATGCTTATGTGCTATTAATTGTAATATTAATTAGGGTAAAACTTAATTAATTAGCAAACCCTAATTTCCAATTTTTGAACCCTAATTGTTCCATCAGAAACCCTAATATACAATAATGGACTTAATTGCTAAATTAGCAATTTTATTTAGGATAAATTAATCCTACTAGTCAAGCTTGAGGTTATGATTAGGAAATTTTATATATTTATAGAATCCTAATTATAAGTTAGAAATATTTCTATTTTTAAATTTAATTTGGAAATTTTAGAAACTATAATGTAAAACCTAAGGGTTAAACCCCAAACCCTAAGAGTTGAACCCTAAACCTTAAGGGTTAAAACCTAAACCCTAAATGTTTGCATCAAATGATAAATCTAGAATTAAAATGGGAAGCAAATTGACATTTATGCCCTTTTTGTATTTTATTAAGTTAGTGTATAGGTTTTGACTTTAGGTGAAGTTGTTCACCAAAACCTATCCCTAGCCATGTGCCTATATCATCTACATTAGCCATTTAGTTGCTAGAAACATTGAATCTTAACAGTTATATTGATTAAAAGAGAGAGAAAAAGCCACTTTACTCTCATTTTTTTTCCAAGCTCTTCTCTCTCTAAAAATCCGAAATTATAGAGTGAGAGGGAGTGTAAAACAAAGCCAAGATCATGTAATAATATACCAAGATCAGATCATGATGATCAGATCCTAGATCAAAGCCCAATGAAAGTATAAAACCCTAATCTTAGATATCTGATGATTTGATGTTAAATGTTGCTTTTGATTGGTTAAAGTTGTGTATTAAGGTATCTTTAAGTGATCTGGGTTGATAGATCTTAGATCTATAATATCTAGATGCACGAATTTAAAGATTTCTCAAATCTGGAAATCTGGAAAAATGTTGACTGACAAGCAAATGTCAGGTCTCCTAGATCTGTCTCTGTTAATTTTGTTTGGTTTTTTATGTTATAAATCTATAGTATGTCATGTGTTCTTTGTTTTGCAACTTGAATCAGGTTCATAGCATGTCTAGATCGTGAGTTATAGGCAGTCAAAGGTCGTTGACCGACCATGACTGAATGAATCTGGGTAACCCAGCTTACCCAGAAGAGTCTGACAACCATTTTTGAAGGCTCGGATCTTGCAGTCTGTTAGTGTTTATGATATGTCGTTGGTTTGATCGTGTAGCCTGACATGAAGACTACATACTGAAGTCTTTATATCACTCAGATACTTGTTAGAATCGTAAATATTTATGGTCAAACATAGTTGACCGAACTGCTTCAAGAACAATCTGGAAAACCCAGATTTGTTCAAGAACAGTTCTTAACCCATACTTTGACCGGCTTGAATCATGTGTATATGTTGTTGTTAGACTTATTTGTTGCTATATTAATGTACCTTGACACTAGTACTTCAGATGTGGACTATAAAATAACTGATTTGAGGACAAGAACATAGAATTATTTGAGCTCAAAAGTTGACCCTCGAAGCTGCTAGGTTTCTGGGTTGCCCAGAAAACCCAGAACATGTTCTGACCGCTACTTTGTGGCTTCAGATCTTGCATTTGAGATATTTTATGACCATGTTAAGGATTGATAACTACAATACTACATACGTACTACAATATCAAAGTTTAAGTGATCCCAGAACATGATTAGAATATACATTAAGGCTGGTCAAACATGTAACCTCGGTCACTGACATTGTTTTCTGGGTTCTTGCTCAAGAACACCAAGAACACATTCAACGACTTTTGTCACTTAATGTCCCTATAACGAAAGTTTATTCAGAAATTATTTATTTTAATTAAATAAATAGAAATAAATGGTTTTTAATTATTAAAATATATAATAAATTATGAAAAATTATTTTAAAGCTTGAAAAATAGTTTTTAATTATTTTGAGTATATTTTAAAAATATTTTATATTTTGGAATATAAAAGATATTTATTTATTTAATTATAATATTAAATAAATTATTTAAAAATAGTTTTAATTCATGAAAAATCATGAAAAATTATATTATGATATTAGAAAATATTTTAAGTTATTTTGATGACTTTTAATATTTTGTGATGAATTTCATTAATAATTTATTATTAATGGTAATTAGTTTATTTAATAAATATATTAAATAAATTATGGAAAAATAGAATTAATGTTTTAAAATCATATAAAAATGATTTAAGTGTTATAAAATATTTTAAGTTATAAAATATAACTTTTGATGTTTTGCCATGAAAATATTAATATTTTAATATTAATAGCAATTATCGGATAATGAATTTAATTTGTTTAAAATTATATAAATATGATTTTAAGGTATTAAAAATATTTTGTGATATCATAATTATATTATAATATTATGTTATGATTTTCATTAATATTTAATAATAAATAAATATTAATGATTAAGGAATTATGGGTATTTAATTCATTTAAATACGATATAAGTGATTAAAAAATTATGATAAATGATATTAATTATCTAAAATTTTTTGCAAGCCTATGAATAATGTTTTGATTGATAAGAAAATTGTCTAAGGTATTGTTAAGTATTTAGGCAGAGTTTACTTGAACTTAAACTCGATATTTGTCTGACTAGACCGTCGGGATGGTAAAATTGTGTCGGTTTCAACTCAGACTTAAATAGTTTGACTTCATGCTATGTCTTATGTGCTATATAGACTGGTAGGGTTATGTGTTATGTGTTTAGGTTATTCTATGTGTGTGTGTGTATATATATATATATATATATATATATATATATAATACTGATGATATTATTCTAATATTGGGGATCTATATTACTAATATTATGTCTTCGGATAAAGCGTTATAAATTACGTAGCGATAATCAACGGTTCAGGCAAGTTTTTTACTTAACTCTACTAAGAGTTGTTTTATTCAGATATGCTTATGGTTAATCATTGCTGATTGCCATGGATAATTGTACTCTGTACATATTGCATGTATAAGTCAGGTATGAAAGGTTGATCACCTTCATTACCAGTTGGTCTAGATATATTTGTTCATGTACAATACTTGTTCAGTCAAAAGTTTATTCGTGCTAGTTCTCAATTATATTGATGAATTATAGCCAGCTTATTATTCAGACTCTTCAATCATGATATATCTTTAAATTATATTTAAACTTGTTGGGCAACTTTCATGCTCACCCTTGTTATATCATGAAAACATTGCAGATAAGGCGAATGCGTTCGGATACAGGAAAAAGGATAATGCCAAGTTCAGCTTGGGATAAAATGTGCGCGATTAGATTTGTAATAGTGTTGTATGATAATAATGTTATGTGTTAGATAGTTTATGATTTGTGTATAAGTTAAGGTTACTCGATTTTGGGTAAATGTGTGTGAAGTGTATTGTATAAACAATTTATGTTTATATCTTCCGCAATAGTAATAGAATGATTGAACCGAATCTGTGGTGATTTGGGACCCAGATTTGGGGCTGTCACACTGTTGAATAGGTTGATCCCCTATCTCATATCTAAACAAAATTTCTAAGTCCGTGTTACTGACCGAAATAAAAATCCATATAAAAATGGTAACAACTATAAGTCGAAATTTGAATTGTTGTATTTCTTCAAATCATATATTGTTATAAATACAAAACTTGCTGAGCATATCATAGCTCACCCTTGCAAATTATTCCCTTTGTAGTTTTAGATGGTAATCCTGGAACATCTGGAGTAGATAAATGGAAATGTCCCTGCTTAGATTAGATTATATTCATGTTTATTTGAATACTTTGTATTAAGAAACTCGTTATGAGAATCATGTAACCGAATCTTAATATTATGATATATATATATATAACATCTTTTATTTCTGCAATCGTGTTTTCTTACATATATAGATGTAAAGTTAAAATTCTTTGAATCTAGTTGATATCCTTGGGAACTATTCATCTAAGTGAGGGTATTGATAGCATGGACTATTCATATTGTTATTAATACTCTGGATTTCAGATGGATAGTTACTATCATTACGATAGTATAAATTCACATGACATAAACTATACATCTGGTTGAGGGTATTAATAATATGGACTATTCATGTTATTACTGGTACTTTGAATTTTGTATAGATAAACTCTATTCACATATACAGTTCATATATCCAAGTGAGGGTATCCAAACATAGTAAGAGTTCACTTAAGAATTATCATCTATTCTGGGATATAGTGAATCTTGGATCTATGAGAATTATATCTGCTAGTCCCTCTATATTCATATAATACTATAATCAGATACCATGGGTGTATAGATTTAATTTCATTATATTAATTTGTTGTAAGCACCATATCGGATACCATGGGAGTATAGATATGGGGGTGTTACAACACGTGAGTGTCTTATATGTCGATCTTTGTATATTCTCTGGTGTTCATTATCCAGAGAAGTTCAAGACTCCTGACTTTGAAAAGTATGATGGGTTAGGAGATCCTTACACACATTTGAAGGTATTCATAGGAGAACTCGGATCTTATGCCGAGAATGAGAAGCTCAGAATGCAGTTATTTTAAAAGAGTCTAACTGGAAAAGCCCGATCATGGTATACCAGATTAGATAATTCTAAAATACATAGCCGAGAAGAGTTAGCTCATGCCTTCTTAACTCAGTACATCTTCCAGTCTCAGATGGCTCCTGACCGGTACCAAATTACCAAGGGCAAAAAATAGTCTAATGAGTCATTTAGAGAATATGCTCAAAGGTGGAGGCACCATGCTGCTCAAGTTATTCCTTCTATAACAGAGTCAAAAAATGGTGATGACTTTCATAGACATACAAGAAGCTCCTTTCTATTAGAGAGTTTTAGCTGGCATTGGCAAGCCATTTTCTGAAATGATTAAACACGGAGAGATGGCTGAGATGGGATTGATGTCAGGAAAAATTCAAGACCTAGTCGCTCTAAAAGCTGTTGCTGAGCACATCCAGTCCGAAACATATGGAAACAACCTTGGATGGTGCATAAAAAGAAAGAGGAGGGTCCATAGAGTATGCTAGTACCACTCCCACTCTCACGGTCATAACATAGAAGAATGCTGGGCACTCTGCCACCTCATTCAGAATTTAATTGATAGCGGTGTCCTGTAAATGGCAGATGATGACACTTTATTACTCGAGAGTGGGGACACATGTCCTACAAAATGGAAGGATGATGTAGCAGTTATATCTGCTGAGGATGATTTGGCTGCTAGACCACATACAATACAAGCAATTCAACTCAAAGGTGCTGACAATCCTTTGAAAGTTGATGTACTAGAGCCAATTCTCTTGCCATCTAAGCCACAATATCCTGTTGTCAGCTTGAAAAAAGTCCCATGGAATTATGCGGAGGCTGAAGGATCAACCTCACATAGAACTGCTGCAGTGTCGAAGGAGTCCACTGTATCTTCCCCATCGGGTGATGAAACCTACCATCAGGTCAAATGGGAAAGTTCCCATGGAGAAAATTGAAGAGTTCCTTCGTACCATGGCCCATAATGAAGCCAAGGTGGTTTTAAGCTTTAGAGAAGCTCCACAACAAATTTCCATACTGGACTTGGTTTTCTCTTCCGAAGATCATAGGAAGATCTTAATAAGGGTCTTGGAAGAAGCCCATTTACCGAAATTAGTGGATGTGGAAAAATTCCAACATCTGGTTGATCATATTTTTAACAACAATGTGATATCTTTCACTGATGACGACATACCCGCTAAATGGATTGATCATTGCAAGCCCTTACACATAGCGGTTTTGTCCTCCGGATACATGGTAAGAGGAGTCTTGATAGATGGAGGTTCATCTTTGAATATTTGTCCTTATGCTACCTTGGAGAAGATGAATATCAACCCCAAGAGGATCAAAAGCAGCCATACGGTTATCAAAACTTTTGATGGGTCCCGACGAAACCCCGTTGGAGAGATTGAACTGCCAGTGGAGATTGGTCAACATACATTCAGTGTATCCTTTCACATTCTCAAAATCGCCACATGATACAATTTTCTGTTGGGAAGACCATGGATTTATATGGCTGGAGCCGTCCCTTCCACCCTTCATCAGTAACTCAAGTACATTATCAATAATTGCCTTGTCACTATTAATGCTGAGCCATAATGTCCTAAAGAAGGTGACATACCACTCATCAAATTCAATTAAGAAGTTAAGCTGGTCAGTTTCCATGCCCTGGAAGGTGAGCAACACCTATTACCATCCTATTAGGGCTCCACCTCTCACACCCAAGATTTCTGTCGAGGTAATGTCGGCCACTCAAGAGATGATATCATTGGGTCATCAACTTGGACAAGGGTTGGGCAAAGATCATCAGGGTATTAAGCACCTAATTCAAGTTCTTAGTTAAATACGGAATCTATATTAGGCTATTCTGCTAGCTTCAGTAACATGAATCCTCTTAAGCACAAACAGATTCCTTCATCTTCAGCCATAACGCGATTATCTCCATCTCCCGATCCTGAGCCTATACAGTCTCTGATAAAGGTTCCAACCCATGTTATGGCTATGCTATTTCCCAAAACGATACCAGTTAAAGCAAAAGAGGACCTGATTCCTGATCCCAAGACATCACTAGGAGGTTGTCTCATCTACGCATCCTTTTTCATGATGAGCAGACAAATAGATACACTCCAGACGATGATTGTCCCGACATTATGGTCATCATTCGGGAGAAAGAGGACGATAATTGTCACTTCATTACTGCTGTCCACCAGGACTTCACCCTTAACAATTGGAGCAACATTCCTTGTATTTGTCGCCAAGGGTAAAAAGGGCAGAATCCCTCTGCCCTATAGATAGCTTTAAATGCTTACTTTTTTGTACAGTATTAGCAGTTATTTTGTCAGTACATTTTAACACTTTATATGATTAAAAAGTTTCATATATTAAGTGAAAGCATATTTTGTTTTAGGACTTTGAATTTAGATGTGCCTGTACTTGCTGATGAGGTGCCTTTTCTCCACAATGACTGTAACTTTGATGAAAAGTTGGACTCAGACTTGATAAAAATACAATAGGACATTAATATACCTCAGGAGATCAAGGAATGGGTCAAAAATAAACCCAAACCAAATCTTTATTAAACCACATCATTCAATCTCGGAACCTTAGAAATTCCTAGGTTGATCTAGATTGGTATATACCTCACTCCAAACCAAAGGAATTGCATCTTTGCACTATTAACCCAATTCTAGGATGTGTTTGCATGGTCTCACGAAGATATGGTGGGTTTGTCCACAGACCTCATCATCCATCGCCTTCCCATTAAAGAGGGATTCAAGCCGATCAGGCAGAAGCTTAGGCGATTAAAACTTGAGTGGAGTTTAAAGGTTAAAGAAGAAATTATGAATAAATTTCAAGCTAGAATCATCATGGTGTCCACATAAGCTGAATGACTATCAAATATAGTCCCCGTACCTAAGCCGGGAAGAAAGTTGCGAGTTTATATGGATTATGGGGATTTGGATAAAGTTTACCTTAAGGATAACTTTCTCGTGCCATTTATCCACATTCTCATTAACAATATTTATCAATATGACATGTACTCATTTGCTGATTGTTTTACGGGGTATCATTAAATCATGGTTATTGAGGAAGACCGTGAGAAAATTGCATTCACCACGCCTTGGGGAACCTTTTGCTATAGACGATTGTCATTCGACCTCATTAATGCCGGAGCAACCTACCAGGGAGCTATGATGGCTCTTTTACATGACTTAATACATAAAGAGATAGAGATCTACGTGGATGACATCATTGTCAAATCCCGAAGGGAAGAAGACCACTTAGACCATCTCAGAAAGCTTTTCAACATGTTGCGTAAGTATAACTTCAAGTTGAATCCACCCAAGTGCACCTTTGGCGTTAAATCATGCAATTTGTTAGGTTTCCTAGTCAGCCACAAAGGGATTGAGTTAGATCCCACCAAAATCCAGGCCATCAAGGAAATTCCCATTCCTTAAATAGAGAAGGAAATACTGGGATTTTTGGGAAGAATCAACTTCATTAGCAGGTTCATTTGTCAACTCACAGCAACCTGTGAGCCTATCTTCAAATTTTGAAGGAAGAACTCCTCCATGAAATGAAACAATGAGTTTCAAAAAGCCTTCTTTACAATCAAAGAGCAGCTGGTTAATGCTCCTGTTTTGGTACCACCTAGGGATGATGTTCCCCTGTTCATGTACTTGTCCATTAATGACAATAACATGGGCTGCATGCTGGAACAAAAAGGCTATAAAGGCTAATAAAGAGCTATCTACTACCTCAGCAAGAGATTTAGTAGTAGTCAACATAAGTACACTCTGATTGAGAAGACTTGTTGTGCTTTAGCATGGGCTTACATGAGGTTACAACATTACCTCCATGGTCATATAACCCATCTCATATATCGTGTAGATCCTCTCAAGTACGTCTTTAGTAAACCCATATTAAATTGTCGGTTGTCTAGATGACAGTTGATCCTACAGCAATTGGACATCGTCTACGTGACACAAAAGTTTGTTAAAGGTCAAGTAAGTACAAATCAACTGGCCGCCACACTCGCAGGGGATTTCAAACCCTTGGAAACATACGTCCCTGATGAAGGGGTAATGATAGTCTAGCAACACCATCAGTACAATGCATGCCGTACGTGGAAAATGTATTTTGATGGAGCTATTAACATGGAAGGTTCTGGAGCTGGAACAATTCTAGTATCCGGTATGGGGGACCAATATCTCGTCGCCGTCAAATTGCAGTTTGTCAGCACCAACAACACAGCTGAGTATGAAGGCTATATCATGGGACTCAAACTTGCCCAATCAATGGGTATCAGGCGGTTAACTGTCTTTGGAGATTCATAATTGGTCATTAGACAAACCACATGAATCTATCACACCAAAGAACTACATTTGATGCCTTACCATCGGCAAGTTTTACAGATGACTTCGGAGTATGAAGAAATAAATTTCCTCCATATTTCTCGGAATAGGAATGATTTTGCGGATGCACTATAAACTTTGGACTCCTTGATCACCGTACATGACAAGGGAAACATGCCAAGCATCCCATTTGGCCTATAAAAGGCTCCAGCCTATGGGAATTAAATTAGAGAAGTATCGAATAAACAACCTCCCATCCAACACGCTTGGTATCAGCATATCAAGGAGTAATTATGAGATGGATCTACACATGCTGAGGTGAGCCCGACTGAAAGAAGGCGGATCCATCGAATGACTATGAAGTTCTACCTGAGCGGAGATGCTCTCTACAAAAGAGATGCAGTAATAGGTCTCCCCAGAAGTCTGGACAAGGACCAAGATCAGAGGCTCATGGGTGAAATCTATGGTGGAGTATGTGGCCCACACATGAGCGACCCTCTACTTGTTAAAAAGATCCTCAAACCAGGGCACTACTAGCTCTCGCTTAAGGCTGACTGTGATGACAACGTCAAGAGATGCTACCAATGCCAAATTCATGAGAATGCTATCCACACCCCTCCGAGGGAGCTCCATAATATGAGTTCACCTTGGCCCTTCTTAATGGGGGGAATTGATGTGATCAGGCCCATCGAGCCCAAAGCCAATAATGGGCATCAGTTTATCTTCACCATGATTAACTACTTCACCAAATGGGTAGAAGCAGCCTCCTTCCCTAGGGTTACCAAAGAAGTCATCATTATTTTAATCAGAAACAATGTCATTTATTGATATAGACAACCAGAGGTAATTGTTTTAGACAATGCTAAGAACCTCAACAACAAAATGATGGAGGAGTTGTGCAATAAATTCCACATCAAAGAGCTTAACTGCGTCATCTACCGTCCAAATATGAATGGTGCTGTTGAAGCGGCTAATAAGAACATAAAGAAGATCATGCAAAAGATGTTTTCCAATCACAAAGGATGGTCTGACATCTTGCCTCTAAATCTATTAGCCTATAGAACTTCAATGCGTTCTTCCACTGGGGCAACCCCCTACTCATTGACATATGGGATGGAAGCAGTGCTCCCCATAGAAGTGGAAATGGAATCCCTCAAAGTGTTGATTAACGCTCAGCTGGATGAAGACCAATAGTTAAAAGAAAAATATCACCAATTGTCTCTAATATACGAAAGGCAAAGTGATGATATCTTCCATGGTAAGTTATACCAACAAAGGATTGCCAGGTCCTACAACAAGAAAGTCCGGTTACGGCAGTTTAAACAACATAACTTGGTTTTGAAAAAGATCATTAACAACCAAGATTAGTCAAAGGAAAAATTCACTCCAAATTGGGAGGGCCCATTTATTATCAAGGAGGTATTAACAGGAGGTGCTCTCAGATTACAGGAAATGGATGGCGACGAATTTCCACAGCTCATCAAATCACACACCGTGCAACGGTACTATGTCTGAAGTTACCATCAAGCAAACATCCTGGTTTTGGATCACCAGATCACCAGTTATTTTAAGTTTTCTAACCCTTATTACACACAACCCTTTCTTCATACCCATTTTCCCCATCAGGGAAACACAGTCTTTAAGCTAGCAGTCTAGTTTTCAGATCACCTGATCTTTCATTTCATACTCCATACAATTTCAGTTATCCCACCAGGGATTGAACCCTTCCCCTATAGTTTGTCCTAAATATGGGATCAAAATTTTTCACACCCGCAGTTTGTCCTAAACATGGGATCAAAATTTTCCCCATAGTTTGTCCTGAACATGGGATCAAACTTTTTTCTTTCGCAAATAAATCCGAACATGGGGCAAACTAAATCGATTGATCTCCCGAGATATGTGAGGAGACGTGAGGCAACCATTTTATATGGGTCGGTCGCAATAAAATAAAAACATTTTTACACCCTTCTCTATAAACAAAAACAATAAAAACATTCCTACACCTTTTCTACCCTTACACCATTCAGCATTGAACCTCATACACCAGGTTCGAACTACGTCGACCTGATCTCCCCTATACTTGGGAGTACATAGGCAACTATTTTATATGTCCCGGTCACAATAAAACAAAAACAACAAAAACATTTCTATACCCTTCTCAATAAACAAAAACAAAAAAAAAAACATTCTTACACCTTTTTTACCCTTACACCATTCAGCGTTGAACCTCTTACACCAGGTTCGAACTACACAGATCTGATCTCCTCTGCAATAGGAGTACGTAGGCAGCCATTTATGGTTCGATCTAACCCCCGACCAAAACACAAATACTTGTAACACGGTACTGATATCAAACTTCAATCCATTACATTTCATTGGCTTTAGACCAAAGGGATGGAATTACCTTGCCTCCCATAAATGGGAGAGTTGGCAACCATCTAAGCCGTGGTTGATTCCTCAAAGAGCAACACCAATCCATAAGAGATGGAACTAATTGGGTTCCTCTTAAATAGGAGTACTGGCGACCATCTGTAGTGCGGTGAATCTTAGAGAGGAAAAGTCACACTCCTCTACACATATACATACAGAAACCAGTCCCAAGACACCAAAGAGGGTAGGGATACATACAGATCAATGATCCATTATTAAAGATCGTACGACATCTCAATGTCCACCTATCAATGATGAGTTCGGAATACATCAAGATCACAAGCCTTGAAGAAGCAGGCAAATATCAAGCAAGTATCAAGGCCCAACTAAAAGGGTAGTGAATCAACATATATTTCCCTACCATATATAATGTTGTTTGATATATACAATATGTGTTGTAGATGACAAAATGGCTAAACTAGTCTGTACAGGAAAACACAAGTCTATCTAAAGATCGATACGTATGCGGACTATCAGATCTAACATAGCATCTCTCTCCGAAGAAGGAGGTAACGCTGCATGCTCTTGCCCAAGGGTTTCTACATGAGCTAGCAGATCCGAGGCCAACTACATGGTGGTATGATGCTCATCAATATATGCACTGATATCGACAAGTATGCCAGTCGTAAGGGATCTCACTGAAGTACTATCTGTAACGACCACATCCCGAGCAGATAGGGCAACATCCCGCTCAACAATCAAGGCATCTCTGGTTGATCTGGCCTCATCTCTCTCCAATAGAGCGGTGTCTCTCCCATCAAGAGCTGTCAACATCAAGGCCTTAGCCTGGTCTCTCTCAAAGGTCATCAGATGAAGACTCTGCTCTAAATACTGTGCGATATGCTGGATCACAGTAGAACTCATACTGGGAGAATCTGCAAGAGCTGTTGGCAAACCAATGAATAACTCATCCTTTGTGGGAATATCAATGTCCTCTATGGGCTCCCCATCATCAGAATCAATCCCCAATAATGTGGATACTACCGCAGCTGATGCAGTCTCTGTCTCCATCCATGCAAAATACTCTACAGAATAACATGGATGGCTAACAAAAAATGCAGCTAGCTCACGCTGATCCCAACAAGCATACACCCTGGATCTGTCCTCTACTGATAAGTGGCGAGAAGCCAAACACTGACTCAATGCCCCCTCAAAAGGATAGAAGTCCTAATCGGGTCAAGCCCGACACATCACGGCCCGGTGGGTGGTAAGTAGTCATGCCCCTCAAACTAGCTAGAGGGAGATAATCCATGCCCGAAGCATGAGTGATGAAGCTGTAGGGTGAACAAATTAAACCCTGTACACAGCAATACATGTGATAACCCGAAAATTCATAAAATCTTGAATGATTAGAATAAAGAATAAAACCTAGATGAGAATTTGAAGATTTATTTAAAATTTTCAAGTAAAACCTATATGGTTTGCTATTCGAATGAGAATAGAGAAAATATGGGTTACAAAATTCCTAAACCCTATAAATGAATTAATATGTACTTGAAGGAATATCAAGAATAAGGTATTATGATACCTGTAAATTCGATTTGAACTGAATAGTCTAAGAAGTGTTATATAAGTACATATGGAAATTTTCTTAAGGAAATAAGATTTCACATGAAGAGATGCTATAGGTTAAACGAAGATGTGTATATGTATAGAAAAATATATATACTTAGTAAGGTGCTATATATATTTTCGCAAGAGGAATGATGAATTAAGTTAATGATATAAGGATCAAGATAAAACTATGTTACTAATTAACATAGCTTGAACGTTGGCCTTGACTGACAAATAAGAATTTGGATAAGTATAAAGTCGTTAGTTACTATGATTAGCAATAAAAAAGAGTAATTTAAAACTCAAAATTTGAGTTAGAGATAGAATTTTGAAGCTTGGACTGCTCGGTTGCGTCCAGAATGTCAAGTTTAGTCAAAATGGACAATAAACACGAAATGTGTAAAGGTTGACTTTTGGTCAAAGTTAATAGTTGACTTTTTATGGAGAAAAGTGAAAATTAGTGTGAGAAGTGAAATATGTTATGATTATGTGAATTATGTATATGATTAAATAAATATACATTATATAATGTGAATACATTTATTTTGTATATAAAATTGAATTAAGAATTAGGTTATGTAACCTAATATATATATATATATATATATATATATATATATTAATTGTGATAATTAAATAACCTAAGAGGTTATAATATGGGAGAATATTAGTATATAAATATATATACTAATATTAAGAAATTTATTTTATATATCTCAAATAACTAATGTTATAACCAAAGTTTAATTGGGTTATGGAATTAAAGATATATGAGTAAGGAATTTATTTACAAAGGTGTAGTGGAACCCTAATTAAATGATAATGGTAGAATGGAATAGAATTAAAATTAATGGACTATAATAAGGTCATAGCCCAAGAATTTAAATAGAGTCCAAGAAAATTAGATTTAATGGACTAAGGATTTTATATTATTTTAAACAAGTCCAATTAATTAATTAAGCATGCGACTTGTGGATAAAGTGATTAAGGGCGACTAAATTGTTAATCTAGCCCAATATATTATGTGTGGGACAAGTATTATAATTGCCCAATTAAATTTTGGGTGGAAGCCCAAATTTATTTTGTTAGTAAACAAAATAATAAAAGTACAAGCCCGATAGAATTTAATTGATAAGTGGCCCAATTTTTGACCCACTTAAGGAGGGGCTATTTAGTTATTTGTTAAGTAAATTAACAATTAAAATAAAATAAGGTTTTAGAAGATATCATGGGCAAAGTGGCCGGATTAGATAAGGAGGAAAAGATATTGGATTGATTTTGTTGGAGATAAGATAAGAGATAAGGAAATAAAAGGAAAGGAGGTAAGGAGATATTTTAATATCTCTCATCTCTTATTTCCCTTCCTAGCTATCAAGAGAGAGAAAACTGTGAGGGAGAAAGAGAGAAGGGGAGCGGAAGCCATGGATGAAGGAAGATGGAGAAAATCTCCATGAGAAAAGAAGAAGAAGAAGAAGAAGAAGAAGAAGAAGAAGAAGAAGAAGCAAAAGTATAAAACCAAAATTTTTTCTTCCTAAGCTTTATTCTCTTTCTTTTTGTAATTTGATGGAAGGGTTTTTTGATTTGTAATTTCAAACCCCTATAATCTATGTGTTTTTCATGGATTCAAGTATGAATTTACCCATGTTGGGTGTTGATTTGGTTGGAATAAAAAAGGAATAGAAAAATAATTTTTCTAGTTTTGAAACCCAAATTTCTTTGTACTTTGAAAATCCACCGTTTTAAATCTATATCTCCTTTTTACAATCCGTCAAAGAGAGGTGCTAGATATATGTGTTTACTAGTTAACCCAAGTTGTAGCACTCAAAAATGTTGAGTTTTCTGTGACAACCCAAGAATTTAAAAATTTTTTAAAATCATAATTGATTGATTTAAGGTTCAATATTAGAACCTAGACAGAAAATAAGTGTATGCGTTTGATATTTTTGAGAAGGAATTTTGAGGATTTCAAAATTCTGTGAAGGATTTAGGTGAATTATTCAGGATTAAGTGTATGTGGGAATATGTTCTGTGTACATGGTTGTGTATGTGTTCAGAGTGTGGTTAAGGGTCAAGGGTTGACCAGATAAATTTTATCAGTTTCAAACCCTAGTATTATATTAAGAACGACAACGTTCTGTTAGAAAACCCTAATGAGTGATAAGAAACCCTAGAAACCGGTTCTGGAAACCCTAATATCAATTTCGGGAATTCGAAACCCAAATTCAAAAATTTGAAACCCTAATTTGGGAACTTAAAGGATAATTATAATGCTTAAGTGATATTAATTATAATATTAAGGGTTAAGTTCAGATGACCACCTGGGGTTTGGGTAGTTTCCCACTTAACCACCTGTAGTCAGTAAAGCTACATTTAAACTCCCGACTTTTTGAGTTGAAGTGAATAACTGCTTTCTGTCATAACTCTATTACTTAAGTTGGATAAAGACTTAATTACCCTCCTTATATATAAACGACAGATGAGAGAACATGCAAGGGAAGAACATAAAGGGAGGAATAACAAAGTTGGTGTACAAAATCACTTCTATCCACATTATACAAAATCTGAAACCTAAAACGATGATGTACAAAATCACTTCTATCCATATTATACTTGCAACACTTGAACACAACCTGGTAAAGCTACCAACCTATTTTAAAAGCATTACATACCACAATGAGTTCAAACTTCCATAAATTCAAAACACAAAAATGCATCCCAGGTAACTAATAACTAAATAACTTGCCAGGGGCTATCAATCTCCTGTCATTGGCATTTGAATAACGCTGCGGCTCGGTTTTGGATTGGCTTTTCTCTCCCGCTCTTGACAGATTGACTAACCACTTTTGAGCATCATCCCATTTTGATGGAGTTGGTTTTCCCAAAGCTGTTCTATGATGAGAAGTTCGGTTCTTTCCATTTTCTTTGTGAAACTCACCTAATCTTACTCTCCTACACACATACACAAACACACTATAGCTGTAAAATTTCAAACAAAGCTTCTCCTTAGCCAAATTGTTAAATCGGATGTTGAACCAATTATAATATCCATTGAATCAATGAGGCCCGAAGATCCTAAATCGACCTTAAGTGAGTGAACAACAGATCGGCACTTGAATTCTCTAAATTTCCAGCTCAACAAACACTAATTCTCTTCTCGCAATGACAATTAGTGATATGCTTACAATTTGCAAATAGGAATTGAAAAGCAGAATGTACCAAACAAACAATAGCTAGTATCCTCAATCTATTAAGAGATGGACGATTCTGGAAATAATAGTAAAAGGAACAAATCAAGATTTTTTTCTGAGTCATACCCAAAATTAACCATATAGCAAATTAAAGATGGAAGAACAACCAAATTAGATCGGAGAAAGCTTCTCATACCCAATACAAGGGGGAGCAACAACAAAACCCTAGAATTCGGTCATTCAAAAGTCAAACAGGAATCGTAACTAAATTAAAGAAAATGAATTCTGATGAAGATCACCAGCAAGATATTAGAAACCAAAAGGGTACCAGTAATGACGGAAAACCATAAATCCATATTTGAAAATAAAATATTAGCAATATACTAGAAATCAGATTGATCGGAACGAACCAAATATCATAGGAAAGAAGTCACACTAAAATATTTTTCAATCAAAAACCAATCTATACATATATAATGATCTATATGTATGTATAGATCCCTCAATTAATTTAACACATCGCCTCGCCTTTTTGCCCATAATTTAACACATCGCCTTGCCTTTAATCTCAACCATAAACGCCTCACCTTTTTGCCCATAATTTAACACATCGCAACACTGCTTTAAAAATTTGGAACATGTAAATCCAGAATATATGAGATCTACAAGAATTTCAAGTTGGATCTGCGCTAAATCCCTCCGGATCTGCACTGCTTCAAGTTACAGAAAGCGTTCGAACGGCGAGGCTGGGTAGTAGATGACCGCGATTTTGACCGAAGAAGAGAGTACTGTGATGAATTGGCAACTCGTGAGAGTCTTCGAATCAATTTCTTCATTATGTTAGCAATTTTACTAACAAATAAAGATAATTTTTAATTTCAGAGAAAATGATGAAATGGGGGAGAGTGTTGGTGGGTTTGAAGGTTGAAGGAGAATAAGACGAGAAGAGAGGAAGAAGAAGGGTATTTCAGATATTTCCCATGTTTTTTTTAACTATTATAACTCTTTTCACGCATTTTTGGCATGTGACATACACGCACGGTTAAATTAGAAAGAAAATGTGACGTTTTCACTTTAACTCAAAAAGTCAGGAGTTTAAATGTAGCTTTACTGACTACAAGTGGTTAAGTGGGAAACCGCCCAAACTCCAGGTGGTCATCTGAACTTAACTCAATATTAATTAGGGTAAAGCTTAATTAATTAGCAAACCCTAATTTCAAATTTTTAAACCCTAATAATTCCGTTAGAAACCCTAATGTACAATTATGGATTTAATTGCTAAATACGCAATATTAATTAGGAAATATTAATCCTAATTAGCAAACTTGAATTATGATTAAGAAATCTTAATACAATTAGAGAATCTTGATTACAATTTATAAATGTTAATTTTCTATTTTGAAAACAGGAATTTGGAAATCCTAGAAAATGATGTTTGGAAACCTTAGGTTTTAATCCTAAAGGTTAAACCCTAAGGGTTTGCAACAAATGACAATTCTAGAAATAAAATAGAAATGACTATTTTGCCCTTTTTGCAATTCTTTAATGAGTTGGTATGTAGGCTTTGACCTTAGGTGAGTTGCTCACCAAACCTATCCATAGCCATGTGCAATATGTCAAATATCTCAGCCAATTTGCTAGACAACATACATTGTATCATACATTATATAAGATTAAGAGAGAGAGGAAAGTTCAGTTTATCACTTATATTAGCCAACCTCTTGTCTCTCTCTAAAATTCGGGATTAAGTGTGATATGGAGTGAGGAGATGAAACAATATCAAACCCTTACTCTTCGAGATCATGAACAAAGGACCAGATTCAAGAATCAAAGCTCAAAGGTATAAGAACCCTAAATATTGAAATCTTTGTATTTGATGTTAGATGTTGTAGGTTGTTGGTTAAAGTTGTGTTATAGAGTGTCATTTGATGATCTGGGTTGCCAAAACTCAGATCCATATCATTGAAATGCTCGAATTTAAAGATTTCTCAAATCTGGAAAAATGGTGTGTGAATGTCAAATGTCAGGTCTCCTAGATCTATCTCTGTTAATTTTTTTGGTGTTTTAAAGGTTTGTAATTGTTGTATGCTATAAGGTCTTGGATCTGGAACTTGAAGCAAGTCCAGATCATGTGTAAATCAAAAGTTATAGGCAGTTAAAGGTCGTTGACCGACCATGACTAACTGAGTTTCTGGGCAACCCAAAAACCCAGAAAGTCTGACAAGCTTTTTATCAGCCTCTGATCTTGCTTCTGGTAATGATTTAGGATATGTTGTTGGTTTGATCTTGTATCATGACATGACTTCTACTCATCCATTTTTTTATGTTACTCAGATCGTGTCCAGAATGGGATTTAATCATGGTCAAAATTAGTTGACTGAACTGCCTTATGAACAATCTGGAAAACCCAAATTTGTTCATGAACACGTTCCTGACCCTTACTTTGACTAGCTTGAATCTTGTGAATTAGTTGTTGTTAGATAGATCTGTTGATATATTATTGTAGCTTGACATCCCCACTACATGATTGAACCTTTATAACACACAATCGTAGGTTGTAATGCAATGATTTAAGCCGGATAAGTAGATACCTTGGTTGTTCTTCATTTTCTGGGAACCTAAAAAATGAAGAACATGCCTGATAAGATTCTGAATGCTTTATAACTCATTGATCTGATGTTGTTTAGCTATGATATTTATTTGTATGTGTAGTATTACATACATACTACAAGAATGATGCTTTAGACTGCCCAGAAAACCTTATAATCACAGATCAAAGTGTGGTCAAAGTGGCTAACTTGTTAACTAACTTGAGTTTCTGGAAATGCTGAAGAACACTCAAGAAAACATATAGCGACGGGTCTGTCGCTATAAGGCCCTTTAGTGACACTTTATTTTCCAAAAATAATTAATTAATTAAATAAATAGAAAAAATGGTTTTTAATTATTAAAAATACATAATAAATTCTGTAAAAATATTTTTAAGCCTAAAAATTAGTTTTTAGTTATTTTAAGTATATTTCCAAAAATATGTAATATTTTTGGAATATAAAAGGTATTTCATTTATTTAATTATATTATTAAATAAATTATTTAAAAATGGTTTTAATTCATGAAAAATTATATTATGGTATTAGAAAATATTTTAAGTTATTTTTGATTACTTTTAATATTTTGTGATGAATTTCATTAATTATTTAAAATTAATGGTAATTAATTTATTTAATAAATATATTAAATAAATAATGGAAAATAGAATTATCTTTGTAAAAATCATATAAAAATGATTTAAGTGTTATAAAAATATTTTAAGTTATAAAATATAACTATTGATATTTTGACATGAAAAAAGTAATATTTTAATATTAAAAGCAATTATCGGATAATGAATTTAAATGTTTAAAAATCATATAAATATGATTTTAAGGTATTAAAAATACTTTGATATATATTATAAATATATTATAATATTATGTTATGATTTTCATTAATATTTAATATCAAATAAATATTAATGATAAAGGAATTAAGTGGTATTTAATTCATTTAAATACGATATAAGTGATTGAAAAATTATGATAAATGATATTAATTATTTGAAAATTATTATGAGTCTATGAAAAATATTTTTATTGATAATAAAATTATCCAAGATATTGTTAAGTGTTTAGGCAGAGTTTAATTGAACTTAAACTCGATATTTGTCCGACTAGACCGTCGGGATGATAGAATTGTGTCAGTTTCAAGTCAGACTAAAATAGTTTGACCTGATACTAAGTCTTATGTGTATTGTAGACTGATAGGGTTATATGTTATGTGTTTAGTTTATTCCGTATATATATATATATATATATAATAGTATTATACTATGATGATATTATTCTAATATTGGAGATCTATATTACTAATATTAGGTCTTCAGATAAAGTGATATAGAATGCGTAACGGTAATCAACAGTTCAGGCAAGTTTTACTTAACTCTACTAAGAGTTGTTTCATTCAGATATGCTTATGGTTAATCATTGTTGATTGCCATTTAGAATTGTACTCTGTACATATTGCATGTATAAGTCAGGTATGACAGGCTGATCACCTTTATTACCATTCAGTCAAGATAAATTGTTCATGTATAATGCTTGTTCAGTCAAAAGTTTGTTTGTGCTAGTTCTCACCTATATTGATGAATTATAGCCAGCTTATTATTCAAACTCTTTCAATTATGATATATCTTTAAATTGTATTTAATCTTGCTGGGCAACTTTCATGCTCACCCTTGCTATATCATGATAAACATTGCAGATAAGGCGAATGCTTTCGGATACAAGAAATAAGATAATGCCAAGTTTAGCTTGGGATAAATTGTGAAGCTAATTTGTAATAGTATAGTTTGATAATAATGTTAAGTGTTAGATATTTTATGAATTGTGTATAAGTTAAGGTTACTCAATTTTGGGGAATAGTGTGTAAAGTGTATTGTATAAACAATTTATGTTTATATCTTCCGCAAATAGTTATAGAATGATTGTACCAGATCCGTGGTAATTTGGGACCCGGATTTGGGGCTTTCATAGTTGGTATCAGAGCTGTTGGTTATGAAGCTTAGGTAGAAATACCTGAGACCAATAACCGCAGTGATTAGGATTAAGTACTAACTCAAATCGAGTTAGTGTGTCAGTAAGATTCAAAGACGAATCTCGGCGAGTTGTTAAGACATAGAGTTCCCTAACTCTGATAATAAAGTTGAACAGTAGTGGTGAATAGATAAAGTCTAAAAGACTGAAAGTACAGGGATAAGAGATCGTAAAACGAAACGATCAAGATATAGAAATGAATCGTAATATATACGATGAGATCACCCTGTGATCTGATATACTGATAGCAGGGAAAAAATCAATCTAATTATTGAAAAGTTACAACAAAGATTGTTGTGTGTCAGGTGTACTATGAATTAGTACAGATTCAGAAAAGGATTATTAATACGGATTAAATGAAATTCGTATTGAGAAGGGGGTTAAGATTAGGTGGGGATTGCAATTGAGGACTCATATCGGCAGCTGAGTTGTATGATTCCTTGTATGGGCAGTGAATTGTACTCGGTGTAAAAACTACTTAATATCTGGCATTGATAATCATTGAAATGTTGTGTTGCGCTATTTGCTATATTCATGTTAAGAGGGTGATTCCTTTCACATATGTATAACAGATAGATAGGTCATAGATAGAGAATATAGGTTTAAGTACGAGTTCTTAAAACTCATACTTATGTGACATTCTTGACGCATAGTTATATGAAATGTTTATGAACCCCTCAGCGAACGAACGCAAAAGTCAAACTATGGTAAGTTCTTAAACTCATATGATTGTGGCAAGTTTATGAACTCATAAGTATGGTTTGACGAACTGGGTATAGTTGTGTGTGAAGGGAGTATTGAGGATTATAGGAACAGATAGATTGTTAAGCAAATGATTGTTAGTGGAGATATAAGTTTTCCAAAACTGCTAGCAATGCTAGACTTCGAAATTTTGACATCAAGCTAAAAATGCACTATTTCCTTTTTAAAAAAAATATGTAGACTTGTAATCTTTTTTGAAACGGTTTAAAGTATAGTCTATGCTACTTATTTTAGCTAGACACAAATGATTTGAAATATCAAAAGTTATTTTATTTATCACTCATGTACCATGTAACCTGGTGTAGAGATGATAAAAAGGTGATGGAGTTGTAAATACATGAATACTTAGTGTGAATTTGATCTAAAATCGCTATTCCACTATTGTATGATGTGTTATGATGAAGTCATACAATGACGACATCCTCAAACGGACTGTTAATATAGTACGACATCGTGACGTCATTCTCGAAAATGTTTTCAAAATTTTAATTAGCCAACGGGGTTTGGCTACACCTAAATAATTCGATTGAATTGAATTATTGATATGAGTCTATGCTATTCGATTCAGCTAGACTAATGTTTATGAAAACTCTAAGTGTTCATTGAAAGAAATTTCCTGAACCAAATTGTTTTGGTGAGGAATCATATGATAAGACTGAGGTGAACTATGTTGTTTGGATAAAAAATCAAATCGGGTAGCATAAATATTCGCTAGACATGATTAATACGTTATGCATAACGTAAGAGTACGATAGGCTAATCACCTAAAGTACTAGCGACGGTAGTTTACCTTCTTTGTGATTGTAAACATACCAAGTAATGTATTATTTTGCGGTATGAATACCGTTAAAACTATGTTTTCATGGTCTATATGACCCCTCAGCACAATTTGAAAACTTTTACTCTTGTGAGTGGTGTATTGGGTAACATGTGATGATGTGTGAATGGTGTAAGCTGTATGGTGTAAGGTGTAATGTGAATTTCGGGGAAGAAATTCTTAGAAGAAAGGGTGAATGTGACAACCCGATAATTTCAAAAATTTTTAAAATCATAATTGATTGATTTAAGGTTCAATATTAGAACCTAGACATAAAATAAGTGTATGCGTTTGATATTTTTGAGACGGAATTTTAAGGATTTCAAAATTCTGTGAAGGATTTAGGTGAATTATTCAGGATTAAGTGTATATAGGAATATATTTTGTGTATATGATTGTGTATGTTTTCGGAGTGTGGTTAAGGGTCAAGGGCTGACCAGATAAATTTTATTAGTTTCAAACCCTAGTATTATATTAAGAACGACAACGTTCTGTTAGAAAACCCTAATGACTGATAAGAAACCCAAGAAACCGGTTCTGGAAACCCAAATTTCAGTTCTGGGAATCCGAAAACCTAATTCGAAAATTTGAAACCCTAATTTGGGAACTTAAAGAATAATTATAATTCTTAAGTGATATTAATTATAATATTAATTAGGGTAAAGCTTAATTAATTAGCAAAACCTAATTTCAAATTTTTAAACCCTAATAATTCCGTTAGAAACCCTAATGTACAATTATGGATTTAATTGCTAAATACGCAATATTAATTAGGAAATATTAATCCTAATTAGCAAACTTGAATTATGATTAAAAAATCTTAATATAATTAGAGAATCTTGATTACAATTTAGAAATGTTAATTTTCTATTTTGAAAACCGGAATTTGGAAATCCAAGAAAATGATGTTTGGAAACCTTAGGTTTTAACCCTAAGGGTCAAACCCTAAGGGTTTGCAACAAATGATAATTCTAGAAATAAAATGGAAATGACTATTTTGCCCTTTTTGCAATTCTCTAATGAGTTGGTATATAGGCTTTGACCTTAGGTGAGTTGCTCGCCAAACCTATCCATAGCCATGTGTAATATGTCAAATATCTCAGCCAATTTGCTAGACAACATACATTGTATCATACATTATATAAGATTAAGAGAGAGAAGAAAGTTCAGTTTATCACTTATATTAGCCAACCTCTTGTCTCTCTCTAAAATTCGGGATTAAGTGTGATATGGAGTGAGGAGATGAAACAATATCAAACCCTAACTCTTCGAGATCAGGAACAAAGGACCAAATTCAAGAATCAAAGCTCAAAGGTATAAGAACCCTAAATATTGAAATCTTTGTATTTGATGTTAGATGTTGTAGGTTGTTGGTTAAAGTTGTGTTATAGAGTGTCATTTGATGATCTGGGTTGTTAAACTCGGATCCATATCATGAAATGCTTTCGAATTTAAAGATTTCTCAAATCCGGAAAAATTGTGGAAAAAGTCAAATGAATCGAGTCTCCTAGATCTATCTCTGTTAATTTTTTTTGTGTTTTAAAGGTTTGTAATTGTTGTATGCTATAAGGTCTTGGATCTGGAACTTGAAGCAAGTCCAGATCATGTGTAAATCAAAAGTTATAGGTAGTCAAAGGTCGTTGATCGACCATGACTAACTGAGTTTTTGGGCAACCCAAAAACCCAGAAAGTCTGACAAGCTTTTTATCAGCCTCTGATCTTGCTTCTGGTAATGATTTAGGATATTTTGTTGGTTTGATCTTGTATCCTGACATGACTTCTACTCATCCATTTTTTTATGTTACTCAGATCGTGTCCAGAATGGGATTTAATCATGGTCAAAATTAGTTGATTGAACTGCCTTATGAACAATCTGGAAAACCCAAATTTGTTCATGAACATGTTCCTGACCCTTACTTTGACCAGCTTGAATCTTGTGAATTAGTTGTTGTTAGATAGATCTGTTGATATATTATTGTAGCTTGGCATCCCCACTACATGATTGAACCTTTATAACACACAATCGTAGGTTGTAATGCAATGATTTAAGCCGGATAAGTAGATACCTTGGCTGTTCTTCATTTTCTGGGTAACCTAAAAAATGAAGAACATGCCTGACAAGATTCTGAATGCTTTATAACTCATTGATCTGATGTTGTTTAGCTATGATATTTATTTGTATGTGTAGTATTACATACATACTACAAGAATGATGCTTTAGACTGCCCAGAAAACCTTATAATCACAGATCAAAGTGTGGTCAAAGTGGCTAACTTGTTAACTAACTTGAGTTTCTGGAAATGCTGAAGAAAACTCAAGAACACCTATAGCGACAGGTTTGTCGCTATAAGGCCCTTTAGTGACACTTTATTTTCCAAAAATAATTAATTAATTAAATAAATAGAAAAAAATGGTTTTTAATTATTAAAAATACATAATAAATTCTGAAAAAAATATTTTTAAGCCTAAAAATTAGTTTTTAGTTATTTTGAGTATATTTCCAAAAATATTTAATATTTTTGGAATATAAAAGGTATTTCATTTATTTAATTATATTATTAAATAAATTATTTAAAATAGTTTTAATTCATGAAAAATCATGAAAAATTATATTATGGTATTAGAAAATATTTGAAGTTATTTTTGATGACTTTTAATATTTTGTGATGAATTTCATTAATAATTAAAATTAATGGTAATTAATTTATTTAATAAATATATTAAATAAATAATGGAAAAATATAAATTAATCTTTAAAAATCATATAAAAATGATTTAAGTGTTATAAAAATATTTTAAGTTATAAAATATAACTTTTGATATTTTGACATGAAAATAGTAATATTTTAATATTAAAAGCAATTATCGGATAATGGATTTAAATGTTTAAAAATCATATAAATATGATTTTAATATGATTTTAAGGTATTAAAAATACTTTGATATATTATAAATATATTGTAATATTATGTTATGATTTTCATTAATATTTAATATTAAATAAATATTAATGATAAAGAATTAAGTGGTATTTAATTCATTTAAATACGATATATGTGATTGAAAATTATGATAAATGATATTAATTATTTGAAAATTATTATGAAACTATGAAAAATATTTTATTGATAATAAAATTATCCAAGATATTGTTTGTTAAGTTTTAAAAAGAGTTTAATTGAACTTAAACTCGATATTTGTCCGACTAGACCGTCGGGATGATATAATTGTGTCATTTTCAAGTCAGACTAAAATAGTTTGACCTAATACTAAGTCTTATATGTATTGTAGACTGATAGGGTTATATGTTATGTGTTTAGTATATTCTATGTGTATATATATATATATATATATATATATATATATATAATAGTATTATATTGTGATGATATTATTCTAATATTGGAGATCTATATTACTAATATTAGGTCTTCGGATAAAGTGATATAGAATGCGTAACGGTAATCAACGGTTCAGGCAAGTTTTACTTAACTCTACTAAGAGTTGTTTCATTCAGATATGCTTATGGTTAATCATTGCTGATTGCCATGTAGAATTGTACTCTGTACATATTGCATGTATAAGTCAGGTATGAAAGGCTGATCACCTTCATTACCATTCAGTCAAGATAAATTGTTAATGTATAATGCTTGTTCAGTCAAAAGTTTGTTTGTGCTAGTTCTCAACTATATTGATAAATTATAGCCAGCTTATTATTCAGACTCTTTCAATTATGATATATCTTTAAATTGTATTTAATCTTGCTGGGAAACTTTCATGCTCACCCTTGCTATATCATGATAAACATTGCTGAGAAGGCGAATGCTTTCGGATACAGGAAATAGGATAATGCCAAGTTTAGCTTGGGATAAATTGTGCAGCTAATTTGTAATAGTATTGTTTGATAATAATGTGTTAGATATTTTATGAATTGTGTATAAGTTAAGGTTACTCAATTTTGGGGAATAGTGTGTAAAGTGTATTGTATAAACAATTTATGTTTATATCTTCCGCAAATAGTTATAGAATGATTGTACCAGATCCGTGGTGATTTGGGACCCAGATTTAGGGCTTTCACATTTGGTATCAGAGCTGTTGGTTATGAAGCTTAGGTAGGAATACCTGAGACCAATAACCACAGTGATTAGGATTAAGTACTAACTCAAATCGAGTTAGTGTGTCAATAAGATTCAAAGACGAATCTCGGCGAGTTGTTAAGACACAGAGTTCCCTAACTCTGATAATAAAGTTGAACAGAAGTGGTGAATAGATAAAGTCTAAAAGACTGAAAGTACATGGATAAGAGATCGTAAAACAAAACGATCAAGATATAGAAATGAATCGTAATATATACGATGAGATCACCCCGTGATCTGATATACTGATAGCAGGGAAAAAATCAATCTAATTATTGAAAAGTTACAGAAAAGATTGTTGTATGTCAGGTGTACTATGAATTAGTAAAAATTCAGGAAAGGATTTTGAATACAGATTAAATGAAATTCGTATTGAGAAGGGGGTTAAGATTAGGTGGGGATTTCAATTGAGGACTCAAATCGGCAGCTGAGTTGTATGATTCCTTGTATGGGCGGGGAATTGTACTCGGTGTAAAAACTACTTAATATCTGGCATTGATAATCATTGAAATGTTGTGTCGCGCTATTTGCTATATTCATGTTAAGAGGGTGATTCCTTTCTCATGTGTATAACAGATAGATAGGTCATAGGTAGAGAATATAGGTTTAAGTACGAGTTCTTAAAACTCATACTTATGTGACATTCTTGACTCATAGTTATGTGAAATGTTTATAAACCCCTCAGCGAACGAACGCCAAAGGTCAAACTAGGGTAAGTTCTTAAACTCATATGATTGTGGCATGTTTATGAACTCATAAGTATGGTTTGACGAACTGGGTATAGTTGTGTGTGAAGGGAGTATTGAGGATTATAGGAACAGATAGATTGTTAAGCAAATGATTGTTTGCGGAGATATAAGTTTTCCAAAACTGCTAGCAATGCTAGACTTCGAAATTTTGACATCAAGCTAAAAACGCACTATTTCCTTTTAAAAAAAAATATGTAGACTCGTAATCATTTTTGAAACGGTTTAAAGTATAGTCTATGCTACTTATTTTAGCTAGATGCAAATGATTTGAAATATCAAAAGTTATTTTATTTATCACTCATGTACCATGTAACCTGGTGTAGAGATGATAAAAAGGTGATGGAGTTATAAATACAGGAATACTTAGTGTGAATTTGATCTAAAATCGCATTCCACTATTGTATGATGTGTTATGACGAAGTCATACAATGAAGACATCCTCAAACGAACTGTTAATACAGTACGACATCATGACGTCATTCTCGAAAATGTTTTCAAAATTTTAATTAGCCAACGGGGTTTGGCTACACCTAAATAATTCGATTGAATTGAATTATTGATATGAGTCTATGCTATTCGATTCAGCTAGACTAATGTTTATGAAAACTCTAAGTGTTCATTGAAAGAAATTTCCCGAACCAAATTGTTTTAGTGAGGAATCATATGATAAGACTGAGGTGAACTATGTTGTTTGGATAAAAAATCAAATCGGGTAGCATAAAAATTCGCTAGACATGATTAATACGTTATGCATGACGTAAGAGTACGATAGGCTAATAATCTAAAGTACTAGCGACGGTAGTTTACCTTCTTTGTGATTGTAAACATACCAAGTAATGTATTGTTTTGCGGTATGAATACCGTTAAAACTATGTTTTCATGGTCTATATGACCCCTCAGCATAATTTGAAAACTTTTACTCTTGTGAGTGGTGTATTGGGTAATATGTGATGATGTGTGAATGGTGTAAGCTATATGGTGTAAGGTGTAATGTGAATTTCGGGGAAGAAATTCTTAGAAGAAAGGGTGAATGTGACAACCCGATAATTTCAAAAAATTTTAAAATCATAATTGATTGGTTTAAGGTTCAATATTAGAACCTAGACATAAAATAAGTGTATGCGTTTGATATTTTTGAGACGGAATTTTAAGGATTTCAAAATTCTGTGAAGGATTTAGGTGAATTATTCAGGATTAAGTGTATATGGGAATATATTTTGTGTATATGATTGTGTATGTTTTTGAGTGTGGTTAAGGGAAAAGGGTGACCCGGATAAATTTTATTAGTTTCAAACCCTAGTATTATATTAAGAACGACAACGTTCTGTTAGAAAACCCTAATGACTGATAAGAAACCCAAGAAACCGGTTCTGGAAACCCAAATTTTAGTTCTGGGAATCCGAAAACCTAATTCGAAAATTTGAAACCCTAATTTGGGAGCTTAAAGAATAATTATAATTCTTAAGTGATATTAATTATAATATTAATTAGGGTAAAGCTTAATTAATTAGCAAAACCTAATTTCAAATTTTTAAACCCTAATAATTCTGTTAGAAACCCTAATGTACAATTATGGATTTAATTGCTAAATTAGCAATATTAATTAGGAAATATTAATCCTAATTAGCAAACTTGAATTATGATTAAGAAATCTTAATATAATTAGAGAATCTTGATTACAATTTAGAAATGTTAATTTTCTATTTTGAAAACCGAAATTTGGAAATCCTAGAAAATGAATTTTGGAAACCTTAGGTTTTAACCCTAAGGGTTTGCAACAAATGACAATTCTAGAAATAAAATAGAAATGACTATTTTGCCCTTTTTACAATTCTTTAATGAGTTGGTATGTAGGCTTTGACCTTAGGTAAGTTGCTCACCAAAGCTATGCACAGCCATGTGCAATATGTCAAGTATCTCAGCCAATTTGCTAGACAACATACATTGTATCATACAATATATAAGAGTAAGAGAGAGAGGAAAGTTCACTTTATCACTTATATTAGCCAACCTCTTGTCTCTCTCTAAAATTCGGGATTAAGTGTGATATGGAGTGAGGAGATGAAACAATATCAAACCCTAACTCTTCGAGATCAGGAACAAAAGGACCAGATTCAAGAATCAAAGCTCAAAGGTATAAGAACCCTAAATATTGAAATCTTTGTATTTGATGTTAGATGTTGTAGGTTGTTGGTTAAAGTTGTGTTATAGAGTGTCATTTGATGATCTGGGTTGCCAAAACTCAGATCCATATCATTGAAAAGCTCGAATTTAAAGATTTCTCAAATCTGGAAAAATGGTGTCTGACAATTAAATGTCAGGTCTCTTAGATCTATCTCTGTTAATTTTTTTGGTGTTTTAAAGGTTTGCAATTGTTGTATGCTATAAGGTCTTGGATCTGGAACTTGAAGCAAGTCCAGATCATGTGTAAATCGAAAGTTATTGGCAGTCAAAGGTCGTTGACAGACCATGACTAACTGAGTTTCTGGGCACCCCAGAAACCCAGAAAGTCTAACAAGCTTTTTATCAGCCTCTAATCTTATTTATGGTAATGATTTAGGATATGTTGTTGGTTTGATCTTGTATCCTGACATGAGTTATACCATGTTTTTATGTTACTTAGATCGTGTCCAGAATGGGATTTAATCATGGTCAAAATTAGTTGACCGAACTGCCTTATAAACAATCTGAAAAACCTAGATTTGTTCATGAACACGTTCTTGACCCTTTCTTTGACCAGCTGGAATCTTGTGAATTAGTTGTTGTTAGACAGATCTGTTGATATATTATTGTAGCCTGACATCCCCACTACAGGATTGAACCTTTATAACACACAATCGTAGCTTGTAATGCAATGATTTGAGCCGAATAAGTAGATACCTTGGTTGTTCTTCATTTTCTGGGTAACCTAGAAAATGAAGAACATGCCTGACAAGATTTTGAATGCTTTTTAACTTATTGATCTGATGTTGTTTAGCTATGATATTTGTTTGTATGTGTAGTATTACATACATACTGCAAGAATGATGCTTTAGACTGCCCAGAAAACCTTTTAATCACAGATCAAAGTGTGGTCAACGTGGCTAACTTGTTAACTGACTTGAGTTTCTGGAAATGCTGAAGAACACTCAAGAACACCTATAGCGACTGGTCTGTCGGTATAGGGCCCTTTAGTGACACTTTATTTTCCAAAAATAATTAATTAATTAATTAAATAGAAAAAAATGGTTTTTAATAATTAAAAATACATAATAAATTCTGAATTTAAAGCCTAAAAATTAGTTTTTAATTATTTTGAGTATATTTCAAAAATATTTAATATTTTTGGAATATAAAAGGTATTTAATTTATTTAAATATATTATGAAATAAATTATTTAAAAATCATTTTAATTCATAAAAATCATAAAAAATTATATTATGGTATTAGAAAATATTTGAAGTTATTTTTGATGACTTGTAATATTTTGTGATGAATTTCATTAATAATTAAAATTAATGGTAATTAATTTATTTAATAAATATATTAAATAAATTATGGAAAAATAGAATTAATGCTCTAAAAATCATATAAAAATGATTTAAGTGTTATAAAAATATTTTAAGTTATATAATATAACTTTTGATATTTTGACATGAAAATATTAATATTTTAATAATAAAAGCAATTATCGGATAATGGATTTAAATGTTTAAAATTCATATAAATATGATTTTAAGGTATTAAAATACTTTGATATATTATAAATATATTATAATATTATGTTATGATTTTCATTAATATTTAATATTAAATAAATATTAATTATAAAGGAATTAAGTGGTATTTAATTCAATTAAATACGATATAAGTGATTGAAAAATTATGATAAATGGTATTAATTATCTGAAAATTATTATGAGTCTATGAAAAATATTTTTATTGATAATAAAATTATCTAAGATATTGTTAAGTGTTTAGGCAGAGTTTAATTGAACTTAAACTCGATATTTGTTCGACTAGACCATTGGGATGATAGAATTGTGTCGGTTTAAAGTCAGACTGAAATAGTTTGACCTGATACTAAGTCTTATGTGTATTGTAGACATATAGGGTTATATGTTATGTGTTTAGGTTATTCTCTGTGTGTGTGTGTGTATATATATATATATATATATATATATATATATATATATATAATAGTATTATATTGTGATGATATTATTCTAATATTGAAGATCTATATTACTAATATTAGGTCTTCGGATAAAGCGATATAGAATGCATAACGGTAATCAACGGTTTAGGCAAGTTTTACTTAACTCTACTAAGAGTTGTTTCATTCAGATATGCTTATGGTTAATCATTGCTAATTGCCATGTAGAATTGTACTGTGTACATATTGTATATATAAGTCAGGTATGAAAGGCTGATCTCCTTCATTACCGTTTGGTCAAGATAAATTGTTCATGTATAATGCTTGTTCAGTCAAAAGTTTGTTCGTGCTACTTCACAACTATATTGATGAATTATAACCAACTTATTATTCAGACTCTTTCAATCATGATATATCTTTAAATTGTATTTAAACTTGCTGGGCAACTTTCATGCTCACCCTTGCTATATCATGATAAACATTGTAGATAAGGCGAATGCGTTCGGATACAGGAAAAAAGGATAATGCCAAGTTCAGCTTGGGATAAATTATGCAGCTAATTTGTAATATTATAGTTTGATAATAATGTTAAGTGTTAGATAGTTTATGAATTGTGTATAAGTTAAGGTTACTCAATTTTGGGGAATAGTGTGTAAAATGTATTGTATAAACAATTTATGTTTATATCTTCCGCAAATAGTTTAGAATGATTGTACCAGATCCGTGGTGATTTGGGACCTAGATTTGGGGCTTTCACATTTTCATAGTGTAGTGACTGATTAAGCCAAAACAGTCCCATTTTTCTAACAAAAATAAAAACTATTTTGGAACAGTTTCTTCCAGGGGAAGTTGTAAAATTTTTCTAACCCTAAAATTTTTTGGAAACATTTGAGATGATAATCTGATGAGTTTTCTAGTTTGTGTCCAAAAATGGCACTTTTTGGATGTATAGATTGAGAGTTGTGGATTTTACGGGAAAAGACTATTTTAAAAGTAAACCCTTATAACTCCTTGCGGTTAACTCCAAAATTGATGAAATATTTATTGGGAGTACATGTATATAACAGGAGTATACCCTGTAAAATTCAAAATTTTTGGACAAAAGTACAGTTTATGATAAATGTCTAAATTTTCGATAGTTTTTGCCATTTGAAAAATAATAAATGAATTTTAAAAATCTCGAAAAAAATATATGTTCAATATGGGACTATATTCTGCTAAATCCTAGAAAATAAAATTTTTGGGATTGATTTGATATTTTTCATGAAAATGGACTAATTATGAGTAAATGAATTAAATATGTTATGTGAAGTTGAAAAATTGGAAAATAGGATTTTATGGCTTGAGAATCCTATATAAGGTATATGCAGTTTTTTGAGGAGGGTTTTGGTTATTGGTGATGAAATCTTATGAGTATGACATTTTAGAATGATTAAATGCATTAATTAGTAAAGTGTAAATAATTAAAATAAATTGTTTATAAGGTTAAGAAGTGATTAAAATATTGTTATAATATTAACAATATTAGATTATGAGATTATTAAGTGATTGATAACATTTGGATTAAAGTGTTATGAAATCATTGATTTAAAATATTATTTAATGATTAATAATATTAGTAAATGAGTTTAATGTTATTATATAATGAATAATATTAAATGGAGTTTAGAAGATGAGTTAAGTTAATTTGACATTCAATAGGTCATATTGAATGTATAGTATGATGATTTGGAATTTTGATATATTGGAAACGAAAACAACTTGCTGAATTGGAAAACAGCATGCTAAATTATAAACAGTTTGCTGGATTGTAAGTTAGTTTGATTCCAGGTTGCTGAATTGATGAATAGTTTCAATACAGGTTGCTGGATTGATATGTTTAAATAATCCAGATTATAATATTAGTATTTGGCCTACTAGATTGTACAAAAGAACTTATAATATGAAATATTAAAGTGTTAAATCATAATGTATATGATACAGTGATTGAAGAATTATCAAAGGACAATAATGATACTGATGTGTTAAGATGTTATCTAATATTTGATTAAGTGTTAGATAATCTATGGATAAAGTAATAGTATTATGAGCTAACAGGTATGCTATGATGACTGAAAGATCAATCTTATAATTGATAGGTCTTTCACAAGGGATTACATTAGATTGCTTAGCGGTAATCAGTAGTTCAGGCAAGTTTCCTTAACTCAAACTCGAGTTATTTTACAAAGCATGTTAGTGAATGATTATTGATGATTATTAGCGTCCATATTGAATATTGATTCCCACTTAGTGCATGTTGCATATGTTTATTAGGTATGAAAGATTGATCACCTTCATTACCATAACGTTCAGTTAAATTGTTCATGGTCATTGTTGACCTTCAAACATTATTGATTCAGTCATGCAATTATTAAAACTTGATTCATGTTATTTCACAATTATTATATTGTTAAAAACTTGAAAGCTTATTGATTCTTTTCAATCATGATATATCTCCATTGTATTTACAACTTGCTGGGAAAATTTGTTGCTTACCCTTGCTATATCATGATAAAATTTTTAGATTAAGATGAAAGCTTGAATAAGGACAGAGGCAAAGGCAAAGTGCAAGATTTAATTATGGTGTAATTAGATCTGTTAGGAATAAGCATGTGAATGATATTCCTATTTATGTATGATTTGATTATGATATAAATGAATGAATATGCCAGTATGCTTGTATTAAGAAAAGTTGTAGAGTCCTTTGACAGATAATAGAAATATATGTACGAGGACTTAGAATGAATTGATCAAATATGTTAGGTTGATCCTACATAAGCAGAACAACTTTGTAAAGTCCTTAAAAAGAAATGATGTACAAGGACTATAAATATAGAAAGATCAAGCTTGTTAGGTTGATCTTATAATGTAATAGATACGCTTGTCTGATCGTCGAGCATTGCACTAGAAATCGTAGTCTTTCAGGAGTGTCAAGGAAAACTTGAGAGCTATCAAGGCATATTCGTAGTCTGTAAGATAGTAAATCTAGAAGTTCGTAAATTGCCAGGAGAGACGAGGAAGGATCGTAGTGTGTTGAGGAGAACTTCCTCGGAGCCGTAGTCTGCTGAGGAAGTCATGTTCAGAATCGTAGAGACAACCTGTTTAAGAGCCCACCGAGCATCTGCCGAAGCCAAGTCAAGAATCATAAACCACACTTGGAGTCCTAGAGTCTACTGGTCACATCAGAGGTAGAGATCATAGTCAAGCAAGATTAGATGAAGACAACGAGCATAAAGATAGAAATCGTAGAGTGTCAAGATCTGATCTCAGAGTCATAGTGTCTGCACAGCCGAAGTTGAATCATATAGTGTAGAACTGAGACTTCAACAGATGTGCTCACAACGCCAAGGAATAATCGTAGAGCAAACACGATTCTTAATAATTGAGCACTCCCACAATATCCAAAGGAACGAAGCCTCTGGTTAGTACTGCAAGGACACATCCCACTTAAAGAAAACTAGATAGCACTCAATGAATGGCATATAAGCTAACAGAAGATCTAAGAACCAACCTAATCTACATTCAGACTGAGTTGTGAAGCCATTTGAGATGAAGTCTTCCACAAGTTGATTAGAAAAAGACTTCAGTAACTTACTAAGGAAAGTCAGCAAGTACAGTAGCTGTCAAGAAAATAAAAGACAATGATCTTGAAAACAACCAGGATCATAGTGTTTGCTAAACAAAGAAGGAACTTATGGAGTGTACACAAAGATATTGGTCAGCCTTTGAAGAACAAGGCTAAAGTGATTAAGCATTGGGCCAGTTCATTGATGATAAGTGAAAAGGAGATCATAAGGAGAAAGCGAGCTGGACATGCACGCCATAAATCTGAAGTGTCTTGCTATTCAGAAGTGGCTAGAACAAAGAGTCAAACCATCAATATCTGAGAGCAGTCGAATCCAACAGAAGTGTTGAAGCACTGTACAAGTGAAGGAAGATGTGTTCTACATTAAAGAACCAATCAACACTCTTCAAGATCGTAGTTTTATCCCTACCTGTCAACTAGACACTACGATCTAGTCCAAGAAGGTATGCATCAGAAATATAGAGTTCAGTCTTCTGAAGGTTGAAGCATTAACAACGGTTCAATCTAAAGATTGATGCTCGAACAAGGCTTATTGGAGAGCATCGATGCAAAAGGACAACCTCTGATCGAAAAATCAAAAGAAGGAAATAAAGTTGACTACCTGCCCGAGACATCAAAGTGACATCTCGGCGGAGGTAGGTGAAACGATGAACTACTGATGTGAGGAAAGTCGAGAAAAGGGGATGTCATGTCACATCTGCAGTCTACACCATATAACTTGAGACCTGTGAAGCAATTCAAAAAGCTTTTAACGGCTACTTTCCAACGGGAAGATTGGGAAGAAGAATAAATCAACAGAGCTTCAAAGATCAAGGGTGCTGATGATTGAAAAAGCTGCAGAATCCTTGATTTATTAGAATGCTATATTGTTGACTCTACGAGTTCCACAAGAGCTAAACAGAATAAGTCTCAGTGATAGTGAGACTACAAAGGTGGAAGTAAAGCAACCTTGAAGAAGGACTCGAACAAACTAAAAGCTTTACTCAACGAAGATGAGAATGCCACTGAAGATGACTGCTAAGTTGAGAGCCGAGAAGGACAAGAAGATAGCATTCAGAAAAGTGGCAGGGTACAAAGAAGATCAAGAAAACAACTATACAGATCACCATGAACCAAAGGCTAAAAAATAACAAATGAAGAATCATGTCTACAAAGAATTCAAGAAGGGTTCAGGAATTGCTAAGTGCCAGACGAAGTCTAAAATAAGGCTCAGAGACTTAGCAAATCCAAATAGTGATGGTGCACAGCTGACATCAGATGAAGATGAGCAGAAGATAGTAAAGATCAGCTGGACCAAAGAAGATGTAGCCCAGGCTCCAAGCAGAATGCTAAGAGGACTACGCCGAGCTGCTAAGTACATAAGATGTTCAATGTGACGCCCCAAAAATAGGTATACATCACCCATCTTGAGTCGCCAAATACATGGTACAAAATTCAAATACAACTTAATAATACAACTGTCGTGTAAAATACAACAAAACATAAATTGAGAGTTTTAATACGAATATTGTCTTCTAGACAATATCCACACTTAATGGAGTCCTCATTACATTTATTATCACACTATTTTATAAAATAGTGAGGACTACTATAACACCATCTCAGACCATCACTCCATTCCCGACTAGTCCCGGCTACGTTCTTATTTCCTGAAGAGAACAATGAAAGTAAAAGGGTGAGCTCAACTAGCCCAGTAAGAAATATTATGACTAAGATAATACAGAATAAAGTATCCTTAGCCTTCAACAGTATAACAACTGATAGAATACAATAGACAACAAGTTTTAGATCAACAACTATAGAGGAATAAGCAATCCATTAGAAGAGTCAAGTAGAGCATAAAATCTACTATCTTCTATGATTTAAAAAGTTTTTCATCAACTTTATCGCTGAGACTCAACTTAATAAATAAAATCGAATCATCCCTGCACCACGGCCAAGGATATTCATATAATCATCAATGGTCATGATTATACCGAATAATCCCTGGTCATAATCATACCAACATCTGTCCATTAATGAACTACAAGCCAATGAGGACTTTTACCACATCATTCGTTACATTACGGTCATAATTTTACCGAAAAATTCCCGGTTATAATCATACCAAGTTCATCTATGCACGTAAGCCAAAGATGACTTTCATCACAATATAAGCATGAGGATGATGACAATGACATAGTAATTCGATAAAACAAGTTCAAGGATAAATTTTAAAGATTTATAATTTAATTTATCCATAAATCAATAACTTCCAAATTGTCAACATGATACTGCTTTTTGGAGTAAAATTCAAGAATGCTCAGAAGAATATATCCATGAAAAGATACTGGATGAAACACAAATATCAAGGATATTCCACTAATTTCATGGAGTATAGAAGCCAAAACTTTTACCAAATGAGTATAATAGAATATATGAAACTGCAAATGAATTTTCATATGCCATGCGGTAATCCACGTAGACAGATCATTTTTACAATTTAATAAGGAATGAATACGAAGGGTCATTCACCATGCATGCCGTAGTCCGCGTAGACATGTTATTTCAACAGAATAATAAAGAATGGAATAATAGAAGAATTCACCAGGCATGCGATAGTCTGCGTAGACAGGTTATTCCAACAGAATAATAAATAATGGAATAACAACCCTTACGAGTATTGAAAGAAAATAACTCTTTTCATGAATACGAAAGAAATAATACCCCTTACCTCAGAAGAAGACTAGATACTGGAGTAGTGAGGTAGTAGACTTCTCTTCTTCTTTCTCTCTATAATTTCTCTCTAATAATTGCTCTTGTGAGACTTAGTGAATTGGTGAGAATGAAAGAAGAATGAGCTTCTATTTATAGGAAAATATATTTTCGATAATTGCACGTTTTGGGGCTCGAAATATTATAGTATAATACCTTCCTCTTTCTCTTCATTTTTAATTTAGTCCTGCAAGTATTATCAAAGTTGCACCACCTCCCCTTATAGTAAATCATGTGAATTAATAGTTCATTCATGTAACTCAATAGTATAATTATGTGAAAAAACTAATTATAGTATAGTACCTCCATCTATACCTCAATTTTTAATTTAGTCATGCCAGTATTATTAATCCTGCACCAACTCCTCTAATAGTAAATCATGTGAATCAATAGTACACACATGTGAACACATAGTTATAAGCATGTGAATTAATAGCAATTAATTGCTCATTTATTCGGTTAATTACCCGATTGGTCAATATAACCTCCAGATATCAATTATTATCGAAATAAATGTCGATTTCCACACAATGGAACCATCAATTTCATCTTTAATTAACACAAACTTATTCATCATTAATATTATAACTCACAATATTTAACAACCAGGTCGTTCCCAGGAAAGAGGGGGCTTTCCGATAAGGATTTCTCCCTATTGGCGCGCAATTAGATTATCTAACCTCTTCTTGACAGAACTTCTAGACATTGTCAATATTGAAAATAATAATATGAATAACTTTGTCGTCTTAATTATTGATTTAATAATATAACATATTATCTGAGATGATCTTGTGACGATGAATTGAATCAATAATATGAGAGATATGATGCATCAATTCTTTGTAGCAATAATTGAGTATAAGCTGAGTGAGTTCTTACGTAAGCATCAAAAAAATCAATACCGTATTGCTCTTATGCAACCCGCAGCGTATTATTGTACTTTACTCTTTGAGTAGTTCACCTGTTTTAACGGTAATACTTTCGCGGTTATTTTTATAAAAAGATAATTCTGTCGTTTTCTTACTACGACAATACTTATGTTGTGGGAACCACCAATGATTGTGCCATCTTACGGATATTCCTCGACAAAAAGAATATTCTCCGACCAAAATAAAATTTTTTAACAACTTGCATACTTTGCAAAATTTTAAAATATCACCCTTAACTTTAACCTTTTATCAATTTAACCATTTATGAAATAAAATAAAAATTATAAGAAAATTGAATACTTTCATTTCATAAAATTCGGGGTCTTACAATCTCCTCTCCTTATGAAATTTCACCCTCAAAATTTACGTACATACCTGGTATGCCAAAGAGGTGAGGATACCTCGTTTAGATCTAACTCTTAAGGTATAACCTTTTAGTGTCGAATATGATCCTTCTTATCCAAGATTTTAACACGTATCTCCTCATATGTTAAATCTTCTACTATCCCGTCTAGTTCTAATTCAATAATGTAGTTCGGGTCGTCCACATATTTACGTAACATTGATACGTGAAAAACGTTATGAACACGCGACATACTTGGCGATAAAATGAGTCTATAGTCCATAGTTCCTACTCGATCAAGGATTTCAAATGGGTCAATAAAATTGCGGGTTGAGATAACGCCTTCTTGAAACTTCTTCACATTCATCAGCTTCGGGTGTGTAGCTTGAGCGGCTTTAACTTTATCAATTAAAGTCGATTCTACTCGTATATTCGTTATCTTCACGTAGGTTCATATAATCGCACTCATAAACGCATACGATCTTCTACTCAACGCGTCAGCTACCACGTTCGCTCTTCTACGATGATATTGAATGGTATAATCGTAATCGTCAATAGCTCGAGCCAACGTCTTTGGCACATTATACTTTCGTTTTGGGTGAAGAAAATATTTGAGAGTTTTAGAAATGGGTTTTGTATTGGGGTCAATACAAAATTCGATTTCACGTTCTAGGGGTAGACTAAGAAGTCTTCAGGAATACGTCAGGAAATTTATTAACAATAGAAATATCATTCAAAATTGTGACTCTCATCCCAAGACTTGGATAACACGTCACATTGATACCTATCAACTTGCCACCGTTATTCACGGCGTCCCCTACGGATAGTCTGGCTTCTGTGCATTCCAAGACTTGGAAGTCACCAACGAAAGGCTCAGAGCTCTTTACTTATGGCTTGATATGACAATGATTGACTTTAGTGGTTTGGTTGCTTGAATTCGCAAAATAAGTTGGTTAGGAATATGAAAGCTAACAACCTTACGAAAAGCATGATGAGTAGTTAACCAATAGATTCCTAAAATCACATCAAAGGCAAGTATTTTCAAAGAGATAAGATCGACAGGTAATGTGAAAGTGTCGATTTGAATTAATAAGATTTATAAATAGTGGGTGTAACGAAGGTTTCTCCTAAAGAAGTTTCAACCGATAAGTTAAAGTCAAATTTCTCCTTAGTTAAATTTAAACGTCGAGCGCAAGCAAGAGAGATAAAAGAATGGGTAGCACCGCTATCTAATAAGGTATAGACTTTACAAGAATTTATAATTAACTAACCCGTGCTAACTTCGTTCGGGTTCCTCGATAAACGCTCTCACTTAAACTACCGAATTTAACTTGTCTGGCACATCCTTTGGCGTCACCATCCCAGTTGGACTTAACTTTGCTATAGAGTACATTCCACCCTTAATTGCTTCATCATGATCCATGATTCGAATCATTACTCTTCGATCCATATCAAGTTGGGGTTAACCGCTCTATACAGGGTAATTCTGAATTCGATGTTGGATTCTCCCAATTGCTGTCCAAAAAGCGAAATCCATTTCATCTATTTTGGCCTTATTGGATCGGACGTCTTTTTCTACAATATCAACTCGTCGTGCAACTTTTACCCATGCATCATCTATTCTCATTCGTTCATTTGCTTCTTCTTTTGTCAGAACTTTGATCATAACATTCTCAGATTCTAGCTCTAATATCTTATACTCTGCCAAAGAGTGCTTCTGTTCAAGCATAGCATATTGGGTAACATAATTTTGAATTGTTGCATCTCTTTGCTCCATGAACGCCTGCCGTTCTTCAACCTGCTCTTCTAACTCATGAATATGATTTTGTAATTCTAAATTTCGATCATAAAATTCTTCTAATAAATTCTCCTCAGGTTCCTCTTCTTCCTCTTCTTCATCACTCTTAGCTGCTACCTCTGCGACTAGCTCGGGTGCAACTATTAGTTCTTCACTCACCACATAAATATCTCTAATTTCTTCTTCGTCTGACATCACATTAACCTAGTTGGTGATTAAAGGTGTCTCAACGGTCTCATTCACTCCATTGTTAATATTTTCAGCTGCCATTTTCAAAAACTGCCACAAAACAAGGGTTAATTGACATATCACATATTATCCCTATACTGTGACTGACCAATTAAATAACAAGTAAACTTAGGTAGGTCATATTAGCGAAGGAATTCCCCGTATTTCCACTCCTAGTTCTTGTCTCACATCTCAGCCAGGGGTAATATCCCTCAGCTTTGATACCAACTGTGACGCCCCCAAAATAGGTATACATCACCCATCCTGAGTCGCCAAATACATGGTACAAAATTCAAATACAACTTAATAATACAACTGTCGTGTAAAATACGACAAAACATAAACTGAGAGTTTTAATACGAATATTGTCTTCTAGACAATATCCACACTCAATGGAGTCCTCATTACATTTATTATCACACTATTTCATAGAATAGTGAGGACTACTATAACACCATCTCGGACCATCACTTAATTCCCCGACTAGTCCCGGCCATGTTCTCATTTCCTGAAGAGAAAAATGAAGGTAAAAGGGTGAGCTCAACTAGCCCAGTAAAGAAATATTATGACTAAGATAATGCAGAATAAATTATCCTTAGCCTTCAAAAGTATAACAACTGATATAATACAATAGACAAAAAGTTTTAGATCAACAACTATAGCAGAATAAACAATCCATTAGAAGAGTCAAGTAGAACATAATCTACTATCTTCTATGATTTAAAAAGTTTTTCATCAACTTTATCGCTGAGACTCAGCTTAATAAATAAAATCGAATCATCCCTGCACCACGGCCAAGGATATTCATGTAATCATCAATGGTCATGATTATACCGAATAATCCCTTGTCATAATCATACCAACAACTGTCCATCAATGAACTACACGCCAATGAGGACTTTTACCACATCATTCGTTACATTACGGTCATGATTATACCGAATAATCCCTGGTCATAATCATACCAAGTCCATCTATGCACGTAAGCCAAAGATGACTTTCATCACAATATAAGCATGAGGATGATGATAATGACATAATAATTCAATAAAACAAGTTCAAGGATAATTTTTAAAGACTTATAATTTAATTTATCCAGAAATCAATAAAGTTCAAATTGTCAACATGATACTTCTTTGTGGAGTAAAATTCAAGAATGCTCAGAAGAATATTTCCATTAAAAGATACAGGATGAAGCACAACTATCAAGGATATTCTACTAATTTCATGGAGTTTAAAAGCCAAAACTTTAACCAAATGTGTATAATAGAATATATGAAACTGCAAATGGATTTTCACCCGCCATTCGGTAATCCACGTAGATAGATCATTTCAACAATTTAATAAGGAATGAATACGAAGGGTCATTCACCATGCATGCGGTAGTCCGTGTAGACAAGTTATTCCAACAGAATAATAAAGAATGGAATAACAGAAGAATTCACCATTTATGCGGTAGTCCACGTAGACAGGTTATTCCAACAGAATATTAAAGAATGGAATAACAAAAGAATTCACCATGCATGCGGTAGTCCGCGTAGACAGGTCACTAAAAGAAAAAAGTTTATCAGCGACCGCACATGGTCGCAGATAACTATCAGTGATCGACTGCGGTCGCTGAAAGTTGTCACATAAAATCTGGTCACTAGGATGCACATCAGCGACCACTATTAGCTACTGACCTATCTTCGACTGATATGAGCGACCAAAATGACAAATTCGGTTGCTAAGCTGAGTCAGTATGGTCCAAGGCGAAAGCTGACGTGGTCCACGTGGTAGCGACTACTATCAGCGACCGCAGGTGGTCGCTGATACCCTCAAATGTTTAGCATCGCTAATAACTATCGTGACAATCGCATGTCTGGTGTTGATCTGGAAAAAAATGAAAACCAGATTTTTGTTGTTTTGTAGAATTCCCAAAAACCTGTAGTTATTTTGTACCTGCTTAATCCCAACACACATACACAACAAGATAAACAGCATGCTTAACAATATAAACATCCATCGTCCACCGAGACATACACCAAACTAGTATATAGACTATATAAACCTTTAAAAACCAATATGAATTGAATAAATATAAAAAAATCTAATATTGTTTAAGTAACATACAGAAAACCAATATGAATTGAATGAATAGACAAGTATAAGCGTATTAAATAACTACAAAATTGATCTAAATCAGGTACGCCAAACATCATCTCCTCCTTGATCACCCTGTAATTAACAAAATAATAAAACAAGTTACAAATATAGTAACTATGTTGATACTGGTATGTATTACGACAATATATACAACAAATTGATTTTATACCTCGTCGTCATCCCCATTTTGTCATGCTGCTGCTGCTGCCACTACTGCTTCAGCTAACTCCTCAGGACCTAGAGCCCCCAGATGCCCGCCCAGTATCTTTAGAAGATCTCGATCTCGACATATAGCTCTCACACAGTCAGCCGGAGTATGAACAGCTGGATGGCTCGATGACTGTGAAGACTAGGTAGAAGAGCAGCTTGAGCCACTGAAGGATTGGCGTCGTCGTTGTCCTTGACATTTAATGTAGTTCTTTTTCACAACAGACGCCCTCTCCCACAACTCTTGATTAATAGGCGGACGTGGAGTGCCTTCAGGATAGAGCTCATTCAATAAACTCTTATAAGTATCCTGTCATCATGTTAACAATTAAATAGTTAAAAATAAATTCTATAAGCATTGATAAACAAGATCAGGTTGTTAAAACTTATTACCGCTATCTGGATAGCATCAGGTAGACCATCACGGGTGGCCACATACACATCCAACCAATGGATAGGCTGACCTTGAGACTGAGACTCCTATACAAAAAATAACATAATATTACTAAGTCAAAATGTGATATATTTTCTACAATTCATGATTGTAAACATATTAAAACATGTAAATACGTACCCTGGCAGTGATATGCTGCAACTGTGAAATACTGCCGCCCTTTTATGTTCCTTTAGCCTTTTCGCCATCGGGTACACCCGAGGATCTGTTGGTGGCGACAATCTTTCGTCTTTTTGCCCAGCTCTCAGCTCTCCATTGGGCACACATCTCAGCCCATATTCAATGGGTGCACCACCAGGGGCTATGCTCGTGCATGTAATCCTCTCCCTGGCCTGGATGGTCGATCTCGGCATTGTGAAGGGCTTTTTGTCTTTCTTTGTTCAAATTATCCTTTGTGCGAACGACGCACTTCTACTAGTATAATGTCTGAAACACTGAAGCATGCGCGTCCTCCCATCTATACCTTTTTTGCAAATAAAATAACAATAATAACATTACTAAACAATTATCCTTAATTAGAATATTATATTATCTGTCATAATTAAAAAAAACATACCTGGAATTCAGCCCAAACATCATCCTTGTGGGCGATAGGTGTGCTTTCATGCGTAATCACGTGTGTGAACCAATTTCATAAACACATCTGTGATATGCACTTGACGATCTTATTATCTGAAAAATCACTATAGTATACAACAATTTATATCAACGATAAGTAGATATATTAAAGCAATTTACATCTAAAATGAAATCTAAAATTCTTATATATAAATGATGCAGGACGTACGTGCTATTCGGAGGAGGGCGAATCTGAATAAAAATCTGATCATCCGGATTAGTAAGGGCCTTGGGCACATGATTAGGTCCCCTACCCAAGCCGCTTTTTACCTTTGCTTTGTGAAGCCATCATATATTACAAAATTCAAGATGTATATATGAGTTATATTTGATTACATGTATATATGAATATATAAAATGACAATAAACATGACAGTGATATAAACATCTATATATATGAATATAAAATGACAATAAACAAAAATTGCATTTAAATAGTTAAGTACATAAGCATGACAATGACAATGAGTTGAGCATACTTGTAACCATATGACTTGAGCATACTAGCTAGTAAGCATATAACTTGAGCATACTAGATAGTAAGCATATAACTTAAGCATACTTGTAAGATTATGATTAGCTAGTTAATATTATAAATGTTCACAACTACCCGACCAACAATAAAATTTCACCAGAGTCTCCCCTATAACATGGACTAGCCACATGCACGACAGCATGGATATATGGTCATTTCTAGGCACCCAAGACACAAACCAAGAGAAATATACAAATTTCCCAATATAATAAGACCAATCATAAACCATAAGTTGAGTCTTATCTATAAAAGCAAAGAAACAAAAATTTCTACCCTAAGGCAAGTGTGAAAAGGATTTGCTCCAAAAAAAGGATTTCCCAAAATTAAAGATACATTCATATTATAGAAAATAAAGACACATGAAATTTTTAACATGTCATTCCTTTTATACTAGAGTATTATACTACTACATTTCTAGCAGCATACTAAGAGTGTATTTGGAAAAGTGAAATTTTCCTTAGAAGTTGTCTTTAGATATGTATCTCTAATTTGTGGAAGTAATATAATCTGTCAAAGACACGGAAGTACGACTATTTAACTGATTTAATCCCTTCATACAATGTTCAACTTGTCCACTGTTCAATGCCAAATTTCAATTATTTTCCAGTTCTATCAATGTTCCTCCAAAAACCTGTCTACATTTACTTATTATGTATATTATGATAAAAACTAGTTTGATACTTCAATTTTCTTACGAAGTGGAAACCACGGCCACTACCCTTAGGGTATATCCACTAACCATCAAGTGCACATAATACCCCACTAATCAAGCATAGCAGGTAATTCCATAATAAACTATGTATGGGTGACCAAAGGATATATTACTTTTCAGTAGGGTTTACCATCACTTGAGCTAACAACTTGAGGTTATTGGGCTGATAGTTTATTGATCTCGTCTGCCTTAGTTAAATTACAAGAAAGTAGGAATAGTTTTATGAGTACTTAAAGGTAGATAAAGAATATGATGCCAACCATATCTAGATGTTCAAGCATAAAACCAAAAACAAAATTGAAAATGGATAAAGCACTTTGTCCCACTGGTGGTAATTATTAATAACCAAAATAACAGATAGATTTAATATGGGCGGTGATATGTGCACACCCTAGATTACTAGTTTCACGCCCAAATACAAGTAAATGCCTAATTTTTCCTTACTAAATAAGATAATTATAAGTAAGCTAGGCTTTTTCTAATTAAACACAATCACCATATCTCAAAATAACCAAAAAAACATATTTAGTGAGTAACTAAAGTAGGATATGTATGCTTGTGTTTGAGAGACATTATAGAGATGAGCATAATTCAAATCCCATTTGGAAATACATATATGAATTGTAAGTAGAGAATTATCAGTATGTATGAGAGGAAAGAGAGAAAATATGTGGATGAGATCGGCTATGAAGAAGAAAAATCCACCAGTCGCGCAAGGAGTAGCGAACACCAATTGAAGGAGTAGCAGCAACCAATTGAAGGAGTGGCAGCAACCACCAATCGTGCGAGGAGCAGCAACAACTACCAGTCCCTTCTCCCCCTTCTCCTTCTTCTCCATTCTCAGTGTCCCTCTTTCTTTTTCCTTTCTGATTCTGCTACTGTCGAACGAGAGACTGATAGATTAAATTGATCAGCGACTGGCTTCAGCGACAGCATGCGGTCGATAAATTTTAATGATGTGGAAGTATCAGCGACCGCATGCGGTCACTGATCATAAGTGGTCGCACAAAACTTACGCGCCAACATTTCCTGCCAAATTTTGGGTGGGAAATTTGTTCTAGCGACCGATTTGCGACCCCATGTGGTTGTTGATATAACTTAGCGACTGGATTATATAATGGTCGCTGACGTTGGTCGCTATTACGAATATCAGCGACCGAATATGCGGTCGCTTATATTATTGGTCGCTGATAGACCTTTTTCTTGTAGTGGGTTATTCAAATAGAATATTAAAAAATGGAATAACAAAAGAATTCACCAGGCATGCGGTAGTCCGCGTAGAAAGGTTATTCCAACAGGATATTAAAGAATGGAATAACAAAAGAATTCACCTGGCATGCAGTAGTCTGCGTAGACAAGTTATTCCAACAGAATAATAAAGAATGGAATAACAGAAGAATTCACCAGGCATGCAATAGTCCGCGTAGACAGGTTATTCCAATAGAATAATAAAGAATGGAATAACAACCCTTACAAGTATTGAAAGAAAATAACTCTCTTCATGTATACGAAAGAAATAATACCCCTTACCTCAGAAGAAGACTGGATACTGGAGTAGTGAGGTAGCAGACTTCTGTTATTCTTTCTCTCTATAATTTCTCTCTAATAATTGCTCTTGTGAGACTTAGTGAATTGCTGAGAATGAAAAAAGAATGAGCTTCTATTTATAGGAATATATATTTTCAATAATTGCACGTTTTGGGCCTCAAAATATTACAGTATAATACCTTCCTCTTTTTCTTCATTTTTAATTTAGTCCTGCAAGTATTATCAAACTTGGACCCCCTCCCCTAATAGTAAATCATGTGAATTAATAGTTCATTCATGGGACTCAATAGTATAATCATGTGAAAAAACTAATTATATTATAGTACCTCCATCTATACCTCCATTTTTAATTTAGTCATGCAAGTATTATCAATCTTGCACCAACTCCCCTAATAGTAAATCATGTGAATGAATAGTACACACATGTGAACACATAGTTATAAGTATGTGAATTAATTGCACTTAATTTCTCATTTATCCGGTTAATTACCTGATTGGTCAATATAACCTCTAGACATATTTTATTATCGAAATAAATGTCGATTTCTACTAACAATAATAATTCCCACACAATGGAACTAGCAATTTCATCTTTAATGAACATGAACTTATTCATCATTAATATTATAACTCACAAAATTTAACAACCAGGTTGTTCCCAGGAAAGAGAGGGCTTTTCGATAAAGATTTCTCCCTATTGGCGCGCAATTAGATTATCTAACCTCTCCTTGACAGAACTTCTAGACATTGTCAATATTGCAAATAATAATATGAATAATTTTTTCATCTCAATTATTGATTTAATAATATACCATATTATACAGAGGATACTGTGACAATAATTGAATCAATAATATGAGAGATATGATGCAACAGTTACTGTAGCAATAATTGAGTATAACTGAGTGACTTCTTATGTAAGCATCAAAAATCAATATCGTGTACTACTATGCAACCACGCATATTACTGTACTTTTACTACCAGGTAGTTCAGCTATTTTAACTGTTGCCGTTATTTTTATAAAAAGATAATTTTGTCGTTTTTTTACTACGACAATACTTCCGTTGTGGGGTCCACCAATGATTATGCCATCGTACGGATATTCCCCGACAAAAAGAATATTCCCCGAACAAACAAAAATTTTATAACAACTTGCATACTTTGCAAAATTTTCAAATATCACCCTTAACTTTAACCTTTATCAATTTAACCATTTACGAAATAAAATAATAATTATAAGAAAATTGAATACTTTCATTTCATAAAATTTGGGGTCTTACATTCAAGCTTAAAGACATCTTAGCAGCTCAGCAGCAACAACAACAACAACTAGAACAACAAGAAGTCAGGGCCTGAGGGGTCCTTATCCGGAGGGACTAAACAAAGTTCCAAGCCTGCAAGGCTTCAAGAGTTCCTTTGAGTCTGATCCTAGGCACAAACATTGTTCTAAACTTAGTTTAGTAGTAAGTCACTTGTTATATGCAGATGAGCTCACACATTGGAAACTCAAGTGGCATCAACAACAAAGAGTCAAACATCCTCCAGCTTGAAGGATAAAAAGGCTATACATGCTAAGAAGTGCTTATTAAGAGAAGAAAGGAGAACTTCTCAAATATATATTTGTCCAACCAACAGATGGAGGTGAACCTTGTGAATTCAAAGATGTCAAAGAACTAAAGATGCCGAAAATCTCTTAGCTTACATCTTCAAGACCACAACTGATTGATTAAAGGTCAACTGGAGCAACAACATGTCAGGAGCAAATGTGAAAGTATGCACATCAATGCCTAACCTCAGTATGTCAAGATAAATGACTGTCAAGAAATTGAAAATGTAAAGGTACGGTTCCTCATCAGTATAAATGTGTACATCATATTGCATCACCTTATGCACTATAACTGCATTCTATCAAGAGACCATACTCTACCTAAAATGGAGAAGAGAGAAAGTACACTGAAGTTGGAAACTCAAATACTAAAAAACTTTCTCCATCCAAGTTTTAGGTTGAAGATAACATCTTGAAAGAAGTTTGAAATAGGTCATAAGCATACCAAGGTTTAATTAATATTAAATGGAGAAGTCATTGCCGATGGGTTAGTACGTATGCCCAAACTCATGCACTAAGTGTTTGATAACACATAGAGTATGATCAGTTCTATAATAGTAACTTGAAGATTAGTAGAAACTGATCACCTTCATGAATCAAACATATACAAATAAGTGTTAGAGTTGATTCTTACTCTATGAACATTCAAACTATGTGAACATTTAAGGAAAAGAATGTTTTATTAAAATAGCAAATCTTACACACACTCACCATCATGCATTTCAAAATGCATTATCTAAATTTGTTACATGCATGAATATGATTGCTGGTGATCAATATGATGATTATTCAAATATATTAGGAACATGGTTTTAGAAATCTAAACTAGCAGGACCCATTTAATTATGGGTACCAAAAATAGAAATGTATCTAACCTGTAGGTACCTGGTCTATCTGGCCACACTAAGGAATGTTGAAGCAAAGGACTTCAGTCAAGAAAGATTCAACCAGTAGAAGGCTTAAGACTGTTCAAAAATGATTCTGATAAAATTTCTATATGTCGAAGTTTGCCCTTGAAGACCTGCTAAGATAATCTAAATGAAGCTCATATGGCTCCTGATTCTTATATAGAAGCAGACCACTTAACCAAAGATGGAAATGGTCTTATATGCTCAATCATGAAAAGCATGTCATAAGAAAAGAATTCTCAAGGAAGCTCACATCAGTGGATCATCGAACATCAAACATGAGAAACTCATTGCGGGAGCAGACCTCTAAGTACAAGCTGTCAAGGAAGACTACGTTCATAGTGCTGTCAAAGGATCGTAGAATGATCAACCCTGAAGATACTCATTTCTATAACACAAGAAGATTTGATGACTTCAGCCAGAATGAGATATGCATGACTGCCTTCTGCTACACATGAAGAAGAAGAACATATGTCTCTCTGAGAAGACAGTATCAACTATGGGGGAGCAGTGATCTGCTAACAGAACAACAACTCTAAAACATTAGAGATATACTATGAAGAAATGTACCAGTTACAAAGTTCCAAAAATTTGTAGCTGACGAACCAAATGAAGATCCATAGTTAGTAGGAACGTCTCAAAACGTACTATTGATAACCAGTCAACCACCCAACTCAAAATCGCGAAGAGCCTACAATCAAACATCTAATCATAGTGTAAGAGCAGGAGGAAACCACGAATACAACCAGTACAAATGTCTTAAGGTGGTAGAAGATCTCCCCAATAGAAAAGGTCAAATGAGATATCAGTGCAAATCACTTCACACAAAAGGAGTTGAATATGAGACAGAGGAGATGGCTGGAGTTGATAAAGGATTATGACTGTGAAATCCTATATCACCCTAGAAAAGCCAATGTAGGTGCCGATGCCTTAAGTAGAAATGGTCGGGAGAAGTTATTTATGTTAACAGCTCAAACTGAGTTAATAATAGAAATGGCTAGAATTGAAATAGAAGTGAAGTTGCCGAGTGATTCGAGGAAGATACTATTTACGACAGAGATTCAATCTACCATTATAGAGAGAGTCAAGGAGGTGCAGCTCAAAACTGATGAGTGTGATCGGGTAAAGAAGTGGCTAACCAATGAAAAAGATATTAAGTACAGTCTTGATAATGAGGGGTTATTGATATTTAAAGGAAGAATTTGGGTTCTGAATGAGACAGAATTAAAGGAGTAGGTATTACAAGAGGCTCATAGTTCGAGGTTCTCGATTCATCCTTGGAGTACTAAGATGTATCAAGACCTTTGACAAAGTTTTTGGTGGCCGAACATGAAGAGAGAGATAGTTGAATATGTGCGTAGGTGCTTGACTTGTCAGAAAGTTAAGGCCGAACATCAACGACCAAGTGGTTTGTTAGAGTCATTGGAGATTTCGGAGTAGAAGTGGTAGCATATCACGATGGACTTTGTGGTAGGACTTTCTACTACAATGAAAGGGTAGATGCTATTTGGGTAATATTGGACCGATTAATGAAGTTGGCTCACTTTTTGCCAATTAGGGTCAAGTATAACTTGGACCAGTTAGCTACATTTTATGTTAAGGAAATAATTTCTAGACATGGAGTACCAGTATCGATTGTGTCAGATCGTGATCCATGATTCACATCGAACTTCTGGAGGAGTCTAGAAGAGCAGTTGGGAACGCAGTTGAAGCTGAGTACGGCGTATCATCCACAAACTGATGGACAGAGCGAGAGAACAATTCAGACGTTAGAAGATATGTTAAGATCTTGTGTCATGGATTTTAAGGGTAGTTGGGATAATCATCTACCATTAGTAGAGTTTGCGTATAACAATAGTTATCATGCAACCATAGGTATGCCACCTTACGAAGCTTTATATGGAAGGAAGTGTAAAACACCATTGTGTTGGGACGAAGTGGGAGAATGTCGAATGTTAGGGCCAAAATTGGTGCAGTAAACAACGGATGTGGTGAAGTTGATACAAATGCGTCTTGTAGTAGCTCAAGACAGACAAAAGAAGTATGCGGACTCGCATCGAGAAAATAGGGAGTTTGAAGTAGGCTCTTATGTGTTTCTAAAGGTATCTCCCTACAAAGGAAAGATACGCTTTTGAAAGAAAGGAAATTTAAGTCCAAGGTTTATAGGACCTTTTGAAGTCTTAAAACGGTTAGGTGAAGTAGCTTATATGATAGCATTACCTCTAGACTTAGAGCGAATACATAACGTGTTTCACATATCCGTGTTATGTCCTTATAAGACGAATTATAAGCATGTAATAGAGTATGAGCCTATTCTTATCGAGAAGGATTTAACGTACGAAGAAATGCAGATTTGAATTATTGATAAAAAAGAACAAGTTTTGCGGAACAAAGTTATACCTTCCGTGAAGGTATTATGGAAGAACCACGTTGCAGAAGAAGCAACGTGGGAATTGGAAGAGAAGATAAGAAAGGATTACCCTCAATTGTTTGAGTAATGTGAGACGAGATTCTGGGGACAAAATCTTTATAAAGGGGGGGAGAATGTAACGACCGAGAAATGCAGATCCTTTCTAAAATAATTTTATTTAATAAAATAATGAATAAAATTATATTACTTGTTATTATTGTGTGTTAGTAAGATGAATGTCGTTCTATAAACTAGAAACGTCGGAACTTAGTAGTATTTTGAATACATAAGAGAATTAAAGTGTTTGAATTTCCAAGACGAAAATAAAAGTTTTTCAAAAAACACTATTCATCAATTTCTGCTCGGGGTTTACTTTTGAACTTTCGAGAAATACGTAACGATAGAATATCGAAGTAAGTTGAATTATGTAATAATAATTGAAGTATAGAAAACATATTTTTTTGCATGCGGGCGTAATTTGAGAATGTTAAGAAATTAAAGCGTTAGAATTTAATGTAATGATCGTATGATACGTATGTATTATACGAGGTAACGAATACGAGTATAGTACGTGGAGAATATGTAATAAGGCTTTTAGCCAAATGAATTGGACTTGTAGGATTGTTAGCAAATTGTAAAGTCCAATAGAATTAATGTTAAAGCCCAAGTGGTTGTTAATGAGAAGTCCAAGTAAGTTGGTAATACAAGCCCAAAGCTTAAGTTAATTTAATTAAATCCAAGCCCAAGCTAGGATCCAATAGGTTAAGGTAACCCATGGGGCAACACATGATCATTTGATTATCTTGGTGACCAAGACAATTATGTGATGACCAAGATATTAGTGTGATGGCCAAGTATTTAATTTGGTGGGCAAGTTAACTTAGTGTCTAGGTAATGAATAGTAAGGAGGTGGGTTTGGTGTATTATCTAATATGCCCTCACTTTGGTTTTCCTATAAATAGAAAGCTAGGATTTCATTATTTGCTTGTTAATTTTATCCAACACAATTAACTTATTGGTTAGAGAGAATAAGCAAGAATAAGTTCCTTTCATTTGTTAGAAAGAGAAGAAGAAAGCTAGTTTAACAAAGGTAATGATCTCATGTCATTGGTCTTCCATCTCTACCATTATAGGTTGATAAGAGAAGTGTGGATTAATGATCATGTATGCAAAGAAATGATAGGAAGAAATAAAATAATGACTTAAGTCCTAATAAGCCAAGAATAAGCACTATGTTCATGAATAAGCAATTAACTAAGGAAGAATTTGTAAGACTTATAACATGTTTACATGGTTGAAGTTAGTATGATAAAAGTATGTGAAAATGATGGTTAGAAGATTTGAACTATCATAAGTCATGATAATTGAATAATATGTAGTTTATACTTTGATAAACTATAAGTTCACCAAGAATAAGTCATAACTTATCATGAAAATAACTTGATGTAATTTGTAGGGTGACATGTCTATATGATGAATAGAGATCATTTGAAATGATATTCAAATCATAAGTAATGAAGCTATGTCGGAATTCTCACAATTGGACGATAATCGTCGAATTCGTGAAATTCTAGGATTAGAGGTCGAATTTTGATTTTGAGCTCGGAAATGTTGGTTTTTGATGGGAACAAGTCTTATTTGGCATTGTAGAGTTGCGGACTCAAAAATGGCCAAATTCCAACTTAGAACGAAGAAACGAGCGTTGAACATTCACAGACGTTTATAGTAATCGTTAAAAATGAACCAATAGCTAAATTTTGAGTAAACGAAGTCAAAGTTATCTGGTTCACAGAGTTGGCGTGGCGGCGCTAGACCAAGGCTTAAAGGCGGTGCTGCAACGTCGGTGCCATGCCCAGACATACTGCAGAGTTACGCCGAGGCGCGACCAATTGAGTTATGTGTGACGCTGCAGCGCCAAAATCGGGCTCTGGCCACTACTAACCCAAGGTCGCAGTCATGAAGTTGAAGGGTATTGTTTGTAATCGCGGCACAAATTTTAGGGTTTTAGGGGTGAAGAAGGTTTGTAAGTAGAGCAAGAATGATAACTGATTAACAAAGAAGTAAAGCTTAATTATAACATTGTTAAAGCTTTGTTAAACCTTAATTATGATACATAAAGGTTGAAGATAGGTAATCAATCATGAATGAAATGATAATGTAAACTATAACTGAAAGCCAGAACTAATAGTAAAAAGTCTAATATGTGGTTAGATTGAGAAGAAGGGTAAGATTCTTTAGGAACCATGTATGTTTTATCATGACCTAATATGTTATATTATGTGATCATCTACCGTAGAGACCTTAAAGACTTAACGTGGAAGTATAATAACATTAGCCGACGCTGAAGGTAAGTATTCTTACCCTTGTCTATGTTCAATCTAGACAAGCTTTGTGGTTCATGTATTCGTACGCATGAAGTTATATGATGAAGTTAAAGCCAATTATTTTGGCTAGACTTAAGATGTTTGGTTTTCGTAGAATCTATTGATGTATGGTTAATGTTTTATCAAGCTATATTGGTGTGGTTTTCAAACGAAGACTGAGTATGCTAAAAATGTTTTGTCGTCAAACGACAGGCACGTGAGGTTTCCACAACTTAAACATACATACGTTTAATGAATGTAGTGTTGATCAACATATAGTACTATAGGCTGATCACCTAGACGTGCTCGTAAGAAATGTCAGACTTACTGACTTTGTGCCGGGATGTCCTTTTCAAAGAAAGTGTGAAATGCTCAAGGTCTTGGACCAAAATTTATGTTTTACTGAATATTGTTATTGTAAAATATTTTAAATAAAAGAGAAGTTCTTGATAAGTCGATTTCATATCCACAAATCGTTGTCCATTTCATGCTTAATTGTTGATATTTTCTTGTTTTCATGTTCATTTTGATTTGTTCTTGTGTTCTTTTATGTCTAGGGTGGTTGTGTGGCATTTGACAAAGATTTGGAGTCATTTGGAATCATTTGGAGTTAATTGGAGCATTTTTGGAAATAATCATGAAGCAAGAGAAGTCAATTAGCAGAATAGAGGCTCACGGGGAGGCCCTTATTTAAGTTTATACACCCCGGCACGGGTGGGGTCTTATACTATTTTAACAGAAGGGTGCCGCTAGAGGCGTGCTCATATATAGCATGCACTTCGTCGAGGCGGGGGTTCTCGACCGGTGAAGACTCCTGTTTGTTCTGAACTTTGATGGGAGATGGTTTCTAGCATTTTGATGGCAATGGAACTCTAGAGAGATGGGATTTGATCAATAAAACATTTGTTTGATGTTTATTACTCAATTAACGATGAATTAAACAACAACACACAATGCATATTACGAAGATGAATTCCAGTTTTTCTTAGCAAGCATTGGGGGGAGATTTCGAAGAGATTTTGAGGCAATTGCAATTCTAGGCTACATGAAGGGTGTTTTTCAATATTCTTCTTCTTAGACTATTATTTGTAATTGAAAGAATGTTATCTTTGATTTATTCAGTAGTTAATTCATTTATGATGAACTAATTCAATTTTTAGGCTTATGATGGATCCTTAAGTGAAACGATGATTTTGTAAACCTTGATTTCCAGTTCAATAAGCTATTTTCCAGTTTATCTATATTATTTGAGATTGAATTTATGAATTGCCTGATCAACAATTCTTTGTGGATTTGTATAGAATCGAGAGAGGATATTCGAATCTAGACTTAGTTAATATAACATGTGTTCATGAATTTTGTGTATAGCAGAATCTTGATGAATGCTAAGGTAGAGATATGCTTGACATCGCATGTAATCGGATAGAGAACTTAATCTTAAACCTTCTTTAATTATAATTCACATATAGATATAGTGAGTTAGTCATTCAGGTGTTTAACTTGTTTCTATCTAATTTGTGGATTTAAGTTTATACGGTATTAGTGCATCGAGAGGTGGCTATTACTACATTCGTGTTATTGATTAATAAACTGGGATAGTGATTTGAATTGGAATAAAGGTGTAGAAATCAAAGTGAAGCTTAGGGTGAAATCATAAGTCTAATTCTCCATTAATTGTTGAAATTCCAGATTTTGATATTTGTGATTATTTTGTGGTAGTTTATTTATTTCTTAATTTAGTGTCTATTATTATAATCATTGAATTGAATAGTTTAATAAAATTAGGGTTAATAGGAAATTGATACTTGTAAGGTTAAGTTTCTTACTAATTTGTCTCTGTGGGAACGATACTCTACTCATCACTTTATTACTTGTTGACCACGTATACTTGCGTGTTGTGTGTATATAGATTTTACCCAACAAGTTTTTGGCGCCGTTGCCGGGGATCAATTAGTATAGATCTTAATATTGTTACAATATCAGTTTAATTAATCCAGTTTTAATTAAACATTTTTATTTTTGTTTTGTTCCTCTTATTTAAGGTTTTTGAAGCGGTTTATGAAATCTCGGTCCAAAAATCTAGACTTACTGCCTTTTGAGGAGGACATTGAGAAATGGTTCCAGAGGTTAAGTAAGTGGATCAAGGAAACGAGGCAAGACTTTGAAAATTCTGAGAAGAAGAGGAAATGGCAGCTTAAGATCAGAAAGCGTTCAGGGATTTCACCGCACCCAAGGTGACTGAACTGCAATCAAGCATCACTAGGTCCGCAATTGCTGCAAATACATTCGAAATCAAGCCTGGGACGATTCAGATGCTCCAGAATTTAGTTCAATTTTGGGGATTCGCTAATGACAATCTGAATGAGCATCTAGTCATCTTTCTGGAGATATGCGATACCTTTAGGTATAATGGGGTGTCAGATTATGCGGTGAGACTTCACTTGTTCCCATTCATTTTATGGGACAAGGCGAAGAGTTGGTTACACTCTCTACCACTGGGTTCGATAACCACGTGGGAAGACTTAGCTCAGAAATTCCTTGCCAAATTTTTCCCACTGACAAAAACTGTAAAAATGTGGAATGAGATAACAATGTTTGAGCAGCAACATGGGGAGTAACTATATGAGGCATGTGAGAATACAAGGAGTTTCTCAGAAAGAGCCCACATCATGGATTGCCCAAGTGGCTGCAAATGAACACCTTTTATAACGGACTACATGGAAATCTCAGAACCAGTATTGATGCAGCGTCGGGTGGAGCATTCATGGGTAAGAGTTATGAGGAGGCCTACAATTTGATTGAAACCATGGAGGCTATCAACTACCAGTGGCCCATAGCAAGAATGACACAAGCAAAGGTAGCTGGGGTGTTAGAAGTAAATGGGTTGACAATAATACAAGCACAAATTTCTGCGTTGTCCAAGAAGTTGGATGCCATTACAGGGGCTCAGGTACAGTAGGTTGCGGTAGTATGTGAATTGTGTGCGGGTGACCATCCAACAGATCAGTGTGCAATCAATCCAGCGTCTGTGTGATGACCCGAGAATGGGTGTGGTTTTAGAAATTCCGAGGATGGACGTTTTATAAGGAGGGAAGAATGTGACAACCCGGAAAATCGGATTGTCTAGAATTTAAGTTTAAAGAATTAGTTATTAATAAAATGAATTTTTATTAATACTATTCTGTACTATGTGTTTATTAATCATTCTGTAACCTAGAATGATTATTAATCGGGAGGATTCTGGCTACGAGCTAGACTGAACAAGTAAGAATTTTCAAGACGAAAATGAAAGTTTTCCGGGCACAAAATATTTTTTGGGGAAAAAGACGAAATAGGCACTATTCATCCGTTTCTGCTCGGAAATTTATTTTGAATTTCCGAGAAACGCGTAATGATAGAATTCTAAGATGAGATGGAATTTTCAATAATATTTCAGTTATGGGAAAAACAAAGTTTTTGCCTACGAACTTAAAACCTAAGGGTTAGGGAACGTGAGTTCCGAGAATTTAATGATTTCGTATAATAACTAGAGTTATTATGCGTGAGAAATACGAGTATAATACTAGTTATTATATGAGTATAGTACGAGGATTAGTACGACATATAATACGAATATCGTACGAACGATATACGAAGAGAATACGAGAATGGAATGCGTAGAATACGATTAGTCTAAATGTTCTTTGAGTTCATGGACTTTGTAGAATCCAAGTGGACTTGGATTATGTCAAGCCCAATGGAATGTGTAATCAAGCTCAGGGTAGGCCTAGTACGAATTAATGTAAGGCCTAATGTTAGATTTTATTAAGCCCGATTCAAGAAAATAAATCGCGGATCGAACCAATGGGTAAACGGATGGGTAAGAACCAATGGTGTAGCCCATGGGGTGACCCACGGGCATGTGGGCCGGCCACTTGGCCACCAAGTAAGGGTGGTGGCCAAGTAAACTTGGTTGCTATGCATAGGAATAGTAAGGTGGTTAAGGGGGCAAAATGACCAAAATACCCCTAGCCTTGGTTTTCTATATAAACAAGCCTTAAACTCATTTGTTTGGTTTGAAATTTCAACCAACACTTGAGAGATAGAGAGAGAGAGAGTTCGGATGGGAGAAGAAGAAGAAGAGGAATGAGGAAAAGCTAGCTCGAATGCACGCTTTGTCCGACAAAAGGAGATTAAAGAAGAACGGTAATCCGAACCCTAGTTTCTTCTAATTTTCTTTAAGTTTAATATGTTCACAAACATAACTTAATGAAGATAAGAAGTAGATGAAGTTAAGAATGAATTCATATGGTTGAAATAATGAGAAAATGAAGAAATAAGGATTAAGAATTTAGTTTATAAATTTCTTAAGGAAGTATAAGATTCGTAAGGATTTTTAGCGATCCGAATGAATCTTATGAATGAGTTGGTCAAATAAGTAAGGAATGATGTTCTATAACATCAAATTCTAAGAAAAAGTAAAATCATAATCCAAAATATCGATTAATAATGAAGAACGAACGAAGAACACGCGAAGAACGTTGTTGATGGACAAATTTAAAACCATCGTAGGATAATTGTTGTTGATGGACAAGTTTAAAACCATCACATATAAGTTAGTTGCTTATTGCTTGGTTAGGAACATTAGTAACATTCATGAAGAACGAATTAAAACTTAGCTATAACGAAGTTATGGCAAAAATTTTGTAAAAGACGAGCGAGAATTAGAAAGTTAGTAAATGAACATGAACGTGTAGGGTTTCATATGAAAGTAAGAGAATGTATAAAACGTGAGTTGTAGACTCAAGAATGAACAAATCCCGAGTTCGGATGACCGAATTACGGACGAACGAACGAAGAACGTTAATAACGTAAAACGAATAAAGGGCAAAGATTAAGCCAATTGAATGGCATGTTAGAGGATTTAGAATGAAGTTCTGTCTGTGGGTAATTAAAGTACGTAAGCTAAGGAAGAAAATGGCTTTGGAATGACCTCGTTTCGAGTTATAACGAAGAAGTTATGAGATCGGAAAGTAAGCGTCTAAAAATGAAGTTAACACTTAGAAAGTTTTTGTAAGATTAGGGCTTGGTGCCGCGGCGCCAGCCATGCCTTGTAAGGTGGCACTGCAGCACCAGACCGGAGAGCCGGACACTGCTAAGTTGCGAGTCTTAGTGCAGAGAGTGACGTCGGGGCCCTAGTGGAAATGCGCAGTCATGAGAGATAAAAGAAGATAGTGCCATGCATGTCACGGTGCGAAGGCAATGTCCAGAAATGAGATTTTAATTGCTCAATTACTGGGGGATGTGCAAGAAAGAAATATGAACATGTAGTTCAACTAAAGTAACACTTAATTAAGTGTATTAAACCTTTGATGAAGGTTGAACGAGAAGATTAAACGAGATTAAACGATAAAGAATGTGGACGCGAGTTACGGAACCGATGTCTCGGGACCGTAGTCACGACAAACGAACGTGAGGGATTGCTATGATTGTGATTCCTTAGACGTTGAGTGACGAAAGTAATATATAACATTTTGATGTTATGACATGGCAATGAGAGATGAATGTAAAGTGTATAGACGCTGTGAACGCAACATTGTTGCGATGAGCTATTGGTCTTAGCATACAACAAATCGTATGGCTTTGACATTAAGAAAAAATATTGAACATGGGGTTCAGGTGATGAGCAATGAATGAAAGCGATTAAAACCTTAAGTAAAGGTTGAATGGGAGACTAAAGGATGAACAACGTAAACGTTGAATACGTAAACGATTCTCGTGACCTGTATTCACGTCGAGCGAACGTTCTAAGTGTGCAGTGGTTGTATAACTTAGACGTTGATGAAGGTAGTAAGTAAGATATGAATTATCAAGAAAGCCATAGCGAACTGTAATAAGATTACTGAAAGCCGAATGTGAGTCGGATGAGAATGTTAGAATGAAATGTAAGCTTTGAACACTTTAACTGACGTGAAGGTTAAGTATATGCGAATATTAAACGGGTAGAATCTACACCCCGTGTATGGTTTGACCGTAAGGTAATGGAGACCAATGATTAAACCTATGGACGGTGAAGAAGCTGAATTAAAGATAAGTATGTATAACGTAAATAAGCCGAGTTAATGTTTATAACTTGGAAGACGTTCTGAGTCGAATGACCGAACGTTGTAAGATAAGAATAAGGTAACGTAAAATACTTAATGCTATAAATGCGTAGAATGAATATGGAATAATCGTTCTGAGTATACAAAAAACTGTATGACTTAGACGATGATGAATAAATCCTGAGGTATGGCATTTAGTTGCCAGAAAGCCATAAGGAATAAGAATTTGACTTAACGAATATTATAGTTTAATAGTTCGGATAAGTTAAGATAAGTTAGGTTGTAGCACAATCGTAACCTTTGATGGTTGACATATGGGAGCTGGGCTAAACAATTTCTTCAGAGAGCGAAGGTATACACAAAACTGGCAACCGATCTAACTCACTGTTATAGGCAGTGTAGATGAGACGGGAACTTGTTTATTAGTTGTTTGTGGGAAACCACTTAGAGTACCATATGGACTACTAGCAGAGAAGTGATGTGTGTTGAGTCCTAGAGAAGTTATAAGAAGAAGTTAAGAATGTGAATCATCAAAGATGATGAACGCTTTGAGTAAGACATCTCCGTATGTCATGAAGCCATAATCCGGTAATGAAAGTTAGTCACGTAAAATTATATTGCAAGAACGCAAACCTTAAGAAGTAAAGTTAAGTAAACCAATGCGTAAGTCAAGTATATGACTAATTGGTGTATATGTTATTTCCGTATGTGTTCTAGGGATTGGAATGAACAGTTCCACGTAAACTGTAGTTGTGCGTAAGGCAAGTTTCCTAACTTCATTCATATTTTAAATGAATGCTAGTTTCTAAAACTTCTAAGATGTTGAACTTGAGAAGTTCTGTCTATGTGCGAATGTGTGATATTTGTACAAGGTGGTAGCACGTATGAGGCCTTGTGCCACAATTTGAACACTTCGGTGTTTCTATGATATGAACTGTTCTGTGATTGAACTGTTCAATATGAGCATGTTCTGTTTATACATGAATCGTTATTGATAAGTTTGTGCTATTGATTCTAGCCAGACGAAATTTGTATGGAAGAGAGTAGAGAATGAAAGTATTTCAAAGTGAATTTGACTAGTGATTTAAAATGATAAGAATCAAGATTATTCATATTATTCAAGCTGCTTCATAACCCTTGTTCGGTTATTGAGGTCTTAAATGAAGGTTTGAATTCTTAAAGTTGTTTATTCAACTGTTATGACTTGCTGGGCAATTGAATGGTCACACTTGCTTAAAATAAAAACATTTTCAGCGTACGATGTTAGAAGAACTTAAGGATCCCATAAAGATCAAGTTGATCAGTATCCAGAAGAAGTGTCATTCATTATATGAATGTGCGTGAAGATCAAGTGAAGACTTGTAATATAGAATGATAGAATTAAACAATAGAATAGTTTAATAAATGATTATGTATCCTTGGTGGCGGCTAAAAGTCACTCAAGCAAGATGTAAAGAATAATGTAATTAACATTATTTGTAATGAAAGAGGTTATAATGTTTTAGAACCTGGGATTTGAGAATGTATGTTGTTATATTTAGCTATATAATGATGTATGTTTGGAAGAAGATGGGACCGTGACGTACGGAATCCAGATGTGAAAATAAATCGGATTTTGGGGCGTTACAGATTGGTATCAAAGCTGATAGGTTATAAATCTTAGGTATGAGTACCTAAGACTATAATCGTAGAGAGAAGGATAAGAAGATCACCACGTGATCATATTAAATTGTAGTAACAGATGAGCTATTAAGCGATGAATGATTTATAGCGAATGCTGTGAATGAATGGTACTACGAAGTAGTACGGGAAGAAGAACTCAGATTGAGTTATAAAGGATAACATACAAATTAAAGAAAATTCATATTAAGTAAAGGGAAAGTTAGAAGTTGTAAGATTTCAATTGAGGACTCATGTGATAGCTGAGTTGTATGAACCTTTGTATGGGCAGAGGTTTGTGCTTTGGTGTAACAACTGCTTAGTTTATTACAGTGATAATCATTGGAATTGGTCGTGCTATCAGGATGTATATGACGAGAAGGTGATCTTTTCTCATGTATATACTTGGTAGGTAGAGAAGGTGCGAGTTCTTGATCTCATACTTATGGTAAGTTCGTGACTCATAATCATATGGTATGTTTTTGAACTTCTCAGCGAATGGATGCCTATGGTCTGTCTGGGATAGTTCTTAAACTCATATTATTGTGGAAAGTTCCTGAACTCATAATGTGTGGTAAGTTGATGGACTGTACTAAGGTATAAGGATGTTTAGACTAACAACGGGTTATTTTTAGTAGACTTAGCATTGAAGGTGCTAGAGAAGATTAAGTATTGTCGCAAGTAAGACAGTGAAGGAGGATGGAAAATAGGATATTCCAAGTCATCTAGTTATGCTAGATTTCGAAGTTTCTTGAAATCGTGTTAATGTGCGCTTTTTAAAAATAAAAGAATTGGTTCAGTTTTTGGAACTAATGGATTTTAAAAGAACTATTCTTGGTATGTCTATGCTAATTGTTTCAGCTATACAGAAATTGATTTAAAATATCAAAATGAATTTTATATTATTAGTGCATTTGATGCAAGGATGGTAAAAGGATGGAGTTATTAATGCAATTGAACCTGGTGTTGGATTTGATCTTAGGATCAACAACCCACTATGGTATGATGCATAATGATGAAGTCATAAACTGACGAAGTCCTCAACGTATTGTGAAAAGTACGGTATCATGACGTCATAAAATGTTTTGATGTATTGAAAAAGAATTTAAAGAAGTAGTCGATGTCAATTGAGTTGACTAGACGAATGTTTCAAGTTGATGTCCAATTTATTGGTATGGTCAAGGCTATTTAATTTGGCTAAGACAAATGGTATGTCATGATTAAAAGAAAATTGAGATTTCTTTAAATAGTTATGCCGAACCAAATTGTTTTGGTAAGGAATCTAATGATTAAGTCTGAGGTGAACATACTCTGAAATGGGGTTATACGATAGGTTGATCACCTACGTATGGAAAGAGGTAGCTTACTTTCTTTGTGATTGTAAACTTTACCGTGGAAAGAAAGGTTTACAGCGAAAGGCTGTTTAACCTAGTAAGAGTTCATGGTCAATTTCACCCCTCAACAAAAGAATGAAATGTTTTAAAGGAATCTTTATATTCCTATGTATTCCTTTCACTTCATGATTCTTGATAAGTTATGAAGAGAAGGGAATGTATGAAAGATAAGAACTTCTTTGAAGAGAAGTTGAGAAGAAGGGTAAGCTAAAATTTCAAGGACGAAATTCTGTGAAGAATGGGTGAATGTGATGACCCGAGAATGGGTGTGGTTTTAGAAATTTCGAGGATGGAATTTTTATAAGGAGGGAAGAATGTGACAACACAAACAAACGGATTGTCCAGAATTTAAGTTTAAAGAATTAATTATTAATAAAATGAATTTTTATTAATACTATTCTGTGCTATGTGTTTATTAATCGTTCTATAACCTAGAATGATTATTAAACGGGTGGATTCTGGCTACGAGCTAGACTGAACGAGTAAGAATTTTTAAGACAAAAATGAAAGTTTTCCGGGAACAAAATATTTTTTGGGGAAAAAGACGAAATAGGCACTATTCATCCGTTTCTGCTTAGAGATTTATTTTGAATTTCCGAGAAATGTGTAATGATAGAATTCTGAGATGAGATGGAATATTCAATAATATTCTAATTATGACAAAAATGAAGTTTTCGCCTGCGCACTTAAAACCTAAGGGTTAGGAAACGTGAATTTCGAGAATTTAATGATTTCGTATAATAACTAGAGTTATTATGCGTGAGAAATACGAGTACAATACTAGTTATTATACGAGTATAGTACGAAGATTAGTACGACATATAATATTAATATCGTACGAACGATATACGAAGAGAATACGAGAATGTAATGCATAGAATACAATTAGTCTAAATGGACTTTGAATTCATGGACTTTGTAGAATCCAAGTGGACTTGGATTATGTCAAGCTCAATGGAATGTGTAATCAAGCCCAGGGTAGGCCCAACAAAAATTAATGTAAGGCCCAATGTTAGATTTTATTAAGCCCGATCCAAGAAAATAAACCGCGGATCGAACCGATGGGTAAACGGATGGGTAAGAACCAATGGTGCAACCCATGGGGTGACCCATAGGCATGTGGGTTAGCGACTTGGCCACCAAGTAAGGGTTGTGGCCAAGTAAACTTGGTGGCTAAGCATAGGAATAGTAAGGAGGTTAAGGGTGGGCGACATGACCAAAATACCCCTAGCCTTGGTTTTCTATATAAACAAGCCTTAAGCTCATTTGTTTTGTTTGAAATTTCAACCAACACTTAAGAGAGAGTTCGGATGGGAGAAGAAGAAGAAGAGGAATGAGGAAAAGCTAGCTCGAATGCACGCTTTGTCCGACAAAAGGAGATTAAAGAAGAACGGTAATCCGAACCCTAATTTCTTCTAATTTTCTTTAAGTTTAATATGTTCACAAATATAACTTAATGAAGATAAGAAGTAGATGAAGTTAAGAATGAATTCATATGGTTGAAATCATGAGAAAACGAAGAAATAAGGATTAAGAATTTTGTTTATAAATTTCTTAAAGAAGTATACGATTTGTAAGGATTTTGAGTGCTTCGAATGAATCTTATGAATGAGTAGGTCAAATAAGTAAGGAATGATGTTCTATAACATCAAATTCCAAGAAAAAATAAAATTGTAATCCAAAATATCGATTAAAAATGAAGAACAAACGAAGAACGCGAAGAACGTTGTTGATGGACAATTTAAAACCATCGTAGGATAATTGTTGTTGATGGACAAGTTTAAAACCATCGCGTATAAGTTAGTTGCTTATTGCTTGATTAGGAATGTTTGAAATGTTCATGATGAACGAATTAAAACTTAGCTATAACGAAGTTACGGCGAAAATTTTGTAAAAGACGAGCGAGAATAAGAAAGTTAGTAATTGAACCCAAACGTGTACAGTTTCATAAGAAAGTAAGAGAACGTAAAAAATGTCAGTCGTAGACTCAAGAACGAACGAATCTGGAGTTTGGATGAGCGAATTACGGACAAACGAACGAAGAACGTTAATAACGTAAAACGAATAAAGAGCGAAGATTAAGCCAATTGAATGGCATGTTAACGGATTCAGAATGAAGTTCTGTCCATGGGTAATTAAAGTGCGTAAGATAAGGAAGAAAATGGCTATAGAATGACCTTGTTTCGAGTTATAACGAAGAAGTTATGAGATCGGAAATGAAGCGTCTCAAAATGAAGTTAACACTTAGAAAGTTTTTGTAAGATTAGGGCTTGGTGCCGCGGCGCCAGCCATGCCTTGTAAGGTGGCACTGCAGCAGCACGGCATCGAGAGCCGGACACTGCTAAGTCGCGAGTCTTAGTGCAGAGAGTGACGACGGGGTTCTAGTGGAAATAAGTAGGCGAGAGATAAAGAAGAGAGTGGCGTCAGTAGAACGGCAAGGCAGAAGCAATGTCCATAAATGAGATTTTAACTGCTCAATTACTGGGGGATGTGCAAGAAAGAAATATGAACATGTAGTTCAACTAATGTAACACTTAATTAAGTGTATTAAACCTTTGATGAAGGTTGAGCGAAAAGATTAAATGAAATTAAAAAACAAAGAATGTGGACGCGGGTTACGAAACCGATGTCTAGGGACCGTAGTCGCGACAAACGAACATAAGGGATTGCTATGATTGTGATTCCTTATACGTTGAGTGATGAAAGTAATGTATAACATTTTGATGTTATGACATGGCAATGAGAGATGAATGTAAAGTGTATAGACGCTATGAATGTAACGTTGTTGCGATGAGCCATCGGTCTTAGCACACAACAAATCGTATGGCTTTGACATTAAGAAAGAATATTGAACATAGGGTTCAGGTGATGAGCAATGAATGAAAGCGATTAAAACCTTAAGTAAAGGTTTAATAGGAGATTAAAGAAAGAACAACGTAAACTTTGAATACGTAAACGATTCTCGTGAATTGTATTCACGTCGAGCGAACGTTCTAAGTGTGCAGTGGTTGTATAACTTAGACGTTGATGAAGGTAGTAAGTAAGATATGAATTATCAAGAAAGCCGTAGCGAACGGTAATAAGATTACTGAAAGCCGAATGTGATGTCGGATGAGAATGTTAGAATTAAATGTAAACGTTGAACACTTTAACTGACGTAAAGGTTAAGTGTACGCGAATATTAAACGGGTAGAATCTACACCCCATGTATGGTTTGACCGTAAGGTAATGGAGACCAATGATTAAACCTGTGAACGGTGAAGAAGCTGAATTAAAGATAAGTACGTATAACTTAAATAAGACGAGTTAATGTTTATAACTAGGAAGACATTCTGAGTCGAATGACAAGACGTTGTAAGATAAGAATAAGGTAACGCAAAATGCTTAATGCTATAAATGCTTAGAATGAATATGGAATGATCGTTCTGAGTATACAAAAAACTGTATGACTTAGACGATGATGAATAAATCCTGAGGTATGGCATTTAGTTGCTAGAAAGCCATAAGGAATAAGAATTTGACTTAACGAATATTATAGTTTAATTGTTCAGATAAGTTAAGATAAGTTAGGTTGTAGTACAATCGTAACCTTTGATGGTTGACATATGGGAACTGGGCTAAACAATTCCTTCAGAGAGCGAAGGTATATAAAAAACTGGCAACCGATCTAACTCACTGTTATGGGTAGTGTAGATGAGATGAGAACTTGTTTGTTGGTTGTTTGTGGGAAACCACTCAGAGTACCATATGGACTACTAGCAGAGAAGTGATGTGTGCTGAGTCCTAGAGAAGTTATAAGAAGAAGATAAGAATGTGAATCATCATAGATGATGAACATTTTGAGTAAGACATCTCTGTATGTCATGAAGCTATAATCCGGTAATGAAAGTTAGTCGCGTAAAATTATATTGCAAGAACGCAAACCTTAAGAAGTAAAGTTAAGTAAACCAATACGTAAGTCAAGTATATGACTAATTGGTGTATATGTTATTTCCTTATGTGTTCTAGGGATTGGAATGAACAGTTCCACATAAGCTGTAGTTGTGCGTAAGGCAAGTTTCCTAACTTCATTCATATTTTAAATGAATGCTAGTTTTTAAAACATCTCAGATGTTGAACTTGAGAAGTTCTGTCTATGTGCGAATGTGTAATATTTGTACAAGGTGGTAGCACATATGAGGCCTTGTGCCACAGTTTGAACACTTCGGTGTTTCTATGATATGAACTGTTCTGTGATTGAACTGTTCAATATGAGCATGTTCTGTTTATACATGAACCGTTATTGATAAGTCTGTGCTATTGATTCTAGCCAGACGGAATTTGTATGGAAGAGAGTAGAGAATGAAAGTATTTCAAAGTGAATTTGATTAATGATTTAAAATGATAGGAATCAAGATTATTCATATTATTCAAGCTACTTCATAACCCTTGTTCGGTTATTGAGGTCTTAAATGAAGGTTTGAATTGTTAAAGTTGTTTATTCAACTGTTATGACTTGCTGGGCAATTGAATGCTCACACTTGCTTAAAATGAAAACATTTTCAGCGTACGATGTTAGAAGAACTTAAGGATCCCGTAAAGATCAAGCTGATTGGTATCCAGAAGAAGTGCCATTCATTATATGAATGTGCGTGAAGATCAAGCGAAGACTTGTAATATAGAATGATAGAATTAAACTATAGAATAGTTTAATGAATGATTATGTATCCTTGGTGGCGGATAAAAGTCACTCGTGCAAGATGTAAAGAATAATGTAATTATCATTATTTGTAATGAAAAAGGTTATAATGTTTTAGAACCTGGGATTTGAGAATGTATGTTGTTATATTTAGCTATATAATGATGTATGTTTGGAAGAAGATGGGACCGTGATGTACGGAATCCGGATGTGAAAATAGACAGGATTTCAGGGCCTTACAGTCCGTCTAGTTTGTTTGTAGCTACAACAGAGGTCCGTAGAATATGTACCAAAACACTTATAAACAGGGGAATAGGAATCACCCAAATTTCTCATGGAGCAATAATAAGTAAATTCAAGCCCCACGACCATCATATCCCCTAAGGTCTCAATCACCAACAACCGGCTCAACATCAGGAAAGAAAATCAGATTTTGAGGAGTTGGTGTCGAAGTACATAACTAGCAATGAGGTAGTAATGAAAAATCAAGGAATGGCCATCAAGAACTTGGAAAATCAGATGGGGCAAATTGCCTTAGCATTAAATAACAGGCCATAAGGGACCCTACCGAGTGATACAGAGAGAAATTCGAAGGGAAACCACAAACAGTGTCAGGCAATTACGTTGAGGAGTGGCAATTGCGTTCAGCATTATCGGATGAAACAATTGATGACAGTAACATGGGTGAAGGAAACAAGGGTGATGATAAGCAAAGCGAGAAAACAAAGTTAGACGACAAGCCAGTTGTATATCCTCCACCACCATTTTAGCAGAGGGTCTAGAAATAGAAATTAGATAAGCAGTTTGCGAAGTTTTTGGAAGTTTTCAAGAAACTTCAGATTAACATTCCGTTTGCAGAGGCCCTAGACCAGATGCCGAGTTATGCGAAATTCATGAAAGGTATTCTGTCAAGGAAAAATAAATGGGAAGACTTTAAAACAGTGGCACTAACAAAGGAGTGTAGTGCAGTGTTACAGCAGAAGTTACCACCTAAGTTAAAAGACCTGGGGAGTTTCACTATTCCATACACGATCGGGAACATGTCTTTTAATAAGTGTCTATGTGATTTGGGGGCGAGTGTGAACCTCATGCCATTGTTAGTATACAAAGAATTGGGTTTGCCCGCGCCAAAGCCTACGAATATTTTACTGCAGTTGGCGGATAGGTCAGTCACATATCCGAAAGGTATAGTAGACGACATTTTGGCTAAAGTGGATAAGTTTATATTCCCCATGAACTTTATTATTCTTGATTTTGAGGAGGACAAGAACATTCCGATCATCCTAGTGAGACCTTTCTTGGCCACGGGAAGGACACTCATAGACGTACAAAAAGGGGAACTTACTATGAGGGTCTAAGATCAAGAAATTAAATTTAACGTGTTTAAGGCCGTGAAATTCCCTACGGATGAGGAAGAATGTTTTTGGATGGATATGATTGAGTAAATTATTAGTGAGGATAAGGGCAAGTGTTTGGTTAACGATCCATTAGAAACAACATTATTGGGGGATGAAGAGTTAGACGACCCAGAATTTGTGGACTACTTACAGATGCTAGATTTGTTTCCACGAGTTAGCCGATTTAGAGCACCATTTGAACCCTTGCACACGGAGGAGACATCCACAGAAAAATTGAAACCGTCATTGGAGGAGCCACCAACTTTAGAACTTAAGCCACTCCCTAAACATCTAAGGTATGCGTATTTAGGCAATTCAAATTCTTGCGCTTCAGAGTTTCATTCCAGCTACATATTTCCCATATCAGTAGCCCATGCCAATGCCGAGGTTTCCACCAAGTGATTTAGAAGAAGACTTAGGCACTTGCAGGGAAGTCCTCACGCACTCAATTATGATTATTCATCCAATGAGGGCATTGTATTACTTAAGTTTGGGGGATTTAAATTCTTGTCTGCATGCATAATGTCATTAGTTAGGTTTGCATTTGTCATTGCATTCTAGTTTTGCATATTAGTTTAGGAATTATGATGTTGCATATAGGTTTTGGCATGTAGTTAGGGTATTTCTGTTATTGCGCTATTTTTAATTCTATTAATATCGCATTTTGTTATATCTATAAAAAATAAAATAAAAATTTAGTTAAATATTGTGTTTGTATATGTCTAGCAGTGTTGTAGTTCATGTTATTTGTGGGCCAATTATGAGATTGAGAATAAGTTAACCAATACAGCATTGATTATTAGAACTGTGATATAATTTCTGTTATGAATCGAATCTTGCGCTTGTTTAAAACCGATATAAAAAGGTTAGCACGCTAATAACATCTTTGTTGACTGGTCAGTTCAAATTGATACATAAATATTTTCTAAAGGATAATGCTAGAGTAAATGAGAAAACGACAAGGATAGGCAAGAACCTAAGTTTGGGGGAATAACTGTGGGGTACATAAGCTTTATGAATCTAATAAAAATAATAATAAATATAATACCATGGCTAGTTTTGTTTCGGGGTCTTTGTTACTTGAGCAAGTACGCCCGAGGGGATTATCTTTACACTTAGCATCCAAAAGGTATTTTATGTTCTGGGAGTCGTTGGTTAAAAGCTCGTTAAGGGGTAGCGCTGTTAGCCTAATGGAATGAGACATTGCACAGCCATTGGTAAAAATAAAAGAAAAAAAAGGAAAAGAGCAAAAAGCCCCTGTGAAAAAAAGAGAAGGAAAGGAAAAATATATATTTATAAATAAAGTATAAGTACCCTGTGTGAACCCCTGGAAACACTAATTGCTTAGTTTTAGTTGGAATTTGTCTATTTTTGGAATTTTTAAGTTTGCATTGTATAGTTCCTTCTAAGAAACTGGTTATGTATTGAATTTGAGTCCGTTTCAGTTATCGTGGATGTTGATCACACACACACACACACACACACACTATACCAGTGATGATGGTGTAAGATTTGAGAATTAATACAAAATTGTGGATTGGTTTGGGTGATTAATATTGTAGAGTTGCTTGTTTTTCTCTGAGGCCAATAAGATAATTTTGAGTATGCGATATTGTTGGATTTGTAAGCATATAAATTAGATCACATTCATTACATCTCATTGTATTGCATAGCATGTAGTTTGTTTTGTGCTCGAGGACTAGCACAATTTAAGTTTGGAGGATTTTGATAAGTGGATTTCATATCCACGAATCGTTGTCCATTTTATGCTTAATTATTATTATTTTCTTATTTTCATGTTTGTTTTGATTTGTTCTTGTGTTCTTTTATGTGTAGGGTGGTTGTGTGGCATTTAACGAAGATTTGGAATCATTTGGAGTCAATTGGAGCATATTTGGAAATAATCATGAAGCAAGAGAAGTTAATTAGCAGAATAGAGGCCTGCCGGGGGGTCTTTATACGATTTTGACAGAAAGGGTGCCCGTCGGGGCAGGCTCATACAAGGCATACACCCCCGCCGGGGCTGGGGGTCTCGACTGGTGAAGACTCCTGTTTGTTCTAAACTTTGATGGGAGATGATTTCTAGCATTTTGATGGCAATGGAACTCTAGAGAGATGGGATTTGATCAATAAAATATGTGTTTGATGTTTATTACTCAATTAACAACGAATTAAACAACACATAAGGCATATTACGAAGATGAATTCCAGTTTTTCTTAGTAATCATTGGGGGAGATTTCGAAGAGATTTCGAGGCAATTGCAATTCTAGGCTACATTAAGGGTGTTTTTCAATATTCTTTTTCTTAGACTATTATTTGTAATTAAAAGAATGTTATCTTGGATTTATTCAGTAGTTAATTCGGTTATGATGAACTAATTCACTTTTTAGGCTTATGATGGATCCTTATGTGAAATGATGATTTTGTAAACCTTGATTTCTAGTTAATTAAGCAATTTTCTAGTTTATCTATATTAATTTAAGCTTAAATTTATGAATTGTCTGATCAACAATTCTTTGTGGATTTGTATGGAATCGAGAGAGGATATTCGAATCTAGACTTAGTTAATATAGCATGTGTTCATGAATTTTGTGTATAGCAGAATCTTGATGAATGTTAAGGTAGAAATATGCCTGACATTGCATGTAATCGGATAGATAACTTAATCTTAAACCTTCTTTAATTATAATTCACATAGAGATATAGTGAGTTAGTTGATTAAGGTGTTTAACTTGTTTGTATGTAATTTGTGGATTTAAGTTAATACGGTATTAGTGCATTGAGATGTGGCTATTACTACATTCGTGTTCTTGATTAATAAACTGGGATAGTGATTGGAATTGGAATAAAGGTGTAGAAATCAAAGTGCAGCTTAGGGTGAAATCATAAGTCTAATTCTCCATTAATTATTGAAATTCCAGATTTTGATATTTGTGATTGTTTTGTGGTAGTTTATTTATTTCTTAATTTAGTGTCTATTATTATAATCATTGAATTGAATAGTTTAATAAAATTAGGGTTAATAAGAAATTGACACTTATAAGGTTAAGTTTCTTACTAATCTGTCTCTGTGGGAACGATACTCTACTCATCACTTTATAACTTGTTGACCACGTATACTTGCGTGTTGTACGTATATAGATTTTACCCAACAGTGTTATTTTGAATTATCGATAGTACTTCATAACTATTGTTCAGTTATTGAAGATATATGATTTGTATAATTCAAGCATATTGTTAAATAGAATTGTTGTACTTGCTGAGCTAGTCATGCTCACTCTTGCTTGAACCATATGAATGAAGCTACGGCCAAATAGACTGAAGGATCCGACAAGTTTAAAGGAAAGGCGAAAACGAACCTATAGATTTACCTATGTAATAGTATAGGTTTGTAATGATAATATTTGATATTATGACAAGAACAATTATAAAAGTTATAAAGAACCTAGGGAATGGTAGTATTGATTATCAATATATATAAGAAATATTCATTCTTTTGAGGCTTTTCGATTGAATGTTTTTGTGAACTGTAGCACCGTGGAGCACCATATGCCGGGTTAAAAGATACCCAGATTTGGGGGCATCACAATGTCTCATGAGTATATGTGATTCTTGATTTAAACTCCATATTTTTGTTTTTAGAAGTATAACATGTGTAATCTTTGCCTTGATCAAGCTTATTTATGAACACGTCACACACAAAGCATCTTTATAGTGAGTATAGATTATTTGAGTGTATGATGTTATGTATGTAGCTTGGGTTTATAGTTTATTCTTGAATCTAGATAATTCTTTGAGGCACACTTAATTGGAATTATATTTTAGCTAGAAATCTTGGGACTCACTTGCATCATAATGTAGTTTTCATAGCATGTAGTTTCATTGTTCATTTTATTTTCGTATGCATTGCTTGAGGGTAAGCAATAGTTTAAGTTTGGGAGTATTTGATAAATAGGTTTTATACATACTTATTGGGTGCCAACTCACTGGAATTATGCTCATCTCAAGTAGTTTTTTATTATGTTTTATTTGCATTTTATGTTTATTTTGCAGTATTTGTAGCTAGAACTCCTATAACAACCGAAGGCATGGAAAGGAATGGAAAGGCATGGAATAGCACTTACATGGCATGGTGGAATTGAGCTAGAATGAAGATTACATAACTAGACCTGAGCAAGTGAGGATGATAAATGAATTGGGAAATAAACAAAAGAAGAAATGAAGAAGAAGTAGCAGAAAATAGCAACAACAAAAAAGCCAGAAGACATAAAGTAGCAAAGAAGTGTGGCTCAGTCAGATATTACATGGCGGCGCCGCATATAAAAAGGCAAGACAAAGGCAGATTTGTTATCGCGCGACCACGCTTCAGCAAGGAAGGAACATGGCGCGCTCGCGCCAAACACTCCGCAAATATCTGCACTACAATTCCGCACGGCCGCGTGAGTCTTCTTTAGTTAATTTTGATGACTTTTTGTAATTTGAATTTCAGCGTGTTTTGCTCAATTGAGATGATATGGTTGGCACCAGAGACGTGTTTTGTTATCAGTTTTTATTATCATTACCATTCTTAGGTTGTAGAGAGACTAGAGTGGGTTTTGAGCCTTGGATGATACATTTAACTCATCTCTTTATCTAGATTATTCAATAATTATAGTTTACATTTTCAGGAGATTTTGGTGATTTGGAACAAGATTGAAATAGACTTTGCAATAGAGATTATCAGATTTGCTCTATCATTTCTCTAACATCTATTGATTGCATTTCTTAATTCCATGATTTGCTTCAATCCCATAATGGCTTTAGGTTCAGAAATGAACTAAATTCCATTATGAGATTTTAATGTATTTTGATGTGAAGTTCAAATATATGTATCTGATTGTATTGTTGTATATTTATCATTGGAATGCCCATTATGGTTATGCTTAATATTTGAATGCTTGATCACCATTCACACTAATTGCTTATATGGATTGGGAAACTGAAATATAAGTACATATTAGACCATGATGGCATATGTTCGTGAAGCTTACGAGTATTAGGCTTTGTGATTTGTGACCCGGATAGGCATATACCGGTTTACCATATATAGTCATTAAGAGAGCTTGCACTTTAAATCATTTTTTGTTGCAAATTCACATATACATATATTGAGTTTGGTAATTGTGATGCTTACATGATTTCTATCAAATGTGGATTTTATGTAAATTGGTCATAGTTCATTGAAAAATGAGTATGTTCCACTTTTGTGCTCTTGACTAGCTTTCTATGATAATTAATTAAACATTACATGAGGGTTGTAGTTTAGATGAAACATTAAATGACATTAGAATCCAATTTTTCACCATTTTGATTACATCAATTTAGTAATTATACTTTTTGTTTTATTAACTAATTTATAATTCAATTTAATTATGAGTTGATTGTTTAAGCATATAAAAATAGTGATTAAGTTGTTACATGAAAAATTAAATTTAACACCTTTCTCTGTGGATCGATACTTTTTTTTACTCTGTACTACTTGTTGACCCATGTATACATGCATGAGTCAGAGTCCTTTTTGTCAAACTAAAAAAGGAGGCAACACCTAAGACATCCAGTTCCAACCCCTAGAGATAACCCCGAGAGATTCAGTTCCAATCTGAAAGATAACACCGAGAGATTCAGCCTATGTTCCGGAGATAACCCTGAAAAATTCAGTTCTAACCCTGGAGATAACCCCGAGAGAGTCGGTTCAAACCCCAAAAATAACCCCGGGAGGTCAGGCCAACCTCAGAGATAACCTTGAGGACAGTCAGAGCCAACAGCAGCCCAATCTCATAGATAACCCTGAAAAACGACTGCTACAACTATGCCAAAATTGGAGATAACCCCGGGAGGAGAAAATTGGTCATTTTGCCACCTCAACAACACATCAACGTCGTCTCAACGTAGTTCAACTCAAACTACGTACAAAGAGTACAAGACTGCACAACAGATAGACAATAAAGATTTGGAGATCTGGTTATGGACCCATCTTCCCTGCTTTAGAAAATCTCTAAACCCATGTTATTGTGTACCTCTCGACAACGGCTTTCCGAGAAGGTACAACACTCCTCCATCGGATGCCCGGATTGAAAGTTATGAAGGTTCGAGCGGACAACGCGTAGCCTGAGTGCACGTACTTCTAAGACGGCGGGACCCATAAAGCCTGGGGCAACCGTAGATAGACTTGAAGCTACTGCGGGTTGAGCCGCTGCTCCTTGGTCTATAAATATGAGCTCCCAACAGCTTATTTGCAAAAAAGAAAAAGAAAAGAGAGAAGATTTTGTCCATTTCAGTCTTTAACCCCTGCTAGAGTGCTCCGTGATTCTCCTTTCTAAATACTTGTAAGCTCATGTTCTATAACATATTGAAGTTTTACCAGTGAAAACTGAGTTTTCAGGCCCTAAAAGCTATCTGAATTCTTCTTGGTAACCCAATTTAAGAATTTTCATATTTTTAAGCTTTTTACTACTTTAATTTATATGTAAATATATATATATATATATATATATATATATATATATATATATATATACTCTAACTACTTTTGTAAGTAGATATTTAATTTTCTAGCCCGTAGACTAGATTTGCCTAAATCTAGTTATTTCTAACTGTGACAGTTTCTAAAGTTACTAAACTGGAACCGTTGGAGCTAGAATGGTTTAGATTTATTTAAATCTAGTTATATTTCTAGCTTTTGTACATATTACTCTTTCATGTGAGCCTAGGAATCATGTGATCGAAGATTCAGCCTGTGAATCTAAATTCTATTCCCACGATGGACATTTTTCAGCTGCAACCAGCTTGTAAATTATCTACGGTGTCTGGATATCCTTGGATGGCTATCATGCCCATAAGGAGTTTGACACTGCTATGTATCTTATTTTCTTAAAGATGATTCGCATCTCGAAAATAATAGCAATCAAACCGAATATATAATAAAATTGAAGTATCAAAGGCCTCAATTACTATTGAGCATAAGGGTTTGAAAACATGTTTTCCCAAACATCATTGTTATATCTTTTTAAAATTAAACTTTTATACAAGTCAAACCCTTTGTATATAGGTGCAAACGAAGCATAACACTGCTTCTAGATAATTGCACATAAGCCCAATACATACACACACACACACATGCAGATAAAAAAGTTGATTGAAAAGTTGCGAACCATGTTGTTATAGAAGTTACGGGGTGCCTAACACCTTCCCACTGCTTAATCAAGCCACCAAAACTAACGAATCTTGGTTTCCAAGGCCAGTTAAATAGTGTCTGACCATTGGGTCTTTGTGCAAAACTTTTAAAATTGGTTGAGTTGGTACAACCATTTCAAATCTACAAACTGGCAACCCTAAAAGTTAAATCGTTGACATTCACATGTCGAACCTTTTCAAACTCGCCTTTACAGAAAAAACTCACCCAAATGAGAACACAAAAGGTCAAGCACAAAAAGGGACACAAATCTTCCCGACGTCGATAACGACAATATACACACCTAAATTATTACAATGCCATATAAAATACAACAACAAATATTTCAAGTCTTCGAATAAACATGAGAAGATTTATGTCCTCCTCATTCTAATATGGTGTATTTTTTCGCTTCCAAATTCAAATTCACCTCACCCTATTGTTGTTCACCAAAATTAAATATTAAATGACATATAAAATACGAAACACATTTTAAGTTCTCAATACAGTTATATATTGTCATTCTACTTTATAATTTATTGAGAAACTTCAACAGTCACAGACCATCACTCTATTCCCTTGTTATCCCTGCTCGACCCAGCTACACTCTTATTACTTGAAAGGAATTGTGAAGCAAAAGGGTGAGCTCAAAAAGGCCAGTAAATAATATTATGACTAAATATAATCAAATTTTCAATAGCCTTCATCAGTAATAAATTAGATATTTAGAACATATGGTAGATGATAAAAGTGTTCAACCATAATTACAGCGGAATAAATAATTCATTAGAAAGGTTAAGTAGAACATAATGTCTACTTTCTCCTCAAAATTAAAAGTCCATCATTAATATTTCATTCCTGTAATACCCATCAACAGATCTTTCTTATTGTAAGACCCCAACCTTTATGAATAAATATGAATTTTTCTATAAATATGATTTTGAATAATTATTATGTTGATTTTTTATAATATCGAGGCTAACAGATGAAATAGAAGCTCACTAGGAACCCAAATCGGACGAGGTGGCTATTATGGAAAAACGTAGCATCAGATTCAGAAATGTTGGATTTGACGGATAGTGATTCAGACACTAAAGTTGAAGTCGCTCAAGCATCAACGGAGGAGGTGCGGATTTGGAGAACAAGGTTTCTTCATTGGAAAGGTTGTGGGAGATAGAAAAAAGTCGACGCGTCAAAGCGTTAATGGAAACAATGGAAGGGAGGATAAGCTCAAAATCCAAATTGACGAGATGGAGCCTCAAGCGACACATCCGTGAAGGACACACCTCTCTCCTGTTCTCCGACTATAAGAAATGTGGATGTTTTAATTGTGGGATGGAAGGACATCGAGCGAATGAATGTCCGAGAAAAGGCTTGGTAAATAAGTAGTATGGGTTATGTATGTAATATGTGTGATAAGTAATGAACTATTTTCAACTTTTATGTTGGTCAAGATTTTAAATCCAGACTTTCGTAGTAACAAAGGGATAGTTTGTTGATTAAAGCGAGGATTTGTGTAAATATTCGATAAATGAATATGAATATAAGTTTGAGAAATGAAACGAAGTTTAATACATTAATCTTATGCAATAAGGTTTAAAATGTAAGGGTATAATTTATGGTTTTATTTAACGAGATAATGCCGCCAAGACGTCAAACTCGAAACCAAAGGATAGAAGAATCTACTAATCTTGCCGGGGAACAATACTAGAATCGATGCAAAACTTTGTAAACATGGTAGCTCAAAGCTATCGTGAGGAACACCGATTATGGAAAACCAAACTAGACAATCGCTGGCAAAATTCAAAGACTTCAAAGCCAGTAGGACCACGAATTCAGAGGATCGGTGACCCTATAGAAGCCCGGACTTGGGTGAACGAGATAGAGAAGGCGTTCAGTAATTGCTAAAGTAGATGAGGGCAAAAGACCGCTTTTGCAACTTATATGATGAAAGGGAAGCTAACTTTTGGTGGGAGGCAAATAAGACTAAAGGGGGAGAAGAAGAAATTACTTGGGATAGGTTTAAGGATTTATTTTTTGAAAACTATCTCTCTGTTAGTATGCGATCTAGAATGGAGGTGAGATTCACGGAGTTAAAGCGAGGATAACATGATGAATGCTATTATGAGTATGCAAAGAAAATTTAATGAGTTAGCTAGGTTTGCTACACATTAAGTGGATACAGAGGCTAGGAAGGCAAGGAGATTTGATTTGGGCTTAAAACCACAGCTCTAATAAGGTGTCAAGATCTGCAAATCAATACTTTTGGCAAAGACTCATGGAGAAGGCTATCATTGTTTGAGCAGGAAGTGAGGCCATGAGCCTCTACCATAAGGAGAAGAAGAACAAAAGCAAGTCGAGGAGGAGCAGAAAGATAGAAAGTAGTAGTGGGAATAGGGGCGAGAAAAGAATGAGGAATTTTTCTATGAAAATGCAAGTAAAGCGAGGAAGGTATAAAGAAGCGGTAGTGCGGTTGCAAGAATCATGGGAAGAATCACTCCGCAAGTGTCTCAAGGGCAAGTTTGTATGCTACAAGTGCAGGCAAGAGGGTCATATCTCTCCCAACTGCCCCAACTCAAGGATGATCAGTGGATGCTTCATATGTGGATCGACTGAGCATAAGGTGAGGAACTGTCCACAGAGGGGAATGGAGGCAGGGAACGTAACCACGGGGAGAAGCAGTGGGACGTTAGCAATTTCAGGACCAAACTCAACCAGTAACCCAACGAAAGCAACTCCGAGGGTTTACAACATGACGGTCCAGGATACGATGGCAGCTGGAAACAGAACTCCAGGTGCTATTTGAATAACTTATATATCTTATATTTCTGCTTAATCGGATAGACAAGTGTTATGATAAATAATTAAAGATCGATTCGATCAGAAATACGATCGAGATCTCACAGACAATGATTATATGCTATGTACCTTCTCGCATATGAGTTTTTAAAGCGGTGATTCCGGGACTTAATCCTTATAAGGGAGGGTGAATGTAATAACCCGAGATTTTCTATATAAAATAAATAAGAAATTTTGCGTATAAATTTTTTTTTTTATTTAATGACGAGACTAAGTGTCAAGTAAAGTGAACGATAAATGCGAATACATTTATTACTTGAAAAATTAGAAATAATTTTGGAATTATTAATTACCACAAATTATATGGTAATAAATTTCGTAGTTTAAATGTTTTTATTAATTATTTTCCATGAAAACATGATTGGAAATAATATATGAAGTGATAATTAGATTTATATAATAAATATTTTATTATATGAATTGTTCGTAATATTTAAGTTAATTATTTTAACTTGATTATTGATCTTCGTGTACGAAGAATAAGTCGGACATGAGATCCAAACCCGGATTGGGATTGTGATCAAGAGATGAGAATAATAATATTATATTATTTATGTAATGATTTTACAAATTACCATAATTATGTATTTGGTATGTGTGATGAGATAATATTGAGCAACGACGGTTAATTAGGTCATAACATATTACCGTCTTTGAAAACCCTAATTATTAAACTTCGGTTATGGGATATTTTCGAGTTGTGATCGTGTATATGAAGTTATCTTGTGAATAAGAATATGGTAATTAGAAGAAACCCTAATTATCATTCAGACGTCGATAATTAGGACAAACCCTAATTATTATAACCCTAAACCGGTTGAAATTAGAAACCGTGAATTAATCGTGTTAGTAACATACCAAATAATTAAAGAACCACTAATGGTCAATTAGAAACCCTAATTGACGACGTTGAGAAACCCTAATTTTAATTACCGGGTTTAATTTTGATGTTGCTGTATAAGTGTTTTAATTTACCAAAGGATAGAAGTTAATTGGTAAATTATAAGAATTAAATCTAGTGATTAAATATTACATTTAATTGCCTTGTACAAGATTGCCCATACACTCTTAAACAAAGCCCAACCATCACCCATAACAAATCAGAAGCAAGAATCAAGAATTTTTGGCAAAAAGGGTATAAGAACACTAAACCTAGAAATCCTTTGATTCGATGTTATTTGATGCAATTGATTGTTTAAAGTTGTGTAATAGAATGTTAATTGATGATATGGGTTGATAAATCAAAGACCCATAACATCAAAGTGCATTTAATTTGAAGATTTAAGCAAGTTGGAAAAACCAATTACATTATTTTTTTTTCACCAAATGTCGAGAGGCCATAACTCTTTGCTTGATCATGAGTTTTGTTCTTCAAAAGTTTTTATGTGTAGCCTGATATGTGGTCTTTAATCTGCAAAAAGAATCAAGTCCATATCATGTATAGATTAGAAGTTATAGATGGTCAAACATGGTTGACCGATCATGATAAACTGTTTTTGGGCAGTCTGTAATGGGGGCATTCTCGTCCACTTTTGTGCTTTAAAAGGTCTGGGCTTTTGATATGTTGTAGTGCACTGAGTTAGGAAGCCATAGGTTTTGGAATGACCTCATTCCGACCTCGGATGAAGGAATTTACGGTGATTGGAAGGAAATGTGTCAAATTTCTCAAAAGCGAAAGTCAGCAGCTGGATGTGCTATTCGGGACACTGTTTCGATCAGTTAATATTTCCAAAACCTTCTGGGATTTTGGTATGTTATAGTACACCGAATAAGCTTTCCATAGACTAAAAACGGACTAAATCCGATATCGGAGGAGAGAGTTATGACATTTCAAAGTAGTAGTGTCAAAACTTCCCAACAAGTGCGGTGAAGTTCATTTGAACGGAATTTCTGGGCTGATGTGTTCGGAATTTGGAAATGGTCAAAGATTAAAAGTTGTAGCCCCAGAAGTTAGCTCAAGGCGTGGGCTCTAGAATCGCTCAAAATGTTTTAAAATGAAAGAGTTATGACTGTTTTTAGCGAAAGAGGTAAAGCTGAAACTAGATTGAAAACTATTATGAGCGCCCACTGACGGCGACTTGTTTGGGCTACCTAATGAACCTGAATTGGGTAATTAGTATATTTTAAAAATAGTCTTACATACCATGTATAACATATCCAAAAATCAGATTAATCGGAGTTATGAGCAATGCGTTAGAAAATCATAAAGTGAGCTATTGAAAAATTAGTATAAACCAAGTCCCACATCGACTAAATTGAGAACTTCACCATTTTCTAAACCTATAAATAGAAGGGCTTGGCCTTTGTTTCATTCACCAACAATAAGGCCTCAAATTTTTGAGAAAGGCTTTGTTGTGGGAGAACTTTTTATAAAGATCTCCTTAGTTAAATTTTGGCGTGGAAAGCGATTCAGATCTGTGGAATTCGTATTTTCGGGTATGTTTCTTATTTAATTTTTGTAATGTTATTATTTTTAATTGTTAGTTAAAGTTTGAATTTTTGAAGTTTAGTTAGTGTTGTTAATAAACTAGTTAGTTTACTATGTTTATTTTGGCTTGGAATTGATTATGTAAATGAGTTATTTGTGATAACTTTTAATATTTTGTGATGAATTTCATTAATTAATAATTATTAATGATATTAAAGTTATTTAATGATTATATTAAATAATTTAGTTTAAAAATGATTTTAATATTATAAAAATCATTTTAAATGAAAATAAGGTATTTAAAAATATTTTAAGTTATAAAATATAACTTTTAATATTTAAATGATAATTTCATTAATAATTAAATATTAATGATATTAAGATAATATTAATGATATTTAGTTTATTTAATGATTAATATTAAATAAATAGTTTAAAAATGGTTTTACTTATTTAAAAACCATTTAAAGAGGATATTAAGGATTTAAAAATATTTGAAGTTATAATTAATGACTTTTAATATTTGGATAAATAGTACATTAATATTTAAGTATTAATGGTAATTATTTGGGTAATATAAATGTTTTTAAAATAGTTTGAGTTATTATAAATAACTTTTATATTTTAGTAATGGTTTCATTAATAGTTTAGTATTAATTAAACTATTAATGATAATGGAATTGTTTAATGTTTAAATCATTTAATTATGATTCCGATATTTGAAAGTTATAAATGGCCAAACTAGTCGACTTGAGAACCGATTATGAAGTTACGAATTTGAAGAAGAACACCTATAGTAATGTGATTATATCACTATAGGCCCTTTAGTGATGATTTGAATTATTTTAAATTTTTCAATTTTCGAAATTGCGAAAATGATTAAAAATAAGATGTCCGATATTCTGAGATGTTGAGGTATAGAATAAGAGTCTTAGACTCAGATTTACCCGATAAAGTCATGCCGATACGCAAACAAATGTCGGACCTTATAAAAGAAAGAAAAGAAGACTACGTAAGAGCATGGATGAGATATTTGAAAATGTATAAAAATATTTCAAGTATAGAATATGAACTAAAAGTATGATCACTGTGATTATGTGATTAGACTATGTGCTGACTGCAATAGACAGTACTATGTGTTAAGATATATTGTTCTAATCGAACGAATGATCTGATTATTGATAGGTTGTGATAAAGAGATAAAACCTAAGTTGAGATTTGTAATCAGCGAATCAGACAAGTATCTTACCTTTGCATTTCCTTTATGCAATGGACATGAGTAAGAAGTTTCAGAATTATTCTATCATTGTACAGATTATGTACTCTTTGATTATCGACATGTTAGCTCATATATATATTTTGTTCATTGATTTCTATAAATGGTTATATAAGTGTCCCCACTTGGATAATCATGGCATTTGTTCACATGTTGATACACCTTTGTCAATTACCCGTATATATATGTTGAATTACATATTATTGTTGAGCAAGATTAAAAACCTTCGGGTTTGGAACGTGCATGTATGAACATCCCTATATGGGAAGATTTTTTGCATAAAGGCGGATAGAGTGAGCGATGAATTTCGTTCAAGTTATGTAGTATTGATCAATATAGGGTACAACTGGCCGATCACCCTCCGTGCTGTAAGTTATAACGGTTCGAGGATAGAATTTCGCTAAACCTTTCGAAAATGAAAAGAATGTTCATAGTATGTTTCTTAAACCCTATTCAAGGGTAGAGCCGAGCCAAATTTAAAGAATTTGAAAGAGAGTTGTTATGTGAATTTTTATTAAATGCAGATTACTTCACAACTTTCAATTTGTTGTAGAAGTGTTATGTAAAGAGAATACTTATATTCTTTCGACTTATATATAATTGTTATTACTTCTTTGGGCACTTAAATGCTCATCCTTGCTTAAATTAAATGTTTTCGATTATGTATGAGCAAACTCAAGGCTCGTACACGAACAAAGAAAAAGGAAAGTCGATTGAATAAGTGTGTATTATGAGTTAATGGTTATAGTTGTATTGGTATCTATTCAAGTATTGTAAGGAATGTATTTGAAGGTCACGTGCACTGGGAAGTAAACTTTGATGTATGTAAATTAAGTTCGAATGTATTATTATTTAGTATTATTGACTTAAAGAAATGGTATCGTGGGGAACCGAGTTCGGGTTTCAATTACCTGGATTTGGGGTCGTCACATTTTTATGAAGTATTTGTTGTAAATATTGGCGTATTATTTGGACCCCCATTTACCTATTTTCAAAATAATCGGTAGAAGGTTATCCAATATATATATATATATATATATATATATATATATTGAACGTATTTTTTTCGAGTTTTAGAAAGCTTTGAGCGTAGAAAATATTGAAAGTTTTCTTCAAGAATATCCCCGCTATACCAGTTGGAATACTCTTCTTTTCAAGGTAAGGGATGTTATTTTTGTTTAATATTCGCTTGAAATAATATTTTCTTCCATACTCTGTATTATGTAAGTAATATTATTTAGTTTCAGATTTGGAATTCTATACTCGTTTTGTTAAAGTGTTGGCTTCTAAACTCCATGAAATTAGTAGAATATCCTTGTTATTTGCACTTCATCCAGTATCTTTTCATAAAAATATTATTCTAAGCATTCATGATAAGTTTTAAATTTTTCATCTCGAAGTACTATTCATGGGGTTACTATTCCTAAAGTACTATTCACGGGATTACTATTCGCTCGAGTACTATTCACCTGAGGTACTATTCATGATAAAATTTGATTCCTTTTCAGTCCAAATTATTTTTGGTATAATACTATTCTTGAATTTTACTCCACAAATCAGTATCATGTTGACAATTTGGACGTTATTAATTTCTAGATAAATTAAATTATAAATCTTTAAAAACTTATCCTTGAACTTGTTTTATTGAATTCTTATATCATTGTCATCATCCTCATGTTTATATTATGATGAAAGTTATTTGTGGCCTGTAGTGCATAGATGTACTTGGTATGATTATGACAAGGGATTATTCGGTATAATCATGACCGTAATGTTACAAATGATGTGGTAAAAGTCCTCATTGTCTCGTAGTGTATTGATGGACAGTTGTTGGCATGATCATGACCATTAATGAATACACGAATATCATTGGCCTGTAGTGCATGGATAATTTGTGGTCATGATACTAAAGAATATCCTTGGTCGTAGTGCAGGGGTGATTCAATGATGAGGATTATTTATTAAGCTGGGTCTCAGCGATAAAATTGATGTTAAACCTTCTAAATCATAGAAGATAGTTGATTTTATGCTCTACTTGACTCTTCTAATGGATTGCTTGTTCCGCTGCAGTTAAACTTGGTGTTTGTTATATTTTATCAGTTTAACACTGTTGAAGGCTAACGATAAATTATTCTGCATTATCTTAGTCATAATATTTCTTATTGGGCTAGTTAAGCTCACCTTTTTGCTTTCATTGTTCTCTTAAGGAAATGAGAACGTAGCCGGGACTAGTCGGGGAACAGAGTGACGGTCCAGATGTTTACATTAGTATTCCTCACTATTTTATGAAATAGTGTGATAATAAATGTATTGAGGACTCCATTTTGAGTTTGAATACTGTCTAGAAGACAATATTCGTATTAAAACTTTCAGTTTATGTTTTGTCGTATTTTACACGACAGTTGTATTATTAAGTTGTATTTGAATTTTGTACCATGTATTTGGTGACTCAAGATGGGTGATGTATACCTATTTTGGGGGCGTTACAGTTGATATCAAAGCTTAGGGATATGATCCCTGGCTGAGATATGAGACAAGAACTAGGAGGGGAGAGACAAGGAATTCCTTCGCTAGTATGACCTACCTAAGTTTAATCGGTATTTAATTGGTCGGTCAGAGTATAGGGATAATATGTGGTATGTCAATTAACCTTTGTTTTGTGGCAGTATTTTAAAATGACATCCGAGAATATTGAGAATAGCAATGGAGCACAGGAGACCGTTGAGCCATCATAGATTAATACCCAGGATAATGTGCAACTGGAAGACAATAATCCTCAAGTAAACAACAACGATTAAATGATGAACAATGAGATGTTCAAAGGCTTTATGCAATTCATGTAACATCAGGCGAGGGCGGCTCCTATCCAAAATGCAAGTGGAAACACTGGCAACTCTCGGACGGTCAACGCTATGCAGTTCAAGGAGCTGGGACCACTGGAGTTTTTTGGAGAGCCAAAACCACTTAAGGCGGAGAGGTGGATAAAGTAGATCAACAAGATATTTGATGTCTTGGGATGCTCCGAGGAGCAAAAGGTTCCCTTTGCGCAGCGAGGTGATTCTTGGTGGGAATCAGAAGCGACTCAACCCGCCGTGATGAAGATGTCTTGGGAGAAGTTCAAGAAGCATTCAATGACAAGTACTTTCCGAAAGTATTCGTCACATGAAAGAGGTAGAGTTCATTAAATTAGAGAGCAAAAAACATGGACCGTGTTGCAGTACGAAGCCAAGTTTGCCGAGTTATCCCAGTTTGCGTCCCACTTAGTTGATAATGAGGAGAGAATGACGCGAATGTTTCTAAGAGGTTTGAAACCCGAGATACGTCAATACCTTATCTCTCACAAACTTTTCTTGTATTCATATATTGTGAATAGAGCTCAGTTATTGGAATGCGATAATGAGTTAACCCAACCAAGAGAGAGCAGCCAACAAAATGATAATACCAGTGGTAGCAGTCATTAAAGTGGTGACAACAAACTTGGAGGGAATAAACATGCCAGAAATGGTAACCACTTCGGTGGTAATCATGTCCAAGACAGTAATAATGGAAAATTCAAGAAGAGGAGATTCAACAATGATGGAAAGACGTCAGCATCAACACCCATTGTTAAGGAAGGAGAATGACCACCTATCATGTGCTTCAAATGCGGAGGGGAGGGACATATCAGTCCAAACTGTGTGCAGCAGTCCAAAACGTGTTTTAATTGTGGAAGAGAAGGTCACCTGGCTCGATTTTGTCGTACAGGGAAGGAAAGTCCAACTGGGATGGAGGCACCAAAGGCCGTTCCAAAAAAGTCAAAACCTGTAGTTCAAGGGAGAGCATTTTTTGTAACCTCCCAGAAAGCAAGGAACCTGAACGAGGTCATCACGAGTAAGCTTATCATAAACTCTAGTGAAGTATATACCTTATTTGATACCGGTTTTACCCATTGTTTTATTTCTCCTACTTGCACTCAACGTTTAAATTTGACTGCGGATAAATTAGACTTTGACTTATCTGTTGAAACTCAGTTGGGAGAAACCTTCATTACATCCACTGTTCATAAGTCTTGTTTGGTTCAAATCAGTACCCTCCCATTACCTGTCGATCTTATTTCATTGAAAATACTTGCATTTGACGTAATTCTAGGGATTGATTGGTTAACTACTCATCATGCAAAAATTGATTATTTTCGTAAGGTTGTTAGCTTTTATATTCCTAACCAACCTATTATGCGAATTCAAAAAACCAAACCATTAAAATCAATCACTGTAATCTCAAGCCATAACGCTATTCGTTTATTGAAAAACGGATGTCAAACTTTCTTAGCTCATGTCACGGATTTAAACAAAAATACGTCAGTTTTGAATGATATTTCTATTGTTAATAAATTTCCTAACGTATTCCCTGAAGAACTTTCTGGCCGACCCCAGAGCGTGAAATTGAATTTTGTATCGACCTTGAACCCGGTACAAAACCCATTTCTAAAGCCCCATATCGAATGGCTCCTATTGAACTTCAGAAGTTAAAGACCCAATTGCAGGAATTGTTAGACATTGGCTTTATTCGTCCTAGTACGTCTCATTAGGGTGCTCTTGTTCTATTCGTGAAGAAGAAAAATGGGAGTATACGACTTTGTATTAATTATCAGGAGTTGAATCATGTCACCATAAAAAATAGGTACCCATTGCCACGTATTGATGACATGTGTTGACCAGTTACAATGTGCCAAATTCTTTTCAAAGATTGATCTTCGTTCCAGATATCACCAATTGAAGATTAAAACCGATGACATTCCAAAGGCGACTTCGAGGAACTTAAATGCGGGCATTATGAATTCCTAGTCATGTCTTTTGGATTGACTAATGCTCCTACTCCCTTCATGGATATGATTAACCGAGTATTCAAGGAATATTTAGATCATTTTGTGGTTGTCTTTACTGATGACATTCTCGTATACTCCAAAAGTCATGAAGACCATGAGCAAAACTTGAGGCTGATACTCCAAAAGCTCCGTGAAAACAAGCTATACGCCAAGTTAAAGAAATGCAAATTCTGGCTTGAGGAAGTTGCATTTCTTGGGCACGTGATATCAAGTCATGGAATATCCATTGACCCAAAGAAAGATTGAAGTTATTCAAAGTCGAGCAACCTAAATCAAGAATCAAGCACGTAGCTTTCTCGGCTTAGCTGGTTATTATCGAAGATTCATAGAAGGGTTTTCTCGAATCACTACTCCATTAACTCAGCTGACTCGGAAAGATACAAAATTCGGTTGGAATGAGGAATCTGAGAAGAGTTTTCAAGAACTCAAGAGGAGAATCATTTCAGCACCTGTTCTGACAATTCCATCTGGCTCAGAGGGATTTATTATCTACAGTGATGCTTCAGGCAAAGGGTTAGGATGTGTTATCATGCAACATGGGAAAGTCATAGCCTATGCATCTCGATAACTCAAAGAATATGAGAGGAATTATTGAGTTAGGATGTGTTCATAACGTTTTTCACATATCCATGTTAAGTAAATATGTGGAAGACCTGAACCACATTATTGAGTTAGAACCGGACGAAATAGCCGAAGATTTAAAGTATGAAGAGATTCCTATTAAAATATTGGATAAGAAGGAACATATTCTACGCTCCAAGGTTATACCTCAAGTCAAAGTTTTGTGGAGAAACCACGATGTTGAGGAAAAGAACTGGGAGCTAGAATCTGAAATGAAATCAAGGTATCCTCACCTCTTCGTCATACCAGGTATGTACCCTAATTTTGAGGGCGAAATTTCATAAGAAGAGGAGGTTGAAGACCCCAACCTTTATGAATAAAGATGAATTTTTCTATAACTATCATTTTGAATAATTATTGTGTTGATTTGTTATAATATTAAAGTTGTGGGTAATAATAATAAATTTTGCAAAGTAAACAAGTTGTTATATAATATTCGATTGGTCGGGGAATATTCATTTTAACAAGGAATATTCGTACGACGGAACAATCATTGGTGAACCCCACAACGTAATTATTGTCGAAATGAGAAAACGACAGAAATATCTTTTTATGAAAATAACGGGGGAAGTTTTACCGTTAAATGTTGGAATAACCGGTGTTAAAAGTACAATAATACACGTGGTTGCATAGTAACACACGATATTGATTATTGATGCTTACGTGAGAAGTCACTCAGTTTTGTTCAATTATTGCTATAGTAATTGTTGTATAGTAACTCACGTTATTTGATTCAATTATTGTCGATATTTAATATATTATTAAATCAATAATTGAGACGACAAAGTTATTCATATTAATATTTGCAATATTGACAATGTCTAGAAGTTCTGTCAAGGAGAGGTTTGGTCACCTAATTGCTCGCCAATAAGGAGAAATTCTTATTAGAAGCCTCTTTCCTGGGAACGACCTGGTTGTTAAATATTGCGAATTAAAATAATGATGATAAATGTTGTTAAAAATATTGAGGGGATATTTATGAAGTATTTGTTGTAAATATTGGCGTATTATTTGGACCCCAATTTACTCGTTTTTCAAAATAATCGGTAGAAGGTTATCCAATATATATATATATATATATATATATATATATATATATATATATATTAAGTAAGATCACATATTTGAATCCCGTGAGTTTTGTGAAATAGGCAGATATTTTATATATATATCATATATATAAATTGAGCGTATTTCTTTCGAGTTTTAGAAAGCTTTGAGCGTAGAAAATAGTAAAAGTTTTCTTCAATAATATCTCCGCTATACCAGTTGAAGTACTCTTCTTTTCAAGGTAAGGGATGTTATTTTTGTTCAATATTCGCTTGAAATAATATTTTCTTCCACACTCTATAGTATGTAAGTAATATTATTTCGTTTCAGATTTCGAATTATATATTCGTTTTGTTAAAGTATTTGCTTCTAAACTCCATGAAATTAGTAGAATATCCTTGATATTTGCGCTTCATCCAGTATCTTTTCATAAAAATATTATTCTGAGAATTCTTGATAAGTTTTAACTTTTTCATGCATGAGTACTATTCATGGGGTTACTATTCCTGAAGTACTATTCATGGGGTTACTATTCACTCGAGTACTATTCACCCGGGGTAGTATTCATGATAAAAATTGATTCATTTTTGGTCCAAATTATTTTTGGTACAATATTATTCTTGAATTTTACTCCACAAAGCAGTATCATGTTCACAATTTGGACGTTATTAATTTCTAGATAAATTAAATTATAAATCTATAAAAATTTATCCTTGAACTTGTTTTATTGAATTCTTATATCATTGTCATCATCCTCATGTTTATATTATGTTGAAAGTTATTTGTGGCCTGTAGTGCATAGATGGACTTGGTATGATTATGACCAGGGATTATTCGGTATAATCATGACCGGAATGTTACAAATGATGTGGTAAAAGTCCTCATTGGTTCGTACTGCATTGATGGACAGTTGTTGGCATGATCATGACCATTGATGAGTACACGAATATCCTTGGCCCATAGTGCATGGATAATTTGTGGTCATTATACTAAAGAATATCCTTGGCCGTAGTGCAGGGGTGATTTGATGATGTGGATTATTTATTAAGCTGAGTCTCAACGATAAAATTGATGATAAACCTTCTAAATCATAGAAGATAGTAGATTTTATGCTCTACTTGACTCTTCTAATGGATTACTTGTTCCGCTGCAGTTAAACTTGATGTATGTTATAGTTTATCAGTTTAACACTGTTGAAGGCAAACGATAAATTATTTTGCATTATCTTAGTCATAATATTTCTTACTGGGCTAGTTGAGCTCACCCTTTTGCTTTCACCGTTCTCTTCAGGAAATGAGAACGTAGCTGGGACTAGTCAGGGAATGAACTGATGGTCCAGATGTTTACATTAGTAGTCCTCACTATTCTATGAAATAGTGTGATAATAAATGTATTAAGGACTCCATTTTGAGTTTGAATACTGTCTAGAAGACAATATTCGTATTAATACTCTCAGTTTATGTTTTGTCATATTTTACACGATAATTGTATTATGAAGTTGTATTTGAATTTTGCACCATGTATTTGGCGACTCAAGATGGGTGATGTATACCTATTCTGGGGGCGTCACACTTATACCCAAGACAAATCAAACTTTCATCACCTGTCTTTACTTGAAACACCAAAGATCATGGTTATACTGTGAAACCCCAAAACCCTATTAAGATTCTATTATTTAAATTCAGTATTATTAAATAAAATCTCTCTGTTTCTGAAAGTGTTTTGTGTTATTATATACTCTATTATAGAATTAGGTCCAATAAATTTTTGTCCAAAAATTGACGTGCTTGACACGTCGTGCTTAAAAATTTTCTTCTGAAAATGGACTTTTTGGTCTATATTTGGACAAGCTGCTTTGTCGTGCTTACACTGACAAAACACTTTGTCGTGCTTGTTAGGATTTGTGAAAAATCTAAGTTAAGAACCTTAATATCGAAATCAGGAAACCCTAACCCTAATTGGCTAGACTAAACCCTAGTTTGGTTATCCAAAACCCTAACCATGATTATTATTCTTTAATTAAGTGTTAATAAACATCATTAAGCAACCCTAATCATGAAAACAAAAATCCTAATTAAGATTAAGGAGGATTAGGGCTTAATTAAGCTACTAATTATGATGAACTAGCTCACAAGTGGGTTAATACTCATTAAACCAAGTCTGAAGATAGCACATGACATGGTTGCAACTTCTAAGCAGCACAAGTATCAACCATTAGATCTTTGTAGAGGCAAGAAGGTGAAATAATGACCAAAAACCCTAGCTTAGTAATTCTATAAATAGCAGCCTTAAATCAGTTCAAACCCACAAAATTTCTAAAAGCCTATATACTCATATATCATACCTAAACAAACCTTTGTGATAGCAAGAATAGAAACATAAGTCATAAATAAAAATCAAGCAAGAAAGCATGTAAACCCTAATTTTAACCTAGATCTTTGATGTTATGTTTAATTTGTAGTTTAGATGTTTAGATATGTGTAATAACATGTTAATAAGTATGATAAGTTGATAGAACATGTTTACATAACATCTAGATGCATCAAATTGATGTTTTAAGCAAACTAGAAATTCTGGAAAAACAGGTCTGACAGTCGAATGTCAGAGCATGTATATTTGTGTATGTTAATAGTTAGGTCTGTTAATTGTATGCTAGTTGTAGTATTAGATGAGGTCTTTAATCTGGAAAAGAAAACAGGTCAATTAGAATCATATATTACAAGATATAAGAGGTCAAATGTAACGCCCCAAAAATTTTGGATTTTTGAGAATTAAAATTTTATTTTATTATGTGGATTAAATGAATTTAATTAATTATTTATGGGAGTAAGCTAATTGAAGGTCGTTCTATGACCTAGACATATCGGAACGTCATAGTATTTTGGCTACGTGGTAGAATTAAAGTGTTTGAATTTCCAAGACGAAAAATAAAAGTTTTCTGAGAAATTTTTTGAAAAACACTATTCACGCATTTCTGCTCGAGAATTATTTTTGAACTTCCGAGAAATACGTAATGATAGAATTCTAAGACAAGATGGAATATCCAATAATATTTTAGTTATGGCAAACGCAGTTTTTCGCCTGCGAACTTAAAAACCTAACGGTTAGGAAAAAGTGATTTCTGAGATGGAAAAGGGCAGGTGTATAATGAGATAAAGCGATGTTCGTATAATATGTAGGTATTGTACGAGGTAATGAATACAAGTATAATATGAGGTGTTATACGAGTATGAATGAATGATGATATGTCATATGTGAATAAGTATATAAAGTGGAATACGAGATTAATACGTAAATTATACGTTATAAGGCTTTACGTGAACAATATTCAATAATGATAAGACCTATAACATTGAAAGTTATAACTAAATGTTGTTAAGTAATACGTGAACGTAAACTATATGCAATAAAGTGTACTTAACAAATAACGATCGAGTCTCGATTAGTGATGTGATAACATTAGTAAGTCATGAAGAAGGATGATTAACTCAAACTGAGTTGTATTAATGAAATAATTTCAATTAAGTTATAGAAGAGAAAGAAATTGGTAAGAATGATATAAGTTATAACGATAAGTCGAAACCAATAATAACAATTTAAGTCAAGATTTAGATTGAGATAAAGGGTAAGATTCATTAGGAATCATGTATGTTTATTCATGACCTAATGTGGTATATTATGTGGTTATGTATTGTAGAGACCGTAAAAACTGAAAGGAAAAGTTATTTTTACTGTAGCAGATGCTGAAGGCAAGTTTTTCTTAAATGCTTGTCTAACCTTCGTGTTAGCCAAGTTTTATGTGATTCATGTTATGAGATGCATGAATTGTTTTATGAAAATGTCAATGCCAGTGTTAACTCGGCTAGACTAATCTTGAATATTGATTGATTTATTTACAAGTCTTTCAATATAGAATTAATAACGCTATCCTACGCCAATTGTTTGGTACGGATTCAAGGTATGCCTGAGTATGAATAAACAAATGTATTTTTCATGGATTATTCGATGGGCACGCGAGGTTGCCAAAACTTCAACGTATATACGTTTAATGGATGTAGTGTTGATCAACATAGAGTACTATGGGCTGATCACCCAGAAGTGCTCGTAAGCTATGCCTGACTTACGGACTTAGTGCCGGGTTGTCCTTTTCAAAGAAATTATGAAATGATCATGGTCTTGAGCCAGAATTGATGTTTTACTGAATATTGTTATTGTAAAATGTTTTGAAGGAAAAGAAATGTTATTTTGAATTATTGATAGTACTTCATAACTATTATCCAGTTATTGAAGATATACGATTCCTATGTTTTAACCATGTCATTTAAAAGAAATTGTTGTACTTGTTGAGCTTGTTATGCTCACTCTTGCTTGAACCATATGAATGCAGCTAGGACCGAACGAACCAAGGGATTTGACAAGGATAGAGGCATGACGAAGCTGAACGATTAGTTTACCTTTTAATAAACTAGTAAGTTGTATATATATTATAGAATGATGAACAAAGAATGTAATGGTTTTAGAACCTGGGAACGGGATGTAATATTACTAATGTAATAAGAATGTCGTTGATTCACACATTTTGATGTCGTTTCAATAGAATGAATGTACATTTATGAGTACCGTGTAGCACCATCTTTTGGGTTGGAAGATACCCGGATTTGGGGGCATCACAGGTTGGTATCAAAGCATTAGGTTATAAAACTTAAGGGGGGAAGAACCTTAGGCTAATAACCTCGTTAAGGAATAAAATTTCGATAGAAGTAAGCTCATGCTTTACTTCAGTCGAATGAGTTAATAAGGTATTGAGGAAACTCAGTACCGAAAGATTTAAAAGATGGAAAGTAACCCTAAATAAATTAAATGTGATTTATGCTTATACTATTCTGTGTTATGTACTAATCAACATATGTGTTATTGAAGGATGTCGATCGATAGCTTGATGTATAGAGATATATACGCGGTGAGCGAAGAAACTGTGAACAGAGTAGAGCCTGTACCCATGCCAGTGGCGGAGGTACCATTAGTGATTCTAGAGGAGTCGGAGACAGTGGAGTACTTTTCTGAGGAGGACTACTCCGAGGGAAATATGGATATAGCGTCATATCTTAATATGATGGTCTACGAGGAGGAGGAAATGGAGGTAACATCGATTATTACTATGGTAGCTACACTAGAGTCAATACCTCCAGATGCAATGAGAGCATTGTATCTGGTAGTACTTGACAGAAATGTGCAATTGAGTACAACTGTGCAGAAGCAGAGTGAAAAGATTAATTATCTCCATGAAGCTAAAGTGTCTGTAGAAAATAATTAAGAGAGACCGAAAGACAGCGCAGATGTCTTACATCCATGAGAGTGCTTATAGAGATTTTAATTTTAAAGTTGCTTGTTATCCCATGGAGTCAGGACAAACTCGACATACTATTAGTCGGGATACTGTAGCGATGATTGTTAATGAGGAACACGAGGACGCTGTTATGCATTATTAGAAGTCTAGAGTAAATAAATATATGTGTAGTGACGTAAAACCCTCTTTTGTATAAAAGGGTAGTCTTTTTGTAAATCCCAACTTTTGAGAAGTTAAATTGCGGGGTAGAAATTTACTAGCCGTTGGCTATGGAAGTAAAGTGTAAATAGTTTCAAACTATGAAGAAGCATATGAATATAATGAAGATTTCATTTAATGTGCTTTGTTATGGGATGAGTTGTTATGTGGCGAATAATAACCACGCAAGCAAATAGATAATAATGAAATTCTATTTAATCAGAAAATGCCGCCAAGTAGAAGACAACGTAATCAGGAAGCGGAATCACGTAATGAAAATCAAGGGGGTCAAAACAACCCTATGCAAGAGTTCATTAATTTATTAACGGCTGCATTTAACTAAACTGGGGGTAGGGTAACCACCAAACCTAGGTTAGCCAGAATGACTACCTTTAAAGAATTTAAAAGCGTAGGTCCGCCGTAGTTCAAAGGAACGATGGACCCATTAGCAGCCTAGGCATTGGTAAAGGAAATAGATAAGGCGTTTGTTATTACAAACATAGGTGAGCCGCAAAAGACTTCTTTTGCGACTTACATGATAAAAGGGGAAGCCAACTTTTGGTGGGAGGCTCACCAGGGTGGGGCTAGAATAGATGCGATAATGTGGGAACAGTTCAAGAAGGTTTTCTTCGAGAATTATTTCCCTACAAGCATGTAAGGGAGGATGGAGATTATGTTCTTAGAACATAAACTAGGGGACATGACGGTTCACCAGTACGCGTCCAGATTCAATGAATTGGCAAGGTTTGCTCCACACCAAGTGGACATTGAGGAAAGGAAGGCTCATAGGTTTGAGCAGGGCCTGAAACCCTGGTTCTATAGTAGGATTTTTATGTTCTAGAGTGTTTCCTGTGGGACCATTTTGGAAAAGGTGATTATAGCCGAGGGTGGTAGTGAGGCGTTGACTCAATATCACAAAGAGAGGGAGAATAAGAGCAAGGGAAAGGGAGGAACCAAGGTAGAGAGTGCCAGTGGTAGTTATAGTAAGCCAAAAAGAAAGAATTTTAACTCTGGGAATACTGGAGTGGGACAAGGGAATCCTAAGTGTAAGATCGAAGTGTGTAAGACATGTGGAAAGACTCATCTAGGAGTCTGTCTGAAAGGGATTATAAGTATCTTTAAACATTACGGTAGAGAATGGGGAAATAACTTTCGTTAATTATATTCGTTGAAAAAGGTTTCATGGATAATAATGGTAAGTAAGTGTTGATTGATAAACACCGATAATGTTGAGAGAATTTGAAGTAATTCTCGGTATGAATGAGTTGATTAACTATAGAACTTTAATAAATTGTTAGAATAAAAGAATGGATCTTCAGTTTTCTAAGTAACCCAAGGTAGTATTTTATGGTAATAAAATACCGCGACGCTCTTGTTGTCTAACGGTGACGCAAGTTAGGAGGATGTTAAGGAAGAGGATGAGTCGTTACAGTTGTGTATCCACTATCGTAATAGGAGTAAGTTAGCGATAAAGAATAAATACCCATTGCCCAGGATCGATGATCTCTTTGATCAGTGAAGAGGGCAAAGAATTTTTCTAAAATAGATTTGCGTACGGGGTATAGTTTGTTGAAAGTAAGGAAGAAGGAGAAGGTACCTAAGATGACATTCAGAACTCGTTATAGTTATGACAAGTTTCTGGTTATGTCAATTGGGTGGACTAATGTACGGAAGCTAGATTTTTCATAAGAGGCATTGGGCAAGTCGGGGGTAAATTGATAGGTACCCTTATGAGGTGCTATGATTAAAAGTACCATTAGTGTCACAGGTTGGTATTGTCAAAATGGGAAGTGAGAAAAAAATAGTTTTCAGGAACTTGAAAGGGAAGTTAAGTGAGGTACCTGTATTGTCTCTATCGGATGATATGGGGAATTTTGTAGTGTATATCGATGTTTCGCATAGATGAAGAGATTGCGTGCTTATGTAGCATGGCAAAGTCATTAGGTATGCATCACGCTAGTTAAAGGATTATAAGGAGGTTTATCCTGCTTATGATCTACAATTGACAGCTATATTTTTTGATTTAAAAATCTGAAGATAGTATTTATACGGGGAGAAGTGTGAGGTATACACGGACTCTAAGAGTCTGAAATATATCTCCACACAGAAGGAGTTGAATATGAAGTAAAGACAGTGATTAGAATAGCTAAGAGATTTTGATGTTGATATGTTATATCAATCCGGGAAAGTTAACGTAGAAGCCGACGCGTTAAGTAGGAAGGGTAGGGAAAATCTATCGATGTTAACAACTCAGAATAAGTTAATAACGGAAATGGCGAAAATGGAGTTAGAGGTTAAATTGAGAAATGAAGTGGTAGAAATGTTATCCACAACATAGACTCAATCTATGATACTTGAACGAGTTAAGTAACTACAACTAGGTAATGAGGAATGTACGCGGATGAAGAAGAGGATGAATGATGAAGATAAGATCAAGTATAATCTTGTTTTGAAGGAGGAATTTGAGTTCATATAATTTGGTATTAAAAGAAGGACTAATAAAAGAAAGATAGCGTGATGTGTGAGTAAAAGTTTAGCTTCCAACTCAGAGTATTGATAGGAAGTGGCAAGTCATGAAGAATAAGATAATACCTTCGTTGAAGGTGAAATAAAAGAACCACAATGTCGAAGAAGCATTGTGGGAACTTGAGATTAAAATAAAGGAAAAAGTTTCATCAATGGTGTATGTATTATTAGCGTGATTCTGGGGATAGAATCCTTATAAGGGGCGAAGAGTGTAACGCCCCAGAAATTTTGGATTTCTGAGAATTAAATTTTTATTTTTATTATGTGGATTAAATGAATTTAATTAATTATTTATGGGAGTAAGCTAATTGAAGGTCGTTCTATGACCTAGACTTATCGGAACGTCATAGTATTTTGGCTACGTGGTAGAATTAAAGTGTTTGAATTTCCAAGACGAAAATAAAAGTCTTCCGAATTTTTTGAAAAACACTATTCACGCATTTCTGCTCGGGAATTATTTTTGAACTTCTGAGAAATATGTAATGATAAAATTCTAAGGCAAGATGGAATATCCAATAATATTTCAGTTATGGCAAACACAATTTTTTGCCTGTGGACTTAAAAACCTAACGGTTAGGAAAAAGTGATTTCCGAGAAGGAAAAGGGAAGGTGTATAATGAGTTAAAGCGATGTTCGTATAATACGTAGGTATTGTACGAGGTAATGAATATGAGTATAATACGAGGTGTTATACGAGTATGAATGAATGATGATATGTCATATGTGAATAAGTATATGAAGTGGAATACGAGATTAATACGTAAATTATACGTTATAAGGCTTTAAGTCAAATGTAATGGATTTGTAGGATTGTGTAGAACATTGTAAAGTCTAATGAGAATTGATAAGGTTCAAGTGTAGAAATGGGTAAGTCCAATAGAAATTAATGTGCAAGCCCAATGTAACCTAATGGTAAAGCCCAAAGAATTGTTAATGCAAGCCCAAGTATAAATTAAGATAAAAGCACAAAGTATGAACTTATGGGTTATTGGATGGTTTAAACCCATGGGTGATCCAAAGTAATGAACGTATGTATAATACGATGTATTGTACTATTATGTATGAAGAATGAAATAACGTATATTACGAATTAATATACGAGTTAGTATATGAAGATTATACGTGGGGTATAAATGTTAAGTTATGTAATTTAAGGTAATGGACTTGTAGGATTAATAGCCTAATATAGAAGTCCAATATAATGTGACAATCAAGCCTAAGTGTTTGATATATCATTAGTCCAAACTATATAGCACAAGCCCATTAAGAAAGTAGTTAGATTTATTATCAAAGCCCAATGAAAAGCCTTGATCCATGGGTCAAACCAGGTGTAAAATGGGTAAGCTTGATGGGCAAACAAAAAGTGTGGTGACCAAGTTTTAGAAGTGGCTACCAAGTTTACTTAGTTGCTAGGTTATGAATAGTAAGGAGGTGGAGGATTAAGGAGGTAGAATGAAGAGGTTAGTTAAGGAGGTGGAAGGTTATAATGACCATTCTACCCTAGATTTGGATGGCCTATAAATAGAAAGCTCATTTCAATTTTGTTGGTTGTTATTTCATCCAACATTCTTCTCTCAAATATAAGCTACTTATTTGGTAGAGCAAATAAGCACTTTTAAGTCAAAGTTAGATTTTCCAAGAAGAAGAAGTTTGACATCAAAGATAATGATCTTGTGTCCAATATTCTTTCATCTCTATCATAATAGGATGATAAAAGAAGTGTAATTAAGGAACATGTTTGCTAAGAACATATAATAAGTCATTGATGAATGAACTTAAGCCGAATAAGTTGAATAAGCAACTTGAACTCTAATAAGTTGTTAGAATAATGAAGAACTTGTTATATGTTTGTCATATGTTGTCAGTATGTTCAATAAAGCATGAGAACATTGATTGAAGGACTTAAGTTCATAATAAGTCATAAGCATTATAATTTGTAGTTAATAAGTTAAATAAGTCATTGACTTATGAGAATAAGTCAAAACCTACATTGATAATAAATTGGTGTAACAAGTAACTTGAAATGTTCATGTGTTAGTTAAAATCTATTTTGAACGCTTAGTAATGAAGCTTTGCCAGAATTCACACGATTGGACGATTATCGTCGAATTCGTGAAATTCTCGGAATGGAAGTCATATTTTGTGTTTGAGCTTGGAAGCATTAGTTTTAAATGGAGACAAGTCTTATTTTGCATTATAGAGTTGCAGACTCAAAAATGACCGAATTCTAACTTACAACGAAGAAACTAGCGTTGAACGTTCACGGACGTTTATCGTTTTCGTTGAAAATGGACTTATAGGTGAAATTTTAGCAAACGAAGTCAAATAGATAAAATTCATGCATGAATGCATAGAGTATGAAATTTGTGAACCGTAGGCTTTTGAACGGACCAATTCGGACTTATAACAAAGAAGTTATGCGTTCGGGAGTTTTATAAAATTTTCAAAACTGCAAAATTGTCTGAGGCACAAAGATCCGGCAATGCATGCATACGACTCACAAATTTCTTTAAAGCATGCTGCCAAAATATGAGGCTTGAATCGAGCATACTACTAACTCATGCCGCGGTGCGAGATGCAGAGTTAATGGTGGCGCCGCGGCGCCAGTCCCAGAGTTTTGACAGATAAGAATGTTTACAAGTATAGAATGAAAGATAACTCGTTAGTAATGAACTAAGATGTAAATACAACATTGTTAAGGCATTATTAGACACTTAATGTATGATGATTAAAGTTTAATAATCAATTGAAGATGAACGTAATGAAAACAACGTAATGTGTTAAGCCAGCTATAGAAATGGTTATGAATCCAATGGTTTGGAATACAAGTATGGGTCATGTAATTACTTAATGAACATGATAAGACCTTTCCTAAATCACTTTTATAGTGATGACCTTAGGAATTTAATGTTGTTTAATGAGTAGTTAAATGACGAATGTAAAGTATAAAGAACGTGAACAATATTCAATAATGATAAGACCTATAACATTGAAAGTTATAACTAAATGTTGTTAAGTAATACGTGAACGTAAACGATATGCAATAAAGTGTACTTAACAAATAACGATCGAGTCTCGGTTAGTGATGTGAAAACATTAGTAAGTCATGAAGAAGGATGATTAACTCAAACCAAGTTGTATTAATGAAATAATTTCAATTAAGTTATAGAAGAGAAAGAAGTTGGTAAGAATGATGTAAGTTATAACGATAAGCCGAAAACAATAATAACAATTTAAGTCAGGATTTAGATTGAGATAAAGGGTAAGATTCATTAGGAATCATGTGTGTTTATTCATGACCTAATGTGGTATGTTATGTGGTTATGTATTGTAGAGACCGTAAAGACTGAAAGGAAAAGTTATTTTTACTGTAGCAGACGCTGAAGGCAAGTTTTTCTTAAACGCTTGTATAACCTTCGTGTTAGCCAAGTTTTCTGTGATTCATGTTATGAGATGCATGAATTATTTTATGAAAAAATCGATGCCAATTTTAACATGGCTAGAGTAATCTTTAAGATTGATTGATTTATTTACAAGTCTTTTAATATATAATTCATAACGCTATCCTATGCCAATTATTTGGTACGGATTCAAGGTAAGCCTAAGTATGAATAAATAAATGTATTTTTCATCGATTATTCGATGGGCACGCGAGTTTGCCAAAACTTCAACGTACATACGTTTAATGGATGTAGTGTTGATCAACATAGAGTACTATGGGCTGATCACCCAGAAGTGCTCATAAGCTATGCCGGACTTACGGACTTAGTGTCGGGTTGTCCTTTTCAAGGAAATTATGAAATGCTCGTGGTCTTGAGCCAGAATTGATGTTTTACTGAATATTGTTATTGTAAAACGTTTTGAAGGAAAAGAAATGTTATTTTGAATTATTGATAGTACTTCATAACTATTATCCAGTTATTGAAGATATACGATTCCTATGTTTCAAGCATGTCGTTTAAAAGAAATTATTGTACTTGCTGAGCTTGTTATGCTCACTCTTGCTTTAACCATATGAATGCAGCTAGGACCGAACGAACCGTGGGATTTGACAAGGATAGAGGCAAGACGTAGCTGAACGATTAGTTTACCTTGTAATAAACTAGTAAGTCGTATATATATTATAGAATGATGAACAAAGAATGTAATGGTTTTAGAACTTGGGAACAGGATGTAATATTATTAATGTAATAAGAATGTCGTTGATTCACACATTTTGATGTCATTTCAATAGAATGAATGTACAGTTATGAGTACCGTGTAGCACTATCTATCAGGTTGGAAGATATCCGGATTTGGGGGCATCACATCAAAAGTTGTTAACCGACCATGAAGTTCTGATTTCTTGGTTACCTATATATCTCAAGAACAGGTTGAGTCGATTACTTTGACCAACCATTAAATTGCTTTTTGTTTGTTGTTAGGATATCTAAGTGTTATACATTGATACCATGACATAATTACTGTAACGCCCCGAAATCCGGTCTATTTTCAAATCCGAATTTCGTACATCATGATCCCATCTTCTTCCAAACATACATCATTATATAGCTAAATATAACAACATACATCCTCAAATCCCAAGTTCTAAAACCTTAAAACCTTTTTCATTCCAAATAATGATAATTACATTATTCGTTACATCTTACAAGAGTGACTTTTATCCGCCACCAAGGATACATAACAGTTCGTTAAACTAGTCTATAGTTTAACTTTCTTCTTTCTACATTACAAGTCTTCACTTGATCTTCTCGCTCATTCATGTTCTGAATGGCACTTCATCTGGATATCGTCAGCTTGATCTAAACGGGATCCTTAAGTTCTTCTAACATCGTTCGCTGAAAATGCTTTTCATTTAAAGCAAGTGTGAGCATTCAATTGCCCAGCAAGTCATAGCAGTTAAACATACAACTTCAAGAGTTTAACATTCCTTTGAAACTTTGATAACCGAACAAAGGTTATGAAGTAGCTTGAACAATAGGAATAAGCTCGATTCCTATTATTTTAAAACATTAGTCACATTCACTTTGGAATACTTTCATTCTCTACTCTCTTTCATACACATTCTGTCTGGCTAGAATCAATAGCACAGAATTAACATTAATGGGTCATGTATAAACAGAACATTCTTTTATTGAACAGTTCAATCATAGAACAGTTCATCTCACAAAAACACCTAAGTGTTCAAATCGTGGCACAAGGCCTCATACGTTCTACCACCTTGTACAGATATCACACATTCTCACATAGACAGAACTTCTCAAGTTCAACATCTGAGAAGTTTTAGAAACTAGCATTCATTTCAAATATGAATTAAGTTAGGAAACTTGCCTTACGTACAGCTACAGCTTACGCTGAACTGCTCATTCCAATTCCTATGTAGCACACAAGAAAATAACATGTGTACCAATTAGCCATATACTTGACTTACACATTGGTTTACTTTACTATACTTCTTAGGTTCACGTTCTTACAAACTAAGTTTATGCGACCAACTTTCTTTACCGATTAACGACTTCATGACATACGGAGATGTCTTACCCAATACGTTCATCATCTTTGATGATTTACATTCTTATCTTCTTCTTATACCTTCCTAAGATTCAGTACACATCGTGTCTCTGCTAGTAGTCCATATGGTACTCTGAGTGGTTTCCCACAAACAACCAACAAACTAGTTCCCGTCTCATCTACATTGCCCACACAGTGAGTTAGATCTGTTGCCAGTTTTGTATATACATTCTCTCTCTGAAGGAATTGTTTAGCTCAGCTCCCATATGTCAACCATCAAAGGTTACGATTGTACTACAACCTAACTTATCTTAACTTATCCGAACTATTAAACTAGAATGTTCGTTAAGTCAATTTCTTATTCCTTATGGCTTTCTGGCAACTAAATGCCATACCTCAGGATTAATTCATCATCGTCTAAGTCATACAATCTTTTGTATACTCATAATGATAATTTAATGTCAATACTATGAGGTCATAGCGTTAAACATTTTATATTATCTTATTCATATCATACAACATCCGATTAATTCAACTCAGAACGTCATCCAAGTTATAAACATTAACTCGGCTTCTTTTATGTTATACGTACTTGTCTTTGATTCAGATTCTTCACCCATCACAGGTTTAATCATTGATCTTCATTACTTTACAGTCAAACCATACACAGAGTGTAGGTCCTACCCATTTAATATTTGTGTACACTCAACCTTCACGTTGGTTAAAGTGTTCAACGCTTACATTTCATTCTAACATTCTCATCCGACTCACGTTAGGCTTTTAGATAAACTTCTTATCGTTCTCTACGGCTTTCTAGATACTAATCGTATCTTACTTAGTACCTTCGGCAACATCTAAGTTATACAATCAATGTACACTTAGAACGTTCGCCCGACGTGAATACGATTCACGAGGATCGTTTACGTATTCAACATTTACGTTGCTCATCTCTTAATCTCTCATTTAACCTTTAATCAAGGCTTCAATAGATTTCATTCATTACTCGCCACTTGAACCCCATGTTCATTATAATTTCTTAATGTCAAAGCCATACGGTTCGTTGTATGCTAAGACCGATCGTTCATCGCAACAACGTTGCGTTCACAGCGTCTATACGATTTACATTCATCTCGCATTACTATAACATAACATTGAAATGTTATTCATTACCATCGTCATGCAACGTCTAAGGAATCACAACCATAGGAATTCCTCACATTCGTTTATCGCAACTACGGTCCCTGGATATCGGTTATGTAACCCACGTTCACATTCTTCGTCTTTTAATATCATTTAATCTTTTCATTCAACCTTTACTTAAGGTTTAATACACTTGATTAATTGTTAAATTAGTTGAACATTATGTTCTTATTTCTTTCTTGCACATCCCCGTGAATTGAAAGCGCTTAAAATCTCATTTCGGCATTGTTTTCAAGACCGCCAAGTCATGCATACCACCTTCAACACTAATTCTCGTGCCGTGGCGTGAGTTAAAAGTACATGACCCTCTGGCCTGGCGCTGTAGTGCCACCATTCTAGGCATGACTGGCGCCGCGGCGCCAAGACCTTCTTCTTGAAAATTTTTTCTAAGTCTTTGATCGTTCTAAGACGCGTACTTCGAAATCTCATAACTTCTTCGTTATAACTCAAAACGAGATCATTCCAAAGCCATTTTCTTCGTTATCTAATGTACTTCGATTACCCCTGGACAGAACTTTGTTCTAAATCCTATAACATGCCATTCAATTGGCTTAATCTTCACCCTTCGTTCATTTTAACATTTTAAACGTTCTTCGTTCATTCGTCCGTAATTCGGTCATCCGAACTCGGAATTCGTTCATACTTGAGTCCATGACTCACATTTTCATCATTCTCTTATATTCTTATGAAACTCTACATGTTTGGGTTCATTTACTAACTTTAAAATTCTTGTTTATCTTTTACGAAATTTTTTGCCATAACTTCGTTATAGCTCAATTTTAATCTGTTCTTCATGAACGTTTCTAACGCTCCTAACCAAGCAATAAGAAACTAACTTATATGCGGTGGTTTTAAACTTGTCCATCAACAACAATTATCCTACGATGGTTTTAAATTTGTCCATCAACAACGTTCTTCGTATTCTTCGCGTTCTTCGTTCATTCTTCGTTTTAATCGATATTTTGGATAACGATTCTAATTTTTCTTGGAATTTGATGTTATAGAACACCATTCCTTACTTATTTGACCTACTCATTCATAAGATTCATTCGGATCGCTCAAAATCCTTTCGAATCTTATAATTCCTTAAGAAATTTATAGAATAAATTTCTAACTATTATTTCTTCGTTTTCTCATGAATTCAACCATATGAATTCATTATTAACATTATCTACTTCTTATCTTCATTAAGTTATGTATTGAACATATTAAACTTAAAGAAAAAAAATAGAAGAAACTAGGATTCAGATTACCGTTCATCCTTAAATTCCTTCCGTCGGACAAAGTTTGCGTTCAGGCTAGCTTTTCCTCATTCTTCTCCTTCTCTTCCCCATCCGAAGCTCTCTCTCTTTCTCTCTCAAGTGTTGGTTGAAGTTTTCAATCAACCAAATGAGCTTAAGCTTCCTTTTATAGAAAACCAAGGTTAGGGGTATTTTGGTCATTTCCCCTCAACCCCCTTATTATTCCAAACTTATCAACCAAGTTTACTTGATCACCACTCTTACTTGGTGACCAAGTGACCGCCCCTTATGCCCATGGGTCATCCCCATGGGTTGCCCCATGGGTTTTACCCATCCGGTGACCCATCGGTTCGATCCGCGGTTAATTTTCTTGGATCGGGCTTAATTAAATCTAGCACTGGGCCTTACATTAATTCTTACTGGGCCTTCTTTGGGCTTGATTACACATTCCATTGGGCTTGATATAATCCAAGTCCAAATGGATTCTATATAGTCCATGAACTCAAAGTCCATTAAAATTAATCGTATTCTACGCATTCCATTCTCGTATTCTCGTATTCTCTTCGTATATTATATAAAGACGATATTCAGTATTATCGTCAGACTAATCTTTTCAGACTATACTCATATAATAACTAGTATTATACTCGTATTTTCACGCATAATAACTCTAATTATTATACGAAATCATAAAATTCTCGGAACTCACTTTTCCTAACCCTTAGGTTTTAAGTCCGCATGTGAAAACTTCGTTTTTGCCATAACTGAAATATTATTGAATATTCCATTACGTCTCAGAATTCTATCATTACGCGTTTCTCAAAAATTCAAAATAAATCTCCGAGCAGAACGGATGAATAGTGCATATTTCGTCTTTTTCCCTGAAAAATATTTTATTCCCGGAAAAATTTTATTTTCGTCTTGAAAATTCTTACTCGTTCAGTCTAGCTCACAGCTAGAATCCTCCCGATTAATAATCATTCTAGGTTATAGAACGATTAATAAACACATAGCACAGAATAGTATTAATAAAAATTCATTTTATTAATAACTAATTCTTTAAACCTAAATTCTAGAAAAATCCAAAATTCTGGGTGTTATACATACTACATATCTATGACACTCAAACTCCTAATTAATTCATAAGATTACGAGAATTAATGGTCAAATGTCGTTGACCAATCATGACTGCTTTTTCTAGGTTACCCAAAAAACTGAAGAACACCAAGAACAACCTCTAGATGCACTTTGACCAACATAAATCTATAACTTAGGATCTTACTCTGTCCAAACCAGTGTAACATATATGTACCTTGATATATAGACTACATATTACAACAATCAATACACAAATCTATCAAACGGATTAAAAGTTATAAAGGCCACAAAATCGTTGACTGACTTTGACCACTGTTCTGGGTTATCCAGAAACCTAAGAACAGCTCTGAGAGTGACTTTGAGCCTTTATAACTTCTTGTTATATGTAGGTTAGAGCTTGAAATTGGTATGATATTGTACTATAACATGAGTACTATAACACCTAAACACTTACAAACCTAGAATCATCATCAATAAGAACTTAAGCTAAGGTCAAAGTGACCTCTAAGCCATACTCAAACAGATTCCCAGAAATGAAGAACACCTATAACAACACTTTTTGTCGGTATAGGGCTTTAGTGATAGACAGTAAATAAATATTTAATAAATAAATTAATAAAGTTAGAAATAATTAATAAATAAATATAAATAATTAGAAAAATAGTTTTAAAAATTATTTTAAATAATAATAAATAACGTTTAATATTTTTACATAAATTCAATAAATATTTATTTAAATATTATTAATAATTAATTTATTAATAAAATAATTAGATAAATTATTTATAAATAATAAATAATTATTTAAAATGATATTAATGATTTAAAAATCATATTAAATGGTTATAAATTATTTAAAAATTATAAACATGATTTTTATAATATTCAAAAGTAAATATTAATTATTTAAAAACTAAAATAAATGGTTTAAAAATCATTTAATGGATAAATAAATATCTAAAATTAATTATGAGCTTCAAAAAATTATTATAAAAGGTATACAAAGTATATAAAAATATAATAAAGCTTATAAATAAAGTTTAACCGTGAAATTAATTTATTAATTATTCGGTAAAGTCTTTGGACATGGAAATCATATCGAATTTAACTCGAACGTAAAAAGTTTATGTATTTGAGTATTGTTATCAATACTAATATGTTAGACTTATATGAATGAACATCTTAGGTATTTATAAATGAATTGAGTAGTGTTTCTTAATCGATATTCGCTCAGGCAAGTTCCCTACCCTTAATTACTTTCGCAAGTTTATTAAACCCTAAATTTGTTTACTTAAGCAAGTTCTCGAACCCTGCTTATTCGTTGAACAAGATTTCTATCTTGATTTTCTTTTGATATGTTATAACAAACAAAAACTTGATTGCCAATTTTTGCAAAGTTATCGTTATAGCTTCAGCATAACTAAAAAATGAAATGTTTATTCATATGTTATTGTTCATTGAGCATAAACTATTGTGTCAAACCAAATTATTTTGGTAAGACATCATATACTGAGTTGTAAATCCTAAAAGGGATAAGTTGTGTCAATAAAATTTGACACTTAGTGCAAGTAGGCACGATTAGGATGAGATGCATACTCCTGGGACGTTGAATAAGTTGATCTCATGTCTCACATCTGAACAAGATTTTTAAGTCTTTGTGACTTAAAGAAATGGTTGAAATAAAAATTCCAGAAATGGTAAACAACACTCAGTTGAGAAAAGTTTTGAACTGTTATACTTCTTCAAATCCTATATTGTGTTATAAATATAAAGCCTACTGAGCATGTCATAGCTCATTCTTACAAACCATTCCCTTTGCAATATTAGATGGTAACTCGGGCACATCTAGAGCGAACAATGGAAATCGTCCCTACTTAGATTAGTTTTAAATTACTATTTAGCCTAAACTTTTGTAATAAGAAATTATTTATGAGGAATCATGTAACAAAACCATAATATATATGATATAATATCATCATTTATATCTGCAATCGTGTTTACTTTATATAAATAGATGTAATTAGAACTTTTAATTTATTTTGAGATCCTTGGGAACAATACATCTGAGTGAGGGTATTAGCAATATGGATTATTCATGTTGTTGCTAATTGTAAGACCCCAATTTTATGAATAAAGAATAATTTTCTCTAAATATCATTTTGAATATTATGGTATGGATTTGTTATGATGTTATAGTTGTGGGTAATATTTATAAATTTTGCAAAGTAAGCAAGTTATTGTAAAATATTCGATTAGTCGGGGAATATTCATTTTAATAGGGAATATTCATACGATGACACAATCATTAGTGGACCCCACAACAGAATTATTGTCGGAGTTAGAAAATGATAAAATTATCTTTTTTATAAAAATAACGTTGAAAGTTTTACCATTAACTATTGAAATACCCGGTGATAAAAAATACAGTAATACGCGTGGTTGCATAGTAGCGTGGTTGCATAGTCACTCAGTTATAATCAATTATTGCTACAGTAATTACTGTATAGTATCTCACATTATTGGTTCCATTATTGTCACAATATCATCTGCATAATATTTTATATTATTAAATCAATAATTGAGATGACAAGTTATTCATATTATTATTTATATTATTGAAAATGTCTAGAAAGTTATGTCGAGGAAAGGGGTTTGGTCACCTAATTACGCGCCAATAGGGAAAAATCCTTACCGGAAAGCCCCCTCTCTTGGGAATGATTTGGTTGTTAATATTGTAAGTTATATTATTGATGAATAAATGTTGGTAAAAATATTGAGGGGATTTTTATGAAGTATTTGTTGTAAATTTGGCTTCTTATTTGGACCCCCACTTACCCATTTTTCAAAATCGTTGGAGAAAGTTATCTCAGTTTATATATATATATATATATATATATATATATATATGTGTGTGTGTGTGTGTGTGTGTATGTGTGTGTGTGATGTGGGTATATATATATATATATATATATATATATATTACCCAACATACACCATAATTAAATTCACGAGCACATAATTCCCGCACATAATATATATTGACATGTGGTGAGTATGCGGTAATTATGTGCTCGTGAATTTAATTATGGTGTATGTTGGGTAATATATATATATATATATATATATATATATATATATGATATAATAAAAAAGTTTTGTTTTATTAGATTATAAATAGAATATATCATATTTTATTATGCATAAAGTTTGTATAGTATCTGCATAGTGTTTGCATAGTAAATCAGAAAATTTCAACCGACAAATTCGCGCCCGTGAGTTTTCTAACACTGTGCACCCGTGATTATTTCTAAATAGTATCCTTCCATTCTCCTATAAATACGATGCTTGGTTTAGAATTGAAAATCACATCAGAATCAGAGAATTCTTCTTTTATAATATTGAGCGTGTTTCTTTCGAATTTTAGGAAGCTTTGAGTGTAGAAAATAGTGCAAGTTTTCTTCAAGAATATTCCCGCCCTACTAGTCAGAAATACATTACTTTTAAGGTAAGAGATATTATTTTTGTTCAATATTTGTAAGAAATAATATTTTTTTTCATACTTTGTAGTGTGTAAGTAATATTATTTTTTTTCAGATTCCGAATTCTATACTCATTTTGTTAAAGTATTGTTTCTATACTCCTTTAAATTAGTAGAATATTCTTGAAATTTGCGCTTAATCTATTATCTTTTCATGGAAATATTATTCTGAGCATTCTTGATAATTTTTAATCTTTTCATGTCAAGGTACTATTCCTAAAGTACTATTCACTAGGGTACTATTCACCCGGGGTACTATTTATGATATAAATTAATTTCTTTTCTGTCCAAATCATTTTTGATACAATATTATTTTTTAATTTTACTCCACAAAGTAGTATCATGTTGACAATTTAGACATTATTGAATTATAAATCTTTAAAATTTATCCTTACTCTCATTTAATTGAATTCTTATATCATTGTCATCATCCTCATGATTATATTATGATGAAAGTCATCTTTGGCCCGTAGTGCATAGATGGGCTGTTGATTGGTATGATTATGACCAGAGATTATTCGGTATAATCATGACCTGCAATATTATAAATGATGTGGTAAATGTCCTCATTCGTCCGTAGTGCATTGATGGAAAATTGTTGGCATGATTATGTCCATTGGTGATAACACGAATATCCTTGGCCAATAGTGCATGGATAATTCGTGGACATGATAATAATGAATATCCTTGGCCCGTAGTGCATGGATAATTCAGTGATGTGGCTTATTTATTGAGCTGAGTCTCAGCGATAAAATTGAGGATAAACTTTTTAAATCATAGAAGATAGTAGATATCATGCTCTTCTTAACTCTTCTAATGGATTGTTTGTTCTGTTGCAATTAAACTTGTTGTTTAATAGTTTAACATTTGAAGGCTAACGATAATTTATTCTGCATTATCTTAGTCATAATATTTCTTACTAGGCTAGTTGAGCTCACCCTTTTTCTTTCATTATTCTCTTTAGGAAATGAGAACGTAGCTGAGACTAGTTAGGGAATGGAGTGACGGTCCAAGATGGTGGTTGTAGTAGTTCTCAATATTTTATAAATAGTCTGATAATAATTGTAATGAGGACTCCATTTGAGTTTGGATATTGTCTAGAAGACAATATTCGTATTAAAACTCTCAACTATGTTTTGTCGTATTTTACACGACAGTTGTATAATTAAATTTGTATTTGAATTCTATACCATGTATTTGGTGACTCAAAATGGGTGATGTATACCTATTTTAGGGGCGGCACACTAATACTCTGGATATTAAATAGATAGGTACTAATAATACGATACTGTAATCCGCATGATATAGACTATACATCTAAGTGATGGTATTGGTAATATGGACTGTCCATGTTATTACTAGTACTCTGGATTCTGAATAGATAGATATTATTCGTAGATACAGTCTATACATCCAAGTGAGGGTATCCAAACACAACAATAGTTCTTTAGGGAATTATTATCTATTATGGGATACTATGAACGTTGGATCTATTGGAATTGTATCTTGTAAAATTTGTATAGTAGTTCGATTAGATATAAGCATCAAATCGGATACTGTGGGTGTATAGATTTGAATGCGTTATATTAATTGATTAGTTGTGAACACCAGATCGGATACCATAGGAGTATAGATTTGGGGGCGTCACAAGTTTGGTATCAGAGTAGTTAAGGCTATAGATATAAGGAAGAGAAATCTTAGTATATAGTCTTCGAGTCCGTAAAAATATTAACTTACACATAAAATAACATTAAAAACTTTATGTTCTATGTAAAATTTTGTAATGTATGTAATAAAGAAGTTCTTTTTATAAGATGGCTAACTTCGATGCTGAGGAAATGCTGATAGTGTGATGCCCCCAAATTTGGGTCTCTTCCAACCCGACAGATGGTGCTACACAGTACTACCATTCATTCATTCATTAATTAAATAGTCTCAAAAGGACTAATACAACTTCTATATATCTAAAATAATATTACATTTCCCAGGTTCTTTGTAACCCATTCGTTTGTTCTTGTCATAATATTCAATATATTACAAACTTTCAACTATTCTATTACATAAGTAATCTAAGGGTTCGTCTTCGCCTTGCCCTTGTCCTTGCTTGACCCTTCGGTCCGTTCGATCTTAGCTGTGTTCATATGGTTCAAGCAAGAGTGAGCATGACTAGCTCAGCAAGTACTACAATTCTAATAAACATAATGCTTAAAACATAGAACTCATATATCTTCAATAACTGAACAATAGTTACGAAGTACTATTGATAATTCAAAATAGCACTTCTTTTACTTCAAAACATTTTCCAACAAAAATATTCAGTAGAATATCAACTAAGGCTCAAGGCTAAGAGCATTTCATAATTTCTTTTGAAAAGGACAAACCGGTACTAAGTCCGTAAGTCCGGCATAACTTATGAGCACTTCTGGGTGATCAGCCCATAGTACTCTATGTTGATCAACACTACATTCATTAAACGTGTATACGTTTAAGTTGTGGCAACCTCACGTGCCTGTCGTTAAACGACAAAAACATTTTAGCATACTTGGTCTTCGATTGAAAACCATACCAATATAACTCGGTAAACATTAATCATTGTTGACAGATTCATAATACAAGTCTAGCCGAAAGAATTGGCTTTAGACTTCATCGTTAAAACTTCATACGAAAGAATACATGAATTACACAACTTATCCAAACTAAACTAGAACAAGGGTTAGAATACTTGCCTTTAGCGTCTGCTTACTGATTAACACATGTAAACTTTAAGTCTCTACGTTTCTACAATACATATTCATATAACGTACCACATTAGGTCATATATAATCAAGTATGTATAATATTATATCTTACCCTTCATCTTAATGTAAATCCTGACTTAGATCTACTATTATGTTTTCCGACTTTCATTACTTTATTCACATTTCGTTCATCTTCGATTGATTATTAACTCTTAATAATCATGCATTAGTGTCTTACAAGTACCTTACAATGTTATGTTTATATCTTAGTTCAATACCATTAAGTTCCCTTTCATTCTACACTTGAAAACATTCTATATTTCAAAACTTTGGGACTGGCGCCGCGGCGCCAACATTAACTTTGCATCTCGTGCCGCGGTGTGAGTTAACAGTATGCTTGGTTCCATCCTCGTGACATGGATGCGGGCTTTTAAGGTCGTGAGTCGCATTGACATGCCATGGACTCATGCCTTAGATAATTTTGCAGATTTGAAAATTTTACGAACTTCCCGGACGCATAACTTCTTCGTTATAAGTCCGAATTGGTCCGTTCAAAAGCTTACGGTTCACAAATTACATACTCCATGCGTTCATGCAAGAATTTTATCTATTTGAATTTTTTTGCTAAAATTTCACCTATTAGTTCATTTTAACGAAAACGATATACGTCCGTGAACGTTCAATGCTCGTTTCTTCGTTCTAAGTCAGAATTCGGTCATTTTCAAATCCGCAACTCTATAATGCCAAATATGACTTGTCTCCCTCGAAAACTAATGTTTCTGACTTCAAATACAAAATACAACTTCTGTTCTGAGAATTTCACGAATTCGACGATAATCGTCAAATCGTGTGAATTCCGGTAAAACTACATTCTTAATGATTCTAAATGGAATTAAACCAACATATGATCATTACAAGTTACTTATTATACCAACTTATAATCAAAGTAGGTTTTGACTTATTCTCGTAAGTCAATGACTTATTTAGCTCATGAACTACAATTCCTTATGCTTATGGCTTACTATGAACTTAAGTCCATTAATCAATGTTCTCATGCTATAATCAACATACTAATATCATATGCCAAACATATGCTAAGTTCTTCATGATTCTATCAACTTATTAGAGTTCAAATTGCTTATTCAACTTATTCGGCTTAAGTTCATTCCTTAATGACTTATTACATGTTATTATCAAACAATCCCCCTTCTCTATCAATCCTAACATAGAAGAGATGAAGTTAATGGATATGAGTCTTACCCTTGAAGACTTATTACTTCACTTCACTTTGGAAAATCTAGCAAAGGTTGAAGTGGCTTATAAGTGCTTATGTGGCTTATTCTCTCTAACAATTAAGTTGCTTATCTTGAGAGGAGTTGAGAGGAAATTGAACAACCAACAAATGAATGGCGAGTTCTCTATTTATTGGAAACCAAAAGCTAGGGCATTATAGATAATTAGACATTCCACCTCCTTTAATCACCTCCTTAACCTCCACCTCCTTACTATTCATAACTTAACCTCCAAGTCTACTTGCTAGCCACTTCTATTACTTGATCATCACAACACTTGGTCACCACACATAATGTTTGCCCAACAAGTCTACCCATTTCTCACTTAGTTTTCCCCATGGATCATGGCTTAACATTGGGCTTGCTAATTAATCTAGTTAATTCTTATTGGGCTTATGCTACCATAGATTGGACTTCTACCATTAAACTAATAATCCTACAAGTCCATTACATTTAATTAGCAACTTAACATATATACCCCACGTATAATTCTCATATGCTAACTCGTATATTTATTCGTAATATACGTTATCTCATTCTTCATACATAATAGTACAATACGTCGTATTATACTTACATTCATTACCTTCATATAATGAATACACATTATACGATCACAACTTTCTTCCTTTAATGCTTAATAAACCTTACGTTCCCAAATTAAGTCCGCATGCGAAATATTACGTTTTCCATACTTAGGTTATTATTACATAATCAATATCACCTCGATATTATAACGTTACGTATTTCTTGGAAGTTCAAAAATAATTCTCGAGCTGAAATATATGAATAGTGTTTTTCAGAAAATTTCTTGGAAAACTTTTATTTTCGTCTTAGAAATTCAAACACTTTAATTCTCCCACGTAGTTAAAATACTACGACATTCCAACGTTTCTAGATTATAGAACGACATTCATCTTATCCATACGTAATAATAATAAATAATATTATTTTATTCATTATTAAAAGTATTTACAAAGGTTCGATTTTCTGGGGCGTTACATTCTCTCCCCATTATAAGGATTCTGTCTCATAATCTCGCTATATAAAAAAAAATTACACAAATAAATGCGGGTAATCCTTTTTCATCATTTCTTCTAACTCCCACGTTTCTTCTTCTGCATTGTGGTTCTTTCATATCACCTTCACCGAAGGTATAACTTTATTTCGCAGAACTTGTTATTTTCTATCGACAATTTGAATCGGCGTTTCCTCGTACGTTAAGTCCTTCTCGATATGAATAGGCTCATATTCTATCACGTGTTTATAATCTGGCTTACAAGGACGTAACACGAATACGTGAAATACATTATGTATTCGTTCTAGGTCTGGAGGTAACGCTACCATGTAAGCTACCTCACCTACCCGTTTTAATACCTCAAAAGGTCCTATGAACCTCGGACTTAACTTTCCCTTCTTTGCAAAATGTATCTTTCCTTTCCAAGGAAATACTTTTAGAAATACGTACGAACCTACTTCAAATTTCTGATTCTCTCTATGCGGATCCGTAAACTTCTTCTGTCTGTCTTGAGCTACTAGAAGACGCATTTGTATCTTCCTGACAATGTCCACTGTTTGTTGTACCAATTCTGGTCCCAAAATTTGGCGTTCTCCTACCTCATCCCAATACAATGACGTTCTGCATTTCCTCCCATACAAAGCTTCGTAAGGCGGCATACCTATGCTTGCATGATAACGATTATTATACGTAAACTCCACTAATGGTAGATGATCATCCCAACTATCCTTGAAATCCATGACGCAAGATCTTAGCATATCTTCTAACGTCTAAATTGTCCTCTCGCTTTATCCATCTGTTTGTGGATGATACGTTGTACTCAAATTCAACTGCGTTCCTAACTACTCTTGTAGACTCCTCCAAAAGTTCGATGTGAATCTTGGGTCACGATCTGACACAATCGATACTGGTTGGCACCCCATGTCTAGAGATTATTTCCTTAATATAGAGTCTAGCTAACTGATCTAAGTTATACTTGACCCTAATTGGCAAAAAGTGAGCCGACTTCGTCAACCAGCCCACTATTACCCAAATCGTATCATACCCTTTCGTTATAGTCGGAAGTCCTACCATAAAATCCATCGTGATATTCTCCCACTTCCACTCCAGAATTTCCAATGACTGTATCAAGCCACTTGATCATTGATGTTCAGCTTTAACTCTCTGACAAGTCAAGCACCTACTCACGTACTCTGCTATTTCTCTCTTTATGTTCGGCCACCAGAAACTCTGTCGAAGATCTTGATACATCTTAGTGCTACCAGGATGAATCGAAAACCTTGAGCTATGAGCCTCTTATAGAACCTGCTCCTTTAATGTTGTCTCATTCGGAATCCAAATTCTTCCTTTAAATCTTAATAATCCCTCATTATCAAGACTGCACTTAATATCTTTTTCATTGGCCAGCCGCTCCTTCATCCGATCACACTAATTAGTTTTGAGTTGTACCTCCTTAACTCTCTCTACAATGGTAGATTGCATCTCCATCGCAAATAGCACTTGTGCTCATTCACTTGGCAGCTTCACTTCCAACTCCATCCTAGCCATCTCTGTTATCAACTCAGTTTGAGCCGTTAACAAAGACAACTTTTCCCGACCCTTCCTACTTAAGGCGTCGGCAACTACATTGGCTTTTCCAGGGTGATACAGGATTTCACAGTCATAATCCTTTATCAACTCTAGCCATCTTCTCTGCCTAATATTCAACTCCTTCTATGTGAAGATATATTTTAGACTCTTGTGGTCCGTGTATATCTCACATTTTTCTCCATAAAGATAATGTCTCCATATCTTTAGAGCAAGAACTACTGCGGCTAGGTCCAGATCATGAGTAGGATAAACTTTCTCATAATCCTTCAACTGCCTAGATGCATACGCAATGACCTTGTCATGTTGCATGAGCACGTAACCAAGTCCTCTATGCTAAGCATCGCTATAAACTACAAAATTTCCTATGTCATCGGGTAATGACAAAACAGGCGCTTCACTCAACCTCTTCTTCAGTTCTTGGAAACTGTCCTCACACTTATCAGTCCATGCGTATTTCACCGTCTTCCTTGTCAAGTTAGTCTACAGAGTAGCTATCTTTGAAAAATCCTGGATGAATCTCCGATAGTAACCCGCTAACCCTAGGAAACTTCAAACCTCAGTCGGAGTTTTCGGTTGTTCCCAATTCATCACGGCTTCCACCTTCGCTGGATCTACTGAAATCCCCTCATGGTCAATGACATGACCTAAAAACTGCACCTTCTCTAACCAAAATTCACACTTCGTGAATTTTGCGTACAACTTCTCCTTTCTTAGTGTCTCCAATACTAATCTAAGGTGTTCAGCATGATCTTCTCGCGTCTTAGAATAGACTAGAATATCAACTATAAATACCACTGCATTTAACTTGTCCAAATATTGTTTGAACACTACATTCATCATATCCATGAATGCAATTTGGTGCATTTATCAACCCAAACGACATCACTAAAAACTCGTAATGACCGTAACGAGTCCTAAATGTTGTCTTTGGTACATCCTCCTTCCTAACCTTCAACTGGTGATACCACGTCCGCAAATCTATTTTAGAAAAATACTTAGCCCCTTTCAACTGATCAAAGAGATCATCGATCCTAGGCAATGGGTATTTATTCTTTATCGTTAACTTGTTCAACTCTCTATAGTCGATACAAAGTCTTAATGATCCTTCCTTCTTTTTGACAAATAGTACCAGTGCTCCCCACGGTGAGACACTCGACTGAATGTACTTTCGATCCAACAGTTCTTGCAACTGCACCATCAACTCCTTCATTTCCACTGCTGCCATACGATACGGTGCCCTGGAAACTGGTGCCGCTCCTGGCACAATGTCTATCACGAACTCTGTCTCCCTATCCGGTGGAAGTCCCAGTAATTCACTAGGAAATACATCGGTGAATTCTCTCACTATAGGTATTTGTTCCATGGTTGCTACCACTCTCTGGGTATCAACAACATGCCACAGGTAACCTACGCATCCCTTCCTCAATAATTTCCTAGTTTGTGTCATGGTTAGACAACACGAACGTCCCGACGATCTATTCCCGTAAAATACTACTCGAGGTTATTCTAACGTCTTAATGTTCACACATTTCTTTTGATAATCAATAATTTCCCCATGGTTTACTAACTAATCCATTCCGAGAATTACGTCGAACTCTCCTAACTTTATCGGTAACAAATCTACCGATAATTTACAACCCCGTATGTTTACACAATAACTCTTTTGAATATCTTCAACAAGAATTATCTCTTCATTCACTACCTTAATATTTAAAGGTATAGGCAAATTTTTGGGAAATAATCCTAATCGTCTAGCAAAATCGCATGCTATAAACGAACAAGTAGCACCTGAATGAAACAGTACGTAAGCATTGATATCGTTGATCAGAATAATACTTGCGATGACGTCCCCTGATGCGACTGCATCTTGGACTGTCATGTTAAAGGTATGACCCATCGGCCTAGTCGGCTGCACTGGACCCCCAATAGCTAACTTGCCGCTATTAGTGCCCCGGTTCCCGTCTGTCCCCTTCTCCGGGAAGTTCTTTGCCATGTGGTCAGTTGATCCACACACAAAGCATCTGTGATTCTTCTTCGGACTCGGACAATTAGGCGCAATGTGCCCCTCTTGTCCATAATTATAACAGACGACCTTCCCCTTGAGACAGAATCCTAAGTGAGTCTTCCCATAGGTCTTGCAGGCCTCCATTCTTCTCTTCGAGTCTCATTGCTTCACTCTGATATTCCCAAAGCTAAATACCTTCCTCTTCTGACCCTCGCCACTACCACTTGCCCCCTTGATCTTGACTCTCCCGTCTACTTTACCCTTGCTCTTCTTATCCTTGTGGTATTGACTCAAAGCTTCTCTACCATCCTCGGCGATTATCGCCTTCTCTAAAATGGTTCCAAAAGAAATACTTTGGAATACCGATATACGGTTATAGAGCCAGGGTTTCAAGCCTTGCTCAAACCGTCGCGCCTTCCTCACCTCAGTATCCACTTGATGTGGAGCGAACCTTGCCAGTTCATTAAACTTGGCGGCGTATTGGGGAACCATCATATCCCCTTGTTTCAACTCCAAAAACCGCATCTCCATCCTTCCCTGCATGCTCGTGGGAAAGTAGTTCTAGAAGAATATCTCCTTGAACCTATCTCACATCAAATTTTCTATCTCAACCCTAGCTTGATTGGCTTCCCACCAAAAAATAGCCTCTCCCTTCATCATATAGGTCGCAAAGGTAACCTTCTGGGCCTTGTCGACATTTTCTATTACAAATGCCTTTTCTATCTCCTTAACCCACATTTGAGCTTCGATAGGGTCCGTAGTTCTTTTGAACTCTGGTGGACCCACGCTTTTGAAATCCTTAAAGGTAATAGCTCGTGCTACTCCCGGATTCACGGGGATATTAGCCCTTATTCTATTAAATGTAGCTATTATTAAGTTAACAAACTCCTGCATCGGATTAACCGGACCTCCCTCCGGTTGATTTACATTCGCACCTTGATTACGTTGCACTCTTCTCGGCGGCATTATGCTGATACAATAAACACATTGCGTTATTATTCCTTTCTTTATTAGTTATCATTAATATTAAACAATAACGTCAACATCCATAACACATTGCTTTCCATAAAAACTTATATTCATTCTTTGTAGTATAATACTACATCGGTTACATACACAGCCTAAGCTGATTACATTAATTTCCCGCTGTTGCTTTCCAAAAAAAATTGGGATTTACAAAAGACTACCCTTTACTATACAAAAAGAGGGCTTTAAATCACTACTACTTACAAAATATTTACATACCACTCTAACTACTACTAGTCTACATCTACCTTAAGGCATTCTCGAAATCTGCCTTGGCAAGACCGACAATGATATCACGGCTAATAGTATGCCGTGTTTGCCCCACCTCCACAGGATATCCAGCTACCTGCTGCAGGAAATCTGTATGAGAACTCCTATAAATATAGGACATTCTCCCTATCTTCTGCACCTTAGTCTTTAGCTCCTCCTTGAGCTCAAAGACCTCGTGCTTTAAATCATAGACTTTATCCTTAGCCAAAATCCTCTCGTCGTGTTCTTGCTCCCACATGGACTCGACATCAGTCTTGTCCTCTTTAACCATTTGGAGCTCTGCCTTCAGCTCCTTGACCTCTTGAGAGTAATGGATATTTCTATCAAATACTGACATGAAAAGGGACATCATTGACCCCCCAGGAGCTATCTTCGCTGCTATAGCTACTGGATTGAAGGACACTGTCTCTACCTCCTCCTCTATCATTCCGCCAAATACTGACATGTAGCCAGCCTCATCCGAGTCTCCAGACTCAATAATCACTACATCCGGCTCTACTGCTATAGGGTTCGGTAAAACCTCTATTTGGTTCACCGACTCTTCACTAATGGCTTTACCATCTACATACATTCCGTTTACTCCTGATATCTTCACAAAACAATTAAGTTGATTAGTACACGTCAGTAGAATAATTAAAACACATAACATAATCATAATGCATTTTTATAAAGGTTACTTTCTTCTTTTACTTCTTTGACTTCTCTTAAGGTTATGACTTAAGGTTTTTTTTAATGCCCCCCTTAAGTTTTATAACCTAATGCTTTGATACCAACCTGTGACGCCCCCAAATCCGGGTCTCTTCCAACCCGACAGATGGTGCTACACGGTACTACCATTCATTCATTCATTCAATTAAATAGTCTCAAAAGGACTAATATAACTTCTATATATCTAAAATAATATTACATTTCCCAGGTTCTTTATAACCCATTCGTTTGTTCTTGTCATAATATTCAATATATTACAAACTTTCAACTATTCTATTACATAAGTAATCTAAGGGTTCGTCTTCGCCTTACCCTTATCCTTGCTTGAGCCTTCGGTCCGGTCGATCTTAGCTGTGTTCATATGGTTCAAGCAAGAGTGAGCATGACTAGCTCAGCAAGTACTACAATTCTAATAAACAACATGCTTGAAACATAGAACTCATTTATCATCAATAACTGAACAATAGTTACGAAGTACTATTGATAATTCAAAATAGCACTTCTTTTTCTTCAAAACGTTTTCCAACAACAATATTCAGTAGAATATCAACTAAGGCTCAAGGCTAAGAGCATTTCATAATTTCTTTTCTAAAGGACAACCCGACACTAAGTCCATAAGTCCGACATAGCATACGAGAACTTCTGGGTGATCAGCCCATAGTACTCTATGTTGATCAACACTACATTCATTAAACGTGTATACGTTTAAGTTGTGGCAACCTCACGTGCCTGTCGTTAAACGACAAAAACATTTTAGCATACTTGGTCTTCGATTGAAAACCATACCAATATAACTCGATAAACATTAATCATGCTTGACAGATTCATAATACAAGTCTAGCCGAAAGAATTGGCTTTATACTTCATCGTTAAAACTTCATACGAAAGAATACATGAATTACGCAGCTTGTCCAGACTGAACTGGAACAAGGATTAGAATACTTGCCTTTAGCGTCTGCTTACTGATTAACACACGTACACTTTAAGTCTCTACGTTTCTACAATACATAATCACATAACGTACCACATTAGGTCATATATAATCAAGTATGTATACTATTATATCTTACCCATCATCTCAATGTAAATCCTGACTTAGATCTACTATTATGGTTTTCGGCTTTCATTACTTTATTCACATTTCGTTCATCTTCGATTGATTATTAACTCTAAATCATCATGAATTAGTGTCTTACAAGTACCTTACAATGTTATGTTTATATCTTAGTTCAATACCATTAAGTTCCCTTTCATTCTACACTTGAAAACATTCTTTATTGTCAAAACTTTGGGACTGGCGCCGCGGCGCCAACATTAACTCTGCATCTCGCGCCACAGCGTGTGTTAGCAGTATGCTTGGTTCCATCCTCGCGCTGCGGCGTGGGCTTTAAGGCTATGAGTCGCGCTGCGATGCGGACTCTGTGCCTTAGATAATTTTGCAGATTTGAAAATTTTACGAACTTTCCGGACGCATAACTTCTTCGTTATAAGTCCGAATTGGTCTGTTCAAAAGCCAACGGTTCACAAATTATATACTCCCATTCGTTCATGCAAGAATTTTATCTATTTGACTTCGTTTACTAAAATTTCACCTATTAGTTCATTTTTAACGAAAAGGATAAACGTCCGTGAACGTTCAACGCTCGTTTCTTCGTTCTTAGTCGGAATTCGGTCATTTTCGAGTCCGCAACTCTATAATGCCAAATATGACTTGTCTCCCTCGAAAACCAACGTTTCTAACTTCAAACACAAAATAAGACTTCCATTCCGAGAATTTCACGAATTCGACGATAATCCTCCAATCGTGTGAATTCCGGCAAAACTACATTCTTAATGATTCTAAATGGAATTCAACCAACATATGATCATTACAAGTTACTTATTATACCAAATTATAATCAAAGTAGGTTTTGACTTATTCTCGTAAGTCAATGACTTTATTTAACTCATGAACTAAAATTCCTCATGCTTATGGCTTACTATGAACTTAAGTCCATTAATCAATGTTCTCATGCTATAATCAACATACTAATATCATATGCCAATCATATGCTAAGTTCTTCATGATTCTATCAACTTATTAGAGTTCAAATTGTTTATTCAACTTATTCGGCTTAAGTTCATTCCTTAATGACTTATTACATGTTATTATCAAACAATCCCCCTTTTCTATCAATCCTAACATAGAAGAGATGAAGATAATGGATATGAGTCTTACCTTTGAAGACTTATTACTTCACTTCACTTTGGAAAATTTAGCAAAGGTTGAAGTGGCTTATAAGTGCTTATGTGTCTTATTCTCTCTAACAATTAAGTTGCTTATCTTGAGAGTAGTTGAGAGGAAATTGAACAACCAACAAATGAATGGTGAGTTCTCTATTTATAGGCAACCAAAAGCTAGGGCATTATAGACAATTGGACATTCCACCTCCTTTAATCACCTCCTTAACCTCCACCTCCTTACTATTCATAACTTAAACCTCCAAGTCTACTTGCTAGCCACTTCTATTACTTGATCATCACAACACTTGGTCACCACACATAATGTTTGCCCATCAAGTCTACCCATTTCTCACTTGGTTTGCCCCATGGATCATGACTTAACATTGGGCTTGCTAATTAATCTAGTTAATTCTAATTGGGCTTATGCTACCATAGATTAGACTTATGATCTATCAAACATTTGGGCTTGAGTATCACATGTTATTGGACTTCTACCATTAAACTAATAATCCTACAAGTCCACTACATTTAATTAACAACTTAACATATATACCCCACGTATAATTCTCGTATGCTAACTCGTATATTTATTCATAATATACGTTATCTCATTCTTCATACATAATAGTACAATACGTCGTATTATACTTACATTCATTACCTTCATATAATGAATACACATTATACGATCACAACTTTCTTCCTTTAACGCTTAATAAACCTAACGTTCCCAAATTAAGTCCGCATGTGAAATATTACATTTTTCATACTTAGGTTATTATTACGTAATTAATATCACCTCGATATTATAACGTTATGTATTTCTCGGAAGTTCAAAAATAATTCCCGAGCAGAAATCGATGAATAGTGTTTTTCAGAAAATTTCTCGGAAAGCTTTTTTTTTTTGTCTTATAAATTCAAACACTTTAATTCTCCCACGTAGTTAAAATACTACGACATTCCAATGTTTTTAGGTTATAGAACGACATTCATCTTATCCATACGTAATAATAATAAATAATATTATTTTATTCATTATTAAAAGTATTTACAAAGGTTCGATTTTCTAGGGCGTTACAGATAGTAAATAGTCCATCGAGAATTTAGTCATTTATATAAAGTGATGCAGAAGAAGAAGAATTGCTTCATGATCAACAGTTGCTAGATGCTGAGGAAGAGGAAGATCCAGTAGCAGGACAAGTAATGAGGATTGAAGACCATGAGCAAGCAATGGCATTCACTAGTACAAAAATCCGAGTATGATAATGATCAAATAAAGTTTAGGGCACAATTGGCCGAGGGTATGTTGGAGCATGAAAGGGGGACCACAAATCAACTAAAAGTATTACTTCTTTTTTGACAGCCTCATGGTTGCGGGTATTTCATGTGGTATGATCCTCCGATGCAGCCGAGAGTCATTCAAGTGATTCCTAGTTTGTTGAGGAAATTGAGGGCTCTTAAAAATGAAGATCAAAATAAAGACGCAAACATAGGATTTACTGCTTAATCATATGGGTTTCCTTGATTTTGTTACTTTGGAATTTCTTTTGAACCATCTCTATGCAAGAAGATGCTTAAATAGATTCTAATTTGTAATTAGAATTTGGGAGATGGAACGGTTAGGTTGTGTGAACTCTTTATTTTAAATGTAATGAATTGATTGTAATGAAGCAAAGATATTGCACTATGTTATCTCTGTTTTGTGTTTGAGTGTTATTTTAGAATTGTAATGAAGCAAAGATATTGCATGTTGCAAAGATATGGCATGAAAATTCATTGAGAAAGAATTTCAGATAGTTTTGCAGTTCGTTTATACATTTATTATTTCAGCTCAAATAGTAATAAATTGTTTTTATGAGGCCAGGCCATATATTGAATAATGGCACTGGGATTGTCATAGGACATGCATACATTGATGTAATGCTTCTACTTTACAGAGGATACATGAAATTAACTTGAAATCATTTGTTGTGTTTACCTTTTCTGTTTCTGATGTGTGATTTTCTTTTTTCTTACAAAGTTGTGACGAATAACGAGACAAAATTCGTGGTAGCTACTGACAAGTGATTACTAGGAAAAAAATTCACAAGATATACAGATTTTTAACTATAATTCCCTGCATCTTGTTCAAAGTTTCCTTGTGATTAGTTGTGTCAGCACACTATAATGGGCATTAATTATTTTCTAGATTTTGATCTTAAATTGTGAAATTTTCTACTTCCATGAATATGTAACACGAATTAGGCCATGGCTTATCGAAGATAACACTAGACTTAATAATGTCTGCAAGTATGAGTGAACTCTGAATCCAGGGAGCTTATATCTAATAGACTAATAATACATGTATGAACTGTTGTATCTCATAAAATATACCCTTACCATTAGCTAAAATTTACAAGATCATAGGATTTAGCCCAAGTACAAACTGTCCCAAAAAAAAGATGAGAAAAATTATCAGAATTTCCAGCAAAACTTTACATCAATAGAACTGTCCCCAAAACTTTACATCAAGAGAATTTCCAGCAAAACTTTACATCAAGAGAATTTCCAGCACACTTTGGCTTTATGTGCTTCACCCTTGATAACAACCAAATACTCCAGCAAGGGCCACTCCATCTAATAAAATGAGTCATAAATTAGTCATGATACCAAAATGAGTCATAAATCAGTCATGAAAGGTGTAAAAAATAGAATCAAGCATTTTATAAAAACTAAAGTTTAAGCTCATCCATGCATAAGCAAGCAACTAGACTGTTTGTCATCAACCTGTCTACAAGACTATCTTTTCACAGCAAAATTAAAAAAAAGTAAAAAAGACACAACTACCTGACTTTAAAAGTGGCACCAAAAGTTAGTCCCATGATTACTGCAGGACACTATGAAGACCCTTTGTAGACAAAAATTTCCAAATTAATACAGATATTTAGATATACAAGTGTTGTTATAGCAATCTCAGTTCAACCTGCGGGTGAATTACATTCCTCATCTACATTTGGATCCTGAGTAGCACCAACATTTGATTCTCCAATTCTACAAGGCACAACAAATAGCAAAGTCAAATTTCAACAAATAGCTATGTCAAATTGAATCAAATAACAAAGTCAAAAGACACAAATTTGTTTACCGATTATTAAGAGTCGGATAGTTTCTTCTGTCGTGTGTGACACCAACTTGCTACATCCATGACAATGTCTCCCCTTGGGGTTTTTTGTTTTCCCCAAAGCCCTTTCTTTGCCACCCTTCAGCCTTTTGCCACACCCTTTTGTAGGCACATGGTTCGGCTTAATGTAATAATGTTCACTTGTCCCAGTCATGTTAACTGACTTGGATGCACTCATTCCACCGGACTCCATTTCATTGTTTCGTTTGGAACCATTATTCCCAATTATTTACTTAATCTTTCATATTCGTTATCGAAACATTCTTTTAATGAAATTGTGGCTTCTTCATTTGTGATAGCACTATCAATCATCTCTAAAGATTGTTTAATCAATTAACTCTGCGACAGTAAGTATCCCTTGTCATCTTTTATCTCCACACCCTTATCATCAATTACACAACTTGATTTTGCTATTTTTGTCAACCTTCTTAAAATGTATTTTGCAGGCAATTTGTCAAAATCATGATACTTATGCAAATAAGCTATCACATGCCGACATAAGATTCCCAAACTCTCAAACTTTTTACATGTGAATGTTGCATAATCCAACGATTTGTCATACTGAATTTCTCTGACTTTAAACTTGTTGACATTCCTTCGGTAAATCTTATATACATAGTAGTTGACATCCTCGTTCATAAGTTCAAACCTATAATTCAAACTCTCGCACAACTCTTCTTCAAATTTATAATACATAGAGTTTGTATAAATGTCAACCATTTGAACTAAGAAGTCATGGCGATATTTCATTCTTGGCCACTCAACCAAATCTTTGTTATTCGAAACCAACTCTGCATGTCGTTGCTGCTGAAGGCCCCGACTAAACTGAATCATAAAATCCACTAAAGAATTCCTTTTAGAAACAAAATTTTTAAAAAATGCATGACAACTCTCAGCTCATTGGCTACTTGACATGTCGGCTGAGAAAACATGATTCACATGCGTGGGTACCCATCTACAACGGATGTCATACATTGATTGTAGCCATTTATTAGCTTTCAACCCACTTTTCTCCATCAACCCTACCCAAGTAGAGTCAGATGATTCCACAGTCTCTGAATTCCAAATGCAATCTGAAAACTCCTTATAGTAAGCACTGTATTTTACCGAGTCAATCTTCTCTGAAAATTTGGTCAATATGTGCCAACTACAATACCTATGGAATGTATTAGGAAGAATCTGTGAAATGGCATTTGTCATAGCTGGATCCTGATTAGTGATAATCATCTCAGGTGCATCGCCTGGAATTGCTTCCAAAAAACACTTGAAAAGCCATTCAAAACTAGCTATGGTCTCATCACTTAAGAAAGCACAACCAAATACAATAGTTTGACCATGATTATTAACTCCCATTAGTTGTGCAAAATATCATTCCGTAACGATTAGTATTGTATGTGGTATCAAAAATGACAACATCACCATAAAATCTATAAGCACGTCTAGAAGTTGCATCGGCCCAAAAACAACGAGTGATCCGATTTTCATCGTCTGTATCAATTGTGAAAGTGAATGAAGGATTCTTTTGTTGTTCTAACTGTAAGTACTTATTCTATATATCCCCATCATGTCCCTTCAAGTCATTGCGCTTGTCTCTTTCAAAGTTATACAAATCTCGTTGCGTGCAACCAATATTTTCAAAGCCACCTGCCTGCACTACAAGAAAATTATATTGTTGGTATTGTGGTATATTCACCATGCTAAGTTGCTGACTCAAAGATTTTTGGGCCATTGACACATTATGGTGCGATCATAACAGATGCCTCTTATGTGGGGTTGACAATGGGTGACAATGACCCTCCTCAATTTTTGTAATTACGTACAAGTCATTTCTTTTTACCACTATAATTCTTGCACCACAACCTTCTTTTGTAGATCCCCGTTTTCTTTTTACAACCACATCGGCTAATACTTTGCCCTTTCCTTGTTTAGAACACACATACTCTTTCCTACAAATCCCATCGCTACCCGCCCTTTTTTTCTCACAAAACTTTCATACACTAAAACCAGCATGCATTGCATATGTATTGTAAAAGTTGTGAATATCATCTAATGTTTGAAATTCTTGACCAAGCTTAGGTGTAAACTCATCAGCTACTTGAGGATAGTACACAAAGTATTAGTATTGTGAACATTCAACCCCTCTCCACTCAAGTCATCCCCATCCATTTCTATTTCCAAATTCATTTCTACATTATCCCCGCAACTTCCCATTTCATGGTCCATGTCATCCATTATATTTACACCTGGATAAACAGAAATTTACTTGAACCTGTGAAATCACCAATAAAACAATTAAACACAAAGGGATAGTTTTTCACATAGCCCTACCACAAATTATGACAAATGATTGGAAGCAAATGCAGATGAAAAAACTGTGGGTGAAATCTGCAGATGAAAACAACACTGAAAATCTACAGGTTTATATGTATTCAGATTTTACTGACAACTTAGTTCTGTACAATATTTCAAGATACCATCACAGTTGAAAATACTCACTCGAGTCGAGTCAGTTTTAAATCATAATCAGAAGCCAACCATGTACACTATAACTCCTTTCACTACAGAAACAACAACTAAAGAGATGAAAAGCATGATTTTCCACTATCCTACCATCAAAAGTGTTGTCCTGCTAAAAAAATTGAGAGATACTTACTAATTTCCACTCATCATCAATCACAGGAAAATAATAGCTTAGCAAAAATTTGATTAACACCTCAGTCTCACAAACAATTTTAACAGAGAGAAGAGAAAAACAGAAAAAAAAAACAAAAAATTAAGAAATCAGCCCTTTTATTGTAGTTTAGCAGCAGAGATAAAACAAAACCCCTTCCTAAACTCCAAACAAAGATGAAATATATAATTTTCAAATCAAAAAATAAAAAGAAGTCATCCGATATAGAAAGCCCTTACCGAATTGAAGTCTGTGATGAGCAAAATCAAAGTGAGGGATTGAGGGGGATCGAACTATTTCTAGGGTTTGGCTTTCTCTTTCTTCAATTTTTGCAGCTGCGTTGTCAGCGAGGGTTTTCTGGCAATTTTTGATTGAAGGACACGATCACTCTTTAGATTTCTACCTCCATGGAAGATTTGGTTCAAGTTTTCTTCAGAAGGGATTTCAAGTTGGAGAAGAGGGTCTCAGCCGAAAGAGAAAACACACGAGGAGAGAGAATGGGAAGGAAAAAAATGGAACCCTTTATATTGTCCTGCTCTTTAAGGATGTCATGCTTTTTAATTGTCTTGCTTTTAAACCGCACCGTATATATATATATATATATATATATATATATATATATATATATATATATATATTCTCATATCTTAAAGAAATCTCAAAAATCTTTTTATGACGTCATGATACCGCATTGCATTTACAGTCCGTTTGAGGATTCCGTCATTTGGTGATTTTATCATACTACATCATACCATAGTGGGTTGACGATCCCTAGATCACATCCAACACTAAGTAATACTGCATTGATGACTCCATCATTTTTATCATCTCTGCACCAGGTTCCATGATGCATTGATGATATATAAATAAAATATATATTTTGATATATTTCAAATCATTTTTGTCTAGCCAAAGCAATTAGCATAGACATACGAATAATAGCACTGTTTTTAAAAATTCTTTGGTTCACTAGTGTGACTGAACACATTTTTTTTCCCAAAAATCAAAAGTATAACCATCGGCACGAAGTCAATAAATTTTGAAAATCTATCAAAGTTAGAAGATTTGGAATACCTAATTTTCTCCATCAACTCCACTTTCTATAATGATCCATTTCTTAATAGGTCTATCTATTCCTATCATCATCAAAACTCCATTCACACTTAATTATACCCCAGTTCATCAAACTTACCGCACATTTGAAGTTCAGGAACTTACCACAATAATATTAGTTTAAGAACTTATCATAGTCAGACAATAGGCGTCCATTTGCTGAGGGGTACAAAACATACCATATTATTATGAGTCACGAACTTATCATATGTAGTAGTTTTAAGAACCGCACCTAATCCTAATAATATCTGACTAATCTTAATAGTTTCTAACTATCAAATATACACATGAGAAAAGAATCACCTTTTCGCCACATATACATTGATAGCACAACACCAACATTACAATGATTATCAATGTAATAAACTGAGTGCAAGCACAAAACCCTCGCTCATACAAAAGGTTAGTACAACTCAGCCATCACATGAGTCCTCAATTGAAATCCCACCTAACTCTATCTTACTCTTAACTTGCTCTTTGCTCAATATGAATTTTTCATACCACATCATTTATAACTCCTCGTGAGTTATCTTGTACTATATCATAGTACATTGCCTTCATAGCATCAAGCTATAATTATTCAAACATTACAGACCATCTTTCTTTTATAACTTAAACAGGTCACGTCGTGATCCTATTCTATAATCATCTCCCTTAAAAAAATTTTCTTCACTCGTGATCATTTTGTTTTACGATCCTCTTTCTTTCTCTTTTTCATCATTTATGATTTCATTTATGCTTTTAATCTTCCAGATTTTGTGTATTCATCATTATTCGTTATCTTGGCTATTGGAGTTAGGGTAACTCCCATTTCTTATCTTTATATCTCTTCAAGATTCTTCTTTGAATTTTCTTGTTAATATAACAATTCTTCCTTTAAGAATTTCTAACTTCATTTACATTGCTCAACAATTCATTCGAGTACCACATTTTCCTCATACATATCCACTTTCTATACTTGGTACACATCGAGTCTCTAACAGTTTCAATATGGTACGCTGAGTGGTTTCCCACAAACAACCAACAAACTAGGTTCCGAGTTGCTAGTTCATATATACCTCCGCTCTATAAAGGAATCGTTTATCCCATATACCACACATCAACTATTTAAGATTACAATTATACCATACTTAAATATAACTTTTTGATTCTTAACTTCTTTATCATTCTCTTCTTATAGACATTGCCTATTTATTATCACCTTACATCCTTATTATTTGAGTTGGGTAACCCCACTTTCATATTCCTTATAACTTTGCAAGATTCTTCTTTGAATCCTCTCACGCATGTTTTAATCCCTTCTTTATAAATTACTTAAATTACTTCTTATTATTCAAACTCTACTTGAGCTTATTCGTTCATTATCTTCACCTCTCTTCTCTAAGGTTATAGCCTAAGGTACTCTTACCTAAGGTTTCTAACCTATCAGCTTTGATACCAACTGTAACGACCCCAAAATTCATACAGTTTAATTCTCGACTTTGGTCATTAATAATACATTCAACCTCTAATTTTACATAATTAAACAATAATACAACCATTGAAATTTGCGGAATAAATAAAATTTTCTATTACAAACTATCCTCGTTCCCAAAACCTTCAACCGTTACATCTAAATATCTCAGAATCATTTTAATACTACAATAGTTTACATCGCAAAACGTTATTACAGTTCAACATTTATACATTGTTCAGAACCTTAAACATGGTTCAAATAATCATAACTCAACCAAAGTATATAATTCTTCAAGTATCACATCTGATTCATATCTTTCAATTAAGACATAATAACTTTTGAAACTTGAACACCGCAAAAGTGGTTATTTGCAAGGTTGAGCTCGACTTGACCAAAGAAAATCTAATAGTTTTCATGCATCACGTAGCACATAATAACATGCTCAACATATATCTCATAAAAATTGGACTAACATAACATACATGCTACAATTCATATAACAATTATAAAGATTGAGTTCCTTACTCAATCAACATGCTTTAGTCAAACAACATAGTCATAAATTGACTTTAACAATTCATACATTTAATATATGTATAACACATCATGCTCTTTGCAATAAAGATCAAATTCACATAGCAAATAGGAACTGAAAGACTTGCCTTGATCGTTGTTTACCAATAACAGTTTAACAGCTTACAGTAATCTGAACTTCACGTGCCTTACACAGTTATATAATCATCCACATCAACTATTAGTCACATAGCAATGCATAGTAGTTTTAATATAAACTTTAATCTACATCTTATAACTCTTCCTATTAATCAATACACAATGTTCAATTTGATTGTGTTAACTTTAGACTTATAACTCACGGGCCCTACGACCGGTATTGAGTTCAATCAAGCTGGCCAAGAAGTTGAAATGCGCCCAACCGTCTATAAATATAGAGGGTGGGGGGTTAGCCATTTGAAGAGAGAGAGAGAGAGAAGGAAAAAGGCAAGGAAACCCTGTCCATTTAGCTCTGCATACACATCTTTTGAGTGTTTCCTCTTCTTTAAACATCAGTTAGCCCATATATAGATACTTTTTATCCGGCGGGAGCTGAGTGTTCATCCAATTTAAAGTCAAAGAAGTCTACTTTGGCAGTCCACTGTAAGCCTTCTTACATTTAAGAAAGCCTATTTCTCCTATTATCACACACTGTTATACACGTTGAGAGTCGTGTGAGTGTGTTTGCCTTAGGACTTCATCCAGTGGTTTTCATTTATGTCTGATATATATATATACTATATATATATATATATATATATATATATATATATATATTTCATATATATGGACTAACATTATCGAGTTATGCCTCGATTGAGCCTGAACTTGATGCAGGCGTTTATCTATTTTTTGTATATATATATATACTTATATATATGAATTGTGGTCGAGACTACATCGATGAGCTGAACTTGATGCATGGAGCGTTTAATTGCTTTATATATATATATATATATATATATATATATATATATATGTACTTATATATAACTATTGTCAGACATATTTGATGAGCCTGGATTTTATATCCGGTGCATTTACTCGCTTTTATATATATATATACATATATATAATTGATGTCGGACATATCCGATGAGCCTGGATTTACATCCAGTGCGTTTACTGCTTTTATATATATATTTGTACATATATATATATATATTTATATTTCTGACAGGCCTGGAGTTTACTCCGTGGCTTTTTACAGCTTTATTTACATTACGTCCTGCCTGGAGTTCACTTCGTGGCAGTTGATCATTTTTATAGCTTTATTTACATTTTGTACCGCCTAGAGTTCACTTCGTGGCGGTTGATAATGTTCATATATATATATTTACAGCTTTTATATATATATATAATCGCCATCGCTTTCCATACAAATTGTAGTATCTTGTGAGCCTAGGAATCATGTGATCACAGGTTCAGTTTACTGAATCTAGATTCGGTTCCCATGATGGACAATTTCTGGCTGTAAGCAGCTTGTACATTATTTTATAGTGTCTGAGTTTCCTTGGATGGCAGTCATGCCCATGAGGAATTCGGCACTGCTGTATATTGTTTTCTCGAGGATGCCTCGCATCTCGAAAATAAAAACAAACAAGCTGGACATTTAATAATAAAAATGGAAGTATGAAAAGGTCTCAATTCCTATTGAACATAAGGTTTGAAAAACCTCTTTTATAAAACTTCATTGCTAAATCTGGGTTAAAACTGAATTTTCATATAAAATTCAAACCTTGTGTATATAGGTTCGAACGAGGCCTCGCACTACTTTTATATAATTGCACATTGATCAAGACACACACACATTCATATAACAATTTCTTTGAGAAGTGGCGGTCATCGTGGTAACACGGATGTCGGGGGGTGCCTAACACCTTCCCTCCGCATAATCAAGCCCCTGAACCCTTAATGAATCTCGGTTTCACAGATCCGTTTAGTAGTGCCAAATCACTGGGTCAATGTGCAAACCTTTTCGGTTGCGTTGGTGCAACCAGTTAAATACACCAACTGGCGACTCTTAAAGTCAATCGTCAAAATTATACATGTCGGACCTTTTTCACTTGTTTTTTTCAAACAAATCTCACATTAACATGAGAACACCAAAAGACATGTAACGAAAAGGGACATTTAAAAATCCTGACGTCGACAGGTGGCGACTCTGCTGGGGACTCCAGTAAGAGGGCTTAAGCCGCTATTGTAAGCTTTTCAAAATTCTTATGTGCTTGTGTGTGGTTGTTGCATTTACATTTCTGATAAATGTGTACGAATGCATCTTATTTATTGCACTGCTAAATATCTATCTGTGATATTAGTGCTTCGCACATGTCATCATTTTGCATAAACGGTGAGACATGTTGTATGTGAATGTATGTTGTGTGGTCCCTCCGTTAGGAGGCTATCCTGTCGGTGTTTGATTACTGGACCTGTGGGAAAAATAATTCCCCGGGGCTCAGGAAAGGCACCACCCAGATTCACTCCAATTGAAAGACCGGATTAACTTCCCGTTAAGTAGATTGCGATGATCTGGGAACCTTCATTGCCAAAAAGCCGCGAGAGGAACCCTAGGATAGGTCAACCTCTGAGAAACCAAACGCGGAGGAAAGTCTCTTCATACCCTCCATTTTGAAATTACTTGTAAAAGCATTTACTTGTAATAACATGTTATCAATTAACAAACCGGTTTTGCAGGACAAATTCCTAAAACGGACATGTTATGATAACATTTATATTTCCTTAAGACTAAACTACGTAAGTCTTTTATAGGGAAGCAATTGGGCCAGTTACCCATTCTAAATCCAAAAAGGCCTCAAGCCTACAGCCAATCATGTCTTCCTCTGAACAGTCTAATCCTGTCTCCCGATAAGAATTTGATGGATTGAGTAAACAAATCACGGACTTGGCTGTTATACTGAAAGAGTTACACCAGTCTACCCAGGCTACGAAGATACCCACACACACAGAGTCCTCTGCACAAGGGGGAGTTCAACATCTGGAAAAAAAAATTCCAGAGCTTCAGTTGGATATAACCAACAAAGATCCTAAAACCACCCATCTCAAAGCAGATCCAGACACCGGTGATATCAGGAAAAAGGTCCTTCAGATGGAGGAAACCATTCGCGCTCCCAAGGGGATTGGAACTCATGGCAGTGTTTCATATACAGACCTTTGTATATTTCCTGGTGTTCATTATCCAGAGAAATTTAAGACCCCTGATTTCGAGAAATATGACGGATTAGGGGATCCTTACACACATTTGAAGGTGTTCATTGGAGAACTTGGATCTTATGATGAGGATGAAAAGCTCGGAATGCATTTGTTTCAGAAAAGTCTGACTAGAGAAGCCCGTTCGTGGTATACTAGATTGGACAACTCTAAGATCCATAACTGGAAAGAACTAGCTCATGCCTTCCTTTCTCAATACAGTTTTCAGTCTCAGATGGCTCCTGACCCATATCAAATTACCAAGGTCAAGAAACAATCTAATGAGTCCTTCAGAGAGTATGCTCAAAGGTGGAAGCGCCTTGCTGCTCAAGTTATTCATTCCATGACAGAGTCAGAAATGGTCATGACCTTCATAGATGTACAAGAAGCCCCTTTCTATGAAAGAGTTCTAGCTGGTATTGGCAAACCATTTTCTGAAATGATCAAACACGGTGACACGGCAGAAATGGGATTGAAGTCCGGTAAAATTCAAGACATAGCCGCTTTTAAAGCTGTTGCTGAGCACATCCAGTCCGGATCTTATGGAAACAACCCCCGAAGGGTCCATAAAAAGAAAGAGGAGGATGTTTCCTTGATACCACAAGGATAGAAAGGCAATCCAAACATGCCTATGCAGAGGAGAAACTACTCCCCTTTTCCAGCACAATCTTCAAACCCTCCATTGCTCAAAAGTGGAGAAGCAAAGCGACCTCGAACGTTTACACCCTTAGGTGATTCGCTCGAGAACATTCTTGCTCATCTGACTACTCAGAAGAAAATTACACATCTTCTTCCGCCAGCCAACCCTAATGGTAGGGGTTTCAATGCTAATCGAAAATGTGCTTATCATGTTGGGGCACCCAGACTTGATACTCAAGATTGTTGGGCCTTGAAGCACAAAATTCAAGATCTGATAGACAATGGTGAGATTGTGGTCACCAAGCCAGATCAACCTCACGTACAAGACAACCCTCTTCCACAACACAAAGAGGAAGAGGTTAACATGATCCGTTGGAGTACTGGACATGGTTCCAATACTACTGGTGAATCATCCCAACCCATTAAGGACGGTGTTGACAAATGGGATTATGCAAAGTTCCAGTTCACCATGGAACGAAAGATGAAAGCTCTCTGCAAACAAATTGACCAATTGGCAGAATTGGTAACACACCAACACCAAGTCACACACCAATTAATCAGGCAAGAGCATGCTTATCTCCTTCCATTTGTTATGAATGCTCCGTCAACACCTTTAGAAAGCGAAGCTATGGTGGAAAAGGTTACAAAGAGAGCAAGCACTAAAGCCCGTCGGGATTTTGCCAATCAAAGGGAATTCACCTATTTGTGCTAATCGATGGAGGAGATACTCCAAATGTTGATCAACGAAGGAAGAATCACATTCTTTCTCCCTCCGATCAATCCCCGCTCAGGGCGGTTCAATTCTGATGAAATGTGTCAATACCATTCACATTCTCGCGGTCACAGCACAGAAGAATGTTGCGCACTTCGCCATCTCATTCAGAATCTTATTGATAGCGGTGTCCTGCAAGTAGCAGATGATTACACTGTGCAACTTAAGGGTGGGAACGCATACCCTATTCAATGGAAGGGATCAGTATCAGTTATATCTGAGGAGGATGATACTGTCAAAACATTTCCCATACAACCAATTCAACTCAAAGGAGCTTACAATCCTTTGAAAGTGGACGCACCAGAACCAATTCTATTGCCTTGCAGAATACAACATCCTGTTGTCAGCTTACACAGAGTGCCATTGAATTATGGAGAAGCTGAAGGATCTACATCTCATACTACGAGAATCCATTGTACCTTCCTCGACGGGTTATCAAGCCTACTTGCGAAGTAAAGGGGAAGTTGTCCATGGAGAAGATTGAACAATTCCTCCATACTATGGGCCACAATGAAGCCAAAGTGGTTTTAAGCTTGCGAGAAGCTCCACAACAAATTTCCATACTGGACTTGGTTTTCTCTTTCGAAGATCATCGGAAAGTCTTGCTAAAGGTTTTGGAAGAAGCCTACCTGCCAAAATCAGTGGATTTGGGAAAATTTCAACATTTGGTTTTATCACATTTTCAACAACAATGTGACATCCTTCACTGATGACGACATACCTCCCGAAGGGACCGGTCATTGCAAACCACTGCACATCGCAGTGTTATCTTCTGGGTATATGCTTGCAGGAGTATTAATAGATGGAGGCTCATCTCTCAATATCTGTTCTTATGCCACCTTGGTGAAGATGAATATCAATCCCAATCGAATACAAAGTAGCCATACGATCATCAGAGCTTTTGATGGATCTCAGCGAAATTCCGTTGGGAAGATTGAATTACCAATTGAGATTGGTCCCCATACATTCAGCGTATCCTTCCATATCCTCAAGATAGATTCAGGATATAACCTGTTATTGGGGAGACCATGGATACACATGGCTGGAGCTGTTCCCTCCACCTTACATCAACAACTCAAATACATCATTAACAACAGTCTAGTCACTGTCAATTCTGAGCCGGAAGGTCCTAGACCAGAAACTCTACCAATTATCAGCTTCAACCCAGAGGTTGAGCCGGCCAGTTTCCATACTCTGGAAGTGAGTAACACACAATACCATCCTATTGGAGTGCTACTTCCTGTATCCAAGATTTCTGATGAGGTTATGTCAGCCACTCAGGAAATGATGTTATTGGGTTAATAACCTGGACAAGGGCTTGGTAAGGATCAACAGGTTATTAACCACCCTATCCAAATGTCCAGTCAAATTGGGACAGCCGGGCTAGGCTATTCTACTAGTTCCAAGCATAGGAATCCTCATAAGCACAAGCAGGTTCCTCAGACTTCCACCGCACGGCGATCATCTATTCCTTTACCACATGAGTTGATACAATCTCAAGTAAAGGTTCCAGTCCGGACTGTGGCTATGTTGTTTCCAAAACCAGTGCCAATCAAAGCTAAAGAGGTGTTGACTCCTGATCCCGAGGTGGAAGAAAAGGAGCGGAAACGCAAACATGACATTACCTTGATGATGGCAGGCATTCGCGTTATTGTTCATGATGAACATACAAACAGATACACCCCAGACGATGATTTCCCAGATGTTATGGTCATCATTCGAGAGAAGGAGGACACTGACAATCCTTCTATCACTGCAGTCCTGCAGGACTTTGCCCTCAACAATTGGAGCAGCACTCCATGCATTGGTCGATGAGGGTAAAATGGGCAGAAAATCCCTCTGTCCTGTAGATAACTTTAATTGCTTGCTTTCCTTTACAACACTAGCAGTTATTTTATCACGTACATGCTAACACTTTTGTATGATTGAACAGTTGCATATATTAAGTGAAAGCATATTTTGTTTCAGGACTCTGAATGTAGTTGCGTCTGTACTTGCTGATAGGGTGTCTTCTCTCCACAAGGGCTGTAACTTTGATGCAAAGTTGGACTCAGACTTGATGGACATCCAAGAGGACATTGAGACACCTCAAGAGATTAAGGAATGGGTCGCCGACAAACCCAAACCCAATCTTGATCAAACTACTCCTTTCAATCTTGGAACCTTAGACAACCCTAAGCTAATCCAGATTGGTTCAGACCTTTCCACAAATCAACGGAATGACATGGTTGCATTGTTAACCCAATTCCAGGATGTGTTTGCATGGTCTCATGAGGACATGGTGGGTTTGTCCACTAACATTGTCCTCATCGCCTTCCCATTAAAGAAGGATTCAAGCCAGTTAGGCAAAAGCTCAGGCGATTGAAACCTGAGTGGAGTTTAAAGGTTAAAGAGGAGATTGTAAAACAATTTCAAGCTGGCATCATATTGGTGTCTACATATCTGGAGTGGATATCCAACATTGTTCCCGTACCTAAACCAGGGGGGAATGTGCGAGTCTGCGTGGATTACCGGGATTTGAACAAAGCTTGCCTGAAAGATAGCTTTCCCGTGCCATTTATCCATATTCTTATTGACAATACTGCTCTATATGACATGTACTCCTTTGATGATTGCTTTGCGGGGTACCATCAAATTATGGTCGCTGAGGAAGACCATAAGAAAACTACTTTCATCACGCCTTGGGGAACCTTTTGCTACAGACGGTTGTCATTCGGCCTCATCAATGCCTGGGCAACCTACCAGCGAGCTATGATGGCTCTTTTCCATGATTTAATGCACAAGGAGATAGAGATCTATGTGGATGACATCATTGTCAAATCTTGGAAGGAGGATGACCATTTAGACCATCTCAGAAAGTTGTTCAACAGGTTGCGTAAGTAAAACTTGAAGTTGAATCCCGCCAAGTGCGCTTTTGGTGTTAAGTCAGGCAAGTTGCTAGACTTCCTAGTCAGCCACAAAGGGATTGAACTGGATCCTACCAAAATCCAGGCCATCAAGGAAATGCCCGTTCCTCAGACAGAGAAGGAAATACGGGGGTTTTTGGGAAGGATAAACTTCATTAGCCGATTCATTTCTCAACTCACAACAACCTGTGAGCCAATCTTCAAATTGTTAAGGAAGAACTCCTCCATGAAATGGAATGATGAGTGCCAGAAAGCCTTCCTTACAATCAAAGATCAGCTGATTAACGCTCCTGTTTTGGTACCTTCTAGGGATGATGTTCCCTTATTCATGTACCTATCTATAAATGACAATGCTATAGGCTGTATGCTGGGGCAGAAAGACAATAGAGGTCAAGAATGAGCTATTTATTACCTCACCAAAAGATTCAGCACCAGTGAACACAAGTATACTCTGATTGAGAAAACTTGTTGTTCTTTGGCGTGGGCTTCCATGAGATTACAGCATTATCTCCACGGTCACACAACCCATCTCATATCTCGCGTGGATCCTTTGAAGTATGTGTTTAGAAAACCCATACTAAATTGTCGACTGTCCAGATGTCAGTTGATCTTCCAGCAATTTGACATCATCTACGTGACACAAAAGTCTGTCAAAGGTCAAGGAATTGCGGATCAACTGGCCGCCGCACCTGCAGCGGATTACAAACCCTTAGAAACATACTTTCCTGACGAAGGAGTAATGGTAATTCAGCTAACACATCAGTACGATACATGCCGACTGTGGAAAATGTATTTTGATGGAGTTTTCAATGTAGAAGGCTCCGGAGCTGGAGCAGTGTTAATATCTACCACGAGGGAGAAGTATCCCATCATCGTCAAATTACAGTTTATCAATACCAATAACACAGCTGAGTATGAAGGCTGTATCATGGGACTAAAACTTGCCCGTTCAATGGGTATCAGGCGGTTAACTGTCTTTGGGGATTCCGAATTGGTAATCAAGCAATCCACAGGAATCTATCAGACCAAAGAATTATATTTACTGCCTTACCATCGGCAAGTTCTATAGATGGCTTTGGAGTTCGAAGAAATATCCTTTCTACACATTCCTCGTAATAAGAATGACTTTGCAGATGCATTGGCAATGTTGGCCTCCTTGGTTTACATACCTGACAAGGAAAACATGCCAAGTATCACGATTGCTATGAAAAAGACCCCAGTCTATGGGAATTACATTGGAGAAGTATCAGATGAGTTGCCTCCTGTCCACAACCCTTGGTATCAGCATATCAAGGAGTATCTACGAGATGGATCTACACCCGCTGAGGTGAGCCTAACTGAGAAGAGGTAGATTCATCGACTTTCTATAAGATTCTACCTGAACTGAGATGCACTCTACAAAAGAGATGCAGGATTAGGTCTCCTCAGATGTCTAGACAAAGACCAAGCTCAGCGACTCATGGATGAGATCCATGGTAGAGTATGCGGCCCTCACATGAGTGGACCCCTACTTATCAAGAAAATTCTCAGAACAGGACATTATTGGCTCACACTCAAGGCTGACTGTGATGATCACGTCAAGAGGTGCTATCAATGTCAGATCCATGGGACTGCTATTCACGCCCCTCCAAGGGAACTCCACAATATGAGTTCGCCTTGGCCCTTCTCAGTGTGGGGAATGGACGTAATCGGCCCATCGAGCCCAAAGCCAGTAATGGACATCGATTCATATTCACCATGATCGACTACTTCACCAAATGGGTCGAAGCAGCTTCCTTCCCCAAGGTCACTAAAGAAGTCATCATTGCGTTCATCAGAAACAATGTTGTTTGTCGATATAGACAACCAGAGGTCATTGTGTCAGACAATGCTAAGAACCTCAACAACAAAATGATGGAGGAATTATGCAGAAAATTTAACATCAAGCATCTCAACTTTGTCATCTACTGACCAAAGATGAATGGTGCTGTTGAAGCGGCTAATAAAAATATCAAGAAAATCATGCAGAAAATGTCCGCCAATCACAAAGGATGGCCTAACTTCTTGCCCCTAACTCTATTAGCCTACAGAACTCTGATGCGAACTTCCACTGGGGCAACCCCCTACTCACTAGTATATGGGATGGAAGCAGTGCTCCCTATAGAAGTGGAAATAGAATCCTTCAGAGTCCTGATGGATGCTCAATTGGATGAAGACCAATGGGTACAAGACAGGTATCACTAATTGTCTCTGATAGATGAAAGGTGAATCACGGCTATCTTCCATGGTCAGTTATATCAGCAAAGGATCGCACGGTCCTACAACAGAAAAGTCCGACTACGGCAATTCAAACAACATGACTTGGTTTTGAAGAAGATCATTGACAACCAAGATCAGTCTAAGGGAAAATTCGCTCCTAACTGGGAAGGCCCATTTGTTGTCAAGGAGGTATTGACATGAGGTGCTCTCAGATTGCAGGAAATGGATGGCGATGAATTTCCACAGCTTATTAACTCGGACACCGTGAAACGGTACTATGTCTAAAGTTACCATCAAACAAACATCCTGGTTTTGATCATCAATTACCAGTCGTTCCGGTTTTGAACCCTTTCTTTTTACAAACTGTTCAGCCCCTCAGGGAAAAATACACTTCAAACCAGCAGCCTGGTTTCTTGCAGTTTCTCCTGAAACTGAGGTTAAACTTTTCACACTTGCAGTTTCTCCTGAAGACGGGATTAAACTTTTAAACTTGCAGTTTCTCCTGAAGACGAGATTAAACTTTTCAAACTTGCAGTTTATCCTGAAGATGGGATTAAACTTTTCAAACTTGCAGTTTCTCCTGAAGACGAGGTTAAACTTTTCACACTTGCAGTTTCTCCTGAAAACGAGGTTAAACTTTTCACAATTGCAGTTTATCCTGAAGACGGGATCAAACTTTTCCTACACTTGCAGTTTATCCTGAAGACGGGATCAAACTTTTTCCACTCGCAATGTATCCCCATAATGGGATTAAACTTTCTTCTCCCCGCAGTATAGCTTGCACATGGGATTTGCGTTTCTCTTCAGCTGCGATTCGTCCTGAGGGTCGAACTACGTTGACCTGATCTCCCGAATACTTGGGGGTATGTAGGCAACCATATTCTATATGGCCCGGTCGCAATAAAGAAAAACAACAAAAGCATTTCTACCCTTTCTTCATAAAAAACAAAAAAACAACAAAAATACTTCCACACCCTTCTGCCTTTCGCATTCTGCGTTGAACCTCCTACACTAGGTTCGAATTACGCAGACTTGATCTCCTCTTCAACAGGAGTACGTAAGCAGCCATTCATGGTGCAGTCTAACCCCTACCAGAACAAACATATTTGTCACACGGTACTGGGATCAACCTTCCAATTGCCCAACTTCATCAGTTTCAGATCAAAGGGATGGAATTATCCAACCTCTTCTCATAAATAGAAGATACGGTGACCATCTAAGTTGCGATCGTGCCTCGAAGAGCAATACCAACCCATAAGAGGTGGAATTAACTAGGCTTCTCACAAATAGAAGTACTGGTGACCATCTGTGGAGCGGTAAATCTCAGAGAGGAAGAAACTATCATCCTCTCCACCTTTTCATATAGATACCAGTCCCAAGACACCAAAGATGGTAGGGATTTTCAGAAATCAATGATCCGTTCTAAGAGACCTTGCGACGTCTCAATGTCCATCTATCAAGGATAAGTTCAGAATGCATCAAGATCAAAGGCCCTGGAGAGACAGGAAAATATCAAGCAAGTATCAAGGCACAACTAAAGGGAAGTGAACCAAAATATATTTCCCCTTCCATACATAATACTGTTTGATATATACATATGTGTTGTACATGACAAAAATGGCTAAGCTAGTCTGTGCAGAAAAATACAAAGCTATCTACAGATCTGTAAAGATGCGAACTATTAGATCTAACATAGCATCCCTCTCTGAAGACGGAAGTAATGCTGCAAGCTCCTGCCCAAGGGTATCTACATGAGCTAGCAGATCAGAGGCTGACTGCATAGTGGCGGAGTGCTCATCAATGTATGCACTCATGTCAGCAAGACTGACTGTCATCTGGGATCTCACTGAAGTGCTGTCTGCAATGGTCACATCCCTAGCAGATAAGGCAGCATCTCGATCCACTATCAACGCATCCCTGGCTGATCTAGCCTCATCCCTCTCTAATAGAGCCGTATATCTCTCATCAAGAGCTATCAACATCATGGCCCTAGCCTGATCTCTGCCATAGATCATCAGATGTAAGCTCTGCTCAAAATGCTGTGCCGAATACTGAGTAACAATGGCACTCAGAGTGGGAGAATCTATCACAAATGCTGGCAGCCCAACAGTCAACTCAACGGTGGGAATGACAGCCTCCTCTATAGGCTCCTCATCGTCATAATCTGTCTCCTTCACTGTGGATACTGCCACAGCCAATGCAGTCTCTGTCTCCATCCATGCGGAATACTCTACAGAACTACGGATGGTCGATAAAAACTTCAAAAACTCTGTTGATCCCAACAGCATACAACACGGATCATCCTCGCCGACAAAGCGGTGTGATGCGGTTACCGACTCTTGCGCCTCATATGGATGAAAGTCCTAGAATCTGGTCAAGCCCGACACATCACTACCGATGGGTGGTATGTAATCATGCCCTCAAACCACCCGGAGGAGGTAATCCATGCCCGGAGCATGAGTAATGAAGTTATAGGGTGAGATGAGCCCTGAACACAACAGTATATCAAAAGGATCTCCAATCTCTGCCAGGAAACCGAACCAAGATGTAGCATCTATACACCCCGCAGGCAGAAAGGAGTACGACATGGCTATCTCATGGGTGAAACAAAATCCATGATGTCTGAATGTGCCAATCGATCTCAAGTGTAACATGAACCACACATATAGCATGACCGAACTACCTGTGAATACCCCTGCCGGATAAATGCAGCATTATGTAGCCGACCTCAAGGTCTCGGCAATGATCATCGGAACGATGGTATGACCCTCCCTGAGAGCTCTCACTGCCATAATAACTTTGATGTCTAGCTCATCCATGTACCGCGGCATGTAGACGTATGACAATACACACAGAAGCAGTACATCTACTCGGGCTGAACGCCAATGATCCTCCGATGTGGTGAAATCCCCGGAATGTCGTGAGTAGCTGTCCTCAGAGCCAAACCTGTCTATCAAGAAACACTTGGATATCACATGGCCGGATGTAAGCTCATCCTGCACTACTCTGCGCCTCAATCATGTGAGAGTCATGAACTGTCTACTCATGTCTCCCATCACCATATGCACGCAAGGTCTGTCCAGTGGTAGCATCGTCAATCGTGCATACTCCTCCAAAGTAGGAGTCAGCTCACGGGTCCCAAAACGGAATACCTGTCTGTCTGATATCCAATGCTCTAGCATGCCCTCTACAAATCCTGGAGGAACCTAAAACATCAGTAGGGTCATAGTATACTGCAACAAATCATCTACGATCACCATGTTTGATGGTGATATGCTGTCATACCAGGATCGCATACCAACTACCACCGCAGATGGTGGGGTATGATCAATGAGGCTAACTGTCGAAGAAGACATCTGTATGGGCCGTGTCATAAGACCATCCAGGGGTCAATGCTGAGTATCTCTGGACATACATACATATGCATAACAATAACATGCATGATACAATAGATGGCAATATGATATAGGGAATAGAAAACTATACATATATTCCTAAGTATATCATCATCTAATACATCTCTGTATAACTAAAATACAGGGAAATGGGGCGAAGCTACCCAGTAGCTAATAGAGCCCTATCAAAAGATATAGCGAGAATGGGGCGAAGCTACCCAGCAGCTAACAGAGGCCTATCAAAAGAGATAATGAGAAATACATCAGAAGAAGGCAATAGTGTCAATGTCCACATCATCGATGCTATCCAACTAATATAACTCCTCCTGAGTCACTGGATCTCTATCTACAGGGATGTCAGGCCTATACAAGGGAAGATCTTCACCGGAAAAACCAAATGGGTCATCCGAGGGACCAGCTCCAGAGTTGGAAGGATCAAAAGTATCTGCCTCTACAGGATCTCTGCCCAAATGCCGAATGAAAAGATGTGACCAGTCCAGCTACCGAGTCAATCTCTCGATCTGAGTCACATGAGTAGGATCTCTAACACAAGCTAGCCAATCCGTCATCATCACAGATCCTGGAACCATATCCCCCATAAACTGTGTGGCGCGGGTTTGAGCTCCAATGGTACGAGGGATCCACCAATGCTATAACATCTCCTGTGAGTAGGGGCCCTCTGACAATGTAAAACCGTCAATCCCCAACAATGGGATGTTAATGATGGGTGACTGCGTAACAGGCCAATAACGCCTAGCAGGAGGCATGATCGGCATACGAATCTCTCCTGTGGTGCTCCTGATAGCACGCTCTCCCAAATAGAGCTCCCATCCTCCATCTGTAAAAAGAGGAATCCTATGGGTGGATATGATGTACTCTACTCCAGTTGGGTACCCATCCTCAAAGATAATTCTCAAATGCTCTCTAGAGTAGGGAATCCACGTGATGACATCAACTGTCAATAGCTCCAGCTGCAGGCGACAATGAGTAAAACCCTCGGCAATAAGGACCTCCGCCAGTACAGAATGATGCCATCTCTATCCTCGTGGATAGGTGTCTAAACCTAACACGCTCACAGGATGCAAATAAGGGAGCCTCTCATAAACCCAAAACTGCCAACGCAAAGACAAACATCTGCTGTCAGTCAACACTCTTAACCTATACATGGGAAAAGATAAGAGAAACACTCACCAGCAGAAACGGGTAGAATCCTAACCATGCCTCAGTCAAGCCCTGTGATCGTATGCACACTCCCCTGAGGAAGTAGGCAAAGGTGTAGGAACCCCAATCATACTCTCCTATACGGTCCACGTGTCGAGTAAGTACTGATCGGTCTGAAAGACACCATTGTAGTGTTATCTCGCCATGAAGCGTTTTCTAATGATAATCAGGAATAATCGCCGAAGAATGCGATCCCTGACTCTCACATCATCTGGTTTGGGCTCACTCAATAGCCCACTCATGGCATCCACACTCAAAGGACCTGTCCGAACAGTCCTGCCCTTGAATGCCTCCGCCAGAACTCCCAACAAGGATCTGACGGCAGTAGGGGTGATATCTGTCGTGCAAGGCACCGGCTTCCCTCCAAACTCCATACCTGTGATAAACCACCAATCCATCAGCGTCATCATCACCTCACAGTCCAATAAATGAAATGACTGGGTTTGGTGAAACCACCGCTCAGACAATGCCCTGAGATAACCCCAGGGACAACGACGGGGTAGAATGGAAAAGAATCTCTCGAATCCCAGCCATTGACAATCTCTCTATAGTCATCATGCAAGGCTTGATACATAAAGTGGATGCTAAACCAGTTCTCTCGAGGCTGTGTGAAGCCGGGAATCTACATCAAGTGCAAATCAACATCAGACTCCTTGACTCCTCATAAATAGGAAATAAGGAAGATTAAAGATCTAACTTCATACCTCATTTGCGTGCAGGTATACTGAAGGATGCCTACTCAAGTCACCTAGAAGATCTCGGGTTCGCCACTTGAATACAGCGCAATTCCCTCACGGGAACACGTCTGACAAGAAGTGGGAACCTTGAACGGTACATCCTCCTCCTCGTCCTCGATATTTGGCACCTCAATCCAGAATAGACGCTTTCACCGCCTCGCCAAATGATTTAGAGGCTGTCTTATAGAATCTGCCATTTGAGGCTCTTCAAAAACCCTCCTCCGTACACCAAAAGTAGTCTTGTGGGAACTGCTCGACTGATCTGGATCCATAATATCTGGAACAGAAAGTCTCCAATAACCTCAGAAAGGGTGTGGTAATTCCGTACCTGGAGTCTTTTTCAAAAGGCATTCTGTGATTATATGCATACATGCATTATTTTAACATACATCTACTGTTGAGTTAAAAATGCATAACTGCCCAATGCCTACATTTTGGGAAAATTTTGCCATAGCCCCTTTGTAAATGGGACTATCCACATGCACATAGGCATGACTAGGTGGCCATTCAGTAGCACAACTTTACACAGTCATATACATCCTGTATGCATTCATCATCACAGTAAAAATCCGTAAGTGTATTCTAATTACCAGGATTATTTACTATTCTACCTTTACTCATTTGTCCTCAGATAGGATAAGAAATGACAGTAAAAGGTGCCAATTTGACTGCTTCAAAAGTCAATTTTTTTTACATCACTATGTTCAGCATGGTTTAATACTAACATTTGCTATGTTGAACATTTTTTATCAAGTCATATCAGCATACATATTCACTACTATGTGTCTAAGTGCATTTCGTGCAATAAGTCATCTTCCAATAGACAGAAATTGGAAAAAAAATACATGCATGTGTTACCAGGACAGTGAAGAACGCTTATACGGTGACAGAATATGCAGAAAGTTGCTCGAACTCAGCAGATCTGCAGAGAAGCTCTCAGATTTCCTTCACGGCGCAGCTTGACAATGACTTATTAAAGAAACCAACTGCCTATACATAGGCACGGCTGGCCGTAGGTCAACCTACGGCACCTGCAGGTCTACCTGCTGCCCCTCTACATGGGTCCCACACTTTCGTCTCATTCCAGTTAGAGTTGTAAAGGAGGTCTCACAAGCTGAAAAGGTCAAATCAGGAATAAAAATGCTACGCGATTGAGCGGAACGGTCTGAAATCCTGGTTTCTTGTCGGTCAGAGTCAAACTCCCGTCACCTCAATGGTATTCGCCCGAATACAGGGTATACTATACCAATGAGCTCAGCTTTCACAAACCTAGCGCGGCAATACCCCAAAAAGGTTCGATGCCGTCGTTTGCAGGGATACAACCCTAAATATCCCGGGCGGGGGTTATAACGCAAAACCACGAATCATATACATATCCCCGGCGGGGGTTGCAACGCAAAACCACAAATCATATGCGTATCCCCATGGGGTTACAGTATAAAACGCAAAGTTATCACATATATACGTATCGACGGGTCACTACGCCTTAATGCAACCATTGATACGCACATCAATGAAGGTCAAGCAGCCTTGACGTTATACAAACCAATGGCAAGTAAATCCATTGAAGCAACCTTCCTAAACAAGGTCGACAATACAATACATCCGGTGATACACATCGTCAAGATCAGCAACCACGATAACCAAACAAGCTGTTAGCAAGAGAATTCAAGCGATTTGAGGAACATGTTATACACATCCTCAAAAAGCAGACACAGTTTTATCCCCACAGATCTCTTCCGCACAAGAGGTACCTCTATGGAGTATAAGCCAATGTCTAGGATACAAGACTTTGGTGATAGTCCCAACGTCAGCATCCTTGGAGACTTGGATCGCATGTTCAAGCCATCACTGATTGTCATTCGCAACAGGAGTACATGGCAATCATGCATCATACATTTGCATCATGTTGCTGCATACCGAATCATGATTATCTTACTTGCATTTCAAGTGTTTAGGATTCTTTATCCTATCAATGCCTTGCATTCCATGAATATGATAAAGAGGGGCATCTATAGACACTAGAAATTTTCTGCACTCTTATTACTGACATTGCATGAGGGTAGATCCGTCTTTTGGAGATAACCCTGAAGGAAAACTTACAAACCATTCTGGATACTACCAGAAGTTCAGCTCCAAACCGGAACACAAACCGGGAGCATCAGATCCAAACCTGGAACACACACCGGGCATGTCATTTCTAATCTCGGAGATAACCCCGAGATATGCAGATCAAAAGATCGGCAACAACACCGGAGAGAATAGCTTTGTCTCGGCGATAACACCGCGACGTTCAGTTCCTGTCTTAGAGACAACACTGGGAGTAGCAACCCCATCCTTGGCGATAGCCCCAAGAGATGTCATCGCAGTTCCGGCGATAACCCCGGAAATGCTTGTTTCAAACACATGCGATTAGCTTCAACCATATACATCCTGTCAAAGCACACATACCTCAGACATGAGCATACATAGATGATAGTGAGGGACACAAACAAGCAGTCCAATCTCAAAGATAACCCTGAGCAACGTCTGCTTTTCGCTTAAACCGGCGATAACCCCGGTGAGGAGTTTCAAAGTCATCTGAACATGTCAACAAGATGATATCGCGGCATATCAACAAGTGGTCCAATCTCAGATATAACCCTGAGTAACGTCTACTTTCAACTCAACCCGGCGATAACCCCGACAAGGAGTCAAGCATCATCTTGTTCATCCGACAAATGGCACGTCATCTCAAATGCTTCATAAATACATATAGACAACAATGTCCCAACAATTGAGGAATGACAATCCCGATTGACTATTACGTGTGGCAGTACTTTGGATAGAATTTGAAGCTTGAAGACCATGGGCATAGACCCCTCTTCCTGACTTCGTACAACCTCTAATCCATGTCATTACGTAACTCTCGACACAAGCAACCCGAAGAAGTACAGATATGCTTTGTTTGGATGCTCGGATTGAAGTTCTGCAAGTTCGATTGGACATTACAGTGCACGACTGCACGTACTATGAGACGACGGGACCCGCAAAGCCCGAGCCCACCACGACCAGCCACAGGTTGACCTGTGGCCACCCATCTATAAATATAGAGGGGGGTCGACCATTGAAGAGGGAGAAAGAAGGAAAAAGGTAAGGAAGCCCTGTCCATTTAGCTCTACATACACATCTTTTGAGTGTTTCCTCTTCTTTAAACATCAGTTAGCCCATATATAGATACTTTTTATCTGGCGGGAGCTGAGTGTTCATCCAATTTAAAGTCAAAGAAGTCTACTTTGGCAGTCCACTGTAAGCCTTCTTACATTTAAGAAAGCCTCTTTCTCCTATTATCACACACTGTTGTACACGTTGAGAGTCGTGTGACTGTGTTTGCCCAGACTTCTGTCTGTGGTTTTCATTTATATCTGTATATATATACTAATATATATATATATATATATATATATATATTTCATATATATGGACTAACATTATCGAGTTATGCCTCGATTGAGCCTAGACTTCGGTCTGGAGCGTTTATCTGTTTTTGTATATATATATATACTTATATATATGAATTATGGTCAGACTCTATCTGATGAGCCTAGACTTTGGTCTGGAGCGTTTAATTACTTTTAGATATATATGTACTTATATATATAATTGTTGTCAGACATATCTGATGAGCTTGGATTTTATATCCGGTGTATTTACTCGTTTATATATATATACATATATATAATTGCAGTCGGACATATCCGATGAGCCTGGATTTACATCTAGTGCGTTTACTGCTTATATATATATATTTGTACATATATATATATTTACATTTTTGTCAGGCCTGGAGTTTACTCCGTGGCTTTTTACAGCTTTATTTACATTACGTCCTGCCTAGAGTTCACTTCGTGGCAGTTGATCGTTTTTACAGCTTTATTTACATTTTGTCCCGCCTGGAGTTCACTTTGTGGTGGTTGATAATGTTTATATATATATATATAACTGCTTACTGCTTTCCATACAAATTGTAGTATCTTGTGAGCCTAGGAATCATGTGATCACATGTTCAGTTTACTGAATCAAGATTCGGTTCCCATAATGGACATTTTCTCAACATGGCGACTTGTACATTATTTTTCTGATTGTCTGAGTTTCCTTGGATGGCTGTCATGCCCATGAGGAATTCGGCACTGCTGTATATTATTTTCTCGAGGATATCTCGCATCTCGAAAATAAAAGCAAACAAGCCGGACATTTAATAATAAAAATGGAAGTATGAAAAGGTCTCAATTCATATTAAACATAAGGTTTGAAAATCCTCTTTTATAAAACTTCATTGCTAAATCTGGGTTAAAACTGAATTTTCATATAAAATTCAAACCTTGTGTATATAGGTGCGAATGAGGCCTCACACTACTTTCATATAATTGCACATTGATCCACACACACACACATTCATATAACAATTTCTTTGAGAAGTGGCGGTCATCGTGGTAACACGGATGTCGGGGGGTGCATAACACCTTCCCTCTGCATAATCAAGCCCCCGAACCCTTAATGAATCTCGGTTTCACGGACCCGTTTAGTAGTGCCAAATCACTGGGTCAATGTGCAAACCTTTTCGGTTGCGTTGGTGCAACCAGTTAAATACACCAACTGGTGACTCTTAAAGTCAATCGTCGACAGTATACATGTCGGACCTTTTTCACTTGTTTTTTTCAAACAAATCTCACATTAACATGAGAACACCAAAAGACAAGTAACGAAAAGGGACATTTAAAAATCCCGACGTCGACAAGATTTATAAAATTAAATGGGAATAAGCCTTTTAAGGCTAGCCAAACGGAGCCCTAATGGGAGTTGGGAACAGTTAACCCATGATGGGTAACTGACCTCCATAACGCGTCAGTTCTTATTTTTTTATATACGTCTTCTTCCTTCTTTAATTTTCTAAGTCTAGCAAAGCAAATCATAGAGAGAGGTTGAGGGAATTTGTGAGTTATGTGATTGAAGAATTAATTGAGAAGGGTTTCATCTCTACACTCTACGCTTTGGGTAATCTCTTCAACCCAGTTTTATTTACGTTGTTAAAATTTTCATGAATATGGCTCTCAAATTTCTATAAATTATCTGTAGTTGGAGATTGTATTGACTATGTGGATATATACGTGATCTTATGTCATGACAGCATGCGTTACTATATATATTGTATGATCCCATATTACCAGTTTCATAAAATATGTCGTATATAATTGCTTCAAAATTTTAGAGTGTAGAATTATGGCCATATGGCCCTTACGCACAAATTTAATGCGTCAATCATATATTATCTCCTAAATTTTTATGCTTTTATATATTATGTATGTAAATACGAAGAAAACAAACTTTAAATGAACAGATTTGGTATTATATCGAATCCGTGGTGTTAAATTTTATGTTTTGTGTTCAATATTTTCAAGAACATCAAGAAAAGTGAAATTATATGTTTTGATTCTGAAAATTTTGTGTTTAAACTCATTAAAATCACTCTATAAAGGTTAAGTAATGATTATGTACAAATTCTAGTATGTGGGTATGTTTAATTAAGTGTAAGTAATGACCATATAATGATAAATTTGCCTAACTCTGTGTTCTTCGTGAACTGAGATTCAAAATCTGGAGTTTCGCGCTGTGGCGCCAACTCCATAACTAAAGTCCCGTGGCCATATTTTTGACTTTTAAGCCAGCATGCCACAATAGCAAGAAAGACATAGATATTAAGCCTATCGGTAGCGCTTAAGCCTACTTTAGCGTAATGTCCATAAGCGCAATTTTTTTTAAGTGTTCAAGTATAGAAATGTGTTAGTAACCAAATCTAAGGAACATAAAATTATGTTAGACATACAATGAGACGTTAAGATAAATTCTTAACATGTTAATAACACAATTATGTGCGAATTAAATTATTGAACACATAGTTAGCTTATTGTTCATAAAGTGTAAATTATGTGACAATGAATGTAGTAATTTGATTAAGTATGATCATAATCAAAGTTAGACAAAGAGAATGAACTTGTGATGATTAGTTAAATTATAATTGACTGGTATTATGCACGTAAATGATATGTCGGATTATATCAAGGAACGAGTATAATTAACGTGTAATCTACGCACAAGGCAAATTTCCTAACCCTACTCGTTATCTTTACATGAGCTTATAAGTTGTCACTTTACATCGAGCAAATTCTTGTTATTATTGATCAAGTACATTTTATTATATTAAAATGTATTAATCTTTCAAAGTATGATTCTGCTATACAATAATTATTCTATTGTATACCTTTTGAGATTGCTATTCAATTTTAAATTATCAGTTACTGTTGAACTTTTGTTAGACTAGTGAACCCTTAATGATTCGACTAGTCCATAGTTGATGAGCGTTCTAAATTTCAGAACCCTAGATGAATTATCCAAACCAAACTTCCTTTGGTGTGGACTCTAATGTTAAACTGAGATGAACAACCCCGTATAGGGGATTTCTTATGTGTTAGCATTAAGATACTGTGCACAGTATGGTACTAAGGGTTGATCCCCCTAAGTACGAGAAGAAGAGTCCATAGTCTTACGACTATTAAAGGTTTCAAGTATAAACACTTGACAACCTAGGACATAGTTCAAGGTCTTATGACCCTCAGAAGTTCTTTTATTTCTTGTTATTCACTCTTGATTCAAAAGCTGAGTTTTCATGTTTTAGAAGCCTTTGATTTATTCGTATGTTATTATTTCTTTGTTATATTGGTATACTTGTGGGCAATCGTGCTCACTCTTACGTAATAATAACATTGTAGTTAAGAACGAAAGATCAGACGAGCCTTCCACTAGTAAAGGCAAGGGCAAGGTTAACAAATGAGGAAGACTTGATGTGTATTTTTTTACAGACTTGATGTTATTTAAGACTTGTTATTGTTTATGATTCCGCACAGATGTGTATGGTTAAAGTGACCTGGGATTGAATTTTATGCAGATGATGTAACCCCATAAGGGGAGATTTATTTATTTAATTCTATCTATTGCATGGTTTTCTTTTATTTATGTGTAGATAGATAGATGATATTGTTCAGTGAACACCAAATCCTGCGGAAATAGAAGTACCCGGATTTGGGGGTGTCACAGTAACTCTCATCCCAACCTTGGATAGCACGTCACAATGGCACCTTACATAAAGGTACAGTCAATAACTGTTTTAGAAATTAAAATCATTGGGAAGTGCTCAAGGAAACCTTCATACATGGGATGTCATGCATCTAGGTTATGATAGATATCATATGTCCATAGAATTATCTTTGGTTGACCCAATAGACCCCAAAGAAAAATGAGAAGATTACTATCATGTTCTTTCCAATGGTGAGTCTTCTCTTGACATATAACTATCTCCACTGTCTGCAATTGAAAATTATATTTCAACCAAACTCCAAGATTATATACGTAGTGCTCGTGGATATACTCAGCAAGTGGATGTGCACAACCCTTTCTTATAATAACACGAGGTTGTTGTTGCCCCTTTTATAGTATTAATAAAAGAGCTGTAACTCATGCAAGCATACATGTGTCAACAAGTAATACAGAGTAAGTAAAGTATCGATCCCATAGAGAAAGTTGTTAACCTTAAATTATTATGCATTAATTAACTCGCTATACTTATATGCCTAGACTGATGACTAAAATTGTTGAATTAGACTAATTATGATTACTAACTAGAAATAAGAATATAAATGGAATAAATATAATAAGGAAACAATGGGACCCTAACTTCATTTAATATTTCATCTAATCGCCACATTCATGCAAGAAGTGTTCACATATCACAGGAAAATAGCCAAGAGCACGAAAAAAGTTATAACCATTTTTCAATGCACTATAACCTACTTACACAGTATCTACAGATGTTAGACTCTATGTAATCACCAATACAATCACAATCACCATATGTGTAAGACCCCAACTTTTATGAATAAAAATGAATTTTCTTTAAATATCATTTTTAAATATTATGGAATGAATTTGATATAATGTTATAGTTGTGGGTAATATTTATAAATTTTGCAAAGTATGCAAGTTGTCATAATATATTCGATTGGTCGGGAAATATTCTTTTTGTCAGGGAATATCCGTATGACGGTATATTCATTGGTGGACCCCACAATAAAATTATTATCGAATTTAGAAAAACGACAAAAATATTTTATGAAAATAACGGCGGAAGTTTTACCGTTAATAGTGTTTAACTACTCGGTAGTAAAAGTACAGTAATACGCGTGGTTGCATAGTGACACACGGTATTGATTATTAATGCTTACGTGAGAAGTCATCTCAGTTTTGTTTATTACTTATATATATATATATATATATATATATATATATATAAGGTATGTATTTATATATATTATATATATATTAGTAAAGTGGTTAAGTTGTCAAGTTGTCAAAATTGGGTGGGGATTGATGTTGTCGGGTGGAGTAAGATTTTAAAAGGCATGTGTTATATATATATATATATATATATATATATATATATATATATATATATATATATATATAATATGTTTGTTTTATTTGATGATATCGGTTGAATTGCTAGGCATTTATTGATCAGTGAGAATCAACCCGTGAATTATCGGGCGTAATTCTTAAGCTTAGTGAGTTTATATATATATAATATATAATATATATTATATTTTATTTAAAAGATTTTGCTTTAAATAAGGACCATCCGATTAAAGTAAATTAATCTGGACCGTTCATGAATTAGTTACTATGCAATCCATTCTTCTATAAATAGAAGCTCATTCTTTCATTATTTTCTTTTAATTCTTTGAAACTCTAGAGAGATAAACTATAGAGAGAAAGAAGAAAAGTATTTTGCTACTTAACTACTCTTATATCCAGTTTCTTTTATGGTAAGGGGTATTATTTTTTTATATTCATGAAGAGAACTTCTATTATTCCAGTCTTTATTATTACATTGGAATAACTCAGATATATCTATGGACTCCTATACTTGGTGATTTTTGTTGTTATTCTACTCGTTATTATTACATTTGGAACATCCACATGCATGCGTTATCGCCGGACACAGATTCTATCTTTATTATTCTCATTGGAATATCATGTGCATGCTTTCGCTGGATTTGGTTCCATTATTTATTATTACATCTTTATTATTACGTTGGAATATCATGTCGGTGGTGCAATTTTGCACGACTGGTTCAGATTACTTATTATTCTATTGGAATAACTTTGTCTATCGCAATACCGCATGCATGGTGATTTCTTTTGTTATTCCATTCTTTAATATACTCAGTTGGCTAAAGTTTTGACTTATATACTCCATGAAATTAGTGGAATATCCTTGATATTTGCGCTTCATCCATTATTTTTTTTTCATGGAAATATTCTTCTGAGCATTCTTGAATTTTACTCTACAAAGCAGTATCATGTTTACAATTTGGACGTTATTGGTTCCTGGACAAATTAATTTGTGAACTTGTTTTATTGAATTCCTATATCATTGTCATCATCCTCATGTTTATATTATGTTGAAAGTTATCTGTGGCCTGTAGTGCATAGATGGATTTGGTATGATTATGACTAGGGATTATTCGGTATAATCATGACCGTAATATTAAAAATGATGTGGTAAAAGTCCTCATTGGCCCGTAGTGCATTGATGGACAGTTGTTGGCATGATCATGACCATTGATGAATACACGAATATCTTTGACCCGTAGTGCATGGATAATTTGCGGTCGTGATACTAAAGAATATCCTTGGCCGTAGTGTAGGGGTGATTTGATGATGTGGATTATTTATTAAGCTGAGTCTCAGCGATAAAAGTGATGAAAAACCTTTTAAATCATAAAAGATAGTAGATTTTATTCTCTACTTGACTCTTTTAATAGATTGTTTGTCCGTTGCAGTTAAACTTGATGTCTATTGTATTTTAATAGTTTAACATTGTTGGAAACTAATGATAATTTATTCTGCATTATCTTACTCATAATATTTCTTGCTGGGCTAGTTGAGCTCACCCTTTCTTTCACTGCTCTCTTTAGGAAATGAGAACGTTGCTGGGACGAGTCGGGGAATAGGGTGATGGTCCGGATGATAGTACTAGCTAGTAGACCTCACTATTCTGTTAAATAGTGTGACAAAAAAATGTAATGAGGACTTATTCTGAGAGTGGATATTGTCTAGAAGACAATATTTGTATTTAAACTCACTGCATATGTTTTGTCGTATTTTACACGACTGTTGTATTATTAGTTTGTATTTGAATTTTATACCGTGTATTTGGCGACTCAAGATGGGTGATGTATACCTATTTTGGGGGCATCACAGTTGGTATCAAAGCTTAGGGATATGATCCCTGGCTAAGGTGTGAGACAAGAACTAGGAGGGGAGAGATGGGGAATTCCTTCGCTAGTATGACCTACCTAAGTTTATTTGATATTTAATTAGTTGGTCAGAGTATAGGGATAATATGTGATATGATAATGAACCCTTGTTTTGTGGTAGTGTTTGAAAATGGGATCCGAGTATGTTGAGAACATCAATGGAGCACAGGAGACCGTTGAGTCTCCACAGATCAATAATCAGGATAATGTGCATCAGGAAGGCGACATTCCTCAGGCAAACAACAACACTGACCAAATGATAAACGATGGAATGTTCAGAGGCTTTATGCAATTCATGCAACATCAAAGTAGAGCGGCTCTCGTCCAAAATGCGGTGGAAACACCGGCAACTCTCGGACGGCCACCATGAAAGCGATTTAAGGAACTAGGACCACCGAGTTTTTAGAGAGCCAAAACCACTTAAAGGCGGTGGCGTGGATTAAGCGAGATCAACAAGATATTTGATGTCTTGGGATTCTCGAGGAGCAAAGGTTCCTTGCCACCTTCATGTTCATGCGAGAGGAAGATTACCGGTGGGAATATGTAAAGCGTACTTAACCTGCCGCACTAAAAATGTCTTGGGAGAAGTTCCAAGAACTGTTCAATGACAAGTACTTTCCCGAAAGTATTCGTCACATGAAAGAGGTAGAGTTCATCAAGCTGGAACAAAACAATATGACCATATCGCAGTACGAAGCCAAGTTTGCCGAATTGTCCCGATTTGCGTCCCATTTGGTTGATAATGAGGAGAGAATGACGCGAATGTTTTTAAGAGGTTTGAAACCTGAGATACGTCAATATCTTATCTCTCATAAACTGTGTTTGTATTCAGATGTTGTTAATAGGGCTCCGTTATTGGAACGCGATAATGAGTCAACCCAACCAAAAGAAAGCAGTCGGCAAAATGATAATACCAGTGATAACAGTCATCGAAGCGGTGACAATAAGCGTGGAGGGAATCAACATGCCAGAAATGGTAACCACTCCGGTGGTAATCATGGCCAAACCAATAAGAATTAACATTTCAAGAAGAGGAGATTCAACAATGATGGAAAGACGTCAACATCATCACCAGTCGTTAAGGAAGGAGAACGACCACCTATCACATGCTTCAAGTGTGGAGGAGAGTGACACATCAGTCCCAATTATGCGATGCCATCCAAAGCATGTTACAACTGTGGAAGAGAAGGTCACCTGGCCCGATTTTTTCGTGCACCGAAGATAAGTCCAACTGTGATGGAGGCACCAAAGGTCGTCCCAGAAAAGTAAAAGCTGGTAGTGCAAGGGAGAGCGTTTGTTATGACCTCCCAAAAAAAAAGGAACCCGAACGAGGTCATCACGTTTAAGCTTATCATAAACTCTAGCGAAGTTTATACCTTATTTGATACTGGTTCTACCCATTATTTTATTTCTCCTACTTGCACTCAACGTTTAAATTTGACTCCGGAGAAATTGGACTTTGACTTATCTGTTGAAACTCCATTGGGAGAAACCTTCATTACATCCACGGTTTATAAGTCTTGTTTGATTCAATTTGGTAACCGCACGTTACCTGTCGATCTTATTTCTTTGAAAATACTTGCATTTGATGTGATTCTAGGGATTGATTGGTTAACTACTCATCATGCAAAAATTGATTATTTTCGTAAGGTTATTAGCTTTCATATTCCTAATCAACCTATTATGCGAATTCAAGCAACCAAACCATTAAAATTAATCACTGTCATCTCAAGCCATAAAGCTATTCGTTTATTGAAAAACAGATGTCAAGTTTTCTTAGCTCATGTCACGGATCTAAACAAAAATATGTTAGTTTTGAATGATATTTCTATTGTTAATGAATTTTCTGACGTATTCCCTGAAGAACTTCCTGGCCTACCCCAAGAGCGTGAAATTGAATTTTGTATCGACCTTGAACCCGGTACAAAACCCATTTCCAAAGCCCAATATCGAATGACTCCTATTGAACTTCAAGAGTTAAAGACCCAAATGCAGGAATTGTTAGACATTGGCTTTATTCGTCCCAGTACTTCTCTTTGGGGTGCTCCTATTCTATTCGTGAAGAAGAAAGATGGGAGTATGTGACTTTGTATTGATTATCGGGAGTTGAATCATGTCACCATCAAAAATAGGTACCCATTGCCACGTATTGATGACCTATTTGACCAGTTGCAAGGAGCCAAATTCTTTTCAAAGATTGATCTTCATTCCGGATATCACCAGTTGAAGATTAGAACAGGTGACATTCCAAAGACGACTTTCGAACTCCTGATGCGGGCATTATGAATTCCTAGTCATGTCTTTTGGATTGACTAATACTCTCTACGCCTTCATGGATATGATGAACCAAGTATTCAAGGAATATTTGGATAACTTTGTGGTCGTCTTTATTGATGACATCCTTATTTATTCCAAAAGCCGTGAAGATCATGAGCAACACTTGAGGCTGATACTCCAAAAGCTTCGTGAATATAAGCTTTATGCCAAGTTGAAGAAATGCGAGTTCTGGCTTGAGGAAGTAGCATTCCTTGGGCACGTGGTATTAAGTCATGGAATATCTGTTGACGCAGCAAAGATTGAAGCTATTCAAAGTTGGGAGCAACCTAAATCAGTGACCAAAGTACGTAAGTTTCTCGGTTATTATCGGAGATTCGTGGAAGGATTTTCTCGAATCGCTACTCCACTAACTCAGCTGACTCGGAAAGATACAAAGTTCGGTTGGAGCGAGGAATGTGAGAAGAGTTTTCAAGAACTCAAGAGGAGACTCATTTCAGCACCTGTTCTGACAATACCATCTGGTTCGGAGGGATTTGTCATCTCTGATGATGCTTCGGGCAAAGGGTTAGGATGTGTTCTCATGCAACATGGGAAAGTCATAGCCTATGCCTCACGAAAACTCAAAGAATATGAGAGGAATTATCCTACTCATGATCTAGAGTTGGCAGATGTTGTCTTCTCACTAAAGATTTGGAGGCATTACTTGTATGGGGAGAAAGTGGAGATCTTTACGGATCATAAAAGCCTCAAATATTTCTTCACTCAAAAGGAACTCAATATGCGACAACGACGTTGGCTTCAACTATTGAAAGATTATGATCATACCATCTAATACCATCCCGAAGCGAACGTGGTAGGCGGACGCATTGAGTAGAAGATAAGATCATATGCGGTACGAGTGCGATATTGTCAATATAAAGGCCCATTTTGTGTGACTTGCAAAGAATGGAGATAGAGATAAAGACTCTAGGGACCCACGTGATGATGACGAATATACGAGTAGAACCGACTTTAATTGATAAAGTTAAAGTTGCTCAAACTACAGACCTAGAGTTAATGCGTATGAGGAAGAAAGTGCAAGAAGGTGCTATGTCGGAAGCAAGAATCGATGAAGAAGGAATACTTCGAGTCAACTCCAGACTTTGTGTTCCTAACGACCCTGATTTAAAGTATAAAATGATGATGGAGGCGCACATCACACCGTTTGCAGTCCATCCTGGGAGTACCAAATTGTATCGTGATCTTCGTCATACATTTTGGTGGAGCAATATGAAGAGAGAGATAGCGATGTTTATCTCAAGTTGTCTAACTTGTCAACGAGTCAAGGCGGAGCATAAAGTACCAAAAGGTCCATTCGAACCACTTGAAATTCCAGAATGGAAGTGGGAGCACATTACCATGGATTTCGTTACTGGTCTTCCCAAGGTTTCTCAAGGCATTGATGCAATTTTGGTCATTGTTGATAGATTGACCAAGTCTGGTTACTTCTTACCAATATGAGAAACTTATACACTTGAACGTCTTGCTCGTATGTACATAAACGAGATTGTAAGACTGCATGGTATGCCAGTATCCATAGTTTCTGATCGAGACCCAAGATTCACTTCACGATTTTGAGTTAGTTTGCAAAAAGCTATGGGCACGGATTTACGATTTAGTTCAGCATATCATCCTCAGATGGACGGACATATCATCCTCAGAATGGACGGACAGATTTACGATTTACTATTCAAACTCTTGAAGATTTATTAAGACTCTATGTCCTTGATTTCAAGGGAAGTTGGGATAAGTTCTTACCATTGGTGGATTTTTCCTACAACAACAGTTATCAAGCAAGTATTGGCATGGCTCCATTTGAGGCGTTGTATGGAAGAAAGTGTCGTTCTCCAGTATGCTGGGATGAGGCGGGTGAAGCAACGTTGTTGGGACCGGAGTTGGTACGTATGACTACGCAAAAGATTTAAACGATCCGACAACGTATAAAAACCTCACAAGATTGACAAAAGAGTTATGTTGATCTTCATCGAAAGGACGTGGAATTTGATATAGGAGATCATGGGTTGTTAAGTGTTGCTCCATGGAAAGGAGTTACGAGATTTAGAAAGAGAGGAAAGCTCAATCCTCGATTCATTGGCCCATTTTTAATCCTCGATCGAGTAGGAAATGTGACCTATAGACTCGCTTTACCGCCAAGTATGTCTCGTGATCATAACGTTTTTCGTATATCCATGTTACGTAAATATGTGAAAGACCCGAACCACATTATTGAGTTAGAACTGGACGAAATAGCGGAAGATTTAACGTATGAAGAGGTTCCTGTTCAAATTTTGGATAAGAAGGAACATATTCTATGCTCCAAGGTTATACCTCAAGTCAAAGTTTTGAGGAGAAACCAAGATGTTGAGGAAATGACCTGGGAGTTAGAATCTGAAATGAAATCAAAGTATCCTTACCTCTTCGAAATACCAGATACGTACCCTAATTTCGAGGGCGAAATTTCATAAGAAGGGGAGATTGTAAAACCCCAACTTTTATGAATAAAAATGATTTTTCTTTAAATATCATTTTTAAATATTATGGAATGAATTTGATATAATGTTTTAGTTGTGGGTAATATTTACAAATTCTGCAAAGTATGCAAGTTGTCATATTATATTCGATTGGTCGGGAAATATTCTTTTTGTCAGGGAATATCGATGACGCAAGTACAATCATTGGTGGACCCCAAAAATGTAATTATTGTCGGATTGAGAAAACGACAAAAATATTTTATGAAAATAACGGCGGAAGTTTTACCGAATTATCTTTGTTCAACTACTCGGTAGTAAAAATGCGATGAATGGCGTGGTTGCATAGTGACACGCGATATTGATTATTAATGCTTACGTGAGAAGTCATCTTAGTTTTGTTTATTACTTATATATATATTAGAGTTATATATATATATATATATATATATATATATATATATATAAGGTATGTATTTATATATATTATATATATAAGTAAAGTGGTTAAGTTGTCAAGTTGTCAAAATTAGGTGGGGGATTGATGTTGTCGGGTGGAGTAAGATTTTCAAAGGCATGTGTTATATATATATATATATATATATATATATATATATATATAATAGCTTTGTTTTATTTGATGATATCTGTTGAATTGCTAGGCATTTATTGATCAACAGAATCAACCCGTGAATTATCAGACGTAATTGTTAAGTGCCCGTGAGTTTATATATATAATATATAATATATATTATATTTTATTTAAAAGATTTTGCTTTAAATAAGGACCGTCTGATTAAAGTAAATTAATCTGGACCGTTCATGAATTAGTTACTATGCAATCCATTCTTCTATAAATAGAAGCTCATTCCATCATTATTTTCTTACGAATTCACTGAAACTCTAGAGAGATAAACTATAGAGAGAAAGAAGAAAAGTATTTTGCTACTTAACTACTCTTATATCCAGTTTCTTTTACGGTAAGGGGTATTATTTATTTTATATTCATGAAGAGAACTTCTGTTATTCCAGTCTTTATTATTCTATTGGAATAACCTGTATACGCGGACTACCCTATACTTGGTTATTTCTGTTGTTATTCTATTCATTATTATTACATTGGAACATCACATGCATGCGTTATATGGGACTGGTTAAAATCTTTATTATTTCTGTTGGAATATCTTGTGCATGCGTTACTGGGACCTAATTCCATTATTTATTATTTTCGTCTTTATTATTCGCCGGAATATCCACATGTACATGCGTTCTACGGGACTGGTTCCATTATTTATTATTCCGTCTTTATTATTACATTTGGAATATATCACGCTTCGGCATTAATTTCTCCCGACTGGTTCCGTTACTTATTATTCTGTTGGAATAAGCTGTCTATGCGAAGTACCGCATGCATGGTGATTTCTTTTGTTATTCCATTCTTTAATATACTCATTTGGTTAAAGTTTTGACTTCTATACTCCATGAAATTAGTGGAATATCCTTGATATTTGCGCTTCATCCAGTATTTTTTTTTCATGGAAATATTCTTGAATTTTACTCTACAAAGCAGTATCATGTTGACAATTTAGACGTTATTGGTTCCTGGAAAAATTAATTCGTGAAATTGTTTTATTGAATTCTTATATCATTGTCATCATCCTCATGTTTATATTATGTTGAAAGTCATATGTGGCCTGTAGTGCATAGATGGACTTGGTATGATTATGACTAGGAACTATTCGATATAATCATGACTGTAATGTTACAAATGATGTGGTAAAAGTCCTCATTGGCCCATAGTGCATTGATGGATAGTTGTTGGCATGATCATGACCATTGATGAATACACGAATATCCTTGGCCCGTAGTGCATGGATAATTTGTGGTCGTGATACTAAAGAATATCCTTGGCCGTAGTGCAGGGGTGATTCGATGATGTGGATTATTTATTAAGATGAGTCTCAGTGATAAAAGTGATGAAAAACCTTTTAAATCATAAAAGATAGTAGGTTTTATTCTCTACTTGACTCTTTTAATAGATTTCTTGTCCGCTGCAGTTAAAATTGATGTCTATTGTATTTTATCAGTTTAACATTGTTGGAGACTAATGATAATTTATTCTGCATTATCTTAGTCATAATATTTCTTACTGGGCTAGTTGAGCTCACCCTTTCTTTCACTGTTCTCTTCAGGAAATGAGAACGTAGCTGGGATGAGTCGGGGAATGGAGTGATGGTCCGGATGATAGTACTAGCTAGTATTCCTCACTATTCTGTTAAATAGTGTGACAAAAAAATGTAATGAGGACTTATTCTGAGAGTGGATATTGCCTAGAAGACAATATTTGTATTTAAACTCACAACACATGTTTTGTCGTATTTTACACGACTGCTATATTAATAGTTTGTATTTGAATTTTATACTATGTATTTGGCGACTCAAGATGGGTGATGTATGCCTATTTTGGGGGCGTCACAATATGTCTATGCATAATTGCAATCCTATTGATTTTAAGCACAAGCCCTTACTCTAGCTCATACGGTGAAATAGTATATGTCTATCTGGTTCACAAAATACACAAGCCATTACACTAGCCCCATATTCGCATGCTATTATGGTTGCAATCCATATTTATATGTTCATTGTCAATCCCATACAAATACTGAAAGAAATGGTGATCAAGCATTCATACATGTAAAACAACCATGACAGATATCCCATATGATATGCAAAACAACTCTAGCATTTAAGTGTACAACCAAACTACATATTAAAATCCGTTAGAATCCCATAATGGAGTTTAGTTCATGACTGAACCAAAAGCCATTATGGGATCAATGCTAAACATGATCAATAAACAAACGAGTGAAGTAAGAAAGATAGAACGATCAAACCCAATCGCTGAATAGAAACCAATGATTAACTATTCAATCCTCAGAGAAATCCAATAGATAATAATCAAAATCCACGATGACAGAGAATTCCAAGAAGAAGTAGAGAAGTAGACGTTATGGCTTCGTTCTACGTTGGAATCTCTCCCAAGGTGTAAACCCTAGTTTTCTAAGATGAAAATACGTAAAAGTAATCTCCTCTCTCTCTGACACCAGTCAGAATCGTTTAAAAACCAATTACACACCATTTAATTGAGAATTAAAAATAAAACAAAATTACAAAGATCAAGATCGGCGCCACTTGGCTCTCTAGCTTCTCTCTCTCATGGTAGCATGAGACTCGCAGTGTATTATGTCCAGTCCAACCGGCTTCTCACGCGGACGCGCGCTCATGCCTCGCGGGTGCGCGTCTATTGCCTCGCGGGCTCTCAACTTGCAGAAGGTCTTCCTTGCTTAGCCATGCACTCGGGCGGGTGCGCGAGTCTAAGCCTGTCCTGCCGCGCGGCCACGTGGCTTGTGTTCTGCAGGTTCTGTTCTGGTTTTGTCTTGCTGCTGCTACTTGTTCATTCGTGCTTAATCCTCTTGCTTACTTGGTCTCCATGCTTCATTGCACCTCCATGCCATGCACATCCTCGCCTTGTGACTAGTCTTCATGCATCCGCTCGCCTGTTGCTTCTAATTCCACCAAAATTAAGCTGATTCCTGTACTTATTCATCAAAAGGAGTTTTAAGTAAATGCAGTGCAAAATAACGTGAAATGCAACTAAAACACAATGAAATGTACTTGAGGTGGGCATAATTCGCATGGATTGGTATTCAATAAGTAGGTAAAAATACCACTTATCAAATACCCCCAAACATGAACTATTGCTTGCCCTCAAGCAATGCATACTAATGAACAATGAAAATACAACTACTAAACTATGCAACTACTCTATGATGCATACTAGTCTCACATAATCTTAGCCATAACAGAATTTCAGCCCAAATTACCTCAGTGAATTATCCAGATCCCAGAACATAATTTCAAACCAAACCATAGACATAACATCATACACTTAGATAATTTATGAATGCTATAGAGATGTTGTGTGTGTGTGATGTTCACAAAAACTTGATCTAAGCAAAGGCAATATATCCTACACTGCTCCAAACAGAAAATTATAGTCTAAATCAAGACTCATGTATACTCATGCAACATAGACTGTTTTGACATATCACTGCAAACTAAGGTTCAACAATGGGTTTATTGCTTTATTGCTACTCACGAGGGCGATTTCACACTTTCCCGCGATGTTTATTGCTATTTTTCTTTCTTTTTCCCTTTTTCTTTTTTTTTCACATGACTGTGCAATGTCTCAATCCATTAGGCACACTACTACCCTTTGGCGAGCTTTCAACCAACGACTCCCAGACCATGAAAGACCTTAGGGCGCTAGGTGTAGAGACAATCCCCTCAGGCATACTTACTCAAGTAGCCAGGGCCCCGAATTAAGACTAGCCATGTTATTGCTATTCAATTTTTTTTTATTAATAGCATACCCATGTTTTCCCAAAATTTTGCACTTCAATGACTCTAACAATCTACAACACTTTCCTCATGTTTCTCTTTTTAAAACTACATGCTCTATTGAGCAATGCAAGACACGCATCTTAAACCTACAAGTGATTGTGAATACATTTGTGCAAACCAAAAACATTTAAATAGCAGCATGAATCTCATTGTGTAAAACATTATATCCAAGCTGTGTTATGCAACATATTCTGAAATCTTTCACAATTCACTATCATCATTGGCTAGGCAAAAATTTCTATTATTAAGCAAGAATTTGTGTGAGACATTAAACTAAAACATACTAATACAATCAACATTGAATAAAAATTAAAAATTTTATGCAAAATTTTATCTAACAAATACTCATGCAAAATTAAACTAAACATGCAAAAATATAATGAAATCTAAACTACTATGCAAGTACTCCAATACCCCCAAACTTAAAGTGTTCAATGTCCTCATTGAATGAAGGTAAAGGGTACAAGAAAAACTCCCCTAATGATCGGCGTAATCACCCTCCTCGGGTGGTGGATAAGGCACGACGGTCCCAAAATGTGGCCATTTGAGCATTGTTCCTTTCTGCGTAAAGGCTTCGGCCAAGGCCCTGGTGAGTCCCATAACAAATGTCCCAAGATTGTCATACAATGCGTCGACTTTGCGCTCCAACCTTCAGATATGTCGATCACTAGGGATAGGATGTGATCGGGTGGATGGGCCTACTTCATCGGTCCACGGGGGCTACTAGGTTGGCTCTGGGAAGGTGGGTCAGAGAATGAATCCTCGTTCGCGCGGGTGTATCTCACCACCTGTCCAGTCCTCAAATTTAGCAACAGTGGCATGTGTGATGTCTTAACTTGGATATTGCATTTTTTCATTGCCCCAATTGCACCCCTGCTACGCACATAGCATGGCTACCACTGAAGCATGTGGAATGCTTCCAGTGGTAGTTCTCTTCAGATACTTCACAATTTTTTGATGGATCAAATACCCCACGTCGATATATTCGCCAGTTATGATGCCCCATAGAATTAATGCCCTCTTTGCTGTGATTTCATGTTGATGTGATGATGGCAATAATTTGGCACAAATGAACAAATTCCATGCCTTGGCGTATCGATTGATCACATTTCTTTGGGAATATCGATTTGGATTCGGTCTTGCAATGCGTGATTGTGTCAATCGAATAGGCGCGCAGGCGCAAGACTTGTAGAAAGATTATTGGACTGATTAGCTTGAAGCGTGGGCGCGCGAGTTTGTATTGCCTGGGCCGCGCGGCCGTGCGACCCTAATATCTGCCATTCTAAAATTTGATCTCATTCTTCCATCAGTGATGCTCTCCAATAATGGTACCTGCACAGACATTAATGCACATGATTAAGGCATGAAATAGTGGTTACGTAATGCGTACATCACGAAATTATTGTCAATCAATTCTTGTTACGCACTTACGATTGCTTATCCGATATCCTTTTAACACTTAATTAGAAATACTAACTAAAATAATCAAAAAGGAATAACTAAAATAAATGAATTAATGGGTGTAGAAATGATGGGTTGCCTCCCATCTAGCGCTAAGTTATAGTCAATTAGCTTGACTGTCTCGAAATTTTCACGTCACATCACGAATTGAGGTGCCTTCCTTGTTGTGCTTGGCACCCCGAAATTTAACGACTTTGACTTTCATCAACGGCTCTACCTTCAACTCTGAACTTTCGCCCGTTACACCCCTCTTTGATTCATTCGTCCTCGGGTTTTGTACCTAATCCTTTAGGTTACAATCTACCAGATCAACCAGGAAACACTCTTCTTCTTCTATTGGGAGCTTTATTACTTTAAAGACATTAAATGTGACCTCTTGATATTGTACACGCATAGTTAGTTCCCCTTTTTGAACATCTATCAAAGTCCTGCCCGTGGCTAAGAATGGTCTCCCTAGTATGATCGGTATACTCTTATCCTCTTCGAAATCTAAAATGATGAAATCGGTCAGAAAAATGAACTTATCCACTTTAACCAATACATCTTCAACAATTCCCCGTGGATATGTGACGGACCTGTCAGCTAACTGTAACGATATGCTCGTTGGTCTTGGAGCCGGTAATCCAACTAGTTGAACACTGACGACGGCATCAAATTTATACTTGCTCCTAGATCACATTAACACTTGCTAAAATTCATCTTCCCAATGGTGCACGGAATTGTGAAGCTGCCCGGATCTTTCAGCTTTGGAGGTAGCTTACGTTGGAGCACTGCACGACATTCCTCTTTTAAGGCTACCATTTCAAACTCATCTAATCTCCTCTTCCTTGACAAGATACCTTTCATGAACTTTGTGTAGCTTAGCATTTGTTCCAATGCCTCGGCAAAAGGTATGTTGATCTGCAGATTTTTGAAAACCTCCAGAAACTTGTTGAACTGTTTGTCATCTTTTTGCTTAATTAACCTCTGCGGATAAGGTACTTGAGGGTGCAGAGGTTTTACTGGACTCTTGACCTTTTCTTATGAACCTTCTTTATTCTTCTCTTCCTGTTGAATCTCAGAATTTTCCAGATTTTTCTCCTCATCAGTCTCACCTTTCTGCATCAGTTGCTGTGCGCTTCCTTAGTATTATCATCATGCAGCACGCGACTTGCGAACTTCTGTCAAATCTTTCCCAGATCGCAATGTTATTGCTTGACACTGCTCCTTCCCGTCTCTTCTAGGATTTGTCTTTGTGTAACTTGGCAAGGCACCCTGGGGCCTGTTAGTAAGCATGCTTGCCATTTTCCCCATCTGAGTCTCCAAATTCTTGATAGCCACTGCTTGGCTTTTGATCATGACTTCGGTGTTTGCCATGTATTTCAACATCATCTCCTCCATTTCTGATTTCTTCTCTGGATGTGATGCAGCTGGAGTGTGGTGTTGTTGCTGTTGAGGAAATCCCTGTGGAAATGGTGGTTTTGGTGTAAACTGTGCATTTGCTTGCTTGCTATGTTGTTAAGCTGATTGATTTAATTTGGAACTGATTTTGTTGTTGTCCTTGGTTGTTAGACTAACTAAAGTTCGGATGATTGTGATTGTTGGGATGGTATGTGTTCTGAAATTGACCTTGGTCTTTTCTGTAGTTGCTCACATATCTGATCGACTCTTGACTCTGGTGATACCACATTGATCCGTGGAGTATGACCCCGCACAAATCTCACAAATGAAAGCAACTGTCTTCACTTTATTCCTTGCCAAAGTATCTATTTTCTTAGCCATAGCTTCCATTTATGCCGACAGCTGTGTAATCACATCTACCCTCACACACACTGCGCAACCTTAAATTTTGTGGCATCCGAGCTGTAGGATTCTGATAGTCATTTGCAGCCATAGTCTCGATAAGCGTATAGGCTTCATCATAGCTTTTTTCCCATAATGCCCTTCCTGCGACTACGTCTACAATCGGTCTCGACTGCCATCCAAACCATTGTAAAATGAATTTATCACCATCCAATCTGGTAAACTGTGATGCGAACACTTCCTAAGCATCTCTTTATACCTCTCTCATGCCTCATATAAGGACTCGCCCTGTTGTTGCTCGAACTGGGATATGGTTGTCCTCATCTTCATAGTCTTAGCCATTGGGAAGAACTTGGCTAAGAATTTTTGTGCTAAGTCCTCCCATGTAGTGATTGACCCTGCCGGAAAAGAATGTAGCCAACTCCTTGCTTTATCCCTCAATGAAAATGGGAATAACCGTAGTCTGATGGCATTCTCCGTCACACCATTATATCTGAATGTGTCTCAAATCTAGATGAAGCTCAATAAGTGTTCGTTCGGATCATCCGTAGCAGCACCCCCAAACTGTACTTGGTTCTGCACCATCTGGATAGTGTCTGGTTTAATTTCAAAGGTATTTGCTGCTATCGCTGGTCTGACTATGCTAGACTGTAATTCGTTTATGTTTGGTATGGAATATTCCCTTAGAGCCTGATGCTCTTCTCTTTGCTCAATTCTTGGTTCTTCCGCCATACTGACTGAAGTGCTCTCTAACTGTGCTTGCAAATTTCTCCGCACACTTGTTTTCCAACCTTTTAATTTTATATTAGTTTGCGCTGGTGTTAACTCCGAGTTAGATGATCGTGTGTGCATAAAATTCTACAAGTACCTACAACCAAAAACAAAATAAAAATAGAAATGAGAAATGAACAGAATTGTCTAAGTCATACAATATAGCTTTAAACTAATGATAATTATCTAAATTAACGCCTTTCCCCGGCAACGGCACCAAAAACATGTTGCCCCTTTTATAGTTCCAATAAAAGAGCTCTAACTCATGCAAGCATACATGTGTCAACAATTAATACAGAGTAAGTAAAGTATCGATCCCACAGAGAAAGTTGTTAACCTTAAATTACTATTCATTAATTAACTCACTATACTTATATGCCTAGACTGATGACTAAAACTGTTGAATTAGACTAATTATGGTTACTAACTAAAAATAAGAATATAAATGGAATAAATATAATAAGGAAACAATGGGACCCTAACTTCATTTAATATTTCATCTAATCGCCACATTCATGCAAAAAGTGTTCACATATCACAGGAAAATAGCCAAGAGCACGAAAAGAGTTATAACCATTTTTCAATGCACTATAACCTACTTACACAGCATCTACAGATGTTAGACTCTATGTAATCACTAATACAATCACAATCACCATATGTCTATGCATAATTACAATCCTATTGATTTTAAGCACAAGCCCTTACTCTAGCTCATACGGTGAAATATTATATGTCTATCTGGTTCACAAAATATGCAAGCCATTACACTAGCCCCATATTCGCATGCTATCATGATTACAATCCATATTTATATGTTCATTGCCAATCCCATACAAATACTAAAATGAATGGTGATCAAGCATTCATACATGCAAAACAACCATGACAGATATCCCATATGGTATGCAAAACAACTCTAGCATTTAAGTGTACAACCAAACTACATATTAAAATCCATTAGAATCCCATAATGGAGTTTAGTTCATGACTGAACAAAAAGCCATTATGGGATTAATGCTAAACATGATCAATAAACAAACGAGTGAAGTAAGAAAGATAGAAAGATCAAACCCAATCGCTGAATAGAAACCAACAATTAACTATTCAATCCTTAGAGAAATCCAATAGATAATAATCAAAATCCACGATGACAGAGAATTCCAAGAAGAAGTAGAGAAGTAGACGTTATGGCTTCGTTCTACGTTAGAATCTCTCCCAAGGTGTAAACCCTAGTTTTCTAAGATGAAAATACATAAAAGTAATCCCCTCTCTCTCTCTGACACTAGTCAGAATCGTTTAAAAACCAATTACACATCATTTAATTGAAAATTAAAAATAAAACAAAATTACAGCATCAACATCACGCGCGGCCGCGCGCCTCTCTAGCTTCTCTATCTCGCAGCCGCGAGACTTACAAGGTATTATGTCCAGTCCAGCAGGCTTCTCACGCGGGCGCGCGCTCATGCGTCGTGGGCGCTCGTCTATTACCTCGCGGGCGCTCAACTTTTAGAAGGTCTTCCCTGCTTAGCCATGCACTCGAGCGGGCATGCGAGTCTAAGCCTGTCCAGCCACGCGGCCGCGCTGCTTGTGTTCTGCAGGTTATGTTCTTGTTTTGTCTTGCTGCTGCTGCTACTTGTTCATTCATGCTTAATCCTCTTGCTTTCTTGGTCTCCATGCTTCATTGCACCTCCATGCCATGCACATCCTCGCCTTGTGACTAGCCTTCACGCATCCGCTCGCCCGTTGCTTCTAATTCCACCAAAATCAAGCCGATTCCTGCACTTATTCACCAAAAGGAGTTTTAAGTAAATGCAATGCAAAATAACCTGAAATGCAACTAAAATATAATGAAATGTACTTGAGGTGGGCATAATTCGCATGGATTGGTATTCAATAAGTAGGTAAAAATACCACTTATCAGTTGTATGTCATTAGACATCTTGTATGATAGTGGCAAAACACCCTTCCAAAGTTGGGTTCGCCTGACCCTATTTGGTTCACAAAAATTAAATATCAAATGATGTATACAATACGACACACTTATCTAAAGTTCTCAATAAAACTATTTCCATACTATTTAGGGAGAACCTCAACAGCTATAGACCACCGTTCTATTCCCATGTTATCCCCATTCGACCCTGTAACGTCCACGAATTTGAAACTCCTTATTAATTAAATATGTGATTTAATTTTTATGAGTTAGTTTTGTGAGCCTATTTAAACCGTAAGTGGTTATGTGAAATTACGAATTGATTAAAGGGAGTCACTAATAGTTATTTAAATTAGTTGACTAACCCTAAGAGTTTGATATCAAGAAATTGATAGGATTATTAAATATTCAATTTATTTGAATATAGTAGCAAGAGTTTATTTATATTGATTAATTGCAATTATGAGTAATTAATTGATAATGTGTTAATTAATAATTATTATGAATAAATAATAATTAATGTGTAATAAATTAATATTTTATAAATTGATTATATGTCACTTGATTAATTTGTGCAATATAGTAAACCTTTATTATATGTCTATATATTATATATATATAGACTGTATAGTAAGAGTTATTTGCATTCATGTGAGTTGCATAATAATATTGTTATATGTATGTGCACTACTAGATACATTGTAAATAGGAAATACATTGTATGCTCTTTGAATCTTTATAACCTATGTTATAATAAATAAATTGTGTAGTAGTAGTAACACATTTATATTACATTATGGGAATTATAGTATTCAAACCATGTTTTAAATAACTTGTTGCTGAGATTTTATCCCAAATTGTGTGACACTTAGTACATGAACAATGGCTATTTCTCCATTGAGTGAAAAACTTAGCAAATCAAAAAGGCTAGAGTTGTGTAGCCATGATTGCTAGCAATTGGTGGTTGGCCAACTCCAAATTATCCAATGTGTTCTCCTAATGCACCGTGAGTTTAACCTCAGTGCAATCTAATTGACCAGTCCCAATTTCTTCAATAAATAGTAGCCCAATTTCTCAGTTTTACGTTGTTTGCATTTGTTGGTTGAAACTCTGATAACTTGAGTTTGTGAGTGTATTGTCTAAAGAAGAAGATTAGCAAGCTCAAAAGAAAGAAACTAAGTTCTTTAAGCTTCAAGAGGTATAAAATCTTAACTTGTGTTCTTGAAATGGGTTTTGTCAATTTCGTGAAATTACTTGAAATTCTTTGTTAATCAATGTGAATTACCATTCCATGATATGTTTATGATATATGTCTACATGTTTGAACTCTTAAATGTTGGTATGAAGCATGTTTAATTCAAGGACAATGGTTAAGGGTTAAGGCTCTGTAAACAGAGTCTGCCATCTTGTCTCAAATGCGACGCTTGGTAGCAATTGTTGCCTCTATTTGTACTAGGGTGCGGCCTTGTTATCTGTAATAACGAACTCAATTTTGTCTCAAACATGGCGCAGTTGTGCCCTATTTGTACTAAGTGCAGTAGCCAAGCTCCCATGATCTGCATCGAGTCGATGTGTTACGCTATGATTCTGATATGCTAACTCGTTGACACTTGGTTAGAGCAAGCATGAAAACTATTTAACACTCACACATAAGCATAAGCATGTAGTATAAACAAGTATAAACATGTTAGTAACTACAATGGACACAATACTTGTGGTCTTAAAAGGAGATTTATGATTTCAAAAGCGAACTTTGTTACGAACACATCATGTGAGCATTTGACTTTATGAACATGGTAATATGGTTTATATTAACATAAAATGCAAGACTAAAGTGATTAAACACACTAGCATACATGATTGAAAGATTAGACTATTTCAAAGATAAGAAACTTAAGACTTTTCAAAGTGAACTTGACCAAGACTTTCATCTTGTAAGTTTTGACCATTTGAGCATACATATGTGACTGTAATATATGTTGTAAATGCATGAGAGTTACATGTTAAGATGCCTTGTATATGCTAGGTTGACTTAGTGTAAAATTCAAGGAAAATTAGAATGAGAAAGCTAATGTCATCAAGTAATGAGTAAAGTATGTTATGACCATTCAAACATGTGTATTATGATTCATTATGCCTATGCACATATTGACATAAGCATCATTTGGTTAAGGTGTGGTTTTCACTTATGCACCCACAGTCATAAAGAAGAGGAAATTTCTAGAACATGAACTATGAGAGTAAAGTATACATGTATTGTCTATATACGAGCATGGATATTAAGTATTGTATTGCCAAGATTGTAAAGCATGAGGATTACATGACCTTTTTATGTTTTAATGATAAATAAATTGTAAGTAAACTTGTGATAGTGAAGTCAAGTATGGTAATGTGATATATATGAAACTCTAGCATGAATGTATGTTAATATGTATGTATAGGTGTATGTTAGAGTTGGACTGAAGTCAGGAAGTGCGGAAGCTCAACCTTGAGTGCAGCTAAGGGATGCAGTATTGTAGATCCCTAAGCCCCTAAGCCGAGGCTGTGAGCCTTGTAGAATCTACGATCTTGCCAAGATGATCTGTTTTTGGTCTGAAATATTAAGGCATGCTTTCATGATCTCTTTATCTTGTAATATGTGACCAATGCGCCATATAATGTGTTGAGAAGCATACTATGTGATGACTTGTTTCTTTTAAGTGTGGACTCGTATTACTTTACACATACTAATTGAAAGACCGACTTGTTAATATTAGGTCGTTTCAACGCAAGTTAATTAAAGCTAGAATTATATTTTAGTTGAGCAAACAAGCAAGTTCCCTAAACTTACTCCATTTATTAGTGAGCCAGTATCCTAAACCTTTGCATTACTTTATTCGACGCATACTGTAAGTAAGTTCTTTGAACTCTACTTTTGTTAAGGGGTGTTCGGTCAGACAAACATATGAAATTTTAAAAGTTATCCAAACCAATTGATGGTAAGGATTCTTAGACTTAAAGAACACCCCTTTATATGAGAGGGGATTGTAGGTATCTAATAAAGATACAATGAATAGATTTAAATGTTATGCATATACATAGAGTACGTGAGGTTGATCCCCTCAAGTACTTATTTTGTAGCCAGTAACCAAAGGGTCAATTAGCTATTGATTCCATTGGAGCATTATAGTTCGAAGTCTATTTGACTAGCAGTTATTCTAACATCAATCATCATTTTTGCTTATGATATTCATATTGATGAATCCTTCAGATATTATACTGTTGAACCCTTTGCCAGACATTTTTCCATTCATCATGATATATCCTTATTGTTGTACGTAAACATGTTGAGCAAACTTGTTGCTCATCCTTGCTATATCATGAATTATATTACAGCTAAGCCCGAGACCTCGGGAAAGGACAAGGGTAAAGGGAAGATGTAGGATTATTACGAGAAGCATAATTTATCTTATGCTTAGTTTAAATTACGATTATGTAATGTGAACCCTAATATTTATTTTAGGGTATGATTGTAAGATGATATTAAGGTTATTGTGTCTTGGGACTAGTAACACCTTTTGAATGAACGACGTACATTTATTATATTCCGCATGTTAGTTATCGTATGTTGTTTAGAGGTGGATGTTTGTATTTTATCGTGATGACCGAACCGGGGTCAGAGGACCCAGATTCGGGGGTGTCATAGGTTGGTATTAGAGTTGTAGGTTATAAACGTTAGGAATGCAAAACCTTGGTTATAACCTTAGTAGAAAACTCAAGTAGAGTATATAAGTGATGGGTTGAGGAAATCCATCGAGTTTTATTGTGATAATGAAGTTGTTTATTTAAATCAAAAATGATTAATAGACGTCTTAAACTTCTTAATGCTAACAAGAATAACATATCACATAAAGCCTAATAATTTTCTTCCTTTCCTCAGATCATGCCGCCTAGGAGAGTTCAGCGGAATCAGAGGGAGGAAGGATCCGTTAACAATGGTGGAGGGGCAAATGTCGATCCAATGCAGAACTTCGTTAACCTGTTAACTGAGGCAATGAAAAATAGACACCCGCCAGCAGTAGGGCAGCCAAGACAACACTTGGCTAGCTTTAAGGACTTTAAATTGGTAAGACCACCGAAATTCTAGGGAACCTTGGATCCAATTGAAGCCCAGACATGGATAGAAGAAATGAAGAAGGTGTTTGAAGTCGCACGCGTGGCCGAAGCACTGAAGAAGAGTTTTGCCATATTCATGATGAAGGGTGAAGCTAACTATTGGTGGAAAGCCATTAAGGGCCGAGCAGACGAAAGAGTTATTCCTTGGGAGAAATTTAAGGAGCTATTCCTCGAGAATTACTTCTCGGAGAATACACAACAGGATATGGAAGTTAAGTTTCTGGAACTGAAACAAGGTAGTATGTCTGTCGCAGTGTATGCGGTGAGATTTATTGAGTTATCCCGATTCGCTCCGCATCAGGTTGACACGGAGGCTAGAAAGGCAAGAAGGTTCGAATTAGGACTGAAACCATGGGTACAGAAGGCAGTGGTTGTGTTGAAGATCAAGACTTACTCTGATCTTTTGGAAAGGGATATCATTGCCGAAGGAGGCAATGAAGCCATCGCTCGATTCAAGCAAGAAAAGAAGATCGGTTAAGAAGGTCAGAAAGGACGAACCAGTGGAGGCAGCAACCCCAACAAGCGTAAATGGATGGAGAGCGAATCCTCTGGAGGCAATAAGTTCGGAGGGGAGGCTTAAAAAAGTATAAAGTGTAACAATTGTGGGAGGAATCACTCGGGGGAGTGCATGAGGGGAAAGAGTGTTTGTTATTATTGTGGACAACCGGGGCACATGGCTCCTCAGTGTTCGAATAAGCAAAAGGGAGGATGTTTCTCGTGTGGAGCCATAGACCATCAAATTAAGGATTGCCCGAAGAAAAAGGGCGATGCAGCTAGCAGCAACCGCAACAACAAAAACAATGGACTGAACATTGGAGGGTCAGCTAGTCAAGCCAACAGACCAATGGCATGAATGTTTAACATGATCGTACAGGATGCGATGGAGTCTAAGGATGTGGTGTCAGGTATCATTCCGATCAATGATATAGATGCATACGTGTTATTTTATTCGGGTGCTACCTTCTATTTTGTTTCTGAAGAGTTCGCTAAACGGTTAGAATTACCCTGTGAGAAATTAAAACTTCCTATGAACGTAGAAGTACCGAACAAGGAAATTATTCCCATAGAATACATTCATAGGAATTGTTATACCGAATTGTGAGGATTTAAGCTCAAAGTGGATTTGATACCAATTTGTTTGGGGGAGTTCGATGTAATCCTTGGAATGGATTGGTTATCGGTTCATGGAGCAGTTATAAACTGTAAGAAGAAGTGTGTACACCTTAAGACTCTAAATAAGTCAAAGGTGGTATTTTATGGTAGTAAATCGCCGAGACAATCTCATTGTCTAACGATGGTTCAAGCGCAGAGATTGCTTAGGAAGGGTTGTATAGGTTATTTAGCTCACGTGGTTGATACTCAACGAGTCGAGGGTGAACTGAGTCAGATACCTATTGTAATGGATTTCGTTGATGTCTTCCTAGACGAGATTTCGGGATTGCCACCGGATAGAGAGATTGAGTTTGTCATTGATTTGGCACCAGGAACAGCACCGGTTTACAAAGCGTCGTATCGTATGGCACCGGTACAGATGAAAGAACTGATGGCTCAATTACAAGAGTTGTTAGATAAGGATACATTCGACTGAGCATATCACCATGGGGAGCACCAGTCTTATTCGTAAAGAAAAAAGATGGGTCGCTAAGACTTTGTATCGACTACCGAGAGTTGAACAAGGTCACCATTAAGAACAAGTACCCTTTGCCCAGGATAGATGATGTGTTTGATCAGTTGAAGGGGGTAAAGTACTTTTCAAAGATTGACTTAAGGACCGATTATCACCAACTGAAAGTGAGGCCGAAGGATATTCCAAAGACAACATTCAGAACTCGGTATGGACACTTTGAGTTTCTGGTAATGTCATTTGGATTGACAAACGTGCCACTAGCCTTTATGGATTTGATGAACAGAGTGTTCAAGCAGTATTTAGATAAGTTTGTTATCGTATTCATCGATGACATTCTAGTGTATTCAGAAACAGAGGAAGAACACGCTGAGCATCTTCAGATAGTGTTGGAGACATTAAGGAGGGAGAAATTGTATGCAAAATTATCCAAGTGTGAGTTTTGGTTGCAGAGAGTGCAGTTTTTAGGGCACGTTATCAACAAGAATGGTGTTTCGATGGATCCAGCGAAGGTAGAAGCGGTTATCAATTGGGAGCAGCCAAAGACGCCAACAGAAATTAGGAGTTTATTAGGATTGGCGGGATACTATCGAAGATTTATTCAAGATTTTTCAAAATTAGCATCACCGTTGACCAATCTTACCAGAAAGATGGTTAAGTTTAATTGGACAGAGAAGTGTGAAGAAAGTTTCCTAGAATTGAAGAAGAGGCTTAGTCAAGCACTGTGTTGGCATTACCAAAAAACACGGGAGGGTTTGTAGTGTATAGTGATGCGTCACACAAGGGTCTTGGCTGTGTACTAATGCAACACGGAAGGGTCATTGCGTATGCCTCACGTCAGCTAAAAGATTATGATAAGGGATATCCGACTCATGATCTGGAGTTAGCAGCGGTAGTGTTTGCCTTGAAGATTTGGAGGCATTATTTGTATGGCGAGAAGTGTGAGATATATACGGACCACAATAGTCTGAAGTATATCTTCACGTAGAAAGATTTAAACATGAGGCAGCACCGATGGCTAGTGTTGACATCGGGATTTTTGAGTGTCCCTTTTCGTTACTTGTTCTTTGGTGTTCTCATGTTAATGTGAGGTTTATTTGAAAAAATAAGTGAAATAGGTCCGACATATATAATGTCGACGATTGACTTTAAGAGTCAGCAGTTGGTGTTTTTAACTAGTTGCACCAACACAACCGAAAAGGTTTGCACATTGATTCAGTGATTTGACACTGCTAAACGGGTCTGCAAAACCGAGATTCATTAAGGGTTTGGGGGCTTGATTATGTGAAGGGAAGGTGTTAGGCAACCCCAGACATCCGTGTTACCACAGTGACCGCCACTCTTCAAAGAAATTGTTATATGAATATCTGTGTGTGTGTGTGTGTGGATCAATGTGCAATTTATTTGAAAGTAGTGCGAGGCCTCGTTCGCACCTATATACATAAGGTTTGAATTTTATATGAAAATTTTTGTTTTAACCAAGATTTAGCAATGAAGTTTTGTAAAGAGGTTTTTCAAACCTTGTGCTCAATAGGAATTGAGACCTTTTCATACTTCCATTTTATTATTAAAATGTTAGGCTTGTTTGCTTTTATTTTCAAAATGCGAAGCATTTTTGAGAAAATAATATCTGTGATCTTAGAACTCCTTATGGGCATGATAGCCATCCAAAGAGCTTCGGACTTTGTAAAATAATGTAAGTTTGATTACTGACGGAAAATGTCCATCATAGGAGCCGAATCTAGATTGATAAAGCCCGAACACTGTGATCACATGATTCTAGGCTCACAAATATCTGCAATTTGTATGGAAAGCGATAAGCGATTATATATATATATATATATATATATATATATATATATATATATATATAAATATATATAATATATATATATATGAACATTATCAACCACCACGAAGTGAACTCAGCGAGGACAAAATGTAAATAAAATTTGTAAAAGCTATCAAGCGCCACGAAGTGAACTTCTCGAGAGGACGGAATGTAAAAAAGCTATAAAAAGCCACAGAAGTAAACTCGAACTGAGAAATGTAAATATAAATATATATATATATATATATATATATATATATATATAAAAGCGATAGAACGCTTTGGATGTGAATCCGGGCTCATCGGATATGTCTGACAATTATATATATATATATATATATAAAAGCGAGTAAATACACCGGATGTAAAATCCGGGCTCATCGGATATCGACGATATATAATATATATATATATATATATATATATAGAAAAGCAATTAAGCGCTCCGGATGTAAAATCCGGGCTCATCGAATGAGTCGACCACGTTTATTATATATATAATATATATATATATATATATACAAAAGCCAAAAAAAGCTCCAAACCGAAGTCTAGGCTAAATCGAGGCATAACTCGATAATGTTAGTCCATATATAAAAAATATATACATATATTAGTATATATATATATAGACAGAAATGAAAACCATGGACCGAAGTCCGGGCAAACACACTAACACGACTCTCAACGTGTACAACAGTGTGTGATAATAGGAGAAAGTGGCTTTATAGAATGTAAGAAGGCTTACAGTGGGCTTCCAAAGTAGACTTTTTAGACTTTAAATGGATAAACACTCAGCTCCCGCTGGATAAAAAGTAGCTATATGTGAGCTAACTAGTGTTTAAAGAAGAGAAACACTCAAAAGATGTGTATGTAGAGTAAATGGATGGGCTTCCTCGCCTTTTCCTTCTCTCTCTCTCTCTCAAATGGTGACCCCCCCTATCTATATTTATAGGCGGATGGTCGCAGTCGGCAGCGACCGTATGACTGATGGCAAATTGCATGATTGAAACTGCAATTTGGTCGTGGTGGGCTCGGGCCTCATGGTCCCGTCGTCTCTCGTAGTCACGTGCACTTGTGCCTTTGTAATGTCAATCGAACTTGCAGAACTTCAATCAGAGCATCCAAGCGAAGTATATATGTACTTCTTTGGATCGCTTGTGTTGAGAGAGTTACGTAATGACATGGATTAGAGGTTATCTGAAGTCGGGGAAGAGGGTCTATGCCCATGGTCTTCAAGCTTCAAAGTCTATCAAAATCTTGCCCACGTAATAGTCACTCGGGATTGTCAATCTGGCTCTTGTGGGACATTGTTGTATGTATGTATGTATGAAGTGTTGAGGCGGCGTGCCATTTATCGGAGGAACAAGATGATGTGTGACTCCTTGTCGGGGTTATCGGCTAGGGTTGAGTTGAAAGTAGAGCGTTGCTTTCGGGGTTCTGGTGAGATTGGACTACTTATTGGTATGCTGTGATATCATCTTGTTGTCGTGGTCAGATGACGTGTTGACTCCTGGCCGGGGTTATCGCTGGTTTAAGCGGAAAGCAGACGTTGCTCAAGGTTATGTCTGAGATTGGACTGCTGCTTGTTTGTGTGTATCACTATCATCTGGATTGAAGCTGATATCATGTATTTGAAACAAGCATTTCCGGGGTTATCGCTGGAACTGCAATGGCATTCTTTAGGGCTATCACCAAGGATGGGGTTGCTACTCCTAGTGTTGTCTCAGTGGGGGCTGGGCGAGCGTCGCGGTGTTATCGTAGAGATAGAGCTATCCTCTCGATGTTGTTGTTGCGGTCTTTTGATCTCCATATCTGGGGTTATCTCGAGATTGGAAATGACATTCAATGTGTGGGGTGTGTTCGGGTTTGTGAACTTTCCGGTTTGTATCAGGTTGGGTGAACTTAGGTAGTATCCAGGAATGATTATAAGTTGTCTTTCGAGGTTATCTCAAAAGATGAATCTACCCATCTGCAATGTCCAGTAATAGGAGTGCAGAAAATTTTGAGTGTCTACAGATGCCCCTCTTTATCATATTCATGCAATGCAAGGCATGGATAGGATAAATAATCCTAGACACTTAAAATGAAAGCAAGATAATCATGATGCGATATGCAGCAACATGATGCAAATGTATGTAGAATGCATGGATGATTGTCAAGAAATTCTGGTGGGATGACAATCAGCGATGGCTTGGACACATGATCCAAATCTCAAAGGATGTTAACGTTGGGACTACCACCAAAGTCTTAAATCCTAGACACTGGCCTATACTCCATAGAGGTACCTCTTATGTGGAAGAGATTTGTGGGAATAAAGCTTTGTCTATTTTGAGGATGTGTACCATGTTCCCTCATCTTTGTCGAGATTCTTGCATGCAAGTTGGTTGTTATCAGGGTTGCACGATCTTCGTTGATAATGTGTATCAATGGTAGAATTCCTCTTGGGTGCATAGTCAAGGCTACTTGACCTTCATTGATGTATATCAATGGTAGAATTGTGTTGTCGACCTTGCTGAAGAACGTTGCTTCAATGGGTTTACTTGTCATTGGTTGATATAACGTCAAGGCTGCTTGACCTTCATTGATGTGTATATCAATGGTTGCATTGCATTGTAACCCCCGTCGGGGATACATAGATGCTTGATAGGTGTGTGTTGTGACCCCTGCCGGAGACACATAGATGCTTGATAACTTCGGCGTTGTAACCCCCGCCGGGGAGGTTTGATAACTTCGGTGTTGTAACCCCCACCGGGGAGGTTTGACAACTTCGCAAATGACGGCATCGGACCTTTGCGGGGTATTACCGAGCATGGTTTGTGAAAGTTGAGCTTATTGGTATAGTATACCCTGCATTTAGGTGAATACCATTGATGCGATGGGAGTTTAACTCTGACCGACAAGCAGCCATGATTTTAGGCTATTTCACTCAATCGCGTAGCGTTTTTATTCCTGATTTGGCCTTTTCAGCTTGTGAGGCCTCCTTTGCAACTCTAACTGGATCGAGCCAGAGGTGTGGGACCCATGTAGGGGGGCCATGAGGTACTGAGGAGCCATGAGTTGACACTGACCCGGTGTGTCTATGTATAGGTGGTTGTTGCTTTTAGTTAAGTCATTTTCAAGTTTGCAGTGAAGGAAATCTGAGAGCTCTTCTGCAGATCGATGAGTTCGGACAACTTTACGCATATTTCTATCACCGTACACAAGCATTCTTCAACATCACGGTAACACATGCATGTATTTTTTCCAATTTTCATTCATTGGAAAATGACTTATCGCATGAAATGCATTTAGACACATAGTAGTGAATATTCATGCTTGATATGACTTGATAAAAATATTCAACATAGCAAATGTTAGTATTAAACCATCTTTGAACATAATGATGTAAAAAAATTTGACTTTTGAAGCGGTCAAATTGGCACCTTTTCTTATCATTTCTTATCTATCGAGGACAAATGAGTAAAGGTAGAATAGTAAATAATCACAGTAATTAGACTACACGTAGGGATTTTTTTATTGTGATGTGATGAATGCATCTGGGATGTATATGGTGTGTATGGTGTGTACTCTTGAATGGCCACCTAGTCATGTCTATGTGCATGTGGATAGTCCCATTTATAAAGGGGGCTATGGCAAAAAATTTCCAAAATATAGGCATTGGATAGTTATGCATTTTTAACTCTACAGTAGATGTATGTTAAAATAATGCATGTATGCATGTAATCATAGAATTCATTTTGAAAAAGACTCAGTCACGAAATTATCACACCCTTTACGAGGTGATTTGGAGACTTCTTTGTCTAGATATTATGGATCCAGATCGGTAGAAGCGGTTCGCAGAGACCACTTACGATGTATGCGGAGGAGGGCTTTTGAAGAGCCTCGGCGTCAGTTCTATAGAACTGACCTCGTCGTTTGGCAGAGGTGGTGGTACGTCCTATTCGGGTTGAGGTGCCGAATGTCGAGGATGAGGAGGAGGATGTACCGTTCGAGGTTCCTGCTCCTGCTGTACGTGTTCCCCGTAGGGAATTGTCAGGTATTCAAGTGGCGAACCCAGATCTTCTAGGTGACTTGAGTAAGCATCCTTCTGTATACCTGCACGCAAACGAGGTATAAAATTAGATCTGTAATCTTCCTTATTTCCTATTGAAGATGAGTCAAGGAGTTTGATGTTGATCTGCATTTGATGTAGGTTCCGGCTTCCACCTGACCTCGAGAGAACTGGTTTAGCATCCACTCTATGTATCGGGCTTTGCATGATGACTATAAGCGATCGTCCATGGCTGGGGATTCGAGAGATTCTTCTCCATTCTACCCTGTCGTTGTCCTTGAGGGTTACCTCGGGAGGCTTTATCGGCGGTGGTTCCACAGACTCGATCACTTCATTTCTTTGGGCTGCTGAGGTGATGATGGCGTTGATGGATTGGCGGTTTATCACAAGTATGGAGTTTGGAGGAGCCGATTGCCTTGCGGCGGATATCACCCTCACCGTCGGATCCTTGTTGGGAGTTCCGGTGGGCGCTCAAAGGCGGGACTATTGGATAGGTCTTTGGCGTAGATGTTTATGGAGTGGGTTGTTGAGTGAGCCCATACCCGATGATGTGAGAGTCGGGGATCGCATTCTTTTGGCGATTGTTCTGATGATCATTAGAAACGCTTCATAGCGCAGATAACTCTTCTACGGTGTCTTTCGCTTTGATCGGCGCCACTCGACACGTGGACCGTATAGGAGAGTATGATTGGGGTTCTACACCTTTGCCTACTTCCTCGGGGGAATGCGCATGCGATCGCGAGGGGCTTTAATGAGGCGTGGTTAGGATTCTACCCATTTTTCTTTGGTGAGTGTTTCTCTTGTCTTTTCCATATATAGGTTAAGAGTGTTGGTGACGGCGAGATGTTTGCCTTTGTGTTGGCGATTTTGGGCCTATAAGAGGCTCCTTGTTTGCATCTGTGGCGTGTTAGGTTTTAGACACCTATCCACGAGGACGGAGATGGCATCATTCTATCTTGGCGGAGGTCCCACATTCTTTGAGAGGTTTCACTCATTATCGCTGCAAATTTGGAGCTATTAATGGTGATGTCATCACATGGATTCCCTACTACTGGAGAGCATTTGGGAGTTAGCTTTGAGGATGGGTACCCATTTGGAGTAAGTACATCATATCCACACGCAGGATTCTCTCTCTTTACAGATGGAGGATGGGAGCTCTATTTAGGAGAGCGTGCTATCAGGAGCACTACAGGAGAGATTCGTATGCCGATCTTGCCTCCTGCCAGGCGTTATTGGACTGTTTTGCAGTCACCCGTCGTTGACATACCATTGTTGGGGATTGATGATTTTACATTGTCAAAGGGCCCCTATTCTCAGGAGATGTTCCAACATTGGTGGATCCCTCGCACGATTGGAGCTTAGACCCGCACCACATAGTTTATGGGGGATATGGTTCTAGGATCCGTGATGATGACGGATTTGCTAGCCTGTGTCAGAGATCTGACTCACGTGACATAGATTGAGAGATTGACTCAGCAGTTGGACCGGTCACATCTTTTCATTCGGCATTTGGGCGGAGATCCTGCGAGAAGTAGATACTTTTGATCCTTCTCTGGCGGCTGGCCCCTCGGATGACCCATTTGGTTTTTTGTCGCAGAGCGAGATCCTCCCTTATAGGCACGACATCCACTGTAGATAGAGATCTAGTGACTCGGGAGGAGTTACATCGAGTTGATAACATCGATGATGTGGATATCGACACCATTGACTTTTTCTATGATGTATTTCTTTTGATAGGCCTTTGTTAGGCTCTTTGGGTAGCCGCCCCATATATCTTTTGATAGGCCTTTTTAGATGTTGGGTAGCCGCCCCATTTCACTGTATTTTAATTTGTCTGAGAGATGTATTAGATGATGATATACTTAGGAATGTATGCACGATTTTCCATTCCCTATATCATACTGCCATCTATTTTATCATGCATGTTATTGTTATGCATATGTATATATGTCCAGAGATATTCAGCATTGACCCCTGGATGGTCTTATGACATGGCCTGTATAGATGTCTTCTTCGACAGTTAGCCGTATTGATCATACCCCACCATTTGCGGTGGTAGATGGTATATGATCATGGTATGATAGTATATCACCATCAGACATGGTGATCGTAGATGATTTACTGCAGCATACTATGACCTTACTGATGTTTCAGGTTCCTCTAGGATTTATAGAGGGCATGCTAGAGCACTGGATATCAGATAGATAGGTATTCCGCTTTGGGTCCCATGAGTTGACTCCTACTTCGGAGGAGTATACACGATTGACGATGCTACCTCTGGACAGACCTTGCGTGCATATAGTGATGGGAGATATGAGTAGACAGTTCATGACTCTCACAGGATTGAGGCGCAGAGTAGTGCAGGATGAGATTACATCTGGCCATGTGATATCCATGCGTTTCCTGATTGACAGGTTTAGCTCTGAGGACAGCTATGCACAACATTCTGGGGATTTTACAACATCGAAGGATCATTGGCGTTCAGCCCGAGTAGATGTACTGCTTTTGTGCGTATTGTCATACGTATACATGCCGCGGTACATGGATGAGCTAGATATCGGCGTTATCATGGCAGTGAGAGCTCTCAGGGAGGGTCATACCATCATTTCGATGATTATCGCAGAGACCTTGAGGTTGGCTACATACTGCTGCACTTATCCGGCAGGAGTATTCACAGGTAGTTTGGTCATGTTATATGTGTGGTTCATGACACACTTGAGACCGATTGGCACATTCAGACATCATGGATTTTGTTTCACCAATGAGATAGCCATGTCGTACTCCTTTCAGCCTGTGGGGTGTACAGATGCTGCATCTTGGTCCGCTTTCTTGGTAGATATTGAAGATCCATTTGATATATTGCTGTGTTCAGGGCTTAGCTCACCCTACAGCTTCATTACTCATGCTCTGGGCATGGATTTTCTCCCTCTAGCTGGTTTGAGGGGCACGATTATTTACCACCCACTGGCCGTGATGTGTCAGTTTGACAGTTTCAGGACTTCCATCCGTATGAGGGGGCAGCGAGTCAGCGCTTCGCGTCACACCATTTGTCAGCGGAGGACAGATCCAGGTTGTATGCCTATTGGGATCAACGAGAGTCGGCCGATTTTTCTATCATTCATCCAGGTAGTTCTGCAGAGTATTCCGCATAGATGGAGACAGAGACTGCATTGGCTGCGGTAGTATCCACAATGTAGGAGACTGATTTTGACGATGAGGAGCCTATAGAGGAGGTTGTCATTCCCACCAATGACTTGACTGATGGGCTTCCAGCATTTGTGTTAGATTCTCCCACCCCGAGTGCCACTGTTACTCAGTATTCGGCACAACATTTGGAGCAGAGCTTACATCTGATGACCTCTGACGAGAGATCGGGGCTAGGGTCGCGATGTTGTGACTCTTGATGAGAGAGATCTTTGCTTCTGTTAGAGAGGGATGAGGCTAGATCAGCTAGGGATGCCTTGATAGGGGAGCAGGATGCCGCCTTATCTGCTAGGGATGTGGCCATTGCAGACATCACTTCAGTGAGATCCCAGATGACGGTCAGTCTTGCCGACATGAGTGCATACATTGATGAGCATTATGCCACCATGCAGTTAGCCTCTAATCTGCTAGCTCGTGTAGATACCCTTAGGCAGGAGCTTGTAGCATTACCTCCGTCTTCAGAGAGGGATGCTATGTTAGATCTGATAGTCCGCATACACACAGATCTGTAGATAGCTTTGTATTTTCCTGCACAGACTAGCTTAGCCATTTTTGTCATATAAAGCACATATGTATATATCAAATAGTATTATGTATGGCAGGGAAATATATTTTGATCCACTTCCCTTTTAGTTATGCCTTGATACTTGCTTGATATTTGCCTATTTTCCCAAGGCCTTTGATCTTGATGCATTCTGAACTTATCCTTGATAGATGGACATTGAGACATCGCAAGGTCTCTTAGAACGGATCATTGATTTCTAAAAATCCCTAACATCTTTAGTGTCTTGGGACTGGTATCTGTATGGAAAAGTTTGGAAAGGATGGTAGTTTCTTCCTCTACGAGATTGACCGCTCCACAGATGGTCGCCAATACTTCTATTTGTGAGAAGCCTAGTTAATTCCATCTCTTATGGGTTGGTATTGCTCTTTGAGGTACGATCAGAGCTTAGATGGTCACCAAATCTTCTATTTGTGAGAAGAGGTTGGATAATTCCATCCCTTTGATCTGAAACTGATGAAGTAGGGCAATTTGAAGATTGATCCCGATCTTAGTGTGACAAATTATGTTTGTTCTGGTAGGGGTTAGACTACACCATGAATTGCTGCCTACGTACTCCTGTTGAAGAGGAGATCAAGTCTGCGTAGTTCGAACCTAGTGTAGGAGGTTCAACGCTGAATGTGAAAACAGAAGGGTGTAGAAGTATTTTTGTTGTTTATGTTATTTTTGTGAAGAATGGGTAGAAATGTTTTTGTTGTTTTTTTTATTGCTTTATTGCGATTGGACCATATAGAATATGGTTTCCTACGTACCCCCGAGTATTAGGGAGATCAGGTCGACGTAGTTCGTCCCTCAGGACGAATCGCAGCTGAAGAGAAGCACAAATCCCATGTGCAGGCTATACTGCGGGGAGAAGAAAGTTTAATCCCGTAAAGGGGATAAACTGCAAGTTTGGAAAAAGTTTGATCCCATATTGAGGATAAACTGCAGGAGTGAAAAGTTTAGTCTCGTCTTCAGGAGAAGCAAGTGTGTTGAAAATGTTAGTCTCGTCTTCAGGAGAAGCAAGGTGTTGAAAAGTTTAGTCTCGTCTTCAGGAGAAGCAAGGTGTTGAAAAGTTTGTAATGCACGGAAACCAGAGTTCTTTGGTTTGAAGTGAAAGGAAACCATTTCTTGGTTTTGAATGTATATTTCCACGAGGCGAAGAAGAGTTTATAAGCAGGAAAGAGGGTTCAAAACCGGAATATTTGGTGATTTGAGGATCAAAACCGGGATGTTTGTTTGATGGTAACCCGGACATAGTATCATTTCACGGTGTCCGAGTTGATAAGCTATGGAAATTCATCGCCATCCATTTCCTGCAACCTGAGAGCACCTCCTGCCAATACTTCCTTGACAACATATAGGCCTTCCCAGTTAGGAGCGAACTTTCCCTTAGATTTATCTTGGTTATCAATGATCTTCTTCAAAACCAAGTCATGTTATTTGAATTGCCGTAGTCGGACTTTTTACATTGTAGGATAAATGCGATCCTTTGCTGATATAACTGACCAAGGAAGATAATCGTGGTTTGCCTTTTGTCTATCAGAGACAATTGGTGATTTATGTCTTGTACCCATTGGTCTTCATCCAACTGAGCATCCATCAATACTCTGAGGAATTCCATTTCAACTTCTATGGGGAACACTGCTTCCATCCCATAGACTAATGAGTAGGGGTTGCCCGATTGGAAGCAACGCATTGAAGTTACGTAGGCTAATAAAGTCGAGGAGGCAAGAGGTCGAGGCCATCCTTTGTGATTGGTGGACATTTTCTGCATGATCTTTTTGATGTTTTTATTAGCCGCTTCAACAGTACCATTCATCTTTGGACGGTAGATGACAGAGTTGAGATGTTTGATATGGAATTTTTTGCATAATTCTTCTATCATTTCATTGTTGAGGTTATTAGCATTGTCTGACACAATGACCTCTGGTTGTCCATATCGACAAACAACATTGTTTCTGATGAATGTAATGATGACTTCTTTAGTAACCCTGGGGAAGGAACCTGCTTCTACCTATTTGGTGAAGTAGTCGATCATGGTGAATATGAATCGATGTCCATTACTGGCTTTGGGCTCGATGGGCCCAATCACGTCCATTCCCCACATTGAGAAGGGCCATGGCGAACTCATATTGTGGAGTTCCCTTGGAGGGGCGTGGATAGCATTCCCATGGATTTGACATTGATAGCACCTCTTGACATGATCATCACAGTCAGCTTTGAGTGTAAGCCAATAATGTCCCATTCTGAGAATTTTCTTGACAAGTAGGGGTCCGCTCATGTGAGGGCCACATACTCCACCATGGATCTCATCCATGAGTCGCTGAGCTTGGTCTTTGTCCAGACATCTAAGGAGACCTAATCCTGCATCTTTTTTGTAGAGTGCATCTCCGCTCAGGTAGAATTTCATAGCAAGTCGATGAATCCGCCTCTTCTCAGTTAGGCTCGCCTCAGCGGGTGTAGATCTATCTCACAGATACTCCTTGACATGCTGATACCAAGGGTTGTGGATGGGAGGTAGCTCATCTGATACTTCTCCAATATAATTCGCATATATTGGGGCTTTATGCATAGCAATCGTGACACTTGGCATGTTTTCCTTGTCAGGTATGTAAACCAAGGAGGCCAACATTTCTAATGCGTCTGTAAAGTCATTCCTATTACGAGGAATGTGTAGAGAAGAGATTTCTTCGAACTCCAAAGCCATCTATAGAACTTGTCGATGCTAAGGCAGTAAATGTAATACTTTGGTTTGATAGATTCATGTGGATTGCTTGATTACCAATTCGGAATCCCCAAAGGCGATTAACGCTTTGATACCCATTAAAGCGGGCAAGTTTGAGTCCCATGATACAGCCTTCATACTCAGCTGTGTTGTTGGTGTTGACAAACTACAATTGGACGGCGATGGGATCTGCTTCCCGTACAAGATATTAAAAGCTGCTCGGCTCCGAGCCTTACGAATGTGACAGCTCCATCAAAATACATTTTCCATGATCGGCATGTATCGTCTTGATGTGTTATTTGAATTGCCATTACTCGCCCGTCGAGGAAAGTATGTTTCTAAGGGTTTGTAGTTCCCTGCAGGTGCGACGCCCAGTTGACCCGTAATTCCTTGACCTCCGACAGACTTTTGTGTCACGTAGACGATGTCAAATTATTATAGGATCAACTGCCATCTGGACAGTCGATAATTCAGTATGGGTTTGTTGAACACATACTTAGGAGGATCCACACGGGATATGAGATGGGTTGTGTGACCATGTAGATAATGTTGTAATCTCATGGAAGCCCATGCTAAAGCACAACAAGTCTTCTCAATCAGAGTGTAATTGTGTTCATTGATGCTGAATCTTTTGTTGAGGTAATAGATAGCTCGCTCTTGGCCTCTATCGTCTTTCTGTCCCAGCATACATACCATAACATTGTCATTTATGGACAGGTACATGAACAGGGGAGCATCATCCCTGGGAGGTACCAAAACAGGAGCGTTATTCAGCTGCTCCTTGATTGTGAGGAAGGCTTTTTGACACTCATCATTCCATTTCATGGAGGAGTTCTTCTTTAACAATTTGAAGATAGGCTCACAGGTTGCTGTGAGTTGAGAAATGAATCGGCTAATGAAGTTGATCCTTCCCAAAAATCCCCGTATTTCCTTCTATGTCGGAGGAATGGGCATTACCTTGATGGCCTAGATTTTGGTAGGATCGATTTCAATCCTTTATGGTGACTAGGAAGCCCTAGCAACTTGCACGACTTAACACCAAAAAGCGCACTTGGCGGGATTCAACTTCAAGTTGTACTTACATGACTGTTGAGCGGCTTTTTGAGATGGTCTAAATGGTCATCCTCCTTCCGGGATTTGACAATGATGTCATCCACATAGATCTCTATCTCCTTATGCATTAAATCATGAAAAAGGGCCATCATAGCTCGTTGGTAGGTTGACCCAGCGTTGATGAGGCCGAATGACAACCGTCTGTAGCAAAAGGTTCCCCAAGGCGTGATGAAAGAAGTTTTCTCACGATCTTCCTCAGCGACCATAATTTGATGGTACCCCGCAAAGCAATCAGCAAAGGAGTACATGCCTTTTTGAGCAGTATTATCATTAAGAATGTGGATAAAAGGCACGGGAAAGATATCTTTGAGGCAAGCTTTGTTCAAATCTCGATAATCCACGCAAACTCGCACCTTTCCCCCTGGTTTAGGCATGGGAACAATGTTGGATATCCACTCTGGATATGTAGACACCATGATGATGCTAGCTTGAAATTGTTTCATAATTTCTTCTTTAACTTTTAAACTCCACTCAGGTTTCAATCGCCTGAGCTTTTGCTTAACTGGCTTAAATCCTTCTTTATTGGGAAGGCGATCAAGAACAATGTCAGTGGACAAACCCAACATGTCTTCGTGAGAACATACAAACACATCCTGGAACTAGGTTAATAGTGAAACCATGTCATTCCATTGATTTGTGGTAAGGTCTGAACCAATCTGGATTAGCTTAGGGTTGTCTAAGGTTCCAAGATTGAAAGGGGTGGTTCGATCAAGATTGGGTTTAGGTTTGTCGCCGACCCATTCCTTTATCTCTTGAGGTGTATCAATGTCCTCTTGGATGTCCATCAAGTCTGGGTCCAACTTTGCATCTAAGTTACATCCCTTGTGGAGAGAAGGCACCTCATCAGCAAGTACAGGTACATCTAAATTCAGAGTCCTGAAACAAAATATGCTTTTACTTAATATATGCAACTATTCGATCATACAAAAGTGTTAGCATATGCGTGATAAAATAAATGCTAGTCTTTGTAAAGGAAGCAAGCAATTAAATTAAATTATTCGCCCATTTTACCCTCGTCCAACCAATGCATGGAGTCTTTGCTCCAATTATCGAGGAAAAGTCCTGAAGGGCATGAGTGATAGAAGGATCGTCGATTGTCCTCCTTCTCTAGAATGATAACCATGACATCTAGGCAATCATCGTCTAGGGTGTATCTGCTTATATATTCGTTACGAAAAATGACGCGAATGCCTGCCATCATTAAGGCAAGGTCATGTTTACATTTCCACTCCTTTTCTTCCGCCTCAGGATCAGGAATCAGCACCTCTTTAACTTTTATTGGCACTGGTTTCGGAAACAACATAACCACAACCCAGGCTGGAACCTTTACTGGAGACTGTACTAACTCATGCGGTAATGGCACAGAAAATCGCCGTGTGGTGGAAGCCTGAGGAACCTGCTTGTGTTTATGAGGATTCCTGTGCTTGGAACTAGCAGAATAACCTAGCTTTGGTGTCCCAAATTTGTTGGACATTTGGATAGGGTGATTAATACCTATTTGATCCTTACAAGCCCTTGTCAAGTTGGTAACCCAATAACATCATTTCTTGAGTGGTGACATCACTTAAATCGGAAATCTTGGAGTGCGAGAAGTGGCACTCAATAGAATGGTATTGCGTGTTACTCACTTCGAGTATAATGGGTGGCTCAACTTCCGAATTGAAGGCGATAATTGGTAGAGTTCTGGTCTAGGACCTTGGCTTAGTATTGATAATGGTGACTAGGTGTTGTTGATGATGTATTTGAGTTGTTGATGTAAGGTGGAGGAAGCAGCTCGACCATGTGTATCCATGGTCTCCCCAATAGCGGGTTATATCCTGAATCTATCTTGAGGACGTGGAAGGATACATTGAATGTATGGGGACCAATCTCAATTAGCAATTCAATCTTTCCAATAGAATTTCGCCGAGATCCATCAAAAGCTCTAATAATCGTATGGCTACTTTGGATTCGCTTGAGATATATATTCATATTCATCAAGGTGGCATAAGGACAGATATTCAGAGATGATCCTCCATCTATCAAAACTCCAGCTAGCATATACCCGGAAGACAACACTGCGATGTGCGGTAGTTTGCAATGACCGGTCCCTTCGGGATGTATGTCATCATCAGTGAAAGATATCACATTGTTATTGAAAATGTGATCAACCAAATGCTGAAATTTTTCCACATCCACTGATTTTGACAAGTAGGCTTCTTCCAAAACCTTTAGCAAGACCTTCCGATGATCTTCGGAAAAGAAAACCAAATCCAAAATTGAAATATGGTGTGGAGCTTCTCGCAAGATTGAAACCACTTTGGCTTCATTGTGGCCCATAGTATGGAGGAATTTTTCAATATTCTCCATGGGCAATTTCCCCTTTGCTTCACAAGTAGGCTTGATAACCCGTTAAGGAAGGTACAGTGGATTTTCTTTCAACACTGTAGCAGTAGTATGAGACATAGATCCTTCAGCTTCTCCATAATTCCATGGAGCTTTGTGTAAGCTGACAACAGGATGTTGTAGTCTGCAAGGCAAAGGAATTGGCTCTGGTGCGGCCACTTTCAAAGGATTGTTAGCTCCTTTGAATTGAATTAGTTGTATGGGAAATGTTTTGACAGTCTCATCATCCATTTCAGATATAACTGCTACTGATCCTTTCCATTGAGTAGGGCATGTATTCCCACCCTTAAGTTGCACAGTGTAATCATCTGCTACTTGCAGGACACTGCAATCGATAAGTTTTTGAATGAGATGGTGGAGTGCCCAACATTCTTCTGTGCTATGATCGCGAGAATGTGAATGATATTGACACATTTCATCAGGATTGAACCGCCCTGAGTGGGGATTGATTGGAGGGCGAAGGAATGTGATTCTTCCTTCGTTGATAAACATTTGAAGTATTTCCTCCAAAGATTAGCCCAGATAGGTGAATTTCCTTTGATTGGCAAAATCCCAATGGGATTTAACACTTGCTCGCTTTGCAACCTTATCCTCTATATCTTCTCTTTCTGAAGGTATTGATGGAGCATTCATAACAAATGGAAAGAGATAGGCATGCTCCTGCCTGATTAATTGGAGTGTGACTTGGTGTTGGTGAGTTACCAGTTCTGCCAATTGCTCAATTTGTTTGTAAAGAGCTTTCATCTTTCGTTCCATGGTAAACTGGAACTTTGCATAATCCCATTTGTCAACCCCGCCTTTGATGGGTTGGGATGATTCACCAGTAGAATTGGAACCATGTCCAGTGCTCTAACTGATCATGTTAACTTCTTCCTCTTTGTGTTGGGAAGAGGGTTGTCTTGTACATGAGGTTGATCTGACTTGGTGAACACGATCTCACCATTGTCTATTAGATCTTGTATCTTGTGTTTCAAGGCCCAACAATCCTGAGTATCATGTCCGGGTGCCCCAGCATGATAAGCACACTTCCGATTAGCATTGAAACCCTTCCCATTAGGGTTGGCTGGTGGAAGAAGATGTGTAATTTTCTTCGGAGCAGTTAGAAGAGAAAGAATGTTCTCGAGCGAATCCCCTAAGGGTGTGAACGTTCGAGGTCACTTTACTTCTCCACTTTGAGGCAATGGAGGGTTTGAAGATTATGCTGGAAAAGGGGAGTAGTTTCTCCTCTGTATAGGCATGCTTGGATTGCCTTTATGTCCTTGCAGTATCAAGAAAACATCTTCCTCTTTCTTTTTATTGACCCTCCGGGGGTTGTTTTCATAAGATCTGGACTAGATGTGCTCAGTAACAACTTTGAGAGCGTCTAGGTCTTGAATTTTATCGGACTTCAATCCCATTTCAGCCATCTCACCGTGTTTGATCATTTTAGAAAATGGTTTGCCAATACCAGCTAGAACTCTTTCATAAAAGGGAGCTTCCTGTACATCTATGAAGGTCATGACCATCTCTGATTCTGTCATGGAAGGAATAACTTGAGCAGCAAGGCGCCTCCACCTTTGAGCGTACTCTCTGAATGACTCATTAGACTATTTCTTGACTTTAGTAATTTGATACCGGTCAGGAGCCATCTGAGATTGAAAACTGTATTGAGTGAGGAAGGCATGAGTCAGTTCTTCCCAACTGTGGATCTTAGAGTTGTCTAATCTGGTATACCATGAACGGGCTTCTCCAATCAGACTTTTCTGAAACAGCTGCATTATGAGCTTTTCATCCTCAGCGTAAGATCCGAGTTCTCCAATGAACACCTTTTAATGTGTGTAAGGATCTCCTAATCCGTCATATTTTTCAAAATCAAGGGTCTTGAATTTCTCTGGATAATGAACACTAGAAAATATGCAAAGGTCTGTATATGAAACACTACCATGATTTCCAATCCCTTTGAGAGCGCGAATGGTTTCCTCCATTTGAAGGACCTTCTTCCTGATATCACCGGTGTCTGGATCTCCTTTGAGATGGGTGCTTTCAGGGTCTTTGTTGATTGTATCCAACTGATGTTTTGGAATTGTCTTTTCCAGATGTTGAACTCCCCCTTGTGTAGAGGACTCTGTATGTGTAGGTATCTTCGTACCGTAAGTAGACTGGTGTAACTCTTTCAGTAGAACAGCTAAGTCTGTGATTTGTTTACTTAATCCGTCAAATTCTTCTCAGGAAATAGGATTAGACTGTTCAGAAGAAGACATAATTGGCTGTAGGCTTAAGGCCTTCTTGGATTTTGAGCGGGTAACAACCCCAATTGCTTCCCTACAAAAGACTTACATAGTTTAGTCTTAGGGAAATATAAATGTTATCATAACATGTCCATTTTAGGAATTTGTCCTACAAAACCAGTTTGTTAATTGATAACATGTCATGAACATGGAATAAAATTACAAGTAAATGCTTTTACAAGTAATTAAAAATGGAGAGTATGAAGAGACTTTCCTCCGCGTTTGGTTTATCAAAGGTTGACCTATCTTAGGGTTACTCTCGCGGCTTTTCGGCATGAAGGTTCCCAGATCATCGCATTCTACTTGACGGGAGGTTAATCCGGTCTTTCAACTGGAGCGGATCTGAGTGGTGCCTTTCCTGAGCCCGGGGGAATTATTCTTCCCACGGGTCCAGTAATCAAACACCGACAGGATAGCCTCCTGGTGGAGGGACCACACAACATACATTCACATACAATGTGTCTTACCGTTTATGCAAAATGATGACATGTGCAAAGCACTAACATGTGCAAAGCACTAACATGTGTGAAGCACTAATATCACAGATAGATATTTAGCAGTGCAGTAAGTAAGATGCATTCGTACACATTTATCAGAAATGTAAATGCAACAATCACACACAAGCATATAACAATTTTGAAAAGCTTGTAATAGCGGCTTAAGGCCTCTTACTGGAATCCCCAGCAGAGTCGCCACCTGTCGACGTCGGGATTTTTGAGTATCCCTTTTCGTTACTTGTTCTTTGGTGTTCTCATGTTAATGTGAGATTTGTTTGAAAAAACAAGTGAAAAAGGTCCGATATGTATAATGTCGATGATTGACTTTAAGAGTCGCCAGATTGGTGTTTTAATCGGTTGCACTGCTTATTAACCGGAAAGGTTTGCACATTGACCCGATTGATTTGACAACGCTAAGCAGATGCAGGAAGCAAGAGATTCATTTAGGGTTCGGGGGCATGATTATGCATAGGGAAGGTGTTAGGCACCCCCCGACATCCGTGTTACCATGGTGATCGCCACTCTTTAAAGAAATTGTTATATGAATGTGTGTGTGTGTGTGTGTGTGTGTGTGTGTGGATCAATGTGCAATTTATTTGAAAGTAGTGCGAGGCCTCATTCGCACCTATATACACAAGGTTTGAATTTTATATGAAAATTGAGGTTTTAACCAAGATTAGTAATAAAAGTTTTTTAAAGAGGTTTTTCAAACCTTGTGCTCAATAGAATTGAGACCTTTTCATACTTCCATTTTATTATTAAAATGTTCGGCTTGTTTGCTTTTATTTTCGAAATGAGAAGCATTTTCGAGAAAATAATATCTGTTGATTGAACTCCTTATGGGCATGATAGCCATCCAAGGAAACTCGGACCTTTGTAAAATAATGTACAAAGTCGATTACTGACGGAAAATGTCCATCATGGGAACCGAATCTAGATTCGATGAACCAACACTGTGATCACATGATTCCTAGGCTCACAAAATACTTCAATTTGTATGGAAAGCGATAGCGATTATATATATATATAAGTCATTGTAAATATATATATATATATATATATATATATGAACATTATCAACCGCCACGAAGTGAACTCTAAAGCGAGACAAAATGTAAATAAAATTTGTAAAAGCTATCAGCGCCACGAAGTGAACTCCGAGCGAGACGGAATGTAAATAAAAGTTGTAAAAAGCCACAGAAGTAAACTCGAACTGACAGAAATGTAAATATATATATATATATATATATATATATATATATATATATATATATATATATACGGATATATATATATAAAAGCGAAAAGCGTCTTTGGATGTGAATCCGGGCTCATCGGATATGTAAAACAACAATTATATATATATATATATATAAAAGCGAGTAAATGCACCGGATGAAAAATTCAGGCTCATCAGATATGTCTCGACAACAATTATATATACATATATATAATTGATGCATTGTCAAAGAACACACACATACAAATCAACAAGAGTTTAGGTAATTTTCGAGACGGTTAAATAATAATACTATTTTAATTTTATAAAATAATCTCATATTTGTTAAAAATTAAAAGTAATCAAGCTATTTAAATTTATCGTCATAATTTTATTTTACTACTACATGAATAAAAATATATTTTTAATAGTATTTTAAAAGTGAAATTCTTTTTATAATTATTAATTTATGTCAATTTAAATTTTTACAAATTACTAACTAACTAATTTTGTTGGACAAAGGATTGTGTCGACAAACCGAGCCCTCCTCCTCCTACTACTACTCTTTCGTGTAGGATAGGGAGTCGTCTTTGCTCCTCCACTACCCCCGCCAATGAGCGGTCCCCACGTGGAGTAATGATCACGCATGGGACTTCCACCACCAACCCAACCACATGCAAATATATGCTAATTCCCGGCCTCCTCCGGATAACCGATTAGGATGAAATTTATTTATACTTAAATAAAAAATTAATATAATTATAAAATTTTATATGTGTTAATATTTTATTTATTAATTAATTAACTTACTAAAAAAATAAAATTTATACCAACCGAATCCTTAAAATTCCATTCTACTCAACTGAGAAATAGTATTGTTTTTCAATAATAATAATAAACAGAATGAATTGATATTTTATGTGATGTACACGCATTTTCCTTTTTTGTGAAGTTTTTTTTGGTGAATTAATATTTTTGTCTTTTATATACTCTTAATATTATAATAATAATAATAATAATAATAAAATTATATTATCTTTGTAAAATCCGAGGCTCATTCGAGATATATCGACAACAACAATTATATATATATATATATATATATATATATATATATATATAAAAAGCAATTAAACGCTCGGATTTAAAATCCGGGCTCATCGAGATGAGTCGACCACGATTTATATATATAAGTATATATATATATATATATATATACAAAAGCAAATAAATGCTCGAATCAAAGTTCAGGCTCAATCGAGGCATAACTCGATAATGTTAGTCCATATATAAAAATATATACATATATTAGTAAATATATCGTACGTGAAATGAAAACCATGGATAGAAAGTAAAGGCAAACACACTCACACGACTCTCAGCGTGTACAACGATTGTGTGATAATAGGAGAAAGAGGCTTTATAGAATGTAAGAAGGCTTACGGTTGGTAATGCCAAAGTAGACTTCTTAGACTTTAAATGGATAAACACTCAGCTCCCGCCGGATAAAAACTAGCTATATGTAAGCTAACTAGTGTTTAATGAAGAGGAAACACTCAAAAGATGTGTATGCAGAGTAAAATGGTCTGGGCTTCCTCGCCTTTTTCCTTCTCTCTCTCTTCTCAAATGGTGCCCCCCCCCTCTATATTTATGGATGAGATGGTCGCAGTCGACTACCGCCTTGTTAGCATGATTGAACCTCTGACTGGTGGTCGTGGTTGGCCCGGGCCTCGCGGGTCCCATCGTTTCGTAGTACATGCACTCGTGCACTGTAATGTTCAATCGAACATGCAGAACTTCAATCCGAGCATCCAAACGAGGTATATCTATACTTCTTCGGATCGCTTGTGTCGAGAGTGACGTAATGACTTGGATTAGAGGTTGTACGAAGTCAGGAAGAGGGGTCTATGCCCATGGTCTTCAAGCTTCAAAGTCTATCCAAAGTACTGCCACACGTAATAGTAACTCGGGATTGTTAATCTTCGGCTCTTATGGGACATTGTTGTATGTATATATGTATGAAGTGTTGAGATGACGTGCCATTTGTCAGAGGAACAAGATGATGCGTGACTCCTTGTCGTGGTTATCGTCGGGTTTGAGTTGAATGTAGACGTTGCTCAGGATTACAGCTGAGATTGGACTACTTGTTGGTATGCTGTGATATTATCTTGTTGTCGTGGTCAGATGACGTGTTGACTCCTCAAGGGGTTATCGCTTAGGTTTAAGTGAGCGCAGACATTGCTCGTGGTTATGTCTCGAGATTGAATTCTTTGCTTGTTTGTGTGTATCACTGTCATCTGGATTGAAGCTGATAGCATGTATTTGAAACAATCATTTTTGGGGTTATCACCAGAACTGCAATGGCATTCCTTGGGGCTATCACTAAGGATGGGGTTGCTACTCCAGGTGTTGTCTCTGGGACTGGAACTAAACGTCGCGGTGTTATCTCCGAGACAGAACTGTCCTCTCTGGTGTTGTTGTAAGTCTTTTGATCTATATCTCGGGGCTATCTCCGAGATTGGAAATGACATTCCCGGTGTGTGTTTTGGGTTTGGAGCTAAACTTCCGGTAGTATTCGGATTTGGAGCTGAACTTCCAGTAGTATCCGGCATGATAGTAAGCTGTCTTTCAGGGTTATCTCCAAAAGACGAATCTACCCTCCTGCAATGTCAGTAATAGGAGTGCAAAAATTTTCGAGTGTCTACAGCTAGAATTGATCAAAGATTATGATTGTGAGATTCTATACCATCCAGGCAAAGCAAATGTAGTAACAGATGCCTTGAGCAGAAAAGACAGAGAGAAGTTATTAAAATTGACCATTCAAGAAGAATTGGTGAAAGATTTCGAACGACTAGACTTGGAGATTAAGTATCTGATGGAGACGAACGAATAATTATTTACAGTGATAGCGATTTTGACGTTATTGGATAAGGTTAAAGAAGCACAAGCAAAAGATGAAGATTGCAATAACATCAAGAAGCGATTGACTGAAGGTGATGAGTTGAAATTTAAGATTGATAGCATTGGACTGCTAAGATTTGAAGGACGAATTTGGGTACCGTTAGTACCAGAACTGAGATAGGAGATTTTGTAAGAAGCGCATAGTACGAGATATTCGATAAACCCAGGAAGCATGAAGATGTACCAAGATTTGCGTCACCACTTCTGGTGGCCAAACATGAAGATAGAGGTGGTAGAATGCGTGAGTAGATGCCTAACTTGTCAGAGAGTCAAGGCAGAGCACCAACGACCAAGCGGGTTATTACAACCATTAGAAATTCCAAAATGGAAATGGGAGCACATCACAATGGACTTTGTGGTGGGACTTCCGGCAACGCAGAAAGGGTACGACACCATATGGGTAATTATAGATCGTCTTACTAAGTCAGCTCACTTTTTACCGATTAGGATTAAGTATAGTTTGGACCAGTTAGCCAAATTGTATGTCAAGGAAATTATCTCAAGACATGGGGTGTTGGTATCTATTGTATCAGATAGAGATCCGCGATTCACGTCAAACTTCTGGAAGAGTCTTCAAGAAAGAATGGGGACACAACTACGAATGAGTACTGCGTATCATCCGCAGACCGATGGACAGAGTGAGAGAACGATTTAGACACTTGAAGACATGCTCCGAGCTTGTGTGATGGACTTCAAGGGTAGTTGGGAGGATCACCTTCCATTAGTAGAGTTCGCGTATAACAATAGTCATCATGAAGATTGGAATTCGTCGTCGAAGCAATCGTATGGGAGGAAATGTAGAACGCCCTTATGCTGGGACGAAGTTAGAGAACATCAACTGTTGGGACCAGAATTGGTACAGCAGACGGTAGAAATCATCAAGGTGAAAAGAGCACGATTAGTAGCAGCTCAAGATCGCCAGAAGAAGTATGCGGACTTGAATCGCAAGAAGATATATTTTGAAGTAGGAAGCTATGCTTTTTTAAAAGTATCTCCCTAGAAAGGGAAGATTCATTTTGGGACGAAGGGAAAGTTGAGCCCTAGGTTCATAGGACCATTCGAGATTTTGAGGCGAGTCGGTGAAGTGGCGTATGAGGTAGCGTTACCTCCTGAACTTGAGCACATTCACAACGTGTTTCATGTGTCAGTATTACGGCCATATAAACCGAACTACAAGCACGTTATCTCCTATGAACCAATTCAAGTCGAGAAAGACTTATCGTACGAGAAAGTTCCTGTCCAGATACTAGATAGGAAGGAACAAAAGCTAAGGAATAAGATTATCCATTCCGTTAAGATTCTCTAGAGGAATCACGCAGTAGAAGAAGCTATGTGGGAGCTAGAAGAGAAAATGAGAGCGAATTATCCATTTTTATTTGAGTAACCTTATTTTTGAAATTCCGAGGACGGAATTTTTATAAGGGGGGAGTGATGTAACATCCACGACTTTGAAACTCCTTATTAATTAAATATGTGATTTAATTTTTATGAGTTAGTTTTGTGAGTTTATTTAAACCTTAAGTGGTTATGTGAAATTACGAATTGATTAAAGAGAGTCACTAATAGTTATTTAAATTAGTTGACTAACCCTAAGAGTTTAATATCAAGAAATTGATAGGATTATTAAATATTCAATTTATTTTAATATAGTAGCAAGAGTTTATTTATATTGATTAATTACAATTATGAGTAATTAATTGATAATGTGTTAATTAATAATTATTATGAATAAATAATAATTAATGTGTAATAGATTAATAGTTTATAAATTGATTATATGTCACTTGATTAATTTGTGCAATATAGTAAACCTTTATTATATGGTAGTTAACTATATATTTTATATAGTAAAAGGTGATACATTAATATGTCTATATATATATATATTATATATAGACTATATAGTAAGAGTTATTTGCATTCTTGTGAGTTGCATAATAATATTGTTATATGTATGTGCACTACTTGATACATTGTAATTAGGAAATACATTGTATGCTCTTTGAATCTTTATAACCTATGTTATAATAAATAAATTGTGTAGTAGTAGTAACACATTTATATTACATTATGGGAATTATAGTATTCAAACCATGTTTTAAATAACTTGTTGCTGAGATTTTGTCCCAAATTGTGTTACACTTAGTACATGAACAGTGGCTATTTCTCCATTGCGTGAAAAACTTGGCAAATCAAAAAGGCTAGAGTTGTGTAGCCATGATTGCTAGAAATTGGTGGTTGGCCAACTCCAAATTAGCCAATGTGTTCTCCTAATGCACCATGAGTTCAACCTCAGTGTAATCCAATTGACCAGTCCCAATTTCTTATATAAATAGTAGCCCAATTTCTCAGTTTTACGTTGTTTGCATTTGTTTGTTGAAACTCTGATAACTTGAGTTTGTGAGTGTATTGTCTAAAGAAGAAGATTAGCAAGCTCAGAAGAAAGAAACTAAGTTCTTTAAGCTTCAAGAGGTATAAAATCTTAACTTGTATTCTTGAAATGGGTTTTGTCAATTTCCTGAAATTACTTAAAATTCTTTGTCAATCAATGTGAGTTATCATTCCATGATATGTTTATGATATATGTATACATGTTTGAACTCTTAAATATTGGTATAAAGCATGTTTAATTCAAGGAGAATGGTTAAGGGTTAAGGCTCTACAAACGAGTGCGCTTCATTGTCTCGAGATCACGAGGGGCAGGCGTAGGCTGCGCCCTATTTGTACTAGGGTACAGCACAACTACGCCATAACTCGAACTCAGTTTTGTCTCAGACATGGCGCAGCTGCGTCCTATTTGTACTAGGGTGCAGCGCAGTTGCGCCAGTCCTGCATCAGGTCTGATGTGTTCTGCTATGATTCTGATGTGCTAACTCATTGACACTTGGTTAGAGCAAGCATGAAAACTATTTAACACTCACACATAAGCATACGCATGTAGTATGAACAAGTATAAACATGTTAATAACTAAAATGGACACAATACTTGTGGTCTTAAAAGGAGATTTGTGATTTCAAAAGTGAACTTTGTCACGAACACATCATGTGAGCATTTTGACTTTATGAACATGGTAATATGGTTTATATTGACATGAAATGCAAGACTAAAGTGATTAAACACACTAGCATACATGATTGAAAGATTAAACTATTTCAAATATAAGAAACTTAAGACTTTTCAAAGTGAACTTGACCAAGACTTTCATCTTGTAAGTTTTGACCATTTGAGCATACATATGTGACTTTAATATATGTTCTAAATGCATGAGAGTTACATGTTAAGATACATTATATATGCTAGGTTGACTTAGTATAAAATTCAAGGAAAATTAGAATGAGAAAGCTAATGTCATAAAGTAATGAGTAAAGTATGTTCTGACCATTCAAGCATGTGTATTAGGATTCATTGTGCCTATGGACATATTGACATGAGCATCGTTTAGTTAAGGTGTGGTTTTCACTTATGCACCCACAGTCATAAAGAAAAGGAAATTTCTAGAACATGAACTATGAGAGTAACGTATATATGTATTGTCTATATACGAGCATGAATATTAAGTATTGTATTGCCAAGATTGTAAAGCATGAGGATTACATGACCTTTTTATGTTTTAATGATATATAAATTGTAAGTAAACTTGTGATAGTGAAGTCAAGTATGGTAATGTGATATATGTGAAACTCTAGCATGAATGTATGTTAATATGTATGTATAGGTGTATTATAGAGTTGGAATGAAGTCAGGAAGTGCAGAAGCTCAACCTTGAGTGCAGCAAGGGGCAGTAGCATTGCTCTCAATCCCTAAGCCTGAACCGGTAGCATTACTTATTTATCTGCGATCTTGCCAAGATAATCTGTTTTTGGTCTGAAATATTAAGGCATGCTTTCATGATCTCTTTATCTTGTAATATGTGACCAATGTGCTATATAATGTGATGAGAAGCATACTACGTGATGACTTGTTTCTTTTAAGTGTAGACTCTTATTAGTTTACATATACTAATTGAAAGACCGACTTGTTAATATTAGGTCGTTTCAACGCAAGTTAATTAAAGCTAGAATTATATTGTAGCTGAGTAAACAGGCAAGTTCCCTAAACTTACTCCATTTATTAGTGAGCAAGTATCCTAAACCTTTGCATTAATTTATTCGACGCATACCGTAAGCAAGTTCTTTGAACTCTACTTTTGTTAAGCAAGTTCCTTGAACCCTACTTTTGTTAAGAAAGTTTCCCTAAACTTACTCTTTATTATATTGAGCAAGTATCCGAATTTATTATGTTGCAAGTAATAGAGTCTGAACCTTTGTTCGGTCAGACAAACATATGAAGTTTTAAAAGTTATCCAAACAATTGATGGTAAGGATTCTTAGACTAAAAGAACACCCCTTTCTATGAGAGGGGATTGCAGGTATCTAATAAAGATACAATAAAAAGATTAAAATGTTATGCATATACATAGAGTACGTGAGGCTGATCCCCTCAAGTACTTATTCTATAGCCAGTAACCAAAGGGTCAATTAGTTATTGATTACATTGGAGTATTATAGTTCAAAGTCTATTTGACTAGCAGTTATTCTAAAAGCAATCATTATCTTTGCTTATGATATTCATATTGATGAATCCTTCAGATATTATACTGTTGAACCCTTTGCCATACATTTTTCCATTCATCATGATATATGCTTATTGTTGTACTTAAACTTGTTGAGCAAACTTGTTGCTCATCCTTTCTATATCATGAATTATATTGCAGCTAAGCCCGAGATCTCAAGAAAGGACAGGGGTAAAGGGAAGATGTAGGATTATTACGAGAAGCAGAATTTATATTATGCTTAGTTTAAATTACGATTATGTAATGTGAACCCTAATATTTATTTTAGGGTATGATTGTAAGATGATATTAAGGTTATCGTATCTTGGGACTAGTAACACCTTTTGAATGAACAACGTATGTTTATTATATTTCGCATGTTAGTTATCGTATGGTGTTTAGATGTGGATGTTTATATTTTATCGTGATGACCGAACCGGGGTCAGAGGACCCGGATTCGGTGGTGTCACGGACCCGGCAACACTCTTATTACCTGAAAGGAATTGTGAAGTAAAAGGGTGAGCAACTAACTTAGTAAAGAATATCATGACTAAAGATAATTAAATTATTAATAGCCTTCATCAGTAATAAATCAGAGATTTAGAACATATGGTAGATGATAAAACTTTTCAACCATAGTTGCTGCGGAACGAGAAATCCATTAGAAGAGTCAAATAGACCGTAAAGTCTATTATCTTCTCCATTTTAAAAGTCCACCAACAATGTTTTATTCCTGTAACATTAATCAACAGTTCCTGTCCACAATCATGTGAATAACTCATAACCATAATTATGGTTCTAAATTCCTCTTCTCATCCAGGACAAAGATAATTTACATCACATGTCTTTACCTGAAACATCAAAGATCATGGTTATACCAAATCACAGTTCCTATTCATAATCATACTAATAGGTTCATCTTTGAACTACGGACCAAAGATATTCATTAACAGTTCATCTTTGCACTACATGCCAAAGATATTCAGCAACAGGTCATCTTTGCACTACTGGCCAAAGATATTCAACAACAAGTCATCTTTGCACTACGGGCCAAAGATATTCATCAACAATTCATTTTTGCACTATAGGCCAAAGATATTCAACAACATGTCATCTTTTCATTACGGGCCAAAGATATTAATATCTCAAAGAAATATAAAATCATTTCAGAATTTATATAAACAATAATTATAACCATGTTGATCAATTCACCTTTGCACTTAAGCTAAAGATATTTAATTATAAATTTAATGGTCATGATCATACCAGTCAACAATTCATCTTTGCACTACTGGCCAAAGAGAACCCATAGTCACGATCATACCAATAATCTACCCATCTTTACACTCAAGTCAAAGAGAAATATCATCATTACGGTTATAAAAATGTTATATATGAGAATAAAAACAATATGATCAACAACTGCATTTAATTTCAAGAGTAAGATTCATAAATTAACGATAATTTGGTCAGAAAAAGGAACCAATTTTATCATGAATAGTACCCGTGAATAGTAACTCGTGAATAGTAACTCATGAATAGTAACCCGTATTCATACATAGTACCGTATATGTAAATAATATCATATACGTAAATAGTGTCATATACATGAATATAGTGTCGTATACGTGAATAGTAACCCCGACATGAAAAAGGTAGAAATTCCACAATAAAACTCATATCAATAATTCGTCATAATGATATTGATGAAAATAATATCATTTAAGAAGAAAACAACATCCCTTACAATCCCTTAAAATCCACTACAATCCCCTACCTCAAAAGAGCAGTACTTCTGACTGGAATATCAGATATGACACTGAAAGAAACTTGCACTGATTAGCAACTCTCAAAGTATCAAAATAATCACAAAAATATGCTCGATAATATAGGGAGAGAAAACTTATGTTTCTGGTGTGATTTTCAATTCTAACTCAGCACTCTATTTATAGAAAAATGTTAGAACGCCAAAGCAGACTTGACCTGTAACCTGATAGCTTTACCTGCTACTATTCCCAGCCACCACTTTTGGAATAAAATTTTAGCACATTTTTCACCAACCAAAGGTGGGGCCCACTCATTCTAGAATTTTCCACAAAAAATCATTTATAAACATAATTTTCGAAGCAGTCACCTCTTAAAATTCATAACAAATCATACGTTAATTTTTAATGGTTCAAAATTTGTGGACATGTACTCAACTTATATATGTATAATATATCCAAAAATAACAACGATCCAACGGTCGGATTAAAAATTATAACTCACGCAATATATCTCAAGAACACTGATTTTTCAGATTATGAGTCCTTCGGACCAGTTTCATTCAAACAGTCACCACGAAAAATCAACAATGAATTTTTGGGTGATTCCAATTTCTATAGTTAACTTAATTACATGGCTTTCTTTTGATATATAGCTCATCTACTAACTCATTATGCACAAAGAGTTATAGATTTTATAAAATCAAGTAATAAACTAATTTTCTAAAAATTTCCAAATTTCATTCTTCATTTCGACAAAATACTAATAAAACACCTCAACATTAATTCCTTCATTTATATCCATATAAAAAATATATATTTCCTTATTATATAAATCAATAATTAATTATTCACAAATAATATTATAGAATCACAATAATGACAACCAGGCCGTTCCCAGGAAATAGGGGGCTTTCCGATAAGGATTTCTCCTTACTGGCGCACAATTAGCTGACCAAACCTCTCCTTGACAAAATTTTCTAGACATTGCCAATAATGCTATCTAATAATATTATTCAAATAATATGAATTATTAATCTAATAATGGGAAATACTGTGCAATGACAATTATTGAAACAACAATAATATAAAATATCAATGACAATTATTGAATCAATAAAATAAAATATTGAACAATAATTACTGCGACAATTTAATAGTAGTGCCTTCATACGTAAGAATAAATAATTCCAAAATAATCGTGTAATACAGGTGTGCTCTTTATGCAACCACAGCGTATTATCGTATTTTAACCATCGAGTATTCTAACGATTGTTAGCTTAGTAACAACTACGTCGTTATTTATAAAAACTCAAACTTGTCGTTTTCTTCATTCGATAACTATTCTGTTATGGGGCCCATAAATGGCTGCGCCGTTGTACGAATATTCCCCGACAAAAAGAATATTCTATGACCAAACGAATATTCCCCGACAGAAATGAGTATTTTATAACCACTTGCGTATTTTGAAAATTTTCATATATTACCCTTAACTTTAATTTTTTATCAATTTAACCATTTACTGAATAATAATTATAAGAAAAATTGAATACTTTTATTTCGTAAAAATTTGGGGTCTTACAATCTCCCCACCTTATGAAATTTCGTCCCCAAAATTTATGTACCTGGTATTTCAAAGAGTTGAGAATACCTTGCTTTCATTTCGGATTCCATCTTCCATGTCATCATAATTTCTCCATTGCCCATCTTGTGTATTTCAGATATCATTCTAGAATATAGCTTCAAAACAAGGGGTAATTGAACAAATAAATATATCACATAATATCCCTATATTATAACCGAACAATAAATAAGCTTAGGTAGGACACACTAGCGAAGGATTTACTCATCTCTCCCCTCCTAGTTCTATTCCCCGATCTCCACCAGAGATCATATCCCTAAGCTCTGATACCAAATGTGACTCTGGACACCAACTTGTGTGACACCTCACCGTGAGTACCCTATCGACACTCTGAAAAATGGCGTCCCCTACGGAGAGTATAGCTTCGGTGCATCCCACACAAGGAAGTCACCAGCGAGAGGTCCGGGGCTCTTTACTAATAGCTCTGATACCAACTGTGACTCTGGACACCAACTTGTGTCAACACCTCACCAGGGTACCTATCAGCTTGCTACCGTTATTCACGGCGTCCCCTACAGAGAGTCTGGCTTCGGTGCATCCCACACAAGGAAGTCGACAATAAAAGGCTCGGGGCTCTTTACTTATAGCTCTGATACCAACTGTGACGCCCCCAAAATAGGTCCAATCCATCCAACCTATTCTGAGTCACCAAATACATGGTACAGAAAACAACTATAACTTTATTACTACAATTGTCGTGCAAAATACAACAACACATATGTTGTAAGTTTTGATACAAATATATACCAACTGTAACTCTCATCCCAACCTTGGATAGCACGTCTCAATGACACCTTACATAAAGGTACAGTCAATAACTGTTTTAGAAATTAAAATCTTTGGAAAGTGCTCAAGGAAACCTTCGTACATGGGAGGCTATGCGTCTAGGTTATGATAGATATCATATGTCCACAGAATTATCCTTGGTTGACCCAATAGACCCCAAAGAAAAACGAGAAGATTACTATCATGTTCTTTCCAATGGTGAGTCTTCTCTTGACATATAACTATCTCCACTGTCTGCAATCGAAAATTATATTTCAACCAAACTCCAAGATTATATAGGTAGTGCTCGTAGATATACTCAGCAAGTGGATGTGCACAACCCTGTCTTATGATAACACGAGGTTGTATGTCATTAGACATCTTGTATGATAGTGGCAAAACACCCTTCCAAAGTTGGGTTTACCTCACCCTATTAGGTGACCAAACCTCTCCTTGATAGAACTTTCTAGACATTGCCAATAATGCTATCTAATAATATTATTCAAATAATATGAATTATTGATCTGATAATGGGAAATACTGTGCAATGACAATTATTCAAACAACAATAATATAAAATATCAACGTAACAATTATTGAATCAATAAAATAAAATATTGAACAGTAATTACTACAACATAGTGCCTTCATATGTAAGAATAAATAATTCCAAAAATACTGTGCAATACCATGTGCTACTGTGCAACCATGCGCATTATTATATTTTAACCACCAAGTATTCCAACAGTGTTAACAGTAACAACTACGTCGTTATTTATAAAAACTCAAACTTGTCATTTTCTTCATCTGACAGTTATTCTATTATGGGGCCCAGAAATGGTTATGTCGTCGTACGAATATTCCACGACCAAACGAATAATCCTCGACAGAAATGAGTATTTTATAACCACTTGCGTATTCTGAAAATTTTCATGTATTACCCTTAACTTTAACTTTTTATCAATTTAACCATTTACTGAATAATAATTATAAGAATAAATGAATACTTTTATTTCATAAAAATTCGGGGTCTTATAACGACTTCACTCTAAAGAGCTAAAAAATTTCATTTTATGTTGAGGGGTCATATAGACCATGAACACATAGTTTTAACGGTATTTATATCGCAAAACAGTAAATTACTATGTATATTTACAATCACAAAGAACATAAATTACCGCTGCTAGTACTTTAGGTGATTAGCCTATCGTACGCTTACGTTATGTACGACATATCAATCATGTCTCGTGAATATTTACTCTACTAGATTGGATTATTTTATCCAATCGGTATATTCCCTTTTTTAGGGTTGTTCACGTTAGACTTATCATAAGATTTCGCACCAAAACAATTTAGTTTGGGATAAATTCTCAAAGAATACTTTGATTTTTATAAATATTTGTCTAGCTGAATCAAATTACTTAGACGTATACCAATAATTTGAATTTCAATCGAAACATTTTTTGCCAAATTCAGTTGGTAATAATTTCTCTTTAAAATTCTAAAAATTATTTTATGACGTCATGATACCGTACTGTATTTATAGTTCGTTTGACGATGCCGTCATTTTGTGAATTTATTATACTACATCATTGTATAGTGGGCTAACGACCTTTAGATCACATCCAACACTAAGTAATTCTGCCTTGATAACTCCATCATTTATATCATCTTTGCACCGAGTTACATGATGCATTAATGATATATAAAATACATTTTGATACATTTCAAATCATTCTCATATAGCTGAAACAATTAGCATAGACTTTTCTTTTAAATGGTTCAAAAACCATTGCAAATCATTTTTGGTGTTATCATAATTCAACAAATAACGATGTGTTAGTGGCCCAAAGTCCACACATATACACTTGTCACCATGTGTTGAGGATAAAAAAATTCATTTTTATTTTTAAAGACACATCAGTGCGTATTTATCTTGATGTCAAAAATTTCAAAGTCTAGCATAGCTAGAAGATTTGGAATACCTATGCTTCCACCATCAACTCTACTTTCTATAATGATCCATTGCTTAATAATTCTATATATTTCTATCATCCTTAATTCTTCATTCATAACTTTTTTATACCCCATTATAGTTCATCAAACTTACCACACGTTCTAAGTTCAGGAACTTTCCACAATAATATGAGTTTAAGAACTTATCCTAGCAATACGTAGTTCAAGAACCAATCAAAAACTTTTTATACGCTTAGGGGTTCAAAAACATGTCATACGATTATGAGATACAAACTTACCATAAGTATGAGTTTTAAGTACTCGCACCTAACCTTATATTCTCTACCTATCTGTTATACACATGAGAAAAAATATCATCTTCTCAACATGTATATAGCAAATAGTGTGACACAAACATTTCAATAATTATCAAGGTGATAGACTAAGTGATTGTTAAACCAAGCACAAAACCTCTTCCCATACAAAGGCTTGTACAACTCAGCTATCACATGAGTCCTCAGTTAAAATCCCATACAATTCTAGCTCCCTCTTTTTGTTAATACGAATTTTATTTAATCCATATCTCATCATCCATAACTCTTTTTTGAGTTTGCATAGTACCATTTCATAGTACAACTTACATACAACAATTCTGCTATAAAGTTTTCAATCATTCGATTGATCCTTTTTCTTGATATAACCTCATCAGATCACGTTGTGATCTCTTATTATAATCGTATTATATTACGATTCTTTTCTATTCTACGATTGTTTTATTTTTTAATCTCCTTTCCCTTTATACTTTTAGTCTTTTAGACTATATCTATTCATTATTACTATTCATCTTTATCAGCAGAGTTAGGTAACTCTGTATCTATATAACTTTTCAAGATTCTTCTTTAAATCTTATTTACTTAATAATACATTTCCCAAATTTATCCCTTAAATCTTAAACTCTATTTGATTTTATTCCTTATCTTCATCCCTGCGGTTATAGCCTAAGGTAACACTACCTAAGGTTTATAACCTACAGCTTTGATACCAAATGTGACGTCCTCAAATCTGGGTACCTTTTACCTCGAATCTGGTACATTACAATACATCATTTCTATAACTATTGTGGAAGATATAAACATAAATTTTTTATATAATAAACTTTTACACATAATTCCCAAGGTTTGTAACCTTAACTTAATACTTGCATTCAATATCTTATACAACATACAATGTCATTTGCATCCAATACTATTACAATTTTAACTGCATCATAATCCAATTCAGGAATTTGTCTTTTCCTTTGCCTATATCCGAAGTTTTGTCTTAATCTAACATTTTATCATAATATAGCAAGGGTGAGCAACAATTTTGCCCAATAATTTTAAGTTCAAATAAAGATATATTATGATTGAAAATGAATAATAAGCTGACAGACTTTCAATAATATAATGATTTTGAAAGAATATGAATTAATTTTCATAACTGAATGAATGAATCAATAATGTTGAATAGCCAACAATGAACATGAACAAATTCAACCAAACCATATGGTAATGAAGGTGATCAGCCTTACATACTTGATGAACATATACAACGTGCACAACGTGCGAATCAATAAATCATAGATGTGATATAATCAACAATGATTAACCACAAACATGATTTACAATAACAACTCGATTTCGAGTTAGGAAACTTGCATGTACTGTCAATTACTGCATTGAAATCTAATTTAGCTTCATTCAAAAGACCTATTATTGATAATATTAATCTCTCAATTAGAATAATATCATATCGTCAACCACTACTATTCACAATCATAATATAACTTAAACACATTACCACATATCCCTAACAGTCACTAGAACACATAAAAACTATTATCAAGTCAAACTATTTCAGTCTAGTTTGATTTCGGTATTATTTCAATGTCCCGATTGCCTTATCGGATAATTATCGAGTTTATTTTCAATAAAACTCTATTTAAATGTTTCAAAATTACTTTACATAATTCAATTATTAGTCATAACATTGTTCGAAAGCTCATAATAATTTTCAAATAATTATTATTATTTATAATGATTTTTCAATCATTAATATCAATTTTAAATTATTGAAATACTGAATAATTCCATCATCATTAATATTTAATTAATTTCAAATATTAATGAAATAAATGTCACAATATTAAAAGTTATATTATAACTTAAAACATTTTTAAAACATTAAAATTATATTATTTTTAAACAATTTTTAAAACATTAAAATTATTTTAAATAATTTATATAATACAATTATTAAATAAATTTATTATCATTAATATTAAATTACTAATAAAATCCATACCAAAATATTAAAAGTTATTCATTATAACTTAAAAGATTTTTTAACACTTTAATATCATTTTAAATGATTTTTAGAATATTAAAATTATTTTTAAATAATTTTGTTTAATATAATTATTAAATAAATTTAATGTCATTAATATTTTAATAAATTAAAATATTAATGAAATTTATCTCAAATTATTAAAAGTTAATTTTATAACTTCAAATAATTTTTAAAAATTAATTATGAATTTTCATAATTATTTTCTATTTTTTCAAATTATTTCAATTAAAAAATTTAATTTTCACTTAAATTATCGCTAAAGGCCTATCGCGACAAAAATTGCCGTTATAGGTGTTCTTGAGCCTTGAAGAACAAACTTGGTCAAGGTTTTGATGCCTACTTTGACCATCTTAAATTCTCAGTTCATGATGTTTTTGGGCATGAAAGTGTATCAACGGTGTAGTACTAGTGTAATATTACAAGTACTAACCAGTTTCAGGGTCAAACTACATCATATCATGAAGAAATAATGGTTCAAACTAGCTGTCAGAGCTGTTCTTGAGTTTCTGGGATTACCTAGAAACTGAGACAGTGATGATGGGTCATTTTGGACTCTTCATAACTTGGATCATGGGCTTACTCTAAGTGTTATAGTGTCACACTTGAGTAGTATATATGTCAAGGTACAAAAGTATTACACTTATGTAACTTAACATCATCACAATAGCAAGATCTATACCAGTCAAATTGATGTCACAAACTGTTCTGGGAATTTTCTGGAATTTCTAGAAATCACTTTCTGTGTCTGGTCATCCCAGTTTGACCATCAATAACTTTAATCTTGTTGATGATTTAGGTGTTCTAGTGTTATGGTTCTATAGTCCATATGTCAAGGTATATCAATGATACACTTAGACAAGCTAACAACAAAACAGATGCAAGATCTAAGCCTCTAAACATGATGTCAAACATTTTTAGGCAGTTATTGGTTTTCCAAAAATTCATTTTCATGATTGGTCAACCATGTTTGACCATTAATAACTTGAGTCTAAATATGGTATGGACATAATTCCACTTCCAGATTACTCTCCTCATAATTAACTTTAACAAGGATACACTTAGCATGTCTAACACTTAACAGATTTAGATCTATGGCCTCTGACATTTGACTGTCATGCCATATTTCTAGGGTTCTTGACAATTTCTAAAATTCTTATTTTCATGCACTTAATGTTATGGATCCATGATGTATCATTATAGATCACTAAATAACATCACATAACACATATTTAAACAACAAAACACATAATCTACTGAGATCTTAAAGATCTAGCATGAATTAGGGTTTATACCTTCTTAATCTAACTTTTTGATTTCTGCTCCCTAATCTGATCTTGGGGTGTTCTTGGCTTTTCTTGGGGCTGATTTACTATCTAAATTTCGTGGCTTGAGAAAGAGAGAGAGACTTAGCTAGGTTTAATGAACACAAATGAGTTTTCTTTGATTTTTCTCTTTCTTTAAAATCCCAATCTTTGATTCAATGCACAACAATGTTGTTAGGTGTCATGTGTTGGCTGATTTGTGTTGATTTTGAACACATGTGAGATCTAGCTTGATGACTCACCAAGATTTGGTTATATCCTTTACTTAAAAGTTAAGTAAAAGGGTATTTTGGTAATTTTGCATCCAAAAGGGTATTTTTGTAATTTTCCCCATAATTTTAAGGGTAATTTGGTCATTTCACATGATTCTCATAATTCTTAACCCTTAGGGTTTGATACCTAGCATTAGGGTTCCCAAATTAGGATTTAGAATTCTCGATTAGGGTTTAGGGTTTCCAAAACTGGAATTAGGGTTTATAATCGATCGTTAGGATTTCCTAACTGAACATTAGGGTTGTTAACATAAAATTAAGGTTTACCAATGTTATAATTTATCTGATCAATGTATCACCCTTAACAACATACTACACATACACATAATTATTTTTAGTTTATAAACCATACAAATCCTTCACAAAATTCTTAATCAATACTCTATTTCCAGTCTAGGTTATATCATTTAACCCTTATTTAATCATTCAAGATTTTATTAATCTTACAAATTTTTGGGTTGTCACATATTCAAAGATGTCAAAAGATCACACTGAACATCAAAGATTAGTGTTGGAAACACTACGAAAGGAGAAGTTGTATACGAAATTCACTAACTGTAAATTTTTGTCTTGAAAGAGTGCAGTTTTTGGGGCACGTAATAGACAAAGATGGAATTTCAGTGGATCCAACAAAGGTGGAAGCAGTGATTAATTGGGAACAACCAAAAACACCAACAGAGATGCGAATTTTCCTAGAGTTAGCGGGAAACTATTGAAGATTTATCCAGGATTTTTCTAAGATAGCTACTCCATGACAGAGAAGTATGTGTGGACTAAGAATTGTGAAAATAGTTTTCAGGAACTGGAGAAAAGGTTGAGTGTAGCACCTGTATTATCTTTACCCGATGATATCGGGAATTTTGTAGTTTATAGTGATGCTTCGCATAAAGGACTAGGTTACATACTCATACAACATTGCAATGTTATTCTGTATGCATCACGTCAACTAAAAGAGAAAGTTAATCCTACTCATGATCTGGAACTGGCAGCGGTGGTATTCGCCTTAAAGATTTGGAGGCATTACCTATATGGGGAGAAATGTGAGATATACACGGACCATAAAAGTCTAAAATATATCTTCACACAAAAAAGACTTAAATATGAGACAAAGAATATGGTTGGAGTTGATAAAGGATTACGACTGCTATATCCTATATCATCCAGGGAAGGCAAATGTAGTGGCGAACGCCTTAAGTAGAAAGGGCCGAGAAAGGTTGTCGATGTTAACAGCTCAAACTGAGTTAATAGCAGAGATGGTTAGAATGGAGTTTAGAGGTGAGGTTACCAGGTGAACCGGGCCAAAAATTATTTACAATGGAGACTCAACCTACCATTTCAGAGAGAGTCAAGGAAGTACATCTCAAAGATGATGAGTGTAAGCAGATGAAGAAAAGACTAGCAGATGGAGAAGGGATAACGTACAGTCTTGATAACGAGGGGTTATTAAGATTTGAATGAAGAATTTGGGTTCTGTGTGAAACGGAATTGAAGGAGGAGATATTTTAGGAGGCCCATAGTTCAAGGTACTCGATTCATCCTGGTAGTACCAAGATGTATCAAGACCTTCAACAGAACTTTTGGTGGCCAAACATTAAGAGAGAGATAGCAGAACATGTAAGTAGGTGCTTAACTTGTCAAAAAGTGAAGGCTGAACATTAATGAGCAAGTGGCTTGTTACAATCATTGGAAATTTTAGAATGGAAGTGGGAGCATATCACAATGGATTTTTTGATGGGACTTCCAACTACACAGAAAGGATATGACGCTATTTGGGTAATAGTGGATCGTTTAACGAAGACGGCTCACTTTTTGCTAATAAGAGTCAAATTTAACCTGGAGCAGTTAGCTAAACTCTATGTTAAGGAAATTATTTCAAGACATGGGGTACCAGTTTCAATAGTGTCAGATCGTGATCCATGATTCACATTGAATTTCTAGAGGAGTTTTCGAGAGCAGATGGGAATGCAGTTGAAGTTAAGTACAACTTATCATCCACAGACAGATGGGCAAAGTGAAAGAACAATTCAGATGCTAAAAGATATGTAAAGATCTTGTGTTATAGATTTCAAAAGTAGTTGGGATGATCATCTACCGCTAGTAGAGTTTACTTATAACAACAATTATCACTCAAGTATAGGCATGCCGCCTTACGAAGCGTTATACGGGAGGAACTATAGAACTCCACTGTGCTGGGATGAGGTAGGAGAACGACGAATTTTAGGACTTGAAATGATATAACAAACAACAAATATAGTTAAGTTGATACAAACACGACTAGTGGTAGCTCAAGACAGACAAAAAAATTATGCTGATCCGCATCGAAAGAAGAGAGAATTTAAAGTTGAATCGTATGCGTTTCTGAAGGTATCTCCTTAGAAAGGAAAAATACGCTTCAGGAAGAAGGGAAAATTAAGTCCAAGGTTTATAGGACCTTTTGAGATGTTAAAAGGTAAGAGAGGTAGGCTATATGATAGCATTACCTCCAGAATTAGAACGTATACACAATGTATTTTATGTATCTATATTACGTTCTTATAATCCAGAATATAGGCATATAATAGATTGTGAGTATATTCAGGTTGAAAAGGACTTAACGCATGCAAAAATTCCTATTTAAATTATCGATAGAAAAGAGCAAGTCCTAAGAAATAAAGTAATACCTTCGATGAAGGCAGTATGGAAAAACCAAAATGTCGAGGAAGTAACGTGAGAACTCAAAGAAATGATAAAGAAGAATTACCATCATTTGTTTGACTAACTTATATCGAGATTCTGGGGATAAAATCCTTATAAAGGGGGAAGAATGTAACGACCGAGAAAATCGGATTATAATGAAAATTAATTTTTATTTGATTATATTGAATACAATTATATTATATGTTTGTTATAACGAGTAAGCAATTTGAAGGTCGTTCTATAACCTAGGAAGGATGTATGATCGTAGTATTCTGGCTATGCACTAGAGATAAAGTGTGTGAATTTCGAAGACGAAAATAAAAGCATCTCGAGAAATTCTCAAAAAAAACTATTCATCCGTTTCTACTCGGGAATTATTTTTGAATTTCCAGGAAATACGTAATGATAGAATTATGAGGAAAAATGGATTATCTAATAATAATTCAGTTATGGCAAACACAGTTTTTCACCTGCGTATTCAATTCGAGAATTATTATACGGGGAAAGAATACGAGTATAATACAAGGTATTGTACAAGTATATACAGTAGATAATACGGCGTATAATATGAATATTATACGAACTATTATACGAGAAGAATATGAGAATTATATGCTTAGTATACGAATAAATTTTAATGGACTAGTAAAGATTGAATTTGAACTTTGGCAAGCCCATATGAAAGATGATTGAGGCCCAATGACAAAATAAATCAAGGCCCAAAGATAATTTAATTTAATCCCAAAGTTAGGCCCAAATTGAATTAAATCTAAGCCCGCACCAAGAACCGAACCCGTGGATCGAACCATTGGATCGCTGGGTGGGTAATAACCCATTGGGCAACACATGGGAGGGCCCCACACCCTATGTGGCCGGCTATAATGGTCATGAGGTGGCCAAGCTTCTTTGTGAAATTTTGTTAAGGAGGTGGAATAGTAAGGAGGTGGGATTTTTGACCATTTTCCCTCACTTTGTAAATTCTATAAATAAGAGAGATTTTGCTCCATTTGTTGTTTATTCAATCATCCAACATCTAAGCAATATATTGAGAGACAATTAACAAGGAATCAAAGAGAAAAGAAGCTAGTTAAGCCTTTTATCAAGAACAAAACTCAAGAACGCGAAGAACGCAAAAGGTGTAAACACTTAAATCATTTATCTTCCTTCTTTTTTCTATTTTGATTTATTATAGAAGAGAAATTGGTGGTGTGTGTATCATAAGGAGTAATAAGGATGGCTATTAGTGGACTTAAAACATTAATAACCATGTATCAAGTGAAATCATAATCGAATGATTAAGAATATAATAAAGAAAACATGAAAACTTAACACATGTAGTTGATGGACAAGTTTAAAACCATTGTGTATAGGATTAGATGTTATATGTTTGGTTAGGATGATAGATGTTCGAATAATGGAGTGAATCCATTTTGAATGGAGTAAAAATCTCGTATAACGAAGTTATTGCAAAATTTCTAAAAAAGGCGTTAAACGTTGAAATCATAGTTAAGTATGATTTTTAAATGGAAATGAAATATTAATAACGAACCTAGAAAGCTATAGTTTTGTGAACATATTAAACGTCATGATATTTATGAGTCATAGACTCAAGAACTGACAAATTTGGACATCATATGAATGAATTATGGATGAACGAGTGATGAACGCTCAAGAACGTTAAACGAACGAATAATAAAAAATTAATCAAGTGGAAGCATCGTTAAAGGATTCAAAAAATTATTCTATCCAGGGGAAATCGTAGTATGAAGAATAAGCAAGAAATTGAATTTGGAACGAATCAATTCTGAGCTATAACGAATAAGTTACGAGCTCGAGAAACCAACGGCTTGAGAAATTGGAAAAAAAAAAGAATCAAAGGAATAAGGGAGGAGCCGCAACGCCACCTAGTGAAGGATTTGAGATCACACTTTCATGACCCAGGATCCCGACTCACGCAAATATCTGTTGCATCGCAATGACACTTAACAAAGGACACGAGTCATAACGCCGATCCTAGACCAAAGGCAGATAAAAATAGTTATGAACATAAAAGAAAGGTAAATTGATTGAAGGTGAATTATGAAATAAATTAAACTTATATTAACATCTTAAATGATAATTAAAACCTTAAGTTTAACATTTAAAAGTTAACAAAAGGTTACAAAAATAGGACCATAGAGTAAGTTTTGTAATGTGGAGTCATGTATTCGGTAATACGGCAAACCGTATTCACATCAAATAAATGTTAGAGATTACTTGAAATGTAAATACTTAAACATTAAATGAATAAGGTTAATTATAACAATAAAATATTATAAAGTCGTAATGGACGTTAAATAACCTAATGAATGTTACTAAGTTAACAAATCAGATAATTTATACTGAGAATGAGAAGAAGAAGAAGATAGGTTAATGACAATACTTATTGATTGTATGTGACCAAATATGGTATGCTATATGATTATGTCATGTAGAACATATAAAGACCCAAAAGGAAAGTGAATTAGCGCTAAACGATGCTTAAGGCAAGTTTTCTAAACCCTTGTCCATACTTTATGTTGGACAAGCTTTATAATTCATGTATGAGATGCATGAACTGCATCAACAAAGGAGTCGAACCCATTTATTTTGGCTAGACCAGACTTAAAGTATTTTGTGGATTCTTTATAATCTTTCAAAATATTATTGATATTGTTATCATGTACCAATTGCTTTGTTATGGATTCAAAGGTAAGACTGAGTATGAATAAACAAACATTTTTGTCGTAAATCAACTGGCACGTGAGGTTGCCAAAACTTAAATGTAGATACATTTAATATAGTAGTGTTGTACAACATAGAATACTATAAGTTAATCACCTAGACATGCTCATAAGAAATGTTAGACTTACGGACTTAGTGTCGGGTTGTCCTTTTCAAAGAAAGAAAGAATGAAATGCACATGGTCTTCGACCAAACTCACGGTTTAACTGATGTTATTCGTCGTTAAACGTTTTAAAGGAAAGAGAAGTGCTATTTTGATTTATTCATAGTACTTCTTAACTATTGATCCAGTTATAGAAGATATAATCATATGATTCTTTCATGTTGTTCTACTATAATTGTTATACTTGCTGATGTAGTTATGCTCACCCTTGCTTGAACCATATGATTGCAGCTAAAAATGAACGGATCGAAGGATCCGATAAGGACAAAGGAAAGACCAAGGCGGACAAATAGTTATCCTTATAATAGAATAGTATTACTTTTATATTAATTTGATACTATGACAAAGAACCTATGTAATGGTTACAAAGAACTTGGGAAGGGACTTATTATTATGTAATAAATAGAGTGAATAAATGTATTTCAATTGAATGTATGTGTGAACAGTAGCACCGTCTATCGGAATGGAAGATACCCGGATTTGGGGGCGTCATAAAAATCGTCAAAGTGATCAGGACAAGATTAATAGCTGCTCAGGACAGGTAGAATAAATATGCCGACCACCACCGATAGAATTTGTAATTTAATCTAGTAGTTTTGTTTTCTTGAAGGTATCTCCTTGGAAGGGAAAAAATCGATTTTGTAAGAAGGGAAAACTGAGCCTGAGGTTCATCGGACATTTCGAAGTGTTATGGAGAATTGGTGAAGTCGCGTATGAGGTAGCCTTACCTCCAGCGTTAGAACATATCCATAACGTATTTTATGTCTTGGTTTTACGATCGTACAAACCCGATTACAAGCTTGTTACAGAATATGAACCCGTGCAATTTGAAAAAGATTTGTCTCACGAAGACTTTCCTGTTTAAATAGTTGACAGAAAAGAGCAAGTACTCATAAATAAATTAATACCTTTTGTTAAGGTAATCTCGTTGAAGAAGCTACGTGGGAACTCGATGATCAAATGATGAAAAATTTCCCTCACTTATTTGCTTAATCTATATGTAACAATTTTGGGGACAAAATCTTTCTAAGGAGAGAGAATGTAACGGGACAAAGTAATTGAATCGTGATTTTGAGGATAAAATCCTTTTAAGGAGGGAAAGATGTAACGAACGAGATTTTTATATTTGATTGTAAATATTTATTGAATTAAATAAATATTTTGTTAATTTATTTATTGAGTTAAATAAATATTTGATAGAATTGTTGTAGATTAATTTAATTAAATGTTATATATTAATTAAATTAATGTTGGATATTTTTATTGTTCAAAGTCTTGATTTAATTGGGATAATTAAATTAAATGAGTGGTTAAAAAATTATTATGTTGTTCTAATTAAATTAGAGAATTAATAAATGGTTAAGTGAAATTATAATTATGTGGTAATTTAATTTAATAGGCTATATTGACCTTAATTTAATTAAATTTAAATATTAAAATTTGCTTAATTAAAGTGTGACAAGTAAACTATATACTTAGTGAGTTGATTAAAATAAACTAAAAAAGAGCCTTTTTAAAGGCTAGCCAAACATGGCCTTGAGAACATGGGATCAGTTGGCTATGATGCACTCAACTAATACCCATGTATGTGCCCGTTACATTATATACGTATATTAAGTTGTGTCAGTTCATTTGCTAAGTTAGAAAATCAGAGACAAATTAAGAGTGTGAAGTTGGGAAGCCAAATTGAATAATCAAATAATGCAAACAAGAAATTCTATATTATCTATGTGTAATCTAAACAAAGAAATCAAGGGTAAATTCTCAATCTCAAGCTTTAAATTGTGTTCCTCGGGAATTAATTGAAAAATCATTTTTAGTTCTTTGTAATTGAATTTTTTATGGTTTATTTGTTAAGAAATTGATTATAGATGTTTACGAGTATGCATAATATGTTCTTATATGATTTATATGTGATTTAGAGTAATCAAATCCATGAAATTATTTTTAAAAAGGAAGTTTTGAGTTTACATAGAGAAATATATGAATATGGCTTATATGTATAAGAATTGTTGCTTAAATTGTATGTCAATCGGTAAATTGATGATTGATTATGTTTATACATTAAGAAATGAAAATAATGCAAGTTTAATGGACTGATTTGGTGTAATAACGAATTTCATTAAATTTGAAGAAACTTTGATAAAATCACAAAAACCTTATTTTTTGGTTCTTAAATTAATAGTTTATGTGGTTTATAATGTTAGAATCATGATACAAAGGTTGGAAGAATGGCCCAGTGATGACCTTTTGATTGTACAACTTTTGGGAATGCTTATCTAACCTTAATAAAATATTATAATGAGGTGTAAAACATGACTATAAGATGTATTAACATGTGATAATCATATAATAGATGATTATAAGCTATGATTAAGTAGATTATATAACACTTAATCTTGATATTAGTTAAGTGTGGTAACATAGTTTAATGATGAAACTAATGTTACATGCTAGTAAAGATTTCCATGTTCATGGTATGTGGCAGTATGTTTAACTAAAGATAAAGGTTATGAACTTAGCTAAAGTGACTAATTTAACTGTAACGGAAAGTGAACCGATAATTATAATATCATTAACCGGTATTGTGGTTCCATATGATATGTGTAAGATAATTTGGAACAAGTTATAATTATTTAGCTTACGCACGAGGTAAGTTTCCTATCCCTAAATTGTTAGTATTACGCAAGTTCTTAAACTCTATTTTTACATTGTGCAAGTTTCCTTACCCTGACTTGATTATTATTACGCAACTTCCCTAACTCTAAATTTTAATTGAGCAAGTTCTTAATTCTAATTCTTTATTGAGCAAGAATATAACCTTAGCTTATTTTTGGTCAAGCAAGGTTTATAATTTTATTCCAATGCTTATGTCAATTAAAGCTATCTATTCCTACGAAAGTAGTACCACAATATATGAGATTTATAATTGTTTTCAAATATTATTGAAATCTGATCTTGTAAAGAATATATCATTGTTGTTATAAAACAAGTGATCTTTTGTTGATTCAACTAATCCTTAGTTGATGAATGTTGAACTCTAAATTACCCTTGAAGGTAATCCAAACCAAACTTCCGTTGGTGCATACTCTAATGACAAAGATGAGATGAACAACCCTAATACATGGGATTATATTACGCAATAACGTTAAAATATTTGTGCACAATACATTTTGTGAAGGGATGATCCTCCAGAGTACGAGATGGATCGTTCATATAGTCTATTTGACTGTTAAAGGTTATAGTAGAGATACTTGTTAACCTAGGACATAGTTCATGGTCTTGTAACCCTCAGATTTATGTTGAACTCAATTTCTAATCTTGATTCAAAATCTGAGCTTTCTATTATTCAATATACATTGATTATTCGCATTTTACTATTATTGTTATTATTATACTTGTGGGCAAATGTTTGCTCACTATTGCATAATAACATTGCAGCTAAGGTTGAAATAATTGACAAGCCTTCCACTAGTAAAGGCAAGGGCAAGTTGAATAAGTGATAAATACTTGTTTACTTTTATTTGAGAATGTTTATGTTATAAGACTTATTTAAAGTATGTTATGTTTCTGCATTTTGATGTATTAAGGTTAGATGACCTGGGATTATTTGTTTAATATTTTGTAACCCTTTAAGGGCAGGATTTATATTTTAGTTATGAGTTTCATTTATATCGTTATTTATGGGTAGTTATATGTGATTTAATTGAACAGTGAACACCAAATCTTGTGGGAATGAAGTAGTTGCATTTGGGGTGTCATAAAATCCCTCTGCCAGATGCTCTGATGTGTAAAGGGCCCACATCAGTGTCTGCGCAAATTATAGCAACTCAAGCGGAGGCGACAATGTGCAAAACTATAAAAGCAGGACTGCTCCCAAAGTGGAATGATGCCACCGGTGGTCCCAAGGATAAATATCCAAACCTATAGTGGTAACAGGACGAAGGCAAGGAAGCCTCTCGTAAGCCCATAACTGTCAATACAAAGAACACGACATTAGTCATGGGAAAATACAACCCGTGTAACAATCTAGAATTTTATATATAATTTCAAATATTTATTGAATTAAATAAATATTTTTAATTGATGTGTTTGTTGTTTAGTGGATATTTGTTGGATTATTTATTAGTAAGTAAATAATTCATGAGTTATAGAAATTAACTTAATTAAGATAAAAGAGTGATGAATTAAATTTATGAGATAATACTCTAATTTAACTTAATAACTAAATTAGAGAGTTGTTAAGGATTATATAGTTTGCTAGAATGTTGTCTTAATTTAATTTAGTGATTAAAGTGATATGTTAATTTATTAAGTAAAATTATAATAAAATTATAATTTTGTGGTAATTAGTTTTATTTATTTAACTAAGATTGGATATGAAAATCCAAATAAATAATGTGGGACTATAAACTAAATGAGTTAAAATAAATTAAAGTAGTTTTAAATGGATTTATCCAAACAAGGCTTAAGGATATTAAGTCTTTATTTTAAAAAGTGTTTTGCCAAACAAAGCCTTATGGCTTTTGAATTTTGAATTTGAATTAAAATAATAATAAAAATAAAATATAAATATATATAAAATATATTAAATTTTATAACTAATATATCATTATTATATTTAATAAAATATCAGTTTTTAGATGTTTAGCTTTGTACGTTGGTTTTAGTTAGTTTTACGCGAAAAGAATTGGCCTAAGCCTAAGAAGAAGAAAGAAGAGAGTTTACAGAGAAGTTTGAGAAAGCTTAGAAGAGAATTTCTGTGATTCCAAAGTAATTCTCTGTGTTTAGCAAAGATTATATCCAAGCAAGTGAAGGTATAATCTCTAAAACTCAAGTTTACGTTTATAAGAAGAGTTCATATTCTTGAGTTTTAAAATTTTCTATAAATTACATGTTTAATGAATTGTTGTTATGCAAACTGATTAATGGTGTTTATTAGTAAATTGTGATGTTAGAATTAGCATCTAGACAGAGAATTAGTGTGCTAATTATGTTCAAAAAGAACAAAAATCATTTACAATGTATATGCTTATGTATATGGCTTGTGAAAGTATAAAAATTGGTAATTAGTTTGTAAACTAAACTATAAATTGAGTCTAGAATATGTTAGTACGTTGAAAACTGAAAAGAACGCAAGTTGAATGAATCAATTTGGTTAAGAAATGAATTCGTAGTGAATGAATTCGCTAAACATGTTAAAAACATTAAAGTTTAGTATGAACATGACTTTTGGGTCAAGATTTGTAAATTATTATAATTCTAGTATGTTGTAGTTCTATGAATTACGAATCCATAGAATCAAAAACGGACTAATTTGGACGTGTATAACTCAAGTTATGAAGATTAGTAGGAGAAAAGGGTCAAAAAATTGCAAGAACAGTGAACTTAGAGTCCTGTTTCTGCTAACGGGCGCATCTGCGTTGTGCCCTAAGTCATTTGGGGCACATCTTCCCTTTAGGGCACAGCTGCGCTATGCCCAAGGCTTAATTGGCGCAGCTGCGCCCAAAGTGTGTCAGGTGTGACTATTTTGACCTATTTTAGTAAAATAGGCATAACGTTTTCATAAAAACACCGATTGAGACGATTCAAGATGATCCAGAACGAGGATTATTAATGCTTTAAGTTTATTGATTTGAGGTCGGGAACAGGGGTCAAAATGTTCATCTTTAGGACTATTGTGTTTTCTGAGGCAATCGGAGGGCGCCGGGCATGCACATATGCAAGGGTAGTGCTTTTGACAATAAAATATGTTGTTCTAAGTTATAAAACATGAATTTTAGTAAACCTAATTATGCTTAAAAATAATAAATAATGTATTAGATAAGTTGTATAAGCATACTAAGCATACACAAGAGAGACAAATCGGGCGTGTGACGAATGAACGTCGAAACGCCGTAACAAATGTTAATGAACATAAAAAGTGTTTTAAGTCAAATGAAATGAATATTATAAGATATGAAAATTCCAATAATGATTCCTAGCAAGACTTAAACACTTGAATGAACTTTGAGTACGACCTAAGAAATAATACAGTGAGATGTAAGTCAAAAGGTAACACAATCAAATTGAACATTGTGTATTGATTAATAAGAAGGGTTATCAGATATAAAGTAAAGTTTACATTACAACTACTATGCATTGCTATGTGACTAATAGTTAATGTTAATGATTATATAATTGTGTAGGGTGCAGATAGTTGTAAGCTGTTAAACTGTTATTGGTAAACAACGATCAAGACAAGTCTTTCAATTCCTATTTGCTACGTGAACTAGATGATTAACTATTTTGAATCTTTATTGCAAAGAGCATGATGTGTTATATATATGTTGAAAGTATGAAATGCTAAAGTCAATTTATGACTACGTTAATTGAGTAAAGCATGTTGATTGAGTAAGGAACTCAATCTTTATACTTGTTATATGAACTGTATCATGTATGTTATGTTAGTCTAATATTTATGAGATATATGTTGAGCAAGTTATTATATGATATGTAATGCATGAAAAGCGTAATAACTTAGATATTTTCTATATAATTAAATAAAAAAATTTGTGTATAATTTTTTTAAAAAAAGGTGGGAATATGTGTAAGGTAAATAGTATGTATATATGTGATAAATAAAAATTATTTATTACATGAATAATTACAAATAAATTTTAAAAGAATTATTGATCATTAAAAATTATATTCTTATAATAAATTAATTTTGTATTAAAAATATTTTATTATTTATTTTCCAGAAAATATGATTAAATAATATATGAAATGATTATTAGAATTATTATAATAACTATTTTATTATATGAATTTATTTTGATTAATTAATTTATATATTTTAACTTAATGAATAATGGTATATATGAAAGTTATGTCGTTTATGGATTCAAAACCCTAATTCTAGTTTTTAAATAAGGAAAGAGAATACATTAATATAATATTAATTATATTTCAGTGCTATAAATATGTACTATATGTGTATATTGATCATAGTTGGTCAATTATAGTGTAATAGTAGAAAACCCTAGCAATACTTTAATAAACCCTAGTTCAAAAGTTAAATATGAGTTCAAGACTGTGTAGTGAGTGTGTTATATGAGTTATGTTGTGTATTATAGGATTTATTGTTAATTAAGAAAACTCTAATTAATATCTAAAAATCCTAATTAACTAGAAACCTAAATTAGGAACCCTAATTATCAAATTGGAAGTCGTAATTCCTAAATTCGCAATCTTAATTATAATTTGTAAATCTTAAATTTAATTTTCATGTTCTATGTAATTAGGAAACTAAGTATGATTATGAAACCCTAATTTTCCATTTATAGAAACTAAATTTGCTATTTTAAACCCTAAATAAAAATCCTAGAAAACTAAATTTTTGAAAACCTTAGGGTTAAACCCTAACGGTTTGCCAAGTTATAATTTAGCCATTAAAATCAAAAGCCAAATGACCAAACTATCCCTCTTGCATTATTGTTACTTAACTTATACATTTTGCCAACACTTTAGTGGTTCAACCACTCTTGACTTTCTATTTGACAAAAAACACCAGCCATCAGCCAATCTTTATCAGCTATATACATTAAATCATGATATAAATAGAATTGGAGAGAAAAAAGCTCATTTATTAGTCTCATTTATGCACAAGCTCCCAACCAAACTCTCTCTCTCTCTCTCTCTCTCTCTCTCTCTCTCTCTCTCTCTCTCTCTCAACCCTACAAATTTCTTTAGTAAATTAGTCCCAAAAATAAGCCCTACCACTTTCATATCAAATCAGAAAGCTAAGAAACAAGATTGAGCAAAGAAATGTATAAAACCCTAACCTAGAATCTGATCTTGCTAGAGTTGTTAGATTTTATGATTTTGTGTTTAAACATGTTGTATGTAATGTATATAGTTGATCTGGGTTGGTATTTGTTAGATCCATAACATCTATAGGCTCGAATTTGAAGTTTTTCAAAATCTGTAAATTTTTTAAAATGTTGTTTGACAACGAATGTCAGACCTCATAGATCTCCGTCTGGTTATGTTTTTGGTTGTTTAAATGTTTGAACATGTAGTATTCTATGAGATCTGTGTTCTGGAACTTGATTTAGGGTCATATCATGTTCAGATTGAAAGTTATGGGTGGTCAAACCTAGTTGACAGACCATGACTTTCGATTTTCTAGGTAACCCAGATTTGCCAAGAAGCATCTGACAACATATTTGTAGTCTCTGATCTTACAAGTGTTTTGCGATATAAGTTTTTTGTTGCAACTGTAACAATCTAAGATTTTATTATTTGTAATTTAAAATATTTATTAAATGAAATAAATATTTTATTGATGTGGTCATTATTAGTAAATATTTATGAATTAAATTTATTAGATAATATTCTAAATTGAATTAATTTATAATTTAGAGAGTTATAATATAACATGGGATGTTATATTGTTGTTTTAATTTAATAATTTAAAATGGTATGTTAATTTATTAAATAAAATTATAATAAGATTATAATTTTGTGAGAATTTATTGAGTGTGTTGGACTTAGTTTATGTAACTAAGATTTTTTATGGAAATTCAAATAAATAATATGTGATTATAAATTATAAAATGAATTGTTTATTAAAATAAATTAAAGAAGTTTTAAATTGGTTACCAAACAAGGCTTAAAATATTAAGTCTTTATTTTAAAAGAGTTTTTGCCAAAAAAAAAGTCTTATGGCTTTTGAATTTTGAATGTTAATATAATAAATCAAATAATATAAAATATATTTATAATTGATATACTTTTATTATATTGTAACTGATATATTTAGTATGTGTATTAAGTCCATATCGGTTTCTTTTATTTTACGTATACTTGGGTTATCAGTTTTGTTATTTGCTAAACTAAAGAAGAGGATACAGAGAGAAGCTGAGAGAGAATTGAGAGAGATTGAGAGAAAGTCTGTGATTTCAAAGCAATTTCAGTTGTTTTAGCAAGGATTACCAAGCAAATTGAAGGTATTTTCCATAATCTTATATATATATATATATATATATATATATATATATATATATGAGTTTTATGGCATAAAGTTTTAAGTTCTATAAATTCTATTTTTTTTCAAATTATTGCTATATAACTTAATTATGGCGGTTGTATGTGTTCATGATGCTAAAACTAGTGTTTAGACAATAATTACTATGCTAATTCCGTTTAAAAAGAAAGAAAAACTATTTTCAGTATATATTTTTCATGTGGCTTGTAAAAGTACCAAATATAATGGTCAATTTGTATGTTAATCTGTAAATTGAGTCTTGATTATGCTAATTCGATAAGAAACGAAGAGAACGTAGTTTGAATAAAGGAATTTAGTGTAGACTTGTGGTCACGGTGTGAATTTCTATGAAGGATGTCAAAAATGGAGTTTTTGTATGAAAACATGAAATTTAAGGAATTAAATTAGTTGAAATTGTTGTTTAATTTACTGTTTTGTGGGTGAAATTCATGTTAGTTGGGATAAAATAGAACCTTTATTAAAAGGCTGCGTATTATTTACGTGCGTGCACCGGTCAAGCAATTTGCATTTAATGTTAAGGTATGAGAAGCAGTAGCATTGCCTTCTTGGCGGTCGAGCTTAAGTATGGCGCAAATTGCATACCATACTACGATGTGAAGATGAAGTCTGCTACTTCTGCAGACTTTGAAACCTTAATGTAACATAGTTTAGAGATGTGTTAATGTGTCAAATCTATAATGAAGAGGTTAAAACCCAATCGTGTTTTGTGATTAGAAATTCTAAAATTATAAGAAATTAGTAAATTATGTAAATGACATGTTGTTATTTATTGAACACGAGGATTAGTAAATAAGTGTTGTGAAGTTAACACTTGGAATTTCTGAAATAGATATAGTAGCGTAAGACTTGTACTAAATTAACCAGTTTAGCTAGAAGTGGGTGTTATTTTGGAAAGTGGATGTTAATATATCTAATAGATAGTGTGATTCCAATAAAATGTGTAGGTGAACGTGAGTTGTAATTTATAGCTTACGCGCGAGGCAAGTTTCTAAACCTTACCTCTTTACATTGAGCAAGTTTCTTACTCTAAACTTTGATTAAGCAAATTCTTTTATTCCTTATCTTTATTCGAGCAAGCTCTAATTCTAACGTTATCCAAGAAAGTTTTGTATTCTAATCATGATTGAGTTGTTCTAAATTGTTTATAGTTAAGCAAGTTTTCTTAAGTTCTATTCTTTTATGATAAGTGCAAATTCTTGAACCCAAAGCTCTAAGTGAATTATTCTATTTCATTTATTTAACGCAATTTGAAATATTATTGTTATATTGAGGAAGTTTCATTTTAAGCTTTTTATTCCCTAATACATGTTCATAAGTTAATTCTTTTATCTCAAGAACATAGCCTTAGTTTAATATTGTTCAAGCAAGGTTTATTGTTTCATTCAATACTTATGTTTTTAGTTATTTCCAAACATGAGTTTAATAAGAGTTAGTTCATCTATGATTATTCATTGTTCCATACTATGTTGTTCGTGATCAACTGTAGTGTTATCAAACTTTGTTGATTCAACTAATCTTTAGTTGATGGTCGTTAAATTCTAAATTACCCTTGAAGCTTATCCAAACCAAACTTTCTTTGGTGCGAACTTGTACTCTAAAATTGAGAAGAACAACCCTATTATAAGAGATACGTAATGCGTTTAGATGTTTGTGCACAATACATTGTACGAAGGGCTGATCCCCCTAAGTACGTGAAGTCCCTACAGTATAATTGTTAAGGTTAAAGTTGAAAGATTACTTGTAACCGTGGACATAGTTAGTGGTCTTATGACCCTCAGATATATTTCATATTTTGATTCCAGTTTTTGGTTATCATTGATAGAATATTATTCAATTTTGATGAGCCTATTCATTGGCAGTTATTATTCTCTTGTTGATTCATTGTTATATCTAGTGAATAATTGTTTTGATCACTCTTGCATAAATATAACTATTGCAGCGAAAGTCGATGAACCTACTACAAACAAAGGCAAATAAAAAATGTACAAGTGATGAAGACTTGTAATTTATTGGCTTTTATATTAATAGACTTTATATGAAGGATGTGATGTAACTATTTTTATTTTCATACTTGTTTTATTTTAATGGTTAGATAACCTGGGAGACTTTATGATTTAATGATGTAACCCTTTAATATGGAGGATTTATGATTTAAATGTTATTCCATTTGGGTAGATAGTATGAATGTATGGAAAGTGAACACCAAGCCTCAGGGGAATGAAGTACCCAAATTTGGGAGTGTGTCAAGTTGGTATCAAAGCTTTAGGTTATGAACCTTAGGTGGGGAAAAAGCCTTAGGAAGTAACCTTTGAAAAGATAGTGGTGATAAACTCTTATCGAGTTTTAGGAAAGAAATAATGAAACACTTACGTGCTTATGTGGTTGCAACCTATGTACTCGTGATTGTCGAGTAGTAATGATTAGTAATTAAAACTTAAAATTTTGTGGACAGGATGGCTAATGTAGAAGAATCCACTCGGGCTAGGGAGGAAGGATCCCATATGCCTAGAGAGGAGGAGCCTCAAGATATTCAGGTGATTTAGGAACAACTACAGCCATAGGAGACATCTCTGTTTGTCATAGTGGTTGAGCAGGAGGAATTACCTGATGAGGATGATGAGATCGAGATGGATGAGGAGGACCCCGTTGAGCTGCCACAGTCAAATGAGGATGAGGAGGAAGAGGAGGAAGAGATTCAACTAAACTCGATTGGTGCCCGTATGTACGATGAAGTATACGACCGCAATGTGGAACTTCAGGATATTGTTGAGGAGTTGAGAGAGATAGTAGTTGAACAACAGACCTCAATGGCGCAAAAGGACAACGAGATCCAGGATCGAGATGAACATTTGAATAATGTCGAAGAGAAGCAGATCTACACTGAAGGAAAGAACGAGCAAATGACAGAGGAGATCGCAGAGCTGAAGAACAAATTGAAAGAGGAGTCTACTAAGAGGGCAAGAGCCGAAGACGCATATGAGGAAGCTTCACAATGAGCTGGGGTAGCAGAGAGAGAGGTACAAGTAAAGAGGATCAAGATGGAAGAGATGAATAGTGTTTTTAATACCATGACCAATCGAGCTCAAGATCGGGGTCATGTGTTATCCTATTCAGTTCGAGACGCTGCCATCGTACATATTAGATCGCCGAGCAATGTTTTGTATTATTGAATAGGAGCATCGTAAGGCTATGCAGTATTTTAGTAGGTCGTCATAAATGTAATTACTATGTGATTAGTGAGTAAATAAGATGTAAATCCTGAGTATGATATAACCCCTGGGATATAATGGTGATGATGTTATCCTGAAACTTATGTAGTTCAGGGAAGTAATGTAAATAGCAGTGATGCTATTATTTTATATTTCCTAAAAGATTATGAATGAATAAAAGTTATTGTTTTATTCAAAGTGTTATGTGTTACGTGATAATCTTTTATGGTGTGCAAATTAAGTAGTAATACTTAAAAGATTAGGTAACAATCTAATGAGTATATTCTAATAGAAAATGCATCCAAGACGTCAACCACGACAAAGGATCCCTAAGAATAGTAACAATGTTGAGGCTAATCCAATTCAGCAATTCGTAACGCTACTGACGGGAGCATTACAGAATCAACCACAGAATCAAGCTGCAACATTTAAGGATTTCAAGGTTGTTGGGCCACCAGAGTTCCGTGGGTCAATGAATCTGGTTGAGGCACATACCTGGATCATGGAGATAGAGAAAGTTTTTGACGTTGCTAAGGTAAGGGATAACCAAAAGACTGCTTTTGCAACATTCATGTTGAAAGCAGAGGCCAGTTATTGGTGGCAAGCCAATAAAACTAGAGGAGGTCAGGGAGTATGACTTGTGATAGATTTAAGAAGATATTCTTCGAGACCTATTTCCCAGAGAGTTCAAAGCATTAGATGGAAGTGCAGTTTTTAGAGCTAAAACAGGGCATAATGACAGTGTCGGAGTATGCAGGAAGGTTCAATGAGTTGGCAAGGTTTGTACCATATCAAGTGAACACGGATGATCGCAAAGCAAGGAGATTTGAGCAGGGACTGAAGCCCTGGTTGTACAGCAGAGTCTTCTTGTTCCAGTTAAAAAAGTTTGCGGTGGTGCTTGAGAAGGCAATTCTCGCTGAGAGTGGAGGCGAGGCTGTAACAAAGCACAATCAGGAGCAGAGAAAGAAGAAGAATGAGGGTGAAGCTAAGAATGGTGGTGGTAACGGTGGAAATGTTAACAATAATTTGAAGAGGAAGTGGAATGCAAATGTGGGAGCTGGAAATCAACAAGGTAACCTGTGATGCCCCCAAAATAGGTATACATCACCCATCTTGAGTCGCCAAATACATGGTACAAAATTCAAATACAACTTAATTATACAACAGTAGTGTAAAATACGACAAAACATAATCTAAAAGTTTTAATAAGAATATTGTCATCTAGAGAATATCCACACTCAATGGAGTCCTTATTACATTTATTGTCACACTATTTAACAGAATAGTGAGGACCACTAATGCTATCATCTGCATCGTCACTCCGTTCCCCGACTAGTCCTAGCTATATTCTCATTTCCTGAAGAGAACAATGAAAGCAAAAGGGTGAACTCAACTAGCCCAGTAAGAAATATTATGACTAAGAAAATGCAGAATAAATTATCCTTAGCATTCAACAATATAACAATTGATAGAATACAATAGACAACAAGTTTTAGATCAACAACTGCAGCGGAATAAGCAATCCATTAGAAGAGTCAAGTAGAGCATAAAATCTACTATCTTCTATGATTTAAAAAGTTTTTCATCAACTTTATCGCTGAGACTCAGTTTAATAAATAAAATCGAATCATCCCTGCACCACGGCCAAGGATATTCATGTAATCATCAATGGTAATTATTATACTGAATAATCCCTGGTCATAATCATACAACCAAATATCCATCAATGAACTATAGGCCAATGAGGACTTTAACCACATCATTCATTACATTACGGTCATGATTATACTAAATAATCCCTGGTCATAATCATACCAAGTCCATCTATGCACGTAAGCCAAAGATGACTTTCATCACAATATAAGCATGAGGATGATGACAATGACATAATAATTCATAAAACAAGTTCAAGGATAAATTTTAAAGATTTATACTTTAATTTTTCCAGAATTCAATAACGTTCAAATTGTCAACATGATACTGCTTTGTGGAGTAAAATTCAAGAATTCTCAGAAGAATATTTCCATGAAAAGATACTCATAAAGCACAAATATCAAGGATATTCTCCTAATTTCATGGAGTATAGAAGGCAAAACTTTAACCAAATGAGTATAATAGAATATATGAACAATAATAAAGAATGGAATAACAGAAGAATTCACCATACATGCAGTAGTCTGCGTAGACAGGTTATTCCAACAGAATAATAAAGAATGGAATACCAGCTCTTACGAGTATTGAAAGAAAATAACTCTCTTCATGAATACGAAAGAAATAATACCCCTTACCTTAGAATAAAACTGGATACTGGAATAGTGAGGTAGCAGACTTCTCTTCTTCTTTCTCTCTATAATTTCTTTCTATAATAATTTCTCTTGTGAGACTTAGTGAATTGGTGAGAAATGAAGGAAGAATGAGTTTCTATTTATAGGAAAATATAGTTTTGATAATTATACATTTTGGGGCTCAGAATATTACAGTATAATACCTTCCTCTTTTTCTTCATATTTAATTTAGTCCTGCAAGTACTATCAAACTTGCACCACCTCCCCTGATAGTAAATCATGTGAATCAATAGTTCATTCATGTGACTCAATAGTATAATCATGTGAAAAAACTAATTATAGTATAGTACTTTCATTTATACCTCCATTTTTAATTTAGTCATTCAAGTATTATCAATCTTGCACCAACTCCCCTAATAGTAAATCATGTGAATCAATAGTACAAACATATGAACACATAGTTATAAGCATGTGAATTAATAGCAATTAATTACTCATTTATCCGGTGAATTACCCGATTAGTCAATATAACCTCCAGACATCAATTATTACCGAAATAAATGTTGATTTCCACCAACACTAATAATTCTAACACAATGAAAATATTAATTTCATCTTTAATCAACACAAACTTATTCATCATTAATATTATAACTCACAATATTTAGCAATTAGGTCGTTCCCAGGAAAGAGGGGGCTTTCCGATAAGGATTTCTCCTTATTGACGCGCAATTAGGTGACCAAACCTCTCCTTGACAGAACTTCCAGACATTGTCAATATTGTAATTAATAATATGAATAACTTTGGCGTCTCAATTATTGATTTAATAATATAAAAAATTGATACTGTGACAATAATTGAATCAATAATATGAGAAATATGATGCAGCAATTACTGTAACAATAATTGAGTATAACTGAGTGACTTCTTACGTAAGCATCAATAATTAATACCATGTGCTACTATGCAACCATGCGTATTATTGTACTTTTACTACCGGGTAGTTCAACAGTTTTAACGGTAACACTTTTGTCGTTATTTTATAAAATGATAATTCTGTCATTTTTTAACTACGACACTACTTTTGTTGTGGGGTCCACCAATGATCCTTTGCAACAGCTTGCATACTTGCAACATTGCAATTCGGGATCTTTGCAACATTTTCACATATCACCCTTAACTTTAACCTTTTATCAATTGAACCATTTACGAAATAAAATAATAATTATAAAAAAATTGAATACTTTCATTTCATAAAATTCGGGATCTTACAATCTCCCCTTCTTATGAAATTTCGACCTCGAAATTTACGTACGTACATGGTATGTCGAAGAGGTGAGGATACCTTGACTTCATTTTAGATTCTAACTCTTGAGGTATAACCTTTGAGTGTCGAATATGATCCTTCTTATCCAAGATTTTAACACGTATCTCCTCATACGTTAAATCTTCTTCTATCTCGTCTAGTTCTAATTCAATAATGTGGTTCGGGTCGTCCACAAATTTACGGAACATCGATCGAGGATTCCAAATTGGCCAATTAAATCGAGGGTTGAGATTTCCTCTCCTCATCGACTCTTGCTTCTAGAATAACGCCATCTTGAACCTTCTTCTTCGTATTCATCAGCTCCGAGTGTGTAGCTTGAGCGACTTTATCTTTATCGATTTAAAGTCGGTTCAAATCGTATATTCGTTGTAAGACCTCGAATTTTATGAAATAAAAGTATTTAATTTTTTCTTATAATTATTATTCAGTAAATGGTTAGATTGATAAAAAGTTAAAGTTAAGGGTAATATATGAAATTTTTCAAAATACGCAAGTGGTTATAAAATACTCATTGTTCTCGAGGAATATTCGTTTGGTCGTGGAATATTCTTGTTGTCGGGGAATATTCGTACAACGGCGCAACCATTTGTGGGCCCCATAATGAATATTTGTCGGATGAAAAAAATGACAAGTTTGAGTTTTTATAAATAACGGCGTAATTGTTACCGTTAATACTTTTGGAATACGGTGGTAAAAAAAAACGAATGTCTGGCGTGATCGCACAAAATAGTACCCGAAGATTGCATAATATTTTTGGAATTATTGATTCTTACGTAAGAAGGCACTACTCAATAATTGTTACATTAATTACTGTTAAATATTTTATTTTATTGATTCAATAATTGCTGCGTTGATATTTTATATTATTATTGTTTCAATAATTATCATTGCACAGTATTTCGCATTATCAGATCAATAATTAATATTATTTGAATAATATTATTAGATAGCATTATTAGCAATGTCTAGAAAGTTCTGTCAAGGAGAGGTTTGGTCACCTAATTGCGTGCCAGTAAGGAAAAATTCTTATTGGAAAGTCCCCTATTTCCTGGGAATTGCTTGGTTGTCATTGTTGCAATTCTGTAATATTATTTGTGAATAATTAATTATTGATTTATATGATAAAGAAATATTTATTTGATATAGATATAAATGATGGATTTATTTATGTGGTTATAAATGAAGGAATTAATGTTAAGGTGTTTTATCAGTATTTTGTCGGATTAGAGGTATTAAAAGATCAAATCCGTGTTCTTAAAGCTCTATTGCATGAGTTATAATTTTAATCCGACCGTTGGATCGTTGTGATTTTTGGATATGTTATACATATATAAGTTGAGTATATGTCCACAAATTTTGAAACATTAAAAATTAACGTATGATTTGTTATGAATTTTAAGAGGTGTTGAAAAATCATCCGTTTGTGGATTTCAGATATTTTATGTCTGGAATTTAGAAAAACATAAAGCTAAAGAGTTGTAGAGAATTCGATTTCGTGTGGAATGGACATAAATTCATATTTTTCTGATAAAAGGGCTATTTATTATGAATTACTGAAGTTTTAGAAAATAAAATGATTTTTATTAAATTATGTTGGACCCACTTTTGGTTGGTGTTAAATACATGTGCTGATTTTGGGTGGGCCCCACTGTGGTGGCTGATGAATTTTCAAGAGTGGCTGCGTAGGAGAAAAGAAAAAATAAAATATTATTTTATTAATTTAGTCTCCTTTGGCGTTCTAGCATTTTTCTATAAATAGGTGTTTATGTTACAATTGAAAATCACAAATGTAAACATAAGTTTTTTCTCTATATTATCGAGCGTATTTTTGTAAGTATTTAGATACTTTGAGAGTTGTTATTTAGTGCAAGTTTCCTTCGGCATTACATCCGATATTCCAGTCAGAAATACTACTCTTTTAAGGTAAGGGATTGTAAGGGTTATTATGTTTTTCAGTTTCGTACTTTTTCTGACCTTCAAAAATTCTGGAAAAATTTGAAATGATAATTTGATGAGTTTTCTAGATTGCGTCAAAAAATGGCGATTTTTGGATGTATAGATTAGGAGTTATGAATTTTATTGAAAAAGACTATTTTAAAAGTAAACCCTTATAACTCCTTGTGGTTAACTCCAAAATTGGTGAAATGTTTATTGGGAGTACATGTATATAACATCAGTATACTCTGTAAATTTTGGAATTGTTAGACAAAGGTACAATTTATGATAAATGTCTAAATATTCGGCAGTTTTGGCCATATGAAAAATAGTAAATGAATTTTAAAAATTCTAAGAAAAATATATGTTGAATATGGGACTATATTATGCTAAATCCTAGACAAGAAAATTTTTTGGGACTGATTTGGTATTTTGCATGAAAATGGACTAGTTATGAGTAAATAAATTAAATATGTTATGTGAAGTAAGAAAATTGAAAAATATGATTTTATGGCTTGAGAATCCTATATGAGGTATATGCAGATTTTTGATGAGGGTTTTGGTTATTGGTGATGAAATCTTATGAGTTGGCATTTTAAGATGATTAAATGCATTAATTAATAAAGTGTAAACAATTAAAATAAATTGTTTATAAGTTTAAGAAATGATTAAAATATTATTGTAATATTAATAATATTAGATTATGAGATTATTAAGTGATTTATAACCTTTGGATTAAGGTGTTATAAATATTAATATGGATTTTATTGTGAAACTTTATCTTTTTGTGTCGGAGTTACTATTCACGTATACGGTACTATGTACGAATAAGAGTTACTATTCACGACAAATTGGTTTCTTTTTCTGACCAAATTATTGTCGATTTATGAATCTTACTGTTAAAATGAAATACAGTTGTTGATTATATTATTTTTATTGTCATATATAATATTTTGATAATTTCGGTGATGAAATTTCTCTTTGACTTAAGTGTAAAGATGGGTAGATTATTGGTATGATCGTGACTATGGGTTCTCATTGGCCAGTAGTACAAAGTTGAATTGTTGACTGGTATGATCATGACCATTTAATTTATAATTGAATATCTTTAGCTTAAGTGCAAAGGTGAATTGATCAACATGGTTATAATTATGGTTTATATAAATTCTAAAATGATTCTATATTTCTTTGAGATATTAATATCTTTGGCTTGTAGTGCAAAGATGACCCGTTGTTGAATATCTTTGGCCCGTAGTTCAAAGATGACATGTTGTTGAATATCTTTGGCCTGTAGTGCAAAGATGATCTGTTGTTGAATACCTTTGGCCTATAGTGCAAAGATGATCTGTTGTTGAATATCTTTGGCATGTAGTGCAAAGATGAACTGTTAATGAATATATTTGGCCCATAGTGTAAAGATGAATTTATAGTATGATTATAATCAGGAACTGTGATTTGGTATAACCTTGATCTTTGATGTTTCAGGTAAAGACAGGTGATGAAAATTATCTTCGTCTTGGATGAGAAGAGGAATTTAGAATCACAACTATGATTATGAGTTTTTCACATGATTGTGGACATGAACTTTTGATTGATGTTACGAGGATAAAACATTGTTGGTGGACTTTTAACATGGAGAAGATAATAGACTTTATGGTCTATTTGACTCTTCTAATGGATTGCTCGTTCCGCTGCAACTATGGTTAAACAGTTTTATCATCTACCATATATTCTAAATCTCTGATTTATTACTGACGAAGGCTATTGATAATTTAATTATCTTTAGTCATGATATTCTTTATTGGGCTATTTCTGCTCACCCTTTTGCTTCACAATTCCTTTCGTGTAATAAGAGTGTTCTACGAAGTTGACGGGGATAACGAGGAGAATAAAGCGGTGGTCTATAGCTGTTGAGGTTCTCCATAAATAGTATGGAAATAATTTTATTGAGAACTTTAGATAAGTGTGTCATATTGTATACGTCATTTGATATTTAATTTTGGTGAACCGAATAGGGTGAGGTGAACCCAACTTTGGAAGGGTGTTTTGCCACTATCATACAAGATGTCTAATGACATACAAACTCGTGTTATCATAAGACAGGGTTGTGCACATCCACTTGCTGAGTATATCTACGAGTACTACCTATATGATCTTGGAGTTTGGTTGAAATATAATTTTCAATTACAGACAGTGGAGATAGTTATATGTCAAGAGAAGACTCACCATTGGAATGAACATGATAGTAATCTTCTCATTTTTCTTTGGGGTCTATTGGGTTAACCAAGGATAATTCTGTGGACATATGATATCTATCATAACCTAGACACTTGGCCTCCCATGTACGAAGGTTTCCTTGAGCACTTCTCAAAGATTTTAATTTCTAAAACAGTTTTTGACTGTACCTTTATGTAAGGTGCCATTGTGACGTTATATCCAAGTTGGTGTCAAGAGTCATAGTTAGTATATATATTTGTATCAAAACTCACAACATATGTGTTGTTGTATTTTGCATGACAATTGTAGTAATAAAGTTGTAGTTGTTTTCTGTACCATATAATTGGCGACTCAGAATGGGTTGGATTGATTGGACCTATTTTGGGGGCGTCACATTTGTTATCTTCACGTGGGTCCCTAGAGTCTTTAACTCTATCTTCATCATTTGTAAGTTATACGAAATGGATTTTTTTGTTAACAACATCGCACTCGTAAATGCATACGATCTTCTACTCAACGCGTCAGCTACCACATTCGCTCTTCCACAATGATATTGAATGGTATAGTCGTAGTCTTTAACAGCTCGAGCCAACATCTTTGGCGCATGTTACATTCGTTTTGTGTTAAGAAATACTTGAGGGTTTTAGAAATGAGTTTTGTACTGGGCTCAATACAAAATTCGATTTCACACTCTAGGGGTAGGCTAAGAAATCTTCAGGAATACTTCAAGAAATTTATTAACAATAGAAATATCATTCAAAACTGTGACTCTCATCCCAAGACTTGGATAGCACATCACATTAATACCTATCAACTTGCCATCGTCATTTACGACATCCCCTACGGATATTCTGGCTTCGGTGTATTCCAAGACTCAGAAGTCAACAACGAAAGGATCGGGGCTCTTTACTTATGGCTTGATATGACAATGATTGATTTTAGTGGTTTGGCTGCTTGAATTCGCATAACAGGTTGGTTAGGAATCTGAAAGCTAACAACCTTACGAAAAGCTTGATGAGTAGTTAACAAATCAATTCCTAAATTCACATCAAAGGCAAGTATTTTCAAAGAGATAAGATCGACAGGTAACGTGAAAGTGTCGATTTGAATCAAACAAGATTTATAAACAGTGGAGGTAACTGATGAGTAGGTTTTTAACCTATGAATTATGTTTGTTTGACTTGTTATATTGTTAGTTTTTGGTACTTTCATGTTACTTTTGATGGGTTTTACGTTTGTTGCAGGTTAATCAAGTTGATCCATCAAGATGGGAGCATTGGAGGACTTTTTGAGCAAATATGCAGTTTCTGTTGGTATAGCGCGGACCGCGTTGTGATAAGGAGTAGTCTAGCGCAGGGCGCACTGGAGCATGATCGGTTGCTAATGGTCTAGCGTGAGTCTTTACTGAGCAGAGAAGCTATGGCCCAAGTGAGTGTGTCATGGAATTGGTTTAGCAGGGGTTTCTTGTGATAAGGATACTAGTGGTTAGTGTTGACAAAATTGGGATTATCTAGAGTTGCTCTTTGGGCGTAAGTTAGAGTCGGTTTAGGAGTTTATAATAGGCAATGGATGAAGGTTATATGAAAGGCAATTCTTGATGAATCTAGGACACATCTTTGGAGAATTAAATTAAAAAACAAGCTTTTGGAGGAAAAGAAAAGAGGAGATTCTCACGAAGATTCCAGAGTTGAATTCAGAGAAGGGTGGTGTATTATTATTTTTCTTTAATTTCAATTTGTGTAATTGGGATGATGTTTTCTTTTATTTATTCAGTTGTTAATTCATTTATTATGAACTAACTTACTTTTTAGGTGCATGATGGATCTTTGAGTGGAACAATGGTTATGTAGCCTTTATTTTCAGTTTAATAAAATATTCTTCAGTTTATCTATATTGATTCGAGCTTAAATTTGCGAATTGCCAGATCAACAATTCTTTGTGGATTTGAATGGAATCGAGAGAGGATATTCAAATCTATACTTAATTGATATAGCATGTGTTCATGAGTTTTGTGAGTAGCAGAATTATGATGAATGTTAAGGTAGAGATATGCTTGACATCGCATGTAATTGGATAGAGAACTTAATCTTAAACCTTCTTTGATTTTAATTTGCATAGAGATATTGTGAGTTAATTGATTAAGGTGTTTGACTTATTTCTATCTTAACTGTGGATTTAAGTTAATACGGTATTAGTGCACCAAGAGGTGGTTAGTACTACAATTGTGTTCTTGATTAATAAACTGGAATATTGAGTTGAACTGGGATAAAGGTGTATTAATCTGAGTGAAGCTTAGGATGAAATCATGAGCCTAATTCTCTAATAATTGTTTTAAAATTCAATTTCTATTAGTTGTGGGTATTTTGCGATAACTAGGTTAATAATCATTAAGATTTTGTAATCATTAATTTGGATAGTTTAATAAAATTAGGATTAGTAAAAAAATTGGTAATTGTAAGGTTGAGTTTCTTGTTAATTTGTCTCCAAGGGAACGATACTTTACTCATTACTTTATTACTTGTTGACCACGTATACTTGTGTGTTGTCCGTAACTAGATTTTACCCAACAAGTTTTTGACGCCGTTGCCGGGGACATTTTAGTATAGATCTTAAAGTTATTACAATATCAGTTAAATTAATTCAGTTTTACTTAAACAGTTTTTTTTCTTTTTGTTTGTTTATCTTATTTCAGGTGTCTGAAGTTGTTTATGCAAACTCGGTCCAAAAAACCTGACTTGCTGCCTTTGGAGGACAACATTGAGAAAAGGTTTCAGACGTTAAGTAAGTGGATCAAGAAAACGAGACAAGAATTTGAAACACCTGAAAAAGAAGAGGAAATGGCAACCGAAGATCACAAAGCATTAAGGGACTTCCGCAGACCAAGGTGATGAACTACGATCCACAAGCATCACCAGTTCAATAATAGCTGCAAATACATTTGAAATTAAGCCTGGAACAATTCAAATGATTCAAAATTTGATTCAGTTTGGGGGATTGGCAAATGACGATCCAAATGAGCATCTGGTCAGTTTCCTGGAGATATGTGACACCTTTAGGTATAATGGAGTGTCAGATGATGCGGTGAGACTTTGCTTGTTCCCATTTACCTTACGGGACAAGGCGAAGAGTTGGTTACATTCTTTATCGCCAGGTTCAATCACTACGTGGGAAGACCTAGCTCAGAAATTCCTCGCCAAATTCTTCCCACCGGCAAAAACTGTAAAAATGAGGAACGAGATAACGATGTTTGAACAGCAACACGGGGAGTCATTGTATGAGGCATGGGAAAGGTACAAAGAATTACTCCGAAACTGTCCACATCATGGGTTGCCGAAGTGGTTGCAAATGAACACATTTTATAATGGATTGAATGGGAACCTCAGAACTAACATTGATGCAGATTCAGGTGGAGCATTTATGGCAAAGAGCTATGAGGAGGCATATGAATTGATAAAGACTATGACAGCTAACAAATACCAGTGGCCCATGGCAAGAATGAATCAAGCAAAGGTCGCAGGGGTGTTAGAAGTAGATGGAATGACGGCAATACAAGCGCAGATTTCAGCACTCTCAAAGAAATTTGATTCTATGACAGGGGTGCAAGCACAACAACCACAACAGTAATGACAAAGAAGTGGCAATTATATATGAGTTAATGGCGGAGAGCATTCTACTGAGATCAATGCGCAATTAATCCGACCTACATGCAATTTGTGGGTAACTATAATGTAATTCCACAAAACACATGTCAGAATGCATACAATCAAGGGAATAGGAATCATCCAAATCTTTCATGGATCAATAACCAGCATCAACAAGCTCCAAGATCATCATATCCCCCAGGGTTTCAGACCCATCAACAACCAGCTCAATATCAAGAAAGGAAATCAGATCCGGAGGAGTTGGTGACAAAATACATAACTAGTAATGAAGTTGCTATGAAAAATCAAGCAATGGCTATGAAAGCACAAGAAATGGCTATAAAATCACAAGAAATGGCAATCAAGAATCTAGAGAATCAGATAGGACAAATTGCGTTGACATTGAATAATAGACCATAAGGAACGTTACCAAGTGACACCGAGAGAAATCTTAAAGGTAATCACGAGCAATGTCAAGCTATTATGTTGAGGAGTGGAAAATATCTTGAGGGGCAAGGAACAAAAATTTTGGTTACAAAGAAAGTTGAAACAGAGAAAGAAAATATAGAGGTTGAGGTGAAGCAGGGGGACGAAAAACTAGTGGAAAAGAGCAAACCAGTTAACGAACCAGTTAGCTATCCTCCCCCACCATTTCAGCAAAGAATTCAAAAACAGAAAGTAGATAAGCAATTTGCAAAATTTTTGGAAGTTTTTAAGAAACTTCAAATCAACATCCCGTTTGCAGAAGCCCTGGAACAGATGCCTAGTTACGCGAAATTCATGAAAGGGATTTTGTCCAGAAAAATGAAGTTGGAAGACTTTGAGACAGTAGCATTAACCGAAGAGTGTAGTGCAGTGTTACAGCGAAAGTTGCCACAGATGTTGAAAGACACAGGGAGTTTCACCATTCCATGCACGATTGGGAATACGGCGTTCAACAAATGTTTGTGTGACTTGGGAGCGAGTGTGAATCTTATGCCACTATCAGTCTACACAGAGTTGGGTTTGCCCACGCCAAAGCCTACGAACATCTCATTGCAGTTGGTAGATAGGTCAGTGACATATCCGAGAGGCATTGTAGATGACATATTAGTTAAGGTGGACACGTTCATAGTCCCCGCAGACTTTATTATTTTAGATTTTAAGGAGGATAAGAACATCCCAATCATCCTAGGGAAGCCTTTCTTGGCTACGGGTAGGACACTCATCGATGTACAAAAAGGAGAACTGACTATGAGGGTCCAAGACCAGGAAATTAAATTTAATGTGTTTAAGGCCATGAAATTCCCGACGGATGGAGTAGAATGTTTTAGGATGGATCTTATTAACCACATAATTGGTGAAGATATGAATAAGAGTTTGGTGAACGTTCCATTGGTGATGACATTATTGGGAGATGAAGAACTCGACGATCCAGAATTTGTAGAGTATTTGCAGATGTTAGACTCCCTGCAACGAGTTAGCAGATTTAAAACACCATTTGAAACATTGCACACGGAAGAGAAAGCCACGACAAGGATGAAATCATCTTTAGAGGAACCACCAACTCTTGAGTTAAAACCACTACCTAAACACCTCAGGTATGCGTATTTAGGAAGTTCAAATTCTTTACCTATTATTATCTCTGCCACACTTAACGAATTGCATGAAGAAAAGCTGTAGCGAGTGCTTCAGAACATAAATCAGCGATAGGATGGACAATTGTTGAAATAAAAGGAATCAGTCCATCTTTCTGCATGCATAAAATCTTGATGGAGGACGATGCAAAACCGGTCATGGAATAACAGAGACGGCTCAAACCTATTATGAAAGAGGTAGTCAAGAAGGAAATTCTGAAGTGGTTAGACGCAGATATCATCTACCCAATTTCAGATAGCAAGTGGGTTAGTCCAGTGCAATGTGTGCCGAAAAAGGGAGGAATGACTGTGGTTCAGAACGATAACAATGAGCTGATTCCAACAAGGATAGTGACTAGCTGGAGGGTTTGCATGGACTATAGAAAATTGAATAAAGCAACTCGCAAAGATCACTTCCCTCTACCTTTTATCGATAAAATGTTGGACAGATTGGCGGGACATGTGTACTATTGCTTATTGGATGGATACTCGGGTTACAATTAAATTGTCATTGCTCCTGAGGATCAAGAGAAGACTACATTTACATGCCCATATGGTACGTTCGCAATCAGGAGGATGTCATTCGGATTGTGTAATGCACCTGCTACTTTCCAGCGGTGCATGATGGTCATCTTCTCAGATATGGTAGAAAAGAATGTGGAAGTCTTCATGGACGATTTCTCTGTTTATGGAGATAATTTTGATGCGTGTTTGGAAAATTTGGTAATGGTCTTACAAAGTTTTTATGTCTGGAATTTAGAAAAACATAAAGCTAAAGAGTTGTAGAGAATTCGATTTCATGTGGAATGGACATAAATTCATATTTTTCTGATAAAAGGGCTATTTATTATGAATTACTGAAGTTTTAGAAAATAAAATGATTTTTATTAAATTATGTTGGACCCACTTTTGGTTGGTGTTAAATACATGTGCTGATTTTGGGTGGGCCCCACTGTGGTGGCTGATAAATTTTCAAGAGTGGCTGCGTAGGAGAAAAGAAAATATAAAATATTATTTTATTAATTTAGTCTCCTTTGACGTTCTAGCATTTTCCTATAAATAGGTGCTTATGTTAGAATTAAAAATCACAACAGAAACATAAGTTTTCTCTCTATATATTATCGAGCGTATTTTTGTGAGTATTTAGATACTTTGAGAGTTGTTATTTAGTGCAAGTTTCCTTCGGCATTACATCCGATATTCCAGTCAGAAATACTACTCTTTTAAGGTAAGGGATTGTAAGGGTTATTATGTTTTCAGGCCAGAGTACTTTTTCGACCTTCAAAATTTCGGAAAAATTTGAAATGATAATTTGATGAGTTTTCTAGATTGTGTCAAAAATGGCGATTTTTGGATGTATAGATTAGGAGTTATGAATTTTATGGGAAAAGACTATTTTAAAAGTAAACCCTTATAACTCCTTGTGGTTAACTCCAAAATTGGTGAAATTTTTATTAGGGGTACATGTATATAACATCAGTATACTTTGTAAATTTTGGAATTTTTAGACAAAGGTACAGTTTATGATAAATGTCTAAATATTTGACAGTTTTGGCCATATGAAAAATAGTAAATAAATTTTAAAAATTCCAAGAAAAATATATGTTCAATATGGGATTATATTCTGCTAAATCCTAGAAAAGAAAATTTTCTGGGACTAATTTGATATTTTTCATGAAAATGGACTAGTTATGAGTAAATGAATTAAATATGTTATGCGAAGTAAGAAAATTGGAAAAAACTTTGTAAGACCATTAGACATCTTGTATGATAGTGGCAAAATACCCTTCCAAAGTTGGGTTCACCTCACCCTATTCGGTTCACCAAAATTAAATATCAAATGATGTATACAATACGACACACTTATCTAAAGTTCTCAATAAAATTATTTCCATACTATTTAGGGAGAACCTCAACAGCTATAGACCACCGTTCTATTCCCCTGTTATCCCGCTCGACACGGCAACACTCTTATTGCCTGAAAGGAATTGTGAAGCAAAAGGGTGAGCACAAATAGCCCAGTAAAGAATATCATGACTAAAGATAATTAAATTATCAATAGCCTTCGTCAGTAATAAATCAGAGATTTAGAACATATGGTAGATGATAAAACTTTTCAACCATAGTTGCAATGGAACGAGCAATCCATTAGAAGAGTCAAATAAACCATAAAGTCTATCTTCTCCATGTTAAAAGTCCACCAACAATGTTTTATCCTCATAACATCAATCAACAGTTCATGTCCAAAATAATGTGAAAAAACTCATAATCATAGTTGTGGTTCTAAATTCCTCTTCTCATCCAGGACGAAGATAATTTTCATCACCTGTCTTTACCTGAAACATCAAAGATCAAGGTTATACCAAATCACAGTTCCTGTTTATAATCATACTATAAATTCATCTTTGCACTACGGGCCAAAGATATTCATTAACAGTTTATCTTTGCACTACATGCCAAAGATATTCAACAAAAGATCATCTTTGCACTACAGGCCAAAGATATTCAACAACAAATCATCTTTGCACTACAGGCCAAAGATATTCAACAACAGGTCATCTTTGAACTAAAGACCAAAGATATTCAACAACGGGTCATCTTTGCACTACAAGCCAAATATATTAATATCTCAAGGAAATATATAATCATTTCATAATTTATATAAACTATAATTATAACCATGTTGATCAATTCACCTTTGCACTTAAGCTAAAGATATTCAATTGTAAATTCAATGGTCATGATCATACCAGTCAACAATTCAACTTTGCACTACTGGCTAAAGAGAACCCATAGTCATGATCATACCAATAATCTACCCATCTTTATACTTAAGTCAAAGAGAAATTTCATCACCGAAATTATAAAAATGTTATATATGACAATAAAAACAATATGATCAATAATTGTATTTAATTTCAACAGTAAGATTCATAAATCGACAATAATTTGGTCAAAAAAAAACTAATTTGTCGTGAATAGTACCCCGTGAATAGTAACTCATGAATAGTAACTCGTGAATAGAAACTCGTATTCGTACATAGTACCGTATACGTGAATTGTAACCCCGACACAAAAAGATAAAATTTCACAATAAAATCCATATTAATATTTATAACACCTTAATTCAAAGGTTATAAATCACTTAATAATCTCATAATCTAATATTATTAATATTACAATAATATTTTAATCATTTCTTAAACTTATAAACAATTTATTTTAATTGTTTACACTTTATTAATTAATGCATTTAATCATCCTAAAATGCCAACTCATAAGATTTCATCACCAAAAACTAAAAACCTCATCAAAAATCTGCATATACCTCATATAGGATTCTCAAGCCATAAAATCATATTTTCCAATTTTCTTACTTCGCATAACATATTTAATTCATTTACTCATAACTAGTCCATTTTCATGAAAAATATCAAATTAGTCCCAGAAAATTTTCTTTTCTAGGATTTAGCAGAATATAATCCCATATTGAACATATATTTTTCTTGGAATTTTTAAAATTTATTTACTATTTTTCATATGGCCAAAACTGTCAAATATTTAGACATTTATCATAAACTGTACCTTTGTCTAAAAATTCCAAAATTTACAAAGTATACTGATGTTATATACATGTACCCCTAATAAAAATTTCACCAATTTTGGAGTTAACCACAAGGAGTTATAAGGGTTTACTTTTAAAATAGTCTTTTCCCATAAAATTCATAACTCCTAATCTATACATCCAAAAATCGCCATTTTTTGACACAATCTAGAAAACTCATCAAATTATCATTTCAAATTTTTCCAGAATTTTTGAAGGTCAGAAAAAGTACGAAACTGAAAAACATAATAACCCTTACAATCCCTTACCTTAAAAGTGTAGTATTTCTGACTGGAATATCGGATGTAATGCCGAAGGAAACTTGCACTAAATAACAACTCTCAAAGTATCTAAATACTTACAAAAATACGCTCGATAATATAGAGAGAGAAAACTTATATTTCTGTTGTGATTTTCAATTGTAACATAAACACCTATTTATAGAAAAATGCTAGAACGCCAAAGGAGACTAAATTAATAAAATAATATTTTATTTTTTCTTTTCTCCTACGCAGCCACTCTTGAAAATTCATCAGCCACCACAGTGGGGCCCACCCAAAATCAGCACATGTATTTAACACCAACCAAAAGTGGGTCCAACATAATTTAATAAAAATCATTTTATTTTCTAAAACTTCAGTAATTCATAATAAATAGCCCTTTTATCAGAAAAATATGAATTTATGTCCATTCCACACGAAATCGAATTCTCTACAACTCTTTAGCTTTATGTTTAATGACATACAAACTCGTGTTATCATAAGACAGGGTTGTGCACATCCACTTGTTGAGTATATCTACGAGTACTACCTATATGATCTTGGAGTTTGGTTGAAATATAATTTTCAATTGTAAACAGTGAAGATAGTTATATGTCAAGAGAAGACTCACCATTGGAAAGAACATGATAGTAATCTTCTCGTTTTTCTTTTGGTCTATTGGGTCAACCAAGGATAATTCTGTGGACATATGATATCTATCATTGTAGACACTCAAAATTTTCTGCACTCCTATTACTGACTTTGCAGGAGGGTAGATTCATCTTTTGGAGATAACCCTGAAAGACAGCTTACAACCATACCAGATACTACCGAAAGTTCAGCTCCAACCCGAAACACAACCCGGGGATGTAATTTCTAATCTCGGAGATAACCCCGAGATATGCAGATCAAAAGACCGGCAACAACATCAGAGATGACAGTTTTGTCTCGGCGATAACACCGCGACGTTCAATTCCAGTCCCAGAGACAACACTAGGAGTAGCAACCCGCATCCTTGTTGATAGCCCCAAGGGATGCCATTGTAGTTCCAGCGATAACCCCGGAAATGCTTGTTTCAAACACATGCAATTAGCTTCAACCTACAGATGATAGTGAGGCACACAAACGAGCAGTCCAATCTCAGATGTAACCCTGAGCAACGTCTGCTTTCCGTTTAAACCGATGATAACCCCAATGACGAGTCACAACGTCATCTTACCACGTCAACAAGATGATATCGCAACATACCAACAAGTAGTCCAATCTCAGCTATAACCCTGAGCAACGTCTACTTTCAACTCAACCCGGCATTAACCCCGACAAGGAGTCACACATCATCTTCTTCCTCTGACAAATGGCACGTTGTCTCAATGCTTCATACATACATACATACAACAATGTCCCACAGGAGCCAAGGAGTGACAATCCCGAGTGATTATTACGTGTGGCAGTACTTTGGATAGACTTTGAAGCTTGAAGACCATGGGCATAGACCTCTCTTCCTGACTTCGTACAACCTCTAATCCATGTCATTACGTAACTCTCGACACAAGCGATCCGAAGAAGTACAGATATACTTCGTTTGGATGCTCGGATTGAAGTTCGCAAGTTCGATTGGACACAAAGGATTGCGAGTGCACATACTACGAGACAACACAGACGGCAAGGCCGGGCCCTTACTTACCAATTGCGAGTTCAATCAGCGATTGCGCATGTTGACTGCTGGCCATCCATTTATAAATATAGAGAGGGGGTCAGCCATTTGAGAAGAGAAAGAGAAGGAAAAAGGCGAGGAAGCCCTGTCCATTTAGCTCTGCATACACATCTTTTGAGTGTTTCCTCTTCTTTAAACACTAGTTAGCTCACATATAGCTACTTTTTATCCGACGGGAACTGAGTGTTTATCCATTTAAAGTATAAGAAGTCTACTTTGGCAACCCACTATAAGCCTTTTTACATTCTATAAAGCCTCTTTCTCCTATTATCACACACTGTTGTACATGTTGATAGTCGTGTGAATGTGTTTGCCCAGACTTCGGTCCGTGGTTTTCATTTTTTTCTGTATATATATATATACTAATATATGTATATATTTCGTATATATGGACTAACATTATCGAGTTATGCCTCGATTGAGCCTAGACTTCGGTCTGGAGCGTTTATTTGCTTTTATATATATATATATATATATATATATATAATTGTTGTCAGACATATCTGATGAGCCTGGATTTTATATCCGGAGCGTTTAATTACTTTTTTATATATATATATATATATATATATAATTGTTGTGAGACATATCTGATGAGCCTAGATTTTATATTCGGTGCATTTATTCGCTTTTATATATATACATATATATAATTCTTGTCGGACATATCCGATGAGCCTGGATATTATATCTGGTGCATTTATTCGCTTTTATATATATACATATATATATATAATTGCTGTCAGACATATCCGATGAGCCTGGATTTACATGCAAAGTCGTTTTCATCGCTTTTATATATATATTTGTACATATATATATATATATTACATTTACTGCTCGGGCACTGGAGTTTACTCGTGGCTTTTTACTGATTTTTAATTACATTTTGTCACTTTGGAGTTTACTTTGTGGCGGTTGATCATATTCATATATATATATATATATATATATATATATATATATATTTACTGACTTTTTTATATATATATATAACTGTTTAATGCTTTCCATACAAATTGCAGTATCTTATGAGCCTAGGAATCATGTGATCACAGGTTCAGTTTACTGAATCTAGATTCGGTTCCCATGATGGACATTTTCTAGCTGTAAGCAGCTTATACATTATTTTTCAGTGTCAAAGTTTCCTTGGATGGCTGTCATGCCCATGAGGATTTCGGCACTGCTGTATAGTATTTTCTCGAGAATGCTTCGCATCTCGAAAATAAAAGCAAACAAGCCGGACATCTAATAATAAAATGGAAGTATAAAAAGGTTTCAATTCCTATTGAGCACAGGGTTTGAAAAAACCTCTTTTACAAAACTTCATTGCTATCTTGTGGTTAAAATTGGATTTTTCTAATAAATTTCAAACCCTTGTATATAGGTACGAACGAGGCCTCGCATTACTTTTAGATAATTGCACATTCATCCACACACACACACACACACACACACATTCATATAACAATTTCTTTGAAGAGTGGCGGTCACCATGGAAACACGGATGTCGGGGGGTGCCTAACACCTTCCCTCCGCATAATCAAGCCCCCGAACCCTTAATGAATCTTTGTTTCACAGACCCATTTAACAGTGTCGAATCACTGGGTTAATGTACAAACCTTTTCGGTTGCGTTGGTGCAACCAGTTAAAAACACCAACTGGCGACTCTTAAAGTCAATCATCGACATTATACATGTCGGACCTCTTTCACTTGTTTTTTCAAACAAATCTCACATTAACATGAGAACACCAAAGAACAAGTAACGAAAAGGGACACCAAAAATCCCGGACGTCGACAAATTTGGCGACTCATTGGGACTCAATAGGAGGGCTTAAGCCGCTATTAAAAGCTTTTCAGAATTGTTATATGCTTGTGTGTGATTGTTGCATTTACATTTCTGATAAATGTGTACGAATGCATCTTACTTACTGCACTGCTAAATATCACACGCAATACCATTCTATTGGAGTGCCACTTTCCGTACCCAAGATTTCTGACGAGGTTATGTCAGCCACTCAAGAAATGATGTTATTGGGTTACCAACCTGGACAAGGGCTTGGTAAGCATCAGCAGGGTATTAAGCACCCTATCCAAATGACCAGGCAAATTGGGATAGCCAGGCTAGGCTATTCTGCTAGTTCCAAGCACAGGAATCCTCATAAGCACAAGCAGGTTCCTCAAGCTTCTGCCGTACGACGATTTTCTACACCTTTACCGCATGAGTCGATACAATCTCCAGTAAAGGTTACATCCCATGTGGTGGCTATGTTGTTTCCGAAGCCAGTGCCAATCAAAGTTAAAGAGGTGCTGATTCCTGATCCTGAGGTGGAAGAAAAGGAGCGGAAATGTAAACATTACCTTCCCTTGATGATGGCAGGCATTCGCGACATTGTTCATAATGAACATACAAACAGATACACCCCAGACGATGATTGCCCAGATGTCATGGTTATCATTCGGGAGAAGGAGGACACTGACGATCCTTCTATCATTGCAGTCCTTCAGGACTTTTCCCTTGACAATTGGAACAGCACTCCATGCATTGGTCGACGAGGGTAAAATGGGCAGAAAATCCCTCTGCCCTATAGATAACTTTAATTGTCTGCTTTCCTTTACAGCTCTAGCAGTTATTTTATCACGTACATGCTAACATTTTTTTATGATCGAACAGTTGCATATATTAAGTGAAAGCATATTTTGTTTCAGGACTCTGAATTTAGATGTTCCTGTACTTGCTGATGAGGTGCCTTCTCTCCACAAGGGCTGTAACTTCTCAATGTGGGGAATGGATGTAATCAGGCCCATCGAGCACAAAGCCAGTAATGGACATTGATTCATATTCACCATGATCGACTACTTTACCAAATGGGTGGAAGCAGCTTCCTTCCCCAGGGTTACTAAAGAAGCCATCATTGCGTTCATCAGAAACAATGTTGTTTGTCAATATGGACAACCAGAGGTCATTGTGTTAGATAATGCTAAGAACCTCAACAACAAAATGATGGAGGAATTATGCAAAAAATTCCACATCAAACATCTCAACTCTATCATCTACCGACCAAAGATGAATGGTGCTGTTGAAGTGGCTAATAAAAACATCAAGAATATCATGCAGAAAATGTCCGCCAATCACAAAGGATGGCCTGACCTCTTGCCCCTAACTTTATTAGCCTACAGAACTTCAATGCGAGCTTCCACTGGGGCAATCCCCTACTCGCTAGTCTATGGGATGGAAGTGGTGTTCCCCATAGAAGTGGAAATGGAATCCCTCAGAGTATTGATAGATGCTCAGTTGGATGAAGACCAATGGGTATAAGACAGGTTCACCAATTGTCTTTGATAGACGAAAGGCGAACCGTGGCTATCTTCCATGATCAGTTTTATCAGCAAAGGATCGCACGATCCTACAATAGAAAAGTCCGACTATGGAAATTCAAACAACATGACTTGGTTTTGAAGAAGATCATTGACAACCAACATCAATCTAAGGGAAAGTTCGCTCCTAACTGGGAAGGCCCATTTGTTGTCAAGGAAGTATTGACAGGAGGTGCTGTCAGGTTGTAGGAAATGGATGGCGATGATTTTCCATAGCTTATCAACTCGGACACCGTGAAACGGTACTATGTCTGAAGTTACCATCAAACAAATATCCTGGTTTCAATCTTATAATCACCAGACATTCCGGTTTTGAACCCTTTCCTGGTTACAAACTCTTCTACCTCTCAGGGAAACATACACTTCAAACCAGCAGCCTGGTTTCCTTGCATTACAAACTTTTCAACACCTTGTTTCTCCTGAAGACGAGACTAAACTTTTCACACACCGCCCTTGTTTCTCCTGAAGATGAGACTAAACTTTTCACACCTGCAGTTTATCCTGAAGACGTGATTAAACTTTTCTATGCTTGCAGTTTGTCCTTAAGACGGGATCAAACTTTTTCCACACTTGCAGTTTATCCCCATTATGGAATTAAACTTTCTTCTCCCCCCAGTAAAGCCTACACATGGGATTTGCGCTTCTCTTCAGCTGTGATTCATCTTGAGGGATGAACTACATCGACCTGATCTCCCTGATACCCGAGGGTATGTAGGCAACCATATTCTATATGGCCCGGTCGCAATAAAGAAAAAACAACAAAAACATTTCTGCCCTTCCTTTACAAAAACAACAAAAATATTTTTACACCTTTCTGCTTCCACATTCAGCGTTGAACCTCCTACACTAGGTTCGAATTACGCAAACTTGATCTCCTCTTCAATAGGAGTATGTAGGCAGCCATTCATGGTGCAGTCTAACCCCTACCAGAACAAACATACTTATCACACGGTACTGGGATCAACCTTCAAATTTCCCCACTTCATCAGTTTCAGATCAAAGGGATGAAATTATCCAACCTCTTCTCACAAATAAAAGATTCGGTGACCATCTAAGTTGCGATCGTGCCTCAAAAAGCAATACCAACCCATAAGAGATGGAATTAAATAGGCTTCTCACAAATAGAAGTACTGGCGACCATCTGTGGAGCGGTCAATCTCGGAGAGGAAGAAACTACCATCCTTTCCACACTTTTCCAAATAGATACCAGTCCCAAGACACCAAAGATGGTATGGATTTTCAGAAATCAATGATCCATTCTGAGAGACCTTGCGACGTCTCAATGTCCATCTATCAAGGATAAGTTCAGAATGCATAAAGATCAAAGGCCCTGGAGAAACAGGCAAATATCAAGCAAGTATCGAGGCATAACTAAAAGGGAAGTGAATAAAAATATATTTCCCTGCCATACACATATCTTTATTTGATATATACATATGTGTGTACATGACAAAATGGCTAAACTAAAATGCATGCGGGGAAAATACAAAGCTATCTACGGATCTGTGTGTATGCGAACTATCGGATCTAACATAGCATCCCTCTCTAACGACGGAGGTAATGCTACAAGCTCCTGCCCAAGGGTATCTACATGAGCTAGCAGATCAGAGGCTAACTGCATGGTGGTATAATGCTCATCAATGTAGGCACTCATGTCGGTAAGACTGACCGTCATCTGGGATCTCACTGAGTACTGTCTGCAATGGCCACATCCCTAGCAGATAAGGTGGCATCCCGCTCCCCAATCAATGCATCCTTGGCTGATCTAGCCTCATCCCTCTCTAACAGAGCAGTATCTCTCTCATCAAGAGCTATCAACATCGCGGCCCTAGCCTAATCTTTGTCGTAGGTCATCAGATGTAAGCTCTGCTACAAATGTTGTGCCGAATACTGAGTAACAGTGGTACTGGGGGTGGGAGAATCTATCACAAATGTTGGTAGCCCAACAGTCAAGTCATCGATGGGAATGACAACCTCCTATATAGGCTCCTCATCGTCATAATCAGTCTCCTGCACTGTGGATACTGCCGCAGCCAATGCAGTCTCTATCTCCATCCATGCGGAATACTCTGCAGAACTACCTGGATGACTGACAGAAAAATCGGCCGACTCTCGGTGATCCCAATAGGCATAAACCCGGATCATCTCTGGCGACAAATGTGTGACGCGGGTTACCGACTGCCCCCTCATACGGATGGAAGTCCTTAAATTGGTCAAACTGACACATCACGGCCAGTGGGTGGTAAGTAATCATGCCCCTCAAACCAGCAAGAGGGAGATAATCCATGCCCGGAGCATGAGTAATGAAGCTATAGGGTGAGCTGAGCCCTGAACACGGTAATATATCAAACGGATCTCCAATCTCTGCCAAGAAAACGGACCAAGATGCAGAATTTGTACACCCCGCAGGCTAAAAGGAGTACGACATGGCTATCTCATGGGTGAAACAAAATCCATGACGTCTAAATGTTCCAATCGGTCTCAAGTGTGACATGAACCACACATACAACATGACCGAGCTACCTGTGAACACTCCTGCCGGATAAGTACAGCAGTAGGTAGCCGACCTTAAGGTCTCTGTGATAATCATCGGAATTATGGTATGACCCTCCCTGAGAGCTCTCACTGCCATGATAACACCGATATCTAGCTCATCCATGTACCGTGGCATATATACGTATGACAATACGCACAGAAGAAGTACATCTACTCGGGCTGAACGCCAACGATCCTCCGGTGTGGTGAAATCCCCAGAATGCCATGCATAGCTGTCCTTAGAGCCAAACCTATCAATTAGGAAATGCTGGGATATCATATGGGCGGATGTAATCTCATCCTGCACTACTCTGCACCTCAATCCTGTGAGAGTCATGAACTGTCTGCTCATGTCTCCCATCACCATATGCACGCAAGGTCTGTCTAGAGGCAACATCGTCAATCGTGCATACTCCTCCAAAGTAGGAGTCAACTCACGGGTCCCAAAGCGGAATACTTGTCTGTCTGATACCCAGTGCTCTAACATGCCCTCTACAAATCATGGAGGAACCTGAAACATCAGTAGGGTCATAGTATGCTGCAGCAAATCATCTACGATCACCATGTCTGATAGTGATATACTATCATACCATGATCGCATACCAGCTACCATCGCAAATGGTGGGGTATGATCAATACGGCTAACTGTCGAAGAAGACATCTGTACGGGCCGTATCATAAGACCATCCAGGGGTCAATGCTGAATATCTCTGGACATACATACATATGCATAAAAATAACATGCATGATACAATAGATGGCAATATGATATAGGGAATGGAAAACTGTGCATACATTCCTAAGTATATCATCATCTAATACGTCTCTGTACAGCTAAAATACAGGGAAATGGGGCGAAGCTACCCAACATCTAACAGAGGGCTATCAAAAGATATAGTGAGAATGGGGTGAAGCAACCCATCAGCTAACAGAGGCCTATCAAAAGAAATACATCAGAAAAAGTCAATGGTGTCGATATCCACATCATCGATGATGTCCACCTGATGTAATTCCTCGTGAGTCACTGGATTTCTATATACAGGGATGTCAGGTCGATACAAAGGAGGATCTGTGCCGGCAAAACCATATGGGTCATCCGAGGGGCCAGCGCCAGAGCTAGAAGGATCAAAAGTATCTACCTATGCAGGATCTCTGCCCAAATGCCGAATGAAAAGATGTGACCGGTCCAGTTTCCGCGTCAATCTGTGTCACATGAGTCGGATCTCTGACACAGGCGAGCCAATCAGTCATCATCACGGATCCTGGAATCATATCCCCCATAAATTGTGTGGCGCGGGTCTGAGCTCCAATCGTGCGAGGGATACACCAATGCTGGAACATCTCCTGAGAACAGGGGCCTTCTGACAATGTAAAACCATTAATCCCCATCAATGGGATGTCAATGATGGGTGACTGCGAAACAGGCCAATAACGCCTGGCAGGAGGCAAGATCGGCATGCGGATCTCTCCTATAGTGCTCCTAATAGCACGCTCTCCTAAATAGAGCTCCCATCCTCCATCTGTAAAGAGAGGAATCCTGCGGGTGGATATGATGTACTTTACTCCAGTCGGGTACCCATCCTCAAAACCAACTCCTAAATGCTCTCCAGAGTAGGGAATCCACGTGATGACATCAGCTGTCAATAGCTCCAACTGCAAGCGACAATGAGTAAAACCCTCAACAACAGGGACCTCCACCAATATAGAATGATGCCATCTCCGTCCTCGTGGATAGGTATCTAAACCTAACACACTCACAGGACGCAAACAAGGACGCCTCTCATAGGCCCAAAACTGCCAACACAAAGGCAAACATCTGCTGTCAGTCAACACTTTTAACCTATACATGGGAAAAGACAAGAGAAACACTCACCAGCAGAAATGGGTAGAATTCTAACCACGCCTCGGTCAAGCCCTGCGATTGCATGCGCATTCCCCTGAGGAAATAGGCAAAGGTGTAGGAACCCCGATCATACTCTCCTATACGGTCCACGTGTCGAGTGACGCTGATCAAAGAGAAAAGACACCGTAGAAGAGTTATCTGCTATGAAGCAGCCCCTAATGATCATCAGGAACAATCCCCGAAGAATGCGATCCCTGACTCTCACATCATCGGGTATGGGCTAACTCAATAGCCCGCTCATAGCATCTATGCTCAAAGGACCTGTCTGAACAGTCCTACTCTTAAGCGCCTCCGCCGGAACTCCCAAGAAGGATCTGACGGCAGTAGGGGTGATATCCGCCGTGCAAGGCACCGGCTCCCCTCCAAACTCCATACCTGTGATAAACCGCCAATCAATCGTCATCATCATCATCGGAGGTTACAACGCAATGCAACCATTGATATACACATCAATGAAGGTCAAGCAGCCTTGACGTCATATCAACCAATGGCAAGTAAACCCATTGAAGCAACATTCCTCAGCAAGGGTTACAACATAATGCTACCATTGACACACACATAAATGAAGGTCAAGAAGCCTTGACAATACACCCAGGAGGGATTTGTGCAGTGATACACACATCAACGGAGGTCAGGCAACCCTGATAGCAACAAAACTATTGGCGGTAACTCCGACAGTATGAGGGAACATGTTATACACATCCTCAAAACAGACAAAGCTTTATTCCCACAGATCTCTTCCACATAAGAGGTACCTCTATGGAGTATAAGCCAGTGTCTAGGATTCAAGACTTTGGTGGTAGTCCCAACGTCAACATCCTTGAAGACTTGGATCGCATGTCCAAGCCATCACTGATTGTCATCCCAATAGGATTACATGGCAATCATGCATCATACATTTACATCATGCATCATGTTGCTGCATATAGCATCATGTTTATCTTTCTTGTATTTCAAGTGTCTAGGATTCTTTATCCTATCCATGCCTAGCATTGCATGAATATGATAAAGAGGGGCATCTGTAGACACTCGAAATTTTTTGCACTCCTATTACTGACTTTGCAGGAGGGTAGATTCGTCTTTTGGAGATAACCCTGAAAGACAGCTTACAACCATACCGGATACTACCGAAAGTTTAGCTCCAACCCGGAACACAAACTGGGAGCATCGGTTCAAACCCAAAACACAACCCAGGGATGTAATTTCCAATCTTAGAGATAACCCTGAGATATGCAGATCAAAAGACCGGCAACAACCCCGGAGAGGACAGTTTTGTCTTGGCGATAACACCGCGATGTTCAGTCCCAGTCCCAGAGACAACACTGGGAGTAGCAACCCCATCCTTGTTGATAGCCCCAAGGGATGCCATTGCAGTTCCAGCGATATCCCTGGAAATGCTTGTTTCAAACACATGCAATCAGCTTCAACATACAGATGATAGTGAGGCACACAAACGAGCAGTCCAATCTCAGATGTAACCCTAAGCAACGTCTGCTTTCCATTTAAACCGGCGATAACCCCGGTGAGGAGTCACAACGTCATCTTACCACGTCAACAAGATGATATCGCAGCATACCAACAAGTAGTCCAATCTCAGCTGTAACCCTGAGCAACGTCTACTTTCAACTCAACCCGGCGATAACCCCGGCAAGGAGTCACACATCATCTTGTTCCTCCGACAAATGGCACGTCGTCTCAACGCTTCATACATACATACATACAACAATGTCCCACAGGAGCCAAGGAGTGACAATCCCGAGTGACTATTACGTGTGGTAGTACTTTGGATAGACTTTGAAGCTTGAAGACCATGGGTATAGACGCCTCTTCCTGACTTCGTACAACCTCTAATCCATGTTATTACATAACTCTCGACACAAGCGATCCGAAGAAGTACAGATATACTTCATTTTGATGCTCGGATTGAAGTTCTGCAAGTTCGATTGGACATTACAGTGCACGAGTGCACATACTACGAGACGACAGGACCCGCAAGGCCCGGGCCCACCACGACCAGCTGCAGGTTCAACTGCGCCTACCGCAAGTTGACCTGCGGCCATCCTTCTATTAATATAGAGGGGGGGTCAGCCATTTGTAAAGAGAGAGAGAGAAGGAAAAAGGCGAGGAAGCCTTGTCCATTTAGCTCTGCATACACATCTTTTGAGTGTTTCCTCTTCTTTAAACACTAGTTAGCTCACATATAGCTACTTTTTATCCGGCGGGAGCTGAGTGTTTATCCATTTAAAGTCTAAGAAGTCTACTTTGGCAGCCCACTGTAAGCCTTCTTACATTTTATAAAGCCTCTTTCTCCTATTATCACACACTGTTGTACACGTTGATAGTCATGTGAGTGTGTTTGCCCAGCCTTCGGTCCATGGTTTTTATTTTTGTCTTTATATATATACTAATATATGTATATATTTCGTATATGGACTAACATTATTGAGTTATGCCTCGATTGAGCCTAGACTTCGGTCTGGAGCGTTTATTTTCTTATATATATATATATATATACTTATATATATAAACTGTGTGGTCGACTACATCGATGAGCTCGGATTTTATATCCGGTGCATTTATTCGCTTTTATATATATATATACATATATATAATTGCTATTTGACATATCCGATGAGCCTGGATTTACATCCAGTGCTTTTATATATATATATATTTGTACATATATATATATATATATATATATATATTTACATTTTTGTCGGGCCTGGAGTTTACTCCGTGGCTTTTTACAGCTTTATTTACATTTCGTCACGCCTCGAGTTCACTTGTGGCGGTTGATCGCTTTTTTCTGACTTTTATTTACATTTTATCCCACACGGAGTTTACTTGTGGCGGTTGATCATGTTCATATATATATATATATATATATATATATATATATATATATATATATATATATATATATTTCTGACTTTTATATATATATATATCGCTTATCGCTTTCCATACAAATTGTAGTATCTTGTGAGCCTAGGAATCATTTGATCATGTGTTCAGATTTCTTTGAATCTAGATTCGGTTCCCATGATGGATATTTTTCTCCGTCAAGCGACTTGTACATTATTTTATATAAGTCTCGAGTTTCCTTGGATGGTCATGTCATGCCCATGAGGAGTTCTAAGATCGGCCAGATATTATTTTCTCGAGAATGTTTCGCATCTCGAAAATAAAAGCAAACAAGCCGGACATCTAATAATAAAATGGAAGTATGAAAAGGTCTCAATTCCTATTGAGTACAAGGTTTGAAAAAACCTCTTTTACAAAACTTCATTGCTATCTTGTGGTTAAAATTGGATTTTTCTAATAAATTTCAAACCCTTGTATATAGGTACGAACGAGGCCTCGCACTACTTTCAGATAATTGCACATTCATCCACACACACACACACATTCATATAACAATTTCTTTGAAGAGTGAAGGTCACCGTGGTAACACGGATGTTGGGGGGGGTGCCTAACACCTTCCCTTCGTATAATCAAGCCCCCGAACCCTTAATAAATCTCGGTTTCACAGACCCGTTTAACAGTGTCAAATCACTGGGTCAATGTGCAAACCTTTTCGGTTGCATTAGTGCAACCAATTAAAAACACCAACTGGCGACTCTTAAAGTCAATCGTCGATATTATACATGTCGGACCTTTTTCACTTGTTTTTTCAAACAAATCTCACATTAACATGAGAACACCAAAGAACAAGTAACGAAAATGGACACCAAAAAATCACGACGTCGACAAGCATAACCTAAACGCTTGGCCTCCCGTGTACAAAGATTTCCTTGAGCACTTCCCAAAGATTTTAATTTCTAAAATAGTTTTTGACTGTACCTTTATGTAAGGTGCCATTGTGACGTGCTATCCAAGTTGGTGTCAAGAGTCACAGTTAGTATATATATTTGTATCAAAACTCACAACATATGTGTTGTTGTATTTTGCACGATAGTTGTAGTAATAAAGTTGTAGTTATTTTCTGTACCATGTAATTGGGGACTCGGAATGGGTTGGATGGGTTGGACCTAATTTGGGGGCATCATAGTTGGTATCAGAGCTATAAGTAAAGAGCCTCGAGCCTCTCGTTGGTGACTTCCTTGTGTGGGATGCACCGAAGCCAGACTCTCCATAGGGGATGTCATTCTGCGGTGTTAAACTGATAGGTACCACTGTGAGGTACTGTCCATGGTTGGGACATGAGTCACAGTTGGTATCAGAGCTTAGGGATATGATCTCTGGCGGAGATCCGGGATAAGAACTAGGAAGGGAGAGACGAGTAATATCCTTCGCTACTGTGTGTCCTACCTAAGCTGAATTTTATTACTTAAGTTGACAAATTGTGATATGTCAATTAACCTTTGTTTTAAAGCTGTATTCTAGAATGATATCTGAAATACAAGAAATGAGCAATGGAGAAATCATGATGACAGGGAAGATGGAATCTGAAATGAAAGCAAGGTATTCTCAACCCTTTGAAATACCAGGTACGTAAATTTCGGGGACGAAATTTCATAAGGAGGGGAGATTGTAAGACCCCAAATTTTATGAAATAAAAGTATTTAATTTTTTCTTATAATTATTATTCATTAAATGGTTAAATTGATAAAAAGTTAAAGTTAAGGGTAATATATGAAAATTTTCAAAATACGCAAGTCGTTATAAAATACTCATTGTTGTCGGGGAATATTCGTTTGGTCGTGGAATATTCGTATGACGGCGCAACTATTTGTGGGCCCCGTAACAAATAACTGTCGGATGAAGAAAATGACAAGTTTGAGTTTTTATAAATAATGGAGAAATTATTCACAGATTAACACTATTGGAATACAGTGGTTAAAATACATTAATACGCTGTGGTTGCACAAAGATAGCATTACGGTATTCGCACAAATATTTTGGAATTATTAATTTTACGTGAAGGCCTTTACTCAATAATTATTACAGTAAATCTTTGCTCAATATTTTATTTTATTGATTCAATAATTGCTACGTTGATATTTTATATTATTGTTGTTTCAATAATTATCATTGCACAGTATTTCCCATTATTAGATCAATAATTAATATTATTTGAATAATATTATTAGATAGCATTATTGGTATAACGAGACGAATTATTGAGTTGTGATTCTGGGGACAGAATCCTTTTAAGAGGGGAAAGATGTGACAACCGTAATTTTGTAATTTAATTTTAATACTTATTTGATTGAATAAATATTTTTCGATGAATTAATTATTAGATTAAATAATTAATTGAGGAAGTTGTGATAGATTAATTTAATTATATGTGTTGCATTTATTAATTTAATGTGGAGAATTTTTATTATTCGAAGTATGTGATTATGTGAGCTTATTGAATTAAAAGAAATATTTAATAAGCCTATGTTATTTTAATTAATTTAATTATTAATTAGAGACTTAATAATTTGATATTATTATTTAATGAGAAATTTAATTATGTGACTATGTGCATTATTGAGAAATTATTATTTTTTTTTTAAATAAATTAAATTAGATAATTGATTTATTTTATATGGATGTGACATTTTTAAACTATATGATAAAGTTTAATCAAATTAAATGGTTTTGAAATCTATTATGCTAGCCAAACAAGGCCCTAAAGGAAGTTATTAGCAGTTACCCATGACTGGGTAACTAACCATCACCATGCCAGTTTTTATACACCTCAAGCGTATTGTGTTGTTTTCACGTATGCTAAGTTGAGAACTCAGAGAGAATTCAGAAAGAAAAGTTAAAAATTGTTGGGGAGATTGTGAGTGTGTGATTGAGGAAGAGTTGAGAAAGATTTCATCTCTCTAATCTACGCTTTACGCTTGGGTAATCTCTTCAACCCAGTTTATATATTTTACGTCTTTTAAGTTTTCATAAAAAAATGGCTTTCATACTTCTGTAATTCTCTATAAATTGGGATATTGTGTTGTTGTTAGGAATATATGTAATAATACGAGTAGTTTAGCATGTTATATATATATTATATGGGTTTCTATATCTTCAGTTTCGTGAAATTATACAGTAAAAAATTTCAGAGTACGTGATATGGCCATATAGCCTTATACGTGATTTTTATATGTCAAATATAATTTATTTTATAAAATTCAAACATTGATATGATTATGCATGTTAAAATGAACAAAATAAAATTTGAATGGTTGAATTTGGTTGTATATCAAATCCGTAGCATTAAATTCTTTGTTTTGTTCAAGAACTTCAAGAACTTCAAGAACAGTCCAATTTGCATGCTTTAATTCTGTAATTATATGTTTTAATGGGTGAAAATCACTCCATAGATGTTAAGTATTGATTATTTATGAATTCTAGCATGTGGGTATGTCTAAATTCGTGTAAAGATAAGTTGATTGAAAATTTTTAGTCGTGTTCTGCAATTTTCACGAATTACAGAAACTGGAACTGGAGTCTCATGGTATGTGCACCGCTCCTAGCTTTTTTTCCCTTACCGCACATGCCAAGCATCACGCCGCAAGTGTTAATAGTTAAGATAAAAGTGAAATAGCAATACCACTTAGCAGATTGGTCAGAAATGAGTTTTTTTTAAAATGTTTAAGTGTGGCAATGTGTTATTAACTTAATCTATTGAGCATAAAAACTTGTTAGACATATAATGAGATGTTAAAATGAATTATTAACATGTCTATAACACATTTATGTGTGGATTGAATGATCGAATGCATAATTAGTTTATTTTTCATGAAGTCTTAATTTTACACTAAGTGTAATAATTGACTAAGTATAGTCATGAATTCGAGTTAAACAAAGAGTAAAGTTTTGATGTTAGTACATTATTATTGACTGGTATTGGGAACGTAATTGGTATATAGGATTTAATTCAAAGAACGAGTTTGTTTAAGTGTAATCTATGCACGAGGGAAGTTTCTAAACCTTATCTTGTACATTGAGCAAGTTTCTTATCCTAAACTTTCGTTAAGCAAGTTCTCATTATTATTGATCAAGCCTATCTTGTATATTAAAGTTTATTAATCTTCAAGCATGATGTTGTTATACAATAATTATTCTATTGTATACCTTTTGAGATGTTATTCAAGTTAAATATTCATTTACTGTTAAACCTTGTTAGACTAGCGAACCATTATTGATTCGACTAGTCCATAGTTGATGAGCGTTCTAAATTTCAGAACCCCTTGATAAATTATCCAAACCAAACTTCCTTTGGTGCGGACTCGGATGTCAAATTGAAATGAACAACCCTGTATAGGGGATTATTTACGCGTTAACGTTAAGACATTGTGCACAGTATGGTATGAAGGGCTGATCCCCCTAAGTACGAGAAGGAGAGTCCATAGTCTTATGACTGTTAAAGGTTTCGAGTAAAAACACTTGACAACCTAGGACATAGTTCAAGGTCTTATGACCCTCATAATTTCTTTTGATTCTTGTTATTCATTCTTGATTCAAAAGTTAAGCTTTATATCAGAAGTTATTATTTCTCTTGCATGTTATTATTTATTGTTATATTGTCATACTTGTGGGCAATCGTGCTCACTCTTGCGTAATAATAACATTGCAGTTAAGAACGAACGAGCAGACGAACCTTCCACTAGTAAGGGCAAGGGCAAGCTTAGCAAGTAATGAAGACTGTTTTATTATTGTGGTTATGTGATGTAAGTAGAATTGATGTTACTAAGACTTATTTGTTTATGTTTTCCGCACAGATGTTTTAAGGTTAAAGTAACCTGGGATTTATTTATTATTATTCAGTTGTTGTAACCCCATAAGGGGAGAGATTTATTTATTATTTATTTTATTGCATGGTTTGCATATATTTATGGGTAGATAGATAGATGATGCTTGTACAGTGAACACCAAATCCAGTGGAAATGGAAGTACCAGATTTGGGGGTGTCACAGGTTAGTATCAAAGCTGTAAGGTTATGAACCTTAGGTGGGGAACAACCTTAGGTAGTTGCCTTGTAGGAGATTGAGAACATAGTAGTGGTAAACTCTTATCGATTTCTAAGAAATGAATTTCTAAATTCATTGAAGATAATAAAAGACTTTATGTGCTTATGTGTTAATCTATGTGTTCGCTAGTACGGATTAGTAACTAAAACTTAAAATTTTGTTGTCGAGGATGTCGAATATTGGAGGAGCTAGTCGAATTTGGGAGGAGGAATCCGATTACCTATAGAGGAGGAGCCCCAGAGACATTCATGTCGTCGAGGATCGACTTGTCTGAGAGAGAGCCATCTCCGTTGATCGGTGTTCTTTGGTCGGGAGCATGAGCAGTAGACCGATCCAGAGGAGGATCCAGAGGAAGAGGAAGAAGAAGAGGAAGAAGAGGACTTTACGGAACTTCATTGATGCGAGAGATGTATGGCGCACTCTATGATCGTAATGCGTTAGAGTTGCAGGATCTTGTTAGGGATCTGATCGAAAGCAAAAGGTTAGTCGTGATTACTATGTAGCGAAGGATAGAGATTGTGACTCTTCACACACGTTTAGGAAACATGGAGTGGGATCTGGTTCACGAGAAGGGTCAGACCAAGGATATGTCCGCAGAAATAGAGAAGTTAAAGAAGGATCTGAAGGAGACCTCAGAGAGGCTTGCTATAGCAGAGGAGGGCTGGGTACGAGAGTCACGCAGAAATTAACGTATGATTTGTTATAAATTTTAAGAGGTGTTGAAAATCATTTGTTTCTAGATTTCGGATATTTTTTGTTTGGAATTTGGAAAATCTTAAAGCTATAAAATTGTAGAGAATTCAATTTCGTGTGGAATGGACATAAAATTCGTATTTTTCTGATAAAAGTGCTATTTATTATGAATTACTAAAGTTTTGAAAAATAAAATGATTTTTTTTAACTAGGTGGGACCCACTTTTGGTTGGTGTTGAATACATGTGCTGATTTTGGGTGGGCCCCACTGTGGTGGCTGATAAATTTTCAAGAGTGGCTGCGTAGGAGAAAAGAAAATATAAAATATTATTTTATTAATTTAGTCTCCTTTGACGTTCTAGCATTTTCCTATAAATAGGTGCTTATGTTAGAATTAAAAATCACAACAGAAACATAAGTTTTCTCTCTATATATTATCGAGCGTATTTTTGTGAGTATTTAGATACTTTGAGAGTTGTTATTCAGTGCAAGTTTCCTTCGGAATTACATCTGATATTCCAGTCAGAAATAATGCTCTTTTGAGGTAAGGGATTGTAACAGTTATTCTGTTTTTCAGTTTCGTAATTTTTCTAACCTTCAAAAATTCTGGAAAAATTTGAAATGATAATTTGATGAGTTTTCTAGATTGTGTCAAAAAATGGCGATTTTTGGATGTATAGATTAGGAGTTATGAATTTTATGGGAAAAGACTATTTTAAAAGTAAACCCTTATAACTCCTTGTGGTTAACTCCAAAATTGGTGAAATTTTTATTAGGGGTACATGTATATAACATCAGTATACTTTGTAAATTTTGGAATTTTTAGACAAAGGTACAGTTTATGATAAATGTCTAAATATTTGACAGTTTTGGCCATATGAAAAATAGTAAATAAATTTTAAAAATTCCAAGAAAAATATATGTTCAATATGGGATTATATTCTGCTAAATCCTAGAAAAGAAAATTTTCTGGGACTAATTTGATATTTTTCATGAAAATGGACTAGTTATGAGTAAATGAATTAAATATGTTATGCGAAGTAAGAAAATTGGAAAATATGATTTTATGGCTTGAGAATCCTATATGAGGTATATGCAGATTTTTAATGAGGTTTTTAGTTTTTGGTGATGAAATCTTATGAGTTGGCATTTTAGGATGATTAAATGCATTAATTAATAAAGTGTAAACAATTAAAATAAATTGTTTATAAGTTTAAGAAATGATTAAAATATTATTGTAATATTAATAATATTAGATTATGAGATTATTAAGTGATTTATAACCTTTGAATTAAGGTGTTATAAATATTAATATGGATTTTATTGTGAAATTTTATCTTTTTGTGTCGGGGTTACAATTCACGTATACGGTACTATGTACGAATACGAGTTTCTATTCACGAGTTACTATTCATGAGTTCTTATTCACGGGTACTATTCATTTATAAATTAGTTTTTTTTGACCAAATTATTGTCGATTTATGAATCTCTTTGTTGAAATTAAATACAATTATTGATCATATTGTTTTTATTGTCATATATAACATTTTATAATTTGGTGATGAAATTTCTCTTTGACTTAAGTATAAAGATGGGTAGATTATTGGTATGATCATGACTATGGGTTCTCTTTAGCGATGAGTGCAAAAAGTTGAATTGTCAATTTGGTATGATCATGACCATTGAATTTACAATTGAATATCTTTAGCTTAAGTGCAAAGGTGAATTGATCAACATGGTTATAATTATAGTTTATATAAATTATGAAATGATTATATATTTCCTTGAGATATTAATATATTTGGCTTGTAGTGCAAAAGATGACCCGTTGTTGAATATCTTTGGTCTTTAGTTCAAAGATGACTGTTGTTGAATATCTTTGGCCTTGTAGTGCAAAAGATGATTTGTTGTTGAATATCTTTGTTTTGTAGTGCAAAAAGATGATCTTTTGTTGAATATCTTTGGCATGTAGTGCAAAGATAAACCTGTAATTAAAATTTTTTGGCCCGTAGTGCAAAGATGAATTTATAGTATGATTATAAACAGAACTGTGATTTGGTATAACCTTGATCTTTGATGTTTCAGGTAAAGACAGGTGATGAAAATTATCTTTGTCCTGGATGAGAAGAGGAATTTAGAACCACAACTATGATTATGAGTTTTTTCACATTATTTTGGACATGAACTGTTGATTGATGTTATGAGGATAAAACATTGTTGGTGGACTTTTAACATGGAGAAGATAGACTTTATGGTTTATTTGACTCTTCTAATGGATTGCTCGTTCCATTGCAACTATGGTTGAAAAGTTTTATCATCTACCATATGTTCTAAATCTACGATTTATTCTTGTGAAGGCTATTGATAATTTAATTATCTTTAGTCATGATATTCTTTACTGGGCTATTTGTGCTCACCCTTTTGCTTCACAATTCCTTTCAGGCAATAAGAGTGTTGCCGTGTCGAGCGGGATAACAGGGGAATAGAATGGTGGTCTATAGCTGTTGAGGTTCTCCCTAAATAGTATGGAAATAATTTTATTGAGAACTTTAGATAAGTGTGTCGTATTGTATACATCATTTGATATTTAATTTTGGTGAACCGAATAGGGTGAGGTGAACCCAACTTTGGAAGGGTATTTTGCCACTATCATACAAGATGTCTAATGACATACAAACTCGTGTTATCATAAGACAGGGTTGTGCACATCCACTTCTTTGAGTATATCTCTGAGTACTACCTATATGATCTTGGAGTTTGGTTGAAATATAATTTTCAATTACAGACAGTGGAGATAGTTATATGTCAAGAGAAGACTCACCATTGGAATGAACATGATAGTAATCTTCTCATTTTTCTTTGGGGTCTATTGGGTTAACCAAGGATAATTCTGTGGACATATGATATCTATCATAACATAGACACTTGGCCTCCCATGTACGAAGGTTTCCTTGAGCACTTCTCAAAGATTTTAATTTCTAAAACAGTTTTTGACTGTACCTTTATGTAAGGTGCCATTGTGACGTTATATCCAAGTTGGTGTCAAGAGTCATAGTTAGTATATATATTTGTATCAAAACTCACAACATATGTGTTGTTGTATTTTGCATGACAATTGTAGTAATAAAGTTGTAGTTGTTTTCTGTACCATATAATTGGCGACTCAGAATGGGTTGGATTGATTGGACCTATTTTGGGGGCGTCACATTTGTTATCTTCACGTGGGTCCCTAGAGTCTTTAACTCTATCTTCATCATTTGTAAGTTATACGAAATGGATTTTTTTGTTAACAACATCGCACTCGTAAATGCATACGATCTTCTACTCAACGCGTCAGCTACCACATTCGCTCTTCCACAATGATATTGAATGGTATAGTCGTAGTCTTTAACAGCTCGAGCCAACATCTTTGGCGCATGTTACATTCGTTTTGTGTTAAGAAATACTTGAGGGTTTTAGAAATGAGTTTTGTACTGGGCTCAATACAAAATTCGATTTCACACTCTAGGGGTAGGCTAAGAAATCTTCAGGAATACTTCAAGAAATTTATTAACAATAGAAATATCATTCAAAACTGTGACTCTCATCCCAAGACTTGGATAGCACATCACATTAATACCTATCAACTTGCCATCGTCATTTACGACATCCCCTACGGATATTCTGGCTTCGGTGTATTCCAAGACTCAGAAGTCAACAACGAAAGGATCGGGGCTCTTTACTTATGGCTTGATATGACAATGATTGATTTTAGTGGTTTGGCTGCTTGAATTCGCATAACAGGTTGGTTAGGAATCTGAAAGCTAACAACCTTACGAAAAGCTTGATGAGTAGTTAACAAATCAATTCCTAAATTCACATCAAAGGCAAGTATTTTCAAAGAGATAAGATCGACAGGTAACGTGAAAGTGTCGATTTGAATCAAATAAGATTTATAAACAGTGGAGGTAACTGATGAGTAGGTTTTTAACCTATGAATTATGTTTGTTTGACTTGTTATATTGTTAGTTTTTGGTACTTTCATGTTACTTTTGATGGGTTTTACGTTTGTTGCAGGTTAATCAAGTTGATCCATCAAGATGGGAGCATTGGAGGACTTTTTGAGCAAATATGCAGTTTCTGTTGGTATAGCGCGGACCGCGTTGTGTTAAGGAGTAGTCTAGCGCGGGGCGCACTGGAGCATGATCGGTTGCTAATGGTCTAGCGTGGAGTCTTACCGCAGAGAAGCTATGTATTGTGGAAGTGTCTTCAAGGCGGGAAATGGTTTAGGCGGGTTTCTTTGTGATAAGGATACTAGTGGTTAGTGTTGACAAAAATTGGGATTATCTAGAGTTGCTCTTGGGCGTAAGTTAGAGTCGGTTTAGGAGTTTATAATAGGCAATGGATGAAGGTTATATGAAAGGCAATTACTGATGAATCTAGGACACATCTTTGGAGAATTAAATTAAAAAACAAGCTTTTGGAGGAAAAGAAAAGAGGAGATTCTCACGAAGATTCCATAGATGAATTCAGAGAAGGGTGGTGTATTATTATTTTTCTTTAATTTCAATTTGTGTAATTGGGATGATGTTTTCTTTTATTTATTCAGTTGTTAATTCATTTATTATGAACTAACTTACTTTTTAGGTGCATGATGGATCTTTGAGTGGAACAATGGTTATGTAGCCTTTATTTTCAGTTTAATAAAATATTCTTGGTTTATCTATATTGATTGAGCTTGAATTTGCGAATTGCACGATCAACAATTCTTTGTGGATTTGAATGGAATCGAGAGAGGATATTCAAATCTAGACTTAATTGATATAGCATGTGTTCATGAGTTTTGTGAATAGCGCATAATTGTGATGAATGTTAAGGTAGAGATATGCTTGACATCGCATGTAATTGGATAGAGAACTTAATCTTAAATCTTCTTTGATTTTAATTTGCATAGAGATATTGTGAGTTAATTGATTAAGGTTTTTGACTTATTTCTATCTTAACTGTGGATTTAAGTTAATACAGTATTAGTGCACCGAGAGGTGGTTAGTACTACAATTGTGTTCTTGATTAATAAACTAGAATATTGAGTTGAACTGGGATAAAGGTGTATTAATCTGAGTGAAGCTTAGGGTGAAATCATGAGCCTAATTCTCTAATAATTGTTTGAAAATTCAATTTCTATTAGTTGTGGGTATTTTGCGATAACTAGGTTAATAATCATTAAGATTTTGTAATCATTAATTTGGATAGTTTAATAAAATTTGGATTAGTAAAAAATTGATAATTGTAAGGTTGAGTTTCTTGCTAATTTGTCTATGAGGGAACGATACTTTACTCATTACTTTATTACTTGTTGACCACGTATACTTGCGTGTTGTGCGTAACTAGATTTTACCCAACAAGTTTTTGGCGCATTAATTCTTGGGGACACATTTTAGTATAGATCTTAAAGTTATTACAATATCAGTTAAATTAATTGAGTTTTACTTAAACAATTTTTTTTTTTTTTTGTTTGTTTATCTTATTTCGTGTATGCGAAGCGGTTTATGCAAACTCGGTCCAAAAATCGACGACCTCTTTGCCTTTTGAGGACAACATTGAGAAAAGGTTTGAGAGGTTAAGTAAGTGGATCAAGAAAACGAGACAAGAATTTGAAACACCTGAAAAAGAAGAGGAAATGGCAACCGAAGATCACAAAGCATTAAGGGACTTCGCCGCACCCAAGGTGACTGAACTACAGTCAAGCATCACCAGGCCCGCAATAGCTGCAAATACATTTGAAATTAAGCCTGGAACAATTCAAATGATTCAAAATTCGGTTCAGTTTGGGGGATTGGCAAATGACGATCCAAATGAGCATCTGGTCAGTTTCCTGGAGATATGTGACACCTTTAGGTATAATGGAGTGTCAGATGATGCGGTGAGACTTTGCTTGTTCCCATTTACCTTACGGGACAAGGCGAAGAGTTGGTTACATTCTTTATCGCCAGGTTCAATCACTACGTGGGAAGACCTAGCTCAGAAATTCCTCGCCAAATTCTTCCCACCGGCAAAAACTGTAAAAATGAGGAACGAGATAACGATGTTTGAACAGCAACACGGGGAGTCATTGTATGAGGCATGGGAAAGGTACAAAGAATTACTCCGAAAGTGTCCACATCATGGGTTGCCAAAGTGGTTGCAAATGAACACGTTTTATAATGGATTGAATAGGAACCTCAGAACTAGCATTGATGCAGCTTCAGGTGGAGCATTTATGGCAAAGAGCTATGAGGAGGCATATGAATTGATAGAGACTATGGCAGCTAACAATTACCAGTGGCCCATGGAAAGAATGAATCAAGCAAAGGTTGCAGGGGTGTTAGAAGTAGATGGCATGACGACAATCAAGCGTGCAAGATTTGGCACTCTCAAAGAAATTTGATTCTATACGAGGGTGCAAGCACAACAACCACAACAGTGAGCCGTGAAGTGGCAATTATATGTGAGTTGTGCGCGGGAGAGCATTCTATGGATCAATGCGCAATTAATCCAACCTCTGTGCAATTTGTGGGTAACTATAATGAAATTCCACAAAACACATATCGAGAATGCATACAATCAAGGGAATAGGAATCATCCAAATCTTTCATGGATCAATAACCAGCATCAACAAGCTCCAAGATCATCATATCCCCCAGGGTTTCAGACCCATCAACAACCAGCTCAATATCAAGAAAGGAAATCAGATCCGGAGGAGTTGGTGACAAAATACATAACTAGTAATGAAGTTGCTATGAAAAATCAAGCAATGGCTATGAAAGCACAAGAAATGGCTATGAAATCACAAGAAATGGCAATCAAGAATCTAGAGAATCAGATAGGACAAATTGCGTTGGCATTGAATAATAGACCACAAGGAACGTTACCAAGTGACACCTAGAGAAATCCGAAAGGTAATCACGAGCAATGTCAAGCTATTATGTTGAGGAGTGGAAAACATCTTGAGGGCAAGGAACAAAATTTTGGTTACAAAGGAAGTTGAAACAAGAGAAAAAAAAAATAGAGAGTTGAGGTGAAGCGGGGACGAAAAACTAGTGGAAAAAGAGCAAACCAGTTAACGAACCGGTTAGCTATCCTCCCCACCATTTCAATGAAAAGAATCAAAAAATAGAAAGTAGATAAGCAATTTGCAAAATTTTTGGAAGTTTTAAGAAACTTCAAATCAACATCCGTTTGCGAAGCCACGGAGCAGATGCCTAATTCTGTGAGAAATTCATGAAAGGATTTTGTCCGGGAAAAAGAAGTTGGAAGACTTTGAGGCAGTAGCATTAGCAAAGAAGAGTGTAGTGCGATTATTACTGTGAAAGTTGCCACAGAAGTTGAAAGACCGGGGAGTTTCACCATTCCATGCACGATTGGGAATATGACGTTCAACAAATGTTTGTGTGACTTGGGGCGAGTGTGAATCTTATGCCACTATCGATCTGCTCTGAGTTGGGTTTTGCCACGCCAAAGCCTACTGAACATCTCATTGCGGTTGGCGGATAGGTCGGTGACATATCGAGAGGCATTATGAGAGGACATATTAGTTAAGGTGGACAAGTTCATATTCCCATGAGACTTTATTATTTTAGATTTTGAGGAGGATAAGAACATCCCAATCATCCTAGGGAGGCCTTTCTTGGCTCTGGTAGGACACTCATCGATGTACAAAAAGGAGAAGCCCGACTATGAGGGTCCAAGACCGGAAATTAAATTTAATGTGTTTAAGGCCATGAAATTCCCAAGCGGATGGAGAAGAATGTTTTAGGATGGATCTTATTGACCACATAATTGGCGAAACATGAATAAGAGTTTGGTGAGCGATCCATTGGTGGCGACATTATTGGGAGATGAAGAACTCGACGATCGAGAATTTGTAGAGTATTTGCGGATGTTAGACTCACACCTTGCGAGTTAGCGATTTAAAACACCATTTGAAACATTGCACACGAAAGAAAGCCCACGACAAGGATGAAATCATCATTGGAGGAGCCACCAACTCTTGAGTTAAAACCACTACCTAAACACCTCGGTATGCGTATTTAGGCGGTTCAAATTCTTTTTATTATTATTATCTCTGCCACACTTAGCAATTGGAGGAAGAAAAGTTGTTGTGAGTGCTCAAGAACATAAATCGGCGATAGGATGGACAATTGTTGATATCAAAGGAATCGGTCCATCTTTACGCATGCATAAAATCTTGATGGAGGGCGATGCAAAATCGGTCGTGGAACAACAGAGAGCGGCTCAACCCTATTATGAAAGAGGTAGTCGAAGAAGGAAATTGCGAAGTGGTTAGGCGCATGTATCATCTACCCAATTTCGGATAGCAAGTGGGTTAGTCCGGTTGATGTGTGCCCAAAAAAAGGAGGAATAGCGTGGTTGAGCGCGATAACAATGAGTGATTCAACAAGGACGATGGTGCCCATTTGGAGGGTTTGCATGGACTATAGAAAATTGAATAAAAGCAACTCGCAAAGATCACTTCCCTCTACCTTTTATCGATCAAATGTTGAATGAGTTTGGCGGGACATGCGTACTATTGCTTATTGGATGGATACTCGGGTTTACAATCAAATTGTCATCGCCGCTCACGAGGATCAAAGAAGACTACATTTACATGCCCATATAGTGCGTTCGCATTTAGGAGGATGTCATTCGGATTGTGTAATGCACTGCTACTTTCGGTGGTGCATGATGGCCATCTTCTCGAGATATGGTGGAAAAGAATGTGGAAGTCTTCATGGGCGATTTCTGCATCTATGGGGATAATTTTGATGCGTGTTTGGAAAATTTGGTAATGGTCTTACAAAGATGCTGCCGACACAAATTTGGTCATAATTGGGAAAAATGCCACTTTATGGTGGAAGAAGGTATAATCTTGGGACACAAAGTCTCGGCGCAAGGATTGGAGGTCGATAAAGCAAAGCTGGAAACAATTGAAAAGTTGCCTCCTCCAAGTTCAATCAAAGGAATTAGAAGCTTTCTAGGACATGTTGGGTTCTATAGGAGATTCATAAAGGATTTTTCTAAAATGGCAAAACCCTTGTGCAGTCTTCTAGAGAAGGATTCGGTATTCAACTTTGATGAGGAGTGTAAGTTGGCCTTCAAGTTGTTGAAGAAAAAGCTGACTATAGCCCCCGTGATCGTCGCTCCAGATTGGAATATGTCGTTTGAACTAATGTGTTATGCAAGTGATTATGAAGTTGAAATTTGTTTTGGGTCAACAGCCAGAGACAAGATATTTCATCTTTATCTATTATGCAAGTAAAACACTCATAGAGACTCAATTGAACTACACAACTACAGAAAAAGAATTACTTGCAGTGGTGTACGCGTTTGATAAATTTCGGGCCTATTTGATAGAAACAAAGGTGATAGTTTACACGGATCATGCGGCTATTTGGTATTTGATCGCGAAAAAAGACGCTAAACCATGTCTTATCTGATGGATTCTCTTGTTACAAGAGTTTGATTTAGAGATAAAGGATAGAAAGGGGACGAAAAACCAAGTTGTCGATCATTTGTCAAAATTTGGAAAATCATGACAAGCAGAAAGAGGACAAGTGTGTGTAATCAGCGAGTCATTCCGGATGAGCAATTGTTAGGGATACGATCGAGAAATTTCCATGGTATGCGAACTTTGTTAATTATCTAGTGAGTAATATCCTACCTCCTGATCTTACAAGACAACATAAAAAGAAGTTTCTGCACGACGTCAAATGGTATATATGGGATGAGCCGTACTTGTTCAAACAGTGCGCCAGCAAGATGATTAGAAGATGTGTGCCTTTCACCGAAGTGAAAAACATCTTGCACGAATGTCACTCATCGGCGTATGGCGGACATTATGGTAGTGCAAGGACAGCAGCAAAGGTTCTTCAATCAAGGTTTTATTAGCCGACGCTATTTAAAGATGCCCACCAGTTTGTCAAAATATGTGATCAATGTCAAAGGGTGGGCAACATATCGAAAATAAATGAGATGCCACTACAAACAATTCTAGAGGTCAAAATCTTTGATGTATGGGGCATTGACTTCATGGGACCATTCCCTTCATCTCTTAACAATCAATACATTTTACTCGCAGTGGACTACGTATCAAAATGGGTTAAAGTCGCATGACACTACCATCAAAGCGATGCCAAAGTGGTCTTAAGGTTTCTCTGAGAAAAATATCTTTACAAGGTTTGGGACACGAGGGCTATAATAAGTGATGAAGGTAGTCACTTACGCAACAAAGCGTTTCTGACCCTCTTGGCAAGATATGGGGTCAACCACAAAATAGCGACGACTTATCATCCCCAAACCAATGGACAAGCGGAGGTGTCGAACAAGGAAGTCAAGAAAATACTAGAAAAAGTAGTAAACCCTAAATCGAAAAGTTGGTAAACCCGATTGGATGGCGCATTATGGGCATCTCGGATTGCATATAAGACACCAATCGGCATGTCACCATATCAAGCTGTTGTATGGAAAAGCTTGTCACCTCTGGTTGAATTACAACACAAGGCTTATTGGGCTATCTAGAAAATTGAACTTCGATCAGCGGCGATGGGGAAAAGAGACTACTTGATTAAATGAGCTTGATGAATTACATTGCGCAAGCCTACGAGAATGCACAATTATACTGAGGAAAAGGTTAAAAGATGGCATGACCAGAAAATCATGCACCGAACATTCATGCCAGGTTAATCAGTGCTTTTGTTCAATTCAAGACTAAGATTGTTCCCAGGAAAACTTAAATCACGGTGGTCAGGGCTATTCACCATAAAAACTATTTTCCCACATGGCGCCATTGAGCTTTATAGTAGAAATCCATTGGAAACTTTCAAGGTTAATGGTCAAAGATTGAAGCACTCTTTGGGGCGAGGAGTTCAAAGCTGGGACGTTATCAACATTACCCTCATGGACATGCAATGATCTGAGAGCCTTTGTTCAGGCTAGCGACATTAAACCAAAGCGCTACTTGGGAGGCAACCCAAGATCTAAACTCTACCTCTACATTACTAGTTAAATTTTAGTTTACATTCTGGTCAAACGCATGTTTTAATCAGAGATTAACTACATCTATGGAAAATGTGTAGAAAATTCAAGGAAAATCAGTCAAGTAGCAAATCGCTACGGACCCCTTACATCACTTAACGGAGTGCGCTAGCGATCATGCATCTGTGCTTGATTTCCCTCTAGCGTTGGTAGCCTTCTTGAATCTCAAGTCATGGTGCGGTGCGCTTAACATCTCGAGACTTATGCTTGCACTGCTTGTGGCCCGCGCCAAGTCGCAGATCTTCTAGCGTGGAGCGCTTGAACCAATCCTTCACACCTCTCTTGAATGCCAAGCGCGGACAGCGCTATATCAAGCTTCACGACGGTAGCGTGGTGGGCACTACTAGTTCAAACATCTTTTGCATACCGGGCGGGAGCGGTCTTATGCCTAAATCCATACTAAGCGCGGACCCGCGCTACTCGGGACTATCGAGACACGAAGCAGATGGAGAGGCGTGTTTCTAAAGCGGACCCAAGCCACCTCTCCTCATTACATACAAACTCTCCACATCTCCCACACCTATTGCACTTCTATTCCCCATAACCCCCATTTGCACCACCTTTAATTCTCCTTCTCCTTTTCAACTTCCAATCCACTAATCCCTTCAATTCCCTACTCCAACCCACATTGGTTTCCTACCTTCTATATGAACTCCCACCATCCTAGAAGTTATGGTCCTACAAAGCTTAAAACACAACACTCCAATCCTAAATCTAATCCACCCCTTGCACAAATTCATACAAATTGGGACTTCTTTACAAAGAGGAAAACCCAACTCATTAAAGGTAAGCACAATTATCTCCATCCCTCACGAAATTCTCTGTTTTTGATATCAAATTGAGTGGAAAAATTTGGGAATTGAATACCCAAGGAGTGGGTTTGTGTTTTTGAAAATTTGGCTAGCAAAGCAACATCAATCAACAAACAAAGGGGGAAATAAATCAGTCAGCCCACCAACTATTTGCTAAAAGTCGAGAACGATTTGTGTGCTCAACAACACGGAAACAACATGTCTTCCCACAAAGACAGCGGGCATCAACCTCAGCGACTCGGACTGCATATGACCATACAAAATTTGTTAGCGAAAGGGTGGCGGAAAGATTCAAGTCATCCGTTGACAAGAAGAACTTGGTGCTAAAGAGCGAGGATTGAAGCCAAATCACAATTTGGATGGTGACATGGCTCTGCAAATTGTAGAGTGCAAGCTGGTTCGACTAGTAGAGCAACCACTTCGGTGACAATCAACATAGTTAAGGAGTTTTATGCTAATGCGAGTGGAACATGTCAATCATATCGCCATGGTTGAGAGGGCAAAGCCGGTGGCATTTCATCTTGCGATGTTATCAACGCTTATTTTGGGTTAGAGACACCACTAGCTGACCGATATGAAGATGGATTGCCCGAGTTAGATGAGTTGATTGCCCGATTATGCAAACCAGGGACTCAATGGGTAATTCAAGCCGGTACGAACGAAAAAGATAAGTTTTCCCCAAACAGCACTTAGTAGTTATGGTAAAGCATGGCATGCTTTTATATACGCTCGTCTAATGCCCACGCGCCACCAAAACGATGTAACTAAAGCACGGGCTCGGCTGTTGTATGGAATTGTTCACCACCACTACTGTGTGAATAACTCAATTGCATTCTATAATGTTGATGTGGGGGAGTGTATTCAAGACTCAATTGACCCGGGCATTACGTGGGAGTACCACGGAGGTTTGCTTCACGGGTTCTAATTACAGACTTATGTAAGTAAAAGTGGAGTGCGGTGGTAACCCTCTTGAGCCAATACAACAACCAACGGCCATAATTGACCATGCTACTATTGAGAGGTACAAAGGATGGGATGGGGCGCAATCACACCCGCGTGGTGAAGGCTACATCATGATCCGCCAACCATCACCCCCAGTTAGTGCGGAATAAGCGCGGGTCCCAAGGAATCACTTTATGTGGTTGGCCGAACGTCAAGATTTAATGCATCAGTACAATGCAAATGCATTCAACACACTTACTGATGCGTTTTCTCGTTGCAATCCTAATGCTCGGCCGGTGGTTATGCCTATTCCTCCTATCACCTTAACATATCCTCCGTCGGACAACGAAGCGATAGCGTTTTTAGGGAAGTCCTCGTTTTTTTATTTATTGAATATATTTGACGTAATGAGGGCATTACTTGATTTAAGTTTGGGGGATTATGTTGTCTTCTGCCTAGTAATTTGCATGTGTAGTTTTTAGTTATTAGTTTTTATATTTTTACATATTTAGGGCATATCATATTATTATAAAAAATAAAAAAAACATGTAGTTGCATGAATGCAGTGGATAGTTGGTATATGTTTGTTTTGGGCCATTGATGAGATTGGAATTTGGTGAACACATGCAATATCAATTAAGGGAACTTTGAGGTAATTTCTTGTCATAAGTTGAATCTCTTTTCTATATGAAACTATTATAATAAGGATTGCACAAGAAAACTAACTTGTAGATTGATTGCGTTTAAATTGATTCATAATAAAACTTTAAACGGCATGCCTAGTTTAAATGAAGGAAGGACACAAACAAGCAGTGATGACTAAGGTTAGGCAATAACCTAAGATTTGGGGGATTATGAGGGGTATATAATCTTTAAAAAAATAAAATAAAAATTATATGAATAAACTCCGTAGCATGCTTGTCTAGTTTTGTGGCCTTTGTTACTTGAGTAAGTAAGCCCGAGGGGATTGTCTTTACACCTAGCGCCCTAAGGTTTTAATGATCTGGGAGTCGTTGGTCGAAAGCTCGTTAAGGTAGCATTGAAAATCCTAAGGGAATAAGACTTGCATAGTTATATATATATATATATATATATATAAAATAAATAAATAAATATATAAATGGGAAATAAGTGCAAGTATGCCCAAAATAGTAAAGGATAAGTAAAGCATAAATATCCCATGTTGAACCTTGATGTTGGTTATTATGCGGCATTGGTTGGAATTAGCTGGTTGTGGATTTCTTAAATTTATTACGTATAATGCCTTAGAAGAGGGTTGTTATGTATTAAATTTGATGGTATGTCAATTTATATTGTTGGTACACACACACACACACACTATAATAGTGATAATAGATTTGAGATCTGATGGTTGGCATATAATTGTGGATTGGTTTCGTTATGAGGTGTTGATATGTTTACTTGATTTCTACGAGGCCTTATGAGTGAACTATAATTCTTTGTCATATCTTTGGATTCATAAGTTTAGTGTTAGATGCATTGCATTACTTTGCATTTTTGCTTGAGGACAAGCGATGTTCAAGTTTGGGGAATTTGATGAGTAGGTTTTTAACCTATGAATTATATTTGTTTGGCTTGTTATATTGTTAGTTTTTGGTACTTTCAAATTACTTTTGATGGGTTTTACGTTTGTTGCAGGTTAATCAAGTTGATCCATCAAGATGGGAGCATTGGAGGACTTTTTGAGCAAATTTGCAGTTTTTTGTTATATAAGCGCTTATTGTATTTGTGATAAAAGTAGTCTAGCCTTGAGCCTTGTTGAGCATGATAGATTCTTTGATAGGCTAGCTAGCGTGGCCTTATGCTTGAGAAAGCTTATGGCGATCTTGAGAGCCTTGTTGATGTGGAATTGGTTTAGGCGGGTTTGTTTGATAAGGAGACTAGTGGTTGGTGTTGACAAAAATTGGGATTATCTAGAGTTGCTCTTGAGGCGTAAGTTAGAGGATGAATTAGGAGTTTATAATAGGGTAATGGATGGAGATATATGAAAAAAAATTACTAATGAATCTAGGACACATCTTTGGAGAATTAAATTGAAAACAAGCTTTTGGAGGAAAGAAAAGAGGAGATTCTCACGAAGATTGCGAGTTGAATTAGAGAGAAGGGTAGTGTATTATTATTCTTCTTTAATTTCAATTTGTGTAATTGGGATGGTGTTTTCTTTTATTTATTCAGTAGTTAATTCATTTATTATGAACTAACTTACTTTTTAGGTGCATGATGGATCTTTGAGTGGAACAATGGTTATGTAGCCTTTATTTTTAGTTTAAGAAAATATTCTTCAGTTTATCTATATCGATTCGAGCTTGAATTTGTGAATTGCCTGATCAACAATTCTTTGTGGATTTGAATGGAATCGAGCGAGGATATTTAAATCTAGACTTAATTAATATAACATGTGTTCACGAGTTTTGTGAATAGCAGAATTGTGATGAATGTTAAGGTAGAGATATGTTTGACATCGCATGTAATTGGATAGAGAACTTAATCTTAAATCTTCTTTGATTTTAATTTGCATAGAGATATTGTGAGTTAATTGATTAAGGTGTTTGACTTATTTCTATCTTAACTGTGGATTTAAGTTAATACGGTATTAGTGCACTTAGAGGTGGTTAGTACTACAATTGTGTTCTTGATTAATAAATTGGAATATTGAGTTGAAATGGGATAAAGGTGTATTAATCTGAGTGAAGCTTAGGGTGAAATCATGAGCCTAATTCTCTAATAATTGTTTGAAAATTAGGTTTTCTATTAGTTGTGGGTATTTTGCGATAACTAGGTTAATAATCATTAAGATTTTGTAATCATTAATTTGGATAGTTTAATAAAATTTGGATTAGTAAAAATTGATAATTGTAAGGTTGAGTTTCTTGCTAATTTGTCTCTTGGAATGAGCGATACTTTTACTTTATTACTTTATTACTTGTTGACGTAACTAGATTTTACCCAGAATCGGAGCCCTATTCACTATATCTGAATACAAACATAATTTGTGAGAAATGAGGTATTGACATATTTCGGGTTTTAAACCTCTTAGAAACATTGGCGTCATTTGCTCCTCATTATCGACCAAATGGGATGCAAACTGAGATAACTCCGCAAATTTAGCCTCGTATTGTGACACGGTCATATTGTTTTGCTCCAACTTGATAAACTTCACCTCCTTCTTGTGACAAATACTTTCGGGAAAGTACTTGTCATTGAATAGCTATTGGAACTTCTCCCAAAACATCTTGAGTGCGTCAGGCTGGGTACGTTTTACAGATTCCCACCAGTAATCTGCCTCTTCACGCAACATAAAGGTGGCCAAGGGAAACTTTTGCTCCTCGGAGCATTACAAGACATCAAATTTCTTGGTGATCTGCTTTATCCACGTCTCCGCCTTAATTGGTTCTAGCTTTCCCAAAAACTCCGGCGATCCCAGCTTCTTGAACTACTTAGCAGTGCCCAACCGTGGGTTGCCATTGTTTCCACCTGCATTTTGAACAGGAGTCTCTCTCGCATGATGTTGCATGAATTGCATAAAGCCTCTGAACATCCCATCGTTCATCATCTGATCAGTTTTGTTGTTTACCTGAGGATTATTGTCTTCCTATTGAACATTATCCTGAGTATTGATCGTTTGTTACTCAATGGTCTCATGTGCTTCATTGCTTATCTCAACATTTTCGGATGCCATTTTCAAATACTATCACAAAACAAGGGTTAATTAACATTCCACATATTATCCATATACTCTGACCGACTAATTAAATACCAAATAAACTTAGGCAGTTTATACTAGCGAAGGAATTCCCCGTCTCTCCCCTCCTAGTTCTTGTCTCACATCTTAGCCAGGGATCATATCCCTAAGTTTTGATACCAACTGTGACGCCCCCAAAATAGGTATACATCACCCATCTTGAGTCACCAAATACATGGTACAAAATTCAAATACAACTTAGTTATACAACAGTCGTGTAAAATATGACAAAAAATAATCTAAGAGTTTTAATAAGAATATTGTCATCTAGACAATATCCACACTCAATGGAGTCCTCATTACATTTATTGTCACACTATTTAACAGAATAGTGAGGACTACTAATGTTATCATCTGGACTGTCATTCCATTCCCCGACTAGTCCCAACTATATTCTCATTTCTTTAAGAGAACGATGAAAGCAAAAGGGTGAGCTCAACTAGCCCAGTAAGAAATATTATGACTAAGATATTGCAGAATAAATTATCCTTAGCCTTCAACGGTATAACAACTGATAGAATACAATAGACAACAAGTTTTAGATCAACAACTGCAGCGAAATAAACAATCCATTAGAATAGTCAAGTAGAGCATAAAATCTACTATCTTCTATGATTTAAAAAGTTTTCATCAACTTTATCATTTGAGACTCAACTTAATAAATAAAATTGAATCATCCCCGCACCACGGCCAAGGATATTCATGTAATCATCAATGGTCATGATTATACCGAATAATCCATGGTCATAATCATACCAACAACTGTCCATCAATGAACTACAGGCCAATGAGGACTTTTACTACATCATTCGTTACATTACGGTCATGATTATACCGAATAATCCCTGATCATAATCATACTAAGTCCATCTATGCACGTAAGGCAAAGATGACTTTCATCACAATATAAGCATGAGGATGATGAAAATGACATAATAATTCAATAGAACAAGTTCAAGGATAAATTTAAAAGATTTATAATTTAATTTATCCAGAATTCAATAACGTTCAAATTGTCAACATGATACTGCTTTGTGGAGTAAAATTCAAGAATGCTCAGAAGAATATTTCCATGAAAAGATATTGGATGAAGCGCAAATATCAAGGATATTCTACTAATTTCATGGAGTATAGAAGCCAAAACTTTAACCAAATGAGTATAATAGAATATATGAAACTGCAAATGGATTTTCACCTGCCATGCGGTAATCCACGTAGACAGATCATTTCCACAATTTAATAAGGAATGAATACGAAGGGTCATTCACCATGCATGCGGTAGTCCGCGTCAACAGGTTATTCCAACAGAAAAATAAAGAATGGAATAACAATCTTGCACCAACTCCCTTAATAGTAAATCATGTGAATCAATAGTATACACATGTGAACACATAGTTATAAGCATGTGAATTAATAGCAATTAATTGCTCATTTATCCGGTGAATTACCCGATTGGTCAATATAACCTCCATACATCAATTATTATCGAAATAAATGTCGATTTCCACCAACACTAATAATTCCAACACAATGAAAATATCAATTTCATCTTTAATCAACACGAACTTATTCATCATTAATATTATAACTCACAATATTTAATAATCATGTCGTTTCCAGGAAAGTGGGGGCTTTACGATAAGGATTTCTCCTTATTGACGCGCAATTAGGTGACCAAACCTCTCCTTGACAGAACTTCTAGACATTGTCAATATTGTAATTAATAATATGAATAACTTTGTCGTCTCAATTATTGATTTAATAATATAAAATATTGATACTATGACAATAATTGAATCAATAATATGAGAGATATGATGCGACAATTCATCGTAACAATAATTGAGTATTTGAGTGACTTCTTATATAAGCATCAATAATCAATACCGTGTGCTACTATGTGCAATCCTGCATTATTCATTGTACTTTTAGTCTTGCGGGTAGTTCAACAGTTTTAACGGTAACACTTTCACCGTTATTTTATAAAATAATAATTATGTCGTTTTCTAACTACGACACTACTTTCATTGTGGGGTACACCAATGATTGTGCCATCGTACAGATATTCCCCACAAAAGAATATTCCTCGACCAAACTAATATTTTATAACAACTTGCATACTTTGCAAAATTTTCACATATCACCCTTAACTTTAACCTTTTATCAATTTAACCATTTACGAAATAAAATAATAATTATAAGAAAATTGAATACTTTCATTTCATAAAATTTGGGGTCTTACATAACCGGTAGAAAATGAAGTTGAAGCAGCATGTAGCCGTGTGAGATGTTTCATGTGGTGTGTAATATGAAGGAAGCGTGTATGCTTTAACTGTGGCAAGGAGGGTCACATTGCCCCAAATTGCAATCAACCAAAGAAAAATGTTTGCTACACGTGCGGGTCAAAGGATCATTTTGCTCGCGAATGCCCTAAGAAGAAAGCTGGAGAGACAATATATAGGAAGCAAGGGGGGTAGCATTGGAGGTACATTGACCATTGCTTGACCAACATCATCAAATAAGCCTACAGCCAGAACCTTTAACATGACAATACAAGACGCAGTGCAATCAAAAGATGTTGTGTCAGGTATTATCCCAATCAATGATATTAATGCTTATGTATTATTTGATTCGGGTGCTACTTGCTCGTTTATATCTGATGAATTTGCTAAGAGGTTAGGATTGCCTAGTGAAGAATTGAATTTCCCTTTAAACATAGAAATTGCGAATAGGGAAGTGATTCATGTTAGGTTCGTATACAATAATTGTAGGGTGAACATTAAGGGGAATGCCATGATGGTAGATTTAATTCCGATAAAACTTGGAGAGTTTGATGTTATTTTGGGAATGGATTGGTTGTTCAATTATGGAGTGATAATTGATTGTCAAAAGAAATGTGTAAACCTTATGGCTCCGTCAAAGGTAGTTTTCCATGGTAGCAAATCGCCTAGACAAGCAGGGTGTCTGATGGTTATACAAGCCAAGAAGTTATTGACTCAAGGTTGGGTAGGGAACTTAGCCTACATAGTCGATACTCAAAAGAAGAAGGGTGTGAAACTGGAGGAGATACCAGTGATTAGGTACTTTGTAGATGTGTTTTCGGAAGATTTTCCAGGACTTTCGCCTGACAGAGAGGTCGAGTTCGTGATCAACTTAGCGCCAGGGACTGCTCTAATATCGAAGGCCCCGTACAGAATGGCTCTGGTAAAGATGAAGGAATTGATGGTACAACTGCAAGAACGGTTAGATAAGAAGTATATTCAGCCGAGTGTGTCACCGTGGGGAGCACCGATGTTATTTTTGAAGAAGAAGGATGGGTCAGTGTGGCTTTGCATTGATTATAGTGAATTAAATAAAGTCACTATTAAAAACAAGTATCCGTTGCCAAGAATAGATGACTTGTTTGATCAATTGAAGGATGCTAGATATTTCTCGACAATAGATTTGAGAAGTGGGTATCACCAACTGAAAGTAAAGAAGGAGGATGTACCGAAGACAGCATTCCGAACTCGGTATGGACATTACAAATTTTTGGTGATGTCTTTTTGTTTAACAAACGCCCCTACATCGTTCATGGATTTGATGAACAGGGTGTTTAAACCATTTTTAGACAAGTTTGTGGTGGTATTTATCGATGATATTTTGGTGTACTCCAAATCTCAAGAAGAACACGTGAAACATTTACGTTTGATGCTGGAGACGTTAAGAAAAGAAAAGTTTTATGTGGAATTCTCTAAATGTGAATTTTGGCTAGAATGTGTACAATTTCTTGGGCATGTAATTGACAAGGATGGGATTTCAGTGGATCCATCAAAAGTCGACGCTATGATAAATTTGGAACAACCAAGAACTCCATAAGAAGTAAGAAGTTTCTTGGGATTGGCAGGATATTACAGATGGTTTATTCATGATTTTTCTAAAATTGCCACTCCGTTGACAAATTTGACGAGAAAAGCTGTAAAATTTGTTTGGACGAAAAAGTGCAAAGAGAGTCTTAAGGAATTGAAGAAGAGGCTCAGTGTGGCACCTGTGTTGTCATTACCAAATAATACAAAAAACTTTGTGGTGTATAGTGACGCTTCACACAAGCGAATAAGTTGTGTCCTTATGCAGAACGGCAAAGTCATTGTGTATGCATCTAGGCAGTTGAAAGACTACGAGAAAGGGTATCTGACTCATAATTTAGAGTTGGCGGAAGTAGTATATGCTTTGAAAATATGGAGACACTATCTCTATGGAGAAAAATGTGAGATCTACCTAGACCATAAGAGTCTTTTGTATATTTTCACACAGAAGGACCTAAACATGCGACAAAGAAGATGGATGGAATTGATAAAAGATTATGATTGCGAGATCTTTTATCATCCGGGCAAAGCTAATGTGGTTGCAGATGCCTTGAGTATGAAAGGCCGAGAAAAGTTGATGTTGTTAACCGATAAGGAGGAGCTCATTTCAGCGATGGCAAGGCTAGAGTTGGAAATCAAATTTCCAAAAGAATCTGACGAAAGATTGTACCAGATGGAAGTTAGTCTAACTTTGGTGGACAAGGTGAAGGATGCTCAACTACAGGTTGAAGAATGCAGAAAAATAAAAGAAAGTGTGGTCGAGGGTAAAGAGGTGAAGTATAAGCTTGATACTGAGGGAATGCTAAGATTCGAGGGACGAATTTGGGTTCCAGCAGTACAGGATATTAAAGAAGAAATCTTGACAGAAGCTCATAGCTCAAGATATTCGATTCATCCGGAAAGTACAAAGTTGTATCAAGATTTGCGGCGACACTTTTGGTGGACAAATATGAAAAGAGACGTTGCAGAATGCGTTGCAAAGTGCTTAACATGTCAGAGAGTGAAGGCCGAGCATCAAAGGCCAAGCAGAATATTAATATACTATTAATTATATTTTAGTGCTATAAATATGTACTGTATGTGTATATTAATCATGGTTGGTCAATTATAGTGTAACAATAGAAAATCCTAGTAATACTTTAATAAACCCTAGTTCAAAAGTTAAATACGAGTTCAAGACTGTGTAGTGAGTGTGTTATATGAGTTATATTGTGTATTATAGGATTTATTATTAATTAGGAAAACTCTAATTAATATCTAAAAATCCTAATTAACTAGAAACCCTAATTTTTAAATTAGGAACCCTAATTATCAAATTGGAAGCCCTAATTGCTAAATTGGCAATCTTAATTATAATTTGTAAATCTTAAATTTAATTTTCATGTTCTATGTAATTAGGAAACTAATATGATTACGAAACCCTAATTTTCCATTTTTAGAAACTAAATTTGCTATTTTAAACCATAAATAAAATCCTAAAAAACTAAATTTTTGAAACCCTAAGGGTTTGCCAAGTTATAATTTAGCCATTAAAATCAATAGCCAAATGACCAAACTACCCTTCTTGCATTATTGTTACTTAACTTATACATTTTGCCAACACTTTAGTGGTTCAACCACTCTTGACTTTTTATTTGACAAAAAACACCAGCCATCAGCCAATTTTCATCAGCTATATACATTATATCATGATATAAATAGAATTGGAGAGAGAAATGCTCATTTATTAGTCTCATTTGTGCACAAGCTCCCAACCAAACTCTCTCTCTCTCTAACCCTACGAATTTCTTTAGTAAATCAGTCCCAAAAATAAGCCCTACCACTTTCATATCAAATCAGAAAGCTAAGAAACAAGATTGAGCAAAGAAAGGTATAAAACCCTAACCTAGAATTTGATCTTGCTTGAGTTGTTAGATTTTATGATTTTGTGTTTAAACATGTTGTATGTAATGTATATAGTTGATCTGGGTTGGTATTTGTTAGATCCATAACATCTATAAGCTCGAATTTGAAGTTTTTCAAAATCTGGAAATTTTTGAAAATGTTGTGTGACAACGAATGTCAGACCTCATAGATCTCAGTCTGGTTATGTTTTTGGTTGTTTAAATGTTTGAACATGTAGTATGCTATGAGATCTGTGTTCTAGAACTTGATTCAGGGTCATATCATGTTCAGATTCAAAGTTATGGGTGGTCAAACCTAGTTGACTGACCATGACTTTCGGTTTTCTGGGTAACCCAGATTTGCCCAGAAGCATCTGACAATATATTTGTAGTTTGTGATCTTGCAGGTGTTTTGCGATATGAGTTTGTTGTTGCAACCATGTTGTAGTATGTTAGGTTAACTTTAGATCCATGCTTTTAGAACCTCTAAACATCAAATAGGTTGGATTCAGTGACCCGTCAAAGTAGCTTGGTCGAACACAGTTCATGTTTTCTAGGTAACCCAGAAAACGTATGAACACTGTCTCTGACAGACTTTGACCGGCTTAGATCTGCTTATTGTGTGGTTGTTATATGTATTTTATATAATATATCTATACCTTGTCATGCTGACTACATAATGAAAGCATTAAATCCCTAAAACATTACATGGAGTACAAGTTGTAGAAGCCCAAATATGCCTACACGAAATGTTCTTCATTTCTTGGTAACCCAGAAAATGAAGAACAACTCTGAAAACTATTTTGCAAGCCCGGATCTCATTCGTTTTATGTTGTATGATCATGATTATTGTTGTATCATGTAGTGTTACACTAGTACTACAAGATCAATGTATTACCTTGTCTAGAAAACATCAATATCTGACATTTATAGTTGGTCAAACATGGTCACTCGAAACTGGCTTATGAATGTTCTTAGTGCTCAAGAACACCTAAAGTTACACTTTCTGTCGTTAAAGGCTTTAGCGACGGACTTATTAATTTTAATTAATTTAATTTCTAAAAATCATTTAAAATAGAAAATAATTTCTAAAAATTACAAAATTATTTAAAGTTATAAAAATTAACTTTTAATAATTTGACATATTTTTCATAAATATTAGTATTTATTTGAATATTATTGATATTTAATTTATTTAATAAATGCATTAAATAAATTAATTAAAAATGATTTTATTATATTAAAAATCATTTTCAATGATAAAAGGTATTTTAAAATATTTTAAGTTATAAAATATAACTTTTAATATTTTAAGATAAATTTATTAATTATTTAATATTAATAATATTAGATTTATTTAATAATTATATTAAATAATTTTAATATTATAAAATTATTTTAAATGAAAATAAAGAGTTTAAAAATATTTGAAGTTATAAAATATAACTTTTAACATTTAAAGGTAAATTTTATTAATAATTTAATATTAATGATATTAGATTTATTTAATAATCATATTAAATAAATAGTTTTAAAATGGTTTTATTAATTTAAAAATCATTTAAAAGGATATAAATGGTTTTAAAATATTTTAAGTTATAATAAATGACTTTTAATATTTTGATGAATAATGCATTAATATTTTAATATTAAAGTGAATTATTTAAAAATTATTTAATTATTTAAAAGTAATATTAATACTTTAAAAAGTATTTTGAGTTATTAAAAATAACTTTAATATTTTGGCAATGGTTTCATTAATATTTTAATATTGTTTAAATATTAATGATAATAGAATTATTTAATATTTAAATCAATTAATAATGATTCCGGTGTTTGAAAAATCATGATAAATTATTATAATTGTTTAAAAATTATTATAAGTCATTTAAAAATAATGTGACTGATATTTAAAGTATCTAAACGAACATTGAACTAGAGAATAGAGTTTTAGACTCGATAATTACCCGATAAAACCGTCGGTACACCGAAATGTTTCAGAAATTGATCTGGACTTAGATAGTTTGACTAGATACGTGTTTGTTTATGATTCAATGACTGCTAAACATATGTGACAATATGATTAAGTTAATTATGTGTTGAGTACAAATAGCAGTACTATGTGTTATAGTATATTATTCTAATTGAAAGAACAATCTTATGAATGATAGGTCTCGGTATAAAAGATAAAACTAAGTCTTGTACTGTAAGCAGCAGACCAGGCAAGTTTAACCCTTGCATTTACTTTATGCAATGGACATAAGTAAGAAAGTTTTAGAATTATATCGTTATTGTGCCAGATTATTAACTCTAATATTATTGTTCATGAATCTATACTTTGTAGACATGCCAGTTCTTAAATTCTATCCGATCATTGTTTATCAATACAGTATTATTGTATAATCCAGATATTTATTTTGTTCGTTAATTTCTAGGCATGGTTATACAAGTGTCCTCACTTGGATAATTATTGTATTTAATCAAATGTTGATACATACTTATGGGTTTCTAGTATCTATACATTGACTTAAAAGTCGTCTAAGCTATTTGACTCGGCTAAACACAAATTTAAAAATATTGTTGATCATGATAGAACGTTATTGATATCCAATCGAATTGTTTTGGTTCGGATTCTAGACTAAGTATGAACATCCCGAACATGGGAAACTTTTATGTGTCTAAGGCGGATAAAATGAACGAAAATATCGTTATAGCATGTAGTATTGATTAATACATGATATAACGGGCTGATCACCACCGTGCCTGTAAGTTATGACGATTTATAGATGAAGTTCTGTTTAACCTTTTCAAAAATTGAAAATAGTGTTCACCGTGTCAATACGTAGTTTTAAAATTTTGAAATATAATTGATATATTGTTTATTGTTGCTTCAACTTACTTCACAACTGTTGATTCGTTGTAGAAGTGCCATTCATAGAAAATATTTACTTCTTTCAATGAAGTTTTACTGCTTGCTATTACTTGCTGAGTACTCAAATGCTCATTCTTGCTTAATTTAAATGTTTTCAGCTAACCTTGATCAACCTGAAGGTTCTGCCAAGAGCAAATGGAAAGGAAAGCTAGCAGAATAAACTTTATTATATTCTACGTAATAATTAGAATCTATTAAGACAATGATATTTATTAATTATTATGTAACGTAATGTATTAAAGGTTGTGAACCTGGGGATTTAGACAACTCTGATATTGTATATTAAGTTTGATATTTATATTATTATTATTATTATTCTACTTAAAGAAATGATATCGTGAAGCACCGAGTTCGGGTTTCAAGTATCTGTATTTGGGGGTGTCACAAAAACTATTAGATTTTACTAGGCTATCGAGCTCAACCTTGCAAATAACCACTTTTGCAAGTTAAAGATCCAAGGTAAAGTTATGTGCTACTTGAAAGACATGAATCAGATGTGATACTTGAAGATTTATACACTTTGGCTGAATTATTATTATTTAAACCATGTTTAGGGTTCCGAATAATGTATGTTGTTTAATAGATGTTGAGTTATAAAGTTTAAATTTTGTTTGTTGTATGAAAAGGTATTGAACCTGGATATAAGTTTTATTTATTAACTCTAATAAGGTGAGTAATAAGCTAAGTATGGTTCAAAGGTAGGAAATATAACTCCCCAAAATCCGGTCTATTTTCACACCCGAATTTCGTACGTCACGATCTCACTTCTTTCCAAACATACATTATTATATACCTAAACATAACAACATACATTCTCAAATCCCAAGTTCTAATACCTTATAACCTTGTTCATTACAAATAATGATAATTACATTATTCTTTACATCTTACACGAGTGACTTTTATCCACCACCAAGGATACATAACAGTTCATTAAACTATTCTAGAGTTTAATTAAACTATTCTATATTACATGTCTTGGCTTGATTTTCAGGCACATTCATATACTGAATGGCACTTCTTCTGCATACCGGTCAGCTTGATCTTTACGGGATCCTTAAGTTCTTTCTAACATTGTTGGCTGAAAATATTTTTATTTAAAGCAAATGTGAGCATTCAATTGCTCAGCAAGTCTTACCAGTTGAACAAACAACTTTAAGAATTTAAACATTCTTTTAAGACTTCAATAACCGAACAAAGGTTATGAAGCAACTTGAATAATAGGAATAATCTCTGATTCCTATCATTTTAAAACATTAGTCATATTCACTTTGAAATACTTTCATTCTTCTACCTTTTTCCATACACATATTGTCTGGCTAGAATCAATAGCACAGACTTAACAATAACAGTTCATGTATAAACAGAACATTCTCATATTGAACAGTTCTATCACAGAACAGTTCATCACATAGAAACATCGAAGTGTTCAAATTGTGGCACAAGGCCTCATACATTCTACCACCTTCTACAAATATCACACATTTGCACATAGAAAAAACTTCTCAAGTTCAACATCTGAGAAATTTTAATAAACTAGCATTCATTTAAAATATGAATGAAGTTAGGAAACTTGCCTTACGCATAGCTACAACTTATAGTTTACGCTGAACTGCTTATTTCCAATCCCTATATAAAACATAAGGAAATAACACATACACCAATTAGTCATATAATTGAATTTACATATTGGTTTACTTAACTTTACTTCTTAGGGTTCGCGTTCTTATAATCTAAGTTTACATGACCAACTTTCTTTACCGGTTTATGGCTTCTTGACATACGGAGACGTCTTACTCATACGATCATCATCTTTGATGATTTATAATCTTATCTTCTTTTTATAACTCTCCTAGGACCCAGCACACATCGTGTCTCTACTAGTAGTCCATATGGTACTCTGAGTGGTTTCCCATAAACAACCAACAAACAAGTTCCTGTCTCATCTACACTATTTTCACAGTGAGTTAGATCAGTTGCCAGTTTCGTATATACCTCCGCTCTCTGAAGGAAGTGTTTATCCCAGCTCCCATATGTCAACCATCAAAGGTTACGATTGTACTACAACCTATACTCATCTTAACTTATCCGAACCATTAAAACTATAATGTTCGTTAAGTCAATTTCTCATTCCTTATGGCTTTCTGGTAACTAAATGCCATACCTCAGGATTCATTCTTTATCGTCTAAGTCATACAATATTCTGTATACTCAGAACGATTATTCAATGTCAAAATTATACGTTCATAGCGTTAAGCATTTTATGTTACCTTATTCTTATCTTACAATGTCCGGTTCATTCGACTTGGAACGTCATCCAAGTTAATCATTAACTCGGCTTCTTTACGTTATACGTCATTGTCTTTAATTCAGTTTCTTCACCATTCACAGGTTTAATCATTGGTCTTCATTATCTTACGGTCAAACCATACACGGGGTGTAGGCTCTGCCCGTTTAATATTCACGTACACTCAACCCTCACGTCGGTTAAAGTGTTTAACACTTACATTTCATTCTAACATTCTCTATCCGACTCACATTCGACTTTCCTTAATCTTGATACCGTTCATTACGGCTTTCTTGATAAATCATATCTTATTTATTATTTTCGTTATCCATTACATGAACCCCACGTTCATTACTCTTTCTTAATGTCGAAGCCATACTACTCGTTGTATGCTAAGACTGATCGTTCATCGCAACAACGTTACATTCACAGCGTCTATACGCTTCACACTTAACTCTCATTGTGACATCATAAAATTGAAATGTTATACATCATCCTCATCACTCAACGTCTAAGGATTCACAATCATAGCAATCCCACACATTTGTTTTATCGCGACTACGGTCCCCGGATATCAGTTTCGTAATTTGCATTTACATTCTTTGTCTTTTAATCCCATTCAATCTTTCTATTCAACCTTCATTTAAGGTTTAAATCACTTGTTTAAGTGTTACATTATGGGAACTATATGTTCTTTATCTTCCCTTACACTTTCCCCAAGAGCTAAGTAGTTAAAAGCTCTTCTCTGGGCTTTACCCTGCACCGGAGCTGCGGTGCCGGTTCCCTTCTCTTTTCCTCGCACTATAGCGCCACTCTGCAGTGTCTTCCTTCCCGGGCTGGCGTTGCGGTTCCTCCTCCCAAGGCATGGCTGGCGGTGCGGTGCCAAGCTCAAAATATAGAAAAATTTTCTAAGTGTTGCACTCTTTTGAGACGCTTACTTCACAATCTCATAACTTATTTGTTATAACTTGGAACGAGGTCGTTCCAAAGCCATTCTCTTCCTTATCTTACATACTTCAACGTCCCTTGGACAAAACTTTATTCTGAATCCATTAACATGCCATTCAATTTGCTTAATCTTCATCCTTCGTTCGTTTTACATTATTAACGTTCTTCGTTCGTTTGTCCATAATTCGATCATCCGAACTTGGAACTTGTTCGTTCTTGAGTCCACGACTCACGTTTTCTACGTTCTCTTACATTTTTATGAAACCCTACACATTCGGGCTCATTTACATACCCAAAAGTTACTATTCACACCTCCTTACTATTCACGAAGCTTCTCCTGGAAGCTTCGTGCTTCCGTCTTGCAGAATTCATCCAATAATTCAAAAACTCCGATTCTCGGAATCCAAATATTTTTGGATATTTTGTCTTTCCTTTACCGATTAACTTTTACGCATTCTTCAAAACTTCAAAAAACTGAAAAACACTTTTTGATGTTAAGCGTTTTCCTTCAAGTTTTCCCCTAATGTAGTTAAACGAATGGAAAGTACATAAACGTACTTTTCATCGTTTTTATTTCGTCCGATTTCTGCACGTTTTTTAAGAAAAACTTTTATCGGCTTACTTAACTTTTCACAATATATTATAATCAAATATTTCAATAAAATGTCATTTCAACATATCGAACTCTCAGAAAGGCTTAGGTTATTCAAACCCTAACCCTTAGGGTTTCGTCGGGTGAATAGTGTCTATTTCATCTTTTTCCTTGGAAATATTTTTGTTTCCGAAAAAATCTTCTTTTTATCTTGAAAATTCCTACTCGTTCAGTCTAGCTCATAGCCAGAATCTTCCCGTTTTATAATCATCCTAGGTTTTAGAACGATTAATAAACACATAGCACAAAATATTATTAATAAAAATTTATTTTATTAATAACTAATTCTTTAAACTTAAATTATGGACAACCCGGTTCTCCGGGTTGTCACACTTCGCCTCTTATAAAAATTTCGTCCTCGGAAATTCCAAAACCACACCCATACCCGGGTGCTTTATTCCTACAACCTTTAGCAAAGGTTTAATCTTAGTTCAACCTTTTCAGAAGGATAATCTATTGACATAATCGTCATTAGTTAAACCTCACGTCTAATTATACTTTCAATCTCTCGGGTCATTACATTCACCCCTTCTTCACATAATTTCGTCCTTGAAATTTTAGCTTACTCTTCTTCTTAACTTCTCTTCAAAGAAGTTCTTATCTTTCACACATTCCCTAACCATCATAACTTATCAAGAATTATGAAGTAGAAGGAATAAATAGGAATATAAAGATTCCTTTAAAACATTTCATACTTTTGCTGAGGGGTCAAATCGACCATGAACTCTTACTAGGTTTAACAACATTTCACCATAAATCCTTCTATCACGATCAGTTTATAATCACTAAGAAGGTAAACTACCTCTTCCATACGTAGGCGATCAACCTATCGTATAACCCCATTTTAGGGTATGTTCACCTCAGACTTAATCATTAGATTCCTCACTAAAATAATTTGGTTTGTCATAACTCTTCAAAGAAAGCTCGATTTTCTTATGACATGACATACCATTTGTCTTAGCCAAATCAAATAGCTTAGACCATCAACTTTAAACATTCGTCTAGTCAAATCAATTGCCATCGACTACTTCTTTAAATTCTTTAGCAATACATCAAAACGATCTATGACGTCATGATAATGTACTTCTCACAGTACGTTGAGGACTTCATCAGTTTATGACTTCATCATTATACATCATACCATAGCAGGTTGTTGATCGTAAGATCACATCCAACACCAAGTTTAATTGCATTAATAACTCCATCCTTTTACCATCCTTGCATCAAATGCACTGATGATATAAAATTAATTTTGATATTTCAAATCAATTTCTGTCTAGCCGAAACAATTAGCATAGACATATAAAGAATAGTTCTTTTTAAAATTCATTGGTTCCAAAAGTTTAACCAATTCTTTCATTTTCAAAATGCACACACATAAGCACGATTTCAATAAACTTTAAAATCTAGCATAGCTAGATGACTTGGAATATCCTATTTCTCCATCTTCCTTCATTGTTTTACTTGCGACAATACTTATTCTTCTCTAGCACCTTCAATGCTAAGCTTATTGAAAATAACTTATTTTCAGTTTAAACATCTTTATACCTTAGTATAGTCCATCAACTCACCACACTTTATGTGTTTAGGAACTTTCCACAACCATATGTGTTTAAGAACTTATCTTCGCAATATATAATCCAAGAACAAATCAAGGACTATCCATATGCTTAGGGCTCAGAAACATAGCATATAACTACGAGTCACAAACTTTTAATAAGTATGAGTTTTAAGAACTCGCACATATCTTATCGTTCTCTACCTATGACACATATACATGAGAAAAGATTCACCTTCTTATCATATACATATTGATAGCGCGACCAAATATTGCAATGATTATCACTATAATAAGCTAAGCAGTTATTACACCAAAGCACAAACCTCTGCCCATAACAAAGGTTTATACAACTCAGTTATCACATGAGTCCTCAATTGAAATCTTACAACTTCTAACTTTCTCTTTACTTAATACGAATTTTCTTTAATGCGTATGCTATCATTTACAACTCAATCTGAGTTCTTCTTCCCATACTACTTCATAGTACCATTCATTTATAGCATTAGCTATAAATCATCAATCGTTTAGCATAACAATTGTTATTACGATTCAATATGATCACGTGGTGATCTTCTTCCTTAATCATTTATTTCAAAGATCTTCTTATCTTCTCTCTACGATTATAGCCTTAGGTACTCATACCTAAGGTTTATAACCTATCAGCCCTGATACCACTTTGTAACGCCCCGAAATCCTGCATATTTTCACACCCAGATTCCATACATCACGATCCCACTTCTTTCCAAACATACATTATTACATATCTAAATATAACAACATACATTCTCAAATCCCAGGTTCTAATACCTTATAACCTTGTTCATTACAAATAATGATAATTACATTATTCTTTACATCTTACACGAGTGACTTTTATCCGCCACCAAGGATACATAACAGTTCATTAAACTAGTCTAGAGTTTAATTAAACTATTCTACATTACAAGTCTTGGCTTGATCTTCAGGCACATTCATATACTGAATGGCACTTCTTCTGCATACCAGTCAGCTTGATCTTTACGGGATCCTTAAGTTCTTTCTAACATCGTTCGCTGAAAATCTTTTTATTTAAAGCAAGTATGAGCATTCAATTGCTCAACAAGTCTTAGCAATTGAATAAACAACTTCAAGAATTTAAACATTCTTTTAAGACTTCAATAACCGAACAAAGGTTTTGAAGCAGCTTGCATAATAGGAATAATTTATGATTCCTATCATTTTAAAACATTAGTCACATTCACTTTGAAATACTTTCATTCTTCTACCTTTGTCCATACACATCCTATCTGGCTAGAACCAATAACACAGACTTAACAATAACGGTTCATGTATAAACATAATATTCTCATATTGAACAGTTCTATCATAGAACAGTTCATCACATAGAAACACCGAAGTGTTCAAATTATGGCACAAGGCCTCATACATTCTACCACCTTGTACAAATATCACACATTTACACATAGACAAAACTTCTCAAGTTCAACATCTGAGAAAGTTTAAGAAACCAGCCTTCATTTAAAATATCAATAAAGTTAGGAAACTTGCCTTAAGCACAGCTACAGCTTATCGTTTGCGCTAAACTACTTATTCCCAATCCCTATATAGCACATAAGGAAATAACACATACACTAATTAGTCATATACTTGACTTTATGCATTGGTTTACTTAACTTTACTTCTTAGGGTTTGCGTTCTTGTAATCTAAGTTTACGCGACCAACTTTCTTTACAGGTTTACGGCTTTATGAAATATGGAGATGCCTTACTCATACATCATCATCTTTGATGATTTATAATCTTATCTTCTTCTTATAACTCTCCTAGGACCCAGCACACATCGTGTCTCTACTAGTAGTCTATATGGTACTCTTAGTGGTATCCCACAAACAACTAACAAAAAAGTTCTCGTCTCATCTACACTGTTTTCACAGTGAGTTAGATCGGTTTCCAGTTTCGTATATACCTTCGCTCTCTGAAGGAATTGTTTAGCCCAGCTCCCATATGTCAACCATCAAAGGTTACGATTGTACTACAACCTAAACTAATCTTAACATATCCAAACCATTAAAACTATAATGTTCGTTAAGTCAATTTCTCATTCCTTATGGCTTTCTGGAAACTAAATGTCATACCTCAGGATTCATTCTTTATCGTCTAAGTCAAAAAGTCTTTTGTATACTCAGAACGATTATTCAATATCAATACTATGAGTTCATAGCGTTAAGAATTTTACGTTACCTTATTCTTATCTTACAACGTCTGGTTCATTCGACTCGGAATGTCATCCAAGTTAATCATTAACTCGGCTTCTTTAAGTTATAAGTAATTGTCTTTAATTCAGTTTCTTCACCATTCACAGGTTTAATCATTGGTCTTCATTATCTTACAGTCAAACCATACACGGGTGTAGGTTACGATCGATTTAATATTCAATGTACACTCAACCTCACTCATCGGTTAAAGTGTTTAACGCTTATATTTCATTCTACCATTCTTTATCTGACTCACATTCGGCTTTCCTTAATCTTTATACCGTTCATTATGGCTTTCTTGATAAATCATATCTTACTTACTACTTTCGTTATCCATTACATGAACCCCACGTTCATTACTCTTTCTTAATGTCGAAGACATACAATTCGTTGTATGCTAAGACCGATCGTTCATCGCAACAGCATTGCATTCACAGTGTCTATACGCTTCACACTTAACTCTCATTATGACATCATAACATTGAAATATTATACATCATCCTCGTCACTCAATGTCTAAGGATTCATAATCATAGCAATCCCACACATTCGTTTTATCGCGACTACGGTCCCCGGATATCGGTTCCGTAATTTCCTTTACATTCTTTTTCTTTTAATCCCGTTCATTCTTTCTATTCAACCTTCATTTAAGGTTTAAATCACTTTTTTAAGTGTTACATTACGCGAATTATATGTTCTTTATCTTCCCTTACACTTTCCCCAAGAGTTGAGCAGTTAAAGGCTCTTCTCTAGGCCTTGCCCTACTACCGTGACTGTGGACATAGGTTCCCTTCTCTTTCCTTGTGCTTCTGATTGCCACTCTGCGTTGTCCTCCTTTCTGAAATTTGCCATTGCAGGCCACATCCCAAGGCATGGCTCGAGTTGCAGCACCAAGCCCAAAATATAGAAAAAATTTCAAAGTGTTGCACTGTTTTGAGACGCTTACCTCACAATCTTATAACTTATTCGTTATAACTCAGAACGAGGTCATTCCAAAGCCATTCTCTTCCTTATCTTACGTAATTTAACTTCCCTTGGACAAAATTTTATTCTGATTCCGTTAACATGCCATTCGATTGGTGTAATCTTCATCCTTTGTTCATTTTATGTTATTAACGTTCGTCGTTCGTTCGTCCGTAATTCGATCATCTGAACTCAGAACTTGTTCATTCTTGAGTCCACGTGTGACGCCTCCAAAATAGGTATACATCACCCATTCTGAGTCGCCAAACACATAGTACAGAAACAACTATAACTTTATTAATACAATTGTCGTGCAAAATACGACAACACTTAAACTGCGAGTTTAAATACAAATATTGTCTTCTAGGAAATATCCACACTCAAATAAGTCCTCATTATAATTATTGATACACTGTTTTACAAAAATAATGAGGACTAATAAAACAACTTCTAGAACCATCATTCCACTCCCCGACTAGTACTTGCTACATTCTCGCCTCTTGAGAAGAAAAATGGAACAAAAAGGAAAAGGGTGAGCTCAACTAGCCTTGTAAAGAATATTATGACTAAGATAATATAGAACAAATTATTGTTAGTTTTCAACAGGAAAAAATCTGATAGAGTATAATAGACAACAAGTTTCAGATCAATATTCGCAACGGAAATAATAATTCATAGAAGAATTACGTAGAGAATGAAATCTACTATTATCTATGAATTTAAAAGTCCATCATCAATATTTTATCCCTGTAACATCAATCAATAGACATCTTGAATCAAATATTCATCTTTGCTTTCTGAGCCAAAGATATTCATCGATTGGTCATGTTTATCTCAACACATACATCTTTGCACTACGAGCCAAAGATATTCATAAGAAAATCAACCATTTTTGCACTACAGGCCAAAGATATTTAGTAATATCATCATTTAGGACTGAAGATGATGACAAATAATTTAAAGAAAATGAATCCAGTGAAATAAAAGAACAAATAATAAAGATTCGTACTTTAAACAGTCCAAGTTCAAAAATACTTCATAAATAACCATAGTGAAGTAAAATTCAAGAATGATCAAAACATGGATACAATCAAAGCTAGTATCCATAACAGATATTTTGGACAAAAAACAAAAATTTAATTTTTCTGTGAATAGTGTCGTATTCGTAAATAGTGCCGTATACGTGAATAGTAACCCCAACACTAAAGACAAAAATTTCACAAGAAAAATCTTACCAATATTTCGGCATAATGATATTGAAAGAAATAATATCATTTATAAAAAAAATAACATCCCTTACCTCGAAGCAGTGATTGCCGACTAGAATCTTTGGATATAGTGTTGAAGGTATCTTGCCGTGATATAGCAACACTCAAAGTATCAAAATACTCACAAGAATACGCTCGATAGTATAGAGAGAGAAAGAGAGAGAAAACTTGTTTCTAGTGTGATTTTTAATTATAACCTAAGCACCCTATTTATAGGAAAATGCTTAGAACACCAAAGCAGAAAATTTAATAAAATATTAATATTTTCAAATTATATTCCTCACGCACACCACACGGACCAAAATCATCGACCATCCACCCCACAAAAATAACAAAAACGTTTTTCTTAATTAAAATATTGTAAACTTCAAAAATTAATTATTTCAGAACTTCGGAACTTCAATAATTCATAATAAATAGCCCTTTTATCAGAAAAATTCGAATCTTATGTCAATTCCATTGGAAATTCCATTCTCTACAACTTTGTAAGTTTATGTTTTTCCAAATTCCAAGCAAAAATTGGCTGAAATCCATATACGGACGATTTTACAGGCTATAATCAAATTTTAGTCAAGAAATGGGGTCCACAAACATGAAAAACATGTTTTAAATATTTTTAGTAACAAAAATACTCTTCCTCCTCATATATTCATATATCCCAGATTCATTGTAAAAAATATCACCATTATTATATTATTATAATATAATAATATATTTAAATGAATTATTTTATCAGAAAAAGATAAAATAACAATTTTCAACAATTGTCACATTAAAAATTTTCTCCATCTATATCCACATAAAATTAATATTTTTCTTATCATATAAATTAATAATTAATTATTCACAAATAATATTACAATATCACAATATCGACAACGGTAGCCGCTCCGGAAAGAGGGCTTTCAATAAGGATTTCTCCTTACTGGCGTGCAATTAGGTGACCAAACCTCTCCTTAGACAGAACTTTCTAGACATTACCAATATTGCTATCTAATAATATTATTCAAATAATATGAATTATTGATCTGATAATGGAAATTACTGTGTAATGACAATTATTGAAACAATAATAATATAAAATAACAACGCAGCAATTATTGAATCAATAAAATAAAATATTGAACAGTAATTACTGTAACAATTATTGAGTAATGCCTTCTTATATAAGAATCAATAATTGGTGCAATACTGGTAAATCTTCTTGTATTTTAACCACGAGTATTTCAACATGTGATAACTTGATAACAACTACTAGTTATTTATAAACAACTTATACTTGTCATTTTCTTCATCCAATCACTTTCCGTTATGGGGCCCACACAAGGTTGCGCCATCGTACAAATATTCCCCGATAGTAAGAATATCAAACGAATATTCCCCGACAACAATGAATATTTTATAACACTTGCTTATTTGAAATATTTGCGTATTTTACCCATAACTAACCACATTAATCAAATCAACCCTTACTATTTCAAAATAATAAATAAAGGAAATTCAATTTCATTTATAATAAGTTAGGGTCTTATAACCTCCCCTCCTTATGAAATTTCATCCTCGAAATTGAAGTACGTACCTGGTGTTTCGAAAAGGTGAGGATACCTCGCTTTTATTTCCATTTCCAACTCCCAGGTCATTTCCTCTATAGCATGGTTCCTCCACAAAACTTTGACTTGTGGTATGACCTTTGTGCGTAGAACATGCTCCTTCCTATCCAAGATTTTAACTGGTACCTCCTCGTACATTAAATCTTCAGCTATTTTGTCTGGTTCTAACTCAATAATGTGGTTCGGGTCTTTCACATATTTATGAAGCACAAATATGTGAAAAACATTATGAACACGAGACATTCTTTGAGGTAACGCGAGTCTATAGGCCACATTTCCTACTCGGTCAAGAATCTAAAATGGACCAATAAATCGTGGATTGAGCTTTCCTCTCTTCCCAAATCTTGTAACTCCCTTCCATGGGGAAACTCGCAACAATATATGATCCCCAATATTAAATTCCACGTCCTTTCGATGAAGATCCGCATAACTCTTTTGTCGATCATGTGCCGTATGTATACGTTGTCGACTCATTTGGATCTTTTCTGTAGTTATACGTACCAACTTTGGTCCCAAAAATGTTGCTTCACCTACCTCATCCCAACATATTGGAGAGCGACACTTTCATCCATACAATGCTTCGAATGGAGCCACACCTATACTTGCTTGATAACTGTTGTTGTAGGAGAATTCCACCAATGGTAAATACTTATCCCAACTCCCTTTGAAGTCTAGGACACAAAGTCTTAATAGATCTTCAAGAGTTTGAATAGTCCTCTCTGATTGTCCGTCCGTTTGAGGATGGTATGCCGAACTGAATCGTAAATCTGTGCCCATAGCTTTTTGCAATCTAACCCAAAATCGTGAAGTAAATCTTGGGTCACAGTCCGAAACTATAGATACTGGCATGCCATGCAATCTCACAATCATATTTACGTACATACGAGCAAGACGTTCAAGGGAATAAGTCTCCCGTATCGGCAAGAAATGAGCAGACTTGGTTAATATATCAACAATAACCCAAATAGCATTTATGCCTTGAGAAACCATGGGAAGACCCGTAACGAAATCCATGGTAATGTGTTCCCACTACCATTTCAGAATCTCAAGTGGTTGCAATGGACCCTTAGGCACTTGACAAATTAAACACCTCGAGATAAACTTTGCAATCTCTCTCTTCATATTGTTCCACCAAAATGTATGTTGAAGATCACGATACATTTTGGTACTTCCAGGATGGATTGCAAACGGTGTATTGTGTGCCTCCATCATGATCTTATTCTTCAAGTCAGAGTCGTTAGGAACATAAAGTCTGGAGTGGACTCGAATTATTCCTTCTCCATTGATTCTTGCTTCTAGAATAGCACCTTCTTGTACTTTCTTCTTCATACGACCATTTCACAAGGTTGCGTGGCTTGAGCAACTTTAACTTTTTCGATTAAAGTCGGTTCTATGCGTATACTTGACATCATCGCATGGGTCCCTGGAGTCTCGAATTCTATCTTCATCTTTTGTAAATCACACAAAATGGGCCTTTGTGTTGACAACATAACAACCCGATATTTTCTATATAAATAAATTAGAAATTTTGCGTATAAATTTTTTTTTTATTTATTAAAATAAATATGGGGAATATGTGCCAAGATAATGTGTGTATGTATTTATGTGATATATTTATTACATGAATGATTTTAAATAATTTTATTTTAGAATTATTGATTATTATAAATTATATATTATTATAATAATTAATTTTATAGTAGAAATGTTTTTATTAATTATTTTCCATGAAAATATAATATATATTATTTATATAATATATGAAATGATGTTTTTTTAAAATAATTATAATAATTATTTTATTATGAATTTAGTACAGATTATTAAGTTAATTATTTTAACTTAATTAATAATGTTAAGTATAATGAGATAAATCAAAAAATATGGAATCAAACCCTAATTTTGGATTTTGATCAAGGAATGAGAACAATAATATAATATTATTTATATTTTGATTTTTCGGTGATATAATTATATACTATATGTATATGGATTGACAATAATTGGTCAGTTATGGTGTATTATGTCAAACCCTAGTTTACTGTGGGAAACCCTAATTTGAAACTCAATTGTGAGTTTAAGTCTATTATATAGCTGTGTTATATGATTTTATGATTAATTAGGTCAACCCGAATTCATATTTAGATTTATTAATTTTTTGAAATCCTATTTATTAATTATAAACCCTAATTGCTAAATACAAAAGCAAGATTAGCATAAGGATAATTATAATTATTATATAATACCTAATGTTCATGTATAATTAGAACCCTAATCAAATTAAGAAAACCCTAATTATAAATTTTAGAAACTAATTTTATTTTATTTTAAACCCTAAATAAACAATTTGGGTAACATATATTAAAATTGTTAGATTATGATTATTACATGGCCCAAAACAATTATGAGAGAATCCCAAAAGAAATAAAATGCAAGCCCAAAACTTAGCCCACTTGTTTAAGGGTATTTTAGACCTTTGATTTATCTAATTTATGCATTAAAATAAAAGCTAAATGATGGAATTAGTGGGCATATATATAGTTGGCCACTTTAGGCCTTTTAAGGCAACAAATTAAGCTAATCAAGCTTCCAAAAGTAGAAGTCTTACACACAAGTACATGTGTGTCAATCTCCCATTGGTTGCACATCTATTAAGCACCCTTAATCACATGATTAGGCTAATTGAAGAGATAAGGTGTAGTCTTTTATCATGGGATAATAAAAAATATGGGGATAATAGTTATATCCCACATTTGCTAGACTTTTATAAATAGATTAGAGAGAGAAAATAAGTCATTTGCTAGCTCATTTTGTATCAACTCTCAACCTAGACTCTCTCTCTCTCTTAAACCTTGAAATTTCTTAGCATATCGGTCCCAAATCCAAGCCCCACTAACACCACAATCAAATCGAGAAAAGCTAGAAATCAAGATTTGTCATATAAAGGTATAAACCTAGCTTGAAATCGACCATAAATCTGTTGATAGATGTTATGATTACGTGTTTAAATATGTTGTTAGTAGTGTATAATGATGATGCGGGTTGCTAGATGTTAGATCCATAACATCTAGAGGCTCGGGTTGAGTTTTTTCAAAATCTGGAAAAAAAAATCAAGCGTAGTTACGACAACAAATGTCGGTTGGCCACATATCTTTGATCGATTTATGATTTTTGTTGTTTTAAGTTGTATGTGTAATGCGGTATGTGGTCTTTGATGCGGAACAAGAATCAAGTTCATATCTTAAGCGAGTTGCAAGATATTGTTAGTCAAAAGTCGTTATTGAGACCATGACTGGACAAAATCAGGTAACGAGATCTTGCCTAGAAATGGATACGACAAGACTTTTTGGCGCTTTGGATCTTGTAATCTGTTATATATTTGTGTTGTTTGTTGTATTGAGGTTATAGTATGATAGATATACAACATGTTAAAGCTTTTAGATCTCTTATATCACAAACATCTTTGGAATTGGGGATTGGTCGAACCAAGCTAAAAGTTCACGGATGAACTTTACTGGGCAACTAGAGAAAGTTCATAGCGTGGATTCGACAAGGTTTGGCCGGTCGAGATCTTGATATTATTTGATGTTTTGCTTATGTTTTATATTAGATCTATAGTCCACCATGTTGGCTACACTTTGAAGTTTATAGAACACAAAAACATTACACGATCGGAGTGTAGTGGGAGGCCCGAAGTGTGTGACCGTATTCATTCTTCATTTACGGGTAACCCGAAATGAAAGACACCTCTCAACGACCACTTTGATGGCTTAGATCTCTTTTTTATGCATGTTATGAACATGTTTGTTGTTGGATCTTGTAGTCTTGCATTAGCTCTACCGGATCGATCAACAACGTGTTGAAAACTTTGTGTGAAGATTAATTATTGATGAACAAACTTGGTCACTCGATAGCTGGCTTGAAGATGCTGGGTTTGCATGTGTGATGAACATGAAGAACACCTATAGCGGCAGTTACATCGCTATAGCTATAGGTGGTCTTTTATGACAATTATTTATAAAATTATATTTTTATTAAATAATTATAGAAAATTAGTTTTTAATTATTAAAAATACATAATAAATTATTAAAAATTATTTTAAAGTATGAAAAAATATTTTTAATTATTTTGGATATATTTCATAAATATTTAATATTTTTGAAATATTAAAGGTATTTAATTTATTTAATTATATATTAAATAAATTATTTAAAAATGATTTTAATACTTTAAAAAAAATCATTTAAAATTATATTATGGAATAAGAAAATATTTTAAGTTATTTTTAATGACTTTTAATATTTTATGATGAAATTCATTAATTAATTAATATTAATGATAATTTAGTTATTTAATAAATGAATTAAATAAATAGATTAAAAATGATTTTATTATATTAAAAATCATTTTAAATAATAATAAAAAGGTATTTAAAAATATTTTAAGTTATAAAATATAACTTTCAATATTTAAAGGTGAATTTCATTAATTAATTATTATTAATGATATTAAAGTTATTTAATAATTATATTAAATAATTTAGTTTAAAAATGATTTTAATATTATAAAAATTATTTTAAATGAAAATAAAGTGTTTAAAGATATTTTAAGTTATAAAATATAACTTTTAATATTTAAAGGATAATTTCATTAATAATTTAATATTAATGATATTTATTTAACATTAATGATATTAAATTTATTTAATAATTATATTAAATAAATATAGTTTAAAAATGGTTTTATTGATTTAAAAATCATTTAAAAAGGATATAAATGAATTAAAAATATTTTAAGTTATACTTAATGACTTTTAATATTTTGATAAATAGTACATTAATATTTAAATATTAATGGTAATTATTTATAAATGATTTTAAATGTTTTAAAAATCATTTAAGGGTAATATTAATACTTTAAAAATATTCTAAGTTATTATAAATAACTTTAATATTTTGGCAATGGTTTCATTAATAGTTTAATATTAATTAAATATTAATGATAATAGAATTATTTGATATTTAAATCATTTAATAATGATTAGGTGTTTGAAAATTCATGATAAATTATGATAAATGTTTAAAAAAATTATTATAAGTTATTTAAAATAATATAGTGATATTTACAGATATTGAGTTCTGAGAATAGAGTCTTAGACTCGATAATTAGCGATAAAAGTTTGTCGATAATTGCAACATATTTGAGAAATTGATACGGACTTAGATATTTTATTTGTATTAATGTTTGTTTGTGATGCGATATTTGTTGAACATGTGTGATAATGTGATTAGGTTATGTCTTGATTGCGAAATGCGATTACTATATGTTATACTATATTGTTCTAATCGAACGAATGATCTGATTAATGATAGGTCGTGATATAAAAGATAAAACTAAGTTGCGTATTATAAGCAGCGCATCAGGCAAGTATCCTACCTTTACATTTCCTTTATGCAATGGACATGAGTAAGAATGTTTTAGAATTATATTATTCTTTGTCAGATTATTAACCCTATATTATATCGCTCATTGATTATCAACATGTTAGTATATGGTAATTAGGATATATATTTTGTTCGTTAATTTCTATAAATGGTTATACAAGTGTCCCCACTTGGATAATCATTACATTTAATCACATGTTGATACACCTTTGTTAATTACGTAGTATATATATATATATATATATATATATATATATAATTATAGATTATTGTTGAATAAGATAAAACCTACCTATTATCCAATCGAATTGCTTTGGTTTGGAACCCGACAAGTATGAACATCCCATTCATGGGAAAATTTTTATCCACCAAGGTGGACAGAGTGAACGATAATATCGTTCTTGTAATGTAGTATTGATCATCTGAGGTACAATGAAGTGATCACCCCCGTGCCCGTAAGTTATAACGGTTTCTGAGATGAAGTTACATTTAACCTTTTGAAAATGAAAACAATGTTCATAGTATGTCCCTTAACCCTATTTATAGTCGATCGTAGTTTCAAAAATTTGAAAGAGGGTTGTTATGTTATTATTATCGGTTGATTACTTCACAACTATTGATTTGTTGTAGAAGGGTAGTATAAAGAAAACATTTAAATTCTTATATATATATATATATATATTATATATATATTATTATAGGCTTATTTGGGCACTCAAATGCTCATCCTTGCTTAATTTAAATGTTTTCGACTAAGTGTGAACAACACAGAAGGCTCTGCTTAGGAATAAGAGGAAAGGGAAAGGTTCTTTGAATGATTTCAATGTTATTTTATGTAATATTTTAATATTATTAAGACAATGTTATATATTTATTATCATGTATTGTAAGGAATGATTAAGGTTTACGTGCTTGGGATTTAGACTTTGATAATTATGTAAATTAAGTTTAATATTTATATTATTATTATTATTATTAGTATTATTCGCTCATAGAAATGGTATCGTGAAAAGCACAGAGTTTGGGTTTCAAGTACGAGATTTGGGGGCTTTAAGTTGGTATCAAAGCTTTAGGGTTAGAAACCTTAGGTGGGATAGACCTTAGGCTATAACCTTAGAAACGAGAGGAAAGCGTTGAAAATATAAATAACTTCATATAGAGTTTATAAAGAGATGAATTGACTAAATTCATCGTCAAACAAAATAAAAGATAACTTATATAAAACTATTATTTCTTTATTGTGTATATACTATATGCTAATCGGGATAATTTATGTGTGTAGATATATACGGTGGAAAAGAAGCTTGTTATATGCTTATAGCATGAAGAAGGATCAAATCCATACCCCGAGCTAATATCGAAGCAAATAGCTGAAATAGAGGCTCACTGATGAAAACAACTTTCGAGATGAAGTGGTTATTGTAAAAGCGTAGTACCGGATCCGGAGATGGTGGAGGACGACAGATAGTGATTTGGACACTAAAGTTGAAGGTGAACAAGCATCAGCAGAGGTGCGAGGATCGAGGAACAAGGTTTCTTCTCTTGGAAAAGCTATGGGAAATAGAAAAGTTATTAAATAGTCAAGCTGCGTGCGTCGAGGCGTTAATAGAAATAATGGAAGAACAAGATAAGCTTAAAATCCAAATTGATCGGATGGGAGCCACAATGCACACACGTAATGCGACTCTCGAGTAAGAAGGAAAAGAAAGATAGAAGACCATGACTTAGGAAAATTCGATAAGAAGAAAGGGAAAAGAATATGTTACCTTTGTGGCTATGAGGGACATACCACTCTGTATTGTCCCGACTATAAATCGAGGAGCATGTTTTATATCGTGGGATAAAGGTCATCGGTGAAAGGTTGTTCAAGAAAAAGGAGTAGTGAATAGGTAGTATAGGTTACATTTGTGTAGAGTGCATTTAATGTAATATATATGATTAGTATATGTTGTGTAATGAAATGTTCCCAACTTTTGGTATTAGTCAAAGTTTGTAAATCCAGACTTTTGTAGTCACAAAGGGATGAATGATGTTTAAAGCGGTATGTGCTATGCTATGTAAAGTATTAAGCTAAATGAATATGAATCTAAGTTTGAGTAATGAAATGAGTTAATATACTAAACTTATATGATAAGATTTAGAATGTAAAGAATAATATATGGTTTTACTTAACGAGATAAATGCAAGAGCGTCAAACTTCGAAACCAAAGAGGCGGAAGAAGTCATCAATAACGTTGAGGACAACAACAAGTAGAACTGATCGACACTTTGCAAATATGGTAGCACAAGCTATGCGTGAGGAATGCCGATCGTGAGGGAACCGGTAGGACAAAACCGCTTAGCTAACTTTAAAGATTTCAAGGCGTGGGACCGCCCAGAATTCAAAGGGACAACTGACCCTGTAGAAGCGCAGACTTGGGTTAAAGAGATTGAGAAGACGTTCATAATAGCTAGGGAAGTTGAGGGGCAAAGGACCGCTTTTGCCACCTACATGATGAAGGGTGAGGCAAATTTTTGGTGGGAAGCAAATCAGGCGAGGGCAGGAGAAGGTGTAGTTACATGGGATAGGTTTAAGACCTTTGTTCTTGAAAACTATTTTTCATCTATATCTGAGGCTAGGATGGAGGTAAAATTTTTAGAGTTGAAGCGAGGAGAATATGGCGGTGTGAATAGAATCATACAAAATTCAATGAGTTGGCTAGGTTTGCTCGCATCAAGTTGATGATATGGAGGCTAGAAAGCTAGAAAGTTTTAAGTGGGATTAAAACACGACTCTATAACAAGGTGGCGGTGTTTGCAGATCCCTACATTTGCGACACTCATGGAGAAGGCTATTATTTCTTTGAGGAGGGAGTGAGGCCATGAGCCTCTACAACAAGGAGAGAAAGAACAAGAGTAAGGTTGAAGGAACTGGGAAGGTGGAAGTTAATAGTGGGAGTAGCGGTGGTAGTAGCAAAAGGAAGGAAGCAATTTTGGAAGTATGCGGGTAAAGCGGGAAGGAGTTAAGAAGCAAGGCATGCGGTGTGGAAGCTATGGGAAGAACCACTCTGGAGAATGTTTGAAGGGAAGTTTGTGTGTTATAAGTGCGGGGCGGGAGGGCCATATCTCTCCCAATTGCCCCAATCCTAGGATGAGCAGTGGATGTTTTCTATCTTGGATCGGTGAGCACAAGGTGAAGGATTTTCCGAAGAGGAGGTCGGAGGCAGGGAGTGTGAATACTGGAAAAGGCAGTGGAACTCTAGCAATCACGGGACCTACGTCATCGAGCAAGCCAACAAAATCAACTGCGAGGGTTTTCAACATGGCGGTCCGAGGATACCATAGCATTTGGTGGTGCAATTCCGAGGTATTATTAAGTATAACTTTTATTTTCTTATGCATGATTTTCATATATATAGTAAACTATTTTATAAAAAGAATTTTGAAGGAGGAATTTGAGTTCTTTTAGAAATCAAATTTCATTTAATCGATAGACAAGCTTTATGTGAATAGGTTAAAGATCAATACGATCATTTATGATCAAGATCTACTTGCGATGATTGTATATATGCTACGTATACTTGTATGTGTAGGTTTTAAAAAGGTGATTCCGGGGATAGAATCTTTATAAGGGAGGGTGAATGTAACAACCCGATATTTTCTATACAAATAAATTAGAAATTTTGCGTATAAATTTTTTTTTGTATTTATTAAAATAAATATGGGGAATATGTGCCAAGATAATGTGTGTATGTATTTATGTGATATATTTATTACATGAATGATTTTAAATAATTTTATTTTAGAATTATTGATTGTTATAAACTATATTATTATAATAATTAATTTTATAGTAGAAATGTTTTTATTAATTATTTTCCATGAAAATATAATTATATATTATTTATATAATATATGAAATGATTTTTAGAATTATTATAATAATTATTTTATTATGAAGAATTTTTATAGATTATTAAGTTAATTATTTTTTAACTTAATTAATAATGTTAAGTATGATAGATAAATCAAATATGGAATCCAAACCCTAATTTTGGATTTTGATCGAGGAATGAGAACAATAATATAATATTATTTATATTTTGATTTTCGGTGATATAATTATATCTTTATATGTATATGGATTGACAATGATTGAGTGGATTATGGTGTATTATGTCAAACCCTAGTTTTCTTATGGGAAACCCTAATTTAAAACTCAATTATGAGTTTAAGTCTATTATATAGCTGTGTTATATGATTTTATGATTAATTAGGTCAACCCTAATAAACATTTAGATTTATTAATTTTTTGAAATCCTATTTTTTAATTATAAACCCTAATTGCTAAATTAGCAAGGATAATTATAATTATTATATAATACCCTAATGTTCATGTATAATTAGAACCCTAATCAAATTAAGAAAACCCTAATTATAAATTTTAGAATCTAATTTTATTTTATTTTAAACCCTAAATAAATAATTTGGGTAACATATATTAAAATTGTTAGACTATGATTATTACTTGGCCCAAAACAATTATGGGAGAAGCCCAAAAGAAATAAAATGCAAGCCCAAAACTTAGCCCACTTGATTAAGGGTATTTTAGACCTTTGATTTATCTAATTTATGCATTAAAATAAAAGCTAAAAGAAGGAATTAGTGGGCATATATATAGTTGGCCACTTTAGGCCTTTTATGGCAAAATATTAAGCTAATCAATGTCCAAAAGTAGAAGTCTTACACACAAGTACATGTGTGTCAATCTCCCATTGGTTGCACATCTATTAAGCACCCTTAATCACATGATTAGGCTAATTGAAGAGATAAAGGTAAGTCTTTTATAGTCACACTTTTATTCATGGGATAATTAAAAATATAGACTTATAAATAGATTAGAGAGAAAATAAGTCATTTGCTAGCTCATTTTGTATCAACTCTCAACCTAGACTCTCTCTCTCTTAAACCAACGAAATTTCTTAGCATATCAGTCCCAAATCCAAGCCCCATTAACACCACAATCAAATCAGAAAGCTAGAAATCAAGATTTGTCATATAAAGGTATAAACCCTAGCCATAAAATCTGACCATAAATCTGTTGATAGATGTTATGATTTTATGTTTGAATATGTTGTTAGTAGTGTATAATGATGATCTGGGTTGCTAGATGTTAGATCCGTAACATCTAGAGGCTCAGATTTGAATTTTTGCAAAATCTGGAAAAAATTAAACTGTGGTCTGACAACAAATGTCAGTGGCCACAGATCTTTGGTCGTTTATGATTTTTGTTGTTTTTAAGTTGTTATGTGTAGTCTGGTATGTGATCTTGGATCTGGAACAAGAATCAAGTTCATATCTTAAACAGGTTGCAAGATATTGTTAGTCAAAAGTCGTTGACCGACCATGACTAGACAAAATCTGGGTAACCCATATATTGCCCAGAAATGGTCTGACAAGACTTTTGATGCTTTGGATCTTGTAATCTGTTATATATTTGTGTTGTTTGTTGTATTGAGGTTATAGTATGATATATATACAACATGTTAAAGCTTTTAGATCTCTTATATCACAAACATACTAGAATTGGGGATTGGTCAAACCAAGCAAAAAGTTCACGGATGAACTTTCTGGGCAACCCAGAAAGTTCATAAGCGTGGATTCTGACAAGGTTTGACCGGTCGAGATCTTGATATTCTGTTGATGTTTTGCTTATGTTTTATATTAGATCTGTAGTCCACCATGTTGGCTACACACAAAAGTTTATAGAACACAAAAACATTTCACGATCAGAGTGTAGTGGAGGCTCAAAGTGTGACCCGATTGCATTTCTTCATTCTGGGTAACCCGAAATGAAGAACGACCTCAACTGACCACTTTGATGGCTTAGATCTTTCATTTGATGCATGTTATAAACATGTTTGTTGTTGGATCTTGTAGTCTTACATTAGCTCTACCGGATCGATCAACAACATACTACTCAAATGGTGAACAATACACATGAAGATCAGTTTGGTGGTGAACTTGGTCACTTTGATGGAATCGACTTAAAGATATGTGGTTTGTGTGATGAGCATGATAAGAACACCTATAAAGCGAGATTTTTTTTATTAAAAATACATAGGTAAATTATTAAAAATTATTTTAGATAGAAAAAGGTATTTAATTTATTTAATTATAAAATAAATAAATTATTTAAAAATAATTTATTTAATACTTTAAAAAAATCATTTAAAAATTATAGTATGGAATATAGTGAATGAAAATATTTGAAGTTATTTTTAATAACTTTTAATATTTTGTGATGAAATTTATTAATTAATTAATATTAATGATAATTTTTATTTATTTAATAAATTTATTAAAAATGATTTTATTATATTAAAAATCATTTTAAATAATAATAAGGTATTTAAAATATTTTAAGTTATAAAATATAACTTTCAATATTTAAGGTGGATTCCATTAATTAATTATTATTAATGATATTAAAGTTATTTAATAATTATATTAAATAATTTAGTTTAAAAATGATTTTAATATTATAAAAATTATTTTAAATGAAAATAAAGTGTTTAAAGATATTTTAAGTTATAAAATATAACTTTTAATATTTAAAGGATAATTTCATTAATAATTTAATATTAATGATATTTATTTAACATTAATGATATTAAATTTATTTAAAAATTATATGAAATAAATAGTTTAAAAATGGTTGTATTGATTTAAAATCATTTAAAAAGGATATAAATGAATTAAAAATATTTTAAGTTATACTTAATGACTTTTAATATTTTGATAAATGGTACATTAATAGTTAAATATTAATGGAAATTATTTATAAATGATATTAAATGTTTTAAAAATCATATAAGGGTAATATTAATACTTTAAAAATATTCTAAGTTATTATAAATAACTTTAATATTTTGGAAATGGTTTTATTAATAGTTTAATATTAAATAAATATTAATGATAATAGAATTATTTGATATTTAAATCATTTAATAATGATGATTTAGGTGTTTGAAAATTCATAATAAATTATGATAAATGTTTAAAAATTATTATAAGTCATTTAAAGTAATATAACTGATATTTACAGATATTGAGTTACAAAATAGAATCTTAGACTCGATAATTTTCGATAAAGTCAGTCAAATTTTGCAAGCATATTTCAAAAATTGATCTTGACTTAAGATATTTTGGTATCGTATTAATGTTTGTTTGTGATGCAATGACTATTGAACATGTGTGATAATGTGATTAGGTTATGTGTTGACTGCGAAATACAGTACTATATGTTATATTATATTGTTCTAATCGAACGAATGATCTGATTAATGATAGGTCGTGATATAAAAGATAAAACTAAGTTGCGTATTGTAAGCAACGCATCAGGCAAGTATCCTACCTTTGCATTTCCTTTATACAATGGACATGAGTAAGAATGTTTCAGAATTATATTATTACTGTACAGATTATTAACCCTATATTATATACGCTCATTTATTATCAACATGTTAGTATATGGTAATTCAAATATATATTCTGTTCGATAATTTCTATAAATGGTTATACAAGTGTCCCCACTTGGATAATCATTGTATTTAACCACATTTTGATACACCTCTGTTAATTACCCGTATATATATATATATATATATATATATATATGTTGAATTATAGATTATTGTTGAATAAGATAAAACCTACCTATTATCCAATCGAATTGCTTTGGTTTGGAACCCTAACAAGTATGAACATCCCATTCATGGGAAAATTTTTATGTGCCCAAGGCAGCTAGAGTGAACGATAATATCGTTCTTGTAATATAGTATTGATCAATACAGGGTACAACGGGCTGATCACCCCCGTGCCCATAAGTTATGACGATTTACAGATGAAGTACTGTTTAACCTTTTTGAAAATGAAAATAATGTTTATAGTATGTCCCCTTAACCCTATATATAGCCAGTACGTATGTCCCCCAAAATAGGTATACAACACCCATTCTGAGTCGCCAAATACATGGTACAGAAAGCAAACTACAACTTCAATAATACAATTGTCGTGCAAAATACGACAACACATACTGTGAGTTTAAATACAAATATTGTCTTCTAGACAATATCAACACTCAAATAAATCCTCATTACAATTATTCATACACTATTTTATAGAAATAGTGAGGACTGCTAAAACATCTTTCTATAACCATCATTTCATACCCCGACTAGATCCTGCTATGTTCTCACTTCCTGAGAAGAAAAATGGAACAAAAAGGAAAAGGGTGAGCTCAACTAGCCCAGTAAAGAATATTATGACTAAGATAATATACAACAAATTATCATTAGTCTTCAACAGGGAAAAATATACTAGAATATAATAGACAACAAGTTTTAGATCAACAAATGCAGTGAAAATAGCAATCCATTAGAAGAGTCACGTAGAGAATGAGTTCTACTATCTTCTAAGATTTAAAAGTCCATCATCAATATTTTATCCCTGTAACAACAATCAATATACATCTTTAATCGAATATTCATCTTTGCACTACAGGCCAAAGATATTCATTTGTATCACCAGTTGGTCATGTTCATCTCAACACCTATTCATCTTTGCACTACGGGCCAAAGATATTCATCAGTTAATCATTCATCTTTGCACTACAGACCAAAGATATTCAATAATATCATCATTAAGGACTGAGGATGATGAAAAACATCTTATAGAACAAATCCAGTGAGACAGAAGGACAAATATTAGGGATTCATGTTACAGTTTATCCAAGATCACTAATACTTCATAATAACCAATTTTGAAGCAGAATTCAAAAATAAAGATCAAAACATGGATACAATCAAAGATAGTAACTATAATAGACATCTTAGACAAAAAGGAAAAAATTCATTTTTCGGTGAATAGTGCCGTATACGTGAATAGTAACCCCAACACAAAAAGTTCCAAATTTGATTAAAAAATTCACCAATATTTCGGCATAATTATATTGAAGAAAATAATATCATTTAAGAAGAAAATAACATTCTTTACCTCAAAATAACCATACTTACGATTTGAATTTGGGTATAGTCTTGTGAAACTCACTTAAGATAGCAACACTCAAAGTATCAAAATACTCACAAGAATATCGATAATAATCTAGAGAAAGAAAACTTGTTTCTGGTGTAATTTTCAATTCTAACCTAAGCGTCTATTTATAAGAAAATGCTTGAACGCCAAAGGAGACTAAATTAATAAAATATTAATTTTTTAAAACCACAATTCTACGCATGCATTCATGACCAAGACCAGCCACCACCTTGGAAAAATTTCCAGCAGCCCATGTGTATTCAACACAAGTGGGTCCCACCCATAATTTAATAAAAATTATTTTATTTTCCGAAACTTCAACAATTCATAGAAAATAGCTCGGTTATCAGAAAAATACGAATTTTATGTCCATTCTGCCTGAAATCGAATTCTCTACAACTTTGTAGCTTTGAGTTTTTCCAAATTCCAAACTAAAAAAATATCCAAAATCCACAAACGGATGATTTTTAATACTTCCAGTCCGATAAAATACTGATAAAACACCTCAGCAATAATTCCTTCATTTATAACCACATAAATATATAAATGCATCATTTATATCCACATCAAATAAATATTTTCTTATCATATAAATCAATAACTAATTATTCTCAAATAATATTACAGAATCACAATTATGACAACCAGTAGTTCCCAAGAAGAGGGGCTTTCAATAAGGATTTCTCCTTCTTCAAGGCAATTAGGTGACCTAACATCTCCTTGACAGAACTTTCTAGACATTGCTAATAATGTTATCTAATAATATTATTCAAATAATATGAATTATTGATCTGATAATGGAAAATAATGTGCAGTGACAATTATTGAAACAATAAAACTAACAACGCAACAATTATTGAATCAATAAAATAAAATATTGAACAGTAACTACTGTAACAATTATTGAGTAGTGCCTTCTTACGTATGAATCAATAATTCAACAATATCATTGTAATACTGGTGTGCTACTATGTAACCACACGTACATCAGTATTTTAACCACCGGGTAATCCAACGATTGTTAATTCTGGTAATAATTACTTTACCGTTATTTATAAAACTCAAACTTTGTCATTTTCTTTCATCCAACCGTTTTCCGTTATGGGGCCCACAAATGACTGCGTCGTCGTACGGAGATTCCCGACAAAAAGAATATTCCACGACCAAACGAATATTCCCCGACAGAAATGAATATTTTATAACCACTTGCTTATTTTGTAAACTTTGCACATTCCACGAATCTCCGATAATAACCAGCTAAGCCCAGAAAGCTACGTACTTCAGTCACCGTCTTTGGTTGCTCCCAACTTTGTACTGCCTTAATCTTCGTCGGGTCAACAGATACTCCATGTTTTGACACTACGTGCCCAAGGAATGCTACTTCCTCAAGCAAGAACTCGCATTTCTTCAACTTGGCATATAACTTGTTTTCACAAAGCCTTTGGAGTACCAGCTTCAAATAGTGCTCATGATCTTCACGACTTTTGGAATATATGAGGATGTCATCAATAAAGACCACAACGAATTTATCCAAATATTCCTTGAATACCCGGTTCATCATATCCATGAAAGCCGCAGGAGCATTAGTCAATCCAAAAGACATGACCAAGAATTCATAATGCCCGTACCGAGTTCTGAAGGCAGTCTTTGAAATATCCCCAGTTCTAATCTTCAGCTGATGATATCCAGAACGAAGATCGATCTTTGAAAAGAATTGTTCTCCTTGTAACTAGTCAAACAGGTTATCAATGCGAGATAACAGATACCTATTCTTGATAGTGACATGGTTTAATTCCCGGTAGTCGATACAAAGTTGCATACTCCCGTCTTTCTTCTTTACGAATAAAATAGGAGCACCCCAAGGAGATGTACTAGGACGAATGAAACCGATGTCCAACAACTCCTGTAGTTGGACCTTTAACTCCTGAAGTTCAATAGGAGCCATTCGATATGGGGTTTTAGAAATGGGCTTTGTACCAGGTTCAAGATCAATAAAGAATTCAACTTCACGTTCTGGGGGTAGACCGAGAAGTTCTTCAGGAAATACGTCAGGAAATTTACTAACAATAGGAATATTATTCAAATCTGACGTGTCTTTATTCAAATCCATAACATGGGCTAAGAAAGCTTCACATCCGTTTTTCAATAAATGAATAGCTTTATGACTTGATATGACAGTGATTGATTTTAGTGGTTTAGTTGCTTGAATTGCATACCTTGAGTTGGTTAGGAATATGAAAACTAACAACCTTACGAAAATAATCAATTTTGGTATGATGAGTAGTTAACCAATCAACCCCTAAAATCATATCAAAAGCAAGTATCTTTAAAGAGATAAGGTCAACAGGTAATGTGATGGTTCCAACTTGGATCAAATAAGATTTATAAATAGTGGATGTAATGAAAGTTTCTCTTAACGGAGTCTCCACAGATAAATCAAAGTCTAATTTCTCCGGAGTCAAGTTTAAACGTTGAGCATAAGCAAAAGAGATAAATGAATAGGTAGCACCGGTATCTAGTAAGGTATAAACTTTGCAAGAATTTATGACTAGCTTACCCGTGATCACCTCGTTTGGGTTCCTCGTATTTTGACCAGTCGCGACAAACGCTCTTCCAGGAACCATTGACTTTGACTTTTTTGGGATAGCCTTTTGAGTCACCATCCCCGCTGGACTTGATTTCGCTACAGTACAATCTCGAGCGATATGTCCTTCCTTTCCATAATTATAACATACCTTGAACTATTGTGGGCGTTTTAATGATATGTCCCTCTTTTCCACATTTATAGCATCTGGCCGAATTGGTCGTTCTCTCCTCCCTTAGAACCGATTCTTCTTTGGTCTGTGGCGTCTTCGCATTGTCATTGTTGAATCTCCTCTTTTTAAAATCTCCCCCCGACTCGCTTCTTCTATTTTCATGGACATGATTACCACCAGAGTGGTTACCGCTTTTGTCCGTATTTTTCTTTCTCTACTAGTTATCATTGTTCTGATGACTGCTGTAACCGGTATGATCCTGGTTGTTGTCCCTCGGTTGAACGTACTCGTTATCTCACTCTAATAATTGAGCCATGTTGACAACATCTTAATAGAGAGAAAATTTATGAGAAATAAGATATTGACATATGCCGGGTTTCAAACCTCTCAGAAACATCTGCGTCATACGTTCCTCATTCTCCACCAAGTGAGGTGCAAACCTGGATAACTCTGCAAACTTCTCCTCGTACTGGGACACCATCATATTGTTTTGTTCTAGTCTAATATACTCCACTTCCTTCATATGACGAATACTTTCAGGAAAGTACTTGCCATTGAATAGTTTTTGAAACGTCTCCCAAGACATGCTTTGAGTCTTGGTTGGATGGCACGCTTCATGATTCCCACTAGTAATCTGCCTCATTACGAAACATAAAGGTGGCGAATGGAACCTTTTGTTCTTCGTGCATCCCAAAAAATTGAATATCTTGGTAATTTGCTTGACCCACGTTTCTGCCTTAATCGGATCCGGCTTTCCCCAGAATTCTGGTGGTCCCAACTCTTTGAATTGCTTGGCTGTGACAAACCGTGCATTGTTATCATTTCCACATGTATTTTGTACACGAGTCTCCCTCGTTTGATTTTGCATGAACTACAAAATGCTTTTAAACATCCCGTCGTTCATCGTCTGCTCAGTGGTGTTGTTTACAGGAGGAACATTACCGGCCTGCTGTACGTTCTCCTCATTGGTGAGTAAAGGTGTCTCCACGGTCTCATTTACTCAACTATTAACATTCTCAGTCGCCATTCTCAAATACTTCCATAAAACAAGGGTTAATTAAAGAAATCAACATATCACATAATATCCCTATTTACTAACCAACCAACAAATAAGCTTAGGTAGGACACACTAGCGAAGGATTTACTCATCTCTCCCCTCCTAGTTCTATTCCCGATCTCGCCAGAGATCATATCCTAAGCTCGATACCAAGCGTGCGCCCCCAAAATAGGTATACATCACCCATTCTGAGTCGCCAAACACATGGTACAGAAACAACTACAACTTTATTAATACAATTGTCGTGCAAAATACGACAACACTTAAACTGTGAGTTTAAATACAAATATTGTCTTCTAGACAATATCCACACTCAAATAAGTCCTCATTACAATTATTGATACACTATTTTACAAAATAGTGAGGACTACTAAAACAACTTCTAGAACCATCATTCCACTCCACGACTAGTTCTCGCTACATTCTCGCCTCTTGAGAAGAAAAATAGAACAAAAAGGAAAAGGGCGAGCTCAACTAGCCCGGTAAAGAATATTATGACTAAGATAATATAGAACAAATTATCGTTAGTCTTCAACAAGGAAAAATCTGATAGAGTATAATAGACAACAAGTTTCAGATCAATATTCGCAGCGGAAATAATAATTCATAGAAGAGTTACGTAGAGAATGAAATCTACTATTATCTATGAATTTAAAAGTACATCATCAATATTTTATCCCTGTAACATCAATCAATATACATCTTGAATCAAATATTCATCTTTGCACTCTGTGCCAAAGATATTCATCGATTGGTTATGTTCATCTCAAACACTGTACATCTTTTGCACTACGGGCCAAAGATATTTATAAGAAAATCAACCATCTTTGCACTACTGTGCCAAAGATATTCAAATAATATCATCATTTAGATTTGAGGATGATGAAAAATAATTTAAAGAAAACGAATTCAGTGAAACAAAAGAACAAATAATAAGGATTCGTACTTTAAATAGTCCAAGTTCAAAAATACTTCATAAATAAGCATAGTGAAGTAAAATTCAAGAATGATCAAAATATGGATACAATCAAAGCTAGTATCCATAATAGATATTTTGGACAAAAAACAAAAATTTAATTTTTCTGTGAATAGTGTCGTATTCGTGAATGGTGTCGTATACGTGAATAGTGTCGTATACGTGAATAGTAACCCCGATACTAAAAGACAAGAATTTCACAAGAAAAATCTTACCAATATTTCGGCCTAATGATATTGAAGGAAATAATATCATTTATAAAAAAAATAACATCCCTTACCTCGAAAAAGACAGTACTTCTGACTAGAATACTGGATATAGTACTGAAGGTATCTTGCACCGTATAACAACACTCAAAGTATCAAAATACTCACAAGAATACGCTCGATAGTATAGAGAGAGAAAGAGAGAGAAAACTTGTTTCTGGTGTGATTTTCAATTCTAACCTAAGCACCCTATTTATAGAAAAATGCTTAGAACACCAAAGCAAAAAAATTAATAAAATATTAATATTTTCAAATTATATTCCTACGCACACCACACCAGACCAAAATCATCAGCCATCCACCCCACACAAAATAACAAAAACGTGTTTCTTAATTAAAATATTTTAAACTTCAAAAAATAATTATTCCGGAACTTCAGAACTTCAATAATTCATAATAAATAGTCCTTTTATCAAACAAATTCAAACCTTATGTCCATTTCATAGGAAATTCTATTCTCTACAACTTTGTAAGTTTATGTTTTTCCAAATTCCAAGCAGAAATTGGCCGAAATCCACATATGGACGATTTTACAGGCTATAATCAAATTTTAGTCAAGAAATGGGGTCCACAAACAAGAAAAACATGTTTTAAATATTTTTAGTAACAAAAATACTTTTCCTCCTCATATATTCATATATCCCACATTCATTGTAAAAAATATCACCATTATTATATTATTATAATATAATAATATATTTAAATGAATTATTTTATCAGAAAAAGATAAAATAATAATTTTCAACAATTGTCACATTAAAAAATTTCTCCATCTATATCTACATAAAATGAATATTTTCCTTATCATATATATTAATAATTAATTATTCACAAATAATATTATAGAATCACAATCATCGACAACCAGTAGCTCCTCAAGGAAAAGGGGCTTTCAATAAGGATTTCTCTCTTTCAAGCGCAATTAGGAGACCAAACCTCTCCTTAGACAGAACTTTCCAGACATTGCCAATATTGCTATCTAATAATATTATTCAAATAATATGAATTATTGATCCGATAATGGAAAATATTATGTAATGACAATTATTGAAACAACAATAATATAAAATATCAACGCAACAATTATTGAATCAATAAAATAAAATATTGAACAGTAATTACTATAACAATTATTAAGTAGTGCCTTCTTACGTAAGAATATATAATTGGTGCAATACTGTGTGCTACTGTATTTTAACCACCAAGTATTTCAACAGTATTAACGGTAACAACTACACCGTTATTTATAAATAATTTATACTTGTCATTTTCTTTATCCAATCCCTTTTCGTTATAGGGCCCACACAAGGCTGCGCCGTCGTACGAATATTCCCTGACAGTAAGAATATCAAACGAATATTCCCCGACAACAATGAATATTTTATAACCACTTGCTTATTTAAAATATTTGCGTATTTTACCCATAACTAACCACATTAATCAAATCAACCCTTACTATTTCAAAATAATAAATAGAGGAAATTCAATTTCATTTATAATAAGTTGGGGTCTTACACCACGACTCACTTTTTCTACATTCTCTTACATTCTTATGAAACCCTACACGTTCAGGTTCATTCACATACTTTCTAGTTCTCGTTTGTCTTTTACGAAATTTTTGCCATAACTTCGTTATAACTAAGTTTAATCCGTTCTTCATTAACGTTTCTACCATTCCTAACCAAGAAATAAGCAACTAACTTATACGCGATGGTTTTAAACTTGTCCATCAACAAAAAATTATACTGTGATGGTTTTAAATTTGTCCATCAACAACGTTCTTCGTGGTCTTCGTGTTCTTCGTTTTTAATCGATATTTTGATTACGATTTCTCTTTTTCTTGGAATTTGGTGTTATAAAACACCATTCCTTACTAATTTCACCGAATCGTTCATATGATTCATTCGGATCGCTCCAATTCATTACGAAACTTATACTTCCTTAAGAAATTTATAAACTAAATTTCTAATTCCTATTTATTCGTTTTCTCATGATTTCAACCATATGAAATCATTCTTAACATCCTTTACTTCTATTCTCATTAAGCTATATTTTTAACACAGAAAATTTAAAGAAAATTTATAAGAGACTTTGTTTTGGATTACCTTTCTCCTTTAATTTTCTTCTGTTGGACAAAGTTTGCACACGAGCAAGCTTTTCTTCCCCCTTTTCCTTCTCATTCAAAATCTCTCTCTCTCTCTCTCTCTCTCTCTCTCCCTCTCTCTCTCTCTCTCAAGTGTCGGTGTTTTTTTCAAAATACCAACAAATGAGCTTAAGCTCTCCTTTTATAGAAAACTAAGGTTGGGGGTAAAATAGTCATTTCGTCCCAAATTTACTATTCACACCTCTTTACAATTCACAAAGCTTCTCATAGAAGCTTCGTGATTCCGTCTTGCAGAATTCATCCGACAGTTTGAAAACTGCGATTCTCGAAATCCAAATATTTTTGGATATTTAGTCTTTCCTTTACCGATTAACTTTTACGCATTCTTCGAAACTCTAAAAAACTGAAAAACACATTTTGACGTTAAGAATTTTTCTTCAAGTTTTCCCCTAACGTAGTTAAACGAATGAAAAGTACATAATAGTACTTTTTGTTATTTTTATTTTGTCCAATTTCCGCACGTTTTTCGAGAAAAACTTTTATCGGCTTACTTAATTTTTCACAATATATTATCTTCAAATATTTCGACGGAATGTCATTTTAACATATCGAAGTCTCAGAAAGGCTTAGGTTATTCAAACCCTTACCCTTAGGGTTTCATCGGGTGAATAGTGTCTATTTCGTCTTTTTCCTCTGAAATATTTTTATTCCCGGAAAAATCTTATTTTCATCTTGAAAATTCCTACTCGTTCAGTCTAGCTCGTAGCCAGAATCCTCCTGTTTTATAATCATCCCAGGTTCTAGAATGATTAATAAACACATAGCACATAATGTTATTAATAAAAATTCATTTTATTAATAACTAATTCTTTAAACTTCAATTTTGGACAATCCGGTTCTCCGGGTTGTCACAGGTAAAGATAAAGGTTTTGAGAAATTTACGTACTTGATAATTCACAATGATTATGTAATGATAAACTAGCTACAAGAAAAAAGCTTAATTCCGACGGGATATTCCGTCGGACCTATTCCTATTCAGTCAAAAATATATTATTTTCGACAAAAATATCCGTCAGAAATTCGGTCATATATATTCGCGTCGAAGATAAGATTCTTCAAGAATTTCGTCAGATATTTATTATCTTCGACGAAAGTATCTCCGACGGATTTTCATTGAATATAAACTATATTCGACAGAATATATAGGACGAAACTTTCTGTCGAGTATAATAGACCCTATTTTCGACAGACATATTCCCTCAGAATTATCCTATTTTCGACTAAAAACTAAAATAATCTGGTATTTATTAAAATTGACTAATTATTAACTTCGACGGAATTTGCGTCGGAGATACCGTAGTTACGACGGATATGTTCCATCGAGGTTAACGTATTTCTGACTGAAAATTAGAACATGTCGACATTTATTAAAAATTGGTTATTTGTTAACTCCGAGGGAAGTTCCGTCGAGAATACCTTATTCCGTCGGAATTAACTATTTTTTTTAAATACAGATTTTAAAAGTTCAGTTTCCAGGTGTTTAAACACATTAATGTACCTGTAACCTGTCACAACACAATACACATTAATATAAACCTGTATCTCACATTCAAATATGCAACGTAGCACTAAAACGTAATCTTCAACTCATTATCATTCATATTCACATTCAAATATCCACCAAAACGTATTACAAGCTAACCAATTACAAATATAAGCTAATGTTCCATAAAAGATAAACACTATAATTTACAATACTTGTACAGACGCAATTAGACAATACAATATATACAAAAGTTCTACAATAACATGAATACAAATGAACTATAAACTAGTAAAAATATCATCATCGGGCGGTGATAAGTGGATTTTATATACACTTATCTGGTATCTTTTACTTGAATTAATTGCTTATATTTATGTGTCTTAGTTACTTTTCATGCATTTTGTGTTCATTTTGTAGGATATATGTTTGGGAGCGGTGTCAGCGATTATTGGTACGGAAAAGCAAAGAAAACGCAAAGAAAAGCAATCCGGACATCATTTGGGCTTTCATGTTTACTTCATGTTATTGGTTTGGAACTTAACTTACATCGTAGAGCATCATCTTAGCTTTTCGAAACAACTTGAATCATTCCAATCGGAGTTCGGATGCAAGAGTTATGATCGTTGTACCAACGGACGTCGAACTTCGCTGTTTTGGTTAGCCCTTTTCATAGAAGTCACTTCCAGACCAATTTAAACCTTCATCCGGCCTGAATTTTTCAATGCTCAAAACATTAAAGTTGTAGATCTCGTCGATATCTTCGATTTGATAGGTGGCAGGCCCCGTAACTCCTCCAGCATCAAACGTTATGACCGTTTTACCAGAGGATGCTGTGACAGAAAATGATGCCCACCGGGGCGGGGGTACCAGCTGCAAAATAGTATGGTAGCCCGTTGGGGCGGGCCCTTGACAAGCCTAGACCCCCGCTGGGGAGGGGGTACGCGTAAAAGAAGTGGTTTTTGGCCAAATTTGAGTTCAAGAAGGATTGTTTTCGATCCAATTGACTCAAGGACTTCCAAGAGGACTAAAAGACATGTAAAAAGGCTTATAAAAGGAGGGGAATAACAAGGATTAGAGGGGAGACTAGAAGGGAAATATGATTCCATTAGATTAGATTAGAGTAAATTTGATCAAAACACTAGTTCTAAATAGTTTTGGAGATTGAAGCAACTTGGAGACCATTGAAGATCAAGAGCAGGAGCTTGAGGAAGATGGAGATTTGCTGACAACAGATTCAATTCATTACTCTAATCTTATTCTTGTCTTTTATTGTGTATTCAATTGTGGATTCTTAGTTTTAATTCAATAATCATGAACTAATTCTTTGTTTGAGATTACAATGGATCTTATTGTGTAGTTTATTTTAATATGCTTCGCTATTAATTGTTATGTTCTATCGTAAGAATTGTCTATTATGATTTGGACTTCATTGATTAATTGACTGGCCATCAATTACCGTGATAATCTATATGAACTCGAGAGATGAAGTATAGATTTAGATCTGATCATGATAGTATGTGTTCAGGATTTTGTTAGTAGCTTAAACTTGATGAGTGTTAAGGTAGAGATATGCTTGACACCGCATGTAATTGGATAGAGAACTTGTTCTTAAACCTTCTTCAATTATAATTCACATGGAGATATAGTGGGTTAGTTGATTAAGGTGTTTAACGGATTTCTATCTTAATTCACTACAAGAAAAAGGCCTATCAGCGACCAAGGCTATCAGCGACCGCATATCCGGTCGTAGATAATACTAATAGCGACCAACATCAGCGACCGTAATTGAATCTGGTCACTATTTAATATCAGCGACCGCATGCGGTCGCTACTCGGTCGCTGACATTAGTTTCCCTCCCAAAAATGGGTGCGAAAAGGTGGTGCGTTTATTTGTTGCAACCAATATATATCAGCGATCGCATTGCAGTCGCTAAAGGGGAATACGTCATAAAAATTAGCTACTGCATGATGGCATTACATCGGACGTCATCTTGATCAACTAAAACTTATTCAGACTCAGGTTCGCGATATCAGTAGAAGAAAAAAAAAGAGGGAGATACAAGAGGGAGAATAGGGAGTAGGGGGAAGAGAGGACCACTGCTGCACTGCCGCACCATGTTAACTATGACTTCATTTAATAAGATGGAGTTTTTGTAGGCTTTGACTGAGGGATCAACGATTCCGGCTAATGTACAAGTCCTAGCTATGGGACCAGACAGGGACCAAGTCAGACACAATGGTTACAAAATAAATGGTTATGAATTTCACACAAAGGCATATGGGCGTGGTAAAAGAACAACGAACTCTGGAGTGTGTGTCCAAGGAGATTGTTACAATGAGCTTGGTCGTGCCTTTTATGGGGAGTTGGAGGAAATCATAGAGTTGTCGTACAAGGGCACGTACAGGGGTCATATTCACTTGTTCAAGTGCCGTTGGTTTGATTCAGAAAAAGGGATACATGTTGACAGACATGGAATCGTCGATATTGACCTCCATAGGTCTGCGTACTCCAACGAACCATTTTTTTTACCAACTCAAACAGTACAAGTATACTACACTCCTAGTCCTGTTAGTAAAAGGGATAGACCGCCTACAGATTGGCAAGTTGTAATTCATACTCCCGCGCGTAGTCGTGTAGAATTAGTTGATGGGGAGATTTACCAAGAGTAGATGCTTCATAGTCAAACTATAATAAATGTGGAGGACGACAACGAAGTAATCCAGTTAGATGGTGGAGATGAACCACATGAATTAGATCCTGAGTCAATACTTGTGTCAGATGACATTGATACTGAGGAGGAAGAGTTATTGACTGAATCTGACACTAAATCTGAAGCAGATGATGGTTATGAATCTGCAACACGTATACAAGATGATTCTGAATCAGACATTGACACTTAAACAAATCAGGGAATCACATTTATTATTGATTTTTCTCTCATAGTTTTAAGCTATTTGTCTACTATATTGTTGTAATTAAAGCACTTCATCAATTTATGATACATTACCATTGTTATTGTTCTTCTGATGTACTTTTGTAGAAGAGGTTCTACCTTGTGAATGTATATTTGTTTGGAGTTTGGTGCAGTTCACTTCATATGGGATTTCTTAATGGACTATCATTTTATATTCATATATATATACATGTTTAAATCACTGTCATGTTTATGTACTAAACTATTTAAATGCAACTTTTGTTTATTGTCATTTTATATTCATATATATACATGTTTAAATTACTGTCATGTTTATGTACTAAACTATTTAAATGCAACTTTTGTTTATTGTCATTTTATATTCATATATATACATGTTTATATCACTGTCATGTTTATTGTCATATATACATGTAATCAAATATGACTCATAATAACATCTTGAAATTTGTAATATACAAATGGCTTCTGAAGCAGCGCAGAAAAAGCGTGGCTTGGGTAGGGGGCCTAATCATGTTCCCAAGGCCCCTACTAATCCGGATAATCGGATTCTTATTCAGATTCGTCCTCCTCTGAATAGCACGTATGTTCCGCATATATCAATATTATATAAGCATTTAAGATTCCATTTATTGTATATTGGTAACGTTTTGATTGATATTATATTCGTTTGTGTCTTGGGTGCCTAGAAATGTCCATATATGCATGTCGTCGTGCATGTGGCTAGTCCATATTGTAGGGGAGACTCGCTAATTTTTTAAGTATTATATAAGTATAAGTTTGAAAAATGTTCATAAGTATTATAACTTAGATGTAAATTGCTTTAATATATGCTAATTGTTGTTGTATATTATAGTGATTTTTTAGATAATAAAATCGTCAAGTGCATATCACAATTTGTGATTACATTAGGTATGAAGCACACCTATCGCCCACAAGGATCTTTGTTTAAGGTGAATTTCGGGTATGTTTTTTAATTATGATGATAATATTAATATAATATTCAAAGGATAATTATTTAGTAATGTTATTATTGTTGTTTTATTTGCGGAAAAGGTATAGATGGGAGGACGAGCATGCTTGGTGATTTCGACATTATTCTCGCGTAAGTCATGTCCGCACTCAAGGACAACTTGAATAAAGAAACGACAAAAACCATTCACAATGCCGAGATCGACCATCCGGGCGTGGAGAGGATTATATGCATGAGCATAACCCACGGTGGTGCACCCGATCCATATAAATTTGAGATGTGTGCCCAATGGAGAGCCGAGAAGCTAGGTGAAAAGATGAAAATCGCCGCCACTCAATGTGAGCCTCGGATGTATCCGATGGCGAAAAGGCTAAAGGAGCATATAAGAAGCAGCAAGATATTTCATAGTTGCGAGATATCCTTTGCTGTGGCACGTATTTACAAGTTTTAATATGTTTACAATCATGAATTGTAGAAAATATATCCCATTTTCACTTAGTAATATTGTGTTATTTTTTGTATAGGAGTCTAGGTCTCAAGGTACTATCCATTGGGTTTGGATGTGTACGTGCCACCCGTGATGGTGCACTGAGGCTATCCGGATAAGCGGTAATAAATTTTAACAACTTGATCTTTAATTAATGCTTACTGTAATTAATTTATTTTAACTATTTAATTGTTAACATGATGACAGGACACTTATAAGCGTTTATTGAATGAGCGCTATCCTGAAGGCACTCCACGTCCGTCTATCGATCAAGAGTTGTGGGAGAGGGCGTCTGTTGTGAAGAAGAACTACATTAAAGGTCAAGGACAACGACGACGCCCATCCTTCAGTGGCTCAGGCTGCTCTTCTACCCAGTCTACACAGTCATCGAGCCATCCAGCTGTTCATACTCCGACTGACTGTGTGAGAGATATATGTCGAGATCGCGATCTTCTGAAGATACTGGGCGGACATCTGGGGACTCTGAGTCTTTGAGGAGTTAAATTTTGAAGCGATGGCGGCAATAGAGTATCACAACTGGGGGATGGCGACGAGGTATAAAATCAATTTGTTGTATATTATCGTAATATACCAATAGTAACATAGTTAGTATATATTTGTAACTTATTTTATTATTTTGTTAATTAAAGGGTGATCAAGGAGGTGTTGATACTTGACGTACCTGCTTTAGATTAGTTTTGTAGTTATAGTATAAGTTTGTACTTGTATATTCATTCTTAGGATGTTTGTATGTTACTTAAACAAGTTTTGAAATGTTATTATATTTATTCAAATCATATTGGTTTTTAAAGGTTTATATATTAGTTTGGTGTATGTGTTGGTGGACGATGGATGTTTATATTGTTGTGTATGCTGTTGTTGGGTATGTGTGTTGGGATAAAATAGGTACAAAACAGGTACAAGTTTTTTGGATTTTTGCAAAATAACAAGATTCTGTTTTTTAATTTTTCCATATCGGTGACCGCGTCTTCGTCATTGATAGGTAATAATGATGACTAAATATTTGTGAGCATCACGAATCGCCCATACTTGACGGTCGACACTGTCGTCATCGCCACGTGGAGCACGTCAGTTTTGGCCCTGGACCATTCTGACTCAGCTTAGCGACCAGATTTGTCATTTCGGTCGCTCATATAGGTCGCAGATATATCGGTCGTTACTAGTGGTCGCTGATGTGCATCTCATCTCGATCAGATTTTTATCTTGACGACTATCGGTACGCATCGCATCGATCGTGATAAAGGTCATTGATAAAGCTTTTTCTTGTAGTGATTGTGGATTGATATTAATACGGTATTTGTGCATCGAGAGGTGATTAATACTACTTTAGTGTTCTTGATTAACAATTCGGGATAGAGAATAATTGATGAGAAGTGTGTTAACTTAAATGAAGCAATAAGTGAAGTTGTGATCTTAAATCTCCATAATCTTAATTTAATTAGTGGAATTTAATAGTAGTTTAATTTATATAATTTGAAATTCATTCGTTTAAATAAGATTGAGTTAGTTACGAGTTAGTACTTGGTGATTTTTATTAACTAATTCTCTGTGGGAACGATACTCAACTTATCACTTTATTACTTGTTGACCACATATACTAGCGTGTTGTGCGTAATTAGATTTTACCTAACAAGTTTTTGGCGCCGTTGCCGGGGAATTAGTTTAATATTTTTTACTAATATTAATTTCAATCAAATTAGTCTTAATTTAAACATTTTTATTTTTATTTTTAATTCTCTTCCTATATTTCTCTCTTTTCAGGTACCATGGATGACTTTGCGTATCAATGGCCATACACGAACATGACTCAACCAAGGGAAGCGGGGATTGATGGACTTAATACATCTTCTATAGAGCCAATACAAATTGAGGCAACTTCGAAGACGTGGGAGGTTATCGTAGCCCAACGGAGTCGAAGGATGGCAAGAATGACTCAGCCAAGGGGAGCGGAGATTGACAGACTCGCGACACTTTTCGCAATGTTAGCATAGATTGAAGAACTTTCGAGGAAGTTGGACGTTGTTGTAGCCCAACATAATCGAAGGATAGCAGTTACTTGCAATTATTGTGCTGGTAATCACCCGAGTAATCAATGCACCATCAATCTTGGGCCGGTATAGTATGGTGGTAACTACCTTAATCAGTATGCATATGATAATTATGATCAAGCTTAGGGGTATCACCCGGATTCTTCATGGAGCAACAACTATCAAGACCAATACTCTACTCCAAATCCAACATACACGCCAAAATTTTCATATCAACCTCCATTAAAAGAAGAAAAGTCAAGGTTGGAGGAATTGTTGTCCAAGTTCATAGCATCAAATGAGGAGAGGAGGATTGATCAAGAGCGGTCAATTCAGAATCTAGAGATATCAAGGCAAAATTTGCAGAACCTGGTGGATCCAATACTCAAAGCCTTGAACAACTGTCCTCAAAACAATTGGTGTTATGATGAGGATTCCGAGATTAATGAAGTGCCCAAGCCAAATCTACAACTGGATGAGCCACGAGATGTTGAAAAAGAAGAGAAAAGTGGGGATAATGAAAATAAGGTCGGTGAAGAACTAACTATGAGTACCAACGAGGATGAGCCGATGTTATTAGTGCCCCAAATTCCTTCTCCGCTAAAGATCAAGGGTCCAGTTAGATTTGCAAAATCGTGCCCGCTTGGTAGTCATGTCGTCGGCAAGGCTCTTTATGACATAAGAGCTAGTAAAAATGTGAAGCCATGGTGGGATGAGGAGGAAAAGATAGAAGAAGAGCCCATTGTTCTTGCCAAGCCTCAAAGCCCCAGTCGAATCATAGGCTCAACGGACGAAAGAGCACCTAGTTATTCAACATTCTCAATTGGGCACATATTTAAACAAAGTATGCTAGGTGACTTTAACTCGATGGCTATCACAAATGGGAACCTACCAAAAGCTACATTATTTCCGATGGATGGAGGGTTCCTCAACTTTTGAAGAGGAATTGGATAGCGTTGACTAGACAAAGTCAAGTCGAAAGCAGTAAATCGTTGCGCCGATCGGGAGGCAACCAGAATTTTTATATTTATATGCTTTACTAGTTTATTTAGTAGATAGGAATTAATTTGCTTATTAAGCTCTCTTATAATCTAATCCACATTGTCTCTTCATTGCAGGTATTGGAGGTTCAATGGATAGGAAAATGATCGTCGCCGCCATCGCCACCATCAACTCATGCTTAGCTGATTACAGGGAAGTTCTCTTTTACTTATCGTTATATTCTTACAATGAGGACATTGTAATTGCTAAGTTTGGGGGAGTTTAATTTAGTTCTTTATTGCATGTTTAGTTTCATGTTTATGTTATGTTATTTTGCATATGTTGTTAATTTAGTTTAGGTTCATTAATAAAAAAAATCAAAAATAATAGTTAGTTCATCTTGCATGAGTCCATCTGTTAGATAGTTACAGTTTATTTTGGCCAATGATGAGATTGGGATTGAGTAGACAAGTATAGTACTGACTATTAGACCTTTGATGTGATTTCTTGTTAGGAATCGAGTCTTTTTCTATTTAAAACTGGTATAATAAGGATAGCACGTTAGAAACAACTTGTTGATTGATTGCGTTTAAATTGATATATAATGGGACTCTAAAGGATAATGCTAGTTTGAATGAAAGAATGACAAGAATAAGTAGTGAGGGCTAAAGTTAGACAAGAACCTAAGTTTCGGGGAATATTTGGGGTATATAAGCTATATTGTAAAAAAGAAAAAAAAAGAAAAAGAAAAAAAAGTATGAATTAACACCGTGGCGTGCTTGTCTAATTTTGTGGCCTTTGTTACTTGAGTAAGTAAGCCCGAGGGGATTGTCTCTACACCTAGCGTCCTAAGGTCTTAATGGTCTGGGAGTCGTTGGTCGAAAGCTCGTTAAGGTAGCATTGAAAAGCCTAAGGGAATAAGACATTGCATAGCTATGTGTATATAAACCAAAAGAAAAAAAAAGTGAATAAAACGGGAAATAAGAGAAAAAAGCCCCCGTAGATGAAAATAAAGCATAAGTATCTCATGTTGACCCTCGATATTGGTAATTGTTTGATTTTAGTTGAATCTAGCTTATTTTTTGATTTCTTGAGTTTACAGTGTATGATGCCTTCAAAGAGACTTGTTATGTGTTAAATTTGATTTTATATCAGTTAACATTGTTGTGAAGCACACACGCACTATATTAGTGATAACAGTCTAAGATTTGATGATTGACTGAGAAGTTACTAATGAGTTTTGATATAATGTATTATCGTGTTTACTTGATTTCTCTAAGGCCGATTGAATAGACTTGTTTCTGTCATTACAGCTAGATTCGTAGGCATATAGATTAGTTGCATTTCATTGCATTGCATTGCATTATGTTATGTTACTTGGGGACAAGTAACGGTTTAAGTTTGGGGGTATTTGATAAGTGGATTTTATATACACTTATCCGGTATCTTTTACTTGAATTAGTTGCTTATATTCATGTGTCTTAGTTACTTTTTATGCATTTTGTGTTCATTTTGTAGGATATATGTTTGGGAGCGGTGTGAGCGATTATTGGTAAGGAAAAGCAAAGAAAATGCAAAGAAAAGCAATCCGGACATCATTTGGGCTTTCATGTTTACTTCATGTTCTTGGTTTGTAACTTAGCTTACATTGTGGAGCGTCATCTTAGCTTTCCGAAACATCTTGAATCATTCCAATCGGAGTTCGGATGCAAGAGTTATGATCGTTGTACCAACGGACGTCGAACTTCGCTGTTTTGGTTAGCCATTTTCATAGCAGTCACTTCCAGACAAATTTAAACCTTCATCCGGCCTGCATTTTTCAATTCTCAAAGAATGAAAGTTGTAGATCTCGTCGATATCTTCGATTTGATAGGTGGCAGGCCCCGTAACTCCTCCCGGATCAAAAGTTATGGCCGTTTTACCAGAGGATGCTGTGATAGAAAATGATGCCCGCCGGGGCGGGCTTTTCCTTAGTAAAACCCCCGCCGGGGCGGGGGTACCAGCTGCAAAACAGTATGGTAGCCCACCAGGGAGGGCCCTTGACAAGCCTAGACCCCCGTCGGGGCGGGGGTACGCGTAAAAGAAGTGGTTTTTGGCCAAATTTGAGTTCGGGAAGGATTTTTTTTCGATCCAATTGACTCAAGGACTTCCAAGAGGACTAAAAGACATGTAACAAGGCTTATAAAAGGAGGGGAATAACAAGGATTACAGGGGAGATTAGAAGGAAAATATGATTCCATTAGATTAGATTAGAGTAAATTTAATCAAAACAATAGTTCTAAATAGTTTTGGAGATTGAAGCAACTTGGAGACCATTGAAGATCAAGAGCAGGAGCTTGAGGAAGATGGAGATTTGCTGACAACAGATTCAATTCATTACTCTAATCTTATTCTTGTCTTTTATTGTGTATTCAATTGTGGATTCTTAGTTTTAATTCAATAATCATGAACTAATTCTTTGTTTGAGATTACAATGGATCTTATTGTGTAGTTTATTTTAATATGCTTCGCTATTAATTGTTATGTTCTATCGTGAGAATTGTCTATTATGATTTGGACTTCATTGATTAATTGACTGGCCATCAATTACCGTGATAATCTATATGAACTCGAGAGATGAAGTATAGATTTAGATCTGATCATGATAGTATGTGTTCAGGATTTTGTTAGTAGCTTAAACTTGATGAGTGTTAAGGTAGAGATATGCTTGACACCGCATGTAATCGGATAGAGAACTTGTTCTTAAACCTTTTCCAACTGTAATTCACACAGAGATATAGTGGGTTAGTTGATTAAGGCGTTTAACAGATTGCTATCTTAATTGTGGATTGATGTTAATATGGTATTAGTGCATCGAGAGGTGGTTAATACTACTTTATTGTTCTTGATTAACAATTTGGGATAAAGAATAATTGATGAGAAGTTTGTTAACTTAAATGAAGCAATAAGTGAAGTTGTGATCTTAAATCTCCATAATCTTAATTTAATTAGTGGAATTTAATAGTAGTTTAATTTATATAATTTGAAATTCATTCTTTTAAATAAGAATAAGTTGGTTACGGGTTAGTACTTGGTGATTTTTATTAACAAATTCTCTGTGGGAACGATACTCAACTTATCACTTTATTACTTGTTGACCACGTATATTTGCGTGTTGTGCGTAATTAGATTTTACCCAACAGGCAGAGGTGAACATTGCTGCTCTGGTGTATGGAAATCAGCGTCGTGCTCCTGCTCATCATCGCCAGCCTGCTCGCCATCGCCACCTTGTTGATATAATCAAAAATATAAATCATTAGTCCGTATATATGTGTGAGAATTAACAAGCTAGCCTTAATTGAAAAAAACATAAACAATAAGAATACCTGAGTAGGTGGGGGCGGACAAAAAGCCTCCTCCAAGAGGGTAATCACCATCTGGAGCATCTCGACACTTCAAGCGTCGAACTGCTCCCGTGGTAATCCCGTACTCTCTGTAGAGGCCCCGTGATGAGTCCATACGAAGTACCCATCCACAAATCCATGAGAAAATAAGTCAAATTTAATCTCGTCGACTTTCTTCCAAATCAGATTTTTACACTTGACACACGGGCATCGCATCTTCCTGTTCGGATCATCCGTATGTTCTAGTGCTTTGTTCAAGAAATCTAAAACCCCAACACGATAAGCTGAGACTAATCCCCTCCCATCACTGGGTATCCTACGGTACATCCAACTCCAGTCAGCTAACATTTTTAACTACATAGAAGTACTCATTAAGTTAATTTGGGTATCCATGCGTGAATTAGATTTACCTAGTATCTCTATAGGACAGGGGTAAGGCTTCTATCTCGTTATTGGATGCGTCTCGTCACTAGTGCAAACATGTTGAGTACATTTCATGAGTTTCAAGAAAATTTCGGCAGCACCTCCCCATGGCCTCCAAGCACACGAAATAGACTAAGCTAACTTAATATAAGTATGCACTCGGAGAACATATAGAGATAACAGTCGATTAATCCTCAAAATAACAAAAAATGTACCATTTCGTATTTGCACCGGCCTAAGTGAGAGACATAACATCCAATAACAGTCCCAAACTGGGGACTGTTCGACATTCACCCCTACTGAGTGAATGTCAAACTGGTTTCTAAGTTTCAAAGTATAGTACATATATAATTGAAAATGCTACTTAGTTTATTGAAAATTGTGGCAAACTAAGCAAATTCTACTTAGTTTATGAGAATTGTTTTGTGGAATCTATAGAGACTACTTGAGTATTGACAAGAAAAAAAGGGGGTCGTAGTTCTGCTGTGTGTCTTATATCGAATAATAAAGTTAATTCAATTACTGCAAACATTCCTCACTGTTCCCTCATAACAGATGACAACATCCCGAAGGAGTTCCATTAAGCTATTGAACAAAGTTTCAGCTTAAGCAACCCTCTAGATGAACGAACGATCACTTCTCTACTAGGAATGAATCATCTTCCCATATGGTATAAATCCATGATATAGACAGCTTCTCACCAGTCCGAATTCCTCAAATGGATAGTTCTCATATAAGAGGTGAGATGTTCTGTGAGAACTACCCATCTGAGGAATTCGGAGTTGTAAAAAGCTGTTTATATCATGGATTGGACCCATATGGGGAGATGATTCATTCCTATGAGAGAAGTGATCGTTCGCTCATCTAGAGGGTTGTTTAACCTAGAACTTTGTTCAACAACTTACTGGCACTCCTTCCGGATGTTGCCATCTGTTATGATGGAATAGTGAGGAATGTTTACAGTAATTCAATTACCTTTATTATTCGAGTTTAGGACACAAACAGGAACTACGACCCCTTTTTTGTTTAATTGTTGCCGAGGAACCGGTTGGAGTATTATTAGCTGCAACTGCTATGTCGAAACCTACATACATGAAAGAGTACATATATGTAGGGAGAGTATTATTGCATTTATTGAAAATTATGGCAAACTAAGCAAATGCTACTTAGTTTATTTTGCCAATGATAAACTAAGTAAGTGGTACTACCTCCGTCCCATAATAAGTGATTTTTTAGGCTTAATATTTTTTCCCAAATTAAGTGATGTGTTAGAACTCCAATACAAATTTTACAATATTTTCTCATATATGCCCTCCATTATTCTTGATTCTTCGTTTCCTCCATTACTCACTACAATTATATGACACTTATTAACTCTTCAACTCTAAAGAAATTATACTAAGGGTATTTTTGCCATTTTAGCTTGTGTATTGGTATGTGTGATTTAAGCTAAAAAATCACTTATTTTGGGACAGAGGTAGTACTTAGTTTATGAGAATTATTATTTAGGATCTATAGAGACTACTGTTCGACATTCACTCCTAGCTACTTAGTTTATTTTGCCAATGATCATAAACTAAGTAAGTGGTACTTAGTTTATGAAAATTGTTATTCTAATCTATAGAGACTCTTTGTTAGACATTCACTCTCGCTTAGTTTATTATTATATTTTTTTTTATTTTAATTTGTAGTATATTATATAATTGGCTTATTTATTTATTAAATTAAATTATTTTATTTTATTTTATTTTATTTTATTTATTAAACTAAATTAAATTAAATTTTTATTACTTTTATTTTATTTTGTATTATATTATATAAGTTCTAATTTAATTTAATTTAATTTTCGTAATTAAAATTATTTTATTTTATTTTATCTTGTATTATATTATATAATTTTTAATGTTTTTTATTAAATTAAATTAAATTTGTTAAATTTAATTTAATTTTTCTAAATTTAAATTTAATTTAATTTAGATTATTTAAATTAAATTAAATTAAATTTATTATTTTATTATTTTTATTAAATTTTATTTTTATTAAATTTTATTTTATTTATTAAATTAAATCAAAGTTTTTTTATTTTATTCAAATTAATTTAATTTATAATTTTATTTTATTTTACTTTATATTATGTTATTTATTTTATTTTTAAAATTTATTTTATTTAATAAACTAAATTAAATTATATTTATTTTATTTTATTTTAGTAGTAAGAAACTAAGAAAATGGTACTTAGTTTATGATTTATTAATATTGGAAAACTAATTACTAATACAATACATGTAGGGCCCACAAATATTCTACAATTTCATAATTTTGACAGAATTTCTGTCATAAATTCAGTAGAAAATAGCAAATATATCAAGATTAAAAACACTCCTAAAATCAGTTACATTATGATAAAGAACCCAAATTTGATATGCTATACACTTTATAATATCAATATTCTGCAATTTCCAAATTCCAAATAATACGCAGTTAAATAATATGCAGTCCACAAACCCAAAATCAAAATTCCAATTTCAGCAATATAAACAAGAAGAATAGGACCCAAATTTCAGATTTCATATCACTCCCAATTTCAACAACAGGACCCAAATTTTCAACCCACAAATTCACAGCAACAACATATTATCCAAATTGGGTTAATCTCATATTCAAACTCAAACTAAACCTAAAAGAAATTAAGCCACAAATTTCACAATTTGCAACAAATTAACCCTAAAAATCTAATACTTGGCAGAAAACTAACCTTGAAATTGAATTAATGTGCAAAATAACCGACTGTGGTGCCTGGTGGTGGCTGCTGGTGGTGGTGGCAGTGATGGTGGTTCAACCGACGGTGCTGGTGGCGTCTATTGGTGGTGGAATCGATCGACAATGATGGTGGTGGTGGCAGTACGTGGTGGTGGTGGAATCAGTGGTGGTTGTGGCGGCGGTGGAGGTGGTGGAGATGAGAGCAGTGAGATTAAGAGAGAATCAAATGAGAGATCGCGTAAAGTGAGAGAGATAGAAATGAGAGCAAAGTGAGAAAAATGAGCGGCGGTCGGAAGACGTACTGATTAATTAGGTTTTAGGATTATTTTCGACGAACTGTCCGTTGTATTTACCTTCGTTGTAATTAAGGTATCTTCGACTGAATAGTCCGTCGGAATAAACACTATTTAGTCAAAAATAAGGTTCGCGCTGGCGGGACATTGGCGCCAATGGGATACATATATTTTCGACGAACATCCGTCGAAATTAAAGTAGTTTCGACTGACGTATCTTCGACTGAATAATCCGTCGGAATACATATTATTTTCGAGGGAATGAATCCGTCGAACGTAGCCGATTTTACTGTCAAGTTTGGGTTATCTGATATGTAAAGGTTATCGAATTAAAATATAAGATTTTATATAATAACTTTGATGAAGCGAATCATAAAATAACTTGATTCAAAAACATGTAGATGATAAAGGTTTTGATTCAAGGAATTAAAGTAAGAATGTAGAAAAGTTTAAATTATTTCACATTTTATTTAAGTTTAACATCGAATAATGATGTAAAATCAGAAATTAGATGTGTTATTAACGACCGAAGTCGATAATTGAATTGTATAAATTTTGGGGTCGTTACAACTTAAAAATTCAAAAAATCAAAATCAGCTAAGAGACTCACCAGTTGAAATGGGTAAAAGCCGAGCCAAGCATCGGTCATGCCCTCTGAGTGCAAACGCATCCCATGAAGGAAGTAAGCGAATGTGAAGGATCCCCAGTCATACTCTCCTACGCGGTCCACATCACAAAGAGCTCAAACCAAGTTGAATGGGACAATAGAGGCCTTGTTCGCAAGAAAACAACCCCCCATAATAGTCAAGAACAAGCACCTTAAAATACCATCCCACTATGCCAAATCATCAGGGAATGGCTCTAATAAAGTACCTCGGGAAACTTCTACACTCAAAGGCCCCGAACGAACACTATAGGCCTTGAAGGTCCGCTCTTGAGGAGAAAGTCCAAGAAGAGCACGAACTGTAATAACCTAATATTTTCTTTATAAATATATCAGAAATTTTGCGTATAAATTTTTTTATTATTATTATTTATTTTAAAAGTGATAATGCGTGCAAGGTAATGTGTATGTATTTATGTGATAAATAAAATATATTTATTTTAGAATTATTGATCATTATAAACTATATTCTTATAAAAAAATTAATTTTATAGTAGAAATAATTTTATTAATTATTTTCCATGAAAATATGATTTTATATTATTTCAATGATATATGAAATGATTATTAGAATTATTATAATGATTATTTTATTATATGAATTTATGCTTGATTAGTTAAGTTAATTAATAATGTTATATACGACAAATAAATCAGATATGGAATCCAGACCCTAATTCTGGTTTTGGAACAAGGAATGATAATAATAATATAATATTAATTATATTTTGATATTTTTTTAGTGCTATGGATATGTACTGTATATGTGGACCGGTAATGATTGGTCAATTATGATGTTATATGACAAACCCTAGTTTTACTGTGACACCCTAATTTAAAACTCGAATACGAGTTCAAAGCTATTTGGTAACTGTGTATTGTGATTTATGACCATTATTATAAATATTAACATTAATTAGGAAACCCTAATTGTTGGAAATCCTAATCGTGAAATTAGAAACCCTAATTTCTTAAGTGAAAACCCTAAATTAATATTTTAGAATCCTAATTTCTATATTAGGTAACCCTAATTAGTAATTATAAAACTTAATTGCTAGTTGTAAACCCTAATTGCTAAAATGGTGATCTTAATTATTATTTTTAGTAAATTATTATGTTAATTAGAAAACCCTAATAATATTAAAGAAACCTAATTATTTAAAAACCCTAAATTTAACTAGTAAGTTCTAATTAAAATTTTATTGAACTTTAAACTTAAATCTTTAAACCCTAGAAATTATTTGGGGAACCTTAATGTTTAAGATCTATTGGTTTTAACCTAGATTCAAGCATCATGGACAAGAATACCCTTAAAATACTTTGTTAGTTTACTAAAATAGCCTTTTTATATTTATTTTAATATCCTACCTTGCAAGTCACCACTCTAGAATTATAGCACATGCCTAAAACTCCTTCAAGCTTATCCACTTTGACACCTTGCATGTTAGATACATTGCATCTAAGAATTATAAATAGATTGGAGGACAGAGAAATGGCATTTGCTAGCTTATTTTGTGCTCAACACCCATCTAAACTCTCTCAAGCTCTCACCTCCGAAAATGTCAAGATATATCAGTCACAAACAAAGCCCCATGATCACCCTTAGCAAATCATAAGCATAGAATCAAAGATTGATCAAAGAAGGTATAAACCCTAGCCATGAAATCTGACTTTAATCTTGTGTTAAATGTTATGTGTCTGTGTTAAAATATGTTGTTTACAGTGTTATTAAGTGATCTGGGTTGATAGATGTTGGATCCATAACATCTATAAGCTCAGATCTAGTGTTTTTGTAAATCTGGAAAATTTTCATTTTGTGTTCTGACAACGGATGTCAGAGGCTGTAGATCTCATTATGTTTTGTGTTTTTGTTTTTTAAATGTTTAATATGGTAGTCTGTTATGAAATCTTTACAACGAAACTTGAATCAGGTTCATATCTATTATGGATTAAAAGTTATAGGCAGTCAAAGTGGGTTGACCGACATTGACCAGCTGTTTCTGGGCAGCCCAGAATCGCCCAGAACGTCTGACAATGATTTTTCAGTCGCTTGATCTTGCTGTTGTTTAGTGCTTTGATCATGTTGTTGTTTGGTGTTTGTAGACTAACATGAATACTATGTTCTAACACTTTTATATCACCTAGATCCTTAGCAGAATCTAACTTAATAATGGTCAAACTTAGGTATCCGAAACTGCTCAAGAACATTTCTGGAAAACCCAAAAATGTTCAAGAACAGTTCTGGGAGGGTACTTTGACTGGATTTTATCTTTAAATTCTTTTGATGTTATATGTCTTTTATGTGACGCCCCCAAAATTAGGTATACATCACCCATCTTGGGTTGCCACTTACATGGTACATAAATTTAAATACAACTTAATTATACAACAGTCGTGTGAAATACGACAAAACATAAACTGAGAGTTTAAATAAGAATACTGCCTTCTAGACAATATCCATTCTCAATGGAGTCCTCATAGACAGTATACAAACTCAAATTCAGTCCTCGTTATATTTATTGTCACACTATTTAACAGAATAGTGAGGACTACTAATGCTATCATCTGGATCGTCACTCCGTTCCCCGACTCGTCCCAGCTATATTCTCATTTCCTGAAAAGAACAGTGAAGGAAAGGGTGAGCTCAACTAGCCCAGTAAGAAATATTATGACTAAGATAATGCAGAATAAATTATCATTAGTCTTCAACAATGTTAAACTGATAAAATACAATAGACATCAAGTTTAACTGCAGCGGAATAAGCAATTCATAAGAAGAGTCAAGTAAAGAATAAAATCTACTATCTTCTATGATTTAAAATGTTTTCATCAATTCTTATCGCTGAGACTCAGCTTAATAAATAAACCGCATCATCGAATCATCCCTGAACTACGGGCCAAGGATATTCATTAAATCATCAATGATCATGACTATACCGAATGATCCCTGGTCATAATCATACCAAGTCCATCTTTGCACGTAAGCTAAAGATATACAACAACAAAATCAATAATCAACAATCCATCTTTGCACGTAAGCCAAAGATATACAATTCAATAATCAACAGTCCATCTTCGCACGTAAGCCAAAGATAACTTTCATCACCATATAAGCATGAGGATGATGACAATGATATAAGCATTAATCAAACTAAAACAAGGATAAATATTAAAGACTTTAAATTTATCCAAATATTATCAATCACTCATAATCTAATATTATTAATATTATAACAATATTTTAATATCTTCTCAAACTTATAAACAATTTATTTCAATTGTTTACACTTTACCACATAAAGCATTTAATTATTCAAAATGCCATACTCATAAGATCTCATCACCAATGATCAAATTCCTTATCAAAAATCTGCATATACCTTATATAGGATTTCCAAGCCATAAAATCCTATTTTCCAACTTTGTCACTTCACATAACATATTTAACTCATATGTTCGTAACTAAACTATTTTCATGAAAAATACCAAATCAGTCCCAAAAATATTTCTTTTATGGGATTTAGCAGAATATAGTCCCATAATGAATATATATATATTTTTCTCGGAATTTTTAAAATTCATTTACTATTTTTCAAAAAATCAATTTCTAATTAATTCCTTAAAAAATTAGCTACCTCAAGGTTAACTCCAAAAATTCTCAAATCTTGACAGAATCTTACACATGTTAACGTGAGCGTCCAGTTTAAATTTCATGGTCACCAGAATTATAGAACTTCGGTTATAGCATTTTACGTCGGAAAAACCTAAATATTAAAATGGTCATAACTTGCTCATTTTAAGTCAGAATGAGCTCATTTTTTGACAGGAGTTACTTTATAACATATATTTTCATGTCCCAAAAGGCCAAAATTTTTCTCATTAATTAAGTGGCCGAAAATGCCCTTTTAAAAATATGGACAATAGCTTTTTCGGTATTGGCAGCTTTTGACTCCTTTGCTAAAATCAGTCCACACGAAAATCTACAATTCCTTTTCCAGTGATTCCACTTGGAGATGCTAAAAAACTCATAGATCTAACTCTAGAACTTGACCTCACTCAAAAATTCAAAATATTCCAGGAGATATGGTCAATTGAATTTCATGTTCCGTTTTCACCAAAATCTGATTTTCAACCCTTTGTGATTTCTAAGAAAGTTTCATGTTTTCACATAATAACCTCTATAACTTATCATGACAATGACATAATAATTCAATAAAACAAGTTCACGAATTAATTTAACCAGGAACCAATTACGTCCAAATTGTCAACATGATACTTCTTTGTAGAGTAAAATTCAAGAATGCTCAGAAGAATATTTCCATGAAAAAATACTGGATGAAGCGCAAATATCAAGAATATTCTACTAATTTCATGGAGTATAGAAGTTAAAGCTTTAATCAACTGAGTATAAGAGAATATATGAAACTGTAAATGGATTTTCATCCGCTATGCGGTAATCCACGTATACAGATCATTTCCACAATTTCATAAGGAATGAATACAAAGGATCATTCACCATGCATGTGGTAATCCACATAGACAGGTTATTCCAACAGAATAATAAAGAATGGAATTACAATAGAAATCACCATGCATGCGATAGAGACCGCATGCAGAAAAGTTATTCCAACAAAATAATAAAAATGGAACCAGTCCGGCAGAAAAACGCATGTAAGAAAGAGGATATTCCAGCGAGAATATTAAAGAATGGAATAACAACAGACATTACCAAGTATACGGAACCAGAATCATAACATGAGTTATTTTGATGAGAATAATAAATAATGGAAATACGGTCACCATGTCGGTGTAAATTTAACCAATGGATATTAAAGATAGAATAATAAAAGAACGGAATAATAGAAGAATTTCACCATGTATGCGATGTGATATAAACAAAGTTATTCCAACATAATAATATAGAATGGAATAATAGAAGAATTTCACTATGTATGCGATACTTAGCATAAATAGGTTATTCCAACATAATAATAAGGAATCGAATAACAAGAGGCATTTCACCAGTATAGAGGGTATATATCCGCCATACACAAAGTTATTCCAATAGAATAATAAAGAATGGAATAACAGAAGTTCTCTTCATGAATAAGAAAGAAATAATACCCCTAACAGTATAACAAATAATATCCCTTACCTTAGAATAAAAGCTAGATATTGGAATAGAAATGTAGCAGACTTCTTTCTTCTTTTCTCTCTATAGATTTTTCTCTATTTTCTCTCTATAATTTCTCTATATAATAATTGCTCTAAAGCTTTGGTGAATTGGTGAGAAATGAAGGAAGAATGAGCTTCTATTTATAGGAAAACATAGTTTCGATAATTGCACGTTTTGGGGCTCGAAAAATTACAGTACAATACCTCCAACTTTTCTTTCATTTTTAATTTTGTCATCCAAGTATTATCAAACTTGCACCAACTCCCCTAATAGTAAATCATGTGAATCAATAGTAAAATCATGTGACTCAATAGTAAATCATGTGACTCAATAGTTCTAAACATGTGAAAAATTAATTATAGTATAATACCTCCATCTATACCTCCATTTTTAACTTAGTCATGCAAGTATTATCAATCTTGCACCAATTTCCCTAATAGTAACAAGAATGTGAAACAATAATATACACATGTGAACAAATAGTTATAATCATGTGAAATAATAGCAATCAATTGCTCATTTATCCGGTTAAATACCCGATTGGTTAATATAACCTCCAGACATCAATTTTTATCGAAATAAATGTCGATTTTTACTAACACAAATAATTCTAACACAATGAAACTATTTTTATCAAAAATATATATTTTGAAATTTTGAAGTTTGACTTTTTCCGAAAAAGTCAACTATTGAGTTTTTGACCAAATAGTAAAAACTAGAAAATTTTGTGTTTATAGTCTATTTTTACTAATTTCATCGTTCCAGACTCAAATATCACGCCCGCGTCTCCAAATTCAACTCCGATCACAACTTCAATTTTAATAACATTCCTCATTAATATTATAACTCACAATATTTATCAACCAGGTCGTTCCCAAGAAAGAGGGGGCTTTCCAATAAGGATTTCTCCTATTGGCGCCATGCAATTAGGTGACCAAACCTCTCCTCGCGTAACTTCTAGACATTGTAAATATTGTAATTTAATAATATGAATAACTTTGTCATCTCAATTATTGATCTAATAATATATCATATTATTGATTTAATAATATCGAATCAATAATAGAGATATGATATAATAATTGAATCAATAATTGAGTATAATTGAGTGACTTCACGTAAGCATTAATAATAATCAATACTGTGTAAGCTATGCTACTATGCAACCACGCATATTTTACCACCGATTATTTTATGACAACTTGCTTACTTTGAAAAATTTTCAAATGTCACCCTTAACTTTAAACTTTATCAATTTAACCATTTACTAAAATAGAAAAATTGAATACTTTTATTTCATAAAATTCGGGGTCTTACAATCTCCCCTCCTTATGAAATTTCGCCCTCGAAATTTGCGTACGTACCTGATAGTTCGAAGAGATGAGAATACCTTTCTTTCTTTTCGGATTGTACCTTCCCAGTTATATCTTCTGTATCATAATTTTCCCATTGCTCATCTCCTGTATTTCAGATATCATTCTGAAATATACCTTCAAAACAAAAGTTAATTGACATATCACAAATTGTCAACTTATCAAGTAAAAATTTCGGCTTAGGTAAGTCACACCCTAGCGAAGTATATTACTCGTCTCTCCCCTCCTAGTTCGAGACTAATATCTCCGCCAGTGACCATATCCCTATAACATCAATCAACAATTCATGTCCACAATCATATGAATAACTCATAATCATAATTGTGATTCTGAATTCCTTTTCGCACCCAGGAAGAAGATAATTTACATCACCTATCTTTACCTGAAACATTAAAAATCATGGTTATACCAAATCACAATTTCTGCTCATAATCATACTAATAAATTCATCTTTGCACTACGGCTTAAAGATATACAATCAGATAACTAATAATAATCACAGTTCATCTTTTGCACTACAGGCCAAAGATATACAACTATAAAACAAATAATACAATCTTTGCACAGCCAAAGATATACAAATCAGAAAATAAAACCAAGACTTTGAGACTAAGCTTAATAGTATCACGACCACGAATTATCCATGCACTACGGGCCAAGGATATTCGTGTTTTCCATTACGGTCATGATTATACCGAATAATCCCTAGTCATAATCATACCAAATCCATCTATGCGTTATGACCAAAGATGACTTTTACCACATCATTTATAACATTATGGTTATGATTATACCGAATAATCCCTGGTCATAATCATACCAAGTCCATCTATGCACTACAGGCCACAGATGACTTTCAGCATAACACAAGCATGAGAATGAGGTATTGACCTATATAGGGTTTCAAACCTCTTAGAAACATTCGTGTCATTCGTTCCTCATTATCGACCAAATGGGATGCAAACCGAGATAACTCCGTAAACTTAGCCTCGTACTGCGATATGGTCATATTATTTTGCTCCATTGCTTATCTAAACATTTTTAGATGCCATTTTCAAACACTGTCACAAAACAAGGGTTAATTATCATATCACATATTATTCCTATACTCTGACCGACCAATTAAATACCAAATAAACTTAGGTAGGTCATACTAGCGAAGGAAATCCCCGTCTCTCCCCTCCTAGTTCTTGTCTCACATCACAGCCAGAGATCATATCCCTAAGCTTTGATACCAACTGTGACGCCCCCAAAATTAGGTATACATCACCCATCTTGGGTCCCCACTTACATTGTACATAAATTCAAATACAACTTAATTATACAACAGTCGTGTGAAATACGACAAAACATAAACTAAGAGTTTAAATAAGAATACTGCCTTCTAGACAATATCCATTCTCAATGGAGTCCTCATAGACAGTATACAAACTCAAATTAAGTCCTCGTTATATTTATTATCACACTATTTAATAGAATAGTGAGGACTACTAATGCTATCATCTGGATCATCACTCCGTTGTCCGACTCGTCCGAGCTATATTCTCATTTCCTGAAGAGAACAGTGAAGGAAAGGGTGAGCTCAACTAGCCCAGTAAGAAATATTATGACTAAGATAATGCAGAATAAATTATCATTACTCTTCAACAATGTTAAACTGATAAAATACAATACACATCAAGTTTAACTGCAGCGAAATAAGAAATTCATAAGAAGAGTCAACTAAAGAATAAAATCTACTATCTTCTATGATTTAAAATGTTTTCATCAATTCTTATCATTTGAGACTCAAACTTAATAAATAAACCGCATCATCGAATCATCATCGCACTACGGCCAAGGATATTCATTAAATCATCAATGGTCATGACTATACCGAATAATCCCTGGTCATAATCATACCAAGTCCATCTCTGCACGTAAGCCAAAGATATACAACAATAAAATCAATAATCAACAATCCATCTTTGCACGTAAGCCAAAGATATACAATTCAACAGTCCATCTTCGCACGTAAGCCAAAGATAACTTTCATCACCATATAAGCATAAGGATGATGACAATGATATAAGCATTAATCAAACTAAAATAAGGATAAATATTAAAGACTTTAAATTTATCCAAATATTATCAATCACTCATAATCTAATATTATTAATATTGTAACAATATTTTAATATCTTCTCAAACTTATAAACAATTTATTTCAATTGTTTACACTTTACCACATAAAGCATTTAATTATTCAAAATGCCATACTCATAAGATCTCATCACCAATGATCAAATTCCTTATCAAAAATCTGCATATACATTATATAGGATTTTCAAGCCATAAAATCCTTTTTTCCAACCTTGTTACTTCACATAACATATTTAACTCATATGTTCGTAACTAAACTATTTTCATGAAAAATACCAAATCAGTCCCAAAAATATTTCTTTTATGGGATTTAGCAGAATATAGTCCTATAATGAACATATATTTTTCTCAGAATTTTTAAAATTCATTTACTATTTTTCAAAAAATCAATTTCTAATTAATTCCTTAAGAAATTAGCTACCTCAAGGTTAACTCCAAAAATATCCAAATCTTGACAGAATCTTACATATGTTAATGTGAGCTTCCAGTTTAAATTTCAGTTATAGAACTCCGGTTATAGCGTTTTTCGTCAAAAAAACCTAAATATTAAAATGGTCATAACTTGCTCATTTTTAGTCAGAATGAGCTCATTTTTGGACAGGAGGTACTTTATAACATATATTTTCATGTCCTAAAAGGCCCGAATTTTTCTCATAAATTAAGTGGCCGAAAATGCCCTTTTAAAGTTTATGGGCAGTAGCTTTTTTGGATTTTGCAGCTTTGGACTCATTTGCTAAAATCGGTCCACACGAAAATCTACAACACCTTTTCCAAAGTGATTCCACTTGGAGATGTTACAAAACTCATAGATCTAACTCTAGAACTTGACCACACTCAAAAATTCAAAATATAATAGGAGATATGGTCAATTGAATTTCGTGTTCGTTTTCACCAAAATCGATTTTCAACCCTTTGTGATTTCTAAGAAACTTTCATGTTTTCAAATAATAACCACTATAACTTATCATGACAAGAACATAATAATTCAATAAAAAAAGTTCACGAATTAATTTAACCAGGAACCAATAACGTACAAATTGTCAACATGATACTTCTTTGTAGAGTAAAATTCAAGAATGCTCAAAAGAATATTTCCATGAAAAGATACTGGATGAAACGCAAATATCAAGGATATTCTACTAATTTCATGGAGTATAGAAGTTAAAACTTTAATCAACTGAGTATAAGAGAATATATAAAACTACAAATGGATTTTCATCCGCCATGCGGTAATCCACGTATACAGATCATTTCCACAATTTTATAAGGAATTAATACAAGGGATCATTCACCTGGCATGTGGTAATCCACATAGACAGGTTGTTCCAATAGAATAATAAAGAATGGGATAACAATAGAAATCACCATGCATGAGGTACTTCGCATAGACAAGTTATTCCAATGTAATAAAAAATGGAACCAGTCCCACAGTAAACACACGCATGTGATATTCCATAAAATGGAATAATAAAGAATGGAATAATAATCAGACATCACCAAGTATGACGATAAGATATTCCGCGATAATCATAAATTCGAAATTATAAATAATGGAACCATGTCAAAGTAAATTCATGCAGACATGATATTTCGATAGAATAATATAGAATGGAATAATAGAAGAATTTCACCATGTATGTGGTACTTCGCATAAACAGGTTATTCCAACATAATATTATAGAATGGAATAACAGAGGGATTTCACCAAGTATAGGGTATATATGTCGCGTATACAGGTTATTCCAACAGAATAATAAAGAATGGAATAACAGAAGTTCTATTCATGAATAAGAAAGAAATAATACCCCTTACAGATATAACAACTAATATCCCTTACCTTAGAAAAAAGACTGGATCTTTGGAATAGAAATGGAGCGAGACTTTCTTCTTCTTCTCTCTATAGATTTTCTCTCTATAGTTTCTCTTTATAATTTCTCTCTATAATAATTGCTCTATAGCTTTGGTGAATTGGTGAGAAATGAAGGAAGAATGAGATTCTATTTATAGGAAAACATAGTTTCGATAATTGCACGTTTTGGGGCTCAAAAAATTACAATACAATACCTCCAACTTTTCTTTCATTTTTAATTCAGTCATCCAAGTATTATCAAACTTGCACCAACTTCCCTAATAGTAAATCATGTGAATCAATAGTAAAATCATGTGATTCAATAGTAAATCATGTGACTCAATAGTTCTAAACATGTGAAAAATTAATTACAATATAATACCTCCATCTATACCTCCATTTTTAACTTAGTCATGCAAGTATTATCAATCTTGCACCAACTCCCCTAATAGTAACAAGAATGTGAAACAATAGTATACACATGTGAAAAAATAGTTATAATCATGTGAAATAATAGCAATCAATTTCTCATTTATCCGGTTAAATACCCGATTGGTTAATATAACCTCCAGACATCAATTTTTATCGAAATAAATGTCGATTTTCACTAACACAAATAATTCCAACACAATGAAACTATTTTTATCAAAAATATAAATTTTGAAATTTTGAAGTTTGTTTTTTTAAAAAGAAAAAGTCAACTATTGAATTTTTTGACCAAATAGTAAAAACTGGAAAATTTTGTGTTTATAGTCTATTTCTACTAATTTCATCGTTAGGACTCAAATATCACATCCGCGCTTCCAAATTCAACTCCGAGCACAACTTCAATTTTAATAACATTCCTCATTAATATTATAACTCACAATATTTATCAACTGTGTCGCTCCTGGGAAAGAGGGGCTTTCAATAAGGATTTCTCCCTATTGGGCGCGCAATTAGGTGAGCAAACCTCTCCTCGCGTAACTTCTAGACATTATAAATATTTTAATTTAATAATAATAACTTTGTCATCTCAATTATTGATTTAATAATATATCAAATATCTTTGACAATAATTGAATCAATAATGAGAGATATGACTTCTCACGTAAGCATTAATAAGTATAATGAGTGACTACTTATAAGCATCAATAATCAATACCGTATTTTACCACCGATTATTTTATGACAACTTGCTTACTTTGAAAAATTTTCAAATGTCACCCTTAACTTTAAACTTTATCAATTTAACCATTTACTAAAATAAAAAAATTGAATATTTTTATTTCATAAAATTCGGGGTCTTACATTTTATGTATTAGATCTCTTCATTTTCATGTCATCTATACACTTAAAGTGTTAGATCACATAAACTAGCCTTGTAGTGCATGATATAAAGCATCGAAGTAGGACCCTTGAGTTTCTGGGCAACCCAGAACCTCAAGAACACGTCTAACAATAACTTTTGCAGCTTAGATCTTGCATTGTATTGATGGTATGGCCTAGATAAAGGTTGTATCATGTAGTATTACATCAATACTACATGATCAATGTATAAAATGGTCTAGAAGCTTTATAATCCGTTTGATATTGTTGGTCAAAGTGGTACACTTGTTATCTGACATGAAGTTCTGGGTTTGGCCTAAGAACACTCAAGAACACATTCAGCGACAGTTTTGTCGCCTAAAGCACCTATAGCGACACTTTATTCATAAATTTATTATTATTTATTATATAATTAGTAATAAATAGTTTTTAATTATGAAAAATATAAAATAAATTCCTAAAAATTATTTTAAAGTCCTAAAATTATATTTTTATTATTTTGGATATATTTCATAAATATTTAATATTTTGGAATATTAAAGGAATTTAATTTATTTAATTATTATATTAAATAAATTATTTAAAAATGATTTTAATACTTAAAAAATCATTTAAAATTATATTTTGGTATAAGAGAATATTTTAAGTTATTTTGAATAACTTTTAATATTTTGTGATGAAATTTAATTAATAGTTTAATATTAATGACATTAAGTTTATTTAATAATTATATTAAATAAATAGTTTAAAAATGGTTTTATTTATTTAAAATCATTTAAAAAGGATATTAATGAATTAAAATATTTTAAGTTATAATTAATAACTTTTAATATTTTGATAGATAATGCATTAATATTTTATTATTAATCGTAAGTATTTAAAAATGATTTTAATTGTTTTAAAAATTATTTAAGGATAAAATTAGTACTTAAAAATATTTTGAGTTATTATAAATAACTTTAATATTTTAGTAATGGTTTCATTAATAGTTTAATATTAATTAAATATTAATGATAATATAATTATTTGATATTTAAATCATTTTATAATGATTAGGTGTTTGAAAAAAATTTAGAATAAATTATAATAATTGTTTAAAATTATGGTAAGTCATATTAAAATGTTATGACTGTAAATAGTCTAACTAGATATTGAACTTTGATATAGAGTCTTAGACTCAATAATTACCCGATAAAGCCGTCGGTACGCCGATAGGTTTCAGAAATTGATCTGGACTTATATAATGTGTCTGTATATGTGTTTCTTTTTGTGATTTAATGACTATGAAATATGTGTGACAATGTGATTATGTTATATGCTGACTGCAATAAGCAGTACTATGTGTTATGATATGTGATTCTAATCGACAGAATGATCTTATTAATGATAGGTTTCGGTATAAAAGATAAAACTAAGTTGCGTACACTAAGCAGTAGACCAGTCAAGTATCCTACCTTTGCATTTCCTTTATGCAATGGATATGAGTAAGAAGGTTTCAGAATTATATTATTATTATGTTATATTATTAACTCTATTGTTATATATTCTATATCCGATCATTGTTTATCAACATGTTAGTATATGGTAAGTCAGATATATATTATGCTCGCTAATTTCTAAAACATGGTTATACAAGTGTCCCCACTTGGATAATCATTGTATTTAATCACATGTTGATATAAATATATGTATATATTGATCCCAGGTATGAATACAGTAAAAGCCATCTAAGTTATTTGATTTAGCTAGACACAGGTTCAGAAATATCGTTGAATATGATAAAACCCTATTGTATCCAATCAAATTTCTTTGGTTTGGATTCTTGACTAATTATGAACATCCCGAACATGGGAAAATTTTTATGCGCTAAGGCGGACAAAGGATGAAAGATAATATCGTTCTAGCAATGTAGTATTGATCAATACAGGGTCCATGGGATGTACACCCTCGTGCCCGTAAGTTATGACGATTTGCAGATGAAGTTCTGTCTAACCTTTTCAAAAATAGAAAATAATGTTCATAATCTGTTGACGACCTATATATATAGTCAATACGTAGTTTCAAAAACTTTGATATAGAAATAATATATGGTTATGGTTGGTTCAGCTTGCTTCACAACTATTAATTCGTTGTAGAAGTGATATACAAAGAAAACATTTAATTATTTCTGCTATATATATATATATATTTGTTATTACTTGCTGAGCACCCAAATGCTCATTTTTGCTTTAAATTTAAATGTTTTCAGCTAAGCGTGATCAACTACAAGGTTTAGGCAAGAACAAATGACAAGGAAAGCGAACATGATATGTTTAATTCTTTTGTAATAGTTAGACTATATTAAGATAATGATATGTATTATATATCATGTAAATAATTTAGTAAAGGTTGCGTACTTGGGATTAGACTCTGATAAATGTAAGTTAAGTTTGAAATTTCTATTATTATTATTATTATTAGTAGTATTATTTCCGCTCATAGAAATGGTATCGTAAAGCACTGAATTCGGGTTTCAAGTACCTGAATTTGGGGGCGTTACACAAACGACCACTAGGGTAATGTCAGCCTCCAAAGGCACCCTAGCTCCAACAAAATCTATGTCTGTGATATACCACCAGTCCATAGGCATCTTCATAACCTCACAATCTAGCAGATGAAGGGAGTGGATCTGATAAAACCACCTCTCTGATAAAGCGAGAAGATAGCCCCATGGACATTGGCAAGGGGTAATTGTAAAAAAGGACTCTAAACCCCAAGAATGTACCCGAGCACGGTATTGGGGATGGAGAGACTCATACAAAGCGAAGACACTAAACTAGTTCCCCTTGGGTTGGGTGAACTCGAGAAACTGCATGGCATCAAGGGTAAAAGTTGAACTTCGCCAAAAATGGGGAAGTATAACGAATCAATGAAAAAAAACCATGTACCTCGTTCGTGTGCAAGTGAACCGATGGGTGACGGCTCAAATTAGAGCCCAAAAGGTCAAGAATGGCTATCTAAATACAAGGAAGGACTCGACGCGCAGTGAGCTGGGGAGGGACTTTTGGATCGAGAAGATCGTCCTCCACATCAGGCATATCAGTCATATCGTCTCCAATAGGATGAATCACCGACTCCGTAAGACTAAAAACTTGGTGGGTCACCCGCGAAGCGAGAACAGCCGAAGTAGGCCTACAAAGACGAACCTCAGACGAAGCCCTATAGGAGGCAATACTAATGTGTCTATCAGAATTCATGCATAAACAACAAAATCATGGCGTTCTAAATAAGACAAGGTATGTGTGACAACCCAAATTTTTAGAAGTTATTAAAATAGGAATTTAATAATTAAAATTCTTATTATGAGATGTTTTGAGTTTGAGTATGTATATTTATGTGCTGTATATTTTTAAATATGTGATCTGGTGTGAAGAGAAATATATATTCATATATTGGGAAAGTGAGGTTTAATAGTACCCTGAGTTATTTGTTTAATCTGTATTTTCGATTCTGGGGACAGAATCTTTGTAAGGAGGGAAGAATGTGACAATCCAAGATTTTAGTAATTGTAATTTAAAATATTTATTAAATGAAATAAATATTTTATTGATGTGGTTATTATTAGTACATATTTATGACTAGATAATATTCTAAATTAAATTAAATTATAATTTAAAGAGTTGTAATATAACATGAGATGTTATATTGTTGTTTTAATTTAATAATTTAAGATGGTATGATAAGTTATTAAAAAAAAAAATATAGTGAGATTATAATGTTGTGATATTTGTTTAAGTGGAATATTTATTTTAAATATAGTATGTGTAACTAATTTATTTGATTATTATTGGATGTGGAGATCCAAATAAATAATAAGTGATTATAAATTATAAACTAGATGGTTTATTAAAATAAAATTAGAGTGGTTTAAATTAGTTTTTGCCAAATAAGGCTTAAATATATTAAGTCTTTAAATTTTAAAAGGGTTTTGCCAAACAAAGCCTTATGGCTTTTGGATTTTTAATTTTTGAATTTGTAAATAATATAAATAAAATAAAATAAATAATAAATATAATATAATTATAACCTAAACGTTATTCTATAACTGATATTCTAATAAGTATGCGCATTAAGGTTATTAGTTTTATTTTTTTTACTCTTGGCTATCAGTTGGTTTTACGCATAACTTACTTGCCTACGAAGAATACTGAGAATTTCACAGAGAGAAAGCTGAGAGAGAATTGAGAGAGATTGAGAGAATTGTCTACAATTACAAGGATTAACAAGCTAATTGAAGGTATTTTCCCTAATTATATATGAATATGTATATATGAGGTTATGACATAACTTATATGTGCTCTGTGAATTCAAATTCTCTCGAATTATTGTAGAAAATTGAGTTATTGCAATTGTATGTAAGTGTAATGCTAGAGTTTATGTTTAAACAAGGAATTTGTATGCTAATTACAGTTAAAAGTAGGAAAGATAATTATAGTGTATGCTTTTATGAATATTTTCTAATATAGCTTATGTAAGTACTAATTTTAGTGGCCAATTAGTATGATAAACTGTAAATTGGGTTTTGTTTATGCTAGTTCATTAAGAAACGAAGAAAATGTAGTTTGAACGAAGTGATTTGGTGTAGAATTGAAATCACAGTGTTAATTTTTTGGAAGGATGTCAAAAAAATTGAGTTTTAAATGAAAACATGAAATTTATGAAATTAAATTAGTTAAAATGGTTGATAAATTGTTCTATATTGATGAATATGTGAGGAAACATGTTTGTAATAGTTCTATATCAATTGTTTGTGTTAAATTCACTGTTTAGTGGGTGAAATTCGTGTTAGTTGGGCTAAAATTAGAAGCTATTATTCACAACCTTTCAGTTCTGCACGCATGACCGGATTGGCAATGCTACTTGCAAGTTAAGGTCGAAAAAAGCAATTGTTGCTTCGGCCCCGAAGCTTAAGTATATGCGATTCGTCGTATTACCGGTCTCGAGACAGTGAAGTCTGCCTATTTGTAGGACATGACTAATGGACTTAATCTAGTTTGGCAAGCATGTTAATGATGTTTAAGACATAATGCGGACTATAATAACAGATTGTAGTATGATATAATATCAAAATATGGAGATTTTAGTTGTCACTTGAGTAAGTTATGTAATGAAACAAAATGTGATGTTTTCACAAGTTAAAGATAAATGATAAGGTTTATATTGGTTTATAGAGAGACATAAGTTGAAAGAACGATTTGAATGATAACTTGATTAGTTAATCTAATATATTTTTAAAAGGATGTAATTACGCGGTAGAAGACTTAATTGTCAATTGTAAGAGAAGTGTAACGAGATATAAGGTGGAGGTTATATAACCTAGTTGTTGATAACAAGTGTAATACATCTAATATGTGGTAATGGAATCTATGACGACTTTAATAAACGTTAAGTGTCGATTTCGAAAGAAGTATAAAGAAACAAAAAATGTGATTATGTAATCATAAATGTCATACGAAGAAGTGTAAACACCTGAAGATATGTGTTAAGTTTCAAAGAGATGTGCGCTATAAAAGATTAAGACTAAGAGTCATTGTGGTTTCGTTATATGTGTAACTAATGCATGTGAATATGAACCTTTGAACTGTTGTAGGGTGTACGCAAAGCATTTAAGCTGTTTTTCGATAATTGGTAATCTACGAACCAGGAAAGTCTTTCAGTTTCTATTTGCTATGTGAACATATTGATTAACTGTTTTAAATCTTTATTGCAAAAGCATGATGTGTTATATATATGTTGAAAGTATGAAATGTTAAAGTCAACTTATGACTACGTTAATTAAGTAAAGCATGCTGATTGAGTAAGGAACTCAATCTTTATACTTGTTATATGAACTGTAGCATGTATGTTATGTTAGTCCAATGTTTATGAGTTATATGTTGAGCATGTTATTATATGTTACGTGATGCATGGAAACTGTTAGATTTTGCTAGGCTATCGAGATCAATGTTGCAAATAACCATTTTTGCAGGTAAAAATTTCAAGGTAAGGATATGTGTTAAGTGAATTATAAGGATCCATATTTGCGAAGATTTCTTATGTTTTGTGAGAACAATATTTAATATTTTGAATGTAACATGTGCGTTGAATTGTAAGTTGAGTTATCCGGTGTATTTGGATATCTATTTAGGATGTAAGACTTTGTATAGTCATTTTGTTGTAACGATTCATGAGATGTACTAAAGGTTTTATGATGTACAGTTTTATGTTAAGTTATAAAGCTAAAGTTAGAGTTATCTGATATGTAAAGGTTATCGGATTGAAATGTAAAATTTTATATAATAACAATGACAAAGAGAATCACAAAATAAGATTGATTCAAAGACGTACAGATGATAAAGGTTTTGATTCAGGGAATTAAAGTAAGAAGACATAAAAGTTTAAATTATTCCGCATTTTATAAAGTTTAACATCGAATAATGATGTAAAATCAGAAGGCAGATGTGTTATTAACGACCAAAGTTGAGAATTAAATTGTATGATTTTTGGGGTCGTTACAGTTGGTATCAAAGTTGTAGGTTATAAACCTTAGGTAGGAGTACCGTAGGCTATAACCTTAGAGAAGGAAGATGAAGATAATGAAAGAATAAGCTCAGATAGAGCTTGAAGAATAAGAAGTAATTTAAGAAATGTATAGAGAATGGATTAAAACATGCTTGAGAGGATTCAAAGAAGAACCTCACAGAGTTATAAGGAATATGAAAGTGGTGTTACCCAACTCCAATAAAAAGATGTAGGGTGATGTCTATAAGAAGAGAATGATAAAGAAGTTAAGAATAAAATGTTATATCTAAGTGTGGTACAATCGTACTCTTTAATAGTTAATGTATGGTATCTGGGCTAAACAATTCCTTCATAGAGCAGAGGTATATACGAACTAGTAACTCAGAACCTAGTTTGTTGGTTGTTTGTGGGAAACAACTCAGCGTACCATATTGAAACTATTAGACACTCGATGTGTACCAAGTTAAGAAAAGAGTTTTAAGGGAGATGATTATAGAATAAGATCACGATGTGATCTATTTAAGTTATAAAAGAAAGATGGTTGTAATATTTGAATAATTATAGCTTGATGCTATGAAGATGATGTACTATGAAATAGTACGAGATAACTCACGAGGAGTTATAGATGATGTGATACGAGGTATTTGTATCGAGCAAAGAGCTAGTTAAGAGTAAGATAGAGTTAGGTGGGATTTCAATTGAGGACTCATGTGATGGTTGAGTTGTACAAATCTTTGTATGGGCGAGGGTTTTGTGCTTGCACTCATTTTATCATATTGATAATCATTGGAATGTTGGTGTCGCGCTATCAATGTATATGTGGCGAAAAGGTGATTCTTTTCTCATGTGTATATTTGATAGTTAGAAACTATTAGGATTAGTCAGATATTATTAGGATTAGGTGCGGTTTTTAAAACTAATGCATATGGTATGTTTGTGACTCATAATAATATGGTATGTTTGGAACCCATCAGCGAATGGATGCCTATGGTTTGACTAGAATAAGTTCTTAAACTCGTATTTTTATGGCAAGTTCCTGAACTTCTAATGTGTAGTAAGTTTGATGAACTATACTGGGGTATAGATAAGTTATGAATGAAGAATTGAGGATTATGGGAATAGATAGAATTATTATGCAATAGATCAGTATAGAAAGTGGACACATAGGTTTTTCCAAATCTTCTAGCTTTGCTAGATTTTCAAAATTTATTGACTTCGTGCCTTTGGTTGAACTTTTAATTTTTGAAAAATGTTGGATCACACTAGTGAACCAAAGAATTTTTATAACAGTGCTATTATTCGCGTATCTATGCTATTTGTTTCGGCTAGAAAAAAAATGATTTTTTAAAATTTTCAAAATATATTTTAATTATATGTATCGGGTGATATGATAACGATGGAGTCATCAATGCAATGGAACCTGGTGTTGGATGTGATCATATGATTGTCAGCCCACTATGGTGAGATGTAGTATGACAACGTCATAATTATGATGCCATAAAAGGATTTTTGAGGTTTCTTTAAGATATGAATATATATATATATATATATATATATATATATATATATATATATATCTGTGTGTGTGTGTGTATTTCGATTGATGTTCGAATTGTTGTAGAAGTCTATGTTATTTGATTCAGCTAGACAATTATTGAAAGATGTTCATGAAATTCAAGCGTTTATTGAAAAGTTATGCCAAACAAAATTGTTTTGGTGCAGATTCAGATGTTGAAAAGTTGAGGTGAACAACCCTATAAGGGGACATGTTTTCGGGGACAATGGTTCCGAGCATAACGCATATAGTCGTTACAAATGCTACGTTGCGGTCCAACGTAGTGGTACAATAGGCTGACCACCTAGTGTACGTGTGGAGGGTGTTGTGACCCCTCAGCATGATTTGGAATCTTTTAAATTTCTTGTTATTCATATCGCTTCCCAATTATTGAGCAATTGTGAAAGATTCTTGCTATTCTAAAAGGTGAATGTAGTAGAGATGATATTCCTTAGAAAGAAGTGAGTCGTAGAATGTGGCATTGAGTGATGAATTTATTGAAGAATTGAGAAAAGAAATTTTGAAGTGAGCAGGAGATGAGTTATCAAAGAATAATATAAAACTTTTAATAGAAAAGTTAATAATTATAGATAGATCTTTGTGGAAAGAAAGTAGAAAAATGAATGAATAAAGTATTAACGTAAAATCTATTTTGATAGATTAAATAAAATTTTGAGGACGAAATTCTTAGAAGAATGGGTGAATGTAATATCCCAAGTGTTTATGATATCGATCCTTCTAAAAGAAAATTAATGGGTTAAAGAATATATAATGCTCAAAATATAATTGAGTTCAAGTAAAAGTTATGAAATAAAACTCACAAGGATTTTTATCAAGAATGGTGGGGGTAGGAAATATAAAACATATATTAAGGTAAAGTGTTTAAGTTATTCAACGAAGAGATTTGATGGAAACCTGAGTAAGGTAGGGTTTCGATGATTCCGAGGATAGAATCCTTATAAGGAGGGAAGGATGTGACAACCCGAATTATTATAAGTTATTAAAATAGGAATTCAATAATTAAAATTCTTATTATGAGATGTTTTGAGTTTGAGTATGTATATGTATGTGCTGTATATTTTGAAATATGTGACCTGGTGTGAAGAGAAATATATATTCATATATTGGGAAAGTGAGGTTTAATAGTACCCTGAGTTATTTGTTTAATCTGTATTTCGATTCTGGGGACAGAATCTTTGTAAGGAGGGAAGAATGTGACAATCCAAGATTTTAGTAATTGTAATTTAAAATATTTATTAAATAAAATAAATATTTTATTGATGTGGTTATTATTAGTAAATATTTATGACTAGATAATGTTCTAAATTAAATTAAATTATAATTTAGAGAGTTGTAATATAACATGAGATGTTATATTGTAGTTTTAATTTAATAATTTAAGATGGTATGATAAGTTATTAAATAAAAAAAATATAATGAAATTATAATGTTGTGATATTTGTTTAAGTGGAATATTTATTTTAAATATAGTATGTGTAACTAATTTATTTGATTATTAGTGGATATGGAGATCCAAATAAATAATATGTGATTATAAATTATCAACTAAATAGTTTATTAAGATAAAATTAGAGTGGTTTAAATTAGTTTTTGCCGAATAAGGCTTAAATATATTAAGTCTTTAAATTTTAAAAGGGTTTTGCCAAACAAAGACTTATGACTTTTGGATTTTTAATTTTTGAATTTGAAAATAATATAAATTAAATAATAAATATAATATAATTATAACCTAAACGTTATTCTATAACTGATATTCTAATAAGTATGCGTATTAAGGTTATCAGTTTTATTTTTTTACGCTTGGTTATCAGTTGGTCTTACGCATAACTTACTTGCCTACGAAGAATACTGAGAATTTCACGGAGAGAAAGCTGAGAGAGAATTGAGAGAGATTGAGAGAATTGTCTACAATTGCAAGGATTAACAAGCTAATTGAAGGTATTTTCCCTAATTATATATAAATATGTATATATGAGGTTACGACATAACTTATATGTGCTCTGTGAATTCAAATTTTCTCAAATTATTGTAGAAAACTGAGTTATTGCAATTATATATAAGTGTAATGCTAGAGTTTATGTTTAAACAAGGAATTTGTATGCTAATTACAGTTAAAAGTAGGAAAGATAATTACAGTGTATGTTTTTATGAATATTTTCTCATATGGCTTATGTAAGTACCAATTTTAGTGGTCAATTAGTATGCTAAACTGTAAATTGGGTTTTGTTTATGCTAGTTCATTAATAAACGAAGAAAACGTAGTTTGAACAAAGTGATTCGGTGTAGAATTGAAATTTAATTTTTGGGAAGGATGTCAAAAAATTGAGTTTTATATGAAAACATGAAATTTAAGAAATTAAATTAGTTTAAATGGTTGATAAATTATTTTATATTGATGAATATGTGAGGAAACATGTTTGTAATAGTTCTATATCAATTGTTTATGTTAAATTCATTGTTTAGTGGGTGAAATTCGTGTTAGTTGGGCTAAAGTCGGCTATTGTTCACAACCTTTCTAGTTTTAATTCAGGTAATCGAAAGAAGAAATACCAAGGTTGTTGTTTTAAATGGCAAGAGCATCTGCTTTGGGTCGAAACTTAAGTATGGTAGCAATTGCGCCATACCTTAGTCTGAGACAGTGAAGTTTGCCTATTTATAGGACATGACTAATGGACTTAATCTAGTTTGGCAAGCATGTTAATGATGTTTAAGACATAATGCGGACTATAATAACAGATTGTAGTATGATATAATATCAAAATATGGAGATTTTAGTTGTCACTTGAGTAAGTTATGTAATGAAACCAAATGTGATGTTTTTACAAGTTAAAGATAAATTATAAGGTTTATGTTGGTTTATAGAGAGATATAAGTTGAAAGAACGATTTGAATGATAACTTGATCAGTTAATCTAAAATATGTTTAAAAGGATGTAATTATGCGGTAGAAGACTTAATTGTCAATTATAAGAGAAGTGTAACGAGATATAAGGGGGAGGTTATATAACCTTGTTCCTGATAACAAGTGTAATACATCTAATATGTGGTAATGGAATCTATGACGACTTTAATGAATGTTAAGTGTCGGTTTTGAAAGAAGTATAAGGAAACACAAAATGGGATTATGTAATGATAAATGTCATACAAAGAGGAGTAAACACCTGAAGATACGTGTTAAGTTTCAAAGAGACGCACGTTATAAAAGATTAAGACTAAGAGTCATTGTGGTTTTGTTATATGTGTAACTCATGTATGTGAATATGAACCTTTGAGCTGTTGTAGGATGTACGCAAAGCATTTAAGCTATTTTTCGGTAATTGGTAATCTACGAACCAGGCAAGTCTTTCAGTTCCTATTTGCTATGTGAACATAATGATTAACTGTTTTAAATCTTTATTGCAAAGAGAATGATGTGTTATATATGTTGAAAGTATGAAATGTTAAAGTCAACTTATGACTACGTTAATTAAGTAAAGCATGCTGATTGGATATCTATTTAGGATGTAAGACTTTGTATAGTCATTTTGTTGTAACGATTCCTGAGATGTACTAAAGGTTTTATGATGTACAATTTTATGTTGAGTTGTAAAGATAAAGTTAGAGCTATCTGATATGTAATGGTTATCGGATTGAAATGTAAAATTTTATATAATAACAGTGACAAAAAGAATCATAAAAGAAGATTGATTCAAAGACGTACAGATGATAAAGGTTTTGATTCAGGGAATTAAAGTAAAAAGACATAAAAGTTTAAATTATTCCGCATTTTATAAAGTTTAACATCGAATAATGATGTAAAATCAGAAGGTAGAAGTTTTATTAACGACCAAAGTTGAGAATTAAATTGTATGATTTTTGGGGTCGTTACAGTATGTCCCTATCATGTCCCATTTAAATCTGCAATTGTAATAGCCTAGAGACAATAGACTCCTAAAAATATATTTTTAAGTCATAGAATCATGCATGTCCTTCGCGTGCCTTAACAAGTGGCTACATCACTCTAGCGTATATCCTAGCATAGCTAAACATACATATATGATCCGTGAATTTTTTTTACCAGAGTTCCCCCTATAATATGGACTATCCCCATGCACAACCTAATAATCAAATATAAACTTTAAATAATTTTCTAGCACATGTCAAAATGCATGTCAATAGTAATTTCTAAAAATGAAATCTTTTGCATATCGGACGATCCATATGACGATATGTAATCATGCATTGAATTACAACATTTATATCAAGTTATCTATGCATACTTGTTTAATAAATTACATTTAACAAGGAAAGCGCGATAAAACATTGTAAAAAGCGCAAAAGAAATGAGTGTACATGTTACCTCTAGTGCGTGAAACGAGTGTACGATGTCAGAATACATGAAATCAAGCATCAAGTGAGTAGATCTGAGAAGGAAACTCGGAAATACTAGAGAGAATGCAAGAAAACTTGAATGAAATGAGAGAAAAGGGGACCAGCTAAGGGTGTAAACCCATCTGCGTCTAGCCGTAGGTGTACTTGTGGCTTGATCTACGTCCTTTTGTGTTCGAAAAAGGGTGTTCACCTAGAAAGGTACCCGATCGAATCATTTTTTAGACAGTAAAATCCCAGAAAAACCCTAAAATGGTATAAAAATCAAGGAAAACTGGAGGTCCCGGGGTAAAAGTGACCGAGAACCCAAGAAATTATTGTTAAAATCACCCTTTCTAATTGTAACACCCCCAAATTTGGTTTATGTTCATCCCGAATTAGGTGCATCACGAGAGCTTCTCATTCCATACATACATCTAAATATCCTTAAGATATAATTAAAACTCCAAATATAACAACATATTTCTTCAAATCCCATATTTTATTACCTTAAAATCTTCTTTACATTACAAATAATGATAAGTAGACTATTCTTTGCTTTATTACAAGTGTGACTTTAATTCGCCACAACAGATACATAAAAGTTTAACTAATTACATGTACAAGACTCGTCTTAAATTTTTTTTATTTTCTTCATGCTCATCTGTGCTCGTAATGCTCATGATTATACCAAAGCACCTTACAATGGCACCTATCCGCTTGCCACCGTACTTCATAAGACTTCTTTAGTTTGTTCTATCATTGCTGAAAATGATTTTATTCTAAGCATGTGTGAGCATTCGATTGCTCAACAAGTTCTAACAGTTTTATAACAAAAAAAATCAAGAATCATATATTCTTTTTTTAGAAAACTTTAATAACTAAACAAAAGTTATGAAGCAACATGAACAACAGAAATAATCTTTATTTCCTATCATTTAAAACATCACTAACATTTCGTTTAACACTTCTACGACTTATCTCGTCCTACAAAACTATATATTGTAAAAGAATCACCTCTTCAGTATACGTATACACAAATCTTATACTCAACATACATCGAGTCTTCAATAGTTAGCAATATAGTAAGCTGAGTGGCTCCCCACCAAAAACTAATGAATTAGTTTTCCGTCTCATCTACACTGTCTTTTACAGCAAGTTAGATCGGTTACTAGTTCATCTTCAACCTTTGCCATAACAAAGGAGTTGTTTAAATCAGATACTACACATCAACAATTAAAGAGTACAATTGTACAACAACTTAAAGTTAACTTACCATTCTTACCTTTGCCTTGTTGAAATAATCAACACAATAAATAAAACTCTCAAACAATTCATTCTTTACACAATTCATGAATAAATAAAACTCTTACAGTTTGAACAGTTCAATCATAGAACAATTCATCTTAAAAGCATATAAGTGCAAACAATTGGCACACATCACAATTCATGGTATATATCTTGCACAAACATAACACATTTGCATATAGAGTATAACTTACTCAGTTACAACATTTAAGTAAGTTAAAGAAACTAGCATTCAATTCAGAATATGAATGAAATTAAAAAACTTGTCTTAAACACTGCTACAGCTTACAGTTTACGTTGTACTGCCATTCTTAATCCCTATATATCACATAAGGATAACACATCCATCAGTTACGTAAGTTTTTTAAGTATTTGCTTACTCTAACTTTATACATTACTTTTATGTCCACATCATTAAATTCGGATTCCTTTCCTTGATCGTTATATTTGTTATTACATATTACAACTTTCTTATCTTTTCAACGTTATGACATTCGAAGACACAACACGTATTATAATCTTCCATTTTAATGTTATGACATTCGTAGATGTCATAACCCTTATTATTATCATTAATGATATCTTTACACTGCTTCTACTTAATATCTTACAAATTCCTGTTTATTTAACTTTGAAAACTTTACAAGTTATTAAATTAACTTGGCTTTTTTAACGTATACACGACCTTCATCATTCTTCTTTACTCAACATTCAAATCATACACTCGAGTGTATGCTAATCACGTTTATCTTAGGCTCACACTAAACGTCTCTATTGATTTAGGTGTAAAATGCTTACATTGTTTAACTTTTAAACTTTCATTCAACCTATACTTAAGGTTTTAATCACTTACAATAGTGATACATTATGTGAACATCAAGTTCATTACTATTACTTAACATTTAAGTCAGACGATCTTTTGTATGCTAAAACCGCTCGTCCAATAAGAATATTTTATATTTACAACGTTTAAGTATTTTACGCATATATTACCTATCTTTTAATTCTTCCTTTAACCTTTACTTCAGGTCTTAATCACTTCTTAAAGTGTTATATTGATTGAACTTTAAATTCATATTCATTCCGTATTTTTCCTCAAGCTTTGAGTAGTTAAAAGCTCATCACTGGGCATTGCCCTACTCCGGAGCTACGACGCCAATTTTATTTGTTAAACAGGCGATATGGTGCCATGTAGCAGAACTTGGCTTCCGGGCTAGCACTGTGGCACCTCATTTCATGCCTTGGCCGATGTAATAACCGAGAAAATTGAATTATAATGTAAATGAATTTTATTTGATTATATTAAATAAAATAATATTATGTGGATTTATTCTTAGTGAAGAAGTTAAAGGTCAATCAATGACCTAGGATGAATGAATATGGTTAATATTCTGATTATGTGCTAGAATTAAATAGTATGAATTTTCAAGACGAAAATAAAAGTTTTTCGAGATATATTTGTAAAATCACTATTCATACATATCTGCTCGAGAATTATTTTTGAATTTTAGAGAAATACATAATTTTAAAATTATGAGGAAAGATGGATTATCCGATAATATTTCAGTTATGACAAATGCAGTTTTTTACCTGGCTACTCAAAATCACGAATGTTAAGGAAAGTGAATTTCTAAGGAAATGAATGATTAAGAATAATAAGAAAGTTATTATACGGGAAAGAATACTAGTATAACATAATGTATTGTACAAGTATAATAAGAAGAATAATACGATGTATAATATGAATAATATACGAAGTATGTACAAAAAGAATGCGAGAATTATACAATAAGAATACAAGAAGTCAAAGTCTTGGTCAACAAAAATCAATGTTGACTATTGGTTAATGGACTTGGACTTTACCAAGCCCAAATGAATAATAAAGAAGGCCCAATGAAGAATTAAATCAAGGCCCAAACGAATGTTAATTCAAGCCCAAAGTTAGGCCCGGATTGAATTAAACCTAAGCATGAACCAAGAATCAAAATGCTTGGGTCGAACCATGGGTCGTGGGTATAAAGAAGTGGGTTGGGGCAACCCATGAGGGCCCCACCAACCCACCTAGATGGCCAAATAAGTGGCCAAGCTTGTCAAGGAAGCTTGGTTAATATTTGGTTAAGGAAGTTTGCTAAGGAGGTGGCATTTAATACTAAGTGTGACTCAAAAGTTGATTAATGGAATGGATGGTAGATGATGATGTCTTGGTTGATATAAATGGTGGATGATGAGGGTAAGATATGAAAGAATGAAAACTTGAGGGCTTTGACCATAAGGGACCATAACTTAAGTGACCAAATCATGAACCAACACAAAGTTGTGAAAAAGACCAAAGAGCCCCAACTCTTAAATTTTTATATATACTAAACCATTTCCTTCATTTCTCTCTCCTAAGTATTAACTTAATTCCCCAACACTTGATCATATTAAGAGAATAGAGAGAGAAATTTTGGATTGCTAAGGAAGAAGAAGGAGAAAGCTAGCTAAGTTTTTCATCCATAAAGAACCTCAAGAACACTAGGAGGTAATAAAGTTTTAAACCTTAATCTTCATCTCTTTCCTATATTAATTGGTAGAAAAGTGAATATTGGTGGTGTATGTATTATCCAATGAAATTAAGAGGGATATTAGTGGACTATATTCACTAACGAATGCCTAATAAGTGAAACCATAATGAAAGATTAAGAACTTAATGAAGAAAAGCATGAAAACTTAGAGCTTGTTATTGATGGGCAAGTTTAAAATTATCGCGTATAAGTTAGATGCTTATTGCTTGGTTAGAATGATAGATGTTTGAATGATGGCTTTATTCCATTTAGAATGGAGTTAAAATTTGTAATAATGAAGTTATGGTGAAATTTTTAGTAAAAGACGTTAACCGTAGAAATCGTAGTTAACTATGATTTCCAGACAAAAATGGAATATTGATAATGAACCTGAAAAACTTAGGTTTTGTTAAAATATTGAAAAAAATGAATTTTAAGAGTTATATACATAAGACCGGACGAATTCAGACATTGGATGAACGAATTACGGATGAACGAACGAAGAAAGTTAAAAGACGTAGAATGAACAAACAATGAAATGTAAGCCAAGTAAAAGCCTCGTTAACGAATTCAGAAAAATATTATGCCGGGGAGAAATTGTAGTATGAAGAATATATAAGAAAATGGCTTTGGAACGAAGCCATTCCGAATTATGAATTTGGGAAGTAAGCGGTTTGAAATTTTTTTAACCCTTAGAAAATATTTCAAAGGATCTGGGGTGGCACCGTAACGTCGGACAAAGAAGAAAATGGGGCGCCGTAGCGCCTCAGCGAAGTATAGGTTTTGTTAATATGCACTGCAATGCCGAGTTTAACAAAGGGTCATAGTGCCACTACGTCGGACCAGGGCAACAGGCAGAGAAGAGCTTTTAACTGCTCAACTCTCGGGGAATGTTTAAGGATTGATTACGAACTTTAATTAGACATAAAATAATATCCTAAATGATGATTGAAACTTTAAATTTAATAATCAAATATTAACTCAAGGTTATGAAATTATGAACGCAAATTATAGAAATGATATCCGTGAACCGTATTTGTTTCGAACAAACGTTTGATGTTTACATAGGTTGTTATACCTAGATGTTAAACAAAAATGATAACTTATGACATTTAAATGTTTTAAATCGGAATGAACAATGAATAACCTAACGAATATTATCAGTTGTAATGATTCGGATAGGTTATGATAGAAAGAATGAAAAGATAGGTTAATGACAATATATAACGATTGTTATGTGACCTAATTATGTGTTAATGTGATTATATCATGTAGACATATAAAGACTGACTAAAATTTGAATTAAAAGATAGAAGACGCTTGAGGCAAGTTTTCTAAACCTTTTTCTATACTTTGTGTTAGACAAGCTTTGTGAATTATGCATTAATTGTTTAAGAAAGAGTCGATGCCATTTTGTTTCGGCTAGACAAGGATTTTGTGACGCCCCAAATCTAGGTTCTCTAACCTCAGATTCAGTGTTCACGATCTATCATCATCATAAGCATTCGACAAACTATTGCGGAATAATAAACATATATTGTTCATTATAATAAAGTTTCATAACATAATCCCAAGGTCTTCTTTACCTTAACTTAAACGCACCTTTAATATTATAAAAGGTTTATGCAAATAATTCCATTAGATAATATGATAAATAACATTCATATTAAACTATTATTGGACCTTGCCCTTGCCTTTGTCTTTCTTATTCGATCCTTCAGGCTTAGCTAAAATAAATGTCATGATATAGTAAGGGTAAACAACTAGTTTGCTTAGCAAGTTTAAATACAAGAAAGGTATATCAGGATTAGAAAGGAATTTAGCTTTCAATGTTCAATAATAGAATCAATTGTGAAAGAACATGAATTAATTTTCAATAATTGAATATTCGAATAATTGAATAATAGATGTTGAGTGGTTTGAAATAACCATGAACATATACTAAGGTTGTCAGTAGTTAAACTAGTCATTTTAATAAGTTTTGGTAATCAAATGGATAAGCCTCTCATATCTGGTGTATTATGCATAAACACTTAATAGTCGAGCAACAATTGTTTTCTAATATAATGCTTTAATAAAATTATTCTTTTTCTCAATCTCGAGTCCTTACCAAATCAATTGGTTAAGGGCAACTTTTAAAACATATTTGATTTAACAAATTTAAACATATTCGATCTAGCTGATACAACTAGCATATATCTTTCTCATAAACAGTTCAAGAATGAAAGAACTTTAATTAATTCATAATTCAATAGTAATTGAACAGGAATTAAATTGCACAAAATGTGATTCACAATAATCGTTAAGGATGTGGAGTAATCAACAATAATTATCCACTAACATGCTTTAAAAATAAAAACTCAAGTTTGAGTTAAAAAAGTTGCATGTTCGACGAGCTACAGTTAACTAGCTTTAATTAAAACTCTTTGAATGACCTAGCATTGACAATTTTGGTCTATTAATAGGTATTGCATATAATTGTATATCTATACGCTTTCTTATGCTATTATCTAGCAAATAATTCAATCACAAGGTACACATAATATAATATACTATCATTAGTACTATAAGATATTTAATAAATCTTAGGTTAATGATTTAATTAATTTATAAAGTTTTTCTTAAGTAATAAACACTTATTAAATATTTAAACAATTTATTATAATTATATAATTAATGAGTTATTTAAATTCTCTTCATTTATTAACTCTATCTTCATTTAATTATCATTTAATATTAGTTAAATAGTAATTAATTAATTACCTTTAGTTATCATTTAATAATAAATAATATCTAATTACATCTACTTATTATTTAATATTAAATAAATAATGAATAAATAGTTATTAATATTATTTGTCTTTAATTATTATTTAATATTAATTAAATAATAATTAATTAATCATTTATCCATGAATTATAAATAATTAATTTATTTACTTCATTAATATTTAATTATTCATTACTATTAATAAATGAATAATTAATTAATATTTATCTTTATTTATAATTTAATATTAATTAAATAAATAATAATTAATTAATTCACTTCATAAGTCTTTAATTATTCTTTCATGTTAATCTAAGAATAATTAATTATCATTTGTTCTTATTTATTATTTAATATTAATTACATAATAAATAATTATTTTATAAATTTTATGTCAATGTAAGTAAGTAATTACATTATTATTACATAATCTTACTTAAACATTCTTTAATCATTATTTAATATTAATTAAATAATAATTAATCAATTGTTTAACTCTATTTATTATTTAATCTTAATTAAATAATCAATAGTTAGTTTATTCACACTAACTCTACTTAATTATCACTTGAATAATAATTACATATATAGTTAATTACATAGTTAATTACATTTAAATTATATATAATTAGTTTAATAATCATTTAGTGACATTAATAATTATTAATTAGTAAGTATTAAATGAGTTTAAACCATTAATTACTTAATAATTAAGTAACTGTTCAAAAAATTCTGAATTAAATATTTTAATATTCTTCACAATTTTAGAAAATTTTGGGTCCCAGACTCACCATCAGAACCGACCGGAGATTGGGTGAACCGGTCGTGGGAAAGTTTAGCTGGTTCACTGGAAAACTAAACCAACAAGTTTTTTATTTATTTTTTCTGATTTTTTCATATTTGGGGTCCTTTACTAAAACTTGAATAAAATAAAATGTACAACTCCGATTTAAGTCCAGCCGGTCTCGTTGGATTCGAATATTCCCGAAATACAATTTTCATTTATCAAACATCAAATCTAGATCTGTTTTATTCACTAAAAATGGCCAGAAACTGGACTATTTTGCATAGTCCTTCAACAGTGAGGTGTTTAAGAAAAATAATAATATCTTTCTCATTTTAAAACATTTTTGCATTCTTCAAAAGGGATTTTGTTCTTAACTTACATATCTATCATACCAAGAAATAAAATCACAAAAATTTGTTAGGAATAAGCATGTGAATGATATTCCTATTTATGTATGATTTGATTATGATATAAATGAATGAATATACAAGTATGCTTGTATTAAGAAAAGCTGTAAAGTACTTTGATAGATAATAGGAACATATGTACAAGGACTTAGAATGAATTGATCAAATATGTTAGGTTGATCCTATATAAGCAAAACAACTTTGTAAAAGTTCTTAAAAATAAATGATGTACAAGGACTATAAATATAGAAAGATCAAGCTTGTTAGGTTGATCTTATAATGTAATAGATAGGCTTGTCTGATCGTCGAGCACTGCACCAGAAATCGTAGTCTTCCAGGAGAGTCAAGGAAAACTTGAGAGCTATCAAGGCAAAATCGTAGTCTGCAAGATAGTAGATCTCAAAGTTCGTCGACTGCCAAGAGAGACGAGGAAGGATCGTAGTGTGTCGAGAAGAACATCCTCGGAGCCATAGTCTGCTGAGGGTGTCATGTTCAAAATCGTAGAGACAACCTATCTACGAGCCGGCCAAGCATCTGCCAAAGCCAAGTCAAGAATCATAGACTACACTCAGAGTCGTAGAGTCTACTGATGTCGAAGCCAAGTCTAGAATCGTAGACTACACTCAGAGTCGTAGAGTCTACTGATCGTATCAGAGGCAGAGATCGTATTCGAGCAAGATCAGATGAAGACAATAAACACAATGACAGAAATCGTAAAGTGTCAAGATCTGATCTCAGAGTCATATTGTCTGCACAGCCGAAGCTAAATCGTAGAGTGTAGAACTGAGACTTTAACAGATGTGCTCACAACGCCAAGGCAGAATCGTAAAGCAAACATGATTCTCAATAATTGAGCACTCCCAGAATATCCAAAGGAACGAAGCCTCTGGTTGGTACTGCAAAGATATATCCCACCTAAAGGAAACCAAAGAGCACTCAACAAATGGCATGTAAGATAACAGAAGATCTAAGCACCAAATCAATCAATATCTAGATTGAGTTGTGAAGCCATTCGAGATGAAGTCTTCCACAAGTTAATCATAAGAAGACTTCAGTAACTGACTAAGGAAAGTCAGCAAGTACAGTAGCTGTCAAGAAAATAGAAGAGGATGATCTTCAAAGCAATCATGATCGTAGTGTTTGCCAAACAAAGAAGGAACTAATGGAGTGTACACAAAGATACTGGTCAGCCTCTGAAGAATAAGGCTAAAGATATTAAGCATTGGGTCAGTCCATTGATGATAAGTGAACGGGAGATCACAAGGAGAAAGCGAACTGGACACACCACAAATCTGAAGTGTCTTACTATTCAGAAGGGGCCAGAACAAAGAATCAAGCCATCAGTATCTGAGAGCAGTCGAAGTAAACAGAAGTGTTGAAGCATTGTACAAGAAAAGGAAGAGATGTTCTACATTAAAGATCCAATCAACACTCTTCCAGATCGTAGTGTTATCACTACCTATCAACTAGACACTACGATCAAGTCCAAGAAGATATGCATCCGAATAGTAGAGTTCGATCGTTTGCAGAATGAAGCATTGAAAACGGTTCAATCTGAAGATTGATGGTCGAACAGAGCTTATTGAGAGCATCGATGCAAAAGGACAACCTCTGATCAAGAAATCAGAAGGAGGAAATAAAGTTGACTACCTGCCCGAGACATCAAAGTGACATCTTTGATAGGGTAGGTGAAACATTAGACTGCAGTGTCAGAAAGTCAAAAAAGGGGATGTCATGTCACATTTGTAGTCTACACCAAATAACTTGAGATCTGCGAAACAATTCAAAATGCTTTTAACGGCTACTTTCCAACGAGAAGATTGGGAAGGAGTATAAATCAACAGAGCTTCAAAGATCAAGAGTTGCTGATGATTGCTAAGTTGCAAAATCGTTGAGTTGTTGGAATGCTATTGTTGACTCTACGAGTTCCATCAGAGATTAACAAAACAAGTCTCAATGACAGTGAGACTACATAGGTGGAAGTGAAGCATCTTTGAAGAAGGACTTAAACAGACTAGAGCTTAACCCAACAAAGATGAGAATGCCACTGAAAATGGCAGCTAAGCTGAGAGCCGAGAAGGATAAGAAGATAGCATTCAGAAAAGTGGCAGAGTATAAAGAAGATCATGAAAGCCACTCTACAGATCACCATGAACCAAAGGCTGAAAAAGAATAGATGTAGAATCATGTCTGTAAAGCGTTCAAGAAGGGTTCAGGGATTGCTAAGTGTCAGACGAAGTCTACCAAAAGATCAAAGACTTAGCAAATCCAGATGGTGATGGTGCACAACTGATATCAGATGAAGATGATCAGAAAAGAGTAAAGATAAGCTGCACCAAAGAAGACGTAGTCCAGACTCCAAGAAGAATGCCAAGATGACTACGCCAAGCTGCTAAGTACACAAGATGTTTAAGCTTAAAGACATCTTAGCAGCTCAACACCAACAACAACTACAACAACAAGAAGCCAGAGCCTTAGGGGTCCTTGTCTGGAGGGACTAAACGAAGTTCCAAGCCTGCTGGGCTTGAAGATTTCCTAGGGAACTAGAGGAGTTCCAAGGCTACTGGCCTTGAAGAGTTCTTAGTGAACTGTTGTTCCAAGGCTGCTGGCCTTGAAGGAATCTTAGTGATTTAGGGTGCTGCCCTTCCTTAGTGGAAATCATGCTAGTTGAAAGCAGAAGAGTGGATTAGGAGCTTGAGTCTCTGAACCACTTAAAGTCTCTTGTGTCATTTACTTTATGTAATTTATATTATGTACTTAACTACTATAACTGCTATGAATGTATTAACTGCTTACCACTTAATTAACTCTAAGAACAATGTATGTATGATTATGAATATATCAATAAAGTTGATATTTTACTTATTCCGCCGTGCTTGAAAAGATTTTTATGTTTGTCATATGCTAATTCATTAGCAATACAAAATAAAAGGGAAAAGTATTTGAAAATAAAAAGGATCTATGCACCCCCCACCTTCTAGATCTATTGTGTGCCTACTGGGAACTAACGAAATTATTTGTAGATTTTAAAATGAGCAATTTGTTTCATGAACAAGCTACGATTTGTTCGTCGATAAAAATATTTTCAAGCATTTGGCTCCACTTTTCTACATAAACATATACCAATACACAAGTTAAACCCATTAAACTCTATATATATCTATCATTCTAGTATGCTTTTATCCCTTTAAAGCTTGAACTCCATGAATCTAACATAAGAATACACAAAGCATACAAGATTACAGTTTTTCTTAAATTTTTGAACATAGTTTCTTTTAATTTCTTTATATCTAACTTTTAAGTTCAAAAATAACTATATCCACATGTGAAATACTCATACACAAGTAGATCAAGAGTTTTAAAGTTCAAGAACATAAGTTCTTTATTTCATTAAAATTAAATAAATAAAAAGGAAATCCACTAGATTAAGTTTTATACCTTATTCTTTGAGCACTTCTTCTTAATCTTACAAATTAATTGATTAATATAGGATGCATGTAAGATCACACCCTCCTCTCTTGCTCCTAGGGTTGCATACACCTTTACTCTCTCCTTTTCTCTCTCTTTCTTTTGTTTGGTTTGCTAATTTAGGAATGAGATGAAAGAGAAATATGTTTGAAGTGTTGGTAAAAAAATCTATAGATATATTTGGTATATCTAAACATAATCTAATAACATATCTCTTCTTTTCTCTCTCCATATAGCTTGTAATCTTAGCAAAAAAATTGTGGCTAAATCATGGAATGACACCTAAGTGAGTTGGTGACCAAATGAAGGAAAAAGGAAATAAATCATATGTCAATTTCTCTACACAATGGCCTGATACTCCCCTCCCCAATATTTTATTCATTTTTACTTTATTTTTAAATGCAAAATTTGCTAAATTAAGTGACCATAATGTCCCTCTTTAATTGGGCTAGGATTGGGACATTCCTTTAATTCTTTTGAGCTTGAAATTAATTAGTTTGGCTACTAATTAAAATGACCTTGGGCCTCCATAACTAGCTAATTGTGCTACTAGCATACTTGCCCATTAAATCTAATATTGAGCTAGTTTAACAATTTAGTTGCTCTTAAATCAAATTATCTACAAGTCCAATGCTTAAATAAACTATTGGGCTTGTTTAAATTACTTTCCCTCCTTATTAATATTAAATCTATTATCACCTGAACTATTAGTCATTATTATTGATATTTACACATTCTCATCAATCAATAATGTTAAGTAATTTACATAACCCGATTAGACTTACCATATTCAAGTAAATTGAATACTTAATTAGGGTTCAATACCTTAATTAATTTTTTGGATTATTAAAATACTTAGGTTAGTCCACTAATGTAATTATCTCATTAGTGGGACTTCTTCTAAATTACAAATAGCATATTAGTCACATAATCAGTTATTCATTCATATTTATCACAAAGTTTTCAATATCATTAATATTTAATTAATATATTTATTTACAATGTGACTTGAAATTCTTGGTTATTACATCTCTCTCCCTCCCCCCCCCCCCTTATAAGAATTTCAACCCCAGAATTTCACATAAGGTTACTAAAAAGATTTGGATAATTCTTCCTCAGTTTTTCCTCAGGTTCCCACGTAGCTTCTTCAGCATTGTGGTTCCTTCAAAGAACTTTATCAAAATGTATAACCTTATTTCTTAATCTCTGCTCCTTCCTATCCAAAATTTCTACGAGAATTTCTTCGTATGATAAGTCCTTCTCGACTTAAATTGGCTCATACGATATTACATGCTTATAATCTGGCTTGTATGGACGTAACACTGACACATGAAACACACTGTGAATATGTTCCAGTTCAGGAGTAAGAGCTACCTCATACGCCACTTCACCTATCTTTTTCAATATCTCAAATCGTCCAATAAATATTGGACTAAGTTTACCTTTCTTCCCAAATCTAATCTTCTATTTCCAGGGAGATACTTTTAAAAATGCATAACTCCCCACCTAAAAGTCTCTTTTCTTGTGATGAATATCGGCATATTCTTTTAACGATCCTGAACTACTACTAGTCGAGCTCTTATCACCTTAATGATCTCCACTATTTGTTGTACCAATTCTAGCCCCAACAGTCTTTGTTCACCTACTTCGTCCCAACATAAGGGTGTTCTGTATTTTCTTCCATACAAAGCTTCGTACGGTGGCATTCCAATTCTTGCGTGATAACTATTATTATATGCAAACTCTACTAGTCGAAGATGATCCTCCCAGCTTCCATTGAAATCCATCACACAGGCTCTTAGCATGTCTTCTAATGTTTGAATTGTTCTCTCGCTTTGTCCATCAGTTTGTGGATGATACGCGGTACTCAACCTTAACTGTGTCCCCATTCTTTCTTGAAGAATCCTCCAAATGTTTGATGTGAAACACGGATCTCTATTAGACACAATTGATATCGACACTCCATGTCTCGAAATAATTTCCTTGATATACAATTTGGCTAACTGATCCAAATTATACCTAATCTTAGTCGGCAAAAAGTGCACTGACTTTGTAAGATGATCAACAATTACCCATATCGTATCATAACCTTTCTGTGTTGTTGGAAGTCCCACAAAAAAAAATCCATCATGACGTGCTCCCACTTCCATTCTAGAATCTCCAACAGCTGCAATAACCCGATGGGTCGTTGATGTTCTACCTTGACTCTCTAACAACTTAGACATCTGCGGAGGCATTCATAACTTCTCTCTTCATGTTCGGCCATAAATAATGTTGACACAAATCTTGATACATCTTCATGCTTCCCAAGTGTATCGAATATCTCGTACTATGCACTTCTTGCAAAATCTCTTCTCTTAACTCTGGAACTACAGGTACCTATACTCGTCCTTTAAATCTTAGCAATCTAGTGCCATCAATATTATACTTCAACTCTTCGCCTTCAGCTAATCACTTCTTGATACTACCACATTATTAATCATTTTATTGTGATTCTTTCACCTTGTCTAATAAAGTTGGACTTGCTTCCATTTCTATTACTCTATCTGAATCCTTCAGATTTTTCACCTCCAACTCCATTTTCTCCATTTATTTTACTAATTTTTCTTGTTCTATCAATACAAACAATTTTTCTTGGCCCTTCCTACTTAAAGAATCTGCCACTACATTAGCCTTTCCTGGATGATATAGAATATCACAATTATAGTCCTTGATCAATTCTAACCATTTCCTCTGCCTCATGTTTAATTCCTTATCTGTAAAGATATACTTCAGACTCTTGTGATCTGTGTATATCTCACACTTTTCTCTATAGAGATAATGTCTCCAAATCTTAAGGGCAAACACTACCACAGCCAATTCTAGATCATGGGTAGGGTATCCCTGTTAGAGTTTGTGCCCTAGAGGCCAATTATTTGATATAATTTCTTAACATTTTGATATTATATTTGATTGAATAAATGAATAATTTTATTATGGTTTTATTTACTGCGTAATATAAATGTTAACATAATAAAATTCCTCGGAATAGTGATACAAATTATATAGTTTTAAGTATGTGACTTGAACATGAGATTACATAATTACAATTAGTATCATTGTTCTTAAAAGTCCCTAGTCGAGTATCATTGTTGATGGGACAACAATGATGCATTGAGACTAGTATGTGGATTGACTGATGACCAAATCTCATTAGTCATAAATATATGAGATATTAAGTCAATGCATAGGTACATGTTAGAGAACGATGTAGTGGACAGACCCACCATGAGAATTCTATGTGGAGCATTATGCGAAGTGTCATTAGCAATTCTCATATTGACAAGGATGTAATGATCCTCCGACTTGAAATCACTTTATTACTACACGAGAATTTATGTACTTTGATATCATCAAAGGTCACCTTTAATAGGGTGGACTATAAAGGTGATTATTGGGTACATCATGAATCGTGTGAGGAATATGAGTGATCTAGATGGAATTTAACCCTCCTATGTATTAGGGGTGATATCCATAGGCCTCTTGATTGAGTAGGACTATGAAATGCATGGCCATGCTCAAATAGTGATTTGTTTCATATAGTCTACTCATTGATCAAGAAAAACTCAGATTAAATTATGAAGAGTATGATACATTCCATGACTCGAGTTTAATCTTAGGATATTAAGGTTAAAAGGATTAAATTACATTGAAACATTGGTCACAAAAGGTTGCATCGAATCATCGATCTTATTACTACTTGGGTAACAGTGATGCATTACTAGATGTCGCTCACTGTTTATAATTTTATAATATGATTTTAAAATTATTGCCAACGTAATAATAACTTATAGGGTCACACACATTGAACGTAATTTAAAAGGGAATTAATTTAAATTTTAAGGATTTAAATATATTAATATGATTAATAATATTTAAATCATGAATTTAAATTAAAAGGATAATTTGTATATATGTATATTAATTAAGTAAGACTTCATTAATATATATATATATAAATTCAGATTTTATGAAATTAGGTTTTGATTAATTCCTTTTAACTACTATATATATGATATATAGCAGCCACTTAGGGTAATATCATAACTGAAAAACCCTAGCCGCTCTTAGAGAGAGACTAGAGAGAAAACCTTTTGAAAAATCCCATTCCTTTGGTGGCTAGTACTGCAAGTCCCTTTATTACAGAATCGTGCGACGGTTCGTGCGATGTTCGTGTGGATACCATAGAGACGTAGTTTTGTGAGGAATTACGTTGGAGATTCGAAGTGTTTCAGAAGCTTTTTCATATTCAGTATAATCTCTTTTCACTGGAATAATATCTGTTTCGCATGGATCCTGTTTTGGGTTTCGAAAATTATTTTGTTTTTTGTTCAATTTTATTTCGCTGTACATTACTTTGATGTGCCGAAATCCCAACAATCCCTTTTCATAGTCCTTTAACTTCTGTGATGCGTACGAAATGACTTTACCATTCTTCATCAATACGCATCCTAGTCCTTTGTGTGACGCATCACTATACACTGGAAAACCTCCCGTACTATCTAGTAAAGATAACACAGGTGATTCACTTAGTCGCTTCTTCAATTCTTGAAAACTATGTTCACACTTTTCCATCCACACATACTTAAAAGTCTTCCTCATCATATTAGTTAATGGTGTCACTATCTTTGAGAAATCATGAATAAAACTCCGATAATATCCTGCCAATCCTAAGAAACTTCTCAACTCTGTCGGCGTCTTCGGTTGTCCCCAATTTTTCACCGCTTCTACCTAAGCTAGATCAACAGAAATTCCTTCATTGTTAATAACATGTCCCAAAAATTGAACTCTCTTCAACCAAAACTCACACTTTGAATATTTTTCATATATCTTCTCCCTTCTTAATGTTTCTAATATAATCCTTAGATGTTCAACATGCTCCTCTTCAGTCTTTGAATACACCATAATGTCATCAATGAACACAACCATAAATTTATCCAAATACAGGTTAAATACTCTGTTCATCAAGTCCATAAAAGCAGCCGGCGCATTCGTCAATCCAAATGACATCACTAAGAACTCATAATGGTCGTAACGAGTTCTAAATGTTGTCTTTGGTACATCCTCCTTCTTTGCCTTCAACTGATGATAACCAGTTCTCAGGTCAATCTTTGAAAACCATCTCGCTCCTTTAAGTTGATTAAACATATCGTCTATTCTTGGTAACAAATACTTGTTCTTGATTGTCACCTTATTCAACTCTTTATAATCCATAGACAACCTCATCGAACCATCTTTCTTCTTTACAAACAACACTAGTGCTCCCCACGGAGATACACTAGGTTGGATGTACTTCTTATCCAACAACTCCTGTAGCTGGATCATTAGCTCTTTCATTTCTACCGGTGCCATCCTATATGGTGTTTTTGATATCGGTGTTGTCCTTGGTACTAAATCAATCACAAACTCTATCTCTCGGTCTGGTGGATGTCCAGGAAGTTCTTTTGAAAAGGCTTCCCCAAACTCATTAACTATAGGTATCTGTCCCATGTCCGAATTCACTATCTGTGTATCCATTACATGAGCCAAATAACCTTCACATCATTTCCGTAACATCCTCTAGGCCTGCATCATGGTCAGACAACTCATTTTTCTTGGTGACTTGCTACCATAAAATATAACCTTAGACTTATTCGGTGTCTTAAGGCGTATGCTCATTTTCTGACAGTCTATAACTGCCTTATGTTTAAATAACAAATCCATCCCTAGGATAATATCAAATTCTCCTAAGCGTATCATAATCAAGTTCACGCTTATCTTATGTCCCGTTATTTCCACACAATAATTTCTATGGATAAAATCTACAAGGATCACTTCTTTGTTTGCAACTTCTATATTCATTGGGTTCTTTAACTTTTCACAGGGTAAATTTAATCTTTTTGCAAATTCATCAGACACAAATGAACAGGTAGCTCCCGAATCAAATAATACATATGGATTTATATTATTGACCGGAACAATATCAGACACAACCTCCTTTGATGCAGCTGCGTCTTGCACAGTCATGTTGAATGTTCGGGCTGTCGGCTTGCTCAGTTGCGTTATCCCTCCAATTGTTAACTTTGTGTTGCTTCTCCTGTTTCCACTTCCTCTGTCAGTATTCTTCTTCAATGGGCAATCCTTAAACTGATGTCCCGTTCCTCCACATGAAAAGCAACCTCCCTTCCTTGGCTTAAGACAGTTTGGCGAAATATGTCCTTCTTGCTCACAATTGTAACAAACATTTTTCCCTTTCATACACTCCCCCAAGTGATTCTTTTCACACTTCTGACATGATGGATTCTTCTGTGGTGTACTACCTTGTTGAGTTCTTGAATCATTTTCCATTGTTATTCCACTTGCATTTCTTGTTGTTACTACCACCACTATTGGCACCTTAATTTCCACATTCCATCTTCTTTTTGTTCTTTTCCCTATTGTACTTGGACACCGCTTCACTACCACCTTCTGCAATGATAGCCTTTTCTAACAACATTGAAAATATATTAATCTGCAAAACTACCACCTTGCTGTATATCCATGGCTTAAATCTATTCTCAAATCTGCGTGCCTTTCTTACCTCCATGTCCACCTGATGTAGTGCAAATCTTGCTAGCTTGTTGAATTTTGCGGCATACTCTGAAACTGCCATGTTCTCTTTCTTCAATTCTAGAAACTTCACTTCCATTCCAGCTTGCATACTCAGCGAGAAATAGTTCTCAAAGAACAACACTTTAAACCTTGTCCAAGTTACTACTACTGTTTCGGCTCTAGCCTGGTTTGACTCACTCCAGTAATTAGCTTCACCTTTCATCAAGTATGTAGCAAAAGTTGTCTTTTATTCCTCTACTACCCTTGCGATAACAAAAGCTTTTTCCATTTCCTTAATCTATGTCTGAGCTTTTATAGGGTATGTGGTTCCCTTAAATTCTGGCAGTCCGACTACTTTAAAGTCTTTAAAATTTTCCAATCTATTATCTGGCTGATTTCTAACTGCTGGTGCTCTATTTTATATAGCTTGAGCTAACATGTCTACAAAGTTTTGCATTGGGTCTATTTGACCTCCTTCATTATTTTCATTTTCTATTTCTATTCCATCAATTACATTTCTCTGTGTTCTTGGTATTCCTTTTCCTCTCTATCTTGGTGGATTTTCTGTTTAGACAAAACCTTAAATTATACTTTGAGCTTCATTATATGTCATAACTTATTAGTATTTAAATTATAACACACAATTTTAAATCGAACAATCATATAATGAAGATGTTGGATTGCAATTTAGCTTACTGAATTAATTCTCAAAACTTAATCAAACATATGATTATAATACTGTATTTATATTTATATACCAAATTTTAGCATCATACACTTACATGTTTGACATATTTTTATAAACGCTAACTATCCCGTTTAAAACCTTAAAAGATGGGATCTACCAAAAATATACTCCCTTATACACATAAATGGGGATTCATCATATTTACATACTACCTCATACATACTGAGGTTTACATCAAACATATAACCCTAATAAATAAAAGGGGTATTACTGCATCTATTTATATAACATTCATACTAACATATCACTGACTACCCGGCTGAGCCTCCACGATCTGGATATGCTCATGAGGTGCAACTTCATTTACGCAATGTCGAACGGAGCGGCTAGACTCGCCAATCTCGAAGTACGATCTCCTCTCCCTTGATCGGGGACTCGCATATGCTGCATCTAGAGCCCGCCCCAAGGACTCAATCCTAACATCCTTAGCCTCCATCTTATTCTACAACTGATCTACCTACTTTGTTGCCATGATCAAAGCATCCTCCATTCTGATCTTGTCAGTTATCTCTAAATCAAACTCATACTTTCTAGCTTGATTTTCGATCCTCACTTCTCCCAACTGTGATTCAGCAATCACCAATCTTCCCTGCATTTATGCTAACTCCAACTTTTCCACCGCTAGTTCTGCCTGAGCCTGATATGCTAACTCTTTATACTGCGTCACATTAAACTGATGGGTTGAATTTTTTTCCTCCAGTTAAGCAATTTTGTTTCCCAATGCTACATTCTCCTCAAAAAAAATCTACCACCATCATATCCTCATCATAGTCCTCATTCTCGATGTGCTCCTCAATAGGATTCCTCTGCTCCTGATCCACAATATGACTATCTTGCCTCTCTTCAGATATCCTATAACCACATCAATATACCACAATAAAATATATTCATTGATAAAATGAAATGATATTTTATTAAGTACAACCAAAACTCGATGAATTTCCTTAATTCATCTCCTAACATACTCTATAAGAGTTTTCTTCTAAGGTTATAACCTAGGTTTCGCATCCTAATGTTTATAACCTACAGCTTTGATACCAACCTCTGACGCCCCCAAATCCAGGTTCTCTAACCTCAGATTCAGTGCTCATGATCTATCATCATCATAAGCATTCTATAAACTATTGCGGAATAATAAGCATATATTGTTCATTATAATAAAGTTTCATAACATAATCCCAAAGTTTTCTTTAATATTACAAAAGGTTTACATAAATAATTCCATCAGATAATATAATTATTAACATTCATATTAAACTATCTTGGACCTTGCCCTTGCCTTTGTCTTTCTTATTCGATCCTCCGGGCTTAGCTGAAATAAATGTCATGATATAGCATGGGTAAGCAACTAGTTTGCTTAGCAAGTTTAAATACAAGAAAGGTATATCATGATTAGAAAGGAATTTAGCTTTCAATGTTCAACAATAGAATCGATTGTGAAAGAACATGAATTAAGTTTCAATAATTGAATATTTGAAAATTTGAATAATAGATACTGAGTGGTTTGAAATAACCATGAACATATACGAAGGTTGCCAGTAGTTAAACTGGTCCTTTTAATAAGTTTTGGTAATCAAGGGGATCAGATTTTCATACCCGGTGTATTATGAATAAACACTTAATAGTCGAGCAACAATTGTTTTCCAATATAATGCTTTAATAAAATTGTTCTTTTTCTCAGTCTCGAGTCCTTACCAAATCAATTGGTTAAGAAAAACTTTTAAAACATATTTGATTTAACAAATTTAAACATATTCGATCTAGCTGATACAACTAGCATAGATCTATCTCATAAAAAGTTCAAGAATAAAAGAACTTTAATTAATTCACAATTCAATAATAATTGAATAGGAATTCAATTGCACAAAATGCAATTGACAATAATCGTTAAAGATGTGAAGTAATCAACAATAATTATCCACTAACATGCTTTGAAAATAATAACTCAAGTTTGAGTTAGAGAACTTGTGTGTTCGACGAGCTAGAGCTAACTAGCTTTAATTAAAACTCTTTGAACGACCTAGCATTGACAATTTGGTCTATTAATAAGTATTGCGTATAATTGTATGTCTATACGCTTACTTATGCTTTTATCTAGCAAATAATTCAATCACAAGGTACACATAATATAATATACTATCATTAGTCTGATAAGATATTTAATAAATCTTAGTTTAATGATTTAATTAATTTATAAAACTGTTCTTAAGTAATAAACACTTATTAGGTCTTTAAAAAAATTTATTATAATTGTTTAATTAATGAGTTATTTAAATTCTCTTCATTTATTAACTCTACGTTCATGTAATTACCATTTAATATTAGTTAAATAGTAATTAATTATTTACCTTTAGTTATCATTTAATAATAAATAATAGCTAATTACATCTACTTATTATTTAATGTTAATTAAATAATGAATAAATCCCCGTCTTAAAAGGGTATTTTTTACCAAATGGTGGGATAAAGGACTTAATCTCACACTACCAGAACTTCTGAAGACCATAAAAATCACACTCAGGTTTGTCTTGATGTCATTCCCCAAAGCCTTCTAGCACCAACATCAGTTAATCCTTTTGTCAAGATTCAAACCGATTTAAAATAATAGTTTCCAAATCTATTTGAAACAGAATTGATAGTTAAGACTATGGACTATATGAAAACCTAATTCTTACAATCCTTTGTCCAAGATGATAGTTCCATGAAAACTGTTAGCAGTAATGAAGGATCTGAATAGGATGACAATGAATTCAGCGTCTTAGATGGTGAAAGTCAAGAACCGGAACCCACTATGGGAGATTTCTGGGATTCTCTCACTTCCATGATTTTCGAAAAGATGGAACAAGATAAAAAAGGAATAGGAAAAGCATAAAGCTATTCTCCACTACAACATCAATAATCAGAAACGGACAACCACAGTGTCCCCACCAGCAGTAAGGCATAACCAGCTGCCCCTCAATTATCAGAAGATGATACCAGTTGTCCTCTATAATGCACCACTTAACCGACAGTTTTTCTCATGCCATTCCACTTCCTACGACTGAGAGTTAAAGAAGAAAAGATAAAGATAGCAGACCGACTCCACTACCAAGGACACGCCAAATCCTTTCTTATCTTCTCACTTGTATAAATTAGGAGACCTCACCTATTGTTGAGGCATAACTTTTCTTTACATTTTCCCTTTGTACTCTCTCCCTCTCTTTGATAAATAAAGTTTGAATTTTGAAGATATCAAAGGCTCTTCTGTAAGTTTTAATTATTGCTTCTATTAATTATTATGTCTCTTTACATGAACTTTTAGATTTTCGTACTGAAAACAATAATTGATATAAAACAGCATATCAAACTGCAACAGATAAACATAATCGTTCTTATCTTTTAGAACAATTTAGTAAATCTGAACAATTTATTGTTTTAACTAAAACCGCTATACAAGAAGAGACCTGTCGACTTATAGTTTTGGGAAGACCCCCAAACCAATAGTAACTTTATGAGATCATATATGTAATAATTTATCTGTTAATATATATTTAATATGCCTTTAAAATATCCATGCCATTTTATTAAATGAGACAGTATGAGTTTGGTGCTTGATCAAGTGGAACATCACCCAAGTCGCATTTAGGACTTTGCCTCTAGCCGTGTTTTGGCGTTATGGATTTTATCCTTTGTAAGTCGTTGAAAGACGTGCTTGATCCTTATCCTTCTCTTATCCTGCCTTATTTGGTATCAGAGCCATGTTTAATTTATTGACATATTGGAGAATATATTGCTTCTAAATTATGCGAATATGATCGCTTTTAAAAATGACTGATTTTTTAACCTCTCTTTCAACTGTAGCTAATGCCTCAGCTTTTACCTCGGAAGCAACTAAACTTATAGCCTATCAGGATGTCAAGGAAGCCTTAAACAAGTGGACCATTCCTAAGATAACTAGAAACAATTTATAAAATTGGAACCTTTGATTTCATCAGTAAAAGAATAATAAAAACTTTTGAACATGTTGTTCCTTTACAGAATAATGATGAAATTTTATATTTATTGCATGTTGAAGATTTATATCCTTTTTTGCAAAAATATAAATATGTTCATATAGGACTCGTCCAAGTAGCTTTCAAACCTTTGACTTTACTTGGCCAAAATACCAGTATTCAGTGCACACTTAGAGATGGTAGGTGTTTTAACTGGAAATCCTCTCTTATGGGCGCTATTGAAACTAGCCTTGCTCATGGACCAGTATATTTCAATATCTATCCCAACTTAAGTGTTGCTTTAACTGATAATAATTTGTCAAAAGTATTAGAAATGAGAATTATATCTCATGGATATGAGTATCTACCCGGATCTCCTCCTTTTGTCATATTATTCCGTATTCACCTTAAAGTTTTGACAACTTTAAACCCCTATATCCGAAAACAAAGCCAACAAGGACATACTATCCTTATAGACACTAATCTCTTTAGTAGTCAAGTGGCTATTCCCAGGATGATCCCTTAGGAATAAATTACTTTTCCAAAATAGTGGCAAATTACAAATGCCGTCCCTACCAGGCTTATAATTAGACAAACCATTGAGGATGTTGTCCAAACCAGTAATGGAAATATTTATTAAAATTCCAAAGACCTTTTACCCGAAGTCGATCTATTAATAATATCTCTTATAATATTGATTTTCCTGAATCATCTAGACAATCTGTGTCTGATCCTTTAGAATCCGTTTATCAAGAGTCTAAAAATCCCAGTAATGAGTCTGTTAAAAATGAAGACTTAATTATAGGAATTCATATTTCTGAAAATCAAATACTTCACGGTATTTATGAAACCAATACTTCTCAAAACAAAAGACCTTATAGTCCAACTGCTAGTGATATGAATTTTGAATGTTAATGGATTTTTCTCTTAATAGTAAAATTCGTCAATGTTTAAAACAGGAGTTTATGCAGAATAAATACCAGAACTTGAGAAATTGGTATTTTAAAAATCATGATAATAAAAAATTAGAAAATATTAAAGCTAATTATTATGCTTATCTGAATAAAAACAAGTGTATTTTATCATTTACTAAATGGTATTATTATTTTGTTTTAAAGTCTGATTTTTACACTGAAAGTCAACTGAATGTGTTAACTGGAATTCAAAAGGATTGAATTACCACAACTGGTAATATTATCCAATCCATTCATCCTCCTCCTAAGTCTCTTGAATTAGCCCAGGAAATTAAAATTTAAAACCCTTAGTTATCAATCCGTATGTTGATATATCTAAGATACCCGATCAACAAGAAGATGTAAAAATAAAAGATATTTTACCCTTGTCTAAACAGAATAATTATACTAATTTATTCCTTCAAACTGTAGGAAAACAGTTAACCAGGAATAGAAGAAGAAATAAATCATATTAATGATAATTGTCAAGTTGTTCCTCAAATGATTGATCTTCAACCTGTAACCATTAAGCCACCTTTAGAAGTTAGTAATTTCAAGATGAAATCTTCTAAAGCTGATAATGAATTTATTGATAATCTTTTAAATAAAATGAGAGATTTAAATCTCACAACCGCATCCACGTCTCAGATTAATATGATGTCTGGGCAACCTTCCTCCTCACAAACCGAAGAATGATATATCACGATAATGATAGAGATGACTCCGATGCATTCTCCCCTATTCATATTTTAGAAATTCAGAATAATTTTCAGGAAATGCAAAATATCAATAAAACCACTTACAGTCAGAAACCTATAAATCGAATGGCCTTATTTGGACCTTGTAGGTACTATTACCCCAGACCTACTCCTCAGGATATTCTATACGAAGAAGACTTTCTTCATTCTCAAAAATCTTACCATGATAAAACCATTTATGAATGGAATATTGATGGTAAAACAGAATATCAAATTTTTGAGACCATCCATCATATCATGATGTATGCAATTGTCTGCAGACAGAATGATAATACAGACCATCAGATCTATCATTTCTTAGTAAATGGATTTGCCGGCATTCTTAAAGGATGGTGGGATAATGCTCTTACTGAAAATCAACGAACTGAAATTCTTCAATCCTATAAGAATGAAACCGACCCTTTTACTAGAGCTGAAACAAAAAGAGAAGATGCTTGATATACCTTAGTCAATGCTACCATTCATCATTTTGTCGGACCAGGACTCGTCAATAATGATAGGGTAGAGAACTCTTATAGAATCTTCGTTGTCCATCCTTAACCCATTTTAGATTGTTTAAGGATGTCTTTTTAATGAAAGTAATTCAAAGAACGGATGTCAACAGTGAATATTGGAAAGCCAAATTTATTGATGGTCTTCCTACCTTCTTTGCTGAAAAAATCCGTAAAAAACTAAGAGATAAACATGATATAATGAGTATTCCTTATGACTAATATTCTTATGGCCATCTTATTTCAATAATTATTGAAGAAGGACTATCATTATGCAATGATATGAAACTTCAACAATTAATGAAAAAACAGAATCTCACTAAAAGACATGAGATAGGAGAATTTTGCGATCAATTCTCTTATGACACAAAATTACAGTATCCCCAAAAGGCTAAAAAATAGCAAAGTTCTAACCCTTCTAGATCTTACCGAAGACGTTCTTCTAAGAAATCTTCTAAAAAAAAACCCCCAGAAAAATCTACTAAGAAGAGAAAGAGAAGTAATAAAAAAGATAAATCTAAAATACAATGTTATAAATGCGGAAAAACAGGACACTTCGCTAATAAATGTAAATCAAAATTAAAACAGAAACTTAATGAAATGTCCCTTTGTAAGACCCCGAAATTTTTTTAAATAAAAAGGAATTTCCTTTATTTATTATTTTGAAATAGTAAGGGTGGATTTGATTAATGTGGTTAGTTATGGGTAAAATCATAAATATTTTAAATAAGCAAGTGGTGATATAATATTCATTATTGTTAGGAGAATATTAGTTTGGTTGTGGAATATTCGCATCGTCGGGAATATTTAAATGCATGCGACGGTAATGACCATGTGGGGGCCCATAACGAAAGCGATTGGAGAAAGAAAACGACAAAAATAAGTTATTTAAAAATAACTACAGAAGTTGTTACCGATTTATAATCGTTGGAATACCCGTTGGTTAAAACACACTAATACGCGCTATTGTTGAACAAGAAGACATTACCAGATTGCACCAATTATTGATTCTTACGTAAGAAGGCACTACTCAATAATGGTTTACAGAATTACCTGCTCAAAGATTTTATTTTATTGATTTAATAATTGTTGCATTGATATTTTATATTGTTGTTGTTTCAATAATTGTCATTACACAAAGATTTTTCATTATCGAAGCAATAATTCATATTATCTCTAATAATATTATTAGAAAACATTATTGGCAATGTCTAGAAAGTTCTCGCTCTAAGGAGAGGTTTGGTCACCTAATCATGGCCAAGAAGAGAGAAATCTTTATTCGAAAGCCCTCTTCCTCGAACCCGTCCGGTTGTCAATATTGTGATTATGTAATATTATTTGTGAATAATTAATTATTGATTCATATGATGAGGAAAATATTGATTTTATGTGGATATAGATGGAGAAAATTTTTATAGTGACAATTGTTGAAAATTAATATTTTATCTTTTTCTGATAAAATAATTCATTTAAATATATTATTTTAATAATATATTAACGATGATATTTTTACGATGAATGTGGGATATATGAGTATATGTGGAGGAGGAGTATTTTTGTTACCAAAAATGTTTAAAACATGTTAAACATGTCTGGTGGACCCCATTTATCGATCAAATTTGATTATACTTTGTAAAATCGCCCATTTGTGGATTTCGGTCAATTTCTGTTTGGAATTTGGAAAACTTTCTTCCGTAAAGTTGTAGAGAATTGAATTTCCTATAAAAGCTCATGAGATTTGAATTTTCTGGCAAAAGGGCTATTTATTGTGAATTATTGAAGTTCAAGTTCAAATAATTGATTTTTAGAAGTTTTAATTATTTTATAATAGAAAAACGTTTTTTTTTTTGATGTGTGAGCCTCATTTTACATGTGTTAGTTGGCTGGAAATCAGATTCAAAGGTTGCGAGAAAACTTAATATATATATTAATATTATAATAATTTTTTCGCTTTGGTGTTCTAAGCAATTTCCTATAAATAGTGCTTAGGTTAGAATTGAAAATCACACCGTAAATCAAGATTTTCTCTATATTATCGAGCATATTCTTGTGAGTATTTTGAGTATACTTTGAGTATTTCTATACGGTGCAAGTTTAAGTCATAGCCTATATCCTGTTTCAACTAAGTACTGCCTTTTCGAGGTAAGAGATGTTATTTTCTTCTCAAATGATATTATTTCTTCAATATCATTATCTTTGAAATATTGGTTTGAACTTTTATCAAATTTGAAACTTTTTCATGTCTGGGGTTACTATTCATAAGTTACTATTCATGAGTTACTATTCACGAAGTTACTATTCATTTAGTACTATTCACGAAGCGTGAAGATGTTTTTTTGTGAAATTTCTATCTTTTGGTGTTTGAGTTACTATTCACGATATCAAGACTATTCACGATACTAACACTATTCACTTAATACTATGCACTATTCACCTAAAAATGAAATTTCTTCTTTTTTGTCCAAAATATCTATTACGGATACTAGCTTTGATTGTATCCATGTTTTGATCATTCTTGAATTTTACACCACTATGATTATTTTTTGAGGTATTTTTGGACGTGGATAAAACAAAGTACTAATCCTTAATCCTTAATCCTTGTCATTTTGTTTCAATCGGATTCGTTTTTTAAAAAATATTTTTCATCATCCTCGCCTTAAATGATGATATTATTGAATATCTTTGGCCTCAGTAGTGCAAGATTGAATGATTTATGATGAATATCTTTGGCTCGTAGTGCAAAGATGAATGTTTTCTGATGAATATCTTTGGCCCGTAGTGCAAAGATGAATGATTTCGATGAATATCTTTGGCCCGTAGTGCAAAGATGAACAGTGTTTAGATGAACATGACCAATCGGTGAATGTCCTCGGCCTCAGTGCAAGGATGAATATTTGATCCCGTATATATATTGATTGATGTTACAGGTGGATAAAATAGACGATGAACTTTAAAATTCATACATAGAAGATAGTAGTTTGCATTCTCTACTTAACTCTTCTAATGAATTATTATTTCACTGCTAATATTGATTTAAAACTTGTTGTCTATTGTATTCTATTAGATTTTCCCTGTTGAAGACTAACGATAATTTTGTTGTATATTATCTTAGTCATAATATTTTTATCTTGGGCTAGTCGAGCTCACCCTTTTCCTTGTTGTTCCATTTTCTTCTCGTGAGGAGGTGAGAACATAGCAGGATCGAAGCCTGGGTATGGAATGAAGGTTCTAGAGAGAGTTGTTTAGTAGTCCTCACCATTTTTTGTAAAATAATGTATCAATAATTATGATGGGGATTTATTTATGTGTGGATATTGTCTAGACGACAATATCTCGTATTTAAACTCACAAGATGTATTGTCGTATTTCACACCGACATTTGTATTATTGAAGTTGTAGTTATTTTCGCATCATGTATTTGGCACTCGTAATGGGTTGGGTGGAATGGACCTATTTGGGGGCGCCACAATTGGTATCGTAGCTTAGGGATATGATATCTGGCATGAGATCGGGAATAGAACTAGGAGGGAGAGACGAGTAAATCCTTCGCTAAAGTGTGTCCTACCTAAGCTTATTTGTTAGTTGGTTAGTATATAGGGATATTATGTGATATATTGATTTCCTTAATTAACCCTTGTTTTATGACAAGATTTGAGAATGTCGATCGAGAATATTAACAATGGAGTGAATGAGACCGTGGAGATGCCTCAGATTTACCAACGAGGAGAACGTGCAACAGTCGGGCAATGTACCTCCCGTAAACAATACCACCGAAAGCGCATGACGATAAACGATGGGATGTTTAGAAGCTTTTTGCAGCTTCATGCAAAATCGCACGAGGAGACTCGTGTTCAAAACATAGGAGGAAATGATAGCAATTCACAAGTTGTCACAAATGCAAGCAAAGCTTCAAAGAGTTGGGACCACCGAATTTAAGGAAAGCCCGATCCGATCATGGCGAAACATGGGTCAAGCAAATTACCAAGATATTCGATGTTTTGGGATGCACTGAGGAACAGAAGGTTCCATTCGCCACCTTTATGTTCCGTGGCGAAGGCAGATCATCGGTGGGAGTCTGTGAAGCGTGCATCCATCCAAATTGCGCCAAAGATGTCTTGGGAGACGTTTCAGAAACTATTTAATGACAAATACTTTCCGAAAGTGTTCGGCTATATGAAGGAAGTGGAGTTTATTAGATCGAGCAGTAACAACATGATGTTGTCTCAAAGATGAGGCTAAGTTTATGAGTTGTCCAGTTTGCACCTCATTTGGTGGAAAATGAGGAACGAATGACGCGTATGTTTTTGAGGGGTCTAAAACCCGAGATTCGACAATATCTTATCTCTCATAAATTTTCTTTATATTCAGATGTTGTAAACAGGGCTCAATTATTAGAGCGTGATAACGAGTATGTTCAACCGAGGGACCACAACTGTGGTCATATCGGTGACGATGCTAGCCATCAAAACGATGATAACCAAATGGGGAGGAAAGAATACGGACAAAGGCAGAACCACTGGGTGGTAATCATGGCCATGATAATAGGAGAGGTGACTCAAGTGGACATTTCAAGAAGAGAAGGTTCAACAATAACCATGTGAAGACGTCAGCCGCCAAAGAAGAATCGGTTCCAAGGAGGAGAACGACCACCCATTATATGCTATAAATGCGGAAAGAGGGATATATCACCAAACCGCCCACAACAGCTTTGTGTATGCTATAATTGTGGAAAGGAAGGACATATAGCTCGAGAGTGTACTAGAATAAACCAAGTCCAATGGGATGGTGACTCAAAAGGATGTCCCGGATAAGTCAAAATCACGGTTCTTGGAAGAGCGCTTTGTCGTGACTTCTCAAAATGCGAGGAACCCGAACGAAGTTAGCACGCAAGTTAGTTAATTATAAATTCTCATAAGTTTATACCTTACTAGATAACCTGTTCTACCCATTCTTTTATCTCTCTTGCTTGCGCCAACGCTTGAATTTGACTATGAGAAATTAGACTTTGACCTATCTGTGGAGACTCAGATTAAGAGAAACTTTTATTACATCCGTTGTTTAGAAATCTTGCTTGATTCAAAGTTGGCACTATCACATTACCGTTAACCTTATTTCTATAGAGATATTTGTTTTGATGTGATTTTAAGGTTAACTACTCATCATGCCAAAATTGATTGCTTTCGTAAGGTTGTTAGTTTTCATATTCTTAAGCAACCCGTTATTCAATTCAAGCAACCAAACCATTGAAGTCAAACTCTTTCATATTAAATTATAAAGCCATTTGTTTATTGAAAAACTAATGTCAAGCTTTCTTAGTCCATGTTATGGATTTGAATAAAGACACGTCGATTTGAATAATATTCCCGTTGTTATTGATTTTTCCCGACGATTTCTCAAGAATTTTCGCCTACTCCCAGAGCGTGATATTGAATTTGTATCGACTTTAAATCCCAGACAAAACCCATTTCTAAAATCTCATATCGAATGGCTCCTATTGAACTTCGTGGAGTTAAAACCCAATCGTAGAAGTTGATACCGAGCCTCTATCTCGGTGACTTTCTTTGTGGAATGCACCAAGCCGATCTCCGTAGGGGACACCATATTCATGCGATAGTAAACCGATAGGTGTCATTGTAATATGCTATCCAAGATTGGGATGTGAGTCACAGCTTGAGAACAACCTAAGTTTCAGAATCGAAATATGTAGCTTTCAGGCTTAGTTGGTTATTATCGGAGATTCGTTGAAGGATATTCTCGAATCGCTATTCCATTAACGCAAATTGACTCGTAGAGATACAAAATTCGAATGGAGCAAAGAATGTGGGAAGAGCTTCAAGAACTCAAGAGGAGACTCATTTCAAAGACATGTTTCACCATGCCATCCTCGGAAAAGTTTAACGTGGTAGCCGACGTGTTGAGTAGAAGATCGATACAAGTACGAGTACGATATTGTCAAAAACTAATTTCAGATAATTTACAAATAATAGAGATGGAGATGAAAACTCTAGGTACCCACGTGATGATATATATAGTATAATCGACTTTAATCGATAAAGTTAAAGTCGCTCAAGCTACACACCGAGTCGATGAATTTGAAGAAGGAGGTGCAAGAAGTTGTTATTTCAAAAGCGAGAATCGGTGAGGTGAGGAAAACTCAAACCTTCGATTTATTAATCCATTTGAAATTCTCGATCGAATAGGAACCGTGGCCTATAGACTCGCTTTTACCGCCAAGTATGACGCGTGTTCATAACGTTTTTCACGATCGATGTTACGTAAATATGTGGACAACCCCAACCACGCTATTGAAGTTAGAACCGACAAGATAGCCAAGACTTAACGATGAGGAGGTACCACAAGATCTTGGATAGAAAGAACATGTCCTATGTACCGAGGTTATACCACAAGTTAAAGTTTTGTGGAGAAACCATGTTATTGAGGAAATAAACTGGAGTTGGAAACGAAAATGAAAGCGAGGTATTTTCATCTTTTCAAACACCAGTACGTGACGCCAATTTCGAGGACTAAATTTCATAAGGAGGGAGGTTGTAAGACCTCAAATTTTTTAAATAAAAAGGAATTTCCTTTATTTATTATTTTGAAATAGTAAGGGTGGATTTGATTAATGTGGTTAGTTATGGGTAAAATGCGCTAAATATTTTAAATAAGCAAGTGGTGATATAATATTCATTATCATTTGAGAATATTCGTTTGGTTCGTGGAATATTCAGATCGTTGGGAATATTCGCATTTACTGGCATAAGCCCATGTGTGGGCCCCATAACGAAAAAGCGATTGGAGGAAGAAAACGACAAAAATAAGTTGTTTAAAAATAACTACAGTAGTTGTTACCGCTTATAATCGTTGGAATACCCTATGGTAAAAAACACAAGAATACGCGCTATTGCACACAAGAAGACAGATACCAGATTGCACCAATTATTGATTCTTACGTAAGAAGGCACTACTCAATAATGGTTACAGAATTATCGCTCAAAGATTTTATTTTATTGATTTAATAATTGTCGCATTGATATTTTATATTATTGTTGTTTCAATAATTGTCATTACACAAGATTTTTCATTATCGAAGCAATAATTCATATTATCTCGAATAATATTATTAGAAAACATTATTGGCAATGTCTAGAAAGTTCGTCTAAGGAGAGGTTTGGTCACCTAATTGCGCCAAGAAGGAGAAATTCTTTATTGAAAGCCCCCTCTTTCCTCAGGAACTACTCTGGTTGTCAATATTGTGATTATGTAATATTATTTGTGAATAATTAATTATTGATTCATATGATGAGGAAAATATTGATTTTATGTGGATATAGATGGAGAAAATTTTATAGTGACAATTGTTGAAAATTAATATTTTATCTTTTTCTCGATAAAATAATTCATTTAAATATATTATTTTAATAATATATTAACGATGATATTTTTACGATGAATGTGGGATATATAAGTATATGTGGAGGAGGAGTATTTTTGTTACCAAAATGTTTAAAACATGTTAAACATGTCGGTGGACCCCATTTATTGATCGAAATTTGATTATAAATGTAAAATCGCCCATTTGTGGATTTCGGTCAATTTCATTTGGAATTTGGAAAAACTTTCTTCTGTAAAGTTGTAGAGAATTGAATTTCCTATAAAAGCTCAAGCGAGATTTGAATTTTCTGGCAAAAGGGCTATTTATTGTGAATTATTGAAGTTCCGAAGCTCCGAAATAATTGATTTTTAGAAGTTTTAATTATTTTATAATAGAAAAACGTTTTTTTGATGTGTGAGCCTCATTTTACATGTGTTGGTTGGCTGGAAATCAGATTCAAAGGTTATGAGAAAACTTAATATATATATTAATATTATAATAATTTTTTCGCTTTGGTGTTCTAAGCAATTTCCTATAAATAAATAGTGCTTAGGTTAGAATTGAAAATCACACCGTAAATCAAGTTTTCTCTCTATATATTATCGCGTATTCTTGTGAGTATTTTGAGTATACTTTGAGTATTGCTATACGGTGCAAGTTTAAGTCATAGCCTATATCCTGTTTCAACTAGAAGTACTTGTCTTTCGAGGTAAGTGGATGTTATTTTCTTCTCAAATGATATTATTTCTTCAATATCATTATGTCAAATATTGGTTGGAACTTTTTATCAAATTTGGAACTTTTTCATGCTCTGGGGTTACTATTCATAAGTTACTATTCATGAGTTACTATTCACGAAGTTACTATTCACGAGTACTATTCATTAAGCGTGAAGATGTTTTTTGTGAAATTTCTATCTTTTGGTGTTTGAGTTACTATTCACGATATACAAGACTATTCACGATACTCAAGACTATTCACTTATACCAAGCACTATTCAATTTAAAAAATGAAATTTCTTCTTTTGTCCAAAATATCTATTATGGATACTAGCTTTGATTGTATCCATGTTTTGATCATTCTTGAATTTTACACCACTATGATTATTTTTGAGGTATTTTGGACGTGGATAAAACAAAGTACTAATCCTTAATCCTTAATCCTTGTCATTTTGTTTCATCGGATTCGCTTTCTTTTAAAAATATTTTCATCATCCTCGCCTTAAATGATGATATTATTGAATATCTTTGGCCCAGTAGCAAAAAGATGAATGATTTATGATGAATATCTTTGGCCCAGAGTGCAAAGATGAATGATTTCGATGAATATCTTTGGCCCGTAGTGCAAAAGATGAATGATTTCGATGAATATCTTTGGCCCGTGAAAAAAGATGAACAGTGTGTGTTTAGATGAACATGACCAATCGGGTGAATGTCCTTGGCCTCAGAAGTGCAAGGATGAATATTTGATCCCGGATATATATTGATTGATGTTGTTGTGAGGATAAAGATAGACGATGAACTTTAAAATTCATACATAGAAGATAGTAGTTTGCATTCTCTACTTAACTCTTCTAATGAATTATTATTTCATCGCATAATATTGATTTAAAACTTGTTGTCTATTGTATTCTATTAGATTTTTCCTCGTTGAAGACTAACGATAATTTTGTTGTATATTATCTTAGTCATAATATTCTTTACTGGGCTAGTCGAGCTCACCCTTTTCCTTGTTGTTCCATTTTCTTCTCGTGAGGTGAGAACATAGCAGAAAGATTCTAGTCTGGGGTATGGAATGAAGGTTCTAGAGAGAGTTGTTTAGTAGTCCTCACCATTTTGTAAAAAAATCAATAATTATGATATCAATAATGGATATGATGGGGATTTATTTATCGTTTGGATATTGTCTAGATCGCATTTCAACATTTGTATTTAGTTAACTCATGTATTTAATGCACTCGAGAATGGGTTGAATTGGAATGGACCTATTTTGGGGCGTCACACCCTTGATGAAGACATTCCACAACAAATTCTTAATTAAAGTTGTAGTTATTTGAATCAAATTAGGATGATGATTTATTGAAATCTATTCAGAATCGTAATGGGTCTGGGTGGAATGGAACATATACAACTGGGGATATTCTTCCCATTAATCAGTATAGTATGAAAGAAGTTATGAAACGTATACATGACGTTTCTACCACTGAAAAGCCTACAACTATTCAGGATCTTAAAGGTGAAATAAATATATTAAAAATTTTAAATTAAACAATTACAAAATACTAATATTATTATTTTCCAAGATTTAGATAATATTAAACAACAGTTAAATTATAAACAAGATAATAATACAGAATTCTCTAAAACTAAATCTTCTGATAAACCAGAGTCTTCTAAACATTATTTGATGCTTATGAATCAAGTAGTCTTTCAGAAATGGTATATCAGAAATATTTTTGTTATTAAACCGGATTTTATCATTAAAGATACCATTGCCCTAGTAGATAGTGGTGCTGACATGAATTGTATTCAGGAAGGATTAATTCCTACCAAATACTTTCAGAAAACCACTCAATCTTTAACTAGTGCAAGTGGTAATACTATGAATATTAAATATAAAATTCCTGAAGCCTTAATTTGTAATCAAGGTCTTTGTTTACCTACTTCTTTTGTTCTTATCCGAAATATGAATCAAAGTATCATCTTAGGCACCCCTTTCTTGTGTCTTTTAATGCCCATTTTAAAAATTGATACTTTGGGTATTCATACTACTCTTAACAACAGACACATTGTTTTCAAATTCATTACAGAACATTATACTAAAGAATTAAATCAAGTTAAACACATGATTTATTCTTCAGAGAAACAAATCAATTTTATTCAAAAAGAAATAAAATTTCTTACTACAGAACAAAGAATTTTACAACCTTCTTTACAGGAAAAAATAAAATTAATCCACAAAACTCTTCAAGCTAAAATCTATAGTGATGTCCCGAATGCTTTCTGGAATAGGAAGAAACATATTATTTCTCTTCCTTATATTCCTAATTTTAATGAAAAGAATATTCCTACTAAGTCTCGACCTAGTCAGATGAAGAAGGAATATTTACTCCTTTGCAAAACTGAAATTGAGTCTCTTCACCAGAAAAAATTAATAAAGCCTAGTACTTCCCCCTATAGTTGTACGACCTTCTATGTTAATAAAAATTCAGAAATTGAAAGAGGAACTCCTCGACTCGTTATCAATTATAAACCGCTTAATGAAGCCCTTCAATGGATTAGATATCCGATTCCGAATAAGAAGGACCTTCTTGACATACTTCATGATGCCACTATTTTCTCTAAATTTGATATGAAATCAAGATTTTGGCAAATTCAAATTGGAGAACAGGATACTTATAAAACTGCTTTTACAGTACCTTTGGTCACTATGAATGGAATGTTCTTCCATTTGGAGTGAAAAATGGACCTTCAAAATTCCAACACATCATGAATGATATTTTTAATCCTTTTACTGAATTTATTATTTGCTATATTGATGATGTCTTAATTTTCTCTTCATCCATTGAACAACACATTAAACATTTAAATATTTTTAAAAATGTTATCATAAAAAATGGTTTGGTAGTTTCTGCCCCTAAGATGAAGCTTTTCCAAACAAAAATCAGATTTCTTGGACATAATATTTCCAATGGAACTATTATTCCAATTGACAGATGTATTAAATTTGCATCTAAATTTCCAGATGAAATCAAAGACATTAATCAACTACAAAGATTTTTGGGAAGTTTAGATTATATTCGTGACTATTATCCGAATCTTTCCCAAGATGCTTCCATTCTGTATACTCGTCTACGAAAGAATCCTTCACCGTGGACCACTGAACATACTGATGCAGTAAAAAAGATTAAAGCTATGGTCAAACAGTTACCTTGTTTATCCCTACCTAATCCCAAATAGAGAAAGATCGTCCAAACTGATGCTTCTAATACATGATATGGTGGTATTCTAAAATAATTTAATCGTAACAGTAAAAACGAGGATCTTATTCGTTTTACTTCAGGAGTTTGGAAAGGACCTTCTTTAAACTATCCCACAATAAAGAAAGAATGTCTTTCAATAGTTAAATGTGTTTTAAAATTTTAGGATGATCTTTTAAATCAGCACTTTTTAATTAGAGTTGATTGTTCAGCTGCAAAACAAATATTTAAAAAGGATGTTCAAAATTTAGCATCTAAACAGATATTTGCCACTTGGCAAAGTACTTTCTCCGTATTTGACTTTGATATTGAATATATCAAAGGAAAATAGAGTTCTTTACTGGATTTTGTAACCAGAGAATATTTGCAGGAATGACAAGTAGAGGTCATGCCATGCATGGTTAGTAGTAGGCAAGAGCTAACCTTTACTATCTGAAATTTCCTACTTTGAATACTCCATCCAGTAATTCTTTGGCTTCTTCTAGCAAGCCTACAGTAAAAGATGTTCTTCTTTTACCAGAACAGTACATTCCAAATAAATATGTGGAAGAAACAGTATTATTTATTGACTAGAATGATGAAGAATGGATGAAAGATCCATGGGAGATCAAAAGGCGTTATTTAATGACTCAGCAGTCTCCTCCTCGTTTTAACCAGTATCACTATGTATATGAGCAAACCATCATTGAAACAGCATCCATGGACATTAAGCATACGCTTCTTGATCCATCAAAATCGACTAGCCCAATTCAATACAGTAAAACAACCATCAAGAGCATCACGCCTCTTGCCAATTAGGGTATTAATCCTCATACTACCTGTACTGTTGAATCTAGTCATACAACAGAAACCAAATACAGCTATTGGGATTATATTAATTCCTTAACGTATGTATTCTATTACCAGAATCCCAGTAATAACCACACCTGGTTTATCCGTATATGTCCTAATGTTCTTAAAAATGAAATTCCCAACTGGTTTTTCATTTGGTGGGATTAATTCGGTATTACAATGGAAACTTTACCAGAATCAATTTATAAAATTGGAACCTTTGATTTCATCTGTACAAGAATAATAAAAGCTATGTTTAGTTTACTGACATATTGGAGAATATATTACTTATAAATTATGTATATATGATCGCTTTTAAAAATGACTAATTTTTCAACCTCTCTTTCAACCGTACCTAATGCCTCAGCTTCTACCTTGGAAGCAACTGAGCTTATAGCCTATTAGGATGTCAAGGAAGCCTTAGACAAGTGGACCATTCCTAAGATCAAACCAGAAACAATTTATAAAATTGAAACCTTTGATTTCATCAGTAAAATAATAATAATAACTTTTGAACATGTTATTCCTTTACAGAATAATGATGAAATTTTATATTTATTGCATGTTGAAGATTTATATCCTCTTTGTAAAAATATAAATATGTTCATATAGGACTCGTCCAAGTAGCATTCAAACCTTTGACTTGACTTGGCCAAAATACCAGTATTCGTGCACACTTAGAGATGGTAGGTGTCTTAACTGGAAAGCCTCTCTTATGGGCGCTATTGAAACTAGCCTTGCTCATGGACCAGTATATTTCAATATATATCCCAACTTAAGTGTTGCTTTAACTGATAATAATTTGTCAAAAGTATTAGAAATGAGAATTATATCTCATGTGTGACGCCCCCAAAATAGGTATACATCACACATCTTGAGTCGCCAAATACATGGTACAAAATTCAAATACAACTTAATTATACAACAGTCATGTAAAATACGACAAAACATAATCTAAGTGTTTTGATAAGAATATTGTCATCTAGAAAATATCCACACTCAATGGAGTACTCATTACATTTATTGTCACACTATTTTATAGAATAGTGAGGACTATTAAAACAACCATCTGGACCGTCAATCCGTTCCCCGACTCATCCCAGCTATATTCTCATTTCCTGAAGAGAACAGTGAAAGAAAGGGTGAGCTCAACTAGCCAAGTAAGAAATATTATGACTAAGATAATGCAAAATAAATTATCCTTAGCCTTCAACAGTATAACAACTGATAGCATATAAAAGACAACAAGTTTTAGATCAACAACTGCAGCAGAATAAACAATCCATTAGAAGAGTCAAGTAGAGCATAAAATCTACTATCTTCTATGATTTAAAAAGTTTTTCAACAATTTTATCGCTGAGACTTAGCTTAATAAATAAAATCGAATCATCTCTGCATCACGGCCAAGGATATTCATGTAATCATCAATGGTCATGATTATACCAAAAAATCCCTGGTCATAATCATACCAACAATTGTCCATCAATGAACTACATGTCAATGAGTAATTTCACCACATCATTCATCACATTACGGTCATAATTATACCAAATAATTCCTGGTCATAATCATACAAAATCTATCTATGCTTGTAAGGCAAAGATGACTTTCATCACAATATAAGCATGAGAATGATGACAATGACATAATTTCATGGAGTATAGAAGCCAAAACTTTAACCAAATGAGTATACTAGAAAATATGAAACTGCAAATGGATTTTCACCCGCCATGCGGTAATCCACGTAGATAGATCATTTCCACAATTTAATAAGGAACGAATACGAAGGATCATTCACCATGCATGCAGTAATCCACATAAACAGGTTATTCCAACAGAATAATAAAGAATGGAATAACAGAAGAATTCACCATGCATGCGGTAGTCCGCGTAGACATGTTATTCCAACAAAATAATAAAGAATGGAATAACGAGGGAATTCACCAGCATGCGATAGATTTTGCGGATAGGTTATTCAATGTAATAATAAAGAATGGAATAATGAAGAATTCACCAGAATACGATAGATTTGCATGCATGAGTTATTCCAATGAATAATAAAGAATGGAATAACAACCCTTACGAGTATTGAAAGAAATAACTCTCTTCACGAATATGAAAGAAATAATACCCCTTACCTTAGAAGAAACTGGATACTGGAATAGTGAGGTAGCAGACTTCTCTTCTTCTTTCTCTCTATAATTTCTCTCTATAATAATTGCTCTATAGATTTAGTGAATTGGTGAAAATATTGAAGGAATGAGCTTCTATTTATAGAAAAATATAGTTTCGATAATTGCACATTTTGGGGTTTGAAATATTACAGTATAATACATTCCTTTTTTTTTTCATTTTTAATTTAGTCCTGCAAGTATTATCAAACTTGCATCACATCCCGTAATAGTAAATAATGTGAATTAATAGTTCATTCATGTGCCTTAATAGTATAATCATTTGAAAAAACTAATTACAGTATAGTACCTTCATCTATACCTCTATTTTTTATTTAGTCATGCAAGTATTATAAATCTTGCACCAACTCCCCTAATAGTAAATCATGTGAATTAATAGTACACACATGTGAACACATAGTTACAAGCATATGAATGAATAGAAATTAATTGCTCATTTATCCGTTGAATAACCCGATTGGTCAATATAACCTCCAGACATCAATTATTATTGAAATAAATGCCGATTTCCACTAACACTAATAATTCCCACAAAATGGAACTATAAATTTTATCTTTAATCAACACGAACTTATTCATCATTAATATTATAATTCACAACATTTAATAACCAGGTCGTTCCCGAGGAAGAGGGGCTTTAGATAAGAATTTCTCCTTATTGGCGCCTTGATTAGGTGACCAAACCTCTCCTTATGAACTTACAGACATTGTCAATATTGCAAATAATAATATGAATAACTTTATCGTCTCAATTATTGATTTAATAATATAACATATTATGCGAGATGATACGTGACAATAATTAAATCAATAATATAAGAGATATGATCAAAGACAATTCTTGTAGCAATAATTGAGTATAATGAGTGACTTCTTATATAAGCATCAATAATCAATACCGGTGCTACTTATGCAACCACAGCGTATTATTATACTTTTACTAATGGGTAGTTCAACAGTTTTAACGGTAACACTTTCGCCGTTATTTTTATAAAAAGATAATTATATCATTTTCTAACTACGACAAAACTTTCGTTGTGGGGTCCACCAATGATTGTGCCATCGTACGAATATTCCCTGTTAAAATGAATATTCCCTGACCAATCGAATATTATATAACCACTTGCTTACTTTGCAAAATTTATAAATATTACCCACAACTATAACATTATATCAAATCCACACAATAATATTCAAAATTATATTTTGAGAAAATTTTTCTTTATTCATAAAAGTTGGGGTCTTACATCATGGATATGAGTTTCTACCTGGATCTCCTCCTTTTGCCATATTATTCTATATTCACCTTAAAGTTTTGACAACTTTAAACCCCTATATCCGAAAAAAAAGACAACAAGGACATACTGTCCTTATAGACACTAATCTCTTTAGTAGTCAAGTGGCTATTCCCAGGATGATCCCTTGGGAAGAAATTACTTTTCCAAAATAGTGGCAAATTACAAACGTCATCCCTACCAGGCCTATAATTAGACAAACCATTAAGGATGTTGTCCAAACTAGTAATAGAAATGTTTATTTAAAATTCCAAATACCTTTTACCCGAAGTCGATCTATTAATAATATCTCTTATAATATTGATTTTCCTGAATCATCTAGACAATCTGTGTCTGATCCCTTAGAATCCGTTTATCAAGAGTCTAAAAATCCTAGTAATGAGTCTGTTAAAAATGAAGACTTAATTAGAGGAATTCATATGTCTGAAAATCAAATACCTCACGGTATTTATGAAACCAATACTCCTCAAAACAGAAGACCTTATAGTCCAACTGCTAGTGATATGAATTTTGAATGTTAATGGATTTTTCTCCTAACAGCAAAATTCGTCAATGTTTAAATTAGGAGTTTATGCAGAATAAATACCAGAACTTTAGAAATTGGTATTTTAAAAATCATGATAATAAAAAATTAGCAAATATTAAAGCTAATTATTATGCTTATCTGAATAAAAACAAGTGTATTTTATCATTTACTAAATGGTATTATGATTTTGTTTCAAAGTCTGATTTTACACTGAAAGTCAACTGAATGTGTTAACTGGAATTCAAAAGGATTGGATTGCCACAAGTGGTAATATTATCCAATCCATTCATCCTCCTCCTAAGTCTTTTGAATTAGCCTAGGAAATGAAAATTTAAACACTACAAAAAAATGGTGCTTCAGCAATGACTTTACTGTCGTTGCGTCTTTCGTTGCACCATGAGCGTTGCTAATTGTTCCGCAACGAATGTAATTTTTTCGTTGCCAAAAGTAATACATTTTGCAAAGAAATTTGTCTTTCGTATAAAGACATCGATCCTTTAGCAACAAAATGTATTGTTGCAGAATAATTAAAATGTCATTGCTAAAAACCCCATTTCGTTGCAAAAGCCTACTAATTGGCAACAAAATGAACTCTTTTTTTTTTTGCAACAATCATACATTTTCGTTGCAATTGACACCATTTTGCAACGACATTTTTCGTTGCAGTAAATTATGAAAATTGTTGCCTAAACTTGCTTTCGTTGCGAAAAGTAAACTTTTTAGCAACGATTTTTGTTGCTGATTATATTATTTAGCAACGACATTATGCTGAATTAGAAATGAAAATGTTTGTTGCTGGTTATTTTTCAATAGCAACGAAAGTCATCGATTATCAACAACATTATATGTTGCCGTTTCTTTATATGTGCAACAAAAGTTGATATGATTTGCAACGATAAAAAATGTTGCCTTTTATTTTAGTATTAGCAACAATATCCTCTTCATTGTTATTAGGTTAATTTTTCGTTGCCAAATATTATATTTTTAATGCCATTAGCAACAAAAATTTGTTTCTAAATGTATAAAAAATTGTTGCTATATTAAAACTTGTTAAATGCTTTGGTAACGAATTATATTGTTGCCAAATCAAAATTTGACATTCTTTTTGTGTACCTGACTGGTTCAATGTCCCCATAGCAAATAATGGCAAAAATACAAAAAACTAAAATATTATTAACTTAATAAAATCATCCACTACATAATCATTCATTATCTTTATAATTAACCATCTAAAGCTACCACAGTTCTTTTAATCAAAGTATATATCTACATATATAGAGAGAGTACACTTCATAATTTCGTCCCTTGTCTTCCGTAAACGTAGCACAGAAATTTGATACCCAATATTGTAAGGCAGGTCGTAGAAGCAGTTTTTTCGCACATTTAAAAACAATAGCAAGTCAAGAAAATGAAGCAAATAGGTCACCATAGGCATTTAGTGCCAAAATCAACACACAAAGACAATAGAGTTGCTACGTGGTACAATGTCAAGGCTTGGCTCCTATTTCATAATATTTTAGAATACCACCAATTTCTTGTTCAATTTGAGTGACTAAACAATAAATATGGTTGGCACATCAATGCATAATCACTCTCCAACCTGGTTATAGCACAAGTTAGAAGAAGTACTCCACTTTCCATTGCCAAAAATATTTCCCATCATTGCATTCAATTTAATAAGGGGATGGGTTATCTTCAAAAAGCATGCAAAAATACTTGAAACATGATATCTTGTAGCATTTATGAGCTGAAGATTGTGACTACATACCATATATGCGAATCATAGCTATTGTTGCGATTATCACCCATCACAAAAACTGAGTTTTCTGGTACACGCTGCACCACAATATAAAAGCATTAGTTTTATAATCAATATTGGTTGGCCAGTAACAGTTCATTCCTATAAAAATCATCTATATATAAAATACACATTTTTCGACATAATGTGTATTTTATATATAGAATACACATTTTTCAACATAATGTGTATTTTACTCATTACCTGTATAGATCAAGAGAGAGAAAACTGCATTTTAAAAAATAGTAATATCTGAACATAATGAAACATTGTATTCACTCTAGCCTATCAAACACAAAGTCAACATCACACAAGTAATAAGACTTTAACTAGATAATCAACAAGTAAAGGCGCATAATCTTATAATCAAACCACATAAAGTAGAAACTAATTCTAATTTCTGTTTAATGGCGTGAACAAATGAACTTAAGAACAAAATATTAACGACAAAAGCACAAACTTGATACCTTAGAGCAACCCTCAGTAATTTGAGAAAGTGCAATAAGTGTAACATGATGTTTCTGCCAGTCAGGAGCAGCCAAATAACCGTTAACACTTCATAAGCAGCAGGAATAATGAGAAATTTACTAGAAAACTACTACTAATTAATTACAATGTTGAATAAGATCAGTTTAAACATAACAGAAATCCAAGTTTAGCTCGACATAGGAAGATATGACCATTCTACTTGTAGTTCATGCAAATTTGTTTATCTGTCCATGAAAACAAATGGTACATTCTTATGTATCTTCATCAAATGTTAATAGTCTCAAGTATTTGCAATCAATCCAGTAACATAAATCTGTTCCTAAATACTTCCATGTACTCTAATTGTATTAAAAGAAAACCAATATACTACCTAACCCTTTGGTAGCGAAAATGTTGATATAATACTTTCAAATCTTTAGAACTTGAGCAACAATATCATCCTCAAGTATCCTGTATAGACAAATCCAAAACAGAAATATTATAAAAATGGTATCAATAAAGAATGCATTTACTAAATACTTATCAGTTAAGCATCCCGATAGAGATAAAGGACAAAGGGACAAAAATAATGTAATTTCCTTTTAAAAGGTAAAAGGTAACATATTTATAGATAAAAGGAATGGAGAAGCTGGCTGCAAGATCAAAAGTGGTGGCTAAGGGCCAGAGGGTGTAGAATTTGAAGGGTTAGTGTGGCTTTCCAAGCAGATCTATAGTCCGACACTAGCTACTTTAAGAACCAATCTGTCTTTGGTGCAAAGTCATCAAGTTTTGCGATTGGCTTGCACTTTAGCACAATAGGTGTTGTCTAGTTTTAGTCGTAGTATTTCATGATCAAATTTTGTGGGTTTAATACAGTTTCTTTCTTTGGTTTAAAACAAAATGGCACTATGTTTCTAAGTGATTGACATAATTATTACATTTTCCACTACCCAAGTTTTGAAGTCAATGTTAACTTCTTCAATTTCGCCATTTTCCCTATAGTCTTGTCTCTCTAACAATTCATTCATGGCTCCTCCATCTACAAAACTTGTAGTACCCATTGACCTAAAGAAGCCATGGGAACAAAACCACCTCTGACAATCGATGGCATCCGGAAATACCATAGGTTAGAGAGGTTAAGACATGTCAGATGTTCGGAGGTAGAGATGGTAGGCTGGACAGGAGGTCTTTATTAAAGATGACAATTCTACAACTGATGTAAAATATGTAGACCTCTCAACTGTAAGTATAATCTTCATGTCATCTAGATATTTGAGATACTTTCTCTGAGTTGCATCCAAAGATCAAAATTCATTCCATAAGAAACTATAAATGGAAGCCTAGACATACGATCAAACTAGAGAAAATTTCCCATTCGAACACCACTGATATAGACTGAAATTCTAATGAAGAAGTATATGCTTTATTCCCCACTCTATAGACCTCTACATAAAGGTCATCCTGTCCATGATGAATAGTAAAAACTATCAATTAACTAGGTAATACAGATTTTGCATAAACAATAGGTATCTGCACTTCCAAGATTTATCTTAAAAAAAGTTCAAGCTTTAATTTTAAATCTCATCTAATTTTACTAAAATAAGGAGGTAGAAGGATACTTTTACAAGTTAAAAAAATATGACAAATAACTTGTCGAGGAAAGTACCAGGACAATTGCCAAATATCTATCCTCCTTTGGTCTAAGCATTTGATCAAAGAACAATTTGCGGTATTTGCAACAACTCTGCCATTGTTGGCATCCGGATTCTAACAACCGATAGAGTGTAGCAACATCAGGACAAAAACACAACTGAAGAGAGTAAATTTTTTACTTGCAAACTACTTTGAAGGGAAAGAGACATGTTGTACAAACCTTGGCTTCTGAATCAGGTTTAAGATCAATAGTAAAAATAGTTGAACTAGCGGATTTTGCTAGTCTAGGAGATCCAATGTGGATCCACAAAGAGTCCCCTGTGACTATCTTGCTTTTGAAAAATTGAAAATGTCCGACGGACTTTGATTGTACCATCCCAGAGGCTGAATACACCTTAGAAGGATGCGGGACTATGACTTCAACTCTATTCAAGTATTAGATAAATAGCTTTTAGATGAAGCATGAAGTTCAATAGAAAATAAAAGACAATGCTTCAATTAAAAATAAATAAAGACAACATGTAGATTTGGCATATTATGTTTTCATAAAATTATCGAATGGAGATATGTAACTCAACATCAAAAGCACATTCGGAAACTATGTCTAATATGCTATTAACTTGAACACAAGAATATTCAGTGCTCCAAATATGTAAGACCGGTATATTAGTTAATATATATAAAACAAAGAAATCATCCTTTGGTTAACCTTTATCGTAGTTTGGTCGATCGGTTGAAACACCACCATCCTTGTAGGAATAGGATCGTTCTCGAGACATCGATATGGAAAAAACCCCACCACGGGTCAATGACCTTGGAGTTTCTATCATGTTAGTGCATAAACCATACGAATTTCTAGAAGTTCTTTGAGCTGGGACCACATAATGTTCAAGATCAAGCTCAAACTTGCTAAAGAGCCATTACTGTGAAGAAAATGAGAAAAAGTTAACCTTTTTTGGATAATGAGGATACTTCATTAAAAAGAAAGGAGTACAAGAGAGAGGCGAGTGGTCCTCAAGACCATAAAAAGCGGAAAATGCAAAGTTCTCAATGAAGGGCGCCCCAATCCTCTAAATATCCGAAAGAGTCACACCTTGAAATTGTCATTGCCAATGACATAAGAAGCTATATAAAACACTCTAATTTTAATTTATATTTGATAAGTTATGTAGGACACTCTTATCCCAATTCCCAATAAACATGAAAAAGCCGCATAATGATTGTTAAAGCTAAGCATTATGTTCCCTCAACATCCCAGAAGTAAAGGCAAAAGTAACAGTACATTCATCAGAAATTTCTTCTTGAGTTAATTGGAAGAGTCATTCATAGGTTCTGCTCTGACATTTCTTCTACCATTCAGAAGAAAATGAGTGAAGGATAATAAAGGTTGCATTTATACACATATCAATTGAATTTAAGATGGATTATATTAATAAATATAAAGGAAAATTCATCTAGTATATCCCTTGCTAGTGGAATTTAAATTGGTCAAAGTATTAAGAGATATAGCATTCATTCAATGGGCAGGGCAAAACAAGATAAGCAATGCTAGTATTTTTGCTGTAAATTCAACACAACGTACGTCAAGCTAGCATTTATATGTTTCTATTCCTGCACATTCTGACTTTTCAACCATTAGTGTCCAAAAACAAGCAAAAAAACTTGCTACTATGGAACCATTACTCTCATGCTCATGCTCGGTTGCCAATTTGCCATAAAGCTAAAATTGCAAGCAGATCAAAATAGCTATTACGATTTGGAGTATACCGAAGATTTGGAGGAAATACCATACTGCATCGAATGCAACAACCATCTCGGGACTATCTAGTATTCCATGTTCTAGAAATGCCTAAAGCAATGCACTGTAGTTAGTGGATCTAATTCTAAAAGGATTTGATAATCTTAATTCTAAAGCACTTCATTGAGGATTTACAAATTGGGTCAGATTTTTAGTAATCTAATTAATTCTAAAAGGAAAGAACATAAGAGATTAAATTATGTAATTAGTCTGTTGAAATATGCTCATAGGTCACTCATACGTTCATCATGCATGAATTGTAAGTGTTAATCCAAAAGGCAAGCTTCTCTTGATGAGTTAGGCCCTTGAGATCAACCTCAACAAGCTTCCCAAGTAGGAGTCTGAAATAACCAATACATATATTATGTACAAGTCGGAGCAGGTTAAAAATTAAATGCTAAGAAAAGGAGAAGCCAAACTAATTACAGAGGTAACTTACCTCAATCTAATAACTAGGAACACAGATATTGTTGTTCGAACAGGATTAACCGAGTTAGCTTCAACATCAAATAAGTGCTTATATGCACAAATATCTCTTCTCAAATTGAGCAGGATATCATAAGGATCCTTAAAATTAGTTTCCTCGGACCTTCCATATGAAATTAGTGTTGTAACTTGAATCGAACTCTCTGTCGTACTCTACTCTTTGTCGAACTCATTCTTACAAAAATGTTCATTAAACATTTCAAAATACTCTCTAAAATCTTGTTTGGATGATCATCTCCCGATAACCTTTCATCTTGAATAATGGAATCCTTCCTTCCTTGCAATGGTTGTTGTCCGCTACTTTGCCTTCTATTTGAAAATTTTAGAAGCCAAATTCATTTCACTGCATAGAGATTGACTTTAGCATAGTAAAGTTTGTGATGTTGCACTTTTTGTAATTTCGATGATTTAAATGCTCTCTCTTTGATCTATACTTAATGGGAGCTCTCTTTTCTTTGGAGTTTTAATTGTTTTGGCTTTCAAAATAAATACTATAAGAAAATAAATAAACACAAACATAGAGTGTAGATTCTTACTACTTTCATGCTTTATTGCGACTTGAGGGCTTCGCCATCTCCTAACAAACTAAATTTCTCAAAAGAGACCCATAGAATTTAGGCGTAATAGTCAGGCGGTGTTCTTCAATTTAGTGTTTCAAGCAAGCATTTATTTGCATTCGAAATTTTACCACAAGTTAAGATTAGGACTTGATTGTAAAAGGAAATTTCATATTCAGTATAATAATGTGGTACATGTAAATCCAGCTTTGCTATAATGTTTATATAGCCAAGAACCCAAAATATGAAAAAGGCTAATGTTCTTATCAGTGCAAGAAGTCAATATTATCCTAAGCACAACCATTACTGCCTCCATCAAAGACCATCACGATGACCACTCAATTACTGCCTCCATCAAAGACCACCACGAAAGAGAATGAAAAGTAAGAATCAATAAATCTCAAGATTAAAAAAATTAGGTTGATCTCTCAAGGAATTGCATAGAAGCATTTTCACATTTAACTACCACATCACCACTATTCAATTTTTACCAAAAACCTAATTTTTAGGGAAAATTCAAAAGGAATGAAATTTGTACCTTAAATTGGGTAATAATGGAAGAGGCTGAAGGAGAAGGAGAGAACGACCCACCTTCAAAGATAAAACCACCCCCACCATCATAACAGCTATGATAGCTCACACTCCCAACGCCACCGCATCCCTACACTCCTCCTCCTCTCGCTCATCACCCCTCGACTCCTTCACCTACGACCCAATTTTCTCAGTATTCCTCTTCCTAGACTTTGACTCCACCCGCTTCTCCTCTGCCATCTAGATATATAAAAGTTGTGTAATTATAATTATTAAGTCTATAACGAGAATAAAAAAATAATAAAGTTTAAAATAAAGTTTATTAATAAATGAATGTTAATTTTATTATTTTTAATAAATATAATAATTAATGTTTTAAATTATAATTCGAGTATGTTTTTATCATTTTTGAAATATTAAATTTTAAAATGAAGACTTTAATTACAACTATAGCTAGAATAAGAAAAAAAATAATGAGTTTTAAAATATAGTATTAATGAATGAATGTTAATTTATTTATTTTAATAAATACAATAACCAATAATCTAAATTACATCATTTTGAAATTCTAAATTATAAATAGAATAAGAAAAAAATAATGAATTTTAAAGAATAGTTCATTAATTCTAAATTAATTGAACCTAAGACATTTTAATAATAAAATTATATTATCCATTGTTATTGCCTCCTGTTATCACAAATAAATTTTGAAAGTACAAAATTTGTAACAAGCTAATACCTATATATATAATTAATTTATATATATGTGATTTATTAATTATTGAATATAAGTTATTAATATATATATATATATATATATATATATATTCCAGCAATCATCATCTCCATCGTTTTCCAACATTGATCAATATAATTAATGGTTGAGATTGAAAAAAATAAAAGTCTTACCGCTACAAGTTGTAGTGACAGTAATTACACTTACTTTAGTAGATTAGTAAGTGTAATTACTGCCACTACAATTTTAGCGGCAAGACTTTTATTTTTTTCAATCTCAGCCATTAATTATATTGATTAACAATAGAGATGATGATTGCTGGAATAGTACTCCTAACAACTGGTTTCCATGAATTAGATCTATATACACTTTAAAATTTGCAATATTTATAATCTATAGTGACATGAGAAATTACTCATTTGTCCCTCATTTGCTCATATGCTATACTGTCTACCGCTACAAGTTATGGCGGTAGTTTAGTTAACTAATAAATTAGAATGGCTCATTGGTAGTTTAATGGCCCAATAACTCATAGGTCTTAGGTTCAAAACCTAGTTGTGATTTTTTGCTTCTTATGTTATATTTTTTTATATTTGATAAATTCTATTACCATATATATATATATATATATATATATATATATATATAAAGTAACGAGTTGAGCCCCTTTCTATTAAAAAATTTGGACTTTGAACCCCTAGGCGCCTACGTGGCACACGTGGCAGGTTTGACGTGGTATTTAATATTGTAATTTGGCACGTGTCTGCTACTGAAGTAACATTAAACTAAATATATATATATATATATATATATAAAGTAACGGGTTGAGCTCCTTTCTATTAAAAAATTTGGACTTTGAACCCCTAGGTGCCTACGTGGCAGGTCTGACATTGTATTTAATATTATAATTTGACACGTGTCTACTGCTGACGTAACATTAAACTAAATATATATATAAATAAAGGGTTGAGCCCCTTTCTATTAAAAAATTTGGACTTTGAACCCCCTACGCACCTATGTGGCACACGTGGCAGGTTTGACGTGGTATTTAATATTGTAATTTGACACGTGTCTGCTGCTGATGTGGCTTTTTTTGAATTTTTCCCAAAAATTTACCTCTCCACATATTTGAACTTGCAACCTCTTGTTTAGAAATTTGATCATTTAGCCGCTGGAGCAACACAAGTTATCTATTAATATCTTGCAAGGATTAATATTTATATCAAAACATGAGATTTTCCCCATATATTTCATTCTTTTCCTTCACTGCATACCATTAATATAATCTCAGGAAGATATATACTACAATAATAATAATAATAATAATAATAATAATAATAATAATAATAATAATAATAATAATAATAATAATAATAATAATAATAATAATAATAATAATAATAATAATAATAATACTAATAATAATAATAATAATAATAATAATAATAATAATAATAATAATAATAATAATAATAATAATAATAATAATAATAATAATAACAATAACAATAACAATAATAATAACAATAAAAATAATAATAATAATAATAATACAATAATAATAATAATAACAATAACAATAAAAATAATAATAATAATAGTACAAAAATAATAATAATAATAATAATAATAATAATAATAATAATAATAATAAGCCTGGATGTTTGCCTTCGTTATTATGAAACATCGTTGGCTTTTCTATAATGTCTGATGTAAGATGAATGGTTCCACCATTATAGAATTCCTTGGTTTCTAAGGCTTCAATTTTTCGATGTTAAGTCATATCTGAGTTGCAATTTATTTGGAATTTTAATTGTGTTTAACTTAATAGGTTTATCTTACTGTATGTTGTTATTATAATAATAATAATAATAATAATAATAATAATAATAATAATAATAATAATAATTATTATTATTATTATTATTATTATTATTATTATTATTATTATTATTATTATTAATGTATTATTATTATTATTATTATTATTATTATTATTATTATTATTATTATTATATGTATTATTATTATTATTATATTATTATTATTATTATTATTATTATATGTTATTGTTGTTGTTGTTGTTGTTGTTGTTGTTGTTGTAAGACCCCAACTTATTATAAATAAAATTGAATTTTCTCTATTCATTATTCTAAATTAATAAGATGTTAATTTGATATAATACTTTGATTATGGGTGAAATGTGTAAATTTTGCAAAATAAGCAAGTGGTTATAAAATATTCATTATTGTTGGGAATATTCGTTTGGTCGTGGAATATTCTTTTTTGTCGGAAATATCAAAATTTATGCAAGCCTTGATCATTTATGGGCCCCATAATAGAATAAGCTGTCGGATGAAGAAAAGCGACAAAGTTTGAGTTTTATAAATAACTTCAGCGTAATTGTTCTGATTAACTCTTTGTTGGAATACACGGTGGTAAAAATACGAGAATCTGGCGTGGTTGCACAAAGAGATAGCACGGTATTGCACAATATTGTTGAATTATTGATTAAATGCGTAAGAAGGCACTACTCAATAATTATTACATGTGATTCTTATTCAATATTTTATTTTATTGATTCAATAATTGTTACGTTGATATTTTATATTATTGTTGTTTCAATAATTGTCGATTGCACAATATTTCCCATTATCGGATCAATAATTCATATTATTTGAATAATATTATTAGATAGCATTATTGGCAATGTCTAGAAAGTTACATCAAGGAGAGGTTTGGTCACCTAATTGCGCCAAGAAGGAGAAATCCTTATCTGAAAAGCCCCTCTTTTTGGGAGCTACTTAGTTGTCATAATTGTGATTCTGTAATATTATTTATAAATAATTAATTATTGATTTATATGATAAGGATATATTTATTTGATGCGGATATAAATGATGAATTTATTTATTTTATGTGGTTATAATTGAAGGAATTAATGTTGAGGTGTTTTATCAAGATTTTTTATGCGAATGGAGGTATTAAAAATCAAATTAGTATTTTTACGATATATTGCGTGAGTTATAATTTTTAATCCGTCTGTTAGATCGTTGTGATTTTTGGATATGTTATACATATATAAGTTGAGTATATGTCCACAAATTTTGAACCGTTAAAAATGAACGAATGATTTGTTATGAATTTTAAGAGGTGTGGTGATTGAAAATTAGGTTTATAAATGTTTTGGTGGAAAATTCTAGAATTGAGTGGGCCCAACTTGTGGTTGGATAAGAAATGTGCTGAATTTTATTTCAAATGTGGTGGGTGGCAATAGTAGTGAGGAGTAAAGTCATCGGAGTAGCGAGTCAAGTGCCTTGAGTGCTAACATTTTCCTATAAATAGAGGGCTAAGTTAGAATTGAAAATCACACCGTAAACATAAGCTTTCATCTTTCTCTCTATATTATCGGCGTATTTTGTGAGTATTTAGATACTTTGAGAGTTTCTTTATTGAAGACAAGTTTCATTCAAAGATCACTTAGAGCTTTCATTCAAATCTTTGTTTCTTTGAGTTAAGGGATGTTATTTTCTTCTTAAATGATATTATTTTCTTCAATATCATTATGCCGAAATATTGGTGAACTTTTTAATCAAATTTGGAACTTTTTGTCTCGGGTTACTATTCATGAATACGGCACTATTCACCGAAAAATGAAATTTTCTTCTTTTTATCCAAGATGTCTATTATGGTTACTATCTTTGATTGTATCCATGTTTTGATCTTTATTTTTGAATTCTGCTTCACAATTGGTTATTATGAAATATTATTGATCTTGGATAAACTGTTATACAAATCTCTAATATTTGTCCTTCTGTCTCACTGGATTCGTTTTCTTTAAAATATTTTTCATCATCCTCAGTCTTCAATGATGATATTATTGAATATCTTTGGCCCGTAGTGCAAAGATGAACAGGTGTTGAGATGAACATGACCAATTGGTGATATAAATGAATATCTTTGGCTTGTAGTGCAAAGATGAATATTTGATTAAAGATGTATATTGATTGTTGTTATAGGGATAAAATATTGATGATGGACTTTTAAATCTTAGAAGATAGTAGAACTCATTCTCTACTTGACTCTTCTAATGGATTGTTGTTTCCGCTGCATTTGTTGATCTAAAATTGTTGTCTATTATATTCTATCAGATTTTTCCCTGTTGAAGACTAATGATAATTTGTTGTATAATATCTTAGTCATAATATTCTTTACTAGGCTAGTTGAGCTCACCCTTTTCCTTTTTGTTCCACTTTTCTTCTCAGGAGGTGAGAACATAGCAGGATCGAGTCGGGGTATGGAGTGATGGTTCTAGAAAGATATTTTAGTAGTCCTCACTATTTCAGTAAAATAGTGTATGAATAATTATAATGAGGACTTATTTGAGTGTTGATATTGTCTAGAAGACAATATTTGTATTTAAACTCACAGTATGTGTTGTCGTATTTTGCACGACAATTGTATTATTGAAGTTGCAGTTTGCTTTCTGTACCATGTATTTGGCGACTCAAAATGGGTGTTGTATACCTATTTTGGGGGCATCACTGATTGGTATCAAAGCTTAGGGATATGGTCTTTAAGCGGAGATGGGGAATAGAACTAGGAGGAAGAGATGAGTAAATCCTTTGCTAGTGTGTCCTATCCAAGCTTATTTGTTGGTCGGTCATAATATAGGGATTTTATGTGATATGTTAATTTGTTTAATTAACCCTTGTTTTATGACAGTATTTAAGAATGCCTGCTGAGAACGTTAATAATGGAGTGTATGAGACTGTGGAACAACCTTTAGTAACAAACCAGGAGAACGTGCAACAGGAAGGCAATATTCCTCCTATAAACAACACTACCGAGCAAACGATGAATGATGGAATGTTTAGGACCTTTTTGCAGTTCATGCAAAATCAGACGAGGGAGACTCATGTACAAAATATGGGTGGAAATGATGGCAACGATACATCACATACAAAGCGATTCAAGGAGTTGGGACCACCAGTTTACGGGAAAGCTCGATCGATTAAGGCAAAAATGTGGGTCAAGCAAATTACCAAGATATTCGATGTCTTGGGATGCACGGAGAAACGAAGGTTCTATTCGCCACCTACATGTTAGTGGAGAGCGACATCTTTGGTGGGAATCGTGAAGGCGTACTGACCAACCAAGACTCAACATGTCTTGGGAAAGATTTTAGAAACTGTCAAATGACAAGTAATTTCCTAAAAGTATTCGTCATATGAAGGAGGTAGAGTTTATTAGACTGGAACAGAATAACATGACGGTGTCTCAGTACGAGACGAAGTTCGCGAAGTTATCCAGGTTTGCACCTCACTTGGTAGAGAATGAGGAACGTATGACGCGGATGTTTCTAAGAGGTCTAAAACCCGAGATTCATCAATACCTTATCTCTCATAAATTTTCTCTGTATTCAGATGTTGTCAACAAGGCTCAATTATTAGAACGAGATAATGAGTATACTCAACCGAGGGACCACAACCAGGGTCATATCGGTGACAACAATCATCAGAGCGATGATAACCAGCGAGGAGGGAAGAATACGAACAAAAGCGATAACCACTTGGGTGGTAATCGTGGCCATAATAATAGGACAGGTGAGTTAAGTGTAAATTTCAGAAAGAGGAGATTCAACAATGACTTGAAGACATCAGCAGCAGCACCAGCACCAACAACAAATTCTAGGGGAGGAGAACGACCGCCAGTTAGATGTTACAAATGCGGGAAAGAGGGACATATCAGCCCAGACTACCCACAAAAATCCAAGGTATGTTATAATTATGAAAAGGAAGGACATATCACTCGAGATTGTACTATACCAAAACCAAGTTCAGCGGGAATGGTGACTCCAAGGGCTGTCCCGGATAAGTCAAAATCAACTGTTCTTAGAATAGGGTTTATCGTGACTGGCCAAAACGTGAGGAACCCAAACGAGGTGATTACGGGTAAGCTAATCTTGAACTCTTGCGAAGTTTATACCTTGCAAGATACCGGTTCTACCCATTCTTTTATCTCTCCTGCTTGTGCTCAACGTTTAAACTTGACTCCGGAGAAATTAGACTTTGACTTATCTGTTCAAACTCCGTTGGGTGAAACCTTCGTTACATCTACAGTTTATAAATCTTGCTTGATACAAGTTGGCACAATCACATTACCTGTTGATCTTATTTCTTTAAAGATACTTGCTTTTGATGTGATTTTAGGAATTAATTGGTTAACCACTCATCATGCCAAAATTGATTGTTTTCATAAGGTTGTTAGTTTTTATATTCCTAACCAACCTATCATACGAATTCAAACAACTAAACCACTAAAATCAGTCACTGTCATATCAAGCCATAAAGCTATTCATTTATTAAAAAATAGATGTCAAGCTTTCTTAGCCCATGTTATGGATTTGAACAGAGACAAGTCAGATTTGGATAATATTTCTGTTGTTAGAGAATTTCCTGATGTATTTCCCTAAGAACTTCCCGGTCTACCCCCATATCGAATGGCTCCTATTGAAGTTCAGGAGTTAAAAGTCCAACTACAGGAGTTATTGGAAATCGGTTTCATTCGTCCTAGTACATCTCCTTGGGGTGCTCCTATTTTATTTGTAAAGAAGAAAGACGGGAGTATGCGACTTTGTATTGACTACCGAGAATTGAACCATGTCACCATCAAGGATAGGTATTCGCTACCTCGCATTGATGACCTATTTGACCAGTTACAAGGAGCATAATTCTTTTCAAAGATCGATCTTCATTGTGGATATCATCAACTGAAGATTAAAACTAAGGATATTCCAAAGATTGCCTTCAAAACTCGGTACGGGCATTATGAAATCTTAGTCATGTCTTTTGGATTGACTAATGCTCATGTCGCTTTCATGGATATGATCAACCGAGTATTTAAGGAATATTTGGATCAGTTCGTTGTTGTCTTTATTGATGACATCCTCATCTATTCCAAAAGCCGTGAAGATCATGAGCACCATTTGAAGATGATACTTGAAAGGCTTCGTGAAAACAAGCTATATGCCAAGCTGAAGAAATACGAGTTCTGGCTTGAGGAAGTAGCATTCCTTGGGCACGTGGTGTTAAAACATGGAGTATTTGTTGACCTGGCGAAGATTGAAGCAATACAAAGTTGGGAGCAACCGAAGTCGGTGGACCAAGGCGTAGCTTTCTCAAACTTAGCTGGTTATTATCGGAGATTCGTGGAAGAATTTTCTCGAATCGCTATCTCAGTTAACTTCGATTGACTCGGAAGGATACAAAATTTGTATGGAGCGAGGAATGCGAGAAGAGTTTCCAAGAGCTCAAGAGGAGACTCATTTCGGCACCTATTCTGGCAATACAATCTGGTTCGGATGGATTTGTTATATACAGCGATGCTTCAGGCAAAGGGTTATGATGTGTTCTCATGCAACATGGGAAGGTCATAGCCGATGCCTCGCGACAACTCAAATAATATGAGAGGAATTATCCTACTCATGATCTGGAGTTGGCAGCAGTCGTATTCGCATTGAAAATTTGGAGACACTACTTGTATTGGGAGAAAGTGGAGATTTATATGGACCATAAAAGCCTCAAATATTTCTTCACCCAAAAAGAACTCAACATGCGGCAACGACGTTGGCTTGAGCTATTGAAAGATTATGATCACACTATTCAATACCATTCTGGAAAAGCAAACGTAGTAGCTGACGTATTGAGTAGAAGATCATATGCGAGTACGAGTGCGATATTGTCAACGCAAAGGCCCATTTTGTATGACTTGCAAAGGATGGAGATCACATGCATGCGTTACGCATGACACAGTTCCATTTTTTATTATTACATTGGAATAACTTTTATGCATGCGATCTATCGCATGCATGGTGACATTCTTCTGTTATTCCATTATTTATTATTCTGTTGAAATATTCTGTCTGTGAATTTACGCATGACCTGGTTCCATTATTAATTATTCTGTTGGAATAACCTGTATACGCGGACTACCGTATACATGGTGACATTCTTCTCTTATTCCATTATTTATTATTCTGTTGGAATATCCTATTTGTGCGGATTATGCATGACCTGGTTCCATTCTTTATTATTATGTTGGAATAACTTGTCTATGTGGATTACCACATGCATGGTGAATGATCCTTCGTATTCATTCCTTATTAAATTGTGGAAATGATCTGTTTACGTGGATTACCACATGGCGGGTTAAAATCCATTTGCAGTTTCGTAATTTTTCGGACATTCAAAAATTCTGGAAAATTTTGAGAGGATATTATGATAAGTTTTCTAACATCTCCAAGTGGAATCACTAAAAGAGGAGTTGTAGATTTTTGTATGGACTATTTTTAACAAAGCACGAAAAAGTGAAAAAGGAGAAAAAGCTCGCCCAAAAATTTTGTGTAATGTTTTCGACCACTTAATTTATGAGAAAATTCCGGCCTTTTGGGACATGGAAATATATGGTATAAAGTACCTCTGTCCAAAAAAATGAGCTCATTCCGACTTAAAATGAGCAAGTTATGACAATTTTAATATTTAGGTTTTTTCAACGAAAAATGCTATACTTAGGAGTTCTATAACTCAAGATAACCATGAAATTTAAAGCTGGAAGCTCACGTTAACATGTGTAAGATCCTGCCAAGATTTGGGAATTTCGGAGTTAAACTTGAGGTAGCTAATTTCTTAAGGAGTTAATTAGAAATTTATTTTGAAAAATACTTAAGGGAGTTGAAAATTATAAAAAATACTTGTTGTGTATAAAATATATGTATATATGTTTGGACAAATGATAGAAAAATAATAAGTTGATTTGGTAATGTTTCATGAAAATGGTTTAATTCACGAACATATATGAGTTAAATATGTTATGTGAAGTTAAAAAATTGGTAAATAGGATTTTATGGCTTTAAAATCCTATATAAAGGTATATCTTGATTTTTATGAGGATTTGATCATTGGTGATGAAATCTTATGAGTATGACATTTTGAATGATTAAATGCATTATTTTGTAAAGTGTAAACAATTAAAATAAATTGTTTATAAGTTTAAGAAATAATTAAAATATTGTTATAATATTAATTATATTAGATTATGAGATTATTAAGTGATTGATAACATTGGGATATTCTTAAACCCTGGATAAATTATATCATAAATGTTTAATATTTATCCTTTATCTCATTTGATTGATTCTTTATATCATTGTCATGATCCTCATGCTTATATTGTGTTGAAAGTCATCTATGGCTTACGTGCATAGATGGACTTGGTATGATTATGACTAGGAATTATTTTGTATAATCATGATCGTAATGTTACAAATGATGTGGTAAAAGTCATCTTTGGCCTATAGTGCATAGATGGACTTGGTATGATTATGACCAGGGATTATTCGGTATAATCATGACCGTAATTTAAAACACGAATATCCTTTGCCCGTAGTGCATGGATAATTCGTGGTCGTGATACTATTAAGCTGAGCCTCAGCGTTATTGGTTTTTACAGTTGTAAATCTTTGGCCTATAGTGCAAAGATGGACTGTTGGTTATTGGTTTTATAGTTGTATATCTTTGGTCGTAGTGCAAAGATGAATTTATTAGTATGATTATGAGCAAGAATTGTGATTTGGTATAACCATGATTTTTTGAGGTTTCAGGTGAAGATAGGTGGTGAAAATTATCTTCGTCCTGGGTGCGAAAAGGAATTCAGAATCACAATTATGATTATGAGTTATTCATATGATTATGGACAGGAATTGTTGATTGATGTTACAGGGATAAAACATTATTGGTGGACTTTTAACATGGAGAAGATAATAGACCTGATGGTCTATTTGACACTTTTAATGGATTGCTCGTTCCGCTGCAAATATGGTTGAAAAGTTTTATCATCTACCATATGTTCTAAATCTCTGATTTATTATTGATGAAAACTATTGATAATTTAATTATCTTTAGTCATGATATTCTTTATTGGGCTAGTTGTGCTCACCCTTTTGCTTCATAATTCCTTTCAGGTAATAAGAGTGTTGCTGAGTCGAGCAGGGATAACAGGGGAATAGAACGGTGGTCTATAGCTGTTGAGGTTCTCCTTAAATAGTATGGAAAATATTTTTTATTGAGAACTTTAGATAAGTGTGTCTTATTGTATATGTCATTTGATATTTAATTTTGGTGAACCGAATAGGGTGAGGTGAACCCAACTTTGGAAGGGTATTTTGCCACTATCATCCAAGATGTCTAATGACATACAACCTCGTGTTATCATAAGATAGGGTTGTGCACATCCACTTGCTGAGAATATCTACAAGCACTACCTATATGATCTTGGAGTTTATTTGAAATATAATTTTCACTTGGAGAAAGTGGAGATAGTTATATGTCAAGAGAAGACTCATCATTAGAAAGAAGATGATAGTAATCTTCTCGTTTTTCTTTGGGGTCTATTGGGTCAACCAAGGATAATTCTGTGGACATATGATATCTATTATAACTTCCCTGGCATGGCCTCCCATGTCTGAAGGTTTCTTAAGCACTTCCCAAAGATTTTAATTTCTAAAAGCAGTTTTTTTTGTACTTTTTTATGTAAAGTACCATTGTAAGTTTGTGGTCGAGGCACCATGAGAGTTACAAACATTTGTATTAAAACTCACAGTTTAACTGTGGTCGTATTCTGCATGATAGTTCAACAGTTGTATAAATAAAGTTTGTATTTTATTTTATAGTGTGATATCTGGCGACTCAGAATGGGTCGTGTGGACCTATTTTTGGGGCGTCACATTCTCCAATCCTACCTTATTTGGTATCAAAGCCATGTTTAGTTTATTGATATATTGGAGAATATATTACTTATAAATTATGTATATATGATCGCTTTTAAAAATGACCAATTTTTCAACCCCTCTTTCAATCGTAGCTAATGCCTCAGCTTCTACCTTGGAAGAAACTGAACTTATAGCCTATCAGGATGTCAAGGAAGCCTTAGAAAAGTGGACCATTCCTTAGATCAAACCAGAAACAATTTATAAAATTGGAACCTTTGATTTCATTAATAAAAGAATAATAAAAACTTTTGAACATGATGTTCCTTTACAGAATAATGATCAAATTTTGTATTTGTTGCATGTTGAAGATTTATATCCTTTTTTGAAAAAAATAAATATGTTCATATAGGACTCGTCCAAGTAGCTTTCAAACCTTTGACTTTACTTGGCCAAAATACCAGTATTCAGTGCACACTTAGAGATGGTAGGTGTCTTAACTGGAAAGCCTCTCTTATGGGCGCTATTGAAACTAGCCTTGCTCATGGACCAGTATATTTCAATATATATCCCAACTTAAGTGTTGTTTTAACTGATAATAATTTGTCAAAAGTATTAGAAATGAGAATTATATCTCATGGATATGAGTATCTACCCGGATCTCCTCCCTTTTCCATATTATTCTGTATTCACCTTAAAGTTTTGACAACTTTAAACCCATATATCCGAAAACAAAGCCAGCAAGGACATACTGTCCTTATAGACACTAATCTCTTTAGTAGTCAAGTGGCTATTCCTAAGATGATCCCTTGGGAAGAAATTACTTTTCCAAAACAGTGGTAAATTAAAAACGCCGTCCCTACCAGGCCTATAATTAGACAAACCATTGAGGATGTTGTCCAAACTAGTAATGGAAATGTTTATTTAAAATTCAAAAGACCTTTTACCCGAAGTCGATATATTAATAATATCTCTTATAATATTGATTTTCCTGAATCATCTAGACAATCTGTGTCTGATCCCTTAGAATCGGTTTATCAAGAGTCTACAAATCCCAGTAATGAGTCTGTTAAAAATGAAGACTTAATTAGAGGAATTCATATTTTTGAAAATCAAATACCTCACGGTATTTATGAAACTAATACTCCTCAAAACAGAAGACCTTATAGTCTAACTGCTAGTGATATGAATTTTGAATGTTAATTGATTTTTCTCCTAATAGTAAAATTCGTCAATGTTTAAATCAGGAGTTTATGCAGAATAAATACCAGAACTTTAGAAATTGGTATTTTAAAAATCATGATAATAAAAAATTAGCAGATATTAAAGCTAATTATTATTCTTATCTGAATAAAAACCAGTGTATTTTATCATTTACTAAATGGTATTATGATTTTGTTTCAAAGTCTGATTTTTACACTGAAAGTCAACTGAATGTGTTAACTGGAATTCAAAAGGATTGGATTACCACAAGTGGTAATATTATGAAATCCATTCATCCTCCTCCTAAGTCTCTTGAACTTAGCCCAGGAAATGAAAAATTAAAACCCTTAGTTATCAATCCGTTTGTTGATATATTTGAGATACCCCATCAATAAAAAGAGGTAAAAATAAAAGATATTTTACCCTTGTCTAAACATAATAATTATAATAATTTAGTCCTTCAAACTGTAGAAAAACAGTTAACTAGGATAGAAAAACAAATAAATCATATTAATGATAATTGTCAAGTTGTTCCTCAAAAGATTGATCTTCAACCTGTAACCATTAAGCCACCTTTAGAAGTTAGTAATTTCAAGATAAAATCTTCTAAAGCTGATAATGAATTTATTTATAATCTTTTAAATAAAATGAGAGATTTAAATCTCACAACCACATCCCCGTCTCAAATTAATATGATGTCTGGGCAACCTTCCTCATACACTAGTAATGATAATACTGATAATGATAGAGATGACTCCGATGCTTTCTCCCCTATTCATATTTTAGAAATTCAGAATAATTTTCAAGAAATGCAAAATATCAATAAAACCACTTACAGTTAGAAACCTATAAATCGAATGGCCTTATCTGGACCTAGTAGGTACTATTACCCCAAACCTACTCCTCAGGATATTCTGTACGAAGAAGACTTTCTTCATTCCCAAAAATCTTACCATGGTAAAACCATTTATGAATGGAATATTGATGGTAAAACATAATATCAAATTTTTGAGACCATCCATCATATCATGATGTATGCAACTGTCTGCAGATAGAATGATAATACAGACCATCAGATCTGTTATTTCTTAGTAAATGGATTTACCGGCATTCTTAAAGGATGGTGGGATAATGCGCTTACTGAAAAACAACAAACTGAAATTCTCCAATCCTATAAGAATGAAACCGACCCTTTTACTAGAGCTTAAACAAAAAGAAAAGATGCTTGCTATACCTTAGTCAATGCTATCATTCATCATTTTGTCGGAACGGGACTCATGAGTAATGATAGGGGTAGAGAACTCTTACAGAATCCTCATTATCCATCCTTAACACATTTTAGATGGTATAAGGATGTCTTTTTAATGAAAGTAATGCAAAGAACGGATGTCAACAGTGAACATTGGAAAGCTAAATTTATTGATGGTCTTCCTACCTTCTACTAAAAAAATTCATAAAAAACTAAGAGATAAACATGACCGAATGAGTATTCCTTATGACCAATATTCTTATGGCCATCTTATTTCAGTAATTATTGAAGGACTATCATTATGAAATGATATGAAACTTCAAGAATTAAAGAAAAAATAGAATTTCACTAAAAGACATGAGATAGGAGAATTTTGCGATCAATTCTCTTATGACACAAAATTACAGTATTCCCAAAAGGCTAAAAAATAGCAAAGTTCCAAACCTTCTAGATCTTACCGAAAACGTTCTTCTAAGAAATCTTCTAAAAACAAAACCCCTAAAAAATCTACTAAGTAGAGAAAGAGCTGTAATAAAAAAGATAAATCTAAATTCCAATGTTATAAATGCGGAAAAATAGGACACTTTGCTAATAAATATAAATCAAAATTAAAATAGAAACTTAATGAAATGTCCCTTGATGAAGACCTTTAACAACAAATTGTTAATTGTTTATCTAGCAGTAATTCTGAATCAAATTCAGATGATGATTTAGCTGAAATCTATTCTAAATCTGACAATGATTCTAACAATGAACAATGTCAAACCTGTACAACTAACAACTGTAATATAACTACTGAAGCTGACTATTGGAAAGCTATCGTCGAGATGAATGGTTTAGATATTGGAGGACCAAGTATCAATGTCTTAACTGACACCCAAAAATCACTCCTCGACTTAGCCGATCAAATTAAAGATCCCGAAATAAAATTAAAATTATTAGAAATTTGTTATAAAAATCAAAAAACAGAAGATATTCTTTCCATTAATCAGTATAGTATGAAAGAAGTTATGAAACGTACACATGGCGTTTCTACCACTGAAAAGCCTACTACTATTCAGGATCTTAAAGGTGAAATAAATATATTAAAATCTGAAATTAAAAAATTACAAAATACTAATATTATTATTTTCCAACATTTTGATAATATTAAACAACAGTTAAATTATAAATAAGATAATAATACAACATTCTCTAAAACTGAATCTTATGATAAACCAGAGTCTTCTGAACATTATTTGATGCTTATGTATCAAGTAGTCTTTCAGAAATGGTATATCAGAATTACTTTTGTTATTAAACTGGATTTTATCATTAAAGATGTTATTGCCCTAATAGATAGTGGTGCTGACATGAATTGTATTCAGGAAGGATTAATTCCTACCAAATACTTACAGAAAACCACTCAATCTTTAACTAGTGCCAGTGGCAATACTATGAATATTAAATATAAAATTCCTGAAGCCTTAATCAGTAATCAAGGTCTTTGTTTACCTACTTCTTTTGTTCTTATCTGAAATATGAATCAAAGTATCATCTTAGGCACCCCTTTCTTGTGTCTTTTAATGCCCATTTTAAAATTTGATACTTTGGGTATTCATACTACTCTTAACAACAGACATATTGTTTTTGAATTAAATCAAGTTAAGCACATGATTTATTCTAAAGAGAAACAAATCAATTTTATTCAAAAAGAAATAACATTTCTTACTACAGAACAAAGAATTTTACAACCTTCTTTACAGGAAAAAATAAAATTAATCCACAAAACTCTTCAAGCTGAAATCTGTAGTGATGTCCCGAATGCTTTTTGGAATAGGAATAAACATATTATTTTTCTTCCTTATATTCCTAATTTTAATGAAAAGAATATTCCTACTAAGTCTCGACCCAGTCAGATGAAGAAGGAATATTTACTCCTTTGCAAAACTGAAATTGAGTCTCTTCAATAGAAAAAATTAATAAAGCCTAGAGTTGTACGGCCTTCTATGTTAATAAAAATTCAGAAATTGAAAGAGGAACTCCTCGACTCGTTATAAATTATAAATCTCTTAATGAAGCCCATTAATGGATTAGATATCCGATTCTGAATAAGAAGGACCTTCTTGACAGACTTCATGATGCCACTATTTTCTCTAAATTTGATATGAAATCAGGATTTTGGCAAATTCAAATTAGAGAACAAGATACTTATAAAACTGCTTTTACAGTACCTTTTGGACACTATGAATGGAATGTTCTTCCATTTGGAGTGAAAAATGGACCTTCAGAATTCCAACACATCATGAATGATATTTTTAATCATTTTACTAAATTTATTATTTTCTATATTGATGATGTCTTAATTTTTTTCTTCATCCATTGAACAGTACATTAAACATTTAAATATTTTTTAAAATGTTATCATAAAAAATGATTTGGTAGTTTCTACCCCTAAGATGAAGCTTTTCCAAACAAAAATCAGATTTCTTGGACATAATATTTCCAATGGAACTATTATTCCAATTGACAGATGTATTGAATTTGCATCTAAATTTCCAGATGAGATCAAAGACATTAATCAACAACAAAGATTTTTGGGAATTTTAACTTATATTCGTGACTATTATCCGAATCTTTCCCAAGATGCTTCCATTTTGTATACTCGTCTAAGAAAGAATCCTTCACTGTGGACCACTGAATATACTGATGCAGTAAAAAAGATTAAAGCTAGGGTCAAACAGTTACCTTGTTTATCCCTACCTAATCCCGAATGGAAAAAGATTTTCCAAACTGATGCTTCTAATACAGGATATGGTGGTATTCTAAAATAATTTAATCCTAATAGTAAAAATGAGGATCTTATTCGTTTTACTTCAGGAGTTTGGAAAGGACCTTCTTTAAACTATCCCACAATAAAGAAAGAATGTCTTTCAATAGTTAAATGTGTTTTAAAATTTCAGGATGATCTTTTAAATCAACACTTTTTAATTAGAGTTGATTGTTCAGCTGCAAAACAGATATTTAAAAAGGATGTTCAAAATTTAGCATCTAAACAGATATTTGCTACTTGGCAAAGTACTTTATCCGTATTTGACTTTGATATTGAATATATCAAAGAAAAATAGAATTCTTTACAGGATTTTCTAACCAGAGAATATTTACAGGAATGACCAGTAGAGGTCGTGGGTCATGCACGTGAGTAGTAAGCGCAAGAGCTAACCTTTACTATCTGAAATTTCTAGCTTTGGATACTCCATCCAGTAATTCTTTGGCTTCTTCTAGTCAGTCTACAGTAAAAGATGTTCTTCTTTTACCAGAACAATACATTCCAAACAAATATGTGGAAGAAAAAAGTATTATTTATTGACCAGAATGATGAAAAATGGATGAAAGATCCATAGGAGATCAAAAGGTGTTATTTAATGACTCAGCAGTCTCCTCCTCGTTTTAACCAGTATCGCTATGTATATGAGAAAATCATCATTGAAATAGCATCCATGGACATTAAGCATACGCTTCATGATCCATCAAAACCGACTAGCCCAATTCAATACAGTAAAACAACCATCAAGAGCATCATGCCTCTTGCCAATTGGGGTATTAATACTCAAACTACCCGTACTGTTAAATCTAGTCATACAACAGAAACTAGATATAGCTATTTGGATTATATGGATTCCTTTACGCATGTATTCTATTACCAGAATCCCATCCATAACCACACCTTGTTTATCTGTATATGTCCTGATGTTCTTAAAATCAAAATTCCCAACTAGTTTTTTATTTGGTGGGATAAATTCGGTATTACAATGGAAACTTTACCATAATTAATTCAACAGCATTCAAAGAGTGGCAAGTTGCTTATGCCCATATACTAGTAAATAAAGATTTGTCTATGCTTAAATTATTGACCCATTTCATAATCCGTTTTGGAATCCCTTGGATATGGAAATGGGATTTCCAATGTGACTATCAGAATAAAATTCCCCATCAATCGCGTAGCGTTTTTACTCCTAATTTGGCCTTTTCAGCTTGTGAGACCTCCTTTGCAACTCTAACTGGATTGAGCCAGAGGTGTGGGACCCATGTAGGGGGGCCGCAGGTGTACCTACAGGAGCCATAAGTTGACCTGCTGACCATCCGTGTTTACATATAAAGTAAATTTGGTAGCTTATAAGTCATTTTCAATTCAGGCAGTGAAGGAAATCTGAGAGCTTCTCTGCAGATCTGTTGAGTTCGGGAAACTTTCTGCATATTCTATCACTGTACAAGCGTTCTTCACTGTCCTGGTAACACATACATGTATTTTTTTTTCCAATTTCTGTCTATTAGAAGATAACTTATTGCATGAAATACATTTAGGCACATAGTAGTGAATATGCATGCTGATATGACTTGATAAAAAATATTCAACATAGCAAATGTTAGTATTAAACCATGCTGAACATAATGATGTGAAAATTTTGACTTTTGAAGCAATCAAATTGGCACCTTTTACTGTCATTTCTTAGCCTATCTGAGGACAAATGAGTAAAAGTAGAATAGTAAAATAATCCTGGTAATTAGATTACACTTACATATTATTTACTGTGATGTGATGAATGCATCTGAGGATGTATATGATCGTGTACAATAAAGTGTGCTCTTGAATGGCCACCTAGTCATGCCTATGTGCATGTGGATAGTCCCATTTACAAAGGGGCTATGGCAAAATTTTTCCAAAATGTAGGCATTGGATAGTTATGCATTATTAACTCTACAATAGATGTATGTTAAAATAATGCATGTATGCATGTAATCATAGAATGCACTTTGAAAAAGACTCCAGGTACGAAATTACCACACCCTTTCTGACGTGATTTGGAGACTTGCTGTCCAGATATTATGGATCCAGATCAGCCGAGCAGTTCCCGCAGGACCACTTCTGGTGTACGGAGGAGGGCTTTTTGAAGAGCCTCAGTGTCGTTCTATGAGATAGCCTCATCGTTTGGCAGAGGTAGTGGTACGTCCTATTCGGGTTGAGGTGCTAAATATTGAGTACGAGGAGGAGGATGTACCGTTCGAGGTTCCTGCTCCTGCTGTACGTGTTCCCCATAGGGAATTGCCAGGTATTCAAGTGGCGAACCCAAATCTTCTAGGTGACTTGAGTAGGCATCCTTCAGTATACCTGCACGCAAACGAGGTATGAAGTTAGATCTTTAATCTTCCTTATTTCCTATTAAAGAGGAGTCAAGGAGTCTGATGTTGATCTACATTTGATGTAGGTTCCCGGCTCCATACAGCCTCGAGGGAATTGGTTTAGCATCCACTCTATGTATCAGGCCTTGCATGATGACTATAGAGCGATCGTCCATTGCTGGGGATTCCAGAGGTTCTTCTCCATTCTACCTTGTCGCTGTCCCTGGGGTTACCTCAGGGCATTGTCTGAGCGGTGGTTCCACCAGACTCAGTCACTTCATTTGTTGGACTGTGAGGTGATGATGACGTCGATGGAATCGTGGTTTATCACAAGTATGGAATTTGGAGGGGAGCCGGTGCCTTACACAGCGGATATCACCCCTACTGCAGTCAGATCCTTGTTGAGAGTTCTGGCGGAGGCGCTCAAGGGAAGGATTAAACAGGTCCTCTGAGCGTAGATGCTATGAACGAGCTGTTGAGTGAGCCCATACCCGATGATGTGAGAGTCAGGGATCACATTATTCGGCGATTGTTCCTGATGATCATTAGGGGCTGCTTCATAGCAGATAACTCTTCTACGGTGTCTTTCGCTTTGATCAGCGCCACTCGACACGTGGACCATATAGGAGAGTATGATTGGGGTTCCTACACCTTTGCCTACTTCCTCAGGGGAATGCGCATGCGATCGCAGGGCTTGACCGAGGCGTGGTTAGGATTCTACCCATTTCTGCTGGTGAGTGTTTCTCTTATCTTTTCCCATTTATAGGTTAAGAGTGTTGACTGACAGCAGATGTTTGCCTTTGTGTTGGCAGTTTTAGGCCTATGAGAGGCTCCCTTGCTTGTGTCCTGTGAGCGTGTTATGTTTAGATACCTATCCACGAGGACGGAGATGGCATCATTCCATACTAGCGGAGGTCCCTGTTGTTGAGGGTTTCACTCATTGTCGCCTGCAGCTGGAGCTATTGACAGCTGATGTCATCACGTGGATTCCCTACTCTGGAGAGCATTTGGGAGTTGGCTTTGAGGATGGGTACCCGACTAGAGTAGAGTACGTCATATCCACCCGTAGGATTCCTCTCTTTACAGATGGAGGATGGGAGCTCTATTTAGGAGAGCGTACTATTAAGAGCACTACAGGAGAGATTCATATGTCGATCTTGCCTCTTGCCAGGCGTTATTGGCCTGTTTCGCAGTCACCCATCGTTGACATCCCATTGTTGGGGATTGACGGTTTTAAATTGTCAGAGGGCCCCTGTTCACAGGAGATGTTCCAGCATTGGTGGATCCCTCGCACGATTGGAGCTCAGACCCGCGCCACACAATTTATGGGGGATATAGTTCCAGGATCCGTGATGATGACGGAATGGCTAGCCTGTGTCAGAGATCTGACTCACGTGACACAGATTGAGAGATTGACTCAGCAGCTGGACCGGTCACACCTTTTCATTCGTCATTTGGGCAGAGATCCTGCAGAGGTAGATACTTTTGATCCTTCCAGCTTTGGCGTTGGTCCCTCGGATGACCCACTTGGTTTTGCCGGCGTAGATCCTCCTTTATATAGGCCTGACATCCATGTAGATAGAGATCCAGTGACTCAGGAGGAGTTACATCGATGATGTGGACATCGACACCATTGACTTCTTTTGATGTATTACTTTTGTTAGGCCTCTGTTAGCTGCTGGGTAGCTTCGCCCCATTTCCCTGTATTTTAGCTGTACAGAGATGTATTAGATGATGATATACTTAGGAATGTATACACATTTTTCATTCCCTATATCATATTGCCATCTATTGTATCATGCATGTTATTATTATGCATATGTATGTATGTCCAGAGATACTCAGCATTGACCCCTGGATGGTCTTATGACACGGCCCGTACAGATGTCTTCTTTGACAGTTAGCCGTATTGATCATACCCCACCATTTGAGGTGGTAGTTGGTATGCGATTATGGTATGATAGTATATCACCATCAGACATGGTGATCGTAGATGATTTGCTGCAGCATACTATGACCCTATTGATGTTTCAGGTTCCTCCGGGATTTGTAGAGGGCATGCTAGAGCACTGGATATCAGATAGATAGGTATTCCGCTTCGGGACTCGTGAGTTGACTCCTGCTTTAGAGGAGTATGCACGATTGACGATGCTGCCTCTGGACAGACCTTGTGTGCATATGGTTACGGGAGACATGAGTAGACAGTTCATGACTCTCACAGGATTGAGGCGCAAAGTAGTGCAGGATGAGATTACATCCGGCCATGTGATATCCCAACGTTTCCTGATTGACAGGTTTGGCTCTGAGGACAGCTATTCACGACATTCCGGGGATTTCACCACACTGGAGGATCATTAGCGTTCAGCCAGAGTAGATGTACTACTTCTATGCATATTGTCATATGTATACATGCTGCGGTACATGGATGAGCTAGATATCGATGTTATTATGGCAGTGAGAGCTCTCAGGGAGGGTCATACCATCACACCGATGATTATCGCAGAGACCTTGAGGTCGGCTACATCATCTTTGCACTTATCCGTGGGAATGTTCACGGAGTAGTTCGGTCCTGTTGCCATATGTGTGGTTCATGTCACACTTGAGATCGATTGGCACATTCAGACATCATGGATTTTGTTTCACCCATGAGATAGCCATGTCGTACTCCTTTCAGCCTGCGGGGTGTACAGATGTTGCATCTTGGACTGCTTTCTTGGCAGAGATTGGAGATCCGTTTGATATATTGTCGTGTTCAGGGCTTAGCTCACCCTATAGCTTCATTACTCATGCTCCGGGCATGGATTATCTCCCTCTGGCTGGTTTAAGGGGTATGATTACCTACCACCCACTAGCCGTGATGAGTCAGTTTGACCAGTTTCAGGATTTCCATCCGTATGAGGGGGCAGCGAGTCAACGCTTTGCGTCGCACTTTTTGTCAACGGAGGACAGATCAAGGTTGTATGCCTGTTGGGATTAGCGAGAGTCGACTGATTTTTCTGTCAGTCATCCAGGTGGTTCTACAGATTATTCTGTATGGATGGAGACAGAGACTGCATTGGCTGTGGCAGTATCCATAGTGCAGGAGACTGATTATGACGATGAGAAGCCTATAGAGGAGGCTTTCATTCCCACCGATGATGACTGACTTGCCGGGTCGCCAAAGATTCGTGATAGATTCTCCCACCCCGAAGTGCCTTTGTTACTTTCGATTATTAAGACGAAGATCTCGGAGTAGAGCTTACATCTGATGACCTATGACAGAGATCAGGCTAGGGCCACGATGTTGACAGCTCTTGATGAGAGAGATACCGCTCTGTTAGAGAGGGATGAGACTAGATTAGCCAGGGATGCATTGATAGTTGAGCGGGATTGTGACACCCCCAAATATAGGTACTTCATTCCCACAGGATCTGGTGTTCACTTAATCAAACATTCATATCTAACAACCCAATCACAATAAAACTGGATAAATAAAACATTTCCCATTAAAGGGTTACATAATAAAATCTCCTGAGTTATCTAACCTTTAAATACAATCATTCAAATGCGGAAAATAAATAAACTTCATTAAAACCAAGTCTAAGATCATAATAATAAAAATATAGCATCTCAATCAAAGGAAAATTATAAGTTTTCATCACTTGCACATTTTTCCCTTTCCTTTGCTAGTCGAAGGTTCATCTACCTTCTCCTCTTTAGTTGCAATGAGTTTATAAATATGCAAGAGTGAGCAAAACAATTGCTCACTGGATACAATATGAAATTAACAGGAGTATAGCAATAATAACTGCGAATAATAGACTCATCAACAATGAATAGTACTCTATCAACAATAATCAGGAACTGAAATCCAAGATGTAGAATAAATATAACTGAGGGTCATAAGACCATGAAATATGTCCACAGTTGCGAGTAATCTTTCAACTCCAACTTTAACAGACATAAGACTATAAGGACTCCTCGTACTTAGGGGGATCAGCCCTTCGTACCATTTATTGTGTACAAACATTTAACGCTACACGTAAGTTAACCCCTAATAATAATAGGGTTGTTCATCTCAGTATTTGGAGTACAAGTCCGCACCAAAGAGAGTTTGGTTTGGATAAGCTTTCAAGGTAATTTGAAGTTCAACGATCATCAACTAGGGGACTAGTTGAATTAATAACATCATATTACAGAATAATCGTAATTGAATCAACATGGTAAACCAAAATTATGCTTTAGGAATAATCTAATAGCATATACTTTGAATAACTATAACATGCCTTGCTTGAATAATATTAAGTCAAGGTTAATTAGAATTGAGTACTAAGCATGCATAACAGTTTGAACGATTAAATTGCTCGACATTAGTATAAATAGTTGTGCATGCTAAACAACAAGTTAAATACAAGAATAACTTGTCAACATCAAACCAAAGTTTAGGAAGCTTACATCATTTAGAAAGTAATCGAATTGAAACAATAAATAGTTCAACAAGATAAAGAATTAGAAAACTTGCATTATTATATTGGGAACAATAATTGATTCCAATTTCAAAAGTAGAGTTAGAGAACTTGCCTTGCTCGTAGGCTAAACCAAATCAATACGAATCACAATATCCTATAAACATATGTCATCATGACATAGTTAGCCATTACCATTTTACAACCATAACTAAGTACGTTCATCATTTAAAAATTGGATTTTTAATCACATAATCAAGTTATAACACAAGTTAATCGTTAATAACATACTTATTCATAGTATAGAAATACTAAAATCAACATTTAGCAGTCCTACTATCATCACATAACTTTTCTTAAAATTTCGTGTTCAAAAAGTACCTTTGTCAGACCATTACGCTAACTTTCATGCATATTTACATTTTACATTGTGGGTGGGTCGCTACATGGCATGGAGCAGTGAAATGTTACTGGCGGCGCCACAAATATATCGCTAGTCCTGGCGTCGGCATACTTAATACCAGCAGACCTCGTGCATGGTCTTGGCAACAGCATGAACAAAAGCCAATTTTGGCCTACAAGCTCGATTCTAATAGACTGATTCACTTATAATTCATACAAAAATTTCATGTAAACATAATTCATGAATTCCTAACATGTTTCTACCCATACAACAACATAAACAACAAAATTAACACACCCAAATTCACTATTTTTGGCTAAAAACTCACTTTTTTGATATTTTTGATGAAAATAAACACTGAAATTTTGTTTCTCAACCAAAACAACTAATTCAAAAACATTTTATCAAAGTATATATATACTCTAACAAATTTAATAGCCAATTTATCAATAAAACAACTAAATAACCCATAATTTCTATTTTAACTAAACAATATATATAACAAAAAAACTCTCTGTAAAATACTTTTCTCCACAATTACATACATATCATCAATTCTTTGATTATAACTCATGAAAATAGTTTTAACATCGCTAGTATGTCATATAAAGCCACATAACAACAAAAATTCATGCTTACACAAAGATTCTACAGAGAATTTGGGAAGATAAAAACTAAACTTTTAAAACTAAAAGAAATAGGAGAATACCTTGATAGAAGATGATATGGCTATTCTTTTCTACTCTCAAGCCTCTCATTCTCCAATCACTAGCCTTCCTTCCGCGATTATTGTCACCGCTTCGATGACTGCTATCACTGGTATTATCATTTTGCCGGCTGCTCTCTTTTGGATGGGTTGACTCATTATCACGCTCCAATAACTGAGCCCTATTAACAATATCTGAATACAAACATAGTTTATGAGAGATAAGATATTGACGTATCTCAGGTTTCAAACCTCTTAAAAACATTCGCGTCATTCTCTCTTTATTATCAACCAAATGGGACGCAAATCGGGACAACTCGGCGAACTTGGCTTCGTACTGCAACACGGTCATATTATTTTGCTCCAACTTAATGAATTCTACCTCTTTCATGTGACGAATACTTTCGAGAAAGTACTTGTCGTTGAACAATTCTTGGAACTTCTCCCAAGTCATCTTCAGTGCAGCAGGTTGAGTACGCTTTATAGATTCCCACCAAAGAATCGCCTCGCTTGCGCAATATGAAGGTGGCAAAGGAACCTTTTCTCTCTTGAGCATCCCAAGACATCAAATATCTTGCAGATCTGCTTTATCCATGTCTCCGCCTGAAGTGGTTTTGGCTCTCCAAAAAACTCTGGTGGTCCCAGCTCCTTGAACTGTTTGGCGATGACCGTCCGAGAGTTACCAGTGTTTCCACCTGCATTTTGGACAGGAGCCACTCTCGCCTGATGTTACATGAATTGCATAAATCCTCGGAACATTCCATCGTTCATCATTTGGTCAGTGTTGTTGTTTCCCTGAGGATTGTCGCCTCCCTAATGCACATTATCCTGATTATTGGTTTGGAGGTAGAGCTACCTCGTAAGCTACCTCTCCAACCTTTCGCAGCACTTCGAAGGGCCCAATAAATCTCGGACTTAGTTTCCCCTTTTTACCAAATCGAATTTTTCCCTTCCAAGGAGAAACATTTAGGAAAACAAAATTTCCTACGTCTAATGCATGATCTTGTCTGTGTTGATTAGCATATTTCTTTTGTCTGTCTTGAGTAGCTATTGTGACGCTCCCAAAATAGGTATACATCACCCATCTTGAGTCGCTAAATACATGGTACACAAATCAAATACAACATAATTATACAACTGTTGTGTAAAATACGGCAAAACATAAACTGAGAGTTTAAACAAAAATATTGCCTTCTAGACAATATCCACTCTCAATGGAGTTCTCATAGACAGTATACAAACTCAAATTCAGTCCTCATTACATTTATTATCACACTATTTAATAGAATAGTGAGGACTACTAATGCTATCATCCGGAATTGAAAACTGCTCCCCACTAAGTCGTCGCCTATATTCTCATTTCCTAAAGAGAACAGTGAAGGAAAGGGTGAGCTCAACTAGCCTAGTAAGAAATATTATGACTAAGATAATGCAGGATAAATTATCACTAGCCTTCAACAATGTTAAACTGATAAAATACAATAGACATCAAGTTTAACTGCAGCGGAATAAGCAATCCATTAAAAGAGTCAAGTATAGAATAAAATCTACTATATTTTATGATTTAAAATGTTTTCATCAATTTTTATCGCTGAGACTCAGCTTAATAAATAATCTACATCATCCCTGCACTACGGCCAAGGATATTAATTAGGGTCACGACCACAAATTATCCATGCACTCACGGGCCGAGGATATTCGTGTATTCATTAATGGTCATGATCATGCCAACAACTGTCCATCAATGCACTACGGGCCAATGAGGACTTTTATCACATCATTTGTAATATTACGGTCATGATTATACCGAATAATCCCTGGTCATAATCATACCAAGTCCATCTATGCACTACAGGCCACAAATGACTTTCAAAAATATAAACACGAGGATGATGACAATGATATAAGAATTCAATAAAACAAGTTCATGAATTAATTTATTCAGGAACTAATAACGTCCAAATTGTCAACATGATACTTCTTTATAGAGTAAAATTCAAGAATGGTCAGAAGAATATTTCCATGAAAAGATACTGGATGAAGCCCAAATATCAAGGATATTCCACTAATTTCATGGAGTATAGAAGTTAAAACTTCAACCAACTGAGTATAATAAATAATAAAATAACAAAAGAAATCACCAAGCATGTGATAGATAGCACAGGTAGGTTATTCCAAATGAGAATAATAAATATGGAACTCAGTCCGAGTAGAACGCGATAGACAAGATATACGACGTAATAATAAATGCGAGAATAATAAATAATGGAACCGAGTCCCGTAAAAAAACGACAGATGTGATATTAAATGAGAATAATAAATGCGGAATAATAAATAATGGAACCCGGTCAAGCGAAATTACACCAAGCAGGATATTAAATGAGAATAATAAAGAACGGAATAATAGAAGAATTTCACCACGTATGCGGATTTCAGATAAACAAAGTTATTCAACATAATAATATAGAATGGAATAACAGAGGAATTTCACAAAGTATAGGGTATGTCACAGATACAAAGTTATATATAGGGTATGTCACAGTATACAAAGTTATTCCAAAGTAATAATAAAGAATGGAATAATGAAGGATTTCACCAAGTATAGGGTATGTCGCGATACAAAAGTTATTCCAACAGAATAATAAAGAATGGAATAACAGAAGTTCTCATCATGAATAAGAAAGAATAACACCCCTTACCGTAAAAGAAACTGGATATAGAAGTAGTGAAGTAGCAGAATACTTTTCTTCGTTCTCTCTATAATTTCTCTCTCTAGAGTTTCAGTGAATTCATAAGAAATAATGAAGGAATGAGCTTCTATTTATAGAAGAATGGATTGAATAGAAACTAATTCATGAACGGTCCAGATCGATTTACTTTTAAACGAACGGTCCAGATCGATTTACTATTAAAACTTACAGCAACGGTCCATACTGATTTACTATTAAAACTTTAAACCAGCGATCCATATTGATTCTCTATTATAACTTTCCACCAGCGATCCATAATGATTCACTAATATAACTTCAACCAACGGTCTGAAAAATTAGCACATCTCCTCATGGAATAATATTGTACCCAAATACCCGAATGCACAATAATAGAGTGAATAGTAATCAGGTGAATAGTAACTTGTGAATAGTAACTCATGAATAGTAACTCGTGAATAGTAACTCATCTTTAATCAACACGAACTTATTCATCATTAATATTATAACTCACAATAATTAGCAACCAGTCCTTGACAGAACTTCTAGACATTGTAAATATTATAATTTAATAATATGAATAACTTTGTCGTCTCAAATATTGATTTAATAATATAACATATAATGCAGATGATACTGTAATAATAATTGAATCAATAATATGAGAGATATGATGCAGTAGTTACTGTAGCAATAATTGAGTATAACTAAGTGACTTCTTACGTAAGCATCAATGATCAATACCGTGTGCTACTATGCAACCACGCGTATTACTATACTTTTACTACCGGATAGTTCAACAATATTAACGGTAAAACTTCCACCGTTATTTTATAAAAAGATAATTCTGTCGTTTTCTAAATACGACAATACTTCCATCGTGGGGTCCACCAATGATTGTGTCGTCGTACGAATATTCCTGATAAAAAGAATATTCCCTACCAATCGAATATTTTATAACAACTTGCATACTTAGCAAAATTTATAAATATTACCCACAACTATAACATTATATCAAATTCATTCCATAATATTCAAAAATGATATTTATAGAAAAATCATCTTTATTAAAAAAAAGTTGGGGTCTTACAGCTATCAATCTTGTTCTGATGAGTTGGACAACCTCAGCAGTTTGTTGTACCAGTTCTGGTCCTAATAGTTGACGTTCTCCGACTTCATCCCAGCACAATGGAGTTCTGCACTTCCTGCCGTATAATGCTTCGTAAGGCGGCATGCCGATGCTTGCATGGTAGCTGTTATTGTGGGCAAATTCCACCAATGGTAATTGTTCATCCCAGCTTCCTTTGAAATCCATGACGCATGCTCTCAATATATCTTCCAATGTCTGAATCGTTCGTTTGCTTTGGCCCAAGAAATTGTACACGTTCCACCAAAAATTCACATTTAGAGAATTTTGCATACAACTTTTCTTTTCTTAGCGTCTCCAGCGTTAGACATAAATGTTCCACATGTTACTCTTGAGTTTTAGAGTACACCAGAATATCGTCGATAAACACCACCACAAATTTGTCCAAAAATGGTTTAAACACCCTGTTCATCAAATCCATGAACGCTGCAGGGGTGTTTGTCAAACCAAAAGACATCACCAAAAATTCGTAATGTCCATACCGAGTTCGGAATGCCGTCTTGGTACATCCTCCTTTCTTACCTTGATTGATGATACCCACTTCTCAAATCTATTTTTAGAAATATCTAGCACCCTTCAATTGATCAAACAAGTCATCTATTCTCAAGAATGGATATTTATTCTTAATAGTGACTTTTTAACTCCTATAATCAATGCAAAGACGCATTGATCCATCCTTCTTCTTTATGAATAACACCGGTGCTCCCCATGGTGACACACTCGGCTGAATGTATTTCTTGTCCAACAACTCCTATAGTTGTACCATCAGTTCTTTCATCTCCACCGGAGCCATTCTGTAGGGGGCTTTCGATATCGGTGCGGTTCCTAGTGCTAAGTCGATCATGAACTCGATTTCTCTTTCAGGCGAAAGTCCTGGCAAATCCTCTGGAAACACGTCCACAAATTCCCTAACCACTGGTATTTCTTCCAGTTTCGCACCCTTCTTCTGAGTATTGACTATGTAAGCTAAATAACCCATACAGCCCTGACTCAACAACTTTTTGGCCTGCATAATCGTCAGACATCTCATTTGTCTAGGCGATTTGCTACTGTTGGGTCATGATATTTCTCCTATTTGGGCCGGGTAAATTGGGCTCATTTATTAATTTAATCCATTGGGCTTTTATAATTAAGCCATGGGGCTCGTTGGGCCTAGTCACTGTGTTAACTTTATTTAATCCTATAGGACCGGGTCGGTTCGTTAGATTAGCCCATTGGATCATTTAATATCTATCACTTTGACTTGTAATGATGATATAGTATGATAGTTAACCGAGATATCTGTCATGCATTAATGTGGATGGGATTATAGCCGGCCGGCGGTGTAAACAGTGGCCAAAAGCAGTGGATAAGCTCCATGCAGTCGGCAGAACCCATCAGATCAAAGGGATATGTCAGATGGTAGTGGGTGGCACAGTAATCCAGGCGAAGATATTATATCTTGAAGAGTAAGTCTTTACAAGGAGGTACGTTTTTGATATATACACATACACACAACTAGGAAATCGAATCTCTCTCATTTACACTAGATTTTATCATCCTCTTGAGTTATCCTTGTGAACAGACATACTTACTCTCATGCCTGAGCTATCCCCCGGCGGTCCGGCCGTCAAGCTTGTGGTGTTTGTCGTGTTTACTGTGCAGGATCAGGACGTCTTTCGTGATTGGGACGTGGAGAAAGATCCTGGCGTTAACAGCTACCATTGAATACTACCTTTGATGGAGTCATAAGGTTTACACATTTCTTTTGGTAGTCAATTATCGCTCCATAATTGAACAACCAATCCATGCCCAAAATAACATCAAACTCTCCTAGTCTGATCGGAATCAAATCTACCATCAAAATATTTCCCTTAATATTCACCCTACAATTCTTGTATACGAACCTAACAGGAACTACTTCCTTATTCGCAATTTTTATGTTTGAAGGGAAATTCAATTCTTCACTAGGCAATCCTAATCTCATAGCAAATTCATCATATTTAAATGAGCAAGTAGCACCCGAATCAAATAATACATAAGCATCAATATCATTGATTGGGATAATACCTGACACCACATCCTTTGATTGCATAGCATCTTGCACAGTCATGTTGAAGGTTTTGGCTGTGGGCTTATTTGTTGTTGTTGGTCCCGTAATAGCCAACGCGCCTCCACTAGCATTTCCCTTGCTCCCATTTATCTCACCAGATCTCTTCTTAGGGCATTCATGAGCAAAGTGATCCTTGGATCCACACGTGAAGCACACATTCTTCTTAGCTTGAGTGCAATTTGGGGCGATGTGACCCTCCTGGCCACAATTGAAGCATACTCGTTTCCCCAGCAAACACACTCCCTTATGAAACTTTCCGCACGTAGCACATGCTTCGAACTTCTTATTTTGCTGGTTTTTTTGCTGATTTCCAACTCCTCCATTCCCATTCCACTTCCTCTTCAGGTTGTTGACATTACTACCGTTACCACTACTCTTAACTTCACCTTCACTTTTCTTCTTTCTCTGCTCTTGATTATGCTTTGTTACCGCCTCGCCTCCACTTTTAGCGAGAATCGCCTTCTCCATCACTGCTACAAATGTCTTCAATTGGAACAGGAGACCCATTCATCAGACAAACTGGGTTTGGGTCACCCCGCTCAAACCTCTTCGCCTTGCGCTTATCTGTGCTGACCTGATATGGTGCAAACCTCGCCAACTCGTTGAACTTTGCGGCATACTCCGATACCGACATTGTTCCTTGCTTCAACTCCAAAAACTGGACCTCTAGCTGGCTCTTCGAACTCTCAGGGAAATAAGTCTCAAAGAACAGCTCCTTAAACCTATCCCAGGTCATTACTCCTGGTCCTTCCTGAGTTTTATTGGCCTGCCACCAATAGCTAGCCTCCTCTTTCAACAAAAATGTTGCAAAAGCAGTCTTCTGATTCTCCTCTACCCTAGCCACATCAAAAACCTTCTCGATTTCCATAATCCAAGTTTGTACTTCAACTAGATTCATGGATCCACGGAATTCTGGTGGTCCAACCGCCTTGAAATCCTTAAACGTAGCACCTTGGTTCTGAGGTTGATTTTGCAGTGCACCTGTCAGTAATGTCACCAACTACTGAATGGAGTTAGCTTCAGCATTATCGTTGTTGGTTCCTTTGGTGGTTCTCTGACGGGGTGGTTGACATCTTGGAGGCATTTTCTGTTAAAAAAATACATTCATTAGATTATTACTCAACTCTTTTCAAATAATTTCTACTTAACTTGCCCCCATAAAAGTAATCACTTCATAACACATAACACTTTGGATAAAGAAAATAATATCTTTTATTCAAAACTTCTTTGAAAACATCATATCAATAGCATCACTGCTATTTACATCCACTATCCCGAGATAGATAATCTACAGGATTAAAACATCAAAATATTCCTTTGTTTATAAACACATCAGAATTTACATTATTAACTACCAAATGATTTTCACATAATTAAATTAATACTATCACTGTTTGTTAAGGCGCTGAATAGCCTTACTACGTTTCTCTTCCATGATGCGAGACATCATTCTGCGATCCAGCTTATATGATGGTAGATCCTCAATATGGATTGGATATTTCCTAACTCGATCTTGGACCGCAACCATTGCATTTTGTAGTGTAGAGTACGTCTCCTCAAGTTTAGCCTTCTTCGCACGGCGATCATCTTCTGCAAGATCAGGCCAACGTGACTCTTGTACCCAGCCCTCTTCTGCTATGGCAAGCCTCTCCGAGCTTTCTTTCAAATCCTTCTTCAGCTTTTCTATTTCTGCGGACTTATCCTCGGTTTGACCCTTCTCGTGGACCAGATCCCACTCCATGTTTCCCAAACGTGTGTGAAGAGCCACAATCTCCCTATCCCTCTGCTCAATAGTAATTTGCTGACTAACCGCCCGCTCAGTCAGATCCCGGACATCATAAAGTGCATCATACATCTCAGCATCAATAGAGTTCGGTGGGAACTCTTCTTCTTCTTCAGGATCCTCCTCTGAATCAGTCTCAATCTCAGGCTCATGCTCCTGACCAACAACAGTGATCAATGGAGATGTCTCTCTCTGTATCAGTTGTTCCCTGGCGACATAAATGTCTCGGGGCTCCTCCTCTATAGGTACTCGGGGTTCCTCCTCCCCAGCTCGACTAGCTCCTCCCACATCCGACATCCTGACAACAATATTTTAAAGTTTTAGTTACTAATCATTACTACTCGACTCTCACAAGCACATAAGTTGTAAACACATAAGCACATAAGTGTTTTATTACTTCTTCCTTAAAACCCGATAAGAGTTCATCACTATCTTTTGGAAGGTTACTTCCTAAGGCTTTTCCCCCACCTAAGGTTCATAACCTAAGGCTTTGATACCAACTTGTAACACCCCCAAATCCAGGTACTTCATTCCCACATGATCTGGTGTTCACTTAATTAAACATTCATATCTAACTACCCAATCACAATAAAACTGGATAAATAAAACCTTTCCCATTAAAGGGTTACATAATAAAATATCCCAGGTTATCTAACCTTTAAATACAATCATTCAAATGCGGAAAATAAATAAACTTCATTAAAACCAAGTCTAAGATCATCATAATAAAAATCTAACATCTCAATCAAAGAAAAATTACAAGTCTTCATCACTTGCACATTTTTCCCTTTCCTTTGCTAGTCGAAGGTTCATCTACCTTCTCCTCTTTAGCTGCAATGAGTTTATAAATATGCAAGAGTGAGCAAAACAATTGCTCACTAGATACAATATGAAATCAACAGGAGTATAACAATAATAACTGCCAATAATAGATTCATCAACAATGAATAGTACTCTATCAACAATAATCAGAAACTGAAATCTAAGATGTGGAATAAATATAACTGAGGGTCATAAGACCATGAACTATGTCCATAGTTGCGAGTAATCTTTCAACTCCAACTTTAACAGTCATAAGACTATAAGGACTCCCTCGTACTTAGGGGATCGATTTCTTCGTACCATGTATTGTGCACAAACATTTAACGCTACGCGTAAGTTAACCCCTAATAATAATAGGGTTGTTCATCTCAGTATTTGGAGTACAAGTTCGTACCAAAGAGAGTTTCGTTTGGATAAGCTTTCAAGGTAATTTGAAGTTCAACGATCATCAACTAGGGGACTAGTTGAATTAATAACATCATATTACAGAATAATCGTAATTGAATCAACATGGTAAACCAAAATCATGCTTTAGGAATAATCTAATAGCATATACTTTGAATAACTATAACATGCCTTGCTTGAAAAATATTAAGTCAAGGTTAATTAGAATTGAATACTAAGCATGCATAAAAGTTTGAACGATAAAATTGCTTGACATTAACACACCCAAATTCACTGTTTTTGGCTAAAAACTCACTTTTTTGATATTTTTGATGAAAATAAACACTGTAATTTTGTTTCTCAACCAAAACCACTAATTCAAAACATTTTATCAAATTATATATATACTCTAACAAATTTAATAGCCAATTTATCAATAAAACAACTAAACAACCCATAATTTCTATTTTAACTAAACAATATATATAAAAAAAACTCTCTGTAAAATACTTTTCTCCACAATTACATACATATCATCAATTCTTTGATTATAACTCATGAAAATAGTTTTAACATCACTAGTATGTTATATAAAGCCACATAACAACAAAAATTCATGCTTACACAAAGATTCTACAGAGAATTTGGGAAGATAAAAACTAAACTTTTAAAACTAAAAGAAATAGGAGAATACCTTGATAGAAGATTATATGGCTATTCTTTTATACTCTCAAGCCTCTCCTTCTCCAATCTCTAGCCTTCCTTTCTCTCTTCTTTTCTTCTTTTCTTCTTCTGCTCTTCTTCTTCCTTTGAGTTTTCTTTCTTCTCTCAAACATCTCTCCTCTAACATATGTCTTAACAAATAACGTATATAGATATTATATATATTAATTATATAATATAATTATAAACATAACTGATATCAGTTATGTGAATTTTGAAATCAAAAGTCATAAGGCTTGTTTGGCTAACCACTAACAAAAATAACCCATTAACCCTAACACCTTGTTTGGTAAAACTCAAATAGATTAAAGACTTAATAGGCATTAGGCCTTGTTTGGCAAAACTGAATTAAAACTCCTTTAAGTTATTTTAATAACTCCTTTTATAAAAGGTTATTTGTCACACATTAATTTAATTAAATTAATCATAATAACAATTTATTAAATCACTTCATCATATAAATCAATACCACCAAAATTATAATTTTCTATATAATTATAACTTTATTTAATCAACTAACACATCCCTTTTTTAATTACAAATTCCAATAAAAAGAATAGTAATTCAATTAATCAAAACTCTCTAACTTAATAATTAAATTAAATTAGCAAAATAATTAATTTCCTTAAATATTTACTTAACAAATAATTAACCACATCAAATCAAATTTGAACAATTATTTATTCAACAATAAACACATCCATGAAATACTTAAATAATTCAATAAATATTTAATATAACAATTAAAATTCTGGAATGTTACAAGGATGCCGCCTTATCTGTTAGGGATGTGGCCATTGCAGAAAGCACTTCAGTGAGATCCCAGATGACGGTCAGCCTTGCTGACATGAGTGCCTACATTGATGAGCATTATGCCACCATGCAGTTAGCCTCTGATCTGCTAGCTCGTGTAGATACCCTTGGGCAGGAGCTTGCAGCATTACCCCCGTCTTCAGAGAGGAATGCTATGTTAGATTTGATAGTCTGCATACACACAGATCTGTAGATAGCTTTGTATTTTCCTGCATAGACTAGCTTAGCCATTTTTGTCATGTACAACACATATGTATATATCAAACAGTATTATGTATGGCAGGGAAATATATTTTGATTCACTTCCCTTTTAGTTATGCCTTGATACTTGCTTGATATTTGCATGTTTCTCCAAGGCCTTTGATTTTGATGCATTCTAAACTTATCCTTGATAGATGGACATTGAGACGTCGCAAGATCTCTCAGAACGGATCATTGATTTCTAAAAATCCCTACCATCTTTGGTGTCTTGGGATTGGTATCTGTATGGAAAAATGGAGAGGATGATAGTTTCTTCCTCTATGAGATTGACCGCTCCATAGATGGTCGCCAGTACTTCTATTTGTGAGAAGCCTAGTTAATTCCATCTCTTATGGGTTGGTATTGCTCTTTGAGGCACGATCACAGCTTAGATGGTCACCGAATCTTCTATTTGTGAGAAGAGGTTGGATAATTCCATCCCTTTGATCTGAAACTGATGAAGTGTGGCAATTTGAAGGTTGATCCCAGTACCGTGTGACAAATATTTTTGTTCTAGTAGGGGTTAGACTGCACCATGAATGGCTGCCTACGTACTCCTATTGAAGAGGAGATCAAGTCTGCGTAGTTTGAACCTAGTGTAGGAGGTTCAACGCTGAATGCGGAAGGCAGAAGGGTGTAGAAGTATTTTTGTTGTTTTTGTGAAGAAAGGGCAGAAATGTTTTTGTTGTTTTTTCTTTATTGCGACCGGGCCATATAGAATATGGTTGCCTATGTACCCCCGAGTATCAGGGAGATCAGGTCGACATAGTTCGCCCCTCAGGACGAATCACAGCTGAAGAGAAGTGCAAATCCCATGTGCAGGCTATAATACGGGGAGAAGAAAGTTTAATCCCGTAAAGGGGATAAACTGCAAGTGTGGAGAAAGTTTGATCCTGTATTGAGGATAAACTGCAGGGGTGAAAAGTTTAGTCTCGTCTTCAGGAGAAACTGCAGGTGTGTGAAAAGTTTAGTCTCATCTTCAGGAGAAGCTGCAGGTGTTGAAAAGTTTATTCTCATCTTCAGGAGAAGTAGGTGTTGAAAAGTTTAAAATGAAAGGAAACCAGGCTGCTGGTTTGAAGTGTAAGGAAACTAGGCTGCTGGTTTGGAGTGAAAGAAAACCAGGCTGTTGGTTTGAAAAGGTAAAGAAACCAGGCTGCTGGTTTGAAGTGTATGTTTCCCTGAGGGGCCGAAGATTTGTAAAACAGAGAGAAGGTTCAAAACCGGAATGACTGGTGATTCGAGGATCAAAACTAGGATGTTTGTTTGATGGTAACTTTAGACATAGTACCGTTTCACGGTGTCCGAGTTGATAAGATGTGGAAATTCATCACCATCCATTTCCTGCAACCTGAGAGCACCTCCTGTCAATACTTGACAATAAATGGGCCTTCCCAGTTAGGAGCGAATTTCCCTTAGACTGATCTTGGTTGTCAATGATTGTTACGCCCCCAAAATTAGGTATACATCACCCATCTTGAGTCGCCAAATACATGGTACAAAATACAAATACAAACTTAATTATACAACTGTCGTGTAACATACGACAATACATAAACTGAGAGTTCTAATATGAATATTGTCATCTAGACAATATCCATACTCAAAGGAGTCCTCATTACATTTATTGTCACACTATTTAACAGAATAGTGAGGACTACTAATGTTATCTTCTGGACCGTCACTCCTTTCCCCTACTTGTCCCAGCTATATTCTCATTTTCTGAAGAGAACAGTGAAATAAAGGGTGAGCTCAACTAGCCCAGTAAGAAATATTATGACTAAGATAATGAAGAATAAATTATCAATAGTCTTCAACAATGGTAAACTGATAAAATACAATAGACATCAAGTTTAACTGCAGCGGAATAAGCAATTCATTAGAAGAGTCAAGTAGAGAATAAAACCTACTATTTTCTATGATTTAAAAATGTTTTCATCAACTTTTATCGCTGAGACTCAACTTAATAAATAAACCACATCTTCTAATCATCCCTGTACTACGAGCCAAGGATATTCATTAAATTATTAACGGTCATGACTATACCGAATAATCCCTGGTCATAATCATACCAAAAACTGTCCATCAATGCATTACAAGCCACTGAGGACTTTTACCACATCACTTATAACATCACAGTTCATGATTATACCGAATGATCCCTGGTCATTATCATACTAAGTCCATCTATGCACGTAAGCCAAGGATGACTTTCAACATAATATAAACATGAGAATGATGACAATGTTATAGGAATTCAATAAAACAAGTTCAAGAATTAATTTATCCAGGAACTAATAATATCCAAATTGTCAACATGATACTTCTTTGTAAAGTAAAATTCAAGAATGCTCAGAAGAATATTTCCATGAAAAGATACTTGATGAAGTGCAAATATCAAGGATATTCCACTAATTTCATGGAGTATAGAAGTCAAAACTTTAACCAACTGAGTATAATAAAGAATATATGAAACTGCAAATGGATTTTCACCCGCCATGCGGTAATCCACGTGTACAAATCATTTCCACAATTTAATAAGGAATGAATACAAAGGATCGTTCACCATGCATGTGGTAATCCACATAGACAGGTTATTCCAACAAGATAATAAAGAATGGAATAACAAAAGGATTCACCATGCATGCGATAGAGACCGCACAGACAGGTTATTCCCAACAGAATAATAAATGCGGAATAATAAATAATGGAACCAGGTCAGGTGAAATTCACACCGACGATAGAATAATAAAGAACGGAATAATAAAAGAATTTCACCAAGTATGCGGTACTTCGCATAAACAGGTTATTCCAACATAATAATAAAGAATGGAATAATAGAAGAAGATCACCAAGTATTGGGTAAACCGCATATATAGGTCATTCCACCAAGTATAGGTAAACCAGCACATACTGAGTTATTCCAAATGTAATAATAAAGAATGGAATAATGAAGAAGATCACCAAGTATTGGGTAAACCCAGCATACAAAAGTCATTCCACCAAGTATAGGGTAAACCACACATACAAGTTATTCCAACAGAATAATAAATAATGGAATAACAGAAGGATTTCACCAAGTATAGGGGATTCCGCGTATACAGGTTATTCAAACAGAATAATAAAGAATGGAATAACAGAAGGATTTCACCAAGTTTAGGGTATGCTGCGTATACTGTTAGGTTTGTAATATTCAAGAATGCAATCAAATTGCACAAATAAGCGGAAATGTGTAAAATCAGAGTTTTAAAATTTTACAAACCATATACCCGAATCACCCTTTATGCACAATTATTAATTAAACGAAAAAGAAAGAACAAGAATCATACCCTTGAAGATCCGAGCTTCCTCAGGTACAAGTTCACCTCCAATCCTTTTCGCATTCAACTTGAATCCACCGGGTTTGGTTCCTTCCTTTGATCAACGTTAGCCACCCAAGTGTTTGGTTTCTAGAGGTGATCCACCAAGGAAGAACAAAAATTCAAGAAGATGGGTGGTTGGCTAAACCCTAGTTTTTCTATCTCTATAGAAAAAGGTGTACTCTCTCAACTATTGGAATTACGTATGTTGTAAAAGTCAACAACTCCTTCACCCATAATAAGACTCCTATTATTTATAGATGTGGGCAACCCTCCTTAACAATTAAGAAATTGAGTTTTATTTTATTAATTAAATTCCTTTAATTAATTAGGCTCCCAATCTTATTAGGAATAATTAATTAAACTCTTTTAATTAATTGGCCTCCTAATCTTATTAGGATATACGTGAGTACTTTTATTAATTAATTTCCAAACTCCTTTAGGAATTAAATAATAATAATAGTAATAATAATAATAATAAGACTCCTCTTATTAATTTATATTTAATATTTCCAAAATATTAAATAATAAATATTAAGCTATTTAATTTATTCTATCGCCAAAGATTAAATTAAATATACTTAATTTATTATTATGATTATAGCATTAACTTCTTAAATAATTATTCTTCCTTTTATGGTCTGACCCTTTAGGTTCTCAATATTAAACCGATTGTGAATAAATTAATTAGAACAATTCTTATCTTATTTAAATAAATAAATTAAACTATTAATTTATTTAAATAAATAATATTTATTCTACAATAGGGATAAGCCTTCCTAGCGATCAACGACTTTCCAGATAATATAGATTTCAACATTAATCATAAAAGAACCTTTGAGTAAATAGTTACCGTACAATTCAATCCTTCCACCATACAATGTCTCAAATAAATATAAGACATGGAATTTCTGTCAAGTCTTATTTTATTTAATTATATGTATTTCGACTCTTAAATGCACAACTCCAAATAATGCAAATTAGAAACTCCTTTCTAATTTCATTACATATAAGCAAGGACTCTTGAGTTGTCATTTATCGAATCACATAGGACATTCTCTTCTTTTACTAGAAGTGGTAGATTCTTTATTGATCATACATTATCTCCGTGTATAACTTATTATACCCAAGCATACCCTTTGATATACCCTAAAGGTCTTAAGGAATAAGTCAAAGTATAACTCATCATACACAAGATACTATGATGATCTCAAGTCCAATGATCACTTGTACTACTATCACTACAGGAATTCCTATTGACAGACAAGTAAAACTCCATTAAGTATTCCTTAGCGAGCCACGTTCAGTGAACTTATTCTCTAATAAGCACCTACATACTTGCTTTAGTGTCTCCACACAAATGATCATGAGATCAATCATCCTCATCCAATGAGCAAGTAACGTATGTACCAATCTATCTAGATTCACTAATCCCCAATTTAGTAATCCAACGATTGGGAACTATTTTAGTTTTAAGCTTTTTAATAATTTAGATCTCATTAGAATGATCATCATCATTATTCTAAAAGCATTGCTTAAAACTATGGGTTTATCACATATTATAAAATAGCATCATGTAGATAATTAAAAGCCTTTAATAAATTTATACTTTTTATTAATAAATGAATAAGATTGTTACAAAGTATATGTTTTATCATCAAACATGATTGGCTTATGTCCATACTACTTTCAATCTCCCACTTGCACTAAAGCCAATCGTCATGGTATCTTATACTCTTCTTCTCTAAGTGACGATTATCCTGCTGTTGGATAAGCTTTAGTTAATGGATATGTAATGTTGTTCTTGAGAGTCCACTATCTCTATAGTAATTTCCCATCTTTCAATGATTCTTATAATCAAATGAAAGTGTCACAACACATGTTTAGATCCAAGATGAGACTTAGGAATTATTCCTAGTTCTGTAATGAACTTATCATCCAAACAATCAACTTGCAGCTTCATTTACAGCTATATACTTTGTCTTTATCACTAAACCAGCAACTCTTTGCTGTTTGGAACCTTTCCAATTCACTGCACCACCGTTCAAGGTAACGCTTTACCTTAAAATGGATTTTCTATTGTCTTGGTCTGTCTGAAAAAAAAAACTTGAGTCTTTTAAGCCCTCTAGTTTTAATTCAGACCCACCATGAATATGATCACATCCTTAGTTTCGGTTAAGTACTTTAAGATGTTTTTCACTGTCTTACAGTGAACTTCTCCAGAATATGACTGATCAACATCAGGTCTCGTATATTTCATTGCATACATGATAGTTACTCATGCGATCTCTCCTTTTGGAGTCTATGGAGACTATTAAGAGAGATACACTCCATGACTCATCAACATGAGACATCCCATGGAGTTTGCCATGCTAAAGGACTTTAGCATCAAATGAATATACGTTCCTTGGGTTTAGCCGAGCATCCTTTTAAATCTATCTATATAGATTTGCATCCCCAATTAAGATACTCTTCCCAAATCATTCATGGAGGAATGTTTAGACAACTTTATCTTTACTGATTGTAGCATTGGCCTGCCATTCCGTATGGTTCATTCTTATTTTTGATAAAATCAAACTCTTTTAATTGTCTCATTAAAACGAATGTTCCATTATTTGAGAAACTTGCTTCAATTCATTTCTCTGAGTGTCTACAACTCTTACCTCATCGTATGTAACTGGATCATCATCTTCTACGATGTGTACCTCATCATCATCATCTATGATGAATCCATACCTCCCAGGTATCTTCGGTACTATTCCAGATTTACGATTCGGTTGTGGTACAATAGGTCTATCTACAGGTTCCTCTTATTTGACTTATAGTGTTTTGTGGTTCTTGAACTCTTCAAGATCTATTATCCTCCCACTAGCCCCTTCAATGATAAACACCTTTATCTTAGAAGGCAGCGTGTTTCGTAACAAACACCTTTTGCTAAGTAGGATTATAGAACGTATGCCCTAAACTTACTTTAGGATGTCCCACAAATCTGTACTTGTCAAATTTTGTCCCAAGCTTATCCATTGAAACCTTTTCACATAAGTTGGACAACCCCTTATCTTAACATACTTAAGATTAGGAATCCTCCCCCGTCCATAACTTTTATGGAGTCTTAAATGGGGCCGGATTTTGAGGTTACCTTTTTCGTAGATATGCAGCCATTTCTAGGACATTATCCCAAAATGATACTGGAATGTCGGTAAAATCATTATGGACCGCACCATGTCCAACAAGGTACGATTTTTCCTTTTAGATACATCAATCAATTATTGCGTATCAGGAGACGTCCATTATGAGAAAACCATTTGAGATGATCTAGAAACTCATTGCACAAGTATTCCTTCCTTGATCCGATCAAAGAATCCTAATACTTTGTCAATTTGTTTCACTTCTGAATTCTTTGAACCTTTCAAATAATTCACACTTGTATTTCAACAAATACTAGTTTGTTCAATTTGTAAAATATATTTTTATGTAAGTCAAGTACACCAAAACCCATTAAGTAATATTTCAGTTCTATACAAAACATTATTATTATAAATAGAACAACAATTGTTCTTAATTATAATACCAAAAATTTTATTGTCCAACAATAAAATGGAAATAATGTTTCTAACAAGAACTGTAATACAATAACAACTTATTGACTTAATAGACTTGCCCGTATGCATTGCTAAACTATAAGTTCCTATGGCTAATGTGGCAACCTTTGCTTCATTTCCCACACATAGGATTACTTATATTTGTTTAGCTTTCTACTTCTGCTTGGTCCCTTCATAAATCTATATTTATTATAACCAAAGTCGGTATCCAATACCCAAGTAGAACCTTGACTTAAAGAAAAATTTATTTTAAATCATGAACAAATTTGTATTTATAACCGAAACTTTACTAAGCTTCTTTGGTTAGCCTCTGCAAGATGCTTCTCGCAGTTTCTTTCCAGTATCCAGGCTTATTGCAGTGGAAGCAAACTCCTTTGCTATCCGTATCAGTTTTGTTCTTATTATCCTTTGTTTTTGCCTTTCTATTTACCTTCTTAGAATCGTTCTTCTTTTTAGAAGATCCTTTGGCCCCTATCAGTAAGACTTGATTTTCTTGGTTGGAAAGTGACTCTTAATATTTTTCAACATGTTAAGCAAATCAGCGAGGCTGATCTTTAGCTTATTTATATGAAAAATTCACAACAATTATGAAAGGAGTCTGGGAGTGAGTGCAAGATCAAATCTTTGCTCTACTCTCCATCCATGACAAAACTCGTTGTCCTAATTGATCAATCAAATTGATAATGTTAAGGACTTTTATCTGTACTGTAGTGTCATCGGTCATTCTAGATTGGAAGAGCTCCTTAGATATCTGATATCTATCAGTCCTACTTTCCTCACCATCAACTACTTGATGTGCAGGAATATAGTAGGAACATCCATAGTTTCATGCTGACGTTGAAGCTCGTTACTCATGGATGCGAGCATGATGCATTGAGCCAACTATGCATCATCTTGCCACTTTCTAAAAGTAGCAATATCTTCCTCAGAGGCATTGTCTGCAACAATTACAGGGATAGGCGTATTAAGGACATAAGATAACTTTTTCAGCCATGAGAACTATTCTCAAATTCCTTAACCAATCCATTTAATTCGGTCTGGTTAATCTAGCATCTAATATGCTTCGCAGTGATAGTAATTTAGACATTATAAAAATCTGTAAATGAATTTGTAATTAACAACATTTTAACATACATTCTTTTATTAATTACCAAAATAAATTAGGTCTTGTTTTAAATTGATATCTCCCACTATTTTCTTCAAACTATATTACCCTCAATATATATAGTTTGGCAATATCTAATTAAAGATATGCTAGTGAGAATAAGGATCTCATTTCAAATATATATAGCCTTGTGTGTGCACAACAAGCTATATATAAATAAATAGGTAGACAACTCTTTTCAATTACATCAACTATGTAACTCCTTGTATTTTGCCTCTTAAATCATAATGGTCAAGTGTGTGCACATCCGAACTAAAATGATTTAAGTTAAGTCAGACCCAGCATTTCCATATAAGTGAAGAGAAAACTACAGCCCTTGTGTGTGTACAACAAAGTAGTAATGTTCAATTCCTTATAAACATCATGTGTAATAAAAATAAAATCTTAAATATTTAATACTTGCCTTGTGTGTGCACAACAAACTCATATTAAATATTCAATACTCTATTGTTTCTATCATGCTAGAAGGCGACGTTCGATATTCCAAATATCTTTGAACGTTACAACTTAATATAAAATATTTGAGGGCTTTATTATTAAATTGTCTCATCTTGTTTAGCGCGCATGCACATATATATATAAAATAGGCGTCATATTAATTAACATGCGAAGCATGTTTGCATAATATATAATATATATATATATATATATATATATATATATAGTACAAGCATGCACATATAGAATACTATATTCTACCCGGATTGATTATGGACTTTATTCTAGTTTGGTTCACTAGAGCTACCAAGTGAACCAAAAGGTCAAACCCTAGGGGTGCAAGAATTAATATTTAAATATAACTATTATATTTAAACCCGGGCTCCATTACAAACGGGTCTTCAAGCGCTCCTTGCCCCTTGATCTCCAATTCTTCAAAATTAATTCTAACTATTCCTATTACAAAACTATTTAAAATAAATAGAAACCTTGATCAGCAGTCAAGGGGAAGTACATAGGAGGGAGATAGAATTTACATTAAGAAAAATTTAGAGAAGACGAGGTACGCAGACCCCATTTTAATAAAGCTCATACATTCATGCATCCAACTAAAATAAAATCCAATCACATTGGTCAATTGTCCATAATCAATCCCATTTATTATCATACACATCACCATATGCATCAATAAATAATATTCATCTCATGAATAATAAACATTCAATATATATATTGATATCATTTAATGGGCAAATTTAGTTAGTATAAAATCTAAATTTGAATCAAAATAAACCCCTTTATTTTAATTCAAATTTTAAATCAAAATAAAACTATTTTATTTTAATTTATCCAATTTTGAATAAAATAAACTATTTTATTTTAATCAAAATTTGTAATCAAAATAAACTTCTTTATTTTAATTAATTATGGAATCCAATTCCATGTAAAAAAAATTAACTCCTTTATTAAAGGAACTACGAATTCTCTTTCCTATTCACAAATAAACTCCTTTATTTTGAATAATATGAAATCTTATTTCATATCTAAATAAACTCCTTTATTTAAGGAAGCATGGATTCTCTTTCTATTCACAAATAAACTCCTTTATTTTGAATAACATGAAATCTTATTTCATATCTAAATAAACTCCTTTATTTAAGGAAACATAGAATCCAATTTCAACTCCAATTAGTTATCATGGAATCCAATTTCAACTCTAATTAGTTAGCATGAAATCCAATTTTAAAATTAAAACAAACTTTTTATTTTAATTATAAAATTATTAAGATATTATATTGTATTATATTATATATATATATATATATAATAATCCGCATCTCCTTTTTAAAAAAAAATAAAATTCACGTAATCAGACATTCTCAAAAGAATCTTATATGTAACTAATTTTAAAAAAGTTTGCAGGTGATTTTTTGAAAAGCAGGTGATACCTTTTTCTTTTTTTCTTTTTTTTTAAAAGGAATGTTTGTTTGTCATCAACAATCTTAATCAAGTGTCACCTTTTTTTTTAAAAAAAACTCCTGCACATTAACCATAATAAAGAACCTGTTATCTTGAATAACAGAAAATCAACGAATTACGCGAATAATAGAAAGCGATAGAGAAAAAAAAAAGAATCGGAATAACCGATTATAAAACATTTTTTTTTAAAAATAAATTTTATACAATAAAATTATGCCCAATTAAATTGTTCTAAATACATATCAATATACATATTAAATTAGACAATTAATAATTCGCATAAAGGTTTGGCTCTGATATCACTGTTAGGTTTGTAATATTCAAGAACGCAATCAAATTGCACAAATAAGCGGAAATGTGTAAAACCAGAGTTTTAAAATTTTACAAACCATATACCCGGATCCCCCTTTATGCACAATTATTAATTAAACGAAAAAGAAAGAACAAGAATCATACCCTTGAAGATCCGAGCTTCCTCAGGTACAAGTTCACCTCCAATCCTTTTCGCGTTCAACTTGAATCCACCGGGTTTGGTTCTTTCCTTTGATCAACGTTAGCCACCCAAGTGTTTGGCCTCTCAGAGGTGATCCACCAAGGAAGAACAAAATTCAAGAAGATGGGTGGTTGGCTAAACCCTAGTTTTTCTATCTCTATAGAAAAGGCGTGCTTTCTCTCAACTATTGGAATTACGTATGTTGTAAAAGTCAACAACCCCTTTACCCATAATAAGACTCCTCTTATTTATAGATGTGGGCAACCCTCCTTAACAATTAAGAAATTGAGTTTTATTTTATTAATTAAATTCCTTTAATTAATTAGGCTCCCAATCTTATTAGGAATAATTAATTAAACTCTTTTAATTAATTGGCCTCCTAATCTTATTAGGATATACGTGAGTACTTTTATTAATTAATTTCCAAACTCCTTTAGGAATTAAATAATAATAATAGTAATAATAATAATAATAAGACTCCTCTTATTAATTTATATTTAATATTTCCAAAATATTAAATAATAAATATTAAGCTATTTAATTTATTCTATCACCAAAGATTAAATTAAATATACTTAATTTATTATTATGATTATAGCATTAACTTCTTAAATAATTATTCTTCCTTTTATGGTCTGACCCTTTAGGTTCTCAATATTAAACCGATTGTGAATAAATTAATTAGAACAAGCAACGTATGTACCAATCTATCCGGATTCACTAATCCTCAATTTAGTAATCCAACGATTGGGAACTATTTTAGTTTTAAGCTTTCTAAGAATTTAGATCTCATTAGAATGATCATTATCATTGTTCTAAAAGTATTTCTTAAAACTATTGGTTTATCACATATTATATAACAGCATCATGTAGATAATTAAAAGCCTTTAATAAATTTATACTTTTTTATTAATAAATGAATAAGATTGTTACAAAGTATATGCTTTATCATTAAACATGATTGGCTTGTGTGCATAATACTTTCATATACAGGTTATGTATAGGGTATGCCACTTTTACAGGTTATTCCAACAGAATAATAAAGAATGGAATAACAGAAGTTCTCTTCATGAATAAGAAAGAATAACACCCCTTACCGTAGAAGAACTGGATATAGAAGTAGTGAAGTAGCAGAAAACTCTTCTTCTTTCTCTCTATAGATTTTCTCTCTATAGCTTCTCTCTATAATTTCTCTCTCTAGAGTTTCAGTGAATTCATAAGAAATAATGAAGGAATGAACTTCTATTTATATAAGAATGGATTGAATAGTAACTAATACCTGAACGGTCCAGATTGATTTACTTTTAAACGGATGGTCCAGATTAAAACTTAAAGCAACGGTCCATACTGATTCACTATTAAAACTTTAAACCAGCGATCCATACTGATTCACTATTAAAACTTTAAACCAACGATCCATATTGTTTTACTAATATAAATTCAACCAACGGTCTGAAAAAATTAGTACATCTCCTCATGGAATAATATTGTACCCAAATACCCGAATGCAAAATACTAGAGTGAATAGTAACTCATAAATAGTAACTCGTGAATAGTAACTCGTGAATAGTAACTCATGAATAGTAACTCATGAATCGTAACTCATGAATAGTACTCCAACACAAAAAGTGTCCCGAATACCCGATTGAACAATATAACCTCCAGACATTAATTATCATCAGAATAGATGTCGATTTCTACTAACGTAAATAATCCCAACACAATGAAACTATCAAATTTCATCTTTAATCAACACGAGCTTATTCATCATTAATATTATAACTCATAATATTTAACAACCAGGTTGTTCCCAGGAAAGAGGGGGCTTTCCAATAAGGATTTCTCCTTATTGGCACGCAATTAGGTGACCAAACCTCTCCTTGACAGAACTTCTAGACATTGTAAATATTACAATTTAATAATATGAATAACTTTGTCGTCTCAATTATTGATTTAATAATATAACATATTGTGCAGATGACCCTGTGACAATAATCGAATCAATAATATGATGCAGCAATTACTGTAGCAATAATTGAGTATAACTGAGTGACTTCTCACATAAGCATCAATAATCAATATAGTGTGCTACTATGCAACCACGATATATCATTGTACTTTTACTACTAGGATAGTTCAACAGGTTTTAATAAATAATACTTCCATGCCGTTATTTTTTTATAAAATATTTTTGTCATTTTCTCAATCCGATAATAATTCCTTTGCGGGGTCCACTAATGATTGTGCCGTCGTACGAATATTCCCCGACACAAAGAATATTCTCCGACAAATATAATATAATATAAGAACTTGCATACTTTGCAAAATTTATAAATACTACCCACAACTATAACATTATCTCAAATCTACACCATAATAAAAAAAATATTTCGAGAAATTTAAATCTTTATTCGTAAAATCTGGGGTCTCACAATGATCTTCTTCAAAACCAAGTCATGTTGTTTGAATTGTCGTCGAGTGGACTTTTTACATTTGTAGGATCGCATGCGATCCTTTTCTCGATATAATCGACCATGGAAGATAGCCATGATTTCGCCTTTTCGTCTATCAAAGACAATTGGTGATACTGTTGTGACGCTTCAAATTCGTGTACTTGAAACCCGAACTCAAGGATTGCTTTCACGATACCATTTCTATGAGCGGAATAATACTAATAATAATAACAATAATATAGATTATCAAATTTAATTTACATATTATCAGAGTTTTCAATCCCAAGTACGAAACCTTCAAACATTCGTTACATTATATGATATATTTCATCATTATCCTAATAAAGTCTAGTTATTACAAAAGATAGCATTATCTTTCATTCAGCGACCTTCCCTTTCTCTTTGTTCTTGGCATAGCCTTCAAGTTGTTCATACTTAGCTGAAAACATTTAAATTAAGTAAGGATGAGCATTTGAGTGCCCAGCAAGTAATATTAACAATAACATTTAGCTGAATGAATTAAATGTTTTCTTTGAACGATACTTCTACAACGAATTAACAGTTGTGAAGTAAGCTGAATCAATACTAAACAAACTATCATTTCGATTTCAAATTTTTGAAACTACGTATAGACTATAAATGATGATCATTTGACAGACTATGAACATTATTTTTAGTTTTTGCTAAGGTTTAAACAGAACTTCATCTCAGAAACTGTCATTACTTACGAACGCAGGGGTGATCACCGTTATGCCTCAGTATTGATCAATATTAAATTATAGGACGATATTTTCGTCCAGCATTTCCGCCTTAGGCGCATAAAAGTTTCCCATATTTGGGATGTTTATACCAGTCTTGAATCCGAAACAAAACAATTCAGTTGGATAACAATAAAGTTCTTATCTTGTTCAACAACAATTTTTAAGTTAGTGTCTAGCCAGATCAAATAGCTTAGATGGCTTTTAATTCAACTTATACATACTAGGCAACTATAAGTATGTATCAACATGTGATAAAATATAATGATTATCCAAGTGAGGACACTTGTATAACCATGTTTAGAAATTAATCTAATGTAATATATTTCTCGATCTACAATAATGTAATTAAGGAACTTGTACAATGATTATAATTTAATAATTTACTTATACGTAATCATTGCATAAGTATATACAAAGGTTGAAATATTTAAACAATTGAAAAGAATACTTTAGATATTATTCATTTATGTCCATTGATAAAGTAAATGCAAAGGGTTAGAGATACTTGCTTGTTCTGCTTACACAACTTAGATTTATCTTTTATATCAAGCCCTATCATTAAATAGATGATTCGTTCGATTAGAATAATATATCATATCATATTGTACTACTATTTGCAGTCAGCACATAACCTAATCACATTGTCATGTAAGTTTAACAACCATTGAATCACAAATAATCACTTATCTAATAACATTATCTAAGTCCAGATTAATTTTTGAAATGTGTCGGTGTATTGACAACTTTATCGGGTAATTATCGAGTCTAAGACTCTGTCCTGTAACTTAATATCTATAAATATCAGTCATATATATTTTAAATGACTTAATATAATTTTAAAACATTTGTTCTAGTTTATCATGAATTTTCACACATCGGAATCATATTTAAATGATTTAAACACTAATCAATTCTATTATCATTAATATCTAATTAATATTAAACTATTAATGAAATCATTTCCAACATGTTAAAGTTATTTATAATAACTCAAAATACTTTTTAAAGTATTAATTTTACCCTTAAATGATTTTTAAAACATTTAAAATCATTTTATATAATTATCATTAATAATAAAGTATTAATGTTTTATTTATCAAAATATTAAAAGTCATTAAGTATAACTTAAAATATTTTTAATTCATTTATATCCCTTTTAAATGATTTTTAAATAAATAAAACCATTTATAAACTATTTATTTAATATAATTATTAAATAAATTTAATATCATGAATAATAAATTAATAATTATTAATATTAAATTATTAATGAAATTATCCTTTAAATATTAAAAGTTATGTTTTATAACTTCAAATATCTTTAAACACTTTATTTTCATTTAAAATAATTATTATAATATTAAAAATCATTTTTAAACTAAATTATTTAATATAATTATTAAATAACCTTAATATCATTAATAATAATTAATTAATGAAATTTATCTTTAAATATTAAAAGTTATATTTTATAACTTCAAATATTTTAAATACCTTATTATTATTTAAAATGATTTTAATATAATAAAATCATTTTTAATTAATTTATTTAATTCATTTAGTAAATAACTTAATTATCATTAATATTAATTCATTAATGAAATTTATCACAAAATATTAAAAGTCATTTAAAATAACTTAAAATATTTTCTTATATCATAATATAATTTTAAATAATTTTTCATGTATTAAAACTATTTTTAAATAATTTATTTAATATTATAATTAAATAAATTAAATACTTTTAATATTCAAAAAATATTAAATATTTATGAAATATATCCAAAATAATTAAAATATAATTTTTGAACATTAAAATAATTTTTAATAATTAAAAAACTAATTTTCTGTAATTATTTAATAAAAATCTAATTTTTAAAATAAATATGTCGCTAAAGACCACCTATAGAGACAGAACCGTCGCTATAGGTGTTCTTGGTGTTCTTCATGCAAACCCAGATCATCGTGTCAGATATCAAGCACCTTACTTTGACCACAATTTATGATCAGATAATAATGTTTAAGACCATGTTTTCGGTCAGATAGTGTCATACAAATGTAATATTACAAGAATCAACAAGAAACACGATCAAACAACATAACAAAGAGTAGATACAAGCATTCAAAGTGGCTGTCAGACCTGTTCTTCATTTCTGGGTTTCCCAGAAATGAAGAACAGTTCATGATGCCTACTTTGGGCTTCCACAACTTGCCGATCGTGAGACATATTTGTGATCTAATAGATGCAGTGTGTTTCCCGAATGTTAGAGAGTATATCTATCCCAAAACATCAACAAAAATCACAGCAAAATTGACAGATATAGACTGGTCAAACCTTATCAGACATAAGGTGCTATCGGTTTTTGGAAATTCCCAGAAACAGAGAACATGGTCGAATGACCTACTTTGACCGGCCACTAATTTCGACTTGTTTAATATGAAGGAGATTTTAAGGCATAAACGTGGAGCTGATATACTAGACTACAACTTAAATACAAGAATCAAGCTAAAACATCAACACAATCACAGATCTAGAAGATACAAAACTTGTCAGACGCTGCAAAATACATTCTGGGTTTACCCAGATTTCATTTGGTCATGGTCGGTCAACGACCTTTGACCATCAATAACTTTCGATCGAGACACCAAATGACCCTGATTCTTTTTGAAGATCAAATACAACATTTCAGGCTACACATATCAACTTAAAAACAACATATATCATAAACGAGAAAGGATCTGTGGCCACTGACATTAGTTGTCAGACCACAGATCTAACTTTTCTCAGATTTTTCAAAATCACAAATCCGAGCTTCTAAATGTTATGGATACAACATTTAGCAACCCAGATCGTCAAAATGGACTACAACCAACATATTTTAACAATAAAAACTAACATCTAACAACAGAAAATTGGATAGAAATTAAAGCTAGGGTTTTATACCTTGATGATCCAATTCTTGATTTTGTGTTGCTGATTTGTTATGGGACTTCGTGGGGCTTGATTTAGGACTGATATATCTTGATAATTTCTTTGGTTCTAGAGAGAGAAGTTCTTGGTTGAGTATTGTATAAAAATGGCTAGCAAACTAACTTTCTCTCTCCTTAAATCTTTATATAGACATGATAGATACATGAATGGGCTGTCTAGAGGCTTTTGTGCTGTCCATTTGTGTCACATGGAGTTGTTAGGGTTGTTGAACAACTAAAGTTATAGCCAAAACTACAAGTTAGCTCACTAAAATACTCAAAAGGGCATTTATGTCATTTCTAAAATACAATTAAGGGCAATCTTGTAATTCGCACAAACCCTTAGGGTTTAACCACAAGGTTTAGACATAACATTTGTAAGAATTAGCAACTAGGGTTTGTACAAAAAAAAATAAATTGATTTTATTTTCTAAAGTTTTGAAAATTTAAAATTATTAATTACATTTAGTTAATAATTTAATTATAATGAGGACATTAGGGTTTATTACCCTTAATTACAATTAACCTTGCTAATTATAGCAATTAGGGTTAGAATTTTGATAATTATGGTTACCAAATTATAATTAGGGTTTATAATTCAAACATTAAGGTTTGTAGAAATTAATAAATCCAAATATTAATTATGATTAACCTAATTAACCATAAAATCATATAACACAGTTATATAATAGCCTTAAACTCACAATTGAGTTTCAAATTTAGGGTTTCCCACAGTAAAACTAGGGTTTTCAAATACTGCATCACAATTGATCAATCATTACCAGCTCACATACATATAGTACATATTTATAGCATTAAAAAATTAAAATATATTTAATATTATAATATTATTCTCATGCCTTGATCAAAACCCAGAATTAGGGTTTGGATTCCATATCTGATTTAACTTACATAAATAACATTATAAATTAAGTTAAAATAATTAACTTAATAACTTGAACAAATTCATATAATAAAATAAATATTATAATTATTCTAAAATCATTTCATATATTATTTAAATAATATATGCTTATACTTTCATGGAAAATAATTAATAAAAGCATTTCCAATAAGGAATTAATTAGTATAAAAATATAATTGATAATAATTAATAATTCTAAAATAAAATTATTATCGTAATAATTAATGTGATAAATAAATTTATAATTACACATTACCTTGGCTCATATCTCCCATATTTATTTAAAATAAAAATAAAAATAAAAAAAAAATTATACGCAAAATTTACGATTTGTTTATATAGAAAATATCGGGTTGTCACACCTGTCTTGTACCCATTGGTCTTCGTCTAACTGAGCATCCATCAATACTCTGAGGGATTCCATTTCTAGTTCTATGGGGATCACTGCTTCTATCCCATAAACTAGTGAGTAGGGGGTTGCCCCAGTGGAAGTTCGCATTGAAGTTCTGTAGGCTAATAAAGTTAGGGGCAAGAGGTCAGGCCATCCTTTGTGATTGGCGGACATTTTCTGCATGATCTTCTTGATATTTTTATTAGCCGCTTCAACAGCACCATTCATCTTTGGTCGGTAGATAACAAAGTTGAGATGTTTGATGTGGAATTTTCTGCATAATTCCTCCATCATGCTGTTGTTGAGGTTCTTAGCATTGTCTGATATAATGACCTCTGGTTGTCCATATCGATAAACAACATTATTTCTGATGAACGCAATGATTACTTCTTTAGTAACCCTGGGGAAGGAAGCTGCTTCTACCCATTTGGTGAAGTAGTCGATCATGGTGAATATGAATCGATGTCCATTACTGGCTTTGGGCTCGATGGGCCCGATCACGTCCATTCCCCACATTGAGAAGGGCCATGGCGAACTCATATTATGGAGTTCCCTTGGAGGGGCGTGCATAGTATTCCCATGGATCTGACATTGATAGCACCTCTTGACGTGATCATCACAGTTAGCTTTGAGTGTAAGCCAATAATGTCCCGTTCTAAGAATTTTCTTGACAAGTAGGGGTCCACTCATATGAGAGCCACATACTCCACCATGGATCTCATCCATGAGTCGCTGAGCTTGGTCTTTGTCTAGACATCCGAGGAGTCCTAACCCTGCATCTCTTTTGTAAAGTGCATCTCCGCTCAGGTAGAATTTCATAGCAAGTCGATGAATCCGCCTCTTCTCAGTTAGGCTCGCCTCAGCGGGTGTAGATCCATCTCATAGATACTCCTTGATATGCTGATACCAAGGCTTGTGGATGGGAGGCAATTCATCCGATACTTCTCCAATGTAACTCCCATATATTGGGGCTTTATGAATAGCAATCATGAGGCTTGGCATGTTTTCCTTGTCAGGTATGTAAACCAAGGAGGCCAATGTTTCTAATGCGTCTGCAAAGTCATTCCTATTACGAGGAATGTGTAGAAAGGAGATTTCTTCAAACTCCAAAGCCATCTGTAGAACTTGTCGATGGTAAGGCAGTAAATGTAATTCTTTGGTTTGATAGATTCCTGTGGATTGCTTGATTACCAATTCGGAATCCCCAAAGACAGTTAACCGCCTTATACCCATTGAACGGGCAAGTTTGAGTCCCATGATATAGCCTTCATACTCAGCTATGTTGTTGGTATTGATAAACTGCAATTAGACGACGACGGGATACTGCTCCCCCGTGCAGGATATTAAAACTGCTCCAGCTCCGGAGCCTTCTGAATTGACAGCTCCATCAAAATATATTTTCCACGATCGGCATGTATTGTACTGATGAGTTAGTTGAATTGCCATTACTCCTTCGTCAGGAAAGTATGTTTCTAAGGGTTTGTAGTCCCCTGCAGGTGCGGCGGCCAGTTGATCCGCAATTCCTTGACCTTTGACAAACTTTTTTGTCACGTAGACGATGTCAAATTGATGTAAGATCAACTGCAATCTGGACAGTCGATAATTCAGTATGGGTTTCCTGAACACATACTTAAGAGGATCCACATGGGATATGAGATGGGTTGTGTAACCATGGAGATAATGCTGTAATCTCATGGAAGCCCATGCTAAAGCACAACAAGTCTTCTCAATCAGAGTGTACTTGTGTTCACTGACGCTGAATCTTTTGCTGAGGTAATAGATAGCTCGATCTTGGCCTCTATTGTCTTTCTGCCCCAGCATACAGCCCATAGCATTGTCATTTATGGACAGGGGAACATCATCCCTGGGAGGTACCAAAATATGAGCGTTAATCAGCTGCTCCTTGATTGTGAGGAAGGCTTTTTGACACTCATCATTCCATTTCATGGAGGAGTTCTTCTTTAATAATTTAAAAATTGGCTCACAGGTTGCTGTGAGTTGAGAAATGAATTGGCTAATGAAGTTGATTCTTCCCAAAAATCCCCGTATTTCCTTCTCTGTCTGAGGAATGGGCATTTCCTTGATGGCCTAGATTTTGGTAGGATCCAGTTCAATCCCTTTGTGGCTAACTAGGAAACCTAGCAACTTGCCTGACTTAACACCAAAGGCACACTTGGCGGGATTCAACTTCAAGTTGTACTTACGCAACCTGTTGAACAACTTTTTGAGATGGTCTAAATGGTCATCCTCCTTCCGGGATTTGACAATGATGTCATCCACATAGATCTCTATCTCCTTATGCATTAAATCATGGAAAAGAGCCATCATAGCTCACTAGTAGGTTGCTCCGGCGTTGATGAGGCCAACGACAACCGTCTGTAGCAAAAGGTTCCCCAAGGCGTGATGAAAGCATTTTTCTCACGATCTTCCTTAGCGACCATAATTTGATGGTACCCCGCGAAGTAATCAGTAAAGGGGTACATGCCATATCGAAAGAAAAGATATCAATAAGAATGTGGATAAAGGCACGGAAAGCTATCTTCGTGCAAGCTTTGTTCAAATCCCAATAATCCACGCAGACTCGTACCTTTCCTCCTGGTTTAGGTACGGGAACAATGTTGGATATCCACTCCGGATATGTAGACGCCATGATGATGCCAGCTTGAAACTGTTTCACAATTTCTTCTTTAACCTTTAAACTCCACTCAGGTTTTAATCGCCTGAGCTTTTGCCTAACTGGCTTGAACCCTTCTTTAATGGGGAGGCGATGAAGAACAATGTCAATGGACAAACCCACCATGTCTTTGTTAGACCATGCAAACACATCCTAAAATTGGGTTAACAGTGCAACCATGTCATTCCGTTGATTTGTGGTAAGGTCTGAACCAATCTGGATTAGCTTAGGGTTGTCTAAGGTTCCAAGATTGAAAGGAATGGTTGGATCAAGATTGGGTTTGGGTTTGTTGATGACCCATTCCTTAATCTCTTGAGGTGTCTCAATATCCTCTTGGATGTCCATCAAGTCTGAGTCCAACTTTGCATCAAAGTTACAGCCCTTGTGGAGAGAAGGCATCTCATCAGCAAGTACAGGCACATCTAAATTCAGAGTCCTGAAACAAAATATGCTTTCACTTAATATATGCAACTGTTAGATTATACAAAAGTGTTAGCATGTACGTGATAAAATAACTGCTAGTGCTGTAAAGGAAAGAAAGCAATTAAAGTTATCTACAGGGCAGAGGGATTTTCTGCCCATTTTACCCTCTTCGACCAATGCATGGAGTGCTCCTCCAATTGTCGAGGGAAAAGTCCTGAAGGACTGCAGTGATAGAAGGATCGTCAGTGTCCTCCTTTTCCCGAATGATAACCATGACATCTGGGCAATCATCGTTTGGGGTGTATCTGTTTGTATGTTCATCATGAACAATGATGCGAATGCCTACCATCCTAAAGGCAAGGTCATGTTTGCGTTTCTGTTCCTTTTCTTCCACTTCTGAATCAGGAATCAGCACCTCTTTAGCTTTGATTGGTACTAGTTTCAGAAATAGCATAGCCACATCATGAGCTGGTACCTTTACTGGAGATTGCATTAACTCATGAGGTAAAGGTATAGGAAATCACCGTGCGGCAGAAGCTTGAGGAACCTGCTTATGCTTATGAGGATTCCTGTGAGTGGAATTGACAGAATAGCCTAGCCCGGCTATCCCAATTTGACTGGACATCTGGATAAGGTGCTTAATACCCTGTTGATCCTTACCAAGCCCTTGTCCAGGTTGGTAACCCAATAACATAATTTCTTGAGTGGTTGACATAACCTCGTCAGAAATCTTGGGTACGGGAAGTGGCACTCTAATAGAATGGTATTGCGTGTTACTCACTTCCAGGGTATGAAAACTGGCTGGCTCAACTTCTGAATTGAAGCTGATAATTGGTAGAGTTCCTGGGATAGTTGACAATGACCAGACTGTTTTTGATGATGTATTTGAGTTGTTGATGTGAGGTGGAGGGAACAGCTCCAGCCATGTGTATCCATGGTCTCCCCAATAGCAGGTTGTATCCTGAATCTATCTTGAGGACGTGGAAGGATACATTGAATGTATGAGGACCAATCTCAATTGGCAATTCAATCTTCCCAATGGAATTTTGCCGAGATCCATCAAAAGCTCTGATGATCGTATGGCTACTTTGTATTCGCTTGAGATTGATATTCATCTTCACCAAGGTGGCATAGGGACAGATATTCAGAGATAAGCCTCCATCTATCAAAACTCCAGCTACCATATACCCGGAAGACAACACTGCGATGTGCAGTGGTTTGCAATGATCGGTCCCTTCGAGAGGTATATCTTCATCAGTGAAGGATATCACATTGTTATTGAAAATGTGATCAACCAAATGTTGAAATTTTTCCACATCCACTGATTTTGGTAAGTAGGCTTCTTCCAAAACATTTAGAAAAATCTTCCGATGCTCCTCGGAAGAGAAAACCAAGTCCAGTATTGAAATCTGGTTTGGAGCTTCTCGCAAGCTTAAAACCACTTTGGCTTCATTATGACCCATAGTATGGAGGAATTTTTCAATATTCTCCATGGACATCTTCCCTTTGCTTCGCAAGTAGGCTTGATAACCCATTGAGGAAGGTACAGTGGATTCTCTTTCGACACTGTAGCAGTAATATGAGACGTGGATCCTTCAGCTTCTCCATAATTCCATAGAACTTTGTGTAAGCTAACAACAGGATGTTGTAATCTGCAAGGCAAAGGAATTGGCTCTAGTGTGGCCACTTTTAAAGGATTATCAGCTCCTTTGAGTTGAATTGGTTGTATAGGAAATGTTTTGACAGTCTCATCACCCACCTCGGATATAACTGCTATTGATCCCTTCCATTGAGTAGGGTATGCATTCACACCCTTAAGTTGCACAGTGTAATCATCTGCTACTTGTAGGACACCGTTATCAATAAGATTCTGAATGAGGTGGCGGAGTGCCCAACATTCTTCTGTGTTGTGACCGCGAGAATGTGAATGATATTGACACATTTCATCAGGATTGAACCGCCCTGAGCGGGGATTGATTGGAGGGAAAAGGAATGTGATTCTTCCTTCGTTAAATCAGCATTTGAAGTATCTCTTCCAGAGATTGGCCCAGATAGGTGAATTCCCTTTGATTGGCGAAATCCCGATGGGCTTTAGCACTTGCTCGCTTTGTAACCTTATCCTCCATAGCTTCGCTTTCTGAAGGTGTTGATTGAGAATTCATAACAAATGGAAGGAGATAGGCATGCTCCTACCTGATTAGTTGGCGTGTGACTTGATGGTGGTGTGTCACCAGCTCTGCCAATTGCTCAATTTGTTTGCAAAGAGCTTTCATTTTTCGTTCCATGGTAAACTGGAACTTTGCATAATCCCATTTGTCAACACCGTCTTTAATGGGTTGGGATGATTCACCAGTAGAATTGGAACAATGTCCAATGCTCCAACTGATCATGTTGACCTCTTCCTCTTTGTGTTGAGGGAGAGGGTTGTCTTGTACATGGGGTTGATCTGGCTTGGTGACCACGATCTCACCATTGTCTATCAGATCTTGAATCTTGTGTTTTAAGGCCCAACAATCTTGAGTATCATGTCCGGGTGTCCCAGCATGATAAGCACACTTTCGATTAGCATTGAAACCCTTCCCATTAGGGTTAGCTGGTGGAAGAAGATGTGTAATTTTCTTCTGAGTAGTCATAAGAGCAAGAATGTTCTCGAGCGAATCCCCTAAGGGTGTGAACGCCCAAGGTCGCTTTACTTCTCCACTTTTGGGTAATGGAGGGTTTGAAGATTGGCCGAAAAGGGAGTAGTTTCTCTCCGCATGTGTATGCTTGGATTGCCTTTTTGTCCTTGTAGTATCAAGGAAACATCCTCCTCTTTCTTTTTATGGACACTCCGGGGGTTGTTTCCATAAGATCCAGACTGGATGTGCTTAGTAACAACTTTGAGAGCGGATAGGTCTTGGATTTTACCGTACTTCAATCCCATTTCAGCTATCTCACCGTGTTTGATCATTTCAGAAAATGGTTTGCCGATACCAGCTAGAACTCTTTCATAGAAAGGAGCTTCTGACATCTATGAAGGTCATGACCATCTCGACTCTGTCATGGAAGGAATAACTTGAGCAAAGAAGGCGCTCCACCTTTGAGCGTATTCTCGAATGACTCATTAGATTGCTTTTTGACTTTGGTAATTTGATACCGGTCAGGAGCCATCTGAGATTGAAAACTGTATTGAGTGAGAAAGGCATGTGCCAGCTCTTCCCAGCTATGGATCTTGGAGTTGTCTAATCTGGTGTACCATGAACGGGCTTCTCCAGTTAGACTTTTTCTGAAACAGCTGCATTCTAAGCTCTTCATCCTCAGCATAAGATCTGAGTTCTCCGATGAACACCTTTAAATGTGTGTAAGGATCCCCTAATCCGTCATATTTCTCAAAATTAGGGGTCTTGAATTTCTCTGGATAATGCACACCAGGAAATATGCAAAGGTCTGTATATGAAACACTACCATGTGTTCCAATCCCTTTGAGAGCGCGAATGGTCTCCTCCATTTGGAGTACTTTCTTCCTGATATCACCGGTGTCTGGATCTCCTTTGAGATGGGTGCCTTCATGGTCTTTGTTGGTTGTATCCAACTAACGTTCTGGAATTGTTTTTTCCAGATTTTGAATTCCCCCTTGTGCAGAGGACTCTGTATATGTAGGTATCTTCGTACCCTGAGTAGACCGGTGTAACTCTTTCAGTAGAACAGCCAAGTCTGTGATTTGTTTACTCAATCCGTCAAATTCTTCTCGTGAAACAGGATTAGACTATTCAGAAGAAGACATGATTGGCTGTAGGCTTGAGGCCTTTTTGGACTTAGAGTGGGTAACCGGCCCAATTGCTTCCCTACAAAAGACTTATATAGTTTAGTCTTAGGGTAATGTAAATGTTATCATAACATATCCGTTTTAGGAATTTGTCCTGCAAAACCAGTTTAGTTAATTGATAACATGTCATGCATATGATTACAAGTAAATGCTTTTACAAGTAATTGAAAATGGAGAGCATGAAGAGACTTTCCTCTACGTTTGGTTTATCAGAGGTTGACCTATCCTAAGGTTACTCTCGCGGCTTTTCTGAAATGAAGGTTCCCAGATCATCGCAATCTACTCGACGGGAAGTTAATCCGGTCTTTCAACTTGAGCGGATCTAAGTGGTGCCTTTCCGAGCCCTGTGGAATTATTCTTCCCACGGGTCCAAAGAATCAAACACCGACAGATAGCCTCCCGGTGGAGGACCACACAACATACATTCACATACAACGTGTGTCACCGTTTATGCAAAATGATGACATGTACGAAGCACTAATATCACAGATAGATATTTAGCAGTGCAGTAAGTAATATGCATTCGTACACATTTATCAGAAATGTAAATGCAACAATCACACACAAGCATATAACAATTTTGAAAAGCTTGCAATAGCGGCTTAAGCCCTCTTACTGTAGTCCCCAGCAGAGTCGCCACATGTCGACGTTGGGATTTTTGAGTGTCCCTTTTCGTTACTTGTCTTTTGGTGTTCTCATGTTAATGTGAGATTTGTTTGAAAAAACAAGTAAAAAAGGTCCGACATGTATAATGTCGACGATTGACTTTAAGAGTCGCCAGTTGGTGTTTTTAACTGGTTTCACCAACGCAACCGAAAAGGTTTGCACATTGACCCAGTGATTTAGCACTGCTAGACAGGTCTGTGAAACCGAGATTCATTAAGGGTTCGGGGGCTTGATTATGCGGAGCGAAGGTGTTAGGTGTGACACCCCCAAAATAGGTATACATCACCCATCTTGAGTCGCGAAATACATGGTACAAAATACAATAAAAAAAACTTAATTATACAATTGTCGTGTAAAATACGACAAATATATGCTATGAGTTTCAATACAAATATTTTCATCTAGACAATATCCACTCTCAGAATAAGTCCTCATTACATTTATTGTCACACTATTTAACAGAATAGTGAGGACTACTAATACTATCATCTGGACCGTCACTCCCTTCCCCGACTAGTCCCGGCTACGTTCTCATTTCCTGAAGAGAACAGTGAAAGAAAGGGTGAGCTCAACTAGCCCAGTAAGAAATATTATGACTAAGATAATGCAGAATAAATTATCATTAGTCTACAACAATGTTAAACTGATAAAATACAATAGACATCAAGTTTAACTGCAGTAGGACAAGCAATCCATTAAAAGAGTCAAGTAGAGAATAAAATCTACTATCTTTTATGATTTAAAAGGTTTTTCATCACTTTTATCATTGAGACTCAAATTTTAATAAATAATCCACATCATCAAATCACCCCCCGCACTACGCACTCAAGGATATTCTTTAGTATCATGACCACAAATTATCCATGCACTACGGGCCAAGGACATTCGTGTATTCATCAATGGTCATGATCATGCCAACAACTGTTCATCAATGCACTACGGGCCAATGAGGACTTTTACCACATCATTTATAATATTACGGTCATGATTACACCGAATAATCCCTAGTCATAATCATACCAAGTCCATCTATGCACTACAGGCCACGGACGACTTTCAAAAAAAATATAAACATGAGGATGATGACAATGATATAAGAATTCAATAAAACAAGTTCACGAATTAATTTGTCCAGGAACTATTAACGTCCAAATTGTCAACATGATACTGGATGAAGCACAAATATCAAGGATATTCGACTAATTTCATGGAGTATAGAAGTCAAAACTTTAACCAACTGAGTATAATAAGGAATTGAATAACAAAAGAAATCACCAAGCATGCGGTAGACCGCACAAGCAGGTTACTCTAACAGAATAATAAAGATTGAACCATGTCCTGCCAGAAACGCATGCATGTGATATTCCAATTCCGATGAATAATAAAGACGGAACTGTGTTCAAGGCGTAAAATACATAGTACATGGATATTCCAACAAAATAATAAAGACGGAATTCAGTCCTGCCAGAAACGCATGCATGAGGATATTCCAATGTAATAATAAAGAATGGAATAATGAAGAATTTCACCATGTATGCGGTATTTTGATGATAAAAGTTATTCCAACATAATAATAAAGAATGGAATAATGTAAGTTCTCTTCAAGAAGACGAAAGAAAGAAATAATACCCTTACCTTTGAAAGAAACCGGATATAGGAGTAGTGAGGTAGCAGCTCTCTCTTTTCAATGCATTTTTCTCTATAATTTGTCTCTATAATAATTGCTCTATAGCTTTAGTGAATTGGTGAGAAATGAAGGAAGAATGAGCTTCTATTTATAGAAAAATATAGTTTCAATAATTGCACGTTTTGGGGCTCGAAAAATTACAATACAATACCTCCAACTTTTCCTTTATTTTTAATTTAGTCATGAAAGTATTATCAAACTTGCACCACCTCCCCTAATAGTAAATAATGTGATTCAATAGAAAATCATGTAAATCAATAGTTCTAGACATGTGAAAAATACGAATTACAGTATAGTACCTCCATCTATACCTCCATTTTTAACTTAGTCATGCAAGTATTATCAATCTTGCACCAACTCCCCTAATAGTAACAAGAATGTGAAAAAATAGTATACACATGTGAACAAATAGTTATAATCATGTGAAATAATAGCAATTAATTGCTCATTTATCCGGTTAAATACTCGATTGGTCAATATAACCTCCAGACATCAATTTTTATCGAAATAAATGTCAATTTTCACTAACACAAATAATTCCAATACAATGAAACTATTTTTATCAAAAATATAAATTTTGAAATTTCGAAGTTTGACTTTTCCCGAAAAAGTCAACTATTGACTTTTTGACAAAATAGTAAAAACCAGAAAATTTTGTGTTTATAGTCTTTTTTTACTAATTTCATCGTTCCGAACTTAAATATCACGTCCGTGTCTCCAAATTCAACTCCGAGCACAACTTCAATTTTAATAACATTCATCATTAATGTTATAACTCACAATATTTATCAATCAGGTTGTTCCCAGGAAAGAGGGGGCTTTCCAATAAGGATTTCTCCCTATTGGCGCGCAATTAGGTGACCAAACCTCTCATTGACAGAACTTCTAAACATTGTAAATATTGCAATTTAATAATATGAATAACTTTTTCATCTCAATTATTGATTTAATAAGATAACATATTATGCAGATGATACTGTGATAATAATCGAATCAATAATATGAGAGATATGATGCAGTAATTACGGTAGCAATAATTGAGTATAACTGAGTGACTTCTCACGTAAGCATCAATAATCAATACTGTGAGCTACTATACAACCACACGACACTTTACTTTTACTACCGAGTAGTTCAACAAGATAATAAAGAAAACTTCCGCCGTTATTTTCATAAAATATTTTTGTCGTTTTTTAACTACTATAAAGATTTCCATTGTGGGGTCCACTAATGATTATGTCGTCGCATTTAATATTCCCCGACAAAAACAATATTCTCCGGCCAAATGTATTATATAACAACTTGCGTATTTTGTAAAATTTATAAATACTACCCACAACTATAACATTATAACAAATTCATTCCATAATATTCAAAAATGATAATTATAGAAAAATCATCTTTATTCATAAAAGTTGGGGTCTTACATTAGGCACCCCCCGACATCTGTGTTACCACGGTGACCGCCACTTCTCAAAGAAATTATTTTATGAATGTGTGTGTGTGTGGATCAATGTGCATTTTATATGAAAGTAGTGCGAGGGCTCGTTCGCACCTATATACACAAGGTTTGAATTTTATATGAAAATTCAGTTTTAACCAAGATTTAGCAATGAAGTTTTATAAAAGGGGTTTTTCAAACCTTATGCTCAATAGGAATTGAGACCTTTTCATACTTCCATTTTATTATTAAAAATGTTCGGCTTGTTTGCTTTTATTTTTGAGATGCGAGGCATTCTCGAGAAAATAATATACAGCAGTGTCGAACTTCTCATGGGCATGACAACCATCCAAGGAAACTCAGACACTGTAAAATAATGTACAATCTTCTTACAGCCAAAAAATGTCCATCATCGGAACCGAATCTAGATTCAGTAGACTGAACCTGTGATCACATGATTCCTAGGCTCACAAGATACTACAATTTGTATGGAAAGCAGTAAGCAGTTATATATATATATATATATATATATATAAATTATCAACCGCCACGAAGTGAACTCCAAGCGGGACAAAATGTAAATAAAGCTGTAAAAGTGATCAATCTGCACGTAAGTGAACTCAGCAGCGTGACGTAATGTAAATAAAGTCGTAAATAGCCACTTGAGGAAACTCCAGCCCCGACGTAAATATAAATATATATATATAAGCAAGAAACGACATTGGATGTGAATCTGTGCTCATCGGATATGTCCGACAAAGAATTATATATATGTATATATATATATATATAAAAGCGGTAAGTAAATGCAAGGATGTAAAATTCAGCTCATCGATATATCCGACAACAATATATATATATATATATATATATATATATATAAGCAATTAAACGCACTGCATCAAGTTCAGGCTCATCGTATGTAAGTCCACCATATTTTATATATATAAGTATATATATACATAAAAGAAAATAAACGCTCCAGACCGAAGTCTAGGCTCAATCAAGGCATAACTTGATAATGTTAGTCCATATATACGAAATATATACATATATTAGTATATATATATATATATAGACAGAAATAAAAACCACGGACCGAAGTCCGGGCAAACACACTCACACGACTCTCAACGTGTACAACAGTGTGTGATAATAGGAGAAAGAGGCTTTATGAAATGTAAGAAGGCTTACAATGGACTGCCAAAGTAGACTTCTTTGACTTTAAATGGATAAACACTCAGCTCCCGCTGGATAAAAAGTAGCTATATGTGAGCTAACTAGTGTTTAAAGAAGAGGAAACACTCAAAAGATGTGTATGCAGAGTAAAATGGACATGGCTTCCTCACCTTTCTTTTCTTTTTCTCTCAAATGGTCAACCCCCCCTTCTATATTTATAGACTAATGGTCGCGAGTGTCAACTGTAGTAGCTACAGCTTGAACTCGCTATTTGGTCGTGGTGGGCCCAGCCATGGGTCCCGCATCATCTCGTGAGTATGCGATGCACTCGTGCATTGTAATGTCCAATCGAACTTGCAGAACTTCAATCCGAGCATCCAAACGAAGTATATCTGTACTTCTTCGGATCGCTTGTGTCGAGATTTACGTAATGACATGGATTAGAGGTTATACGAAGTCAGGAAGAGGGGTCTATGCCCATGGTCTTCAAGCTTCAAAGTCTATCCAAAGTACTGCCACACGTAATAGTCACTCGAGATTGTCAGTCCTCGGTTATTGTGGGACATTGTTGTATGTATGTATGTATGTATGTATGAAGTGTTGAGACGACGTGCCATTTATCGGATGAACAAGATGATGTGTGACTCCTTGCCGGGGTTATCGCCGGGTTGAGTTGAAAGTAGCCGTTGCTCAGGGTTACAGCTGAGATTGAACCACTTATTGGTATACTGCGATATCATCTTGCTGACGTGGTCAGATGATGTTGTGAATCCTCACCGGGGTTATCGCCGGTTTAAGCGAAAAGCAGACGTTGCTCAGGGTTATGTCTGAGATTGGACTACTTGTTTGTGTGCCTCACTGTCTTCTGTGTATGTTCATGTCTAAGGTATGTGTGCTTTGACAGGATGTATGTGGTTGAAGCTGATCGCATGTGTTTGAAATAATCATTTCAATGACATCTCTTGCGGCTATCACCAAGGATGGGGTTGCTACTCCCAATGTTGTCTCTGGGACTGAAACTGAATGTCGCGGTGTTATCGCTGAGACAGAACTATTCTCTCCGGTCTTGTTGCCGGTCTTTTGATCTGCATATCTCGGGGTTATCTCCGAGATTTGGAAATGACATTCTCGGTGTGTGTTCTGTGTTTGGAGCCGAAAGCCCTAGAGTATCCAGATTGAGTCGATGTTCCGGTTTGTGTTCCGGTTTGGAGCCGATCTTCAAAGAGTATCCGAATGGTTGTAAGTTGTCTTCGTAGTTATCTCCAAAAGATTTAATCTACCCTCCTGCAATGTCAGTAATAGGAGTGCAGAAAATTTTGAGTGTCTACACGTTCTTAGTGTCGGGTTGTCCTTTTTAAAGAAAGAAAGAATGGAATGTTCATGGTCTTTGACCAAAATCAGAATTTAACTAATGTTTATCATCATTAAATGTTTTAAAGGAAAGAAAAGTGTTATTTTGATTATTCATAATTCTTCATAACTACTTGTTCAGTTATAGAAGATAAATCATATGATTCTTGATTCTGTTGTTGCAATATAAATGTTAAACTTGTTGAGCTGGTTAATTCTCATTCCTTGCTTGAATTATATGATTGAAGCTTGTTGAGTAAAATCTAATTACACACAGCACGCAAGTATACGTGGTCAACAAGTAATAAAGTGATAAGTTGAGTATCGTTCCCACAGGGAATTCTAATTAATAAATTTCAACTACTAATACTATATCAATTCAATTTCATTCAAACAATGAGAAATTGCGATTTTCTGAATTATTAACTCAAAATTAAACACTTAAAGATACTGCACTAAGACAAACAATTAACTAAGCTATTACTTGAGTGAATGACTTCCGGTAGGTAAATATTAAGACTTCAATATCCCCAATTATGAATTATAAATCAGTTATCTAATCATCCCAATTACTATGTCTCATGGATTGTTAACAGGAATTTTCAAATGCCAAAAGCCCTCTTCCAAGTGATCAATTGACTTTTATTTAACCCAGATTAACCTTGCTATATTCCTATGCAAAACAATTGGATTAAACTCTTCAGGCCTCAATTCCTTATATGTTGTTACATGCGGTGAAATATATTTCCATTCAATTCACAAACCTAATTATTTACCGTAAATAATCGAGTCACATGTCATCATGTCTAGTTCTAACCCCTAGAATTCCTCTCCCAATTCCTTCTAGAGAGTAACACACTAATTATTGGCCAAATAATTAATCACTAAGATCAAAACATGATAAACAATCCACTTCAACATAGATAATTATAATGACAGAATAACTAATTCATAATCATAAAAGGTTCAATTGAAATCTTAATTAAAGAATTAGTTCATCACTTTAAATAAGAATCATTATTTGTTGATAAATCATCCTTAAAGAATTACAAATAAAAATAAGGAGAAAAGAAGAAACTCAGTAGCTAATCTTAAAGCTCCAAGTAATCTCCTGTAATCTTCAATGGAAAAGCTCCTTCAAAATCCTCCGCCAAATCAATCTCGTCCCCTCTTTTAATTCAAAGAATTAGTTTCCTTTATAGTCCCCCAATCCTCCTTCAATTAGGTTTTATTATTAACCCTTAATAGGCAACCGTAAGTCAAACGCGCTTAATCCTCCATCAACGTCACGAGGCTCAAGGTTCTTGCCACCGAGGATAGTGAATTTCAGCCTTCCCTTGGCATTGGACTTCATTGAAATTACAGCTTTTGCCATTCAATGCTTGAAATTCTATAATTGCCCTTCCAATTTCTAAATCACAAATAAGATATAAACACCATAAAAATGCTACTAAATAACTTAAGAATGCAATAATTTAAGTCTAAATATATCCGAATTATGGGTATACTACCCATTCATCAAACACCCCAAACTTAAATCACACGTGTCCTCACACGACAAAGTCTAAGATCACCAAACAAAACTAAACATCATGCACATGCAAACTATTTATATTTATATGTTCGTAATTCCAAAGAATCCAAGAGTTCACGATATCCATATGCCTCGAGAAAATCACGTAAATATGTTAATTCCTCATGTAAAAACAGATCGACAATATCCCAACAATCAACGGATCTAAATCATATTATCGATATTGTGCGTGTGTGTCCAACGACCATGCGAACCCATGAAAGACAAAAATATGATAGAGAATAACTTTCTTAGTAGGTCTCATACAAAGGTGAACTTGAGAACTCATCAAATAAACTTGTTTCAACTGAACTCAAAACACTTACCCGAATTCAACAAATAAACTAGAATATATCTTTTTTTTTTTTTTTTTTTTTTGTTTTCTACGTAAATGATGCAATGTCTCATCCCATTAGGCTAGCAATGTTACCCCTTAGCGAGCTTTCACCAACGACTCCTGCACCATTTAAGACCTTAGCGCTTAGGTTTTAAGATACTTTCTTCTAGCGCATTTGCTTTCAAGTAACACGGGCCCCAAACAAGACTAGTCACCCCAGATATTATCATTATTATTTATATATATATATATATATATATTTTTTATGATGGTTGGTGAGTGCGTTTTTACGCTCCATCTCATGCTTGTGTTTATGGGGAGTGGTTCCCTCAACCCACCACAAGACTCAACATTTGTGTTTTTTTTTTTTTTTTTTTTTTTTTATATTCCAAATGTTTCCCCAAACTCGAAAGTTTATGCATGAATTCAGATCTTATCTAGTTATTCAAATTGTTCTTCCATATCACCAAGAATCCCCTTTAGAACTCTATTCTCTAACCATTTAAACTATCATAGCTAACATGGTCGTTTTATTTCCAAGTGCCTTCTTATAATATCAATGTCAAACAGATAAAGATCCAATTCAAGTGACGAAAATCATATCACTGAATCAACAATCCTTACTAGACGTGTTCATGCAATTCTACTTTCCTCATTGGCCCCAGATATACGCACTCTCAAAAACTAGAATTAACATGCAATCCTAAATGCAACTTTACTAATAATAACTACAACTGGTGAAAATAAAACGTAACCACCCCCAAACTAAGCTAGAGCAATGTCCTCATGCGAAAAAAAAAATAAGTCAAAATAAAAGCAGAGGACTTCTGATTTAATTTATGCTACGGGGAGCATCATAAATCCTCATTCGACTCTTGATCGGACGGGGGAAATACTGGCAGAATGGGAGCCGTAGGCAAATGGCTAAGTGGAATGCCCGGGTGGGTCTGGATAGTCAGTGCATTCTATGCAGCAAATTGGTCGACTAAATACTTGTAAATCACGTCTTGACGTTCAGATAGGCGCACATTCTGGGACTCAATGTTGTAAAACCACCGCCTCATCTCCTTTTGGGCGACCGGGGACTACACCTCGATGAAAGGTATTGCCGAGGGACCGTAAGTGAGGGGAGCCTGAGGTGGTGGGGCTCGTGGAGACGTAACGTGGGGGATAATGAAACCCAGTCCCCTTGGGTGATTAGCACCACCGGACCACACTTTATAACGACGGATCAAGTTGTGGTCCAACACGGGCATAGGAGTTTGAATCATCTCGTCTGATTTCCATTTGACCCCAAACTTAGCACATAAGACGCAGATCAGGGACGGATGTGGTAGCCCTCCTCTGTGGTCCCATGCTGCAGAGATCGCGCTGAGCATCGATTCTTCGAATAAGATGGCCGACATCGATTCGTAGGCCTTGTATGATGGAGTATAAGAGCACAGCCCTTTCTTTGGTGACGTGACTCACATGTGTGCAGGGCATCAATTTCGCGCATATGAAGGCATACCATGCCTTTCCATATAGACTGAGGTGAGACAATGGGAAGGTCATGCTGCCCCGCTCATGGATGGACCAAGTAGTGCCCGGTTGACACAGCTCCCGAATAATCTTTTCATAGTCCGGCCCATCACTCACTAGGCGAGCATACTCATCATGAAGGCCCTCTAAGGGTAGTTGATAGCACCCATTGATATCCTCCTCGCTAAATTCCACGGTCTTACCTCTGACAAACACCCCATAATGGTCATGCTCAGGCAAGTTAGCATAGAATTCTTTGACCACTACAATCACTGCTATGTCAGGCTGTTCGGTGAGGACAAACCAGTTACGCTCAGCGATCATCACTGCTATGTCTCCATCCTTGTTTTGATCGGGACGGAGACCCTGATTCGAGGACTAGTGAGTGGGTGGCTATGCGGCTTATAGCGTTTTTGAGCCGCTTAACACTAACAAAACGCCTCATTGCCAAATTTTGGCGGGGAAGTTGAAGCGGCCCCGGACCCTGAGCTGCGATGACGTTTGGATGCCATGTCGAGAATTTCGCAAATAAAACATAGTCATAGTTTAGCTTTTAAAATTGAGTCGAGCAATTTGTCAAACACCTAGATAAAGAATCGAGAACTTGTTCAATCCATTATTAATTCTGCCTATTCATGCCATGCATGTAGCGTGCATGAATCCCTGTGTGTAGAGACGTCACACATCAATGCGTTATCTATATGCTCCATTAGATTTCAGATGACAAGAATAACGAATGAAGAGCATCTTAATTGCAAGAATTGAAAACACATCGAATCATACCTTTGTTACTTCTAAATAAGTTGGAGAAGTAGAATTCGACACACAAGATGCAGACGACCAATATGAAAGGAAGGGAGTGATGCGTGGTGGATGAGTGGAAGACAATTATCCAAGGTTTACTGACTTTGTGCTATAAAGAGGGAGATAGGGTGACTGACCTGCTTTGCCGGCTTGTGGAAATAATATGGGATAGAATGGCACGGCAAGGTTTTAAAGTACCAGAGTTAACTGAACCAATCACGGGCGCCGGGTTATAATCGCAAGGAGCGCCCGGAAATGTTGGAGCGCAGAATCGTTTGGTATGTTTCTTACGGGGGGCTGGTTTGAATCGAAGACAAAGGCTGTATACCGGGACTTGTCAAGACCTTCGAGCCTAGCGCCGGGCTACTGTAATCCTCAGTGAAATGGGCGCCGAAGGTACTGGGAAGTGACTGCGTACGTGCATACCGACCAAAGGTAGGAATTAGTTTAATAAACGTGGAGTTTCTCTACTACGAATAATGGTGAAAATAAGAAAAGTTTAACTCTAAGAGGCATAAAATCAAATAAAACGAAAAAAATTATGGAACTGCATGGGTTGCCTCCCAAGAAGCGCTTGGTTTATAAATACACACCGACTTTGCGGTGTTGGTCGGCCACACTGGGTCCGAGAGGTAATTGGACCGTAGCTTGGCGCTCGATTGGGCCGCTCAATAGTGTTTCAGACGTTGACCGATTGACCTTGAATGTACGCTTTGAATTCGGTTCCTCAACCTCAATGTTTCCGTGTGGAGTGATGATATGACTACAAATGGTCCGCACCACGGATTTCAATTTTCACGAAATAGACGCAAGCGTGAGTTGAACAAAGAGTACTAGATGGCCCGGTGGCGTAATGTTCTATCGAGAATTTTTTATCGTGCCAAGATTTGACTTTCTCCTTGTATAGCTTTAGCGTTTTCAGAAGGCGCTGAACTGAATTCATCCATCTCGTTCACCGCAGAACTGATTTTTCACCGCCGCTTCTAGATCAAAGTTTAATTTCCGAATGGCCCAAAGGTGTAATCGTGTTCTAGCCTCGATAGGAAGATGACACGCCTTTCCAAAGACCATTCTGACGGGGACATGCCGATCGGTTTTTGACGTTGCTCGATAAGCCCATAGGGGCGTCAAGACGCAACGCCCAATCTTTTCGTGACGGATTGACTACTTTTTCCGGGATCCTCTTAATTTCCCGATTCGACACCTCCGCTTGGCCATTGGTTTGTGGGTGATATGCAAATGCAATTTTGTGATTGAACTCCATATTTGACAAGCAATTTAGTGAATCTGCTTGTTACAAAAGTGCGTTCCCTCATCACTTATTATATAGCCTTGGTGTCCCAAACCGTAAAAATGTTTTTCTTTAAGAATCGGGTGACAACGTTGGCATCATTCATGGGTAACGTCGCGGCTTCTACCCATTTGGAAACATAATCGACCGCTAATAAGATATACCGATTATTCAGCGAAGATGGGAATGGTCCCATAAAGTCGATACCCCACACGTCGAATAGTTCCACCTCTAAAATTGTGTTAAGTGGCATTTCATTGCGCTTGGAGATATTACCTACTGCGTTGGCATCGATCGCATTTTAGCACAAAGAGATAAGCATCTTTGAATAAAGAGGGCCGTAAGAATCCAGATTGTAATACTTTTGGTCAACAGACGATCATGGAATAATGACCTCCGTAATCGAGGAGTGACGGTGGCCTAATATACTATCCATTTCTTCGTGAGGTACACAACGCCTTATCATTTGATCTGCACATGCTTTAAGCGTAAATGGTTCATCCCAAAAGTATTGTTTCGCATCGGAGAAACTTCTTCCCGTTGTTGTGATGTCAATCCCGCAGTAACACCTTGGCAACCACATAATTGACATAGTCAAAGATACCAAGGCAATATGGTAGTTACCCAAGAAGAGTTGCTCATCCGGAAATTCCTCATTAATCATCGAGTTGTCTTCTTTTCGTTCCTTTTTATTTTCTAACCGAGATGATGATCCGCCACTTGATTTTTCTCAGACTTTTTCGTCCCGGATCTCCGGATCAAATTCTTGTAACAAAAGTACTCCACCAGATTAATCGTGGTTTAGCATCTTTCTTCTCAATCGATATTTAATAGCCGAATGATCGATTGTAGACAATTACCTTAGTGCCGAGGAGATAAGCTCCGAATTTGTCAAAGCAAACACCACCGCAAGTAATTCCTTTTTCGGTTGTTGTGTAGTTCATTTGGGCATCCGTCAATGTCTTACTAGAGTAATAGATAGTATGAAAAATCTTATCATGACGTTGTCCCAATACTGCTCCCACCGCGTAATCATCGCGCCGCACATCAATTCAAAAGGTAAAGACCAATCTAAGCGCTCTGAAACGACGAATGCAGAGACCAATTTCTTCTTTAGTACCTCAAATGCCTCGATGCATGCCCCGATCCATCTTAAATAAAGACATCTTTCTCCAAGAGTGAACATAGGGGTTTGAGATTTTGAAAAATCTTTAATAAAGCGCCGATAGAACCCCGCATGTCCCAAGAAACTCCGAATGCCTTTTCTGATGAAGGAGGAGGCGGTTTTCAATTGCATCAATCTTCGCCTATCCACCTCCAATCCGGATGCGGAAACCTTATGTCCCGTAATCACCCCTTCTTGTACCATAAAATGACATTTTCCCAATTAAGTACCAAGTTAGTCTCACACATCTTTTTAACACCAAGATCAGATTATTCAAACACGAGTCAAAACTATCGCCAACACGGAGAAATCATCCATGAACACCTCTAAATTTCGCTTTCGACCATATCGGAAAAGATTGCCATCATACAACGTTGAAAGGTCGTTGGCGATTACATAAACCAAAGGACATACGCGGAATGCAAACGCATCAGTATGGACATGTGAACGTGGTCTTTTCTTGATCTTCCAGGTGCTATGGCAATTTGATTGTACCGAATATCCATCTAATGTATAATAGAATTGATGTCCCGCTAACTTTTGTCCAACATCTCGATCAATGAACGGCAAAGGAAAGTGATCCTTGCGTGTGGCTTTATTCAACTTGCGGTAATCCATACATACTCTCCAACTGTAATAGATTCTAATCGGGATAAGCTCATGTGCTTCATTTTTACCACGCTTATGCCCCCTTTTTTCATGACACACCGCATGGACTTACCCATGAACTGTCTCGAGATTGGGTAGATAATACTTGAAAGATCCAACCATTTTATAACTTCCTTCTTCACCACCTCTTTCATAATGGGATTTAACCTTCGTTGCATCTCAATGGTTGGTTTTGATCCCTCTTCCATTAAAATCTTGTGCATCTAAAGAGGGGCTAATACCTCGAATGTCCGCTTATAGTCCACCCAATCATTGCTTTGAACTCGCAAAGACTCGTAGCAATTTTTTTTTTTGGGTGTCGATTAACGTTGTCGAAACAATAACCTGGTAGAGTCGAGTCTTTCCTAAGTAAGCATATTCAAGATGAGAGGGAGTTGCTTTAATTCCAACACCGGTGGCACTTCTATCAAGGGTTTGCACTTTTTTTCTTCCGTTTTAGGCCTTTCAAGGGTGTCGAATGGTTGATTATTTTTCCGGTAGAATGATGGTGTGTCTAGCCATTTGACTCGCTTTCATTATCTGCATCCGCCTCTATCATCGCCTCTGTTTCTAACCATCATGGATTCTATCGGATCCTCCGAGTAATTGCAAAGCAAATCTTGTGATTCACCATCTCTCCATTACATCCACCCGCAAACACTTACCTTTTTCCTTTGGATACGACATTGCTTTGAACACATTGAAAGTGACTTGTTGATCATCAACTCTCATCGTTAATTCTCCCTTTTGCACGTCGATTAACGTTCTCCCTGTTGCTAAGAATGGTCGTCCGAGAATGATGGGGTTCAGATTCGCTTCACAATCCAAGATAATGAAGTCTGCATTGGAAAGATGAATTTATCCACCCTTACTAATACGTCTTCAACGATACTCGTGGATATGTAATCGATCGGTCTACTAACAAGAAACCGATATTTCGGTTTTAGGTGCTTGGAGTCCGAATTGATTGTAGAGATGATAATGGCATCAAATTAATATCGCCCCCAAATCACACGCCTTTCCAAAAAAATGATTACCAATGTCGCATGGAATAGAAAAGCTACGGATCTTTCAACTTAGGAGGTAACTTGTTTCAATAATTGCGCTTACATTCTTCTATTAGCACCAATTGCTTCAAAATCCCCGATTTCCTTTTCTTTGATAGCACATCCTTCATGAACTTAGCGTAACTTCGGCATGTGTTCTAAAGCTTTATGAATGGGATGTTGATATGCAATTTTTTAAAATATCCAAAATCTTAAAAGCCGCTTATCTAACTTGGATTTCAAATCTCTGCGGATATGGTATGGGTGGCATTGTTGTAGATGACCTGTGCATTTTCCTCTCCTATTTCCTCTTTATCTTTCGGTTTCCACAACCTCTTCGCTTTGGTTGTTGCGTTATCCCCTTGTCCTTATCCTTAAGCTGCTTAGCTCCTTCCCACTTTCGTAAGATCTTCATAGCGTTGCTCATTTCACTTTGATTTATTTCTCAGATCACCGGAAGTGTTCCTAGTGGACGGGTATTCAATGCATGTGCTATTTGTCCCAATTGATTTTCCAGATTCTTTAACGATGCCCCATGGCTTTGCAACGTCATATCTACTTGATTCAATTTCTTGTCTTGTTCCTCGTTCTTTTTGTCAGAGGCTCTAATAAACTTTTCCAAGGCTGCTTCCCAACTTGATACCCTCTCTGGTTGTTGAGGTTGATTTTGGAATCCGGAGGTGTGTTGTTGTCTAGGTGGTTGAGCTGTAGCTTGATTGTTACTCCATGAGAACCCTGGATGATTCTTCCAACCTGGATTATAGGCATTTTGGGTAGGATACGGTTGGGTTGAACGATTATAATTTCCTACAAATCGTGGCCGATTCAATTTATGGCGATTGATCCGTAGCATGACCCTCAAAGACACAACTCACAAAACCATCGCTACTGCCTCATTGTGGCCTGTGGATGCCATGTTTCTATATGCTTAGCTATTGCAGCCACTTGTGCTGTTAATGCTGTTAATGCGTCCACTTCATATTTTCCTGATGCTTTTGGGTGGTTGGTCCTCGTCATGGGCCACTGATAGTTGTTGGTGGCCATTGTTTCTAACAATTGATACGCCTCATCAAAATTTTTGGACATAATCGCTCCTCCCGTCTTTGCATCAATACTAGACCTCGTGGATGCGCGTAAACCATCACAAAATATCCCTAATTGCATCCATCATGGAATTCCATGATGAGGGCATTTACAGACATATCCTTAAACCTTTCCCACGCCTCATATAACGATTTCGACTCAACAGCGAAAAGTATGAATGTCGCTCAGTAGTTTTGCCGATTTCTTTTGGTGGGAAGAACTTAGCTAAAAATTTTGAGCTAAGTCATCCCATGTGGTGATTGAACCAGAGGCAAGGAGTGTAGCCACCAGGCTTTTGTTTTAAAGTAAACGGAACATCCTCAACCATATAGCGCCTTCCGATACATTGTTAAATTTGAAGGTATCGCAAACTTCCAAGAAACTCAAGATATGTTCATTAGGGTCGTCTATCGAATTACCCCCAAACTGGCATGTATTCTGTAGCATCTGAATTGATCCCGGTTTTATCTCGAAACTGTTCGCATTGATTGCCGGTCTCTTAATACTTGATCAGAATCTGAACATTTAAGTGTATGTAATCCCTAAGTGATTTCTGTTCGTTCTCTGCCATGTTCACGAGTAATTCTTGGGTTGTCAGTTCTTCTTCCAAATGTATCACCTCACTATTCAACTGCGTTGTCTAGAACTCCTTCTCAAGGTTGTCTGTATACGTAAGAAGTTCCTTTCTAGCTTTCGATCTAGTGTGCATACACGAATTCCTGCCAATCCAAGAAGAAAGATTAAGTAGTGTTCAAATTAAAATCGAATTGATTATAACTAATATGAAATTAATATTAATAAAAGAAATTCCCCGGCAACGGCGCTAAAAACTTGTTGAGTAAAATCTAATTACACACAGCACGCAAGTATACGTGGTCAACAAGTAATAAAGTGATAAGTTGAGTATCGTTCCCACATGGAATTCTAATTAATAAATTTCAACTACTAATACTATATCAATTCAATTTCATTCAAACAATGAGAAATTGCGATTTTCTGAATTATTAACTCAAAATTAAACACTTAAAGATACTGCACTAAGACAAACAATTAACTAAGCTATTACTTGAGTGAATGACTTCCGGTAGGTAAATATTAAGACTTCAATATCCCCAATTATGAATTATAAATCAGTTATCTAATCATCCCAATTACTATGTCTCATGGATTGTTAACAGGAATTTTCAAATGCCAAAATCCCTCTTCCAAGTGATCAATTGACTTTTATTTAACCCAGATTAACCTTGCTATATTCCTATGCAAAACAATTGGATTAAACTCTTTCAGTCTCAATTCCTTATATGTTACATGCGGTGAACATATATTTCCATTCAATTCACAAACCTAATTATTTACCGTGTAAATAATCGAGTCACATGTCATCATGTTCTAGTTCTAACCCTAGAATTCTCTCCCAATTCCTTCTAGAGTAACACACTAATTATTGGCCAAATAATTAATCACTAAGATCAAAACATGATAAACAATCCACTTCAACATAGATAATTATAATGATGTAATAACTAATTCATAATCATAAAAGGTTCAATTGAAATCTTAATTAAAGAATTAGTTCATCACTAAATAAGAATCATTATTTGTTGATAAATCATCCTTAAAGAATTACAAATAAAAATAAGGAGAAAAGAAGAAACTCAGTAGCTAATCTTGAAGCTCCAAGTAATCTCCGTAATCTTCAATGGAAAAGCTCCTTTCAAAAATCCTCCGCCAAATCAATCTCGTCCCTCTTTAATTCAAAGAATTAGTTTCCTTTTATAGTCCCCCCAATCCTCCTTCAATTAGGTTTTATTATTAACCCTTAATAGGCAAACGAGGAAGTCAAACGCGCTTAATCCGGCCAACGCTGTTGAGGCTCAAAAGGGCCGTACCGAGGATAGTAGTAATTTCAATGCCTTGCCTTTGGACTTCATTGAAATTACAGCTTTTGCCATTCAATGCTTGAAATTCTATAATTGCCCTTCCACTTCCAAATCGCCAAATAAGATATAAACACCATAAAAATGCTACTAAATAACTTAAGAATGCAATAATTTAAGTCTAAATATATCCGAATTATGGGTATACTACCCATTCATCAAAGCTAAGAATGAAAGAATTGAAGGATCTGGTAAAGACAAAGGAAAGGCTAAGATGGATAAATAGTTGTCCTATAATAGATTAGTATTACTTTTGTATTGAATTAATATTATGGCGAATGATGAATGTAATGGTTATAAAGACCTGAGAGAATGTTGGGATATGATGTAATAATAGTTATATTCATGACTTTAAGTTTATATAAATGAACTATTATGAATGTTGTAGCACCGTGTAGCACCATATCTATGTTTGGAAGATACCCAGATTTGGGGGCGTCATAGATTGGTATCAAAGCTTTAGGTTATAAAACTTAAAGGGGGAGAACCTTAGGCTATAACCTTAAGAAGAGTAGGAGAAGTCAGAAGTAAATAAACTCAAGTAGAGTTTCTAAGTGATGAATTGAGAAAATTCATTACAAGAAGAATTAAAAGAGGAAATTAACCTTAAAGAAATTAAATATGATATGTGATTATAATATTTTGTTGCTATGTCCTAATCAGGATATAATATCTTATTATAGATGTTAGGACATAACGCAGAGTATAGAGATATATATGTTGTTAGTGAAGAGTCTACTAACCAGATAGTACATGTACCCATGCCAGTAGCAGAGGTACATGTAGTGAATGTGGAGGAGGCTTGTGACGCCCCCAAATCCGGGTATCTTCTATATATTCAAAATAATATTACATTTCCCAAGTTCTTTGTAACCCATTCGTTTGTTCTTGTCATAATATCAAATATATTACAATCATTCACCTTTACTATTACATAAGTAATCTAAGAGTTCGTCTTCGCCTTGCTCTTATTCTTGCCTGAGCCTTCGGTCTGCTCGATCTTGGCTGTGTTCATATGGTTCAAGCAAGAGTGAGCATGACTAGCTCAACAAGTACTATAATTCTAATAAACAACATGCTTGAAACATAGAACTCATATATCTTCAGTAACTGAACAATTGTTACGAAGTACTATCGATAATTCAAAATAGCACTTCTTTTCATTCAAAACGTTTTCCAACAACAATATTCAGTAGAATATCAACTAAGGCTCAAGACTATGAGCATTTCATAATTTCTTTTGAAAAGGACAACCCGTCACTAAGTCCGTAAGTCTGGCATAGCTTACGAGCACTTCTGGGTGATCAGCCCATAGTACTCTATTTTGATCAATACTACATTCATTAAACGTGTATACGTTTAAGTTGTAGCAACCTCACGTGCTTATCGTTAAACGAAAAAACATTTTAGTATACTTGGTCTTCGATTGAAAACCATACCAATATAACTCGGTAAACATTAATCATGCTTGACAAAATCATAATATAAGTCTAGCCAAAAGAATTGGCTTTAGACTTCATCATTCAAGACTTCATGCGAAAGAATACATGAATTACAAAGCTTGTCCAGACTGAACTGGAACAAGGGTTAGAATAATTGCCTTCAGTGTCTGCTTACTGATTAACATACGTACACTTTAAGTCTCTAAGTCTCTATAGTAATGACAATATCACATAACACACTAGGTCACATGTAATCCAGTAAGTATATTATTATATCTTACCCTTCCTCACAATCTAAATTATGACTTAGATCTGCTATTATGGTTTTTGACTTTTCATTATGTCATTCACATTACGTGCACATTCAATTGATTATTAACCTCTAATCATCATACATTAAGTGTCTAACAATGCCTTAACAATGTTATATTAACACCTTAGTTTATTACTAATGAGTTATCTTTCATTCTATACTTGTAAACATTCTTGTCTGTCAAAACTTTGGGACTGGCGCTGCAGCACGAGCTTTAAGGCTGTGAGTCGCGCCACGGCGTGGACTCTGTGCCTCAGATAATTTTTGAAGATTTTAAAATTTTGTGAACTTCCCGGACGCATAACTTCTTCGTTATAAGTCCGAATTTTCTCGTTCAAAAGCCTACGGTTCACAAATTATGTACTCTATGCGTTCATGCAAAACTTTTATCTATTTGACTTTATTTGCTAAAATTTCACCTATTAGTTCATTTTTAATGAAAACGATAAACATTCGTGAACATTCAATGCTCGTTTCTTCGTTCTAAGTCAGAATTCGGTCATTTTCAAGTCCGCAACTCTATAATGCCAAATATGACTTGTCTCCATCGAAAACAAACGTTTCCGACTTCAAACACAAAATACAACTTCCATTCCGAGAATTTTATGAATTCGACAATAATCGTCCAATCGTGTGAATTCCGGTAAAGCTTCATTACTAATCATTCTAAATGGATTTTAACCAACACATGAACATTTCAAGTTACTTATCACACCAACTTATCATCAAAGTAGGTTTTGACTTATTCTCATAAGTCAATGACTTAATCAACTTATTAACTACAAATTCTCAAGCTTATAACTTACTATGGACATAAGTCCATCAATCAATGTTCTCATACTATATTCAACATACTAACATCATATGACAAACATATGACAAGTTCTTCATGAATCTATCAACTTATTAGAGTTCAAGTTGCTTATTCAACTTATTTGGCTTAAGTTCATTCATTAATAACTTATTACATGTTCTTAACAAATAATCACCCTCCTCTATCAATCCTATCATAGAAGAGATGAAGATAATAGATATGAGTCTTACCCTTGAGGACTATTACTTCACTTCACTTTGGAAAATCTAGCAAAGGTTGAAGTGGCTTATAAGTGCTTATGTGGCTTATTCTCTTTAACCAATAAGTTGCTTATCTTTGAGAGGAGTTGGGAGAAATTGAACAACCAACAAATGAAGTGAGGCTTCTCTATTTATAGGCAACCAAAAGTAAGGGCATAAGAGTCATTAGGACCTTCCACCTCCTTTAATCACCTCCTTAATACACCTCCTTACTATTCATTACTTTGTAACTAAGTCTTCTTGCTAGCCACTTTTATTACTTGGCCATCACAACACTTGCTCATAACACAAATTGTTTGCCCATCAAGACTACCCACTTACACTTGGATTGCTCCATGGATCATGGCTTATCATTGGGCTTGCTAATTAATCTAGCTAATTCCTTATTGGGCTTTCATTACAAAAGTTTGGACTTATGATTTATCAAACACTTGGGCTTGAGTATCATATTCTATTGGACTCCTTCCATTAGGCTAATAATCCTACAAGTCCATTACCTTTCATTAACAACTTAACATATATACACCACGTATAATTGTTGTATGCTAGCTCGTATTTTAATTCGTAATAAACGTTATTTCATTCTCCATTATTAATAGTATAATACGTCATATTACTTACGTTCATTACCTCGTACAATGCATACACATCCTTGGATTAATACTTTCTTTCCTTAACGCTTAATAAACCTAACGTTCCCAAATTAGGTCCGAATGCGAAATATTACGTTTTCCATACTTAGATTATTATTACATAATCAATCTCACCTTGATATTATAACGTTACGTATTTCTCAGAAATTCAAAAATAATTCCTGAGCAGAAATCGATGAATAGTGTTTTTCAGAAAATTTCTCGAAAAGCTTTTATTTTCGTCTTAGAAATTCAAACACTTTAATTCTCTCACGTAGTTAAAATACTACGACATTCCAACGTTTCTAGGTTATAGAACGACATTCATCTTATCCATCTTATCCATGCGTAATAATAATAAATAATATTATTTTATTCATTATTAAAAGTATTTACAAAGGTTCGATTTTCTGGGTAACAGCTCTTGTCGTTGAACAGCTCTTGGAACTTCTCCCAAGACATCTTGAGTGCGTCAAGCTAGGTATGTTTTATAGATTCCCACCAGTAATCTGCCTCTTCACGCAACATAAAGGTGGCAAAGGGAACCTTTGCACCTCTGAGCATCCCAAGACATCAAATATCTTGGTGATCCGCTTAACCACGCTCTTTGCCTTAAGTGGTTCTGGCTTTCCCAAAAACTCCGGTGGTCCCAGCTCCTTGAACTGCTTAGCGATGACCGACCATGGGTTGCCATTATTTCTGCCTATATTTTGAACAGGAGTCTCTCTTACCTGATGTTGCATGAATTGCATAAAGCCTCTAAACATCCCGTCGTTCATCATTTGATCGGTGTTGTTATTTACCTGAGGATTATTGTCTTCCTGTTGCACATTATCTTGGGTATTGATCTGTGGAGACTCAACGGTCTCCTATGCTCCATTTCTATTCTCAACATTCTCGGATTTCATTTTCAAATACTACCACAAAATAAGGGTTAATTAACATATCACATATTATCCCTATACTCTGACCGACCAAATAAATACCAAATAAACTTAGGTAGGTCATACTAGCGAAGTAATTCCCCGTCTCTCCCCTCCTAGTTCTTGTCTCACATCTCATCCATGGATCATATCCCTAAGCTTTGATACCAACTGTGATGCCCCCAAAACAGGTATACATCACCTATTCTGAGTCGCCAAATACATGGTACTGAATACAAATACAAACTAATTATACAACAGTCGTGTAAAATACGACAAAACATATGCTGTGAGTTTTAATACAAATATTGTCATCTAGACAATATCCAAACTCAATGGGGTCCTCATTACATTTATTATCACACTATTTCATAGAATAGTGAGGACTAGTAATGCTATCATCTGGACCATCACTCTGTTCCCCGACTAGTCCCTGCTACGTTCTCATTTCTTGAAGAGAATAATGCAAGCAAAAGGGTGAGCTCAACTAGCCCAGTAAGAAATATTATAACTAAGATAATGTAGAATAAATTATCGTTAGCCTTCAACAGTGTTAAACTGATACAATATAACAAACAACAAGTTTAACTGCGCAGCGGAACAAGCAATCCATTAGAAGAGTCAAGTAGAGAATAAAGTCTACTATCTTCTATGATTTAAAAGGTTTTTCAATACTTTTATCGCTGAGACTCAGCTTAATAAATAATCCACATCATCCCTGCACTATGGCCAAGCATATTCATTAGTATCACAACCACAAATTATCCATGCACTACGGGCCAAGGATATTCGTGTATACATCAATGGTCATGATCATGCCAACAACTGTCCATCAATGCACTATGGGCCAATGAGGACTTTTACCACATCATTTGTAACATTATGGTCATGATTATACCTAATGATCCCTGGTCATAATCATACCGAGTCCATCTATGCACTACAGGCCACAGATGACTTTCAACAGAATATAAATATGAGCATGGTGACAATGATATAGGAATTCAATAAAACAAGTTCAAGAATAAATTTTTAAAGATTTATAATCTAATTTATCCAGAAATCAATAATGTCCAAATTATCAACATGATATTTCTTTGTAGAGTAAAATTCAAGAATGCTCAGAAAAATATTTCCATGAAAAGATACTGGATGAAGTTCAAATATCAAGGATATTCCACTAATTTCATGGAGTATAGAAGCCAAAATTTTAACCAACTGAGTATAATAGAATATATGAAATTGCAAATGGATTTTCGCCCGCCATGCAGTAATCCACGTAGACAGATCATTTTCATAATTTAATAAGGAATGAATACGAAAGATCAGTCACCATGCATGTAATAATCCATATAGTATGTTATTCCAACGAATAATAAAGAATGGAACCGTGTCATGCGTATCCGCATGCATGTGATATTCCAACAGAATAATAAAGAATGGAATAACAGAAGAATTCACCATGCATGCGATAAACCACACAGTCAGGTTATTCCAACAGAATAATAAAGAATGGAACTAGGTCATGCATAAACGCACAGACAGGATATTCCAACAGAATAATAAAGAATGGAATATCAGAAGACTTCACCATGCATGTGATAGACCGCACAGACAAGTTATTCCAATAGAATAATAAATAATGGAACTGGTGTCATGTGAATACGCATGCACGGTGATATTCCAATGTAATAATAAAGAATGGAATAATAGAAGAATTTCACCATGTATGCGGTGCCAGACAGACAAAGTTATTCCAACATAATAATAAAGAATGGAATAACAATAGCTCTCTTCATGAATACAAAAGAAATAATACCCCTTATGAGTACAATAAATAATATCCCTTACCTTAGAAAGAAGACTGGATACTGGAATAGTGCAGTAGCAGAATACTTTTCTTCTTTCTCTCTATAGTTTCTCTCTCAAGAGTTTCAGTGAATTCGTAAGAAATAATGAAGGAATGAGCTTCTATTTATAGGAGAATGGACTGAATAGTAACTAATTCATGAACGATCCAGATTGATTTACTTTTAAATGGACGGTCCATATTTATTTACTATTATAACTTTAAACCAGCGATCCATATTGATTTACTATTATAATTTCAACCAACGGTCAGAAAAATTAGTACATCTCCTCATGAAATAATATTGTACTCAAAAATGATTTGGACCGAAAAGAAATATATTTTTCAGGTGAATAATACCCCATGAATAGTACTTTGGGAATAGTACCCCGACACAAAAAGTGTCCTAAATACCTAAGTGAACAATACTAGAGTGAATAGTAATCGGGTGAATAGTAACCCATAAATAGTACTCCGACACAAAAAGTGCCCCAAATACCCGAGTGAACAATACTAGAGTAAATGGTAATCGAGTGAATAGTAACCCGTGAATAGTACTCTGACACGAAAAGTGCCCCAAATACACGATTGGTCAATATAACCTCCAAACATCCATTAATACTGAAATAAATGTCGATTTCCACTAACACTAATAATTCCAACACAATGGAACTATCAATTTCATCTAATCAACATGAACTTATTCATCATTAATATTATAACTCACAATATTTAACAACCGGGTCGTTCCCAGGAAAGATGGGGCTTTCCGATAAGGATTTATCCTTCTTGGCGTGCAATTAGATGACCAAACCTCTCCTTGACAGAACTTCTAGACATTGTAACTATTGCAATTTAATAATATGAATAACTTGTCATCTCAATTATTGATTTAATAACATAAAATGCAAATGATACTGTGACAATAATTGAATCAATAATATGAGAGATATGATGCAACAATTACTGTAGCAATAATTGAGTATAACTGAGTGAATTCTTACGTAAGCATCAATAACTAATACCGAGTGCTACTATGCAATCACGCGTATTACTGTACTTTTACTACCGAGTAGTTCAACATTTTTAACGGTAACACTTCCGCCGTTATTTTATAAAAAGATAATTATGTCATTTTCTCAATCCGGCAATAATTCCGTTATGGGGTCCATCAATGATTGTACTATCGTACAGATATTCCCCGACAAAAAAAATATTCCCCGACCAATCGAATATTTTATAACAACTTGCATACTTTGCAAAATTTATAAATATTACCCACAACTATAACATTATATCAAATCCACACCATAATATTAAAAAATATATATTTTGAGAAATTTAAATCTTTATTCATAAAATTTGGGGTCTCACAACACATGTTTAGATCGAAGATGAGATTTAGGAACTATTCCTAGTTCTGTTATGAACTTTTCATCCAAAAAATCAACTTACAGCTTCATTTACAGCTATATACTTTATCTTTATCAGTAAATCAGTAACTCTTTGATGTTCAAAGCCTTTCCAATTCACTGCACCACCATTCAAGGTAACGATTTTATCCTAAAGTGGATTTTTTGTAGTTTTGGTCAGTCTGAAAAACTTGATTCTATTAAGCCCTCTAGTTTTAATTAAGACCCACCATGAACATGATCACATATTTAGTGTTGGTTAAGTACTTTAAAATGTTTTTCACTGTCTTACAGTGATCTTCTTCAAAATATGACCGATCAACATCAGGTTTCGTACATTTCATTGTATACATGATAGTTAGTCATGTAATCTCTCTTTTCAGGAGTCTATGGGGACTATTAATAGAGATATACTCCATGGCTCATCAACAAGAGACATCTCTTAGAGTTTTCCATGCTAAACGACTTTAGCATCAAATGAATATACGTTCATTGGGTTAAGACGAACATCCTTTTAAATCGATCTATATAGATTTATATCACTAATTAAGATATTCTTCCCAAATCATTCAAGGAGGAATGTTTAGATAACTTAATCTTTATTGATTGTAACATTAGTATGTCATTCCTTATCTGTAGTATATCAACATATAATACTAGAAATATCACGAAGCTCCCACTAACCCTATTGTACACACTAGGTTCATTCTTGTTTTTGATAAAATCAAACTCTTTTGATTATCTCATCAAAACAAATGTTCTATTTTTAAGAAGCTTGTTTCAATCCATAAAATGGATTGTTGTAGCTCATATACATGATTTTCTTCAACCATTGAAATAAATCCATCTGGATGTATCATACAAACATTCTCTTCTAATAATAGATATTTGAGAAAGGGCGTATCCACATCCATTTGCCAGATTTATTAATAATAGGCTGCAATCGCAAGTAAAATCTAAATGGACTCGAGCATTAATACGGTAATAAGGTTTTATCACAGTCAACTCCTTGACATTATTTGAAGCCTTATTCAAACCAGTCTAACCTTATAGGTCTCCACCTTGCCATTTTCTCCAAAGATTCATATCAGATTTTATGGCCTTCTGCCATTTCTCTGAGTGTCTTCAACTCTTACATCATCGTATGTAAATAGAGCATCGTCTTATATAATGTGTATCTCATCATCATCATCTATGATGAATCCATACCTCCTAGGTATCTTCAGTATTATTCCATATTTACGATTTGATTGAGGTACAATAGGTTATCTATAGGTTTCTCTTATTTGACTTATAGTGCTTTGTGGTTCTCAAACTCTTCAAGATATATTATCCTCCCACTAGGCCCTTCAATGATAAATACCTTTATCTTAGAAGGCAGTGTGTTTTGCAATAAACACCTTTTTCCAATAAAATTATAAAACATATACCCTAAACTTACTTTAGGAAGTCCTGAAAGTCGACACTTCTAAATTTTTTGAACCTTTCAAATGAATCAGACTTGTATTTCATCAAATACAAACATTCAACTCTTTGAATAATCATCTCCTTTTCATTTACTAGTTTGTTCAATTTAAAAATTATTTTCATGATAGTCAAGTATTCAAACTCCTATTAAGTAATATTTCAGTTCTATACAAAATATTATTATTATAAATAGAACAACAATTGTTCTTAAATATAATACCAAAAATTTTATTGTCCAACAACAAAATGGAAATATTGTTTCTAACGAGAACTGGAATACAACAAAAACTTATTGACTTAATAGATTTTTCCGTAGGCAGTGCTAAAAAAATAAGTTCATATGGATAATGCAGCAACCTTTGCTTCATTTCCCACACATAGGATTGTTTATCTTTTGTTTAGCTTTCTACTTCTACTTGGTCCCTACATAAATCTGTATTTATGAGAACCACAACCGGTATCCAATACTTAGTAGAACCTTAACTTACAGAATCATTAATTTTAATAATGAACAACATCGTATATGTAATTGAAGCTTCACTAAGCTTCTTCTGGTTAGCCTCTGCAAGATACTTCTCACAGTTTTTTTTTAGTGTCCAGGCTTATTGCAGTGGAAGCAAACTCATTTGCTATCCGTATCAGTTTTATTCTTATTATCCTTTGTTTTTGCATTTTTATTTACCTTCTTTGAATTGTTCTTCTTTTCAAAAGATCCTTTGGCCCCTACCAGTAAGACTTGATTTTTCTTTCTTGGAAGATGACTCTCACCTATTTTTAACATGTTAACAAATCAACGAGGCTGAAATCTATCTTGTGCATGTGAAAATTCATAATAAATTATGAGAAGGACTCCGGGAGTGACTACAAGATCAAATCTTGGTTCAACTCTTCATCCAAGACAAAAACCTTGTTGTTCTAGTTGTTCAATCAAATTGATCATGTTTAAGACATGTGTTTGTACTTTAGTGTCATCGGTCATTCTAGATCGGAAGAGCTCTTTAGATATCTTATATCGATCGGTCCTACTTTCTTCACAATTTAACTACTTGAAATGTAGGAATATAGTAGGAGCATCATAGTTTCATGCTGACGCTGAAGCTCGTTACTCATGGATGTGTAAGGGTGTAAATGAACTGAGTCGAGCCGAGTATTAAGTTGCTCAGATTTAGTTCACAAAATTTATCCAGCATAAAATAAGGTTTGATTGAGGCTCATTTAGCTACTGAGTCGAGCACGATCTCGAATCGGCCCGAGCAGTTTGAACTTTTTGAACGAATATGATCCGAGTATCAATATAAAATTGCAATTTGAGGAGGTTCGAGTAATTTTTCGAACTTTAAAATGTGCTCATATTTGATTCATTTATATTACGAGTCGAGATCAAATAGAACTTTTAGTCGAGTGAGTACGAATCGAGCCCGAACTGTATGCTCATTTTACAGTCTTATGGATGCGAGCATGATGCATTGAACCAACAATGCATCATCTTGCCACTTTCTAAAAATAGCAATCTCTTCCTCAAAGGCATTGTCTGCAATCATTGCAGGGATAAGAATATTAAGGACATAAGATAGCTTTTCAGCCATTAGAACTATTCTTAGATTCCTTAATCAGAGTAATTCAGTCCGATTAATTAGCATCTAATATGCTCCGCAGTGATAGCAATTTAGACATTGTAAAATTTTGTAATTGAATTTGTAATTAACAACTTTTTTAGCATATATTCTTTTATTAATTACCAAAATAAATTAAGTCTTGTTTTAAATTTGTATCTCCCACTATTTTCTTCAAACTATATTAGCCTCACTTATATAGTTTGGCAAAATCTAATTAAAGACTTGCTAGTGAGAATAAGGATCCCATTTCAAATGAATATAGCCTTATGTGTGCACAACAAACTATAAATAAATAAATAGATAGACAACTTTTGTCAATTACATCAATATGTAACTCCTTTTATTTTCCCTCTTAAATCATAATGGTCAAGTGTGTTCACATCCGAACTAAAATGGTTTAAGTTAAGTCAGACCCAACATTTTCATATAAGTGAAGAAAAAATTACAACCCTTGTGTCTGCACAACAAAGCGGTAATGTTCAATTCCTTATAAAAATCATATATAATAAAAACAATATCTCAAATATTTAATATTTGCCTTGTGTGTTCATAATAAACTCATATTAAACATTCAATACTCTATTATTTTTATCATGCTTGAAGACGACATTCGATATTCCAAATATATTTGAACATTACAACTTAATATAATTTATTTGAGGGGTTTGTTATAAATTTGTCTCATCTTGTTTAGCATGCATGCACACACACACACATACACACACATACACACACACACATATATATATATATATATATAAAATATGCGTCATATTATTTTACATGTGTATCATGTTGTATAATATATCATATATATAGTATAAGCATGAATATATAATACTATATTCTACCCGGATTGATTAAGGACTTTATTCTACTTTGGTTCACTAGAGCCACCAAGTGAACCAAAAGATCAAACCCTAGGGTGAAAGAATTAAATTTAAACATAATTATTACATTTAAATCTCGGGCTCCATTACAAACGGGTCTTCATACTTTCCTTGATCCTTGGTCTCTAATTCTTCAAAATAATTCTAACTCGTCCTATTACATAACTATTTACAATAAATAGAAACATTGATCAGCAGTCAAAGGGAAGTATATAGGAGGGAGATAGAAATTACATCAAGAAAAATTAGAGAAGACGAGGTATGCAGACCTCATCCATAGATTCGTGCATCCAACTAAAATAAAATCCCATCACATTTGTCAATGGTCCATAATCAATCCCATTTATTATCATACGCATCAATAAATAACATTCATCTCATGAATAATAAATTCATTCCATAAATGCATCGATATAAATTTAATGGGAAGTTTACTAGAAATCTGATTTTGAAACAAAATAAACTCATTTATTTTAATCAAAATTTAAATCATAATAAAATTCTTTATTTTATTTTATTCAATTTTAAATAAAAATAAACTCCTTTATTTTTAATCAAATTCAAAATCAAAATAAACTCCTTTATTTTAATTAACATGGAATCCAATTTCAAGTACAAATTAAATTCTTTTATTTTAACTTAAAATTGCTGGAAAAATAAAATATGTTGAATCATATTCCTTATCAAAATTAAACATTTTATTTTAGGAAACATGGAATCCTATTCTATATGTGAATAAACTCCTTTATTTTAGGAAACATGGAATCCTATTCCATATTGGAATAAACTCTTTTATTCAAGCGAACGTGGAAATCAATTCCAAGTTAATATAAAAATTTTATTTTAATCATAGTTTAATTTAAAATAAACATTTTATCTTAATTAAAATAAATATAAATAAAATAAAAAATTTCAAATTCTAGTGTTGGAAGAATTGCTACGTGGCGTAGAATAAACACATTATTCTAGTAAATCGACGCAGTTAGCCATACCGATATAGAGATCAAGAAATTATTTTATTGCCCATAAAATTTGATCCAATCGCATACCATATAGACATGGAATCATCAAGATCGATAATTAGCACAAATTTAGGCTTTGATACAACTGTTAGGTTTGTATATAGCGTGATAATGTAATCAAATTACATAAAAGGTATGAAAGCGCGATAAAACATATTTTAAAAAATTTCATACAAACCATCACCATGATCATACTTTGTGCATAATTATCAATTAATAGAAAGGAGAAGGAGATCAAATTCATACCCTTGTAGAAACTAGCTTCCTCGGGTACGAGTTCACCTTCAATTCTTTTTCACATTCAACTTGAATCCACCGGGTTTGATTCTTTCCTTTGATCAACGTTAGCCACCCAAATGTTTGGCCTCTAGAAGTGATCCACCAAGGAAGAATAAGTATTCAAGAAGGTGGGTGTTTGACAAAACCCTAATTCTATCTCTATCGAATAATGTGTACTCTCTCAACTCTTGGATTTGTTATTAACCCCAAATCAAAATAAGACTCCTCTTATTTATAGATGTCGACAACACTCCTAAACAATTTAGGAATTGGATTTTATTTTAATTAATTAAACTTATTAGAAATAATTAATTAAACTCTTTTAATTAGGCTCCTAATCTTATTAGAATAATTAATTAAACTCTTTTAATTAGGCTCCTAATCTTATTAGGAACAATTAATTAAACTCTTTTAATTAATTATCCCTTAATCATATTAGGAATATATAAGAGTACCTTTTATTAATTAATTTCCAAACTCCATTAGAAATTAAATAATAATAATAGTAATAATAATAATATTTGACTCCTTTTATTAATTTATATTTAATATTTCTAAAATATTAAGTTATTTAATTCATTCTATCACCATAGATTAAATTAAATACACTTAACTTATTATTACAATTATGTCATTTACTTCTTAAATAAATAGTTTTCCTTTTATGGTGTGACCCTTTATGTTATCCATATTAAACTGGTTGTGAATAAATCAATTAGTACAATTCTAACCTTATTTAAATAAATAAATTAAATTAAAAATTTATTTAAATAAATATCATTTATTCTACAATAAGGATAAGTTTCCTTAGCGATCAACGACTTTTCCGATAATATAGATTTTAAAATTAATCATAAAAGAACTTTTGAGTAAATAGTTACAGTACAATTCAATCTTTCCACCATACAATGTCACAAGTAAATATAAGATATGGAATTATTGTCAAGTCTTATTTTATTTAATTATATGTATTTTGATTCTTAAATGCATAACTCCAAATAATACAAAATAGAAACTCTTTTCTAATTTCATTCTGACTTAGCCAAGGACAACTGAGTTGTCATTTATCGAATCACATAGGATATTCTCTTCTTTTACTAGAAGCGGTAGATTCTTTGTTAATCATTCATTATCTCCATGTATAACTTATTACACCCAAGCATGCCCTTTGATATAACCAAAGGTCTTAAGGGACATGTCAAATTGTAACTCATCATACACAAGATACTATGATGATCTTAAGTCTAAGAATCACTTGTACTGCTATCACTACAGAAATTCCTATTAATGGACAAGTAAAACTCCATTAGGTATTCCTTACCGAGCCACGTTCAGTGAATTTATTCTCCAATAAGCACATGCATACTTTCTTTAGTGTCTCCACACAAATAATCATGAGATCAATTATCCTCATCCAATAAGCAAGCAATGTATGTACCAATCTATCCGGATTCACTAATCACTTTTTTAGTAATCCAACGATTGGGAAAAATTTTATTTTATGAGATATCTAAGAAGTTAGATCTCATTAGCATGATCATCATCATGATTATAAAAGTATTATTCAAAACTATGGGTTTATCACATATTATAAAACAACACCATGTAGATAAATGAATAAGATTGTTACAAAGTATATACTTTATCATTAAACATGATTGGCTTGTGTGTATACTGCTTTAATTAGGAGGGTTGCCTACATCTATAAATAAGAGGAGTCTTATTTTGATTTGGGTTGCTAAAAATTCCAAGAGTTGGGAGAGTACACATAATTCTATAGAGGTAAAATCTAGGATTTTTCCAAACACCCATCTTCTTGAATACTTGTTCTTCTCTGGTGGATCATCTCTAGAGGCCAAACACTTGGGTGACTAACGTTAATCAAAGGAAGGAATCCAACCCGTAGAATTCAAGTTAAACGTGAAAAGAAATTGGAGGTGAACTCGTACCTGAGGAAACTAGTTTCTTCAAGGGTATGAATATGATCTCCATCTCTTTTCTATTAATTGATAATTATGCAGAAAGCATGATCATGGTGATTGTTTGTATGAAAATTTTTAAATTCTATTTTATCATGCTTTCGCACCTTTTTATGTAATTTGATTGCATGATCGCGCTATATACAAACCAAAAATGGTATCATAGCCTAAATTTGTGCTAATTATCGATCTTGATGATTCCATGTATGTATGGTATGTGATTAGATCGAATTTTTTGGGCAAGAAAAAAAATTGGTTCTACTACTAACGCAACGCGACCGCGCCTTAATCCAGAAAATGTTTTTAGGGTTGAAGCGCGGTCGCGCTAGACACCAGAATTTGAAATTTTTTATTTTATTTTTTTTATTTCAATTAAGATAAAAGGTTTATTTTAAATTTGAATATGTTTAAAAATAAAAGTTTTATTTTAACTTGAAATTGTATTCCACGTTAACTTAAATAAATGAGTTTATTCATATATGGAAAAAGATTCCATGTTTCCTATGATAAAGGAGTTTATTCACTTATGGAATATGATTTCATGTTTTCTAAAAGTTTTCAGATGTTTAATTTTGATCAGGAATAGGATTCAACATATTTTATTTTTCCAGCAATTTTAAGTTAAAATAAAGGAGTTTATTTTGTACTTGAAATTGGATTCCTTGTTAATTAAAATAAAGGAGTTTATTTTTATTTGAAATTTGATTAAAAAATAAAGGAGTTTATTTTTATTCAAAATTGGATAAAATAAAATAAAGAAATTTATTATGATTTAAATTTTGATTAAAATAAAGGAGTTTATTTTTGTTTAAAATTGGATTTTGAATAAATTTTAAATTGCCCATTAAATTGATATTAATGCATATATGGAATGGATTTATTATTCATGAGATGAATGCTATTTATTGATGCATATGGTGCTATGTATGATAATAAATGAGATTGATTATGGACTATTGACTAATATGATTAGATTTTATTTTACTTGGATGTATGAATGTTTGGGTTTTATATATGGGGTCTGTGTACCTTGTCTTATCTAATTTTTCTTAATGTAAATTCTATCTTCCTCCTATGTACTTCACATTTAAATTCTGGTCAAGGTTTATATTTATTGTAAATAGTTTTGCAGTAGGAATAGTTAGAATTAATTTTGAATAATTAGAGATCAAGGAGTGAGGAATGCTTGAAGACCCGTTTGTAATGGAGCCTGGGATTTAAATGTAAAAGTTATATTTAAATTTAATTCTTTCTTCCTAAGTTTGACTTTTTGGTTCACTTTGTGGCTCTAGTGAACAAAACTAGAATAAAAATCATAATCAATATGGGTAAAATATAGTATTCTATATGTGCATGCTTATACTATATATATTATATATTATATATTATATATGCAACATGCTTCGCATGTAAATTAATATGACGCGTATATATATATATATATATGTGTGTGTGTGTGTGTGTGTGTGTGTGTGTGTGTGTGTGTGTGTGCATGCGCACTACAAAAGATGAGACAAAATAATAACAAACCCCTCAAAAAAATTTATATTAAGTTCTAAGCGTTCAAAGATATTTGGAATATTGAACATCGCCTTCTAGGATGATAAAAATAATAGAGTATCATTTAATTATTATAAGTTTGTTGTGTCACCACAAGGCTTATCATAATTTTTTGAGATGTTATTTTATTACATTTGGTGCTTATAAATAGATTGAACGATACTATTTTGTTGTGTCACCACAAGAACAATGTTTTTCTTTTGAATATATAGAGTGCTAGGTTGGACTTAACTTGTTTAATTTTTATTCGGATATGCCACCACTTGATCAAAATAATCTAAGAGGCAAAATGAAAAGAGTTACATGATAATGTAATTGACAAAATTTGTCTACCTATTTATTTATATATAGTTTTTTGTTTCACCACAAAGTTATATAAATTTGAAATAGAATCCTTAATCTTACTAGTAAATCTTTAATTATATTTTGTCGAACTATATAAGTGAAGGTAATATAGTTTGAAAAAAATAGTGGGAGATACCAATTTAAAACAAGACCTAATTTATTTTGGTAGTTAATAAAAGAATGTATGCTAAATATTATTAAATTATAAATTCATTTACAGAATTTTACAATGTCTAATTTATTATCACTACGTAGTATATTAAATGATAATTAACCGAACCGGATTACTCAGATTGGTTAAGGAATTTTAGAATAGTTCTCACGGCTGAAAAGTTATCTTATGTACTTAATACACCTATCTCTGCAATGGTTGCAGATAATGCCTCTGAGGAAGAGATTTCAACTTTTAGGAAGTGACAAGATGATCTATAGTTGGCTCAATGTATCATTCTCGCATCCATGAGTAACGAGTTTCAACGTCAGCATGAAACTATGGATGCTCCTACTATAATCTTGCACTTCAAGTAGTTGAATGGTTAGGAAAGTAGGACTGATAGATATCAAATATATAAGGAGCTCTTCTAATCTAGAAAGACCGATGACACTACAGTACAGATACAAGTCCTCAACATGATCAATTTGATTGATTAATTAGGACAACAGGTTTTTCATGGATGGAGAGTTGAGTCGAGATTTGATCTTGCACTCACTCAGGGACTCCTTTTCACAAATATTATGAATTTTTCATATGAACAAGCTAGATATCAACCTTGTTGATTTTCTTAACATGTTGAAAATGCTGATAGTCACTTTCCAACCAAGAAAGACTAAGTCTTCCTAGTAAGGGCCAAAGGATCTTTTCAAAAGAAGAATGATTCAAAGAAGGTAAATAGAAAGGCAAAAATAAAGGATAATAAGAACAAAACTGATACGAATAGCAAAGGAGTTTTCTTCCACTACAATAAGTCTGGACACTGGAAAGGAAACTACAAGAAGAATCTTGCATAGGTTAACTAGAAGAAGATTAATGAAGTTTTGGTTACAGATACAAGTTTGTTCATAATCGAAATAAATCTTTCTGTAAGTTAAGCTTTTACTTGGGTATTGGATATGTGACACCCCTAAATCCAGGTACTGGAACTTCCCACAGATTTGGTGTTCACTCACTAAAAATAATTAACAACTAACTATCCATAATAATGATAGCAATAAAATTGAAATAGAATCATCCCAATAAACGGTTATAACATCAAAAATAAATCAATCCCAGGTTATCTAACCTTAATAAATAAAGTGCAGAAACATTATAAACAAATAAGTCTTAAACATCACATCATAAGTCTTAACATAATCCTTCTCAAAAACTAAATAAGTCTTCATCATTTGCTTGTTTTTCCCTTGTCCTTACTTGTGGATGGCTCATCAACTCTTTCAATCTTAGCTGCAATGTTATTATGCAAGAGTGAGAAACAATTGCCCACAAGTTTTAACAATAATAGTAATAATAACATGCGAATAAACAATGGATACTGAACAAAAGAAAAATCGACTTTTGAATCAAGATTATAACAGGAATCAAAAGTACATCTAAGGGTCACTAGACCATGAACTATGTCCCATACTTTCAAGTATTTCTACTTTAAACCTTTAACAATCGTAAGACTATATGGACCTTACTTCGCGTACCTAGGGGGATCAACACTAGGTACCATGTATGTGCACAACATCTTAACGCTATCGCATAATATAATCCCCTGTAGCAGGGTTGTTCATCTCAGCTTTGACATTAGAGTCCGCACCAAAGAAAGTTTGGTTTGGATTGATCTTAAGGGTAATTTAGAGTTCAATAATCATCAAATAAGGATTAGTTAAATCAATAAGGATTCTCTATATATTCATGTTTTCAATGCAATATTGTAATCAATATTCAAATCTAAGGTTGAATCTCAACTCTATACAATTGAATGAACATTGTATAACAAGAGTAATATTTCAAAAGAGTTAGAACATTTCATTTGGAATCATGAACTTGAATGATTAAACTCTGAACAATTCAAATTAAGAATTTGAAGCTTGTTCAAGAATAATAAGGTTTATTATTCTACACGTTTGACATATCATTTAAACACGTAAGACATTATTGGCATGCTAATAATCTGTTTTAAAATCACATTACATGTTTAATACATTTTTCGTGTTCACTAGATTGGGCTTAAATTACATTATCTGGGATTGAACACATAAATAGTACTTTCTAGGCAATTACATTAGCGGTAACAAGCAATGCCCCATTCGCTTCAAGAATTGACGACGCAGTTGTGGCCCCTAGCATTGTAGCTCTGTTTTTAAGCCTATGATCGTGCATTGCGGCTCGATTCGTATTTAACGCGCCATTTATCTTGGAGACCTACATGAGACAAGCCTACTAAGAGGTGCTGCTACGCTACGAAGAAATTTCTATTTCTGCAATTCACGAAGAACACATAACAGGGCCAATTTAGGCCAAAATTTCACACAAACAACAAATTCAATTTCACCCATATGTTCTGAACTTAACAGAAACATCTAATGACATTCCTAGTATGCTTTTTATATGACAAACGAGATTTTTGTAATTTAAATAGAATATTTATTAAATTAAATAAATATTTTTTGATGATTTAATTATTGGGTTAAATAATTAATTGATGAAATTGTGGTAGATTAATTTAATTATATGTGTTACATTGATTAAATTAATGTGGAGAATTTTTTATTCAAAGTATGTATTTAATTGAGCTTATTTGATTAAATGAATTAATTAATAAGCATAATATTATTCTAATTAATTTAATAATTAATTAGAGATTTAATGATTTGACATAATTAATAAATGAGAATTTAATTATGTGACTATGAGAATTAGTAAAAAATTATTATATTTTATTTAAATTAAATTAAATAAGATATTTGATTAATTTCTTAAATGGGTGTGACATTATTAAACTGTATAATAAGAGTTAAATAAAATAAATGGAAAAGAAGAATAATGATTAACCAAACAAGGCCCTAAGGGGAGTTGCACCAGTTAACCCATTACGGATTAATTGACGCCACTAACTCACCCATTATGTATTATACGTATTATATCTATATTATATCATATGCCATATCAAATCATACCTTCATCAGAGAAAAACTAGAGAGAAATTTTGAGAGAATTGATTAGAGAGAATTGGAGAATTCAAGTTGGTATCACCTTTAAATAGAGAAAGCAAGGGTAAACCCTAATCTAAGTTTTAATATTTCACGTATTATATTTTTTCTCCTAACTGAGTTCTCCGTGAATGGAAAATTTTACAATTTCTGATTATATGTCTATATACGTATTACAAATTGTTCGTAACATATTATATATCATGTATACATGAATCACAGTGATTAAATTCATGTAATTATGTGTTAATTAGATTTTTTGAAGTTACAAAGAATAAAAGTTGTATATATGACTCATATGGCCCTTACGTACAAATTAAATGCTTTAATCATATGTTTGTATCAAATTGACACTTGTATATGCTTATGTATGTTGAAACGAATAAAACAGAATTTAAACGGATGGATTCAGTGAATTAACGAATTTGTAATTGTAAGACCCCAAATTTTATGAAATAAAAGTATTTTATTTTTCTTATAATTATTATTCAGTAAATGGTTAAATTGATAAAAAGTTAAAGTTAAGGGTAATATATGAAATTTTTCAAAATACACAAGTGGTTATAAAATACTCATTGTTGTCGGGGAATATTAGTTTGGTCGTGGAATATTCTTGCTGTCGGAGAATATTCGTACGACAACGCAGCCATTTGTGGGCCTCATAACGAATAACTATCGAATGAAGAAAACGATAAGTTTGAAATAACAACTTAATTGTTACAGTTAACACTGTTGGAATACCCGATGGTTAAAATACAGTAATACGTGTGGTTGTACAGTAGCACACGGTATTGCACAGTATTTTTAGAATTATTGATTCTTACGTAAGAATTCACTATAGTAATTACTGTTTAATATTTTATTTTATTGATTCAATAATTGCTGCGTTGATATTTAATATTATTGTTGTTTCAATAATTGTCACTGCACAGTATTTCCCATTATCAAAACAGTAATTCATATTATTTGAATAATATTATTAGATAACATTATCGGCAATGTCTAGAAAGTTCTGTCAAGGAGAGGTTTGGTCATCTAATTGTGCGCCAGTAAGGAGAAATCCTTATTGGAAAGCCCCCTCTTTCATGGGAACTGCCTGGTTGTCATTGTTGGGATTCTGTAATATTATTTGTGAATAATTAATTATTGATTTATATGATAAGGAAATATTTATTTGATGCAGATATAAATGATGGATTTATTTATGTGGTTATAAATGAAGAAATTAATGTTGAGGTGTTTTATCAGTATTTTATCGGATTGGAGGTATTAAAAGATCAAATCGGTGTTCTTAAAGCTCTATTGCGTGAGTTATAATTTTAATCCAACCGTTGGATCGTTGTGATTTTTGGATATGTTATACATATATAAGTTGAGTATATGTCCACAAATTTTGAACCGTTAAAAATTAACGTATGATTTGTTATGAATTTTAAGAGGTGTTGAAAATCATCCGTTTATGGATTTCGGATAGTTTTTGTCTAGAATTTGGAAAAACTTAAAGCTACAAAGTTATAGAGAATTCAATTTCGTGTGGAATGGACATAAAATTCGTATTTTCTGATAAAAGGGTTATTTATTATGAATTACTGAAGTTTCAGAAAATAAAATAATTTTTATTAAAATTAGGTGGAACCCACTTTTGGTTGGTGTTGAATACATGTGCTAATTTTGGGTGGGCCCCACTGTGGTGGCTGATGAATTTTTCAAGAGTGGCTGCGTGGGAGAAAAGAAAAAAGAAAATATTATTTTATTAATTTAGTCTCCTTTGGCGTTCTAGCATTTTCCTATAAATAGGTGTTTATGTTAGAATTGAAAATCACACCAGAAACATAAGTTTTCTCTGTCTATATTATCGAACGTATTTTTGTGAGTATTTAGATACTTTGAGAGTTGCTATTTAGTGCAAGTTTCCTTCGGCATTACATCCGATATTCCAGTTAGAAATACTGCTCTTTTGAGGTAAGGGATTGTAAGAGTTATTATGTTTTTCAGTTTCGTAATTTTTCGAACCTTCAAAAATTCTGGAAATAATTAAAATGATAATTTGATGATTTTTTTAGATTGTGTTCAAAAATGGCAATTTTTGGATGTATAGACTTGTAGTTATAAATTTTATGGGAAAAGACTATTTTAAAAGTAAACCTTTATAACTCCTTGTGGTTAACTCCAAAATTAGTGAAATTTTTATTGGGAGTACATGTATATAACATCAATATACTCAGAAATTTTGGAATTTTAGACAAAAGTACGCTTTATGATAAATGTCTAAATATTCTATAGCTTTTGGCCATATAAAAAATAGTAAATGAATTTTAAAATTCCAAGAAAAATATATGTTCAATATGGGACTATATTTCGCTAAATCCCGTAAAAGAAAATTTGTTTTGTCTTGATTTGGTATTTTTCATGAAAATGGACTAGTTATGAGTAAATGAATTAAATATGTTATGTGAAGTAAGAAAATTGGAAAATATGATTTTATGGCTTGAGAATCCTATATGAGGTATATACAGATTTTTGATGAGGGTCTTGGTTATTGGTGATGAAATCTTATGTGTTTGGCATTTTAGGATGATTAAATGCATTAATTAGTAAAGTGTAAACAATTAAAATAAAGTGTTTATAAGTTTAAGAAATGATTAAAATATTGTTGTAATATTAATAATATTAGAGTATGAGATTATTAAGTAATTTATAACATTTGGATTAAGGTGTTGTAAATATTGATATGGATATTATGTGAAACTTTATCTTATCGTGTCGGGGTTACTATTTATGAGTTACTATTCATGAGTTACTATTCACGACAAAAATAGTTTCTTTTTCTGACCAAATTATCGTTGATTTATGAATCTTACTCTTGAGATTAAATCTATATGTTGATTATATTATTTTTATTATCATATATAACATTTTTATAACCCTAATGATGATATTTCTCTTTGACTTGAGTGTAAAGATGGGTAGATTATTGGTATGATCGTGACTATGGGTTCTCTTTGACCAGTAGTGCAAAAATGAATTGTTGATTGGTATGATCATGACCATTGAATTTATAATTGAATATTTTTAGCTTAAGTGCAAAGGTGAATTGATCAACATGGTAATAATTATTGTTTATATAAATTCTAAAATGATTATATATTTCTTTGAGATATTAATATCTTTGGCCTATAGTGCAAAGATGAATTATTGATGAACATCTTTGGCCCATAGTGCAAAGGTGACCTGTTGTTGAATATCTTTGGCCCGTAGTACAAAAATGATCTGTTGTTGAATATCTTTGGCCTGTAGTGCAAAGATGACCTATTGTTGAATATCTTTGGCTGGTAGTGCAAAGATGAAATGATAATGAATATCTTTGCCCCGTAGTGCAAAGATGAATTTATTAGTATGATTATAAATAGGAACTGTGATTTGGTATAACCATGATCTTTGATGTTCCAGGTAAAGACAGGTGATGAAAATTATCTTCGTCCTGAGTGCGAAGTGGAATTTAGAATCACAATTATGATTATGAGTTATTCATATGATTGTGGAAAGGAACTGTTGATTGATGTTACAGGGATAAAACATTGTTGGTGGACTTTTAATGTGGAGAAGATAATAGACTTTATAGTCTATTTGACTCTTCTAATGGATTGCTCGTTCTGCTACAACTATGGTTAAAAAGTTTTATCATCTACCATATGTTCAAAATCTCTAATTTATTACTGACGAAGGCTATTGATAATTTAATTATCTTTAGTCATGATATTCTTTACTGGGCTATTTGTGCTCACCCTTTTGCTTCACAATTTTTTTCAGGTAATAAGAGTGTTGCCAGGTCGAGCGGGGATAACAAGGGAATAGAATGGTGGTCTATAGCTGTTGAGGTTCTCCCTAAATAGTTTGGAAATAATTTTATTAAGAACTTTAGATAAGTGTGTTGTAATGTATACGTCATTTGATATTTAATTTTGGTGAACCGAATAGGGTGAGGTGAACCCAACTCTGGAAGGGTGTTTTGCCACTATCATACAAGATGTCTAATGACATACAAAATCGTGTTATTATAAGATAGGGTTGTGCACATCCACTTGCTTAGTATATCTACGAGCACTACCTATATGATCTTGGAGTTTGGTTGAAATATAATTTTCAATTGCAGACAGTGGAAATAGTTATGTGTCAAGAGAAGACTCACCATTAGAAAGAACATGATAGTAATCTTCTCGTTTTTCTTTGGGGTCTATTGGGTCAACCAAGGATAATTCTGTGGACATATGATATCTATCATAACCTAGACGTATGGCCTCCCATGTACGAAGGTTTCCTTGAGCACTTCCCAAAGATTTTAATTTCTAAAACAGTTTTTGACTATACCTTTATGTAAGGTGTAATTGTGACGTGTTATCCAAGTTGGTGTCAAGAGTCACAGTTGGTATATATATATTTGTATCAAAACTCACAACATATGTGGTGTTGTATTTTGCACAATAATTGTAGTAATAAAGTTGTAGTTATTTTCTATACCATGTAATTGGCGACTCAGAATGGGTTGGATGGATTGGACCTATTTTGGGGGCGTCACAGTAATGTTAAAATTCATATTTTTCATCAAAACTTTACAAAATATGAAAAACAGTTGAATTAAATGTTGTAATTTATGTAATAACGTGAATTAAAGTGTTAGAATCATTTTATAGGCTTTGTGTGATGTTTTTTGAAGTCTATACTTCATGGGTAGTATTAAAATTTATCGTGTTAGTTTAATTTGGGATTTATTGGGTTGTTCTGTGTGTTCTTCACGAGAACATATGGTTGAAATTCTATGAGATTTTTTGGCCTAAATTGGCCTTATTATGTTCACGAACTGCAGAAACTGAGTCTGGGTAAACCCGCCCTCGGTGGGTGTTACCAAACTAAATTACCCCGCCTCGGCGGGCAAAAAAATTAAAATTAAAATTAAAATAATTAATTAAAATATTTATCAAATAAAATGAATATTTTAATTGAGATATTTATGGAATAAAATAAATATTTGATGGATTTTATTATTAAACTATTTATCAAATAAAATAAATATTTTAGTTGAAATATTTATGGAATAAAATAAATATTCGATGAAATTATATTAAAATATTTATCAAATAAAATGAATATTTTAATTGAGATATTTATGGAATAAAATAAATATTCGATGGAAATTATTATTAAAATATTTATCAAATAAAATAAATATTTTAGTTAAAATATTTATGGAATAAAATAAATATTCGATAAAAATTATTATTAAAATATTTATAAAATAAAATAAATATTTTAATTAAAATATTTATTGACTAAAATAAATATTCGATGGAAATTATTGTGCAATAATTTATTCGAGTGTAATAATAGTAAGAGAAGGGTAATGATTTATTAAATAAAGTGGAGTTATATTAAGTGAAAATATAATAGTGAATGTCGTGAATACATATGGTATGTGTGTAGGACTTGTGGTAAACGGAAGTAGTAATTGTTTAGCATACGCACGAGGCAAGTTCCTAAACCTTGTTTCTTTACATAAAGTAAATTCTTTATTCTATCTTTTTTATTATTGTTCAAGTCAAGATTTCATATTAGATGTTATCATTCTTTAAAAGAATAATTCCTGTTATACAATACTTATTCGATTGTATACATCTTGAACTTTATTATTCAAATTGAATATCAATTATTGTTGAACCTTGTAAGACTGGTGAACCCTTATTTATTCGACTAGTCTATAGTTGACGAACGTTCTAAATTTCAGAACCATTGTTGAGCTTATCCAAACTAAACTTTCTTTGGTGCGGACTCTAATGTCAAACTGAGATGAACAACCCTGTTATAGGGGATTAATTATGCTTTAGCGTTAAGATATTGTATTATGATGTATGGTAAAAATGATCCCCTAAGTAGAGAAGAAGAGTCCATAGTCTGATGACTGTTAAAGGTTTCAAGTATAAACACTTCAAAACCTAGGACGTAGTTCAAGGTCTTATGACCCTCAGAAGTTATTTTGATTCTTGTTATTCATTCTTGATTCAAAATACGAGTTTTCTTATTTTAGAAGTCTTTGATTCACTCGCATGTTATTATTTTATTGTTATATTATTATACTTGTGGGCAATCGTGCTCACTCTTGCGTAAAAATCACATTGTACTTAAGAACAATAGGTCCGACGAGCCTTCTAATAGCAAAGGCAAATGCAAAGTTAACAAGTGATGAAGACTTGTTGTTTATTTGATGTATTTATATTTCAGACTTATGTTAAAGTTGTGTAAGACTTATTATTTTTTTATATTTCCGCATTTGAGATTTAAGGTTAGTATGACCTAGGATTGATGTATTTACATTCAGATGTTGTAACTCCATAAGGAGAGGATTTATTTCTATCTATTTATGATTTTTCATTTATTATGGGTAGATAGATACATGATGTTTGGGCAGTGAACACCAAATCCTGTGGGAATTAAAGTACTCAGATTTGGGGGTGTCACAGGTTGGAATCAAAGTTGTAGGTTATGAACTTAGGTGGGGGGGGGGGAAACCTTAGGTAGTAGCCTTATAGGAGATTGAGAACATAGTGGTGAAAAACTCTTATCGAGTTATAAGAAATGAATTTCTTAATTCATTGAAGATAATAAAAGACTTTACGTGCTTATGTGATAAACTCATGTGCTCGCGAGTATCGATTAATAACTAAAACTTAAAACTGTTTTGTCAGGATGTCGGATGTTGGAGGATCTAGTCGAGCTGGGGAGGAGGAATCTCAAGTACCTAGAGAGGAGGAGCCCCAAGACATTCATGTCTTCCGGGAGTAGTTGGTACAGAGAGAGCCATCTCCGTTGATCACTGTTGTTGGTCAGGTGTAATAACCTGGGATTTCGAATAATCTGAATTTTTTAAATAATTTTTTTTATTTAATATTAATATTGACTGTTAATATTGTGCTGTGTATCTGTGATACGAGTATCGAGAAGTGGTCAATTTGTGTATTGACGGAGAAATAAGAGTAGAGTTGTGTTTAACCGAGAATTAAAAACCCTAACCCTAAGTTCGGATAGGGAATCGACAGAAATCGCAGTTATAATAAAAGTATATGTGAGTATATGTTTGCGATGTATAGAGATAATGATCAATGATTGACCAGATAGGGTTTTAAATTAGTAAACCCTAATAAGAGATTAAAAACCCTAATCTCAGATCTAAAAACCCTAATGTATAGTTAGGAACCCTAAACGAAAGTTGGGAAACCCTAATTTTAAATTCGGGAATCCTAAACCCTAATTACGAAATCCTAATCCTAATTAGCAAGCCTAATGTAATTATTAAACTTTTATATGATTAGAAAACCCTAACTTAATTAGGAAACCCTAATTATATTTTTGAAATCTTAATTTTTCTAATTAAAACCCTAATTAGAAAATCCTAGCAACTAAAGTTTTAAAATCTAAAGGTTAGAACCTTAGGGTTAAACCCTAAGGGTTTGGATAAAAGTCAAGAATGCCATTAAAATTGGAAGGAAAAAGACCAAAATGCCCTTTTTGGATTTTTATTTATGTAACTTGTAAAATGGCCAACAACTTTGGTGGTTCACCAACTAATTTGACTTTGTGACATAAAATCTCCAGCAAAATAAATTCAATATATCAGATCTAAGCTTTATATCATCATATATATAGATTTGAGAGAGAGAAAGTCTAGCATTTTACTTATTTTGCACACTAGCTCTCAACAACTCATTCTCTCTCCTAACTTCTAAAAATTACAATTGTTTCAGTTCCTAAAACACCTCTTAGAACACCTAGATCAGATTTGGAAAGCAATGATCAAAGATTTAGCAAGAAAGTATAAAACCCTAAACCTACTTTGATCTTGTATGCTAAGAAAATGTTTGTGTTTATGTATTTAGATTTGTGCTAGAATATGTTTTATGATGATCTATATCATAGATCCGTAGCATCAAAGGCCCTAAAAATGGAGTTTTTGAAAAACTGTTCTTGAACCCTAAAGTCGTCTGACAAGCTAATATCAGTTGCTCTAGATTCTTTTCTGTTTATGATTTTTGTTGTTTTAAAGTTTTAATCCATACTCTGACATGAGGTCTATGATCTGGAAGTGGAATCCAAGCTATTCGATTTCTAGATTACAAGATATAGTTGGTCAAAGTCGGTTGACCGACCATGACCGGGCGATTTCTAGGTAACCCAGAAATCCTTAAACAGTGTCTGACAATGTTTTGCAAGGCCCAGATCTGTCTGATATAGTGTTGTTTGATGATGTACTGGTAACCCGTTTGTAGATTGTTAGATGGACTATAGATCCTGGCCTTTAGATCTCTTAAAACATCAACTGATCGAACGTAATAAGTGGTAGGTCAAACCAAGCCACTCGGTCACGGTTTAAGTTTTTGGAAAACCCAGAAACTCTATAAATGAATTTTCTAACAGCCTTTGACCAGATCATATATTGTGATTCTGTTATTGTTGAACTGAGATCCTGTTATGTATATGTTCTTTGACATAACGACTACAACTTTGAATCATAAGAACACATGAATCATAACCGGAACATAGGAGTAATCGATCTATAAAGTAGGCACTTGTGACTGCCTGGGTTTTCGGGTTACCCAGAAAAGCCAGGAGCTGTATGATAATGACTTAGCATGGCCAGATCTTCATGGTGTGCTGTGTTATCACCTAGATTATGATTGATAATTGTAGTGTTACATAAACACTACATAAGCAATGATTAACATGTTCAGAAACAAAATAGATTGAGAATTAAGGCTGGTCAAACGAGCCACCTTGAACACTAACTTATCAGTGTTCTTGAGGCCAAGAACACCTAAGACGATTAGAAAAGCGCCGCTATAAAGCTCTAACGATGGTTTATTTAATTTCTAATTTTGAATTTCCCAAAAAATACTTAAAATAGAAAATAAATTCTAAAATTACCAAAAATGGTTTTAAAAATTATTTTAAATTATGATTTTTTTTTAAGAATTTAGAATATTTTTCATTATTAATTATAATTATTGGAATAAAATGTTATTTAATTAGTATATTAAATAAATTAGAGAAAAATGATTTTAGTATTATAAAATTATTTTAAATAAGAATAAAGGGTTTAAAAATATTTTGAATTATAAAATATAATTTTTAATATTTTTGGAGAATTCTCATTAATAAATTAATATTAATGATATAAGATTTATTTAAATATTATATTAAATAAATGATAGAAAAATGATTTTTTATTGATTTAAAAATCATTTTAAAATAATTTAAAAAATATTTTAAGTTATAATTAATGACTTTTAATATTTTTATTATAAATTCATTAATATTTAAATATTAATGGTGATGGTTTAAAATGATTTTAAATATTTTAAAAATCATTTAAGTAGTATCTTGATGATTTAAAAACATTTTAAGTTATTAATAATAACTTTAATATTTTGACAAGTATGTCATTAATATTTTTATATTATTAAATATTAATGATGATAAGATTATTCGATATTTAAATCATATAAAAATGATTCCATTGTTTAAAAAAATTATTATAAATTATAATAATTGTTTATAAATTATTAAAAGCTTCCGAAAAATATTATAAATGATATTTAAATTATCTAAATAATATTGAAGCTTAGATACCAAGTTTAATTGACAATAAATGTCTTAATTGTCGGATAAGGAGACCAAGGCACCGAGAATAGACCGAAGTCCAACCAGACCAAACTAGTTAGACTTGATAAGTGTTTATATAGGTTATAAACACTGACGTGACTATGTGGTAATGTGTCTAGGAGAAGTATTGACTGTAAATTATAGTATTGTGTATTGTGAATTATTGTTCTAATTGTAAGACCGATATTGTGATTATAGGTCTTGTGAACGCAGATAAGTATATTGTGTAGCAGTGATCAATGCGGAAGGCAAGTTTCCTAACTCAACTTTGAGTTATACTTTTTAAATATTATGGTGGTTAATTATTGTTGATTAGACCACGTCTAAGAATTATTATTGATTATTCGCAGTTAGTGCATGTTTATTAATTCAAATTGAATTAGTGATTTTGAGAATATAC